>OZ010797.1:15019348-16315348 GCA_963932465.1 Maratus speciosus
AAGCGTATACAGAACAAAAAAATTCAGAAGGTATACGGTGTATACCAGTATGTATGGGTCATTCTCCCCAAAAGTGTACATTTTCAATACAAATTTTTCTCACAGAAAAATTTTGTTTTTCAACACAAATGTTATCATTTTTAGAAACTTACCACTTACTACAAGTAAAAATCGGCAATGGCCCAGCTACATTATATTTATTTTTAAATATTTATTATACAGTAGACTCCCTCAAATCTGCAACACTACAATCCACAAGCACCTAAAATCTGCACATCATGGCAGATGTAAACAATGAAACTTTCAGTTCAAATGTAGGAGCAAAGTTACATTTTTTTTTTTTTTTTTTTAGTTTTATATCACCCTGTATGTATTTTCATATATAATTCTTGCTAATATGACTAAACTCATGGTTTTTCATGAACTTTAAATGTGTTTTTGAAAAAAATCAAGATGTTGTGGATATCACTGGTAATCACAATCTGTTTACCAAATATATTTATGTATTAATTAAGCTTTTTTGGTTATTAAGACTGGCTAAACCTGAAATAAAACTTCCTTACTTTATGATTTTGATGTTAATTAATTGGGTACCTTTTTGAGGAAAGTTTCATGGAATAATTAAAAAAAAATGCATCTCATCTTTATTTAAGCATATTTAATTATACATGATTAATTATTTACTTGACCTTTACTTTTAATAATGTACTAATCATTTTTTAAATTATCTGACTTTTAATCATTTTAATTTATTACTTTACTTAATTATTGTAATATTTAACTATATTGCAAGCATTCATTGTAATTTTGATTGTATTATTACATTCAAATTACTGTTTAAAAAATGTAAACAAAGCAATGACCAGAAATCTGCAAAATTCTAAAATCTGCACAACCTCTGGTCCCAAGCTGTGCGTATTTGAGGGGGTCTACTGTTTAAGTTAATTAGAATCAAAGAACATACAGCAGACATCAAATACAACAGAAAAACCACAGCTTTGGCTAGATTATGCAGCAAAGAACCTTTACAGATCGATTTTAAAAATAGCAAGCTAATTTATACATCAAGATTTTATTTACCATCCATAATCTCTGAATCAATAGAGATATTTTTACGTAACAAGAATATTTGCAATGATTCAGTGTCCCTTGATTTACCTAAAATTTGGAAAGAGATGCTATGTAATTTTAGTAACAATAGTAAAAATTAATCCATGCTCGCAAATAGCCTATTTTTCATTATGCATGTTTTCTCGTGGCATTGTTTGCCATGTTATGTTTTTTTTTAATTATATGAAAATTAATCCATGCTCGCAAATAGCTAATTTAATTTTAGTTTAATTTTATGTTTGTAATGTTTTTCATTATGCATCATGTCTTGTAACATTGTTTACTATGTTTATTGTTTTTAACTTATGTGAAAATATTTTCCATCGTGAATGATTTTGAAAATGTCACCGTTTGTGCAACGAAACGATCGTTAATCTTAATAAAGATATTTTATTACTTTTTATAGCATTATTTAACTTAATCTGTTTATAAATGATAATTATACATGTTTTTATTAGGAGTCTACTGTATTTCTAAAAAGAGTGTCGTATTCAGTGGGATTTAAATGAAAAGATGCGCCAGTGCTATCTGATAGCAGAACGTGAAAAACTGTGTAAGTCAGTTCTGATTATGATGTTTCTCATATTCAGTGGGATTTAAATGAAAAGATGCACCAGTGCTATCTGATAGCAGAACGGGAAAACTTGAGTGAGTCAGTTCTGATTATGATGTTTCTCATATTCAGTGGGATTTAAATGAAAAGATGCGCTACCGTATTTTATGGAAGAAATGCCGCACTCCTCAAATTGACCTGAATAAGCTTAAAAATATCGTAATCGCCACACCCGTTATAAATGACACATCCGTCGGAATGCTACTTTTGTCGACAGCGTCACATTGACCTAACTTTAATCAAAGTTTTCTGAGCAGTGTAGATGCCTCGTTTTAAATATCTTAAGATGCCTGCAGTTTTATTTAAAATATTTAAATCCGATTTTTAATATTTTTATGAATTTTTAAATTAAGGAAACTCAGTTGGTATTTAAAAAAAATTGTAAACGTCGCACTTGGAAAAAAATGAACTTTTAAACTCGTAAACGCCGCGGCGTTTCTGAAGGCAAAAAACTGAGTGAGTCAGTTCTGATTATGATGGGAAAAACCTTTGAAGCGTCGTCAGACAAAATAAAATAAAATAAAAATAGGTCTAATGATTAAATGAAATGCTTAGGAATCAAATGAATTGAGACAGGAAAGAAAAGTTACGACACGTCAAAACCATTCGATTTTAGAAAGGAGAAATGAAAGAAAAGTATTTTAATATGAAAAACAGTAAATGAAATGTGGAAAATTTTTAGAATAATTAAACATGTGGTACTTATATGTTATCCAGGCTATGTCAGATACAACTGTGCCAAGCATGGTGTTAATTATACTAATTACTTTAACTCTTATTTTTTAACAGCTTTATTAAAAAATGTGCTTTCAGTATCACATGTAATAAGGACTATAATATCAAAATTATACATAATATACTTTATTTTTTATGGTTTATAGTTTTTTAAACTTATTTATTATAGTTCATGTATTATGTTTTATTTATTTGGCATTATTTATCATTGTTATAGTTATTAAATAATGTTAAATTACTGTCATTATTATTTTTCATTATTATTTAGAGTCTTGAATGCTTTTCTTGTACTGCTTTGTATGTTTAGAAATAAATTTGTCTATAATTTAAAAAAAAAAATTCCGCAAACAATAATTTTAAAATAGCGTTCCAGTTCGTGTAATTTTCCATTTTGAACCCTGGAATTTTTTATATAGATATGCTAATTTATATCAAAATCAAAAGTAATGTAAATTTATTTAGTAATAAATCAGCTGTAATAGCCAAAAGAGAATGATTTGCAAAAAATTTAGTAAAAAAAACATTGCTGTAGCCGCTGATTTCAGCGCCATCTTGAATTGTGTTCCTGCAACTTAACTGTAGATTTAATTGTTTACATCTGAAATAATATGCGGATTTTAGGCGTTTGCAGATTTTACGGTCACGGATTTAAGGGAGTCTCCTGTACTAATTACTTTAACCCTTATTTTTTAACAGCTTTATTAAAAAATGTGCTTTCAGTATCACATGTAATAAGGGCTATAATATCAAAATTATACATAATATATTTTATTTATTATGGTTTATAGTTTTTTTAAACTTATTTATTATAGTTCATGTATTATGTTTTATTTATTTGGCATTATTTATCATTGTTATATATATTGAATAATGTTAAATTACTGTTTTGAACATGATTGTCTACGATAAACAAGATGAGTAATTGGCAACTTTTTTTGTCGATCTGTCTCATGTCCCGTATAATACAAAAGTGCTAAATATGTTATATGGCTGTTTGATAGCCTGTTCTAAACAATCAGTTTGGGGTATTTTAATTGCAACAGACTCCCTCAAATCCACACAGCTTGGGACCAGAGGTTGTGCAGATTTTAGAATTTTGCGGATTTCTGATCATTGCTTTGTTTACATTTTTTAAACAGTAATTTGAATGTAATAATGCAATCAAAATTATAATGAGTGCTTGTAATGTAATAAAGTAGTAAAATAAAATGATAAAAGTAAGACAATTTTTTAAATGATTAAATTATTAAAAGTAAAGATCAAGTAAATAATTAATAATGTATAATTAAATTAAATATGCATAATAAAGATGAGACACATTTTCTTTGAATTATTCAATGAAACTTTCTACATAAATGTACGCTATTAATTCACATAAAAATCATAAAGTAAGGAAGTTTTATTTCAGGTTTAGCCAGACCAAAAAAACTTGATTAATACATAAATATATTTGGTAAAAGACTGTGATTACCAAAGATATCAGCAATATCTTGATTTTTTTTTCAGAAATAAATTTATACTTCCTTCATGAAAAATCATGAATTCAGTCATATTAATGAGAATTGTGTTTAAAATATATACAGAATGATATAATTTTTTTTTTTTTTAAGTGTAATTTTGAACTTGTATCTGAACTGAAAGTTTCATTGTTTACATTTGGGATGATGTGCAAATTTTAGGCATTTGCGCATTTCAGAGAGTCTACTGTATCATTAATCTACTTCCAAGTAGACAGCCTCAAATTTCTAGTTGTTAAAGATAACCTGGTGATCAGAAATTCCACGCTCTAATTTACAGTGACTTGAAAAATAATATTGCTTTGTTTAAAAATATTTTTTAAAACATGAGCGGAATTTAAATATTTTATTGTGAAGTATTGTGTACTCACCCAGGGTGTCTACAGAATCTGTAAAAATTTGGGTGGTTTATCAATCTGGAAAAATCAGGGAATTTTGTAAAAGCACTTGAAAATCAGGCAGATTCGTCTATATGCGAAAATATCTGCATTTTTACTTTGTCAACGAGACTGATTCATCTACTTTATATTCCATATTTTTTTGTTAATGTTAATTTGTCTTTCCCAATATTTTTTAAAGAGATGCACATGGTATGAGTTTTTGATATTTAACACAAATTAAGGTGATAAGATGTCCTCACTTTCTGTGGATAGTGCTTATTATATTGAAGGCAATTTACCCATTTTTGAAAATCTTAAATGATACCCTAGCATATAACCTGATCAGGAAGCCAGCTTAATCCGATTAGCTATCCCGTCAGATGTAGATATATCTCAGAATTGAACATTTTTCAGAAAATGAGGAAATTTTCTGATAATCCAATATCCATTAGGCATTGTATGAAGTTGTAGGACTAAATTTTGAGTTTGTATTTATAAAACTGTCAACCAATACTCTATGAATATTGGGCAATTTTTATGTTTTTCTCTTGCTCTTAAATGAGATACAGTAGACTTCCTTAAATCCGTGACCCTAAAATCCGCGAACGCCTAGAATCCGCGTATTTTTTCAGATGTAAACAATGAAATTTACAGTTAAGTTGCAGGAACAAAATTCAAGATGGCGCCGAAATCAGCGACTACCGCAATGTTTTTTTTACTAAATTTTTGTTAATCATTCTCTTTTGGTTATTACAGCTGATTTATTACTAAATAAATTTACATTTGATTTTGATATAAATTAACATATCTATATCAAAAATTCCAGGATTCGAAATGGAAAAATCCAAGAACCGGAACGCTATTTTAAAATTATTGTTCGCGGATTTTTTTTTTTATTATTATTATAGACAAATTTATTTCTAAACATACAAAGCAGTATAAGAAAAGCATTCAAGACTCCAAATAACAATGAAAACAGTTACAGAGAGCGCAATAAGCTATATATACTGATAATGGTATAATGACGTATCGATCTTACGATCACTTTACCACTAGATGGCAGCATAGGACTTTTGGAACCGAATTGAATCGATTTAATCGGTAATAATTTCTAAATTTTTACTTTACTTAATTATTTTAATAATTACTTACGTTTAAACTAATAAATTATTTTACTTATGTTAATGTTTGACTTTATTGTAAGCATTCATTATAATTTCCCTAGCTTAACTACCTATCAAATTAATATTTCAAAAATGTAAATAAATCAATGACCATAAATCTGTAAAATTCTAAAATCCGCACAACCTCTGGTCCTAAGCTGTGCGGATTTGAGGGAGTCTACTGTATTAGCCATCCCAATAAGTGCGTTATACAAGGAAACGGCATTCGGGTAATTCTATGTCATGTATGGGGCAACTTTTCTGCACATTTCTACTATTTTAACAATATTATTATATCCTCAAATTAAAACAACCAATGCTAATATGAAAATCTAGGGTGTTTTGTTATTTTTAATGTATAGTTTATGTTTTAACAACTTATAAGTCGATAGATATAGGTATTTATGTAAGTGTCGCACACAGGTCATTTTGTAAGTTTTTTATGGCATTTCCCTGAAACGGGCAGATTACTTAGGTTTAGGATTTAAAATGTGGAGATTTTAATTATCTATTATTTTTTATCATTAAAAACGGGCAGCTTATTAAGGTTTGGGGTTTAAAATGTTGAGATTTTTATTATCTATTATTTTTTATCATTAAAAACGGACAACTTACTAAGGTTTGGGGTTTAAAATGTGGAGATTTTAATTATCTATTATTTTTTATCATTAAAAATGGGCAGCTTATTAAGGTTTGGGGTTTAAAATGTTGAGATTTTTATTATCTATTATTTTTTATCATTAAAAACGGACAGCTTACTAAGGTTTGGGGTTTAAAATGTGGAGATTTTTATTATCTATTATTTTTTATCATTAAAAACGGGCAGCTTACTAAGGTTTGGTGTTTAAAATGTGGAGATTTTTAAACCTATTAAAGAGCTATTCTATATCATGTGTGGAACAACTTTTCTACATATTACTGCTGTTTTAATAATGCTATTGTATCTTCAAATTAAAACAACTATGTTAATATGAAAATATAGGTATTTTTGTTGATTTTAATGTATAGTGTACTTTTTAACAACTTATAAGTCAATAAATATCGGTATTTATGTAAACATTACATGCAGGACATTATGTCCGTTTCTCATAGAATGGCCCATACATGAAAAAATACCGTATGTGTATTGTTAATAATAGAAATCAGGGAAGTCTGATAAAGATAATCAGGGAACTTTTTTTTTGCAATTTCTGTAGACACACTGTTAAGCTATAACCCTTTTTTAATTGCTGTTTTATTACTAAGTGTTGAAACATAAATGAAGTCGTAATAAGATGTGGATAAACACATAAATCATGAAGATAATAATCACAAATAGTTGTTAAAAAAACATGTCCTGTTAGCCCTGGATGGGTTAAAAGAGAAATTCTGGTGACTGTTTAAAATATATTATCCCGCTAGTATTTCTAAATCCTTATTTCAAACTTTAACATCTTGCAGATGCCTACAGATCACTTAGCAGTTTCCGTTTCTTTCAGGTTTATGGATTTGCACAAACATTTATAATGAATTGACGTTTTTCCAATCTAGTGAAACATATCCATACCAAAAACTGAACTCAAGACTCTTGGCTTAAATTGCAAACGTTCATCCTATTGATTTATCTGGAATGACAATTGGCTGACCCAATTCACTCAGACAACCTTATCTGCATTAACTTCTGGTCTGCCTTGTTGACAGCTCAATAGAATAGACCACAAGTAATAGACCTCTATAAAAAGATTTACCG
This sequence comes from Maratus speciosus, assembly GCA_963932465.1. Taxonomy (NCBI): domain Eukaryota; kingdom Metazoa; phylum Arthropoda; class Arachnida; order Araneae; family Salticidae; genus Maratus; species Maratus speciosus. The sequence continues at coordinate 15,026,596 of OZ010797.1, forward strand.
GGTGTCCCAAAAAAATATTTTAAAGTACAGTTCTGCATTGTTTTGTGAATCCTGATTTGACCGTGATCTGCATGAAATATTTTTATTTTTAAAATAAGATTTTTTTCTCTCAAATTGATTTAGTATTTATGGTTGGAAAAAAAAGAATGAAATTTCATATTTAAATTCCAAACTCATCGAATTTCAGTCTTTATTTTTATGCATTCTTTTAATGAAAAATTCAATTTTCACATGTTTGGGTAATATTTTAATATATATTCTTTATTTTCTATTGTTCTGTAATTAATTAAAATATTTTAAAATAGTCATGCATCGGGTTTGATGCCCAATTTCAATGCCAGCCACGTGGATTTTGCTGAAATTGATTCACTATTTATGTCTGAAAAAAAAAAAAAAAAGCGAAAGTCTTAAGATTAAAATCCAAATTCATCTGTATTTAGTTTATATTTTTATGCATTATTTTGATGAAAGATCAGGCATGAGATTTTTCCGCGGATCCGCGGTTTTCAGCTTTTTTGTCATTTTTGAATTTCCGTTTTTTTTTTCGATTTTCCGATTTTTTTCAAATTTTCGCTATTTTGCCATTTTTTTCGATTTTTAATTTCTCATTTTTCAAGAATTTATTTCGTGAAGACATCCATTTTTTATCCGTTTAAATAAAAAAAGAATCATGAAATGATTTTAATCCGCATCAAAATATGCTTATATTTCAACACTTCAACTACGAGAAGTCTTTTATCGCGTGCGGTGGTTATCCTATTTCATCGCGATCGCTGAACCAGGGATGATTCTGTTCCTAAAAGTCCAAGAATTACGGCAGTCATTTCCGAAGATTAAAAGAAAAAAAATCTGTCATAAATCTGAAAATTCGGACGTAAAATGTATCGCGAATTTAGACAAATGGTCACCAAAAAAAAAAAAATCAATTTCGTCAATCGTTCAAAGAAAAATCGTCAATTTCGTCAAAGGATCACGAAAAAATGGCAATTTTCGCCAAAAGATCACGAAAAAACTGCAATTTTTGTTAAAAGATCGCTAAAACACGACAATTTTGTCAAAAGATCGCAAAAAACGGCAATTTCCGTCAAAATACAGCAAAAAAGGCAATATCCATCAAAAGATCACGAAAGAAAGGCAATTTCCGTCAAAAGATAGCGAAAAAAACGACAATTTCCGTCAGAAGATCGCTAAAACACGACAATTTCCGTCAAAAGATCGCGAGAAAACGGCAATTTCCGTCAAAAGATCGCAAAAACGGCAAATTTCATCAAAAGATCGCTAAAAAACGGCAATACCCGTCAAAAGAGCACGGAAACGGCAATTTTCGTCAAAAGATCACAAAAAAAAAAACGGCAATTTCCGTCAAAAGATCGCGAAAAAACGACAATTTCCGTCAAAAGGTCGCGGAAAAAACGGCAATTTCCGTCAAAAGATATCTAAAAAATGGCAAATTTCGTCTAAAGATCGCGCAAAAAACGCAAATTTCACATTAATGTTCTGTATCTTGGTAAAATAAACTTTTCATTAGAGTAAGTAAATAATTTCTGCCTTATTTGTGCTAATAATTTATTTTTAATTTACGCAAAGCTAAATTGTATGTAAATTATATATTAATAGCAATTATGTATTTGTTGCGCTTGAAATTCATAACTGCCATTGTTCAAACATCGTTCGCGCAGTTTTCAGCTTTTTTGCTTTTTGGTCAATCTCATCCCTGTGAAAGATTAATTTTCATATATTTGGTAATATTGGAATATTTTAGTTTTAAATTATTATTGTTTTGTAATTGATTAAAAATACTATAATAGAGTTCTGTAATAAGTCAAGTAACTTGATTTTTACAGCAGAATGAGGGAGGGGTGCAGGCGGCATTCATTAGATTCCCCCCTTAAGGAATTTAGATTGTAGCGGCCATAACAAGTCAGACAAAAAAAAAAAATTCCTTTTCTTTTATATTATTTCTTAAAGAATGAGTTTATAAAATATATTAAAATAGGTCACTAGTTTTTAAAATGGAAAAAATCCGAGTGTTTTTGGACATTCAAAGATTTTTTATGTGTAAAATGTACCTCTTTTCAAAGGTATTTGAAAAATTAAAAGCTAACTATACTAAATAATACAGAAGGAAGGTGGGGCTGCGTAAAAACCGTATTTTGTTACTAAAAATCAAAAAACAGGCTTCCATATTCTAAAAGGTAAAATCGGTGATAAATCGCGATTTATCTCTAACTGGCAATGTTAAATGGATGATAAATCGATTTAAGAAATTTCTACATCATTCAGGCCTAAAAACAATATTTAAGGCAGTATTTAAAAATATATTTTTCCACGCACAACAACTCTAAATTTTCTGACACTTTTACAGATTCATTTTTAAAGGTGAAAACATGAAACTTGCTGGCGTGATTTTTGAAGAGTTTTTGATAAGTGACCGTGTGTTTTTTTCCCTCACTTAATTAGAACTTTATTTATAAACAATTATTTTCTAAGTATGACCATTTTTTTTTTAATTCTCAATCTCTCGCTTCCGGAAATTCGGTTCAAAATGTCAACTTTGACAGCATTTTTACCCGACTGCCAAAAAGTGTTATGTGTTTCTCGCGTATCTGGGTATGTGGATTTCTTTATACCCTCGAAACATGTCAATGGCTGAATGGATTTTAGTGAATGAGGTCTCTATCGATTCGTCTTAACCGCTCGATGGTTACAGGCTAGGTTTTGTTTTTATAAATTCAAAATGGCGCTAGAGACGAAAAAAAATTTTTACGCACCATATTGAGTGGCAAATCATTGGATAGGTCTTTCAAAATTAAGACGAAGATTCATTGACTATTTTACAGTCAGAAGCTGCGTTTAAATATTACACAACCTGGAAGTTGTGTAGGTAGGATCTCTAGCTTTACTGCAACTCTAACCTTCATAGATAGGCCTCATCAAAACAGTGTTTATAGATAGGAACTAACAATTAAACACAACTTAAAAGTCATCAATACAAGTAAATAAAAAAAATAGGTAAGTAATATGAAAAATAGTTTCACATTGAGGAGAAATAATTAGTTTGCTTTTTACGCAGTCGGGTTTTTTGATTTTTTAAATTTAATTTTTACTTGTTTGCAATATATTCTGCTTTTATCAAAAAATCTAGAAGCACGGCACATTATATAGTTTTTGAATAAGAGAATCTGCCAATTTGATGCGTTTCAGAACAAAAATGAATTTAAAAATGAGTCAGAAAATAAGCAGTTTGTATTTGAGTACTTCCTTAAAACAATTGGGATAACAGAAGTTACAAAGAAAAAATGCACTTACATAAAAAACTGGAACTATTTCTTGAAATTCTAAACATGTAATGAACAAAGTGAAAATGACGCCAGATTTCTTTTTCAGGAATCGTTTTAGGTAGATTTCGTATGAAATACTACCTATTGGCGTCGTTCCCATGTTGGAATTTCTGAAATATTTTTGCAGATCTACACCGATCATGACCCCTAGAACCCAAAACTACCCTCAGTAAAAAACGTTATATATATGTATATATATATATATATGTGGCAGGTTATGTTTAATTAATGGTAATATATATATATATATATATACTTTCTTCTGGACACGATAACTTCCACAATTCTGCACAAATCTCTTCCATACTGATACATAAAATTAAGGGGCATAAAATATCGGTCAAGTTCGTTAATGGGCAAAATCGGACCAAGGGGATGGAAATAGGGAGGGGTTTTGTGAAAACCGAAACCCCCCCCCCATAAATTCTTAATTTTTGTACATATCAAATCAGTTTAAAGTTTTTATTACTTCTAAATATAGGACCAAAAATTTATGCATCACAGATTTTTGATAAAATTAAAAATGTGCTCAAGGGGTGCAAAAAATAGGGTTTTCGGGAGAAAAAAAATTCCTAACTTCGTCAATTCTCAAGATATCAAATCCAATTAATTTTATTATACATCACCTTAATATTATCTACAACTTTTATATTTACAAGTTTTTGATTCTTACCGCAAAAAAAAACAATTTAAAACGAAAACAATAAAAGGGGGGTGAAGACGAAAAATTTCCATAACTCCATCAATTCACAAGATATAAAATCCCCATGAATTTATCATATATGTTCTTAATATTGTCTTCAACATTTATACAGACAAGTTTTTGATAGGACCCATTCTTACAGCAAAAACAAATTAAAAATACATAGCGGTTGAAGAAAATAATTCATCTTATTAAGGGTGTATTCAAATCCAAATTGCTTATTTTCTGACTCATTTTTAAATTCATTTTTGCTCTCGAACGCATCCAATTGATAGATTCCCTTCTTCAGAAACTATATAATGTACCGTAATGATCGATTTTTTGATGGAGGCAGAATATATTTCAAAAAATGATGTCAAAAAGGGCATTTTGAACAGAATTTCAGGAAGCGAAAAATATTGTCCTACTGAGAAAATAATTGTTCATTAATCAAGTTTCAATTAATTGAAAGAAAAATAAAAACACATGTCGCTTATAAATCCTTTCAAAAATCATGTCAGCAAGTTTCGTATTTTTTCTATTAAAAATGAATCTGAAAATATGCCATTAAATTTCGAGTTGTTGAGCATGGAAAAGTATTTTTTTGAATACCGCCTTAACATGATTCTGATAAAACCAGCTATTATATAAAAATGAAATAAAAACTCGTGAAAAGCTGTTAAAGTGGATTTATATCTAATCATGATTTAGTTTTTGGTTGTGCAATTAATATACTTAACTTCGAAATCTACCTCCGCCTGTCGTCCGGGCCGCCAGGGATTTTTTGACAACTATTTTTAGTAGTGCTTTCTGGTAGTTCTTATGTATTGTATTAAATTGAAATGCAATGAAAGAGGTTGCATTTATTTTTCTAGGACATTGATAATGAAATAATTTCTATGGAGTTTAAAAATAAATATTTAAAGTGATTAGAACAGGTTTATTTAACAAATAGCGAAATTATTTAAATTTAAATAGATATGGATTATGTTACAAACGATGTTTAGAAGTACAGTTTTATTTGAAATTGCATCTATAGTCATTTGGACAACTTAATTTAATATTTTAAAAAGGATATAATGGGTAAATTGGGAGTGTAAAGAAAGAAATGAAAGTTTGTTAAAACTAAATAAAGTAAAACCTCCTTAAAGCGACCATGTTCCGTTTCAATAAAAATTGGTCGCTCCGAGGAGGTGGTCACTTAATGGAGGCCATGTTTAAATCTAGATTTTAATTAATAATAATTAATGTTACTAAAATGTATTTTTCACATTAGGAAAAAATATGAAAATTTAAGTATCAAAACAAAAGTTAATTACATAAGTTAATTACTGCCAGAGTTTAAAAATGAATACATTGACGTTTGTTGTGATTATAACTTTTATTTCCAAGTTCCTTCAAAGTTCAGTAAATAAAGGGAATTTTTTTTTGGACGGGAACATATAATGACGATTTCATTAATTTGTCTATTTCTTTGAGAGTATCCTGACAGAATAGGGCAGGGAAGTTTATTGACCGTCATTCTTAATTTGTCATCAGAGTTAAATTCATTGTCTAAAAAGGGTTTAAACACTTAAAAGTTACCGGAATAAAATATAAAAAAAGAAATCTAATCTTAGTTTAAAAGTTTGTTGAATAATGCGCTCTCCGGAATTATTTTTCTAATAAAACCTTCTTCAAGCGACAAGAAAAGAATGCAATTTGTTTCATTTTTTTTAAAGAAACTGGTCGCTCATGGAGGTAGTTCAACTGGGATGGTCTCTGAATGGAGGTAAAATTAGTATTGAGCCTATGGTAATAAATTTTGTTCCATGAAAAAATGGTCGTTCAAGGAGGTGGTCGCACAGAGAGGTTTAACTGTGTCTTTTCAGTGTGTTATATGGCACCCGGTTAACCGAAAAGTATCATCTTTTTTTCTAAGAGATGGCAGTAAGTGATATTTAATGTTCGTGTAAAAAAAATATATAGTTGTGGGCATGAAAAGCTTACGTAAGCTTGGTCACACCCATGTATCTTTTTTTTTTTTTTTTTTTTTTTGTATTAAAGCCTGAAATTCTGGGCTGAATAGTGGAATGCCGAAATTTTCAGAATCTGGTCCAAAGAGAGTTTCACTGGTGCAGCATCCTGTGCAAGAAATTTCAGCAATTTTTGGAAATACAACTAAGTTAGAGAACCAATGCATTGATTATTATGAAATTAGGTAAAAGAAAACTAACAAATCAAATTATGGAAATCACACGTTATTACAAGGATTACAATTTTATGAATTGTTAACCTAAATTCTTTCAATGATGCTTTCACTGTTTGCCATGTATTAATATTTATAGGTTATTTGACCCCTTACTACGCAAGGCTGCTACTTGCTAATAAGCATCAGGCGACTATGGCGATTATTTTGGACGGAAAACCATTAAAAAGTGACTATTTCAAGAAAACAAGAGACTTTTTTCGGATTCCAGCGACAATTTTTATGAAAATAGCCGATCTTTTTTCTTCAAGGTGCCTGTAAAATCATCTTTTCAAACGCAGTTTTTCAACGGTTGTTTGAGAAGATTCACGATTTTTTACCGCAACACATTGCAAAATTCGCCCCCCCCCCCCAATCGATTGACGAAAATACCTGTTTCTTTCAGAGATCTTTTTATACTATCGTTAAAGGAGATTTAGTGATTTTCTTCCGTGATCTTTTGCCAAATTTCGCTAATTTTTTTACGATAGATTAACAAAATTGATTCCGCGACTGATTGATGGTAGTTACTATTATTTTCAGTGACCTTCTGACGAAATTCCCGATTCTTTTCCAGATCGTTTGTCGAAATTCGTGATTTTCTTTTCACGACAATTTATTAAATTCAGGATTTTTTGCGAGATCATTTGGTTAAAATCTCAATTTTTTTTTTAACCATATTTGCATTTTTCTTGTCCACGACCATTTGACGAAATTTGCTATATGTTTCTCGTGATCTTTAGATGAAATTCGCAATTTTTGTGCATTCTTTTGACGAAACTTGCGAAGATTTTTCCGTGAACGGATGACGAAAATCACCATTATTGTTTCCGCGACCTTTGGTAAATTTCGAGATATTTTTTTACGGTTGTATGAGGAGATTCACGATTTTTTCAGCGACGAATTGCAAAATTCTCGATTTATTTCCCCAATCGTTTGTCGAAAATAGTTATTTCTTTCCGCTATCTTTTACTACGATCGTTGAAAGAGACTTCCTGATTTTTCCTGCGACTCATTGCAAATTTTCCGATTTTTGGGGGGCGAACGTTTCGCGGGACTTTTTTCCTATATCCTTTGCCAAATTTCAAGTTTTTGTTTCCATAGAGCGTTTCACGGAACTCACGATTTTTTTCTGCGATTCTTTGCCAAAATTCGCGAATTTTTCTGTGACAGATAGGAGAATTTTTTCTCCTACACGAAATTCGCGATATATATTTTTCCGCGACTGATTGATGGTATTCGCCGTTTGTTTCAGATATCATTTGACGAAATTCGCGATATATATTTTTCTGCGACTGATTGATGATATTCGCCGTTTGTTTTACAAAATTCGCGTCTCTTTTCCACGATTGTTTGTCGAAATTCGTGATTTTCTTTTCACAACCGACTTCCGAAATTCTTGCGCGATCATTTGTTTAAATTTTCGTTTTTCTTACGCGATTATTTAACCAAATTCGTTTTTTTTTCAGGGGTGATTCTGTTCAAAATTTTCCGAAAATTTTAAAAAGTCGGTCATCAGTCCGACAAATGGTCGTCGAAGAGAATCAATTTTGTCAATCGTCTGCTGAAAAAATCGCCAATTTCGTGAGAAGATCCCTCGCAGAAAAAATCGAATTTCGTCAAGGCATCGGGAAAAATTTCGTCTAAGGATCGCTGAAAGAAAACGTATTTCGCCAAAGAATCGCGGAAAAAACGCGAATTTCTTCAATGGATCGCATTAAAACGCAAACTTTATCTAGGGATTGCAAATGAAACACAAATTTCACAAAAGAAATGCGAAAAAAAACTAAAATTTTGTCAAGGGATCTCGATAAAGAAACCCAAATTTCTTCGAAGGATCGTGGGAAAAAGCCGAATTTCGCCAAAGGATCGCGGAAAAATGAGAATTTTGCCAAAGGACCGCGGGAAAACGCATAATTAGCGCCGGGAGGAGATCCCCCCCCCCCTCTGCTGTAACCTTTCAGAAAATTAGCTGTGAATTTAATAATTTTTTTTTACTCAGAATCACCCCTGCCATCTTTTTGTCCGTGGCCATTTGACGAAATTTGCAACTTTTTTCGTGATCGTTAGACGAAATTCGTAATATTTTGTGCATTCTTTTGACGAAATTTGCGATAATTTTTCCTTGACCGAATGACGAAAATCGCCATTTGTTTCCACAACCTTTGATAAAGTACAAGATTTTTTTTCCACGGTCCTTTGAGGAAATTCGCGATTTTTCCCCTGACGAATTACCAAAATTCGCAATTTTTTTTCCGCTGATCGTTTCATGGAATTCACGATTTTCTCTAAGCGATCCTTTGCCAAACTTCGGGAATTTTTGTGAGACCGTTTGAGGAAAATGAGAATCGGTATTTGTTTGAGAGATTTTTTGACGAAATTCGCGATTCGTTTCAACGATCTTTTGTCAAAATTCGTTTTTTCTTTTCCCGGCCGACTGAGGGAATTGTGGATTTTTTGCACGATTTTTGATTAAATTCTCGATTTTTTTACCACATTCGGCGGGTATTTTTTGAATTATATTTTTGTTCGCGACCGTTTGGCAAAATCTGCGATTTTCTTTCCGTAATCATTAGGCGAAATTTGCAAGTTTTTTCCGCAAACCGATGGACAACTTTTTATTCTACGACCAATTGCTGATTTTATTCGTTACCGATTGGTAAAGTTCGCGACTGTTTGATGAATTGATTTTGTGAAATTCCCAAAGACAAAAAAACGAAATAAAAAAACAGTTCGCGGAGGAATCATATGCCTGTGCAAAGAAGTAAATCTGGAAGATTCCATCCAAACAATTTTTTTTTATTACGCTGCATTTTCGTTTTTTGTGTGGTATTTGCGATATCCTATTCGTTCTTTCTAACCCTGTCCCTCAAATAAAACTTTGCTTTGTTCTCTCCTAGAAATTCTTGAAATGGAAGACCTGATGGAAAGTAGTATTGGGAATAATCTGCGAGAAGTTTTTACTACTATGTTTTCTGATGCTGTACATAATTTTTATCGTGGAAGAACCAAGCTTACTTACTTCATAACTGAAACATTAGGGCCTTATTTTCTGGATAACTTGCTTTCTCATTTGAAGAAATCTCTCCGTTTATTCAGTGATTTGAGCAGATGCATAAACTGTGAAATAAGATATGGACATTCATAAAGTCCTTTCAGTTATTATGGATACATTTTTCTTCCCTTTTTAAAAGTGGGTATGCGACTATTTTGCCTACTATTTTCGAACAAATGCTACTATTTTGGCTACTATCTTTTTCGTTGGAGGCTACTAAACCTGCTATTTTCAGCATCATTCAGCAGTGACGTTGTCGATAAAACCGACCTTAATTCAATGGTTTCTACCATGTACGCATCGTACGTGTACGTAGTCAAAGGTTTAAGCATGTTAAGCAAAATGCAGGGTTAAAGATGATTTTCTCTCTTCCATGAACAGTTCTGTTCCATACAAATATTGGTAGAGAAACTCTCTTAGAACAAAATGAAATTTCAAGTCTTGTAAATATTGGTTTTTTGTAATCTTTAAAAACACGCATGGTGCATTGTGTACAGTACCGGACCTCAAATCCGGACTGGTCGGGACCGCGCCTGTTCCGGATTTCGGAATTTTCCGGATTTTAGGTCCTCAACCAAAATAAATAAACAGATACAGTACATGCCCTTGGCAAAATTTTACATGCCACGGAGCAATCTATACCGCGAATTGCCATGTTAGGCTTAGTGTAAATAAAGCCAAAAATACAAATTACAAAAAGTAATTCAAAATAAAAATAAGTTTAAAAAAATACTATTCCTGCATATTCTTAGAAATATTAAAGCATTTTTTAGAAAATGAAAATGCGTTGTTGCTCGCGAGTTAGGACCAGGAATCTATATCGCGGATTGCTGTATGAGGTATAAAAAATAATTTAAAATAAGGATAAGAATTTTTTTAAATCCTGTACATCACATTATTAGGAACATAAAAACATTTTTAAAAATGAAAATACATCGTTGTTTGCGAGAGCCGAATTAGGCTCTTTATTAACCGCCATTTGTCCCTAAGTTTGCTCTGAAACCATAGTAACGATCTCCCAGCGACACGGTTTCTTTCCTTAAAAATAATTATCTCCGTTGCTAATTGACGAATTTCTTTCAAATTTTCAGCAAGTTACAATAATAGTGAATTAGCTTGTGTAACGAATTTTTATTAAATTATGATAAGTTATTAGAAAGCTAGTGTACCTCTTAAAAAAAAAAACCCCACTAGATGATAAGAAAGTAAAGAAAAACGACATATCTATCCGCTGTTTGTTTTGCTTATTCAACATGTTTATTTAACTGCGTGAAGTGGAAAGTCAACATTATCAGAATGAGATCATTAGCTTTCGATGGACAGCTTGTTTTGTTATGGAGAAAGGAACTTTGGGTAATTTTTTTTTTCCTCTTTGAGTTAAAGAAAAGAATTTTTTAGTACGGTGCTTACAAACAGAATTTTTTCGAAAAATGAAATTTGTTGAACATATTAAAAGAGGGGGGGGGGGCGGCATTGTAAAATATTTTTACATATAAATATTATAAATATATTCTACGAACCTTTTTAAAAAAAATTCTTTCTTGTGGTTATTTATTCTTTTTACATTTTCTATATAAATGAAGAAAAGGGTTTCTTTTTAAAATAAATTCAAAATGTGTGCACACACTAACTACGATAATTCTGTTAGAAAATTTGGATTAAAACTAATGAATGAATGAAAAACATTGCAATAAAATAAAATTGCTGAGTCTAGTTTGGCTGGGCACTGTGTTACGTGCGCGCGTAGCGCCATCTATGGACGTTTTTACGAAATATTTATTCGAGATCATCGCGGAATTTCAGTTTCTTTTTTCCATTCCGGATTTTGGGTCGTCCGGATTTGAGGTCCGGTACTGTATACTGCTTGGTGTTAAGCGTCTCTAAATTTGAGAATAATCATGTGCAGGTTTCTCGCTGCCGCTTGCCATTGCGTCAAATCGCGACAAAATTCTTCATTTGGCGAGTAAACTAACAGTCAAATTCGCCAAATTGCGAGTGCTCAGTTTGTATGTTGTGTGCCAATGGAGTCCAGATTCTTAGGCGCGTTGCTGAACGATTGATGTCGCTTTACATGTTCAATCGCACCGTGCCATTTACACTGCTCTATTTATAAAGATACTGACGCAACACCGATTTAGTTTAACAACAGGCAAAGACACAGAAAGGATTATGCGATAGGTATTTCTCTATTGTCAGTTAATCACTATCTATGCTCCAGCGTCGCGGCAGTTAAAACGCAAACAAAATTACTCGCATTAAGCGCCAAATAGAAAAAATGTTTGCTGGAATGCGGTGTTAAAATTAGCCGTTTACCATACTATTTATTAAATGTATGCAAAGTATCATTGGCCGGTCAAATATTTTCAATTGGTTAAGATTCGAAATCTCATAGACATTTTTAGTGTATATTTTCACAACAGTAAACCAAAGATCGCTGTATTTAATTTTTATTTAGACAGCTAAAAGAATGTCTGAAATATTATATAGGGGACATTTAGAATGGAATTATTTTTAATAATTTCTTTTGCGGATACTCGAATTTCTGTTGTATAACCAATTACAAAAACTTAGGTTATTTTAGAACATATTGAAAAAAAGGGATACAATAATGGATTTAAAGTAGATTTTTCAGTGTTTCAAGCCTAATCTATTTTACTAACATTTCTGTTCATTTGGCTACTGTTTTTTTATTTCTTATTCGCCAAATCGCTAATGTTGGTCAAAAGCCAGCGAGAACACTCTGTGTTTTTATACCTGCATCCTATTTAACCCCTTCCCAATAACCGTTCAATGTTAAACTAGTATTTAAAGTTGAAAATTTAAATTATTTTATTATTTTTATTTAAAAGCGGGCACTGCACTGCATATGTCACAAGATTATTGTAGTTATTTGACATAGTAAAATATCTAAGCACATCTGTGAGAGCAGATATAATTGTTCAATAAAGAACAATAACTTGTCTGAGTTACAGAAATTCTTTTGGCCATTTTGAATTTTTTGTTTTTGTTTCAAAGGGTCTAGCCGGATAAGCATAGCGAAATGGCCCCCACGGCCGATGTTTGAAATAACATGTGTGGTTAGAAGGCTCACCATGAGAATACAATATAAAGTGTTTTTAGCCCCTGACCTTGAACTGTCCTTGAGATAATCGGCGAAGTATGCGCCGACGCTACTATTTTTTCAGATATGTTTTTCTCAAAAAGTATAAAGGTTAAAAAAATGAAACCAACACCAATTATTGAAAAATATATTAGTTCACATTATAATTTTTTTTCACATTTTTACACAAATTTTAACATAGGAAAATAAACAAAATTATTTTTTTTTAAATTTATTAATGTAGTAATTTTATATTTACACCAACCAAAAAATTAGAGAATAATGCTCAAAGTATGTACTTTTAAGAAAAATAATTTTGTTAAAATCGAAAATGTGCTTTTTGAGTTATAATAAAAATAAGGCTAGCAACCTTCTAAAATATTCGTAAAATTCCCTGCTTGCATTTGAAGAAAAACGCTACTATCAATGAATTGGCGCGATTCCTGACATTTCCACTCAGGCAGGAGGCGCAGTACGCCAAAATAAGATAACGTTTCCATTTATACTACTTCCCTATAGGTGTGTTTCGTGTTTGTAAATATTCTATTATTTCGACGAATTCCGCATCCTTCTCGCGTAATAATATCAAGAATTGACAAATAAAATTATAACATTTGCCTACTATGATTTTCACATTGAAGAAGGCATAGGGCGTTATATAAGTACGTGTACATATATAACGTATCACTTTAAGCTGGAGTGTGTGTGTGTGGGGGGGGGGGGGCACTTGACACCGGAAGACATCTGTAGGGAGAGGGGGTTGTCATTTGATATCGTTATCATTTTTGAAAAAATCAAACTATACTTTTTTCGTATCTTTTACTTTATAACTGTTATCTTAATTATTTTAAGTCTATTTTCTTCTTTTTATGAAAATACAAAGTTATTATTAAAACCGTTGAATGATTATAAAACATTTCATTCCAAAATATGGAATAACCCAACGTTCACCATTAATATTCTCCTGTCATATTGCGTATATAATTCGTTGTTAGAGAAACCAGATTCGAAATGATATTTGTTATTTTCGCTAGTAAAAGATGAAGAAGAATGTTGGCCACCTGTTTTGTTTAAAAGAAGTTCAGTTTAGCCCCGGCAATGTTACTGTTCAATGCATTATGTAACAAAGATCTATTATTAAAAACTTTTAAATAATAAGCATTTATTTAAAATGTTATTTGATATAAAGTTATTTCTTATATAATACTGATATTTTATGAATTTCATCTCGTCATTTAAATCAGTAAAATATACAAGTAAAAAAATGTACAACCATATCTCTTTATCATTTCAAACACATAAAAAGAAAAAAAATAGAAAAAAATTGTAAAAATAAAAAGAATTTTTGGACACTGATAACAATATTATTAGGTGGAGGGGGATTCGAGAAATGATAACGTATGATATCAGAAGGTTGAGAGGGGGGTTTGAAATTGCCAAAAAGTTGATAACCTTATATATTTACAGCCCCTATTCAGCTTCACCTGCAGAATCGACTAGACTAGTGGTTCCCAAACTTTTTGACTGGCGGAGCCCTTTTTAGCACAATTGACTTGATATTATTACGCGAGAAGGATGCGCAGTACGCCAAAATAACAGAATTGTTTCGTGTTTACAAACACGAAACAAACCTATAGGGAAGTGGTAGGCATGGAAACATTCTCTTATTTTGGCGTACTGCACATTCTGTCCGAGTAGAAATGTCAGGAATCGACCAATTCAATGATAATAGCGTATTTCTTCAAATGCAAACAGGGAAAGTTATGAATATTTTAGCAAGTTTTTAGCATTATTTTTGTTATATAACTCAAAAAGCGCATCTTCGATTTTAACGAAATTTTTTTTTCTTAATAATACATACTTTGAGCATTATTCTCTAATTTTTTGGTTCGTGTAAATATAAAATTACTACATTAATAATTTTTTAAAAAAATATTTTTTTTTATCTTTCTATGTTAAAATTTGTGTAAAAATGTGAAAAAATTATATAATATGAACTAATATATTCTTCAATAATTGGCGTTGGTTTCATTTTTTTTTTTTTTAACTTTTACACTGTTTGAGAAAAACGTATTTAAAAAATAGTAGCGCCGGCGCATAATTCGCCGATTATCTCAAGGACAGTTCAAGGTCAGGTGCTAAAAACACTATATATTGTATCCTCATGGTGAGCCTTATTACCACACGTGTTATTTCAAACATCGGCCGTGGGGGCCATTTCGCTATGCTTATCTGGCTAGACCCTTTGTAATGCTACAAATTGTCAACCACTTTTTTAACACTATTTTGTTATGTTCTTTCTAATCATATTACTTTTTTTTAATTTTAGTTTGTTACTTTTATAGTATGACTAGGCTTTACATTAATCAAAAATATTTTTTACTGATGATATTTTGAATTTAAAAATGTGTTTGCTTACAGAATATTCTGCTGATATTCTTTTGCTACTACAAACCATCCATGTTCTTAAAGATTCATATGTAAAGAAGTAGTTTCTACAAATATTTCTTATTTTGATTTTGTAACTGTTTAAAATATTGAGTTCTTTGACAATCGGTAATTAAAATGTATTTATCTCTGCAGATAAAAAAAGGTTTCATTACCTTTTCTTTAACATTTTAGGTTAAAAGATGGACAGCTGACATACTTCTTTTTCAAGTTTTAAAGCATTTTCTTGACAATTTAAAAAAGTATCCTTTAATACACATAATTTTATCTTCTATGTTCTATGAAAATAAATATTTTCTGTAGAGAAAATGTCAATGTCTCAGATTCGCTCTCAAGCAACAGAAAAAGCTTGTAAAAAATGTTCTAAAGTATTTTCACAATGTTCTCCTCTAAAAGATGATTTGGATATCCATATAAAGGACCTCCCTTTTCATTGTGAAATATGTTCTAAAGGATTTTCACAAAGTAGTACTCTGAAAGTACACATGCGCGCCCATACAAAGGAAAAATTATTTGTTTGTGAAATATGTTTCAAAGGATTTTCACAAAGTAATAATCTGAAAAGACACTTGCGTACCCATACAAAGGAAAAACCTTTTGTTTGTGAAATATGTTCCAAAGGATTTTCAGGAAGTGGTCATCTAAAAAGTCACTTGCGTACCCATACAAAGGAAAAATCATTTATTTGTGAAGTATGTTCCAAAGGATTTTCAGAAAGTTGTTATCTAAAAAGTCACTTGCGTACCCATACAAAGGAAAAACCATTTGTTTGTGAAATATGTACCAAAGGATTTTCACGAAGTGCTCTTCTGAAAACACACTTACGTATCCATACAAAGGAAAAACCATTTGCTTGTGAAATATGTTTCAAAGGATTTTCAGAACGTTGTAACCTAAAAGTACACTTGCGCACCCATACAAAGGAAAAACCATTTGTTTGTGAAATATGTTTCAAAGGATTTTTAGATAGCGGTACTCTGAAAAGACACTTGCGTATCCATACAGGTGAAAAACCCTTTGTGTGTGAAATGTGTTCAAGGGGATTTTCAGATAATCAAAATCTAAAGAGACATTTGCGTACCCATACAAAGTAAAAATTTCGTGTTTGAAAATATAACCCAAGGATTTTTATCTAAAAAAAATACTTGCACAAAAAGATTGAGAAATATGTTTAAAATGACTTTTAGTAAATTGCAGTTTACGGAAACATTTTACCCACACAACTTTAAAGATCTCTTCTTTCTGATCTGTGCTATAATGAATTTTAAGAAAGAATGAACAACGTAAAATAGCACAAATGTTTGTATGCAAAAGTTACATGCAGCTGTTTCAAAGCTTCGAAAGCTCCATCATCAGTGCAAAATTAAAAAATTAAAACATAGTGAGCCATGAAAAGATAGAAAAGCGCACCTCGTAATTATTGGCAAAATAACAGTGCACATCGAAAAACATCAGAGTCAATCTTTCCTGTGCATACGAGGAGACCAATCAGAATTGCTCAGCCACTCTCGGAGAGCTTAAGCAAAAAGGAGAAAAGAGGTGGGTGGAGGAAAGAGAGTGAATTAAAGAAATTGGAGCCATACTTTTGAAAAATTGGGTGTACTGGAAGAGCGTTTATTGTCACATTTTTTTTAACACTACTTTTATGCTCTACCCAATGCGAACTTTGACAGATTGCTCCATTCAGGGAAACTTATCATATATGGAAGAATTCTAACAGTTTGGTTAAAGATTTGTTCCTTACGCCCAAATTTTCAAAAGTAGGACTCCCATTTCTTTAATTCTCTATCCCTCTTCTTCTTTCTGCTTAAGCTTTCCCAGAGTAGCTGAGATATTCTGATTGGTCTCCTCATATGCGCAGGAAAGATTGACTTTGCTATTGTTTATCGACGCTCACTGCTATTTCGTCGATTACGGTAAGCTGTAAGTTGCGTCTTTCTGGCTCACTACGTTTTAATTTTTAAATTTCGCACTGATGATGGAGCTTTTGAAGCTTTAAAACAGCTGTATGCAACTTTTGTATGCGTACAATTGTGCTATTTATCATTCTTCACTTTTTCTTTATATATTAGCACAAAGTACAATCTTCCCATTTTATGTAATAAATTTTCACAAGATGATCATCTAAAGATAGATCTGCATGTGCACACATACAAATAAAAAAATAATTGTTTGTTATTTGTAGCTTTGAGGATTTTCTTAAAATGATATCTTAAAATTCTCACAAATGTAAAGCGATTTAATACATGTACTTGACCAATACTGGTCACCACACGGTTCACAAATGTAAAGTCAATCTTTTGTGAACTAAGTTCTAAACCTAAACAATTATTTTATCTCAGTAACAGTCTCTAAAAAATATATTTTGCATCCCATGTAAAGGAAAATTCCATCTGAAATGTCTATTTTAATTCAAAATTTTATTTATTAAAATATGCTTAAAATAATATTTATTTAATTTTTTTTTACTAACTTAAATTTCTGGAATGAAACATTTTCAGAACTAACCTCCTTAGTTGAAGCAAATAAGATTCAACTGGCCGAGTGAACAAATCCAGTGTGATTAGTATATAATTCGTACAGTGGTTAACTGTTAAAAAGTATGTTTATTAGAATGGTCACAAGAAATCAATTTTCGAATTTTTTCTTGGGGACCCCCCAAAAAGTTGCCAAATTGCCTATAAAATTAGATTGGCAAAGTTTTAGCTCATTTGGATAATGCTAACCCGTGCCTCATTGAAGTTAAAGTTTGAAAATAACGTGATTTTTTGCACAAAAAAATGCTGTTTTCCCTTCATGAAATGAATATAATTAAACCTAGAAACATAATGCAGGTCTCATTTTATAAAAAAAGTTTTGCTTTGAAGAACTGCATGCCATGTTTTCCTAAAAACGTATAGATTTAAATATATGTGCATTTTTCTGGACCAGACTTCGCTCGAATCCTAAAATTTGGCTTTTTATGAAAATGCGAAAAAACATTGTAACATTCCATTTCATCTGATTTTCACCTTTTGTTTTTCTTTTTTTTTAAATTTTGTATATAATAAAGGGTTTAATTTAAAAAAAAAATCCAAAGAAAATGAAAAAATCGAATTTTTTAGTGAAAGAATTAAAAAAAGGGGGGGGGGGGGAAGAAAGGACAAAAGTCCTTCCGGCCAGTGCCGGGAGGAAGAGGTAGCTTTCATATTCCTTATTTTTTAAAAGCCAGCTTATATTATTCAAACACGCGTAGCTCAAATTAGTGGAACCCGATTATAGAAGATTAAATACTAATTTTTGTCAATATTGAATATGAATGAGAATTTCGCGAAATTAGTGAGCGTTATCAAAGTTGGTTTCATTAAAGTGATTTATATTTTGTCGTCAAATTCGGTGATATCCCGAATTATATCAACCCGAATTATCGGTAATAGCCCGCCATTTTAAAACAACATAATGGGTGCAACAAAGCTCACCAATGAACTTGGTCGAGACCTTAGTAATTCCTATGCACATGCTCACTCATATCTAAATCGGTTGATATATGTAAGTGCTGTTGCAGGCAAAAAATCAGATTTTTCAAAATGTCACACACATTCGAAATTAAAACTGCTATATCTCGGCCTTTTTTTTTAGATAACGGCAAAACAAAAAATGATCCGGAATCTTTGTAACAAGCTGAAACACATAAGAAAAAAATCTTTTTCAATTTCTAAATTTTTTGTACCACATTTTAAATTAAAAAAAAATTTTAATTTTTAAATGGCCGCCATTTTGAAACAAGATGGCGGAAGAAGTTAGCAAACGAACTCGGCCGAGAGATTGCTATGTACTATGCACATGCCTTGTCACATCCTAATCGTTTCATAAATACGCGTGTTATCGCATGACAAAAATCAGATCGTTTCAAAATGTCAGCCATGCTAGAAATTCAAAGTGCTGTAACTCAGCCATTTTTTAAGATATAGACGAAACAAAAAATGCTCTGAAATCTTTGTATCAAGGTCAAACACATAAGAAAAAAAAATCTTTTTCAATTTCTAATTTTTTTGTACCTCATTTTAAATTAAAATTTTAAAAAAAATTAATGCCGCCATTTTGAAACAAGATGGCGAATGATGTTGGCCAACGTACTCGGTTGAGACATTGGTATGTACTATGAACACACCAAGTTATATCCAAATCCGTTCATAAATATGCGTGTTATCGCGTGACAAAAATCAGATCGTTTCAAAATGTCAGCCACACTAGAATTTCAAAGTGCTATAACTCAGCCGTTTTTTAAGATATAGACGAAACAAAAAATGCTCCAGAATCTTCGTATCAAGTTCAAACACATAAGGAAAAAATCTTTTTCAATTTCTAATTATTTTGTACCTTACTTTTAAATTTTTTCTTTTTTTTTTAATGGCTGCCATTTTGAAACAAGATGGCAGATGCGGCTGGCCAACGAAGTTGGTCAAGAAATTGCTATGTACCATGCACATTCCTTGTCACATCCAAATCGGTTCATAAATACTTGTATTATCGCGTGACAAAAATCCGATCGTTTCAAAATGTCAGCCATGCTAGAAATTCAAAGTGCTATAACTCAGCCATTTTTTAAGATATAGACGAAACTAAAAATGCCCCAGAATCTTTGTATCAAGCCAAAACGCATAAGAAAAAAATCTTTTTCAATGACTAATTTTTTTGTGCCTCATTTTAAATTTTTTAAAAATTTTTAAATGGCCGCCATTTTGAAACGAGATGGCGGATGAAGCTGGCCAACAAACTCGGTCGAGACATTGGTATGTACTATATACACACGAAATTTTATCCAAATCGGTTCATAAATACGAGAGTTACAGTATGACAAAGATCAGATATATATATATTTATATATATATATGGATACTAAGGGGATCTGCCCCCTGCAAGCTCCGCTCGCCAACCCCCGATCAAACACTGCAGAATCTAAAAGCACGCTAATCTGATCGGTTTTAAAAAGATTAGAGAAGATTGAATTACACTGAAAAAACCTGTAGCGATCTCCTTGTAAACGGGTTTCCATTCAATTCCCTTTGATTCCAAAAAATTAAGGTAGAATCAGTTGCTGTTAAGACATCCAATGGTTGTTTTCGTGTTTGGTTAAAGAAGATCAGTTAAACATTTGAAAAGAAGCTAAAATAAAATGAAATAAGTAAACAGTCTTTGTCTCTCGGTATTTTTTAACAGCGTTATAAAACAATTGACATAATACAATTTACTACAATTACTAAAATTTGCTGCTTTAACCCCTTCAAGGGCGGTGGTTCATTTTTGGACCACTTAATTTTAATTCTTAAAAGCCACATTAGCACCAGAATATTGGGATGAAAATTTCCCTTTTATTAAGTAAGTGAACAAAAGCATTTTGGTATTTCGAAATTTGTTTGTAAATTCTGGTGCTATTCACTGATTTCAAGATTTTACGAATAGAAGTGCCTTGTCGGTGAAAGGGTTAGCACATATTAATGTATTTATTATTTAAAAGTTTCCTTTCCCTTTTAATATTCACGTGTAAATACAATTTTCAAAACATAATTTTCAATATTTTCCTGCTTTTAACACGTACTCATTTAATAGTAATTTTAAAAGTTTATTTTTTTCTGTCTTTAATAGTCATATGAAAATAAATTTTTAATTGTTAGGAAATGTTATTCTTTGCACTTTTTTTAGAATTGAAAACAATCTATCATAATAGCCTAAGCCATGTGACTATCATCAACAGCTCCAGGTGGATCCCTTCGCTTTTTATATTCCAGACGGCCATTTTGGTACTTTAATGTTAGCCAGCCACAGGTGTGATAAGTCGCCGAATATTATTCTATCGTCATTAATTCGTTTATATTATAATAGTCCAAGTCATGTAACTGCCATAAACAACGGGCTGATTCCTTCGCTTTTCATAAGAAAGGTTTTCATTTTGATAAAAGAATCAAAATTATTTTTTCGCATAAAACTACATAAAAGTTGCCATGATCGCAAAGAATTCCTGGTACTTTTATGTTAGCCGGGTGAAAATCTTGCCAATAGCTTTTTTTTTAACTCGCCAGTTAGCGTTATTTTATTTTTCGAGTGGTAAATTAAAACGGTGCTGCTTGGTTATCCCATCGACCAAAAATCTGGTGCCAAACTATATGATTAAATGCCAATAATGGTTGATCGTAAATGTCACATTCACTTGACTTTAAGGAAGTTACACATGTTCACGCCATCAAGTGATTTTTATTTCGACGTTTTATTTGTATTTTTATTAATGTTATACTAATTTATTTGTTCTTTTGTTATTTAAAATAAAAAAATATGTCAATTTGTATAATTTGGCGAAATTGGTAGAGGGGAGAAGTAATAACATTAAAAAGTTGCTTTGAAGTGGAAATTAAATCTCATGATTTGTTGCATTGTCACATATGCACCGGGTATGGCGTGATTTTTTTTTTTTTTACGACAATTTGGCGAAAACTCGTTTTCAAATACCTGTTACATATGTATTTTTAAATTATTTTCTGTTATTTTTAAAATGAAATATCAATAAATAATAAAAAAAAAATTAATAACTATAGAACAAAACAATTTATAAAATTTTTTGTAAATAAAAAGAAAATAAATTCAAATAAACATTTATTAATAAATAAGTAACAATAGCCGAGTTACCATGTCAGGCAAAATAATGCCATTTTGATGCCAATTAGGTACCCCATTCCGTATATGACATCTGTGCCTAATATTTTTCGTTTCGTTTCGTTTAAAAAAAAGAATGAAGTAAAAGCCATTTATTTTAAAGGTTTCAATTTTAAATGAACGTTTTGTATTAAATAAAATGATAATGAAATACAAATTGAATTGTGAATAAAAGTAACATGATGCATTTCTTAGCATACATTTAAGAGAGGCCAAACTCGTCGCCAAATTAATTTAAAATAACCTTTTCTAAAATACGAAAAAAAAAATATCTGTTATGATTAAAATTTGAGTTGCAATCATTAGAAAAATGTATTTAAAATGAGAAAAAAATTAATATTTCGAAAACTTATTCGAATTTAAAAATTCTAATGCCAGTTTCGAGATCTGTGGATCAATACGGTTTTTTGGTGTTAATTTCATCGCAAAGTATTCCATATTTTAGCAGAAATCGCCGTGAAACATAATCAGTTGTTTAATCAGTCGATTCATACTTCCGTTTCATAAATTCGTTTCATTAGGATTTTATATATATAGGGTATATATATATATCAATTTTGAACGGAGGGTGGTCTAGGAATCATGATCGGTGAAAATATACCAAAATTTTTCGGAATCGCTTTCCTCTGAACGGCTGCAATAGGTAACTTTTTGTAATGAAAGCTACCTAAAAATGAGAACAAATAATGCTCAAATGCATTTTATTATTAAAGTTGTGTTACAAGAAAGGGAGTATAATAAAGAAAAAAATTATTATCTCTTGCAATTGTCACGTTAACCCTTTCCAGCACAGAAAAATTCCGTTCGTAAAGTGATGAAATGATTCACTAACACCGGAATTTAGAAATGACTTTTTTAGAAATTAAAAACACATTTCTTTAAACATTCGTTGTAATAGCAAAATTTTATTAAAATATTCTTGGTGCAGTTTGTAAGTTTGGAATTAAAATCAGGTGGTCCCGACGTTAGACCACTGCGCCGGAAAGGGTTAAGATGGTAATGGCTTCAATAAGGTAGCTTTTGAAGGATCTTGAAAAGTTTTTCTACATTCAGATGCAACTTTTAGCATATACTGTTTTTGTTTTTTGTCTTTTGTTAAACAGGGATTGAAATCTTGGTTTGATTTTATTCCCCTTTCAGCTGTGTCACTGACAACTTTAAAACCATTCACTATTTTTTTTGCTTTCAAATAAGGTTTATTTTTCACACCATATATTGGGATCAGTAATTAAAAATTGCTTATTAATATAAAACCTTTTAAAACATTTTACAGTTTAAGATGTAACAAAAACTTCGACTTCTTTGTTCAATAAATAATCCACTTCGTTGAAATTTTTTGTTGCTCTTACATTCCTACCATCATCATCATTTTCTTCTTCGAATGACACTAATTTTACAGCCATGCTTATGTTGGCTTTTTTTTTTCCAAAGTATCATCTAAAAATGAAAATGCAACTTGATCCGAGTTATGATGTCAAAGGTGGTATATCCTTCTAGTGAGTGCTTTGGCTTCAACCTATTTATCAATTTTTCTGTAGTCAACAAGTGATTTTATTAATTACAGGTCTTGGATTTGGGGCCAAAGTTGGAGTGGGAGTATTGAAGCAAGCTTTTATATAAATATTGATTAGAAATATGCAAAGGTCTCTAATACCTACTTTTTTTAAAATCTGTTATTGAGAGATGATACGATATATTTTGAGAGAATAAATGGCCTGTGCCATCCATCTGACATGATTAAAAGTACCAGGTGCTCTAAAAAAATGTCTTTTGGAGGAAGACATCTATAAAAATTAAACAATGTTGGATAAATTATATATAATCATCCCTGGGCTGTTAATTTTTTAAAGGTTCTGTAAGGAAACTTGGAATTTCTTCTGAATTAACTATTTATATCTAGTATTTCATCTTCAATAGAATTTTTATACTTAGTCTGGTTTAATTTAGACCACCCAATCAGAAAATTTTCTTGAATATCTGGCTGAGAGGCAGTGATTGTATCCACTTTACAATCAAAAACAGCTTTTAGGGTAATTTCTAAATAATGGTGGCGACATGGTAAATACAGAAGATGTTTCCTTTAACAATTGCTATAGACAAATACAGGTTCCTCTGAGGAGACCTGTGTTTACTGCAGTGGTATCAAAACACATTGCCTGGATTTTACGAACTTTCTCCCACTCTTCAACTGCTGAAAATGCTTCAACTGCTTTCGCTTGAATTATTCCGATACTACTTTCAAGCTGAGGAACTCATAGTAACTGTTCTTCATCTCCACAACTAATTGAAACTGCTACATTTTCTTCATTCAAAAAATGAGGAATCAGTTTTCCATCCCAGTGAATAACAGTTCTGTCTAAATTGGAATTTTTAAATATGTTTTTGATAAGCGCAGTTCTTTGTTTATGAAATAGTTATTTGCGGAGTCGTATTGCACTTCTACTTAAAATTAAAGTCTGTGGTTAATTGGATGGACGTACCCTAAGTTTAGCAGCTTCTCTGGCGTTCAGTTTCACTTAGCGGATATTATAAAATAAAATACATAAAACTTGGCAATTACATGGCAACATACTGTCGATGATTTGTTGAGACATGTGGCCAATTAAAAAAAATCCTACATTTCTGCCATCATACCTAAAGAGGGAGGTCGTTTTCCGGAATGTTTCATCAATTCTAAAGCTAGATAACGATAGCATGTAGCAAAAACAGCCTTGTAATAAAAAGAGAAATTCAGAGGTTTGTTTGAAATGCGCTTCAACTGCAATACAAGTCGAGAAGCTCTCTCTTTCTAGACACTGAACTAGATAACTAACAATTAATTATAATTCTCAAAATATTTTTAAAGTTACAAAAATTGCTCGATTTCTATTGCCTATTATTGCAAATAATACAAAAAAATTATCAAAAGTAATAAAATTATTAATTTGTCATTTTTCACTTATTTTTCAAAATGCAAAGTTTGATGGTATGGTTGACGAGCGGACTTGAAAAATACTAAATGTTCATTATTATACAGTATAACATGTTTAATCCGGAAATTTCTGTAATCCGGACATGTTGGTCGTTTTTTTTCAATTAAAGATAATAGATGGCGCCATAGTACACATATGAATAAATTTCCGAAAATTATTAAGAAAAATGAAAAGACTTCCTAATTTACTACTTTTTTTTTTGTTGTTGTTGTTTTAAAATTGTAAGAGTTTTCTAAATTAATATATAATTAAAATAGGTGTCTTTTTTTAATATTAATTTGTAAATATTCAGAATTAATTGCAATTTTACAATTTTTCTTTTTCTAAAGATAAGAAGATGACGCCAAAACATCGCAAAATCGGATTTTATTATTTTTATTTGATCTAAGTATTTAATTTGTGACTTACTTCGATATTTGTAGGTTCTATATATTTAATTTTTTATAACATTAGCCTTATGTATCACTATTTTAAATATGTTAATATAATTATAAAGTTATTTTTTTAATTAATTGTAAGTCTTATTTAAATTTTTACTATAAAATTTTTTGGTTTTAGAATTTTTTTTTTTTTTAAATAATTTTCATGATATGTCGGTTATTCTTGTGTTTTGAGTATTTATAAATCATAAGTCGTACGGTTATTGTTTTTTGCAATTTACAACAGATGGCGACGCAGCATAATATATAATTATTTCAAAAATATATACATTATATAGCGTTTTTAATTGATTTTTCTCAAAGTTTTTCAATTACTATTTTAAATTACCAAGTTCTTTGCATTTTTGTATTACCATAATTATGAAAGATATTAGTATTAATATTTATCTAAATGCATTCTAGTTTCAAAACTTCTGTAATCCGGAATTTTCTATAATCCGTAATCGCGATTATTCCGGATTAAAGAAGTTATACTGTATAAGTTTTGAAGAGAGTAAAATTTCAAGGCAACAACAGTTTCTTTGAAATAAAACAAGAATCAGGTTTCGAAGACAAATAGCTTTCACTTAAAGAAAGAAAAACTACAATTTTTTTGCCAAAAATTGCAAATTTTCAAGAATTTAACCTGGATAAGGCACGGGTTAATGTTATTCAATTGAGCTGAAACTTTTCTAATCTCATTTTCTAACTAATTGGCAACTTTTAGGGGGGCGTCCCCCAGAAGAAAATGTTAAAATAAAAATAATTCCCATGTTGCTTGTGACCACCCTAATGCTTATTCATGAAAATGAAAAATGAGTTTTATGTTATGTAAAGGGGCTATCACTTTTGGGGGGGAAGGCATTTGATATCATAAGATATTTCTGGGGAGAAGGGGGTTGCTTTTTGATATCGTTAACATTTTTGATCTAACCAAATTTATTTTTTCAGTAACTTTTTCTTTTCATCCAAATAATTTGTTATCTTTATTATTATTTTTTAAATATGTTTTTATGCAAAATCATTTCATTCCAAAATTTGAAATACTCCAACATTTGGCATTAATGTCTTTCTTCCATATGCGCATATAATTCGCTGCTAGAGAAGCCAGGAGCATAATATATGTTAAATGATAACCAGTGAAGAGAGACAATGCTGTCCGCTGTCTTATTTATAAGCTCTGCTTTTAACCTCCCCGGGCCAAGTGCAAGAAGACGATATTACTGTTGAATGCATTATGTAACAATAAGCTGTTATTAAATACTTTTAAATATTATCTAAAGTAATGCATTATGTAACAATAAGCTGTTATTAAATACTTTTAAATATTATCTAACTCTTTTAGGTGTCTTTTGATGTAAATTTAGTTCATGTATTGACATTTTATTCACTTCTTGAATCTGTAAAGTATGCGCTAAGTAAATGTATTATCATATGTGTATATCACTGTAAGCATATACAAAGAAAGAATGTAAAAATAAAAGAATATTTAGACATTGATAACGATATCATCGTATGGGGGGGGGGGGTGTTCGACGAATGATCCCGTAAGGGGGGAGGGTGTTTAAAATTAGCAAAATGTTGATAAAGTTATATATGTATAGCTCCAAAGGATTGTGTCATATGAAGAAAGTTTATACAAACTTTGTCTTGGTGATATTAGAGGAAAAGACTTTCTGTCCATGATACAAAAGATTATCAAATTTACAGAGGATTTTCCATAAAGATGTGTTCTTCTTAATTACCTCTACAGAAAAGAAAACCCTTCATTTTCCAAGTTTAGTAATTCCTCTCTTATTTTCACTGAACTTACACTAATAAATATACAATATTTTTTAGTATTCTATAAAATTTCATTTGTTCTATACTATAAAATACATTGTTAAAAATCTGAAGCTTTAGCTGCATAGTCACTCCACTGCTTTTATAGAATTTCTCTATTCTGACCAATGAGAATGCTCCATAATATAATCAAGTAATCATTTTCTATAAAAGCGGTGCAGTGATTATGCAGCAAATTTTTAAAAGTGTAGGCTGAATAAGATAACTTTTCAATTTTAAAATTTAATCAAATTTTAAGTATTTTTTTTTCTCCTGGCTTCCGCCAGAATCTCGGCAAAGGGAAGTAGGTAGGGGCATCGGACGGACACGCGGAACGCCGCGCTCCGCGAATTCTGCGGTGGTATCACAGGCGCCCATCTCCGACTGCCACCCGAAACTAATAACAAGCTCGAAGCTGCAGCGGTCATGCGATTGTTTCGGGTCCCCGAACCTAACCCTTCCCAATTTCAAATTTTAAATATTTGTTTTCCTTTCCTTTCTGGCTTCCGCTAGAATCGCGGCAAAAGGGACGTAGTTAAGGACCTCAGTCGGACACGCGGAACGCCGCGCTCCCCGAATTCTGCGGCGATATCGTATATTGATTTTTACAAAAATCAATATTCTATTTAGTCGAGCCCAAATATTTTGAAGTTAACGCGTCTTTGAAAAACATTTACTATGTCCGATATTTATGATAGCCGATATTAAACTTTTATTACATTTTAGGGAAAAATTCAGTAACTTTTTTTTGAATGGCTGAATTTAAAATGGATTTACACAATTCTTTTTTCATTCGCATATAAATAATGTTATGTCTTTCAAAATATACTTGTAAGTTTTTTAGAATCTCCACAGCACATTTTGATTGCACTGATTCTTTGTTTACCAGTGGCATGTCGGCATCTTCAGATTCAGATGGATTTGCAACTTCAGCAATCTGTGTGAATTTCTATTTCTATGTTACTATCACTTCTATTACAATCTGTTTGTGTAATATTGTTAGTTAAATTTCTCTTTTCATTCTTCCTTTAGCATTGTCTTCATGATATATGATTTATAAGTGTAGTATTGTTAGTTAAATTTCTCTTTTCATTCAGCCTTTAGGATTGTCTTCGGAATATATAATTTGTTAGTGTAATATTGTTAGTGTAATATTGTTAGTTAAATTTCTGTGTTCATTCAGCCTATCCTAAAGAAAATTGTCTTCAGATCAATGTCTGGAGTGAAATCTAAGTTTTGTTTGTTTATTGAGAAATGTTGCATGTTTCTAACCATTTTTAATGGTTTTTACTTCCATAGAACACTGCGCATCTCTCTATTCTAAAAAAAAAAAAAAAAAAAAAAAAAAAGTAACTAACACTGTTACCACTGCCGTAAATAAATTTTTTGTGACCGGAAGTTTTTCTTGACTAATATTGAGAAAACTACTGTAAATATATATATATATATATATATATATATATATATATATATATATATATACGTAAAATCCCGATTGTAAGCCCCCCTTTTTCAAAAGAAAAAGCAGTTAAATTTCGGAGGGGGGCTTATAATCGAGATTTTTAAAAATAATTATTTTAAAACCTGTTTTTATCATTAATTTAGCAGTAAATAAGGTAAATACAGGAGTGAGAATCTTCCATATTTTGACAGCCGATTTGTAAAAAAAAAAAAAAAAAAAATCTAACCCCCCCCCCCCAAAATAAAAAAATTCCCTTCAAAAAAATCTAAGCAAAATTTTAAAAATTACATTTTTTTTTCAAATGCACTTCTTTATTTGTTATTTTACTGCAACAATATTTAATCAACCATCTAAGACCTCCCCCTCTCCAAAAAAAATATTTTTTCCCACTTTGCCCTCCCCTCTGGTACCAAACATGCATAATTTTACCTATAAAAGTCTTTAAATTTCTTAATATACAATATGCTGTACAAATACACTATACCGTAATTTCCGGTCTATAATCCGCGGCGGCACATAATCCGCATAGGCAATTTTTCTTTTCACCAGAAAAAAAGTTAAAATCCGCACCGTCCTATAATTCGCACTATTGGCAAATCGAATGTAATCGAACATAATTTTATTGAATCGAATATAATTTTATTGAATCTAATATTAAATTCACTTTTTCCTATCTTTTCTGCATTTTCTACAAATTTTAATTTGAATTCAGCAGTATACTTCGTACGTTTTTTGCAAGGCATGTTTTTAAAGATGCACTGACGCTATCACTAAAGAAGTGGGATAGCGGCAAAAAGCGCTTACTGTTCAAAAATTCTGTGTAAGCTTTCTTGTGTAAGCTTGATTGCACGGAGTAAGAACTCTCTTTTACTGCGTGCTTGATTGTTACAGAGCATACGCGTAGTACCAAGTGCACGTAAGCATGCAGCCAGATTAAATGATTGTGTGGTGTTGCCATCTGTTGGAAAAGTAGCAAACCAAACTAATAACATGCTAAAAATGTTCGTTTAAGAAAGAAAAAAAATCAGATAATCCGCGGCGGTCGATTATCCGCAAGGCAAAAATTTTCACTTTTTTGGCAGATTATCCGCGGATTATAGGCCGGAAATTACGGTAGTTTCAATAAATAATCTATCAGATAAATTATTATCTCCCTGTCTCTCATATCACGATCAACCACCCCCTTCCCCTCGCTGCATCTCCTGCAGTTTAAAATCTGTATATATTTTTTAATTTCTGCTTGATTTGTGATTTTGTCGAAAATATTTAAATAACCATCTAAATTACATCATACCCTAATCCTAAAAAATGTTTTTCTTTATTTTTTGTTCCCCCTTAACCCACCTTCCAACACACGCAATATATTTAAAAACAAATTGTTTTTACTTTTTTTGGCTCTATTTAATCATAAAATACACATGTAATTCAAGGGTTAGAACAGCCAAACTGCAGAAAAATCTTTTGCTTTCCTTCTGCATATTTAGAAATCCCCTCCCCCCCACACACAAACCACCACCATTTGGGGAGAAAGGATGGAGAAAAATTTCAAAGAGGATGAAGATTTTAGATGAGTGATACTTGTATGAGATTATGTAGATGAGATTTTAGATCAATCACCTTGCTACAAAATACAGTTGAATCTTGATAATCCGGACATCCAAATTCCGGAAATCTCTAAAATCCGGACTTTTTTCTGATTTCCGTTTTATTAACTTTTAAAATAAGACTGCTGTATCTTTCGTATTTCTCATCAAATGCAATTAAACTCTTTCAACTATAAACGCTAAGTAAATAAATATAGATATATTCTGGTATATTTTTATAATGATTGGCCATTAATTAAAGACTTTAATTATTACAAAACTGGAAAGTTAAAAAACGGCATAAAAAAAAGGAAGACTTGACTTTATACGTTGATGACTCGAAGCTTCATATATTTAATTCTAATAAAATCATTAAAGTACATATTTATAACTAAAGAAACAAACATGCAATTTCAGTTTCTTTTGATTAAACTGAAAGATAAACACACTTGATAGTCACTCTATTAACACCTGCTCCTTCTGCCGATCTCGATGTGTTGTTTATTTCAGTTTTGTTTATTTGAAAAGAACTTAGAATGCAGTAGGAAAATAAGAAAACAGGATGAGTTTTTTTTTCTTTTGCGATCTTTTACAAAATTCTCAATTTTTTTTCTTCCCGCAATCCTTTGTAAAATTTGCTCTTTTTTCAGTTCGCGATCGTTTGACAAAATTGGCAGTTTTTTTCTGCGATTGATTGACAAAATTGGCAACATTTCCTGCGATTGATTGACAAAATTGATTTTTTTGGGGGCGATTGTTTGTCGAAATTCGTGATATTTTTCTGTGACAGACTGACAAAATACATATTTTTTTTTCTCACTCTTGACGAAATTTGAGATATTTTTCCTTGATCGTTTATCGAAACTCTGATTTTTTTCCCCGCAACCTATGACAAAATTCGTGATTTTTCTCAGCGAATGATAGACAAATTTGATTTCTTTCTCCCTTTAATTGATTATTGAAATTAGAAACTCTTTACAGTGATCATTTGAAAAAAAATCTCTAATTGTTTCTTAAGTATGTGACGAAATTCCGATATTTTTCCATGATTGTTTGGAAAAATTCTCTAAACATATTTTCGGAAGAATCGCGAAATTTTACATGCTATCTCAAAGAACACCCCCCCCCCCCCCTTCATGATACTCTAGAAATGGTACTAAACCTCCACAGATAAAGAATTTGTGATGTAACTACACGATTTCACTCATATTTAACATACATTAAGAGGATTTTATGTTAAGAAGTTTGTTTTCTTTTCCAGTTTTTTTTTTTAGGGGGGGGGGGGGGTTAATGTCCGATTTTTTGGACTGGTGGCCGATATTTCTTTAATTTTCGGAATCGAAGGACTTAAATTTTCGGAAAATTTGGAATAAAATTCCTTCTGTATTATCTATTGTGTACTATACTTTAATTTATTGTGTTTTAAAATGTATATTTAATTTCAGCATAAGTGTTATGTGTTTTAGTGTATCATTCCTATTTTATAACTTAATTCGGCAATTTGATCGTCGTTTTTTGCACTAGGGGGAAAAATGCATTTTGTATGTTATTATATTGCCATGAAAAATATTTTTGTAACAGATCTCCAAAATCCAGAAAATTCGAATCTCCGGAATCGTCGCAGTTTTTCCCACAAAAAAATCTGTGAAAGGAAGGGGGGGGGGGGTTATATTTGGGAGTGTGAAATAAAATGAAAAGTGCTTAAAAGTGGGAGGTGGGCTTACTTTCGAGGGGGGGGGGGAATTACAATCGGGATTTTACGGTATATGTATAAGTGGATACTGTTAAACAGAAATGTTTTATAAACATGCTGAAGCAGACAGTTTTTAAATCGATGAATTATTTAATGTTGAAATTGGTCGAAATCATTCCATTAAAGAGCAAAAACTATTCTTAATAGTTATTTATGACGGCCGATTATCTGCACGAGAGATATAGGCCCAACTATACTTAGGAATTTAATAAATTTTTTTCTAAGTATAAACATTATAATCTTGCGGTGTGCAGACTGCATTTATTTTTTTTTATTTGACTAATTTTTTTAGGATTCTGTTTTCGATTTTTAATTCGAATTTTCATCATTTTAAGAGATATTTTTATTTTAGAAAAGTTCTATTAAATTAAATAGTTGCCAATTGTAAAAACAGCGCAAAGAATAATATTCCCTTTCAATTAAAAATTTATTTACGTGTGACTAAAAAAAAACTTTAAAATTAGAATTAAAGGATTACGTGTTAAAAACAGAAAAATATTGAAAATTACATCATAAAAAGTGTATTTACACTTGAATATTAAATGAAAAAAACAAACAAACTTGGAATTAATAAATTATGAATTAAAATAATAAATAAATATAATAAATTAGGTATTAATACCCATTAAATGTAGGAAATTATGTCCTATTTAAAATGGCCAAATAATAATACTACGCAATATTAGATTAAATTGGTAGCTGACTCGCAAGTTTATCATTGTGTTCCCTCACCAAAAGGTACGAAAACATGGAGGACTGGAAGCAACAAAACACGATGGTAAACCTACGAGTCAGCCGCTGAAATCGGGTTTTCAGGTGTTTTCCACCAAGATATGACTTGGCAGACAGATTGCGTTTTAGTATGCGAATCAAGATTTAACTAATCCTAGAATTTCATCCGTGAATTTGATGAGGTGATTTCTCTGTGCTGCCGGCACCCGGTCTATTACATTTAAGCATTGAAGTAACACGTAAAAAGTAAGTAAAAATTTAAATATGAATATAAAAATCAACCATT
Source organism: Maratus speciosus (assembly GCA_963932465.1). Classification (NCBI taxonomy): domain Eukaryota; kingdom Metazoa; phylum Arthropoda; class Arachnida; order Araneae; family Salticidae; genus Maratus; species Maratus speciosus. Next base: position 15,059,164 of record OZ010797.1, read on the forward strand.
GCATTCAAGTCACTGTAAAAGGTAAGATTTTTATATTAATCAATAAAAATATTTTGAAGCTTCTCAAAAAATAAAAGATTTTTTTTTATTGTAAATACACTTCTTTAACTTATAGTTCAAAGTACATTCGTGACAGCAAACACATAAAAAACAAATGTTACTGTCCAGTATAATGATACATGTGGAAGTTTGTCTTCAGGTGGCTTTAGCCTTGACAGCATACTTTAAAAATGAAAGGTTTCTAATAGGCATCAATTTTTAATTGAGTGCGACGAAATTTTAGGTTGTATCTGAAACATTTTTCTAACTAAAATGGTCGTTATTTAGCAGACATGTTATAACGAAATATTTTCTCACATACTCCAAAGAAAGATTTATTTAACCAATATGAATATATATAATCGAAAAATGCTTCTAAAACATAGTTTATTCCAAGTCTTAAAATAATTAATTTGTATGGATTGCACAAAAGTGTTTATTTAAGTAAGATTTTCTTGAAAATGTTTTATTGCATACCTCACACCTAAAAGGATTCTCTTCACTATGAACAAAGAAGTGCTTATTTAAATTAGATTTGCTAGAAAATCTTTTATTGCATAGCTCACAAATTATAGATCTCACCCCAGTATGGATAAGAAGGTGTGTATTTAAATAAGATTTCTGAGAAAATCTTTTGTTACATATATCACATCTGAATGGTTTCTCCCCAGTATGAACATGAATATGAACGTCTAAACTCTTTTTATGAGTAAATCTTTTATCGCATAGCTCGCAACTAAATGGTTTCTCCCCAGTATGGACAAGGAGGTGCGAATTTAATCTAGCTTTTCGACAAAACCCTTTATTGCATACCTCACAAATAAAAGGTCTTTCCCCAGTATGAGTGCGATGGTGGACATTTAACTGTGATTTATAAGAAAATCCTTTGTTACATACTTCACAGAAGTATGGCTTTTCACCAGTATGAATACGGCGATGTTCATTCAAATGTGATTTACGAGAAAATTCTTTATTGCACACTTCACAGAAGAACAGCTTTTCACCAGTATGAATACGGTGATGGTTATTCAAATCCGATTTTCGAGAAAATCCTTTGTTACAGGTGTTACAGATGAAATATTTAGTTTTTACATCAATAAGTTGAACATTCATGCTTTGTAATTCTTTGTGAGACAAATGTTGAGTATAGTTTTTTAAATGAGGGTAATCTCTTTTTAAGTAATAACTTAATTTTTAAGGAATAAGATATTATTTTAATGCACTGAAAAAGAACAAATATACACTGATATTCCAAAATCTTCCTTCTTCTCACATAACGTGTTTAAACTTTTTTTCACAAACGCAAAAAAAGTTTATGCCTGAACAGATGTATGAGAGAAATTTAAATTTTCATAAATATATCTCATATTTTTAGCTGATGCATCACTGATAATTACTTTCTGTTTTCTGAAAGAGTTGATTATGTCATGGACACTTCAAGAGCTTCATTAGCTCTTTGCGCTAAAAGAGAAAATTTTATTTTAATAAAAACAATCAAATCATAAAATTATTTGCATAAGAAAAAATACAGCACATACATACAAGTACAAGAGAAAATACATCTCAAAATGTGTAAATTAACATACTCATAAAATTTACAATAAAACTTTTCCAAATTAGAATCTCTAATTTTAATAAAAACATTCTAGCATATGTTCCATTCGTGAATAATATTTTGTCTAAATATTAGCTGATAAAATGCAGCAGATAAGTAACAAAAAGTATACTAATTTTGAATGAGAGTTCCTTTTGCACCAGACGAACATTTCCCATCCACATTTTTTAGCATGAATTGCTTTATTCATCAAACAAAAAGCAACTACGTGCATGAAATTCACCAGTGCTTTGCTTTAAAAATGTGGCACTTGTGCTGGAAAAATGTTCTATGACATTGAGACATTGATGCGAATTAGTTGGATAAGGTCTAAATTTTATACCACCATTTTAAAAGTAATTTTTACATTGTTTGACGGCAGAAATTCTGTGATTATATAATACAACTATCTATCACAATAAAAAATAGTGGTACAAATCATGGAATCCATACAACTAAGTCACACGTAAACATGCATGACATGCCTTTCCGATGCATGTTATTGTTATGCTTCCTTTAACAGTTTCAGAAGATTTCATATAAAAATAATGTGTTTGTGGCAGCCGCAGAGTATCCCCCCCGAGTTAAATTTTCTAATAATAATCAGAAGGTTGCGTGTTCAAATCACGTCCGGGTCACCATTGTGGTGGGTCGCTCGTATAATATAATCACTCACTTAAAAACACTTTACTACCTTTATTCGTAGAACATTGATAAACGTCGATTCTGACACTCATCGTATTCGAACACACAAAAACGCAATGTAAACATTTTCGTCTGCGCTGCTATGACAACGGCTCTGGCCAACTGCCATTCCGAACGAAGAATTTTCTCCCTTGCCTTTCTGCGGCTGCCACATGTTAAAAAGTAATGTACGTAAAGATGCTTTATATTCATACGAGCTGATTTAATATTTTTTCAGTGGTATTTTTTTATATGCAGTATACAGGGCCCACGCTAAGCCCCCCCCCCCCCCCACAAAAAAAGTTCGTGAATGCTGTTACACTTGGCAAATTTACAAACTTAGCTGGCAAATTTGTTTAAAATTTTAATAAAAACTATAATACAATTTCTATTTCTGATAGACTTGGCAAAAATTACAAGTCTAATTGGGAATATTCTTGAACTTTTTACCAGTAAGATCTATATTACATTTTCTTATGGTGATAACTTGGCAAAATTGTAAAACTAAATGGCAAATACAAAAATTTGACTTGGCAAGTTAAGGTCCCCCCCCCCCCCAATAAAAAGTCTTAACAGTGGCTCTGGCAGTATATTCTACAAAACTTATAAATAGTCATATAATAAGTTCGAATTATATATTACAGGAGAGTAAAGTACAAAAAAAATCTATAAAGAGGAAATCGCCCGTTTGCACACGATAATGTTTTTAAACATGTACTGCATATTGCTAAATAACAATGACAACAACGAAATCTTAAAACATAAATTTAATTACAACAAAAGAACATAAAAATTTTGATATTATGTGTATACCAGGCTGCATCAGAAGTTCACTAAAACTATAAAAATTTATTTAAAAAGAGCAAATGATGGGAAATAATTCAATTTAAACAAATGGGATCAGAGAGATCTTATCTTTTTTAATAAGAGGAAAACGTTTATAGTTCTAAAAGTCAGCAATAGACGGTGCTGGCATACAATATGTGAATTAGTTTTATGAAAATCAAGCGAAAAAATAGAAACCTGGATGCAAGTGAATACTTTACAAATCTGATCTCATCCTGATCCTAGTCTTTCGAACTTCAAATTTTTACCCCTATTTCTCCTTTTTAAATTTTTTTTAAAGTTGAAATTCTGTTTGATGCACCGGGTAGAACTGTGTAGCCTATGCATACTATATTCCTAATAATAAATTTTAAAATTAGATAATAAAATTGAGAATTGCGTCATCAGACTATCATTCACATCAAAATATTATAAAACTGTACAAATAGAAAAAAATATTTTTATTATCTATATATATAAAAGCCGTTCTCTGTGTGTATGTCCTTTATACAAATCTTCAATTTTTGGCCGATTTGCACGAAAGTTCATGTACATACGTTTTAGAACGTAAAAAAGATCACTGTCTACTTTAAAAAAACCATCAGACCACTATTTATCCCTTTTTTCTACCATCTTTCAATATTTAACTTTATAGAAATATCTCTTTTATTTAATTTTATAATTCAATCATTTCTTTGCTGTTGCCACAACTTAAAAAACGGTGCAAGAATTAAAAAAAATTGATAACACGCATACTTTCTTTTTATAAGCTAATAAAAATTCAGACTCAATCGCTATATTTTTGCATTTTCGAAATTGTTGTCATTCTAACCAGGAAATGCACATTTTTCCCATATAAAATAAAAACGTTAACTAAATGTGTGTTCAAGTGACGTAGTATATCTTCATTTGAATGTTTTTGAAGCTAAAAAATTTATTTTAATACAGGCGTTTCAATATCAAGAAAATAATTTAGGGAAAAGATAATAATAATAAAAATCATTTGCTAAATATGACGTCAATTTCTGATTAACTGACACTGCTTTCTAATGATGTTTTATTCTGAAGTTTTTATATATATGCATATGAAAAATGTGCATTTTCTGTTTAGAATGACGTCGATTTCAAAAATGCAGCGAGAGAATCTGAATTATTTTATTGTGTTACCACACCCTAAAAAATGGCACAAATAATTTTTAAAAAAGGCAAACACGTGTAGTTTCTTTTCATAAACCAAAACAAATTCAGTCTCTCTCGATATATTATTACATTTTTTAAATTGATGTCTCTCTAAGCAGAAAATGCGCATTTCTCATATTTTAAATAAAAACTTCAAGGCTTTGAGAAAACTTAAAACCTCCATTTAATATATTTCAAATTGCAATTTCACTAAAATATAGGCTTTTCTATTCCAAGAAAAAGGATCAGAGTCACAAATCACTAAATACGGCGCCACTTTCAATGAATTATGACGTCAATTTCGATAAATATGGCCTCAAACTGACTCTAAAAACAGGTTGCTATGATTTATTTCCTATTTCGTTATAATGTTGTTTCTTTAATTATACCATCTAGGTAAATGTTTTAATATTTTAAATGCAGTGATAACATTCTACGATTTACATCAAATACCATAATGTAAAATCTACTTTTATACGATTTATATTAAATTGAAATTAAAACACAACAACTATTTTTTTTTTTTTTTAGTTAGCTTTCTCATTTTAAACAAAGCATCATAGATTGACGTCATTTATATGTTAATTGCTGTGGATTTGGATTTTATGATAAGTGTGAGTTTCCGTTTAAAAATTATAGGCAATGAATCTTAGGATACCCATGTTTAAAGGTACCTGATATACTGCACATTAACAGAACATAAATAAAAATCGTTTTTAATTTGAAACACTAATATATTTAGTGTATTTTTTAGATTTCTCAAAAACTACATGAAAAAGCATTTTTGGTACTTTTGTATTATAGCAAGCAGTTAATCGTGCATATTTTCACTATAATTCCCTTATAATCTGAGTAGCACATTTCGCTCACTGTGCTGGTGGGTTTCTCCAAACGAATCTTGAATTAAATTAAATATATCGCTGACTTTGATCCGTCATTTTAATGCAATATGGGTCTTTATCTGAAACGTCCTTCCGCGTAGATGAAAACGTTACTAACGCTACTGCGCTATTATACTTTCTAATGTTTAAGACAACACTTCGGTTGTTAAGGGCCAAATTTTTTAAGTGAGGATTTACAGTAGAACTTAGTTTAAGAATAATAGACCGATATGTAATATACTAAAACTATCCCTGAAAAATTATCTAACATTTTAAAAGGCTAATCATTCAGAATGGGGTTCAACTGATTAGTAACTTTTCAGCTAACTCTGTAACAAAACATGTAGAGCAAAATGGGATATACTAAAACTATTATAGAAAAATGCGCGCATAGTAACAGCGCAAATTCCATCAAAATCAGTCCATTAGAGCTTTTTATAATCGGCATCATCTGATTATTGAACTTTCTTCCATAATTTTATATATAACTGCCTGATGTAAATGCAATATTCTAAAACCGTCCGTATAAAATTACCCAAGAAACGATGCAAGTTCCAAGGAAGTCCATTAATAAAAATCTTTTTTTAAATACTAATCTTTCATAATCGGGTTCCCATGATTATAAAACTTTTCCCTATAATTCTATGACTAAGCAACATAAAACAATATGTTATACACTAAAACCTTTCCTGAGAAACTGATAGTTGTATTGAAATCCATTCAGAAGAACTCAAGTTATAAGCAGCCAGAACGAAATTCCCATTTGCATTTTCTATACATAATAGTTTATTTTGCGTAGTTCGATTTGATATCTGTTAAATTCGTGTTTTATTTTATTTTATTTTATTTTGGCGTTTTAATTTCGTTTACCAATTTAGTTATGAATATTACACGAAAACAAACAAGTACTGAATTATTTGCAGCATTTTTGAGCAATTGAGTTAATCTTTTGTAATTGCACGCACATTAAAAAAATATTCATGCTTGAGAATCACTTTAAAATCTATAAAAAATCTATAAATTGACATTAACTTTTCAAACAAATATTATTGAAAGTTTTTTTTTTTTCTAATAGACGTTGGAACAATCGAATGTGCGATGTTTAGAAGTTAAATTGTAGTAAAATCGAAATTTGTGGATAGATTAGGTTGTTGTCACCAATAATATGATGACAAAGTTACACATAGACAAGCCTTTTCTTCATAATATTGCATTAAGAGCAAACAGGTTCATCTTTCATAATGGTTTCGTTGGGCTGCACGCACATTTAAAAATATCCATGTTTGAAAATTTCTTTCAAACCCATTAAAATAAAAAAACTGAGATACAATTTTCAAATAAATTTCATTTGAAAGGAATTTTTGTTCTATTCGACAGCTTAAAAAATTAAATTGTGTGCTGTTTAGGAGTTAAGAAAAATTGCAGTAAAGGAATAATTTGTCTGTTAGGTCGTTGCCAACAACAGTATGATGTCAGCGTTACTCACTGGCACATTTTTACTGTATAATGTAGATATATGCCATACAAACGAGAATTTCACTATATGATAAGCCATTTGGTGGATTTGTTTTTCGTATTGTCAGAAAATTACAAATTTTTCTGTTACACCAGCCGAAGAAAACGGGCATTGTGATATTAAAGCTCAGACATTTTATTATGGTGGCGAGACAATAACGCATGTTTTCTAATTGTTATTTTAATGATTTGTGGACGGGAATGGACAGATCTCACTTATTGTGATTACTATAGTAGTTCATTTTAATTTATTATTTTACACGGAAGGTCTCTTATAATTGACACGGGCGAAGCCGGGTAGTTCTGCTAGTTACTGAATAAAGCAAAGAGTGAATAAGAATATAATATGACATAAAACCGAGAAAATATTTTTCCCCTTTAATAACTATTCTGTTGGAATTAATTTAAATTTTGACTTAGAACAAAGTAAAATATGTAAGCAACTTTTTAAAAAACAAATAGAAACTTTTATTTAAGAGTTCTCAATAATTGACTAAACACCACTCAACTTATAAAAAAAAAAAAATAAAAAACGAGGAAAATGGAGAAAGGTTGGAATTTTCCCTCCCTATCATAATCAAGAAAATAAAAATCTAACTCACTGAAGAATAATTGTTTTAAAATGAAATTGAATTAAAATTCTTTTTCCTGTTTATTTATTCAAATAAACTGCAGTTTACAGCGGCAATTATTTATTTATACATACTATTTGCGGTGCACCAAGTAGTACTTTGGCCGAATACCGAGTAGTTGTGTATAAAAAAGTACTACTGATGCGCACATGAAGTGAGCTTAAGAGTAACTTACCTGTGTATGTATATATATAAACATAGAAGCGTAAAAAATACAATGTTAAAAGCACCAAAAACTTTAAAATTTTAAGCATACTGGTTTCGGTACCATATAGCATACCTTCCTCAGTGCTAGGGATGGCGGAAATTTGCTCACATATATAGGAGAGATGGGGATTCAAGTTAAAGGTTTATTGACCAATAGGAAAACAGTGGATTGCAGGTAAGAGCCAATAGGAAAATAGATGGGAAATGGAAACGAAGTAGTGAGGGGAAAAAATATAAACATAACATAAGTATAAACATACTTCTTGAGCATATAATCATATATTTTTTAATTGACTTTCTGCGGATTATCTGCTGAAATTTTTTTAAGGGCTAAAAATTGCGGCTGCGGATTATAGGCCGAAAATTATGGCAATATTTTTACCAATCTGATTTTATCCAAGCTTTTTTGCTTTGAATAATATGTTTTAAGTAATTTATTAATTAATATTTATTCCTCTTTTAAAATGAATTTAATAAAAGATTTGTAATCATCAATAACAGACTTTTTTACTGCTTTTGAAGCCAACAACAAATTCAACATCACATATACCGGGTGTCCCAAAAAGGACTGACTGATTTTAAAATTCAATAACTTGTAAACGGTGACAGATATTTAAAAAATTCTTGCAGGAGGGTTATGCATAAGGTCAAAAGTTTCTTTACAGTGATTTTCAATTTTAGTTCGAATTACAAACAATAGATGGCGCTGCGATCAATAGACGCTAAATTCAGGCTCGATTTTTGGTACTTCGTGGCCCGGATAATACATTTCCATCTCCTTTTTCTGCATGGAACAGGATAAAGGAGCGAAAATCGAGCCTGTATTTAGCGACTATTGCTTACAGCGCCATCTATTGTTTGTAAATCGAACTAAAATTGAAAATCACTGTAATAAAACTTTTGACCTTATGCATAACCCTCCTGCAAGAATTTTTTTAATATCTGTCACCGTTTGCAAGTTATTGAATTTTAAAATCAGTCAGTCCTTTTTGGGACACCCGGTATTTCATTGCACAGTTTAAAGCTCTGTTATCAGGAGTATACTGAATATGGGATCTGTATTAAATGCATAAAAGCAATAGCACTTATATGGAGAAAAAACTTAGGAATTCAAAGTGAAAATATCTATACATGTACAAAAGAAGAAAAAAAAAACTAATTATCAGACGTGTATATTTAATCACACAATTCTTTTAATTTGGATATGAATTAAGTACAATATAAATTTTAAGCTATGTACAATCAGAAGATAAAGTTAGACAAGATAAACGTTAAAAAAAAAAAATACCTATAAGCTGAGCAATTATGGGTAGTGGGGAATATAAGAGAAGCAATAATTCTTATTTTCATTTTGTAATACAAGAGTATACCTCTAAAAAAGAATTTTGAATGTCTGAGGTTATTTTTCACCATAAAAATCAAAATACACTTGAAACATTTGTTTTTCAAGAACACACAAGAAAAATTATCTTTAAAAAAATCTTATCACAGGGGTGATTCTGTTCCGAATTTTCCGAAAATTTCAGGCATTCGATTACGAAAATTCAAACATAAAAAACATCACGGAGCAATATCAAGAATTTCAACAAATGGTCACAAAAAAAATCAATTTTCTCAATCGTGAGCAGAAAAAAATTCTGAATTTCACCACAGGATCACAAAACCCCCGCAAATTTCGTCAGAGGATCGCAAAAACCTGCAAATTTCGTGAAAGAACCACAATAAAAGTGCGAATTTCGTCAGCAGATGCTGAAAAAAGTCGAATTTTCTCAACAAATCCCCCCCCCCCCTCCCGAGTATTTCGTCAAAGAATCGCAGGGAAAAATGCAAATTTCGACAATCTTCACAAAAAAACCACCAACTTCGTCAAAACACGAAAAAAAAAAACAATTTTATTAAAGGATCACGGAAAAAAAACTAATTTTGTCAAAGGATCGCAAAAACAACAGGAATTTCATCAAAAATTTGCAAAAAAAAAAAATGTGAATTTTGTCAACAGATTGCAGAAAAAAATGAGAATTTTATCAAAGGATCACAAAAATGCTTGCAAATTTCGTCAAAAGATCACAAAAAAGACAAATTTTGTCGAAGCATTGCAAAGAAAACGCGAATTTCGCAAAAGGCTATAAAAGCTGAATTTCGCCAAATGATAGCAGAAAAAGAGTGATTTTCATCAGATGATCTTGAAAAAATACGTGATTTTTGTCAGAGGATCGCGAAAAAAAAACATGATATTGATCAAAGGAACGAGGGGGGAAAATATTATATTCGTCAAAGGAACGTGGGGGGAAAATGCAATTTTTGCCAAAGGATGACGACTAAGACACCAAAAATTAGTCGTCAAAGCAAAAAATTTAGTCACCGCGTGGCGACTGTGAATCTGCACTTATACCTATAACAAACAATTATCAATTTTTGTAACTATGGGATAGCTACCAACATTAAACTTAAGCATTATGGGTACTTTTCTGTTAAATGAGCAGGAGCCAAAGTTTTGCATAAAATGTGTTAAACTGGTCATTTCTCATCAACAAGTGTGATAATTCCATTATAAATTGTCACTTGTATTTCTTTTTCATGGTAACCTTTTTGACCAATAGGCAATTTAATAAAAACATGGTTTAATATGGTTTACAAAATTTGTAAAATGATGAACACACAGTGTTAAATTTTTTCAATGGGAAGGTATAATTCATATTAGGTTTTTTGTCAAGAAAAAGTATAACTTGTTAATAAAAGTATATGATAATGCATTCGGGATTTCAAAGCACCAAAATGTAGGGGCATAGCTGCAAATATTTTTTCGGGAGGGGGAGGGGCAGTGGTGTAGTCGTAAAAAACACAGAGGGTATACACTCAAGGCAGAGAGTATACCCTAGAGTGTATATACTATAGCTTTCTTGAGACACAGAGGGTATACGGTGTTCCTTAAAAAAATCCAGAAGGTATACGGCGTATACCCTCGTATACCCTCCACTACACCCCTGGGGAGGGGGTGGGAAGAGAATTCAAAACTTTTCCAACTTATAATTCAAAAATTTCCCAACTTGAAACAAATTGCTTTACTTTCCAACTGAAATGATATGTGCAACATGTGTTTATGATAATGATACTTACATGTAAATATCATTTCCAAAGAAAAATATTAAAACTATAAACATAACAACTACAATTATTGGTTTGTTTAATGAAAATTTAAGTACACCTCTTTCATTTAAATAATTAAAATCCAAACTAGATTAATTTCTATTTTCCTATCTTCGAATCCTAGAGCATGAAAATAATAAGATAGCCAATTGCTAAAGCAATAGTTAAGGAAGCATTTTCAAACAATGCAGTAAATGTAAGATTTAAACCTAGAAAAATTGCATATATTTAGAGAAAACCAGCATTAGTTTAAGGTTGCAAATTTTTGTCTTCTATGACGTACAAGTCATAATCGCACTTCATAGGATCAGGTGGGGGAAAGTGGTGGTAAAATCAAGCTTTTTTTAGAAAAGACCCTAAAATCAAATTATTAAATTTATTTTACTGAAATTTTTGATGCATTTTCTATACATTGGATTCATATAGATTAAACATGAAGCATAACCACTCAATTTTATTCGATTGTTTTCTGACAGTGATACATTTAAAAGAGCATGTTTTGATACCACCACTTTACTCCATGGTGGGGAAAAGTGGGGGTAGTTCCAAAATTAGTTTATGTTTAAATAAAAATGTGTAAATATTGTTTTTTAAATATAAATACACTGAAATAAATGTATCTTAATTATTTTTAAAGGTACAAATGCACAAAAAAAATATTTTTCAGATATTATTTAATTAAAAAAATAATGTCCATGGCTATCAAAGTTAGGTTCACTTAGTATGTAGCATATATTGCTGAACTCTATATAATCTTCACCACCAAATAGCAAGAAAAGTCTAATAGTTCCCCAATGGTGACTTATTCAAATGCTTTATGTGATATAATGTATTAATTTTTATCACTTGGGTGATTATTTTAGCTGATCGACTTTTTGACGGTATGCAATGAGCATAAACAAGATAGTTTGTAAACATTAAATTTGTTTCCAGTTTCTAAAACTAAAATAAGAATAGTTGCCATAATCTCAATATATGTCTCTAAAAAAGACTTAACAAAATATCTTAATTTAAAAGAGAAAATAGGTTTTTTTCAATATACCCCCACTTTACCCCATGGGCCCACTTTCCCCCACCTGACCCTATGTAAAAAATAACTTTTAATTTAATTGTATTATCATATTAAGATTAAAATTTATAAATAAAGCCTATTTTTTTTAGATCAATACTTTTATTACAGCTCATTTTTAAAAATTAATCACATCTACAGTCTAAAATTGAATCATCATACAACATTGAGCTAAGCCTAACTATACCACCACTTTCCCCCACCTCAGAAAAAAAATCATAAAAAATTGAAATAATAAAATAATTCTTACCTTGATGCATGAATCTGTTTTTAAGAAGTTCTTCTACTGGAATATATCAAAATATACTAATTTTTTCAAGTGAGAAACGATCAAGAACAATGTTTATCAATACCATGTGTTAAAAACAAACTGCACATATATGTAAACAAGATGATAAACAACAGTAAACTTGTTGCCAGATTTATAAATCTTAATAGAAATAATAGTCACAAACTCCAATTATGTATTAATTGAAAAAAAAGTAAAAATGTGTACATTTATTGTGAAAAAAGTGCATTTTTTTATATTACCACCACTTTCCCCCACCTGACCCTATGAAAATACCGTCATGTTATTTTGAGAAAGGAACAAAGATTTGAAAGAAATAAAGGGAATAGAATTAGAGACACTGTTGATGGACAGCAGTTGGAAAATTCACTTCTGGTAGATGTATGACATTTTCGTAGCACAGAGAAACAATGACAAATTAAGTCTGGCTGCTTTTTGTACTTCTTTTGATAATTTAACTTGTTTACTGATACAGAACTCAGACAGACAATTGGAAAAACAATAAAAATTTCATTTTTTTTAATATAAAAAAAAAGAAAAAGTCATTCAAAACTCTACAATTTCCCAAATCTAAGCTCAAATTTCCCAAGTTCAAATACATTATGGAGAGGGGGTTCATATGGAGGGGGAGGCTCCCCCCCCATAACCCCCATCGTGACGCCTCTGCCAAAATGGCACTATGACCAAAGGATGAAGATTTATCGAAACCTCATTTAAAGACTCCTTTAAAAACTAATGTTCGATTTACATACTTCTGGTATACATACATTGGTTTTTGTTAATATTCAGCAAATCATACTTATTTGAATTCTTATAATGCCACTCAGGGCCTGACTTAGGCTATGGAGGGACCTGGGGTCAGCATCATTCTGAGTGGACCCCTTGTATCTATCTATTGAGTTTTTTGTGAATAATGTGGAAGTGATTAGTACTAAACTTCACACATTTTGTATGTATGCATAAATATTGTACCTAGTACCACTAGTATCTGTATACTGGTTATTATAAAAAGATGGTCGCAACTTTAAGAAAAAATACTAGTAGGATAACAGTAGAAAAAGTGATAGACTGGTTGACACAAATATTTCTTTGCAAACTTTTACTTTGCTTATCTACATATGTTATAAGATGTCTAAAAGAAAATGCCCAAACTGGTCATAATTAATGATTTAAACTTGCCTCATTAGAAGGAAAACGTAAATGTAGAGAATTTGAAGAAAGAAATCCTTGAAATTTTCTTATTTTTATTGCACAACACAAAAACAAATCTTGACATTCACGAAAACTTAACACACAATGAAACATACAGTTCTGGTTTCAGAATCAATTTTCTCTAGTTAAAATTAACACTCTAATTAGTATGCTTTCATCACATGAAAGCCTTAAATTACATTATAAAAATATATCCCCTGCCTAAACTGGGTGCAGATAATTAAATAGAATAAAGAAAGACAATAATGCAGCAGGAGCAACATTCTCCATGCCACACTCTCAGTAAACCAAACATCAAATCCTTGATGATGTCATAATTAAGATTTCACAACAGCACAGAATGCATAGTGCTGCCATCTGTCAAAAAACAGAATAACTAAAATCTTATATTTGATTCTTAATCATTTTAGCACTGAACATACTCCCACCCATCAAGAAGCTATTCTTGATGCAAAGGAAGTAAACAAAGTTTTACAATAGGTCTTTTAAAAATACCCCTAGCGGTTTTAACAGTTACTACACGGACTATACCATCCTTACCTGGATGAATTTCAATAATTTTGCCTAATGGCCAAACAGAAGGAGAACATTATCCTCTTTCAAAATTACTACATCATTTACTTTAAAATTTTCAGTATTTACTCTCCATTTTTTTCTATTTTGCAGAGTACTCAAATAATCAATACTCCACCTTTTCCAAAAACATAATTTCAATTTTTGTACAATATCCCAACGAGATTGTAAAGACAAATTTTCCTCATTTAAAGGTTCAGCTGGGGAAGTTATGACATCACCAGTTAAAAAATGAGATGGAGTCAATATATTTATACCATCTGAATTGTTATCACTATCAATTGCCACTAATGGTCTAGAATTCAAAATAGCTTCAATTTGAGTTAAAAATGTATAAAGTTCTTCAAAAGTTAAATTAGTATTTCCAATTACACGTTTGATATGAAATTTTACAGAACGAACAGCGGCTTCCCACAGCCCACCAAAATGCGGACTCACTGGAGGAATCATATGCCACTCAATGTTTCTTTGAGACAAAAAATAACAAATTTTTTCATTTCTTTCAATTGAACAAATAAATTTATATAAATCTGAGAGTTGCCTTTTAGCACCTACAAATGTTGTGGCATTATCACTATACACATGTTGAGGAGCTCCTCTTCGAGAGCAAAATCTGTTTAATGAAGCAATAAATGCCTCAGAGGTTAAATCCCTCACCAACTCTAAATGTAGAGCTTTAGTTGCAAAACAAACAAATAGAACAATATAGCATTTAGTAGTTTTCGCTCCTCTACCTCGATATTTCAAAATATTAATAGGCCCTGCATAATCGATTCCACATGCAGAAAATGGCCTGTTAGGAGTGACTCTGTTAAGAGGAAGATCTCCCATTAACTGTTTGGAAGAAGCTGCTCTATATCTACAGCAGGTAACACATTTATGAATACAATTTTTAATTATCTTCTTGGCACATACAATCCAATAACTCTGTCTAATGATACCCATTAACAAATTTAACCCAGCATGAAAATGCATAACATGAAAATATTTAACAATTAGCACACTTAATTTATGTTGAGTTGGCAAAATGACAGGATGTTTTGCATTGTACTGGAGGGGTGAATTTCTCAGCCTACCTCCCACCCTAAGTAAACCATCACTATCAATAAAAGGACAAAGTGAAAAAAGAGAACTTTTTTTAGAAACTGGTCTGTTTGATCTAATACAACTAATTTCATCTGCGAAATATAGCTGCTGAATATAAGAAATAATCAAGTTACCTGAATGTCTTCTTTCGTTTGTCGATAAAGGAAGAAATTTACCTTTACTCAAAGGACTGGTGTTCATTTTGCCAACTTTCTGTTTGCAATTTCTCACAAACCTAATACAAAAAGCTAAAACATCAACAATTTTAGTAAAAGAAGAATATTTTTCAAAAAGTAAATCAATCAAAGAATTATTCACAGTTACTGGAAAACAAAATTTAGAGTTCTTTTTCTCTTTATTTACAGTGTCTAAATTAGTTTTTATTTGAGGTTGTTCAGGCCAATGTTCTTGACTTAAAGAAAGCCACTTTGGGCCCTCCCACCAAAGGGAACAATCAGGAAGATCCTTAGGAGATAAACCTCTAGAAGCAATGTCAGCTGGATTTTCCTTGCCTGGAACATACCTCCAACAGTCAGATGGAACAGAGTCTAGAATTTCTGAGGTTCTATTGGCCACATAAGGTTTCCAACACCTAGGATGAGATGACAGCCATGATAGAACTACTTGCGAGTCGGTCCAAGCATAAAACTTAATAATGAAGGTATTCAAAATAGTCACTAATGCAGAATATAGTCTGGAAAGTAGTAAAGCACCATTGAGCTCCAGCCTTGGAATGGAAACTGATTTAAGGGGTGCTACCTTGCTTTTAGCAACTAAAATGGTCACCTTTGACTTCACTTCACCTGGTTGAACCACATATATGATGGCGGCATATGCTGATTCTGATGCATCGCTAAATCCATGTAAAATGAGCTCTTTACTGGAAACTTGGATCCATCGGGGAATTCTAATAGAGCAAACTTGTTCAAATTCCTCTTGGAATTTCTTCCAAATTGCTTGGAAATTTTCAGGAAGAGCAGTATCCCAGTCTAACTTCATCAACCACAATTGCTGGTAAAACATTTTTATAGAGACAGTACATGGAGCCAAAAATCCTAATGGATCAAATAATTTGGCAGATTGTGAAAGAAATTTTCTTTTAGTTATGTTATCATCAAATTGTAAATTAACTTTAAAGACAAAAACATCGTTTGATGAATCCCAAATAAGCCCTAAGGCTTTGGAACAGTCATCAGGATGAATTTCTAAATTTGTTGACTCAAGAGAATTTGAAGATAAATGATTCACTACATCAGAAGAATTAGATCTCCACTTCCGTAAATGAAAACCTCTATTTTCTAAAGCCAGTGAAAGTTTCTCAACCATTTTAATAGCTTCTTCGCTTGAGATTGCACCGGACATACAATCATCAACATAGAAACTATCTTTAATTATTGAAGCTGTTACAGAATCATTCTTTTCAATATCCTTTCCAATTTGGAATAGGCAACGAGTAGCTAAAAATGGAGCTGATGATGTACCATATGTAATAGTTCGTAGCCTGTATTCCTTTATAGCTGAGTATGCTGAGTCACGCCAAACAATACGCTGTAAATCTTGATCTTCTGGAGCAATCAAAACTTGTCTATACATCTGCTGAATATCAGCGGTAAAAGCAATAGGATTTGCTCTAAATCTTATCAAAATGGTAAAAAGATTTGGTTGTGGAATTTGTCCAACAGCTAAAACAGAATTTAACGAATTAGCATTAGGAGGTTTGCATGAACCATCAAACACCACACGTAACTTTGTTGAAATAGAGTCGCTTTTTATAACAGAATGATGCGGAAGATAATATACTTTGTTGCTTGCAGGATTTGAGTTTTTGTCGATAAGTGTCATATGACCAAGGTCTTCATATTGCTTCATAAAATTTCTATACTCATTTTCAAAATTTTTATCAAATTGAAATTTTTTCTCCATAGCAAACAATCGTGATACTGCCATGGATTTAGAATCGCCTAATGACATCACATCTTTATAAACTGGCAATTTAACTTCAAATCTACCTTCTGGTGTTACCTTGTAAGTTGAACAAAAATGTTGTTCACAAAATTCTTCTTCCTCAGACAAATGGGGTTTATTAACATCTATTTCTTCTGCTTGCCAAAATTTTTGTAATAATAGATCAACATTGGATTCGTTTTCAACACTAAGAAAATGAGATTGAATACTAGAAGAATATTTACACTTAGGTTCCAATTTTCCGGCTACCACCCAACCAAACATAGTGTTTTGGGCAATTGGCTCATTCTCGGTACTAACAATTCTACCATATCTTAAAATAGTAAAGAAACAGTCAGATCCCAAAATAATATCACATTCTTGTGGTTTCATGAAATCTTCATCTGCTAACGTAATATTTTTAAGATACTCTATATTTTTTGTGTCAAGTAATTCCGCAGGTAATTGAGATGTCACTTTAGGCAGGATGTATGCCTGAACCTTTAAGGACTCATTAGAAAGCTTTGAACCAACTGTAAGAGTTACTGAACCACGAGTTTGTCCAGCCAATACTCCAGCAATTCCATTTAATCGAATTCTGTCATTCTTTCTTTTTAACCCTAAAGTTCTTATGACATTTTCACTAACAAAAGAACATTCCGAACCAGAATCGAGTAGAGCTCTAAAAGAGTAAGGTTTATTTTCATTATTATATAAGAGAACTTTAGCAGTAGGTAGGAAAGAAACACATTTTGAATTATTGAAAGAAGCACTAGAATTAATTTGTAATTTGTGAGATGTTGACTCCTGTACAAATTCTTTATTTGAATGGATGTTTTTATTCTCAGATGAATTTGGAAAAACTTTATTTTCAAACTTAGCAGTGCAAGCATTATTACTTTTATTCTCTTCATGTAAGAGTGTATTATGTTTACTTTCACATTTAAAGCATTTCAAATGAGAATTTGGACATTCCTTAATTTTATGAGAGTTTAAACATAAAAAGCAACAGTTATTACGCTTAATAAAGTTCTTTCGAGCAACAACATCCATGGATTTAAATTTAATACATTTATAGAGCGGATGTATTCCTTGACACTTTAAGCACACCTTTGATTGCTTATCATTAGAACTGTACTTGGAACCAACAAAATTTGAACTTTTGGAATGTTTCATATCACTTTCATTGTTAGAGATGAGCTCTAAAGAAGAACATCTTACACTTAAGAAATCAAAAAATTCTTTCAAAGTGGGAAATTCATTTTCTGTACTTTCAATGGACCAAAGTCTTCGACTTTCCAGATCAAGTTTTTGAAATAACAAATATATTAACCATGGGTCTCTATTTGTAGCTTCATCACCAACAGCTTTCAAACCCCTAATAACTTCATCACTAGTATTCAGCAAATTTCTTATATTTATGCTATTAGGATGCAGAACTGATTTTTGTTCTAAAAATAATTTAATCAAAGAATTAACAATTTGTTTCTTTTTATCATATCGATTTAATAACTTTTCCCAAGCTTCTTGATAAGATTCATTAGAAAGGGGAATATGCTTAATTAATGTAGCTGGTTCTTCAGAAAGTAACCCTTTAAGATACTGGAATTTCTGAATGTTACTTAAACCTACTTGTGAATGGACAGTGGAAACAAACATATCCTTAAAATTTGTCCATTCTGAAAACTTTCCAGAAAATACTGGAATATTCAATTTTGGTAGTCTAATATTACATTGATTAGGAATAGTAACAGAAGAACCTTGCACAGAATTGTGTGTTGCAACATTGACAACTTCTGAAGGATTCAAAGAATCTAGTTTGTTTTGATATTTAGTTTTTAACTGAAAATACCTGTCTTCAAATTCTGCTAATTCAGAATCATCATCATTTAAACAAGAATCTAATCTCAAGAACTCTTTAAGTAAATCATCTAATCTTTGTAATCTAATCAAAATTTCATTCTTAGCATTCACATTATCAAAACTATTCTCTAATCTAGTTACAGAGCCTTTCACCCTACCTCTCTCAATTTTAATTTGAGCAGATTTTTTCTCATAATCCTCCATTTTACAGAATAACTTATAAGCAGAATAATTTCCAAAATAAAATTAATCAGATAACTTGAAAACAAAACTAATCAAAATTACTTCAAAATCAAAAGTAATCAGAATTGCTTCAAAACAAAACTAATCAAATTAAGTTAAAAAACAGAAGTAACTGAATTAAATTCAAAAACAGAACAAATCAAAGTCAAAAACAGAACTACTATAAAATGTTCATAATTATTCTTTCATACAAACAATAGAATTTTCTGTTCTCAAATGTGCATAAAATTAAAAATCTTCAAAATTCTTCAATGTAAAATAATAATTCACCATAATAATTAAATATTCAAATATTTCAAGCAAATAAATCATAAAGTTCTTGAGAACAACAAGTAAATAAATCATAATAATCTTCAGAAGAATTTTCTTTTTCAAGAACTATCAAAACATAATATTGTAGAATACTATTTTTCTTATTTTATCAATTCAATAAAGAAGATACTAAATTGTTCTCATATTCTAAAATAATATCTTGCTAAATGCAACTTCAGTAGAAAAATTAAGCTTTAGCATCAAAGAACAATTTCAAAACAAAGCAAGTACTCACATATCACGCCTAAGTGCCTCCAATTTTCTTTATGTAGAGAATTTGAAGAAAGAAATCCTTGAAATTTTCTTATTTTTATTGCACAACACAAAAACAAATCTTGACATTCACGAAAACTTAACACACAATGAAACATACAGTTCTGGTTTCAGAATCAATTTTCTCTAGTTAAAATTAACACTCTAATTAGTATGCTTTCATCACATGAAAGCCTTAAATTACATTATAAAAATATATCCCCTGCCTAAACTGGGTGCAGATAATTAAATAGAATAAAGAAAGACAATAATGCAGCAGGAGCAACATTCTCCATGCCACACTCTCAGTAAACCAAACATCAAATCCTTGATGATGTCATAATTAAGATTTCACAACAGCACAGAATGCATAGTGCTGCCATCTGTCAAAAAACAGAATAACTAAAATCTTATATTTGATTCTTAATCATTTTAGCACTGAACAGTAAATAAATGATTTCTTTTGAAAACGATAACATTCTAAGTTGTTACAATAAAATTTTATTCATTAGTATTCTAGTGATATAAGTTTGTGTTTTGCATGAGCGGAGGGTATACTGGAAGCAGAGAGGGGAAGGATGACTGCACTCCCTTCCTAAATGTTTGGAAATATATGAATTTTGATCACTTTTGGCTAATTTGGCTTAGATGCCGTATATCCCCTTGACTGCCATCTTGGATGTTTTGATATTTCTTGGCGATTTTATGTTGGCGATCTTTATCGATATGGAACCGTGTGATGTGTGTGTTCTGGCAACCCCATTTTTCAGCAAGATTGTGCGTGAGAAGGTTTTCGTTTGAGAATTTGTGCATGTGCTTTGATATCGTGTTGTATCTTTGTCTTTTTATGTTAAATTTATTGGATGTATTTGATTGACTATGGGTTCTGTAGTCTGTTTAAATGCTCTTGCTGATGTAATTAAGAAATATGAGAAAATTTTGAATGATAAAGGAGGTTTGTTTACAATGCATAGTCATAAGCCTACTTTGGGAAATGAAGATGATGCTAGGGGCTATTTCGTGTTTGAGCTTTCAAGAAAGATGTCTGTTAAGGTATGTTGATAATTTTATGTATATTTTATTGTTTTATTTTATAGTGATATTTTCTATTAGTTTATTCTATATTTCTTATGCATTTCAGAGATTAGTGCACAGCAACATACGTGCATTAACTAACTGTGGCTTTAACGAGTTTTGTGCTTTTTTGTGATTGCTGCAGAAGGAGTTAGCTGAATCCAGTGATGTTTTTTTTCGATTAAGTGCTCATACGACGATTACTGATTGCCACTTTAACGAGTTTCGTGCATTTTTGTGATTGCAGCAGAAGGAGTTATCTGAATCCAGTGATTTTCTTTTTCAGTTAATGAGCGCATAGCGCTCATGCGACATTTAGTGATTGCCACTTTAAGGAGTTTGGTTTATTATTTACATTTTATTTTCGTTAAGCCTAACATACGTATAAATCAGTGCTTGGCAACATTTACTACTTGGCGGAAAAGGGGTTTTCACGCCAAGAAAAATTCCAAGATGGCGACTCTGGGAATTTATGATATCTGTTCCACTAATTTTAACCATTTGGCACCTTTTAATGAAAATCCTGAATACTCCCATGGGGGCCCCCTAAAAAGGGAGGCCCGGGGTAGCTGCCCCTCTTTCTCCTGCATTAGTCGGGCCCTGGTGCCACTCGCATTTAAAGGACATCAGATAATCTGGATTTAACAAAATATTCAGCTATGTTAATTGAAATAAACATTAAACTGCCAGAGTAATGAAAAATTCAACATTTGTATTGTTTGTGAATTTTCACTATAATTTTTATTCAGTAAGATAGTTATGCTTTTCATTAATATATACATATATCATTTGACACTCATAGCCAGAAAAATTAGTGTGCTGGTTTCATATGCAGTGAACTTATGACTAAATAGATTGCTTGAATAACTTAACAAAACACTTAATTTCAATGAATCGGCACAAAAACTGGGGCATATAATGATAAAAAAAAAAAATTACCAAATTACTTTTGAAAAAGTTTTCCGATCGAAATATCATAAATTTCAATAACCTGTTTTCCAGTGTGAAAGAAGGAAATTTGCTAAACAAACGAATCAAGTTGAATGACTCTTAAATCGTTCTTAATGCAATGAATCAATCATGAAAACGCCTAAAGATGCTTGCAGATCACGAATTTTCAGAAGAATTTTGTAGCGGAACTTAAGCAAATTTAAAATAATTAGCTTTGTGTTAAAAATCTTTTTATAAAGATTCTTGTTGTTTTAGAATCTTGCAACATTTTTAGATTAAAAAAAAAAATTGCATCCAAGATCCATTCATTTTAGGGTTAACGAAAGCGATTTTTAGAAAATACTATGATGATGATGTAGTATAAAACATAGCATGAACATTATCTGCATTGTTCATTGGATTTATAAAAATATTTTACAGAAAAATAAAGGTAATCATGTTGTAGTGTTTGATATGCAGATGTAACTTTATGGTATCTTTTTCCTGAATTATTAGTTTTTGGTGTGGTATAATATCTCTCTTCTCTCTTTTTAATAATATAGAGTGTTCACACTTTTCATGATATTTAATAGAGAATCATATCTATAAGTTCAGATTCATAAAATCTACATTTTTCATATTTATTTACTGTATTTTCTGGTGAATGAGTCGTTTTTTTAAGACACAAAGAAATTTCAGATGTCGACTGAATACCCCAGATATACTATCAGATATGGCCGATGATCTCAATTTATTGCTGTAGCCATAGTTACGATATGTTATTACTCCAAAATGTTATCATTTTTTATATATTTTTCACAATAATTAAAAATAATTATTGTTTTAAAAACATTTTCTTTTCAGTAAAAAATAGCTGACATCAAAGAAATTTTACAATTATGAAATGAATTGGAGTATAAATTTTTGTATTTGTGAAGAATTTGTAGCAGGACTTACACAAATCTTAAATAAGATGACATTCAACCAATTTAGACTGGGTGAAACTTTTTTTTTAAGTATGTAGGGTACAGGTGCTTTTTAAAAAGATTTAAAAAAAAAATAAATTGTAATGAAAAATGCATTTACAATTACAGAAAAAAGCATCACAAAGAATAACTTTGTATTTTCAAATATCTTAAGCAAAAAGTTTCAACGCAATTGGGGATTTAATTCTATCTTGATTATGAAAGTTATTCATCTGGAAAATCTGTTTATTCTTCATCACAGACAAATTCAAAAAGTTCTGATAATTTTACATTAACAGAATCCTCGTATGCTGTAGTTGTAAAAATAAAAGAGGGAAAAGCTTTAGGAAGAGGGTATATGCCAGAAATATTTGTTGTAACTTGACAAACAAAGCGTATACAGAACAAAAAAATTCAGAAGGTATACGGTGTATACCACCATGTATGGGTCATTCTCCCCAAAAGTGTACATTTTCAATGCAAATTTTTCTCACAGAAAAATTTTGTTTTTCAACACAAATGTTATCATTTTTAGAAACTTACCACTTACTACAAGTAAAAATCAGCAATGGCCCAGCTACATTATATTAATTTTTAAATATTTATTATACAGTAGACTCCCTCAAATCTGCAACCCTACAATCCACAAGCACCTAAAATCTGCACATCATGGCAGATGTAAACAATGAAACTTTCAGTTCAAATGTAGGGGCAAAGTTACATTTTTTTAAAAGTCTTATATCACTCCGTAGGTATTTTAATATATAATTCTTGATAATATGACTAAACTCATGGTTTTTCATGAAGTTTAAATGTATTTTTGAAAAAAATCAAGATGTTGTGAATATCCTGGTAATCACAGTCTGTTTACCAAATATATTTATGTATTAATTAAGCTTTTTTGGTTATTAAGACTAGCTAAACCTGAAATAAAACTTCCTTACTTTATGATTTTTATGTTAATTAATTGGGTACCTTTTTGAGGAAAGTTTCATTGAATAATTCAAGAAAAATGCATCTCATCTTTATTTAAGCCTATTTAATTATGCATAATTATTTACTTGATCTTTACTTTTCATAATGTACTAATCCTTTTTTAAATTATCTTACTTTTAATTATTTTAATTTATTACTTTACTTAATTATTGTAATATTTAAGTATATTGCAAGCATTCATTGTAATTTTGATTGAATTATTACATTCAAATTACTGTTTAAAAAATGTAAACAAGGCAATGACTAGAAATCCGCAAAATTCTAAAATCTGCACAGCCTCTGGTCGCAAGCTGTGTGGATTTGAGGGAGTCTACTGTTTAAGTTAACTAGAATCAAAGAACATATAGCAGACATGAAGTACAACAGAAGAACCACAGATTTGGCTAGATTATGCAGCGAAGAACCTTTACAGATCAATTTTTAAAATAGCAAGTTAGTTTTGTACATCAAGATTTTATTTACCATCCATAATCCGAGAATCAATAGAGATATTTTTACGCAACAAGAATATTTGCAATGATACAGTGTCCCTTGATTTACCTAAAATTTGGAAAGAGATGCTATGGAATTTTAGTAACAATAGTAAAAATTTATCCATGCTCGCAAATAGCCAAGATATTTTTTTAAATTTTGTTTTGCAATGTTTTTCATTATGCATGTTGTCTCGTGGCATTCTTCACATGTTATTGTTTTTTTTTAATTATATGAAAATTAATCCGCACTCGCAAATAGCTAATTTAATTTTATGTTTGCAATGCTTTTCATTATGTATCATGTCTCGTGACATTGTTTACTATGTTTATTGTTTTTAACTTATGTGAAAATATTTTCCATTGTGAATGATTTTGAAAATGTCGCCGTTTGTGTGACAAAATGATCGTTAATCTTAATAAAGATATTTTATCACTTTTTATAGCATTATTTGACTTAGTCTGTTTATAAATGATTATTATACATGTTTTTATTAGGATTCTACTGTATTTCTAAAAAGAGTGTCGTATTCAGTGGGATTTAAATGAAAAGATGCGCCAGTGATATCTGATAGCAGAACGTGAAAAACTGAGTGAGTCAGTTCTGATTATGATGTTTCTCATATTCAGTGAGATTTAAATAAAAAGATGTGCCAGTGCTATCTGATAGCAGAACGTGAAAAACTGAGTCAGTCAGTTCTGATTATGATGGGAAAAACCTTTGAAGCGTCCCCAGAAAAAATAAAATAAAATAAAAATAGGCTTAATGATTAAATGAAATGCTTAGGAATCAAATAAATTGAGACAGGGAAGAAAAGTTACGACACGTCAAAACCATTCGATTTTAGGAAGGAGAAATGAAAGAAAAGTATTTTAATATGAAAAACAGTAAATGAAATGTGGAAAATTTTTAGAATAATTAAACATGTGGTACTTATATGTTATCCAGGCTATGTCAGATACAACTGTGCCAAGCATGGTGTTAATTATACTAATTACTTTAACTCTTATTTTTTAACATCTTTATTAAAAAAATGTACTTTCAGTATCACATGTAATAAGGACAATAATATAAAAATTATACATACTATACTTTATTTTTTATGGTTTATAGTTTTTTAAACTTATTTATTATAGTTCATGTATTACGTTTTATTTATTTGGCATTATTAATCATTGTTATAGTTATTAAATAATGTTAAATTACTGTTTTGGACATGATTGGCTACGATAAACAAGATGAGTAATTGGCAACTTTTTTTGTCAATCTGTCTCATTTCCCGTATAATACGTAAGTTCTAAATATGTTATACGACTGGGTACTTTTCGGTTAGCCGAGCACCAGTGTTATATATGCATATTTACATACATACATACATATATGTAAATATACATATATATATATATAGACATATTGTATATATACATACATGTATATATAAATATATATATATTTATATATAACACTGGCACCCGGCTAACCGAAAAGTACCTATGGCTGTTTGATAGCCTGTTCTAAACAATCAGTTTGGGGTATTTTACTTGCAATAGACTCCCTCAAATCCATACAGCTTGGGACCAGAGGTTGTGCAGATTTTAGAATTTTGTGGATTTCTGATCATTGCTTTGTTTACATTTTTTAAACAGTAATTTGAATGTAATAATGCAATCAAAATTATAATGAATGCTTGTAATATAATAAAGTAATTAAGTAAAGTAATAAAATGATAAAAGTAAGATAATTTTTTAAATGATTAAATTATTAAAAGGTCAAGTAAATAATTAATAATGTATAATTAAATATGCATAATAAAGATGAGACACATTTTCTTTGAATTATTCAATGAAACTTTCCACATAAATGTACGCTATTAATTCACATCAAAATCCTAAAGTAAGGAAGTTTTATCTCAGTTTTAGCTAGTCTTAATAACCAGAAAAGCTTCATTAATACATAAATATATTTGGTAAAAAGACTGTGATTACCAAAGATATCAGCAATATCTTGAATTTTTTCAGAAATAAATTGATACTTCCTTCATGAAAAAGCATGAGTTCAGTCATATTAATGAGAATTGTGTTTAAAATATATACAGAATAATATAATTTTTTTTAACTGTAATTTTGACCTTGTATCTGAACTGAAAGCTCCATTTTTTACATTTGTGATGATGTGCGAATTTTAGGCATTTGCAGATTTGAGAGAGTCTACTGTATCCTTAATCTACTTCCCAGTAGACAGCCTCAAATTTCTAGTTGTTGAAGGCAACCTGGAGATAAGAAATTCCACGCTCTAATTTACAGTGACTTGAAAAATAATATTTGTTTAAAAATATTTTTAAAAACATGAGCTGAAACTAAATATTTTATTGTGAAGTATTGTGTACTCACCCAGGGTGTCTACAGAATCTGGAAAAATCCGGGTGGTTTATCAATCTGGAAAAATCAGGGAATTTTGTAAAAATATTTGAAAATCAGGCAAATTTGTCTATATGCAAAAATATTTGCATTTTTACTTTGCCAACGAGACTGATTCGTCTAATTTATATACCATATTTTTTTCACATGTTAATTTGTCTTTCCCAATATTGTTAAAGAGATGCACATGGTATGAGTTTTTGATATTTAACACATATTAAGGTGATCAGATGTCCTCATTTTCTGTGGATAGTGCTTATATTGAAAGCAATTTACCCATTTTTGAAAATTTTAAATGATACATAAGCATAACCTGATCAGTAGGGTGGGTCGAAAAAACTGAAATATTTACAATCGAAATGTAATAGAGCGGAAAAGTTGCCTTTTGTAATAAAGAATAAATTCGTAAAATATTATATCGATCGGTTAGTATCTTTTACCGCCGCAAGGGGGCCAAAGTTTCAAAAAATCGCAAAAAACTTGTTTTTTTCAATATTTTTTTTTAATTATCCAAACGTACGAATACAAGTTCTAATAGGGCGCTATAGCTACATGAAGATATAAGAAATGTCCCGGTAAATGTTTATTATGATAAAATAATATCTTTTACTGCCGCAAAGGGACCATATTTAAAAAACGAATTGTAAAAATTTCAAATTTTCATTTTTTGTATATTTCTATAATATGTCTAGAAATAAATAAATTTACTTTATATCTATTAATATGTCATAAATGTTGTTAACTATATGTCACAGACTGGAAAATAAAAAAGGTAATCATTCACTGTTCTTTAAGATCGCTTCATCTACTGCTGTTTTACTGCACATCAGCAGTTCATATACCACAAATCACAAAAATTATATGAAATGAACAAAATATTTTAGTATTTTATTAATTAAAATACAGATATATTTAACCGAAACGGATTAAATAAACTTAAAATGAAGAAGCATTTAAAGTAAATAAATTTTATAATATGACTTGCTTTCAAATAAAGCCATTGTTCCTCGAGAGGCCGAAATTGATCATATGTGATCCTCACTCTGTTCTGGTCCACAAACTTTACCAGCATTTCAAAGACTAATTTCACGCATCTTTCTACTGATTGAGTGGGACAAGGAAAGTTATAATAGCTAGCATGTTTAATTGAACATTCTAAACTCACCAGCGTTGTTAGATTGTCAATCAATAGACAAACCGTAACAGGTGGTTTCATTAGTTTACAGTTTTGCCTTTCGACTAAAGCCATACAGTTTTAAGCTTCAAAGTTCAAGTCTGGAATGACGAAATGACGGATGACACTATTTGTGTCCACAGAACTTCGTGCTTTGGCAATTTTTAATTTTAGCAATCGGCTGATCAGGATGTACTCAATGAGTACATCCTGAAAGTGCACTGCATAAGTTGGTTCACAATTAAAATGAATCCATCATGTTTTTCAGATTCTGTGGACTATAATAAGTAACCCCCGTTACATTATATCATCTACGAAAGATTATAGTTCCTGTAATTTCACGAAATGCCTGTTTCGCAATGATGAAAATACCGCCATTGGAATGATAGCATATGAAGCAGAGGACATTAGAACCCCAGCCATAAAGAAAATTGCCAAAGCGGGAAGCTCTATGGACACGAATACTGCCAATCCGTCACATCGTCATTCCAGACTTGAACTTTGAAGCTTAAAATTGTATGGATTTAGTCGAGTGGCAAAACTGTACACTAACGAAACCACCTGTTACGGTTTGTCTATCGACTGACGATCTAACGACGCTGGTGAGTTTAGAATGTTCGATTAAACATACCAGCTATTATAATTTTCCTTGTCCCACTCAATCAATAGAAAGATGCGTGAAATTAGTCTCTGAAGTGCTGATAAAGTTTGTGGACCAGAACAGACGGAGGATCACATATGATCAATTTTGACCTCTCGAGGAACAATGGCTATATTTTAAAGCAAGTCATATTATAAAATTCAATTACTTTAAATACTTCTTCATTTTATGTTTATTTATTCCGTTTCGGTTCATCATCTCTGTATTTTTAAAATACTAAAATATTTTTGTGCATTTTATATCATTTTTGTGATTTTTGGTATATGAACTGCTGATATGCAGTAAAACAGCAGTACATAAAGCGATCGTCAAGAATAATAAATGATTGCCTTTTTTTTTTTTTTTTTCTTTTTTTTCCAGTTTTTCTAATACGATTGTCACAATTGAGTACCGAATTTAAATAACAAATAGCTAACAAAATTTAGGACTATATTAATAGATATGAAGTAAATTTATTTAATTCTAGATATTATAAAAATTAAAAAAATAATAAAAATTTGAAATTTTTACACTTTTTTTTTTTAAATATGGTCGTTTTGCGACAGTAAAAGATATTACTTTATCATAATGATCATTTACCAGGACATTTCTTTTATCTTCATGTAGCTATCGCATCCTATTAGAAACTGTATCCGTTTGTATAATTTAAAAAAAATGAAAAAACATGTTTTTGTCGATTTTTGGAAATTTTGGCCCCCTTGCGGCGGTAAAAGATATTAACCGATCGGCGAAATATTTTAGGAATTTATTCTTTATAACAAAAGGCAACTTTTCCGCTCTATTATATTTCGATTATAAATATTTCGGTTTTTTCGACCCACCCTACTGATCAGGCAGCCAGCTTAATCCAATTAGCTATCCCATGAGATGTAGATGTGTCTCAGAATTGAACATTTTTCAGAAAATGAGGAAATTTTCTGAAAATCCAATATCCACTGGGCACTGTATGAAGTTGTGGGGCCAAATTTTGAGTTTGTATTTATAAAACTGTCAACCAATACTCTATGAATATTGGGCAATTTTTATGTTTTTCTCTTGTTTTTTCTCCTAAATGAGATATTAGCTAGCCCAATAAGTAAGTTATACAAGGAAGCGGCATTCGGGTAATTCCATATTACATATGGGACATCTTTTCTACTATTTTAACAATACATATTATATCCTCAAAATAAAACAACCATGCTAATATGAAAATCTAGAGTGTTTTGCTATTTTTAATGTATAGTTTATTGATTAAAAACTCTTATGTTACTCATCAGCGCTCAACATAAATAAAAACTATATTAAAAGCACATTAAAATTAATCCCAACGTTTCATGCTCTTAGTAATGAGCCATCATCAGGGGAGAGGGTATTTGACCTTCACGACCATCATTTGACGAAATTCGCGATATATATTTTTCTGCAACAGATTGATGGTATTCGCCGTTTGTTTTACCAAATTCGCATTTCTTTTCCACGATTGTTTGTCGAAATTCGGGATTTTCTTTTCACAACCGACTTACGACATTCTTGATTTTTCGCGTGATCATTTGTTTAAATTTTCGTTTTTCTTACTCGATTATTTGACCAAATTCGCTTTTTTTCAGGTGTGATTCTGTTCTGAATTTTCCGAAAATTTAAGGCAATCGGTTCCGAAAATTTTAAAAAGTCGATCATCAGTCCGAAAATTCGGACATAAAAAATATCGCGAATTTCGACAAATGGTCGCCGACAAAATCAATTTTGTCAATCGTTTGCAGAAAAAATCGCCAATTTCGTCAGAAGATCGCTTGCAGAAAAAAACGCGAATTTCCTCAATGGATCGTGAAAAATGCAAATTTTGTCTAAGGATTGCAGAAAGTAAACGTATTTCGCCAGAGAATCGCGGAAAAAACGTGAATTTCTTCTATGGATCGCGAAAAAACGCAAACTATATCTAGGAATCGCAAAAGAAACACAAATTTCACAAAGGGATTGCGAAAAAAAAACTAAAACTTCGTCAAGGGATCTCGATAAAGAAACGCAAATTTCTTCAAAGGATGACGGAAATCGCCCTTTGTTTCCGCAACCTTTGATAAAATACAAGATTTTTATTCCACGATCCTTTGAGGATATTCGCGATTTTTCCCCGACGAATTACCAAAATTCGCAATTTTTATTCCACCGAATGTTTAATGGAATTCACGATTTTCTTTAAGCTGTCCTTTGCCAAACTTCGTGAATTTTTCTGAGACCGTTTCAGGAAAATGATATTCGGTATTTGTTTCAGAGATTTTTGGACGAAATTCGCGATTATTTTCCACGATCTTTTGTCGAAATTCGTTTTTTTCTTTTACCGACCGACTGAGGGAATTTTTGATTTTTTGCGCAATTTTTGATTAAATTCTCCATTTTTTTACCACATTCGGCGGGTATTTTTGTATTATTTTTTTGCCCGCGACCGTTTGGCAAAATTTGCGATTTCCTTTCCGTAATCGTTAGGCAAAATTTACAAGTTTTTTTTCCGCAAACGGATGGACAACTTTTTTTTTTACGACCAATTGTTGATTTTTTTCGTTGCCGATTGGTAAAATTCGCGACTGTTTGATGAATTCATTTTGTAAAATTTCCAAAGAAAAAAAAATAAAACAAAAAAACAAATTCGCGGAGGAATCATATGCCTGTGCAAAGAAGTAAATTTGGAAGATACCATCCAAACAAATTTTTTTATTACGCTGGATTTTCGTTTTTTGTGTGGTATTTGCGATATCCCACATATTATTTCTAACCCTGCCCCTTAAATAAAAATTTGCTTTGTTCTCTCCAAGAAACTATTGAAATGGAAGACCTGATGGAAAGTAGTATTGGGAATAATCTGCAAGAAGTTTTTACTGCTATGTTTCCTGGTGCTGTACGTAATTTTTATCGTGGAAGAACCAAGCTTACTTACTTCATAACTCAAACATTAGGGCCTTATTTTCTGGATAACTTGCTTTCTCATTTGAAGAAATCTCTCTATTTATTCAGTGATTTGATCAGATGCATAAACTGTGAAATAAGATATGGACATTCATAAAGTCCTTTCAGTTATTATGGATACATTTTTTCTTCCCTTTTTAAAAAGTGGGTATGCGACTATTTTGGCTACTATTTTCGAACAAATGCTACTATTTTGGCTACTATCTTTTTCGTTGGAGGCTATTAAACCTACTATTTTCAGCATCATTCGTCAGTGGCAGTGACGTGGTCGATAAAACCGACCTTAATTTCAATAGCTTCTACCATGTACACATCGTCCGTGTACGTAGTCAAAGGTTTAAGGATGTTAAACAAAATGCAGGGTTAAAGTTGTTTTTCTCTCTTCCCTGAACAGTTCTGTTCCATACAAATATTGGTAGAGAAACTGTCTTAGAACAAAATGAAATTTCAAGTCTTGTAAATATTGGTTTTGTTTAATCTTTAAGAACACGCATGGTGCATTGTGTATACTGCTTGGTGTTAAGCGGCTGTAAATTTGAGAATAATAATGTGTAGGGCTGTCGCTGCCGCTCGCATTGCGCCAAATCGCGACAAAATTCTTCATTTGGCGAGTAAACTAGCATTCAAATTCGCCAAATTGCGTGTGCTCAGTTTGTGTGTTGTATGCCAATGGAGTCGAGATTCTTAGTCGCGTTACTGAACGATTGATGTCGCTTTATATGTTCAATCGCATCGTGCCATTTACACTGCTCTATTCATAAACATACTAACGCAACACCGATTCAGTTTAACAACAGGCAAAGACACATAAAGAATTATGCGATAGGTATTTCTCTATCGTCAGGTTTTCACTATCTATGCTCCAGCGTTGCGGCGGTAAAAACGCAAACAAAATTACATTCATTAAGCGCCAAATAGAGAAAATTTTTGATGGAATGCGGTGTTAAAATTAGCCATTTACCATACTATTTATTAAATGTATGCAAAGTGTTATTGTCCGTTCAAATGTTTTCAATCGGTTACGATTCGAAATCTCATAGAATTTTTTAGTGTATATTTTCACAACGGTAAACCAAAGATTGCTGTATTTAATTTTTATTTAGACAGCTAAAAGAATGTCTGAAATATTAACATATTTAGGGGACATTTAGAATGGGCTTATTTTTAATAACTTTTGTTGCAGATACTCGAATTTCTATTGTATAACCAATTGCAAAAAATTAGGTTATTTTAGAACATATTGAAAAAAAGGGATACAACAATGGATTAAAGGTAGATTTTTCAGTGTTTCAAGCGGAATCTATTTTGCTAACATTTCTGTTCATTTGGCTACTGTTTTTAATTTTATTAGACTAAACTAGATTTTATGCAGACTAAACTAGATTTTATGCAAGATTTTAAGCATGATTTTAACTAGATTTTATGCATCTTTTAAATGGACTGTATCATTTTTTTTTCAAAATAGACTTTGTCTACTATAGCTGTGAGCCCCTCGTATTAGGTAATGAGTCATCACTTATTTAAATTTCCTTATAAGTCAACATATAATTTTGCGCTCAGGAATTTAAACAGAAGCATAGGTAGTGCTTGAAACAACCAGAAAATATATGCTATAGCCAGAGGGTATATGCCAGATAGTATACCTTTAGCTTACGTGAGAAACAGAACGTATACGAGGTTTGTTAAAAAAATTCAGAAGGTGTATGACTGTGATGCCAGATCCTGTGTCACATAAAGAAAAACAACGTCTTTTAAATCAGAACATAAATACAGTTAACCCTATTGAAACGAAACCTGCCTATAACGGAAACCTGTCTTGGACGAATTTATTTGGAACGAATACAAAAAACACAAAATGCTCCTCCCCCATCTGGAGCTCCTTTTCATCATCCATCTTTTATATATTATCAATTCTTTTCTTTCGAAGTTTAGAAAACTGTATCCTTTTTATTTACAGTCATTTCAAATTCTTGCTGAGCATTTTACTCTGAAATATGCATTTTCAAAATTGAGAGATCCATGGAGGTGGTGTCACGGAGGTGAGGAACATGCTCTAAATATTAGACCTATATTTTGAGGAAAATCATTTTTGTTCTTTAAATCATTTATTGCTGATATAATTACATAAGTAATATATAAGCGGCTGTAAATTTGAGAATACTCTGTGTTTAATACCTGCATCCTATTTAACCCCTTCCCAATAACCGTTCAATGTTAAACTAGTATTTAAAGTTAAAATTTAAATTATTTTATTATTATTATTTAAAAGCGGGCACTGCACTGCATACGTCACCAGATTATTGAAGTTATTTGGCATAGTAAAATATCTAAGCACATCTGTGAGAGCAGCCATAATTGTTCAATAAAGGACAAGAACTTGTCTGAGTGGCAGGAATTCTTTTAGCCCTTTTGAATTTTTTGTTTTTGCTTCAAATTTGTAATGCTACAAATTGCCAACCACTTTTTTAACTGTACACTAGAACCTCTTTTAACCGAAACTCTCGATTATCTGAAATTCATTTTTAAAACTTTTTTTTTTTTTCTACTATTACATTCCTTTTGTGCAAAGTCAATTTTGAAAGCTTTTTTTTTAAACTACCATATTCCTTGTGTGCAACCGGTACTTCCCGAACTACGAGTATATATAAATATTTTCGATCCCCTTACTTAGAGTTCCTTTTCATTAAACTTCAGCTCCCGTAAGCTGCGGAGTGGAACGAAGAAAACGAACAAATTAGCAATTCTGAAGCTTTTGAATGTTTTGCAAAAGGTTTGGTATGGCTGGAGCAGCAGAAAGACTGTGATACTGGTGAACTAATAATATTAAAAATTCCGTGATAGAGCTTCAAAGCAAAGGCAATCGAAACTGCGACAAACAAAATTTTTTTTCAAAAACCCCTGTGATATATCTAAGAGGTACTTCAATTCAAAATTAAAATTCAAATAATTTATTATTGTTTCCATTTTTCTATTGATTTATTTTTATTAAGCACTTGTTACCATAATACGAAATATTGCATACATTTCTCCTTAATCTGAAAATTGAAGCATTCTCGATTATTCGAAAATTTCGATTTTCCGAAAGAGGGTCGGTCCCAATTACTTCGGATAATCGAGGTTCTACTGTATTTTCTTATATTATTTCTAATCATATTAGTGTTTTTCAGTTTAGGTTTATTACTTTTATATTATAGACTTGACTTTACATGAATCAAGAATAATATTTACTAATGATATTTAAAATTTAAAAATGTGTTTGCTCACAAAATATTTCACTGATATTCTTTTCCTATTAAAAACCATCCATGTTCTTAAAGATTCATATGCAGGGGTCGCATTATATAGGGAAAATTTTATTGTTCCTACCACTATATTGAAATTAATATCTTTATCGTACCTTTCTATAGCATATGTTAATCATGAAGATTACTGATCAACAGTTGTGGTAGGTGCAATAAAATTTTCCCTATATAATGCGACTCCTGCATATGTAAACAAGTAGTTTCTACAAATATTTCTTATTTGGATTTTGTAACTGTTTAAATTATTGAGTTCTTTGAAAATCGATAATTAATATGTATTTATCTCTGAAGATAAAAAAAAAGGTTTCATTACTTTTTTTTTTTTACATTTCAGGTTAAAAGATGGACAACTGACATACTTGTTTTTCAAGTATTTAAAGCATTTTTTTGGAGAATTTCAAAAAGTATCTTTTAATGCAGATAATTTTATCTTCTATGTTCTATGAAAATAAACATTTTCTGTAGAGAAAATGTCAGTGCCTCAGATTCACTCTCAAGCAACAGAAAAAGTTTGCGAAAAATGTTCCAAAGTATTTTCACAATGTTCTCCTATAAAAGATGATTTGGATATCCATATAAAGGAATTCCCGTTTCTTTGTGAAATATGTTTCAAAGGATTTTCAGAAAGTAGTACTCTGAAAGTACACTTGCGCACCCATACACAGGAAAAACCATTTCTTTGTGAAATATGTTCTAAGGGATTTTTACAAAGTATTGAACTGAAAACAGACTTGCGTATCCATACAAATGAAAAACCTTTTGTTTGTGAAATATGTTCCAAAGCATTTTCACAAAATGTCAATCTACAAAAACACTTGCGCGCCCATACAAAGGAAAAACCATTTGTTTGTGAAATATGCTTCAAAGGATTTTCACTAAGGAATAGAATGAAAATACACTTGCGTACCCATACAAATGAAAGACCTTATATTTGTGAAATATGTTCCAAAGGATTTTCAGAAAGTGGCCATCTGAAAGTGCACTTGCGTACCCATACAAATGAAAGACCTTATATTTGTGAAATATGTTCCAAAGGATTTTCACAAAGTAGTAATCTGAAAATACACTTGCGCATTCATACAAAGGAAAAGCCTTTTGTTTGTGAAATATGTTCCAAGGGATTTTCAGGAAGTAGTAACCTAAAAGTACACTTGCGCGCCCATACAAAGGAAAAACCATTTCTTTGTGAAATATGTTCCAAGGGATTTTTACAAAGTATTGAACTGAAAAGACACTTGCGTATCCATACAAAGGAAAAACCATTTGTTTGTGAAGTATGCTTCAAAGGATTTTCACAAAGTAATAGTATGAAAATACACTTGCGTACCCATACAAATGAAAGACCTTATATTTGTGAAATATGTTCTAAAAGATTTTCACAAAGTAGTAATCTGAAAATACACTTGCGCATTCATACAAAGGAAAAGACTTGTTTGTGAAATATGTTCCAAGGGATTTTTACAAAGTATTGAGCTGAAAAGACACTTGTGTACCCATACAAATCAAAAACCTTTTGTTTGCGAAATATGTTCCAAAGGATTTTCACCAAGTGGTAATCTGAAAATACACTTGCGTATTCATACAAAGGAAAAGACTTTTATTTGTGAAATATGTTCCAAAGGATTTTCAGGAAGTCGTAACCTAAAAGTACACTTATGTACCCATACAAATGAAAAACCTTTTGTTTGTGAAATATGTTCAAAGGGATTTTCAGATAGCAGTGCTCTGAAAAGACACTTGCTTACCCATACAAATGAAAAACCTTATTTTTGTGAAATATTTTCAAAGGGATTTTCAGATAAGCAGAGATATTTGCATACCCATACAAAGCAAAAACTTCCTGTTTGCAAAATATAATGCAAGGGTTTTCATCTGAAAAAAATACTTGCATACTCTTAAAAAAACTTTATGCTTGAGAAATATGTTCAAAACGATTTTTAGTAAATTGCAGTTTAAGAAAACATTTTTTTACCAACACCAATTGAAAGACCTCTTGCTTGTTATTTGTGCTATCATGTATTTTAAGAAATAATGAACAACGTGAAATAGCACAAATGTATGTATATAAAAGGTGCATGCAGCTGTTTCAAAGCTTCAAAAGCTCTATCATCAGTGCGAAATTTATAAATTAAACGTAGTGAGCCATTAGAAAGACGCACCTCGTAATTATTGGGAAAATAGTGGTGTCAATGTCCTCCACATACGAGGAGATCAATCAGAATTCTTCAGCCACTCTGGGAGAGCTTAAGCCGAAAGGAGAAAAAAAACTGGGGGGAGGAAAGAGAGTGAATTAAAGAAACTGGAGCCATACTTTCGAAAAATTAGACGTACTGGACAAATCGTTAAACTGTTAGAAGTCTTCCATATATGATAAGCTTCCCAATAATGTAGTTCGTAAATCGATGACCATTTCTGTATTATTGAACCTTCGGAAAATTTAAAATTGTGATTGTTAGACCAGCATTTAATGTTACATTTTTAACACTACTTTTATGCTCCCCAATGCGAACTTTAAAAGATTGCTTCCTTCAGGGAAACTTATCATATATGGAAGAATTCTAACCGTTTGGTTAACGATTTGATCAGTACGCCCAAATTTTCAAAAGTATGGCTCCCATTTCTTTAATTCACTCTTTTCCCTATCCCTCCTTTTTATCTTTTCTGCTTAAGCTCTCCCAGAGTGGCTGAGCAATTCTGACTAGTCTCCTCATATGTGCAGGAAAGATCGACTTTGCTGTTGTTTTACGATGCTCACCGCTATTTTTTCTATTACGGTACGCTGCGAGTTACGTCTCTCTGGCTCACTACGTTTTAATTTTTAAATTTCACAATGATGATGGAGTTTTTGAAGCTTTAAAACAGCTGTATGCAACTTTTGTATGCATACTTTTGTGCTGTTTATCGTTGTTCACTTTTTCTTTATATGTTATTAGCACAAAGTACAATCCTCCTATTGTATGTAATGAATTTTCAAAAATTGATCCTCTAAACACAGATCTGCATGTGCACACAAATAAAAAAATTGTTATTTGTAGCCTTCAGGATTTTCTTAAAATGATATCTTAAAATCCTCACAAATGTAAAGTCAATCTTTTGTGAACTAACTATGTTCTAAACAATTGTTTGAAACAGCCTCTTAAAAATATTTTTTGCATCCGATGTACAGAAAAATGCCTTTCACATTTTGATTTTTCCTTAAACAATTCTCCCAAGATGATACTTTAACACATTGAATGCTGCAATGTTAAAAAAAAAAAAAAAATCTGATCTGCTTCAAGAGTTAATTTTCGAAGACTTCCATCTCAAATGTCTATTCAAAATTTTGTTTATTAAGGTATGTTTAAAATAATATTTATTTACTAACTTAAATTTCTGGAATGAAAGATTTTCAGAACTAATCTCCTTGGTTGAAGCAAATAAGATTCAATTGGCCGAGTGAACAAATCCAATGTGAATAGTATATAATTCGTACAGTGTTTAATCTGTTAAAAGTATGCTTGTTCATGAATATGAAAAATGAGTTTTATGTTATGTAAAGGGGCTATAACTTTAGAGGGGAGTGGGGGGGGGGGGTCTGTCATTTGATATCGTAAGATATCTCTGGGGAGAGGGAGGGGGTTGCTTTTTGATATCGTTATCATTTTTGATCTAACCAAACTTTTATTTTTTCAGTAACTTTTTCTTTTCATCCAAATAATCTGTTACCTTTATTATTATTATTTTTAGCCCCGGTACGGTATGCTATTTCTTTCTCCCAGCTTATTTTGTGTCCAAAAAATAATGTTAGCTTACAGACGCTAGCAATAAACAAAGTAGATGTTTCATTGTACAATTAAATGCTCTATAGCATTTTTTAAAATTTCTAAACATCGCACATTTTCAGTTTTTATACCATCGTATTGGGGGAAAAAAAGTACTTTTTAATGCAATTTGTTTGAAAACTGCATCTCTATTTGTTTTTGAAATATTAATTTTTTTGTACTTTTTAGCAACATTTGTTTCATTTTGGCAACTCAAGTACGCCATTTCTGTAGAAAGTAAAGAAAAAATTGCTGAAAAATAGCAATTATATCTTTTTGTTGCCATTTTCTCATAAAATGGCAAAAAAAATTAATTAAAAAAAATTAAATTGAAAAAAAATTAATTAAAATACTTTGAGAAAAATATAAATGAAGGATTTATGATAAAACATGGAGCTATTATAAACTATATTTAATTTTAAGTTTCTATATTAATGCAAATGACGTCATTTTACATAAAATAAAAGCGTGTGCATTAAGTCTTAAAACTGAAATATGTTTTGCAGTAAAGTCCCGATTATCCGAGTCACGCTTAACCGAGTTATTTTCTTCTGATGGACTGGTGGCTTCTATTATTATGAAACAGCCATTATAAATGAAGCGTTAGGTGAAGATGAAAGAGCTGCCGTAAAAAGTTAAAACTCTGATTTTCTGGTCAGAATGGAAAAAAATGGCCATAATTTTTTTAACGCTTCATTTATAATGGCTGTTTCATAATAATAGAAGCCACCAGTCCACCAGAAGAAAATGAAGTAATGGAAATGCTGTGGCGACACTAAATTCTGAAAAAGCTGAATTCCTGTTCTCTAGTTTAGTATGTTTTTATGAAAATACAAAGCTATGATTAAAGCCATTAAATGCTTATAAAATCATTTCATTCCAAAATTAGAAATACCCCAACATTTGGCATTCCTGTTCTTCCATATGCGCATATAATTCGCTGCTAGAGAAATCAGGAGAATAATATGTGTTAAATGATAATTGCGTTAAATGATAACCAGTGAAGAAAGACAATGTTGTCCACTGTTTTGTTGATAAGCTCTGCTTTAAGTGCAAGAAGATGATATTACTGTTGAATGCATTATGTAACAATAAGCTATTATTAAATACCTTTAAATATTATGTAACTCTTTTAGATGTTATTTGATGTAAATTTATTTCATGTATTGACTTCTTGAATCCGTAAAGTATGCGCTAAGTAAATGTATCATAATATCTGTATAGCACAGTAAGCATATACAAAGAAAGAAAAAGAATGTAAAAATAAATAATTTTAGACATTGATAACGGTATCGTCGGATGGAGGTGGGGTGGGGGGGGGGGGTGGATTCGACGAATGATAACATATCGCTCACCTAAAAGAAAAGTGACACATCTCGCAAAAATTCATTTTGCGTTATATTCCACAAATAGGTCTCATATAGGTTAGTCTTGCTACATAAAAAGTTTCTTAAGTGTAGTTATACGGGAAATCACTTTATTACGCTATTTGTCCATTTGTGAGCACAGATAAGGGGTGGATTGTGTTGGGGAGGTAAAATTACTAAACCCTCCTAACCTCATCCTCTTTTTTCATTCTTAAGGGTTTTACGCTTTTATTCCTGAATGCAGAGCTAAGTGCTATAATTTCACGTTACAGTAAAATTATGTGAATCTTCTTTTGCCTCTCCCGTGAAATTTACTTTTGTCGAGATGTGTCACTTTTCTTGTGGGTGAGCGATGTATTAAATTAACAAAATTAAATGTAACAACAAACGTAACAAATGTAACAAAACAAAATAAAACAAATGTAAATTCTCGTCTGCGCGTATCTCAATAATTTCAGAGTAACCCTCGTATCATATGTGTATATCACTGTAAGCATATACAAAGAAAGAATGTAAAAATAAAAGAATTTTTAGACATTGATAACGATATCATCGGAGGGGGGGGGGGGGTTAAAATTAGCAAAATGTTGATAACGTTATATATGTATAGCCCCAAAGGATTGTGTCATATGAAGAAAGTTTATACAAACTTTGTCTTGGTGATATTTGAGGAAAAGACTTTCTGTCCATGATACAAAAGATTATTTAATTTACAGAGGATTTTTCATAAAGGTGTATTCTTCTTAATTACCTGTACAGAAAAGAAAAGCCTTCTTTTTCCAAGTTTAGTAATTCCTCTCTTATTTTCACTGAACTTACATTAATAAATATACAATATTTTTTAGTATTCTATAAAATTTCATTTATTCTATAGTATAAAATACACTGTTAAAAATCTGCAGCTTTAGCTCCATAGTCACTATTGTGCTTTTATAGAAAATCTCTATTCTGACCTATGAGAATGCTCCATAATATAATCAAGTAATCGTTTTCTATAAAAGCGGTGCAGTGATTATGCAGCAAACGCAGCAAATTTTTAACAGTGTAGGCTGAATAAGATAACTTTTCAATTTAAAAATTTAATGAAATTTCAAGTATTTTTTTCTATTCTTCCTGGCTTCAATTAGAGTCTCGGCAAAAGGGAAGTAGGTAGGGACCTCGGACGGACACGTGGAACGACACTATCCGCGAATTCTGCGGCGGTCTCACAGCCCGCCACCCGAGACTAATAACAAGCTCGAAGCTGCAGCGGTCGTGCGATAGTTTCGGGTCCCCGAGCCTAACCCTTCCCGCCAGGGCCGGATTAAGGGGGGGGGGGCTACGGGGGCTGCAGCCCCGGGCCCCAACTCGTGAGGGGCCCTCAGCAGTGGCTTAAGTTGTAACAAAGTTTCGTTTAAAAAATTACTTAATTTCTAAAAAGAAAAAAAAAAATCTGAAATGCTAAAAGTATTCTAAAATAGCGAGAAAAAGTCGTGTTTCAAGTGTCAACATCCATTACCTTTTACTTTTGCAATTTTAAAGCTTCACTAGTCCGATAGTAACTGTTTTTAAGGCATCCTTTTAGTATTTTTACCCTCCTTACCCGAGACAAAAGCAGAAAAAAACATCTTTATTCTATTTCCCTCTTCTGCCTCTGGGATGTTTGTGTGTGTGTGGGGGGGGGGGGGGGAGGTGTGCTTAAAACAGGGCCCTGGGGTCTCAATAAAAATATGAGGGTGATGGTCCGGGGAGAGCAGTCCAAGACTCATCTCTAAATTTTTGCATTGAGAATGCAAGAAAATTAGGGGATGAAAAATGCATACCACACAAAAAGTTCAAGGGGCCCGAACCGGGCCCTACGGGACCCCAGAGTGTACCGGAATTTTAAATGGAATCTAGAAATGGGAGAATAATTAAATGGAAAAAAGTTTCCAAAAATGAATGTCGGATTAAGAAGGGGCAATTTATTAACAATTTAGGATGCAAAAACTTCAAGGGGCCAGGGACTTAACTGGCATGTAGTTGAGTACAAAGTTACTGTTTAGTAATTTTTAAAGTAATCAGGGTACGCTAGAACTATGTTAAAGAAAATTTCAAGCAATTCGGATCATTTTTAAAGAAGCTGCACCAAGGACCCCAAAAAGGCGATTAATATTCAAAATTGGTGGTACCTGAAGTCTGCAAAATTTTTTTGTCTTCTTGTGGTAGCTGAAGGAGCTAAGAAATTGTTAGAAAATAAAGCTAGTGAATCGGACTATTTTTAAGGGAACTATAATAGAGGGCCCAAAAGGGGCCAATTGATAGTTGAGAGCAGCGCCCTAACATGTTAAAATGTTTTAGTACTTAGCGTTTTAGATCTTCAATTAGCCAAAATTAGGCATAGGGTATGAAATAATCATTAGAATAATATTTTAAAGAAAAGCTCAAAAAATGGGGGGGGGGGGGTGCCCAAAACAGGGCCCTATGGTCCCAGTAAAAATTATGAGGGTGTTGGTCCGGGAAGAGGAGTCCAAGACTCAACTTAAAAGTTATTCACTGAGAAGGCGAGAAAATTAGGATATGAAAAATGCATGCCACACAAAAGTTCAAGGGGCCCCGTATCGGGCACTACAGGACCCTAGGGGGCCCCAAGATTTTAACTAGAATCTAGAAACAGGAGAATAATTAAACGGAAAAAGTGCTCCAAAAATGAAGATCGGATTAAGAGGGGGCAATTTATGTTGCAAAAACGTCAAGGGGCCCCAAGTCGCCAGGGCGTTAACTGGTATGTAGTTGGGTATAAAGATACTTTATAGGGGTTTTGAAAGTAATCAGAGGACGCTAGAACTATGTTAAAGAAAATTGCAAGCAATTCGAATCATTTTTATGGAAGCTGCACCAAGGGCGCTATGAAGGCGATTAATATTCAAAATTGGTAGTAGCTAAAGTCTGAGATTTTTTTTTTCTTTTGTCGTTCATGTAGTAAGCTGGAGGACCTAGTGAGTTGTTAGAAGAAAAAAATGAATCGGACCATTTTAAGGGAGCTATAATAGGGGGCCCAAAAGGGGCCAACTGATAGTTGAGAGCACAGCCCTAACATGAAAACATACTAAACTTTTTTAGTACTTAGCGTTTTAGATCTTCAGTTAGTCAAAATTAAGCATAGGGTATGAAATAATCATTATAATAATATTTTAAAGAAATATGCAAAAATGGGGGAGGGAACTAATGCTTAAAACAAGGCCCTAGGGTCCCAGTAAAAATTATGAGGGTGTTGGTCCAGGAGGAAGAGTCCAAGATTCAACTTTAAAACAATGCACCGAGAAGGTGAGAAAATTAGGGGGGAGGGAATGCATGGCGCACAGATGTTCAAGGGGTCCCTACGGGACCATAGAAGGCCTCAGGTCTTAACTGGAATGTAGAAACGTGAGAATAAGTAAATGGAAAAATGATCCCAAAAATGAAGATCGGATTAAAAGGAAGCAATTTATTAACAACTTAGGGCACAAAGACCTCAAGGCGCCCTGTACCGGGCCCCAGACGACGAGTATCTTAACTGGAATCTAAAAAGAGGGGAAATAACTAAATGAAGATATAGCCCCCAAAACGAAGAAGATCGGATAAAATGGGGCAAGTTATTCACAATTTAGGGCATAAAAACTTGAAGCGGCCCAGGGTTTCCAGCCCTTTAAAAATTAAAAATACGTTTCTCAGATACATCAGGACCTGTTTTGGATTATCCTTACCTAAATTTTCAGACTTATACATGTGACAGAATTTGGTAGCCATCGCCAACAAACGCACACAGTGGGAAACTTTCTTTTATTAGCACATATTTCATTATTTAAATAACTTTACACACATCCTTCACATCATATTCATGCATTTTTCCTTTTGTACCATTTACTAAAACTCA
Source organism: Maratus speciosus (assembly GCA_963932465.1). NCBI lineage: Eukaryota > Metazoa > Arthropoda > Arachnida > Araneae > Salticidae > Maratus > Maratus speciosus. Next base: position 15,102,681 of record OZ010797.1, read on the forward strand.
AAACATATGGGTTAAATTGTTTAAAATGCTCACATTAATTTATCAAATTTCCAGCTCAACAACACAAAACTTACTGACACATTTTCAGACAAATTTTAAAAATGGGCATAAAATTAACAGGTCTGACTATTGAAGCAATTTGGAATTGAATAACGGTTTCCATTTTTTATAACTAAATTACTTATTAAGTAATAAGCGCTTCTTGTCACGTGATGACCTGTTTTACCCCTTTCTCATGCTGCCGCATCTGGAAACTTTGGTTCGAAACACTTATTTTGATAGTATTTTCTGAAAGACCTTCTGCCTTTATCAAAAAATGGGAAACGCCATTCGATAACATAGTTTCTGAATAAGAACACCTGCCAATTTTATGCGTTTCCTAACAAAAATGAGTTCAGAAATGTGTCAGAAAGTAGTTCTTTTCAATTTGAGAACAGCCTTAATAAGATTTATCATATTTTGCAGAAAATTGACTTATTTCATTAAAAATGAAAAATATTAGCACACATAGTTAGAACTTTTAATTCATTGTCAAGATACGGATTGAACTAGAAAAGTAAGTTTTCTAAAAATTTTAAGTGTTGAATTTTTTTTAAATCGGGAAAAATTGCTTTTTCGTATAAAAATTTATCTCACAGTTACATTTTCTAAAAAATTATACTGTTCTGCCTACTACGAGCTACGCTTGCCAACTTCATGCAGACTCCGCTAAAAGTATGCTAATTTGATCTCATTTGAAAAGATTACCTGATTGCAGAAGTTTGATTATGAAGATTTTATATAATAAAATGTATCATGTTTTGTACAAATATTGATATATATCAGCCAAACTGAAAACTTTCAGCACACACATTTAGAACTTTTAGTTCATTGTCTTAGTTGAACGTAGAAAAGTAAATTTTCTGAAAAGTTTGAAGAGCTACATTTATTTTTATTATTTTTTAAATGAGGAAAAAATAATTTTCCGTTATAAAAGTTTATCTCACAGTTACGTTTTCTAACAAAACTAGGGGGTTCTGCCACCTTCGAGCTACGTTCCCCAACCCCACGTGCAGCAGATCCTGCAGTCTCTAAAAACATGCTAACTTGTGGTGTTTTAAAAAGATATTTGATTGCGAAAGATTGAATGATATTATCACGACCAGTAGCGATCATCTGTAATCGCCTTGCTCTTAAGTTTCCTTTGGCTAGGAAATTTTTCGGTTTCCAAGACCGCATCCACTGCTGTCGCAACAGCTGACGATTGTTTTCGTGTTTGATTAAGTAAAGTCTATCAGACATTTGAAAATCAGCTTGTTTAAAATTATCAGGTGAAAAATGTCACTGCTTCCCGGCTTTTTGTAACGGCTAGAATTTGCTTTCTTTTGGACTTTATGAGGAAATCGTTTTAAATATATAAATACGTATGACATAATTCTTCCCCATTGAATGCTTTTTCACGCAAAATTTAATTTTTTTAAAGTTTTCTTTTCCTTTTAATATCCACGTGTAAGTATTTTTTCGATTTTCCAATTGAAAGTGCTTGGAAATATTACTAATTTTGCTTTTTTAAATATTATGTAATTTTCTCCATAAAATGCTTTTTACTTGTAATAATTTTATTATTTTAAAGTTCCCTGTCTTTCAGAATATTCACGTATAAATATATTTTTCAACTGAAAAATGTTTAGAAATATTATTATGGGGAAGTGGAATAGAAATTTAAGGGTAAAATATCCGATGTATAATTATTTATTGTTGCTACAAAATAGCAATACAGCTTAAATTAAAAAAAATGTTTTAAAGTTTATGTGCTAGGGGGAAGGGAGAAGCGGAATTTTTTTGAGTCGTGTGGGGGGGGGGGGAGAGAAATTTAGATGCTCTTTTAATTATTAATACAGAAATGTTACACAAGAAAAAAAAAATATTTTAAACTATGTACTGGAGGGGAGGGGGGAGGAAAAAAGGGATTTTTTCTTGCTTGGGGGGTGAGGGAATTAGGTGGTTATTTAAATATTGTTGTAATAAAACGACAAATAAAACAGAAAAAATTAAAGAATTTTAATGATTTTAAACTTCATGAGATACTTGGGGGGCACTGCGAAGTGCAATGGAAGAATTGTGATGAAAATGCGCAGTATTTTGATTGGTAACAAACACGACATCTAATGTCAACTACAATCCAAAGTATTAAGTGCCTAGTTCATAGCTGATTGTATGGGGATGGGGCTCGGGCTGTTTCCAATACTTCACGTGATGTTATTATATTTCACACAAAGAAGGATAAGTATGTTGAAAATTTCATTTGAAATATTCCAATTAGTGTTATGAACAAATATCTGAAATTTGGATCAGAGGTATAAACACCCTGTATTCCTCACTGAAAACTGGATTACGACCCAGGTCCATATATAAAGGTTGTTAAACGTTCTATGTACTGATCAGCTCAATTAGTTTCTCTCCATGCATTAATTGAAAATGTTGTTACCACACATACATACATATGCACTGAAATTCAAAAATCAAGGGGCAGTGAATGGGCGCTTTCGATTGTACACGGTTTGTCGAATAGCTACTGAAAATCTTGATGAGTTGTGTTTGAACTTTGATGATGTAAATAAATGTTTGACTCCATCTTTTTCAGTGAAGATTTAGTCGCGGGGACAATTAAGAGGACAACAATAAATTTAATAATAAAATAATGGTTGCGATCACCCATGTGACAGAAAATGCTCAAACTGGTCTGTTACTGTAAAGCAAATGGCTATGTGGGTCCTGTTTAACGTTTGTGTGTGCATTTGTGTAAGCATAGCACGCATATTCATGAAGGATTTAATGTTTCTGTGAAAAATGTAAATGTTTTTTTCTTAAGGAGCACAGAGTTTTCAACCAAATTTAACACCACTTTCCAAAAACTTCATGGACATTAGGCATTTGTGTGAAATATTTTTTTAACTGCACGTGCATGAAAGATTCCATAAGTTTTTTTCATAATTTGGTAGTCATCTATTTGGGGCAACTTATATAAAAAGTCCTGTCAAATATTGCAAAAATTCAAATAGTTAAGGGCGATAGAGTGAGTTGCTTTCTAAAAGTAGCTTTATTATAAGAGATTTTCCACAATTTGTCAATTAGTTAACTGTATCTTTCAATGTTTTCAAAATATTTGGCAGGACTCTTTATATAAGTTGCCCTAAATAGCTGATTACCAAATTAGAAAATAAAAATTTTGGAATCTTTCACGCATGCACAGTTAAAAATTATTTCATACAAATGCACATATCTCATGAAATAGTCAATATAGTATTCATGATTTAATTGCAGTGTACTTTTTCTACTTTTCTTTTTCATATTTTCGTTATGTGATGTTAGATTTGGTTGAAACTCTCTATGCTATAAACAAAAAACATTTAATTTTTTTCACAGAAAAATTAAAACCTTCACGAATGTGCGTGTTATGCTTCCAGAAAGCACACAAACATTAGACAGGACCCACATAGCCATTTGCTACAGTGACAGACCATTGTGAGCATTTTCTGTCACATGGATGATCGCAAGCATTATTTTCTTATTAAATTTATTGTTTTGCCCCTAATTGTCTCCGCGTCTAAATCTTCACTGAGAAGTGTGAAGTTAAACATGTTCTTTACATCCTTGAATTTGAATGACAATTCGTAAAGATTTTCTCAGACATTCGACAAATCGTGTACAGTCAAAAGCGTCCGGTCCCTACCCCTTAATTTTTGGACATCAGTATATATATAACACAGTGTTTCTTCTAGACTACCACGCCTTTTCTAAAATGTGCAAAATTTACCCAGCCCTTTTTAAAAATAGCGAAATACACCTTTAGTTATCTCAGAGATCGAGAGATCTCTTAAAAATCTCCCCCAAACTGCAGTATTTCTAAATTTGTGTGCTCGAAAGATCTATGTAAAAATCATAGACCTTCCATGTTTTTCATGAATTTTATAATTAGCTTAATTTTAAATAAAATAAATCTAGAATAAAAATGCAGAAATATGTAATTAAATTTATGTGTAATAAATAAAATTTTGCATTAAAATTATTTTAAATGTAGTCAGTTTTGATAAACTGTAATATTTCTATTTTCTTTTAATGTTTATAAAGTATCTTTGAATTGTTCGTGTAATAAATACGTTTAAATAAAATAATTAAGAGCACTATTAAAGACAACAACAACAACAAAAAAAAAATGTTTCTGTGTAACAATGTACATATTCAACTTTTAAAATTGGTATTTTAGGATTTAAAAAAAAATTGCGTGTATGTGTGTGTGTGGGTGGGGGGGGGGGGAGTAATTTCCATAGCAAGGGGAAGGGGCCCAAAATTTTCAGTAGCCCCGGGCCCCAGAAACGCTTAATCCGGCACTGCTTCCCGCGTTTCGGCGTCTTTAATTTAATCAATTATCATTTTTTAAATTATCAATTATCATTTCAATTTTTAATTTGTTTTTCTTTTCTTTCTGGCTTCCGCTAGAGTCGCGGCAAAAGGAACGTAGTTAAGGATCTCAGTCGAACACGCGGAACGCCGCGCTCCCCGAATTCTGCGGCGTTATCGTATATTGATTTTTACAAAAATCCATATTCTATTCAGTCGAGCCCAAATATTTTGAAGTTAACGCGTCTTTGAAAAACATTTGCTATGTCCGATATTTATAATAGCCGATATTAAACTTTTATTACATTTTAGGGAAAAATTCAGTAACTTTTTTTTGAATGGCTGAATTTAAAATTGATTTACACAATTCTTTTTTCATTCGCATATAAATAATGTTATGTCTTTCAAAATATACTTGTAAGTTTTTTAGAATCTCCACAGCACATTTTGATGGCACTGATTCTTTGTTTACCAGTGGCATGTCGGCGTCTTCAGATTCAGATGGATTTGCAACTTCAGCAATCTGTGTGAATTTCTATTTCTATGTTGCTTTCACTTCTAATACAATCTGTTTGTGTAATATTGTTAGTTAAATCTCTCTTTTCATTCTTCCTTTAGGATTGTCTTCATGATATATAATTTATAAGTGTAGTATTGTTAGTTAAATTTCTCTTTTCATTCAGCCTTTAGGATTGTTTTCGGAATATATAATTTGTTAGTGTAATATTGTTAGTTAAATTTCTGTGTTCATTCAGCCTATCCTAAAGAAAATTGTCTTCAGGATCAATGTCTGGAGTGAAATCTAAGTTTTGTTTGTCTATTGAGAAATGTTGCATGTTTCTAACCATTTTTAATGGTTTTTACTTCGATAGAATACTGTGCATCTCTCTATTCTAAAAAAAAAAAAAAAGGAACTGACGCTTTCACCACTGCCGTAAATAAATTTTTTGTGACCGGAAGTTTTTCTTCACCAATATTGAGAAAACTACAGCATAAAAAAATATAAACGCGAATACTATTCTGTGTTATACACAAATGTTTGATAAACACGATTAAGCAGACAGTTTTTAAATCGAAGAATTATTTAAAGAATTATTTAATGTTGAAATTGGTCGAAATCGTTCCATTAAAGAGCAAGAACTATACTTAGGAACTTAATCATTTTTTTTTCTAAGTATAACCATTATAAACTTGTGGTGTGCGGACTGCATTTATTTTTGTTTTATTTGACTAATTTTTTAAGTTTTTTTTTTTTCATTTTTAATTTGAATTTTCATTATTTTAAGAGATTTTTTTTTATTTTAGAAAAAATTATTAATTTAAATAGTTGCCAATTGGGTAAACAGCGCAAATAATAATATTTCCTTTCAATTAAAAATTTATTTACATGTGACTATAAAAAATAGATACAAAACCTTTAAAATTAAAATTAAATGATTACATGTTAAAAGTAGAAAAATATTGAAAAGTACATCATAAAAAGTGTATTTACACGTGAATATTAAAAGAAAAAGAAAACATGGAAATATTAAATTGTGAATTAAAATAATAAATAAACATAATAAATTATTAATACGCATTAAATGTGGGAAGTTATGTCCTATTTAAAATGGCCAAATAATAATACTGCCAAACAGTTTAAATTAAAATATATATTTACACGAGACATTTATTTCAATTTTCGAGATTAGCGCAAATAGCATTTCCTTTGTAACAAGAAAAATGTTTTCATGTGAATATTAAAAAGAGAAAGAAAATTTTGGTGAGAATTACGTCAGATTTAGGACGATACATTTAAAATGTCTTATTTAAAACAATTTTCTTATAGTGTTATTAAAAAATACCGGACGACAAAGACTGTTTACTTAGTTCATTTTATTATAGCTTATTTTCAAATGCTGAACTGATCTTATTTAATCAAACATGGAAACAGTCATAAGATTAAAACTTCTTATTCTGATTCTCCCTTAAGATTCCTCATTCAAAGGGAAATGAATTGAAACCTGTATGCAGAGAGATTGCCACTGTTTATTTTTACTAGGACTTACCTCAGAGGCGATGTTAGTGAGAACATATATTTAATAATAACTCGTGACAAGAATAGAAAAGGAGATGCTATGTTTAATTGACAATACGTGGCCTGTCTGAAAAATATTCAACCTTTGTCCGAAAAAAATACATAAGTTACCTGACAGGATTGGTACCCTTATTCCTTTCCAGGTAGGCCCTTGCGCCTCCACAGTCGGCATTGACAGCAGCGTAAGTTAAAACACGAGATTTGGAATATCTCGGTAACATAACCTTTGAGCTGTGAAATTGTCATTTCGAGTAATTTACAAATCCGTGCATATTTTTCCAGCAAATCATGCACGCTAAAATACGTTAATATTAACCCGATTAAAAAGAATTACCCGAATAAGTTACTTAGTGAAGCTGAAAAAAAAGTTGAATATCAAATTTAAAAAGACACTTTTCCCTAGAGAAGTAACATTTCGACAAGTACTTTCGTGCAAACTATTCGCTGTTTCATACCGACATTTATTCAATGTTAACACAACTTATTCAATGCTAGATAAGTAGCTACCCGTTTTGTTGCATTTAAGTTGGATGTTTTTTTTTTTTTTTGTGTGTGTGGGGGGGGGGGGGGGGTTGTAGTTTTATTAAATATTTAAAGTTTCTATACCTAGCAATGAGAATGAATGGTAATTTAGAACGTTTTCCGTTCATTTCATCTTTTTAAATTTTGTATTTTTTAGAAGCCATTCTTAGAGAGCATTTACATCTTAAAAGTATCCTATCCAAAAATTTCAACCCGATAAAAAGTTTTTAGGTCAGCAGTAGCACAGAAATAAAAAAAAAAATTCGAAAGTTTTTCGTTCCTGCATCATTTTTACATAGCGAAATTTTTAGAAATTGTTCTATTGCGAGTATTTACGTCTTAAAAGCAACATTCATGCAAATTTTCATCCTAATATATTCCTAATAATTCCCTGTACTTCGTTATTTAGATCATCTTTAGAACTTTGTCCACTTTATTTAGTCCTCTTAATTTCGATTTTTTTAGAATTCGTTCTAATGCATTGCAGTATGAATTCTTTCTATAACGAGCATTTAGATCTTATAAGTTACTACCACATGTCAAATTTTAAGTTTCTAGATCCGACTGTATCACAGAAATTTTAGATTAGATCTTTTTTTATGGTGCACCCATTAATTTATTTTTTTAAAAACTGATCGGCATTAACGACATAAAAGTAATAGTCATGTGAAATTTCAAAATTTCTTTCTCCAACAATTCCAAATAAATCGTGATTTAGAAACTTTCTAGAACGTTTTACGTTTATTTCTAACTTTAAAATTTCGAACCTTGTAGAAAGAGTTTATAACGAGTATTTACATCTTAAAAGTAACCACCGCACAAAAATTCAAATTTCTAGCCCAAACAACGTCTCAGAATTCTCAATTTTAGAACTTTTCTGCACCTGCACCCATGGAGGTTTTTGTACCGACATAAAATATAGTCTTTGTTGGAGCAGAGATGGTCACCAGCATTTTCAAACCATTATTTATTAAATCGGAGGTAGTTTTTGAGATTACATTCCCCAAACACACAAACGTTACTACTTTATAATATTAGCATACACGTAGATAAAAGAGCCGTTTAACTTTTATTATATAAAAACATAAATAATTTTTTTAATACATATTAGTAGATGTATTTATTAAAGTACATACATAAACCAGTTTAATACTTCTTCAATTATATTTTCATAGTCGTTTATATCATTTGGAAAAAGCATCTCGCTTTCTTAAACCCGAATTGGGTCAAACTTTTTAAAAAAGCGCCAAGTCCCATATAACAACGAAGTATCGTGAAGGGTATTAAACACATGGTAATAAGACACTTAGCCGGATACAGGAGATAAATCGGTAACTTTCGTAATACATTCTTTTCATTTGAAATACATAAATTAAATACATTTAAAAAACACGTCTTTGACTCATTTATTTAAAAATACAAATAAGTAAAAATAACAATAAAAGGTAATAAGTCAAAACATTTTCTTTCAGCATCAAAGAATTGTTTCTAAATTACTCATGCAAAAAAAAGTTGCTTTTGGCGAAAAAAAAATGCTCTTGTCTAAATTTTATCCCGGCTAAAAATAAAGTACCATGATTACTTCAAATGTGATAGGAATGTTCCGTAATCTGGTTTGCAACCAACATCGTATTTTAAAAAGCGTCACTTAACGCAAAGTTAATTTCATTGCGGCAACTTTTTTTGGTGTGTGTGTGTGTGGGGGGGGGGGGGGAGGTTGTAAATATTTACATTTGAATTTAAACTTTTGCTTATATATCTGTTGCTTGTATAATTAATTAGTACCTTGATGATCGAGCTTCACTCGAAACACATGTAAGATACTCCTGTAGTTGTTTGCTCAAAGCCAAATTTATATCACTATTATAACTCTCATACAGTTATAACAATGTTGTTGTTAATATTTTTCTTGTTTGACGGCACCCTTGCCTATGTATCAGAATGCGGAGTATTGGCCATTTTTCTTGTGCGAAGAGTGGCTATAACATATTCGTTTCATTTCGCATACCATGAACCCATTGCTGCACAGATGTCGTATACGCACCACATTGGCACATTTTTTTTTTTCTGATACTAATGTCTTATATGCACCGGTGTACATAACTGGCACCAAAGTGTCGTTATTTTGCTTCATATGATAACCCGAATGTTGTTGTTTCTTTATTAATCAACTTATTTATTTACTTTTATTTTATTTTCTATAATTATATATACTTTTTAGCTCACAGGCTATCAAAGCCTGAGAGCTGATGTGCCTGCCGGTTCTGTATGTACGTACGTACGTATGTACGCGATAACTCTTGATAGAAATATCCGATTTTCTTAATTTTTTTTTCTAAGTTCATTCTGATAAGGCGCTTCCCTGATTAGTTTTTGGGGTTCATTGATTAAGGATAAAAGGGGGAAAAGCAGGCTAGTCTCCCCCCTAATTTAAATAAATGGGTTTTTTGAAATATTCGATTTGCTCCAAATTTGGTATAGCACCACCAGTGGCTGAGAGGTTCTGCTCTCGAAGCTGGTAGACGGGAGGTGCTGGGTTCGATCCCAATCGCGCCCGTCGGCCTAACCGTTTCGGAGTTTTCGTGGTTTTCTTCGAAACCGTGGATTCCCATGCGTAAATACGGGTTGGGTTCCCTTAGAAAGACCCCCCACGGAGGGCACTCCCCCTAGGGCCTATATCCCTCGAGTTGATAATCGGCCGTCAAAAATCAACCCAACCCAAATTTGGTATACCGGTTTATTATGTTAACAAGCTTCCCTGATTAGATTTGTAAACTCATTACTTAAGTATAAAGGGGGGCTACCACCCTTAATTTAGATAAATGGGTTTTTCATGTAGAATTATTCGATTTGCTCCAAATTTGGTATACCGGTTCATTATGTTAAGGAACTGCCTTGATTAGATTTGGAGGTTTATTAGTTACATATAAAGGGAGGAAAGGGGGCTACCCCCCCCCCCCCTAATTTAGATAAATGGGTTTTTCGTGCAGAAATATGCGACTTGCTATAAATTTGGTATACCGGTTAATTATGTTAAGCAGCTTCACTGATTAGATTTGGAAGATCAATATTATGTATAAAGGGGGAAAGAGGGGCTCCCCCCCTTAATTAAGATAAATGCGTTTTTCATGTAGAATTATTCGATTAGCTCCAAATTTGGTATACCGGTTTATTATGTTATGGAGATGGCTTGATTAGATTTGGAGGTTCATTAGTTAAGTATAAAGAGAGGAAAGGGGGGGAGATAACCCCCGCCCCTTAATTTAGATAAATGGGTTTTTCATGCAGAATTATTCGATTTGCTCCAAATTTGGTATACCGGTTTATTATGTTAAGGAGCTTCCTTGATTAGATTTGGAGGTTCATTAGTTAAGTATAAAGGGAGGAAAGGGGGGGAGATAACTCCCGCCCCTTAATTTAGATAAATGGGTTTTTCATGCAGAATTATTCGATTTGCTCCAAATTTGGTATACCGGTTTATTATGTTAAGGAGCTTCTCTGATTAGATTTGGAGGTTCATTGGTTAAGTATAAAGGGAGGAAAGGGGCGGGCTGGAGAACCCCCTCCCCCTTAATTTAGATAAATGGGTTTTTCATGCTGAGTTATTCGATTTGCTCCAAATTTCGTACACGGGTTTATTATGTTAAGGAGCTGCCTTGATTAGATTTGGAGATTTATTGGTTAAGTATAAAGGAGGGACGGGGGCTAGTCTCCCCTTAATTTAGATAAATGGGTTTTTCATGCAGAGTTCGATTTGTTTCAAATTTGATATACCAGTTTATTCCGATATGGCTTCCTTCATTTGATTTGGAGGTTCATTGGTTAAGTATAAAAGGGGGAAAGGGGGGCAATTGCCCCTTCCCTTAATTTAGATAAATGGGTTTTCATGCAGAATTATCTAATTTAGTTTAATTTTTTTTCTAGGTTCATTCTCATAAGGAGCTTTTCTGATTAGATTTGAAGGTTGAAATGTTCAGCATAAAGGGAGAAATGGGGGAGCTAATACCCCCCTTAATTTAGCGAAATGGTTTTTTTCATGCAGAATTACCTGATTTGCTGGAAATTTGGTATACCACTTTATTATGTTAAGAATCTTCCCTGATTAGATTTGGAGGTTCTTTGGTTAAGTATAAAGGGGGGGCAACGGGGCTAATCCTTTTATTTTTCGAAGAGCATTATTCTTTGAAATAAGAGTATAATATACAATTAGTGTGAATGTGAATAGCCTGTGAGCTCAATGCCATCAGTTTAACTGGGCAATTTTCTTTTTATTTATTTGTTCTATATTTATTAATTAAACTTTTTTTATTTATTGTCATTCCCTTTTTAAAAATGTATATGTAACTGGTATTCGAAAATGAGGTTTTCGCAAAATTGATGTTAGAAAAAAATCGCGTCAACGTGGTGCGTATATGACATCTGTGCCCCAATTGCAATATTCATACTTTTATGTTAGCCGAACGCAGGTGATAAATTACCAAAAATTTTTCCCATACCATATTCATATTGCATTCATTTCACTTAAAACGTGACAGCACCATAAAATGTAGCCTATGTTGGAGCAGTGACTCTCACCATCAATTTGCAACCATTACCTTTGAAATTGGTTTGATATTTCCCGAGATTGTGTAGAAATCGTAATTTAGAACATTTTTAGAACGCTTTTCGCGTATTTTCACTCCTTTTAAATTTCCAATTTTTCGAAACTGTCCTTAAAAATAATTTATATCTTCTAATAAATATGTGCCATGCCTAATTTCAAGTTGCTAGCACCTACCGATCACAAAAATCGCAATTTAGAACGTTTTTGCTTCTGAATCTCCCAGGTGGTAGTGACACCGACATGAAATAGCGTCTATGTTAGACCAGAGGCAGTCAGCATCAATTTCCTACCATTATTTTTTAAATCAGTTTGATTCTTCCTCAGATTGTTCACAAATTGGCATTTAGAACGTTTTTAGAACGCTTTTCGCATATTTTCTCCTCTTTTAAACTTCAAATTTTTAAACAAATGTTCTTAGAGATCATTTATATCTAATAAGTTTATACCATACCAAATTTAATGAATCTAGGTCCTTTCATAACACAAAAATCGCATTTTTAGATCGTTTTTTGCTCCTGCACTCCCTTTGGGGTAGTAGAAATAGACATAAAATATAGCCTATCTTGGAGCAAAAGCTCTGTCACCATCAATTTTACACCATTCTGTTTGAAATCGGTTCAGTACTTCCTGAGATTGCATAGAAATCGCAATTTAGAACGTTTTTTGAACGCTTTTCGCGCATTGTCACCCCTTTTAAATTTCGATTTTTTAGGAAATATTCTTAGAGATCATTCATATCTTATAAATAAACATTCCAAATTTCATGACTCTAGACCTTATCATAACACAAAAACCGCAACTTAGAACGTTTTTTGGTCCTGCAAACCCCAGGTGGTAGTGATACAAACATAAAATAGAGTCTATGATAGAGCAAGTGCTGTCACTATCAATTTGTAACCATTAATTTTGAAATCGATTTGATACTTCCTAAAATTGCATAGAAATCGCCATTTAGAACGTTTTTTAGAACGCTTTTCGCGCATCTCACCCCTTTTAATTTTCAATTTTTTTAGGAAATGTTTTTAGAGATCATTGATATGTTATAACTGCCATTCCAAATTTCATTATTCTAGGCCCTTCCAGAACACAAAAACTGCAATTTAGAATCTTTTTTGCTCCTGCAAGCCCCAGGTGGTAGGGACACAGACATAAAAATTGAGCCTATGTTAGAGCAAGAGCTGTCACCATCAATTTACAACCATAACTTTTCAAATCGATTTGATAGTTCCTAAAATTGCGTAGGAATCTCCGTTTAGAATGATTTATAGAACACTCTTCGCGCATTATTACCCCATTTAAATTTCGAATTTTTTAAAAAGTGTTCTTAGAATTTTTTTATATCTAATAAGTAACTAATATTCCAAATGTCATATTTCTAGGCCCTTCAAAACACAAAAATCGCATGTTTAGAACTTTTTTGTTCTTGCACCCCTTTTGGGGTAGTGGCACCGACATAAAATATAGCCTATCTTGGAGCAAGGATTGTCACCATCATTTTGACATCTCTATTTTTTAAATCGGTTCGGTATTTCCTGCGATTGCGTAGAAACCATCATTTAGAAAGTTTTTAGAACACTTTTTTCGCCTTTTCACCCTTTTTAAATTTCAAATTGTTTAGAAAATGTTCTTAGAAATCCTTTATATCTAATAAGTAACTAATATTCCAAATTTCATATTTCTAGGCCCTTCAATAACACAAAAATCGCATTTTTAGAACGTTTTTTGCTCCTACATCCCCTTTTGGCGTTGTGGCATCGACTTAAAATTTATAGCCTATGTTCGAACGTGGACTAACACAATCATTTTGATACCATTACTTTTGAAATCGGTTCGGTATTTCCAGAGATTACCTCCTACAAACAAACAAACTTTACTTCTTAATAATATTAGTATAGATATAATATTAGTATAAACTAAGATATTTTGACTTTTTTCTTTTAAATAGAGAAAAAAAATCCATATTTTTTTCCCCTGTTTAAATAGGTTTTATTATACTTTATTGCGTGCATATTTTCTTTGCTCCATGTGCTGTAATCCGATTTTTTTCGAAAACATCCAGCCAGTGAAAATGACGTACACTAAATTTCCGTGATATATATAGATAAAGTTTGCTTTTTTATCAGTTTTTTCAATATAATTTTTAAACGGTTTGGAATTTATTTTTGATAGTAGGTGCATTTAGTAGGTTACCCTCATAGGTACCTTCTGGTGCAATCAGAAACTAAATCCGACAAATATTTTTTGAGTTATGCTTGACGAAAGATTTTTATTTGTATTAGCCTTCGATTCCTCAGACAATTTAATTTAATCTTCCGTAATATTTTAAAAGTCCAGCAAATTAGCGTGTTTTTAGTGTCTGAAGTGTTTGAATGGGGTTTGGCGAGCGTAGTTCGTAGGGGGCAGCCCCCCCTCCCAGTCTTCTAAAAATTCGCATACACTTTTTTATGTCAGTAATAAAACTCCGATTCAATTCAAGGTTCAACAAAAGTTAGATTATTTAAGTTCTGTATTTTCCTTTGATGTTGTCTATTATGCGGATATCTAAGGGTTAAATTTTTGATCTGGCATTCAGTTTTTTTAACCTCGCATTAGTTGCACGCCAGTCTTCTCCAAGCCATTGTAGCCCCCGGTACGGCATGCTATTTCTTTCTCCCGGAGCCCCCAGGGGGATACTTTCTTTAGGTATTCACGGGCTTCGCAACCCCGGGCACCTGAGCAATCTTTCTCTTTTCCTATTTCCTCTTATTTCTCATCTTTCTTTCCTCTTTGTTTCACTCTCGTTGTGGTTTCCTCTTTGGAGGTGAGGGCAATTCTGTATGAGCCGATATCATCCTGTATATCGACTCATGGAGAATCGTAAACCACCCACGTGTTTGCCGTGCGTGGCGACCCGTGTCCCTGAAAAGGGGGATCCTGGCAGTTGAGGGAAACCAACACACTGGTTTGGCCTCTGCTTCAGGTAGACGGGAGGTGCATATTGGTCCCGTATGTATCAATCGGCTGGTCAGTTGACTTTTGTCTCTGGCTAAGGGATCAAGTGAGCGAGCAATTACTAGTCATCTCGTTAAGGGTGGAGACTGATATAGGATTGTCTTGCGACCGTATGGACCCTGGTTAGCACTGGTGCATGAATGTGCATCCCCTTGTTGGGCTCGGTAGTGGGTGGTGCGGCCGGGATCTGAACTCTATTTTTTCTAATATGGATGGAAAAATAAAATTCCTTCTATATCTCTCCCTTGTGGAGAGCAACAAGTTGTACAGAATGCTTTCACTCGCTTCTTTGTAATTAAACGTACTGATAGCCTCTCTGATAGCTCTTTTAAGAAAACTTCTCCTTTCCTTATTGCGAAAACATTCCAGTCTGTTTTGGGAGATGGTCATTCACTCAAAAAATTGCAATCTGGAAATTTTCTTGTTGAGATCTCTACAGCCAAACAGTCCCAGCTAATCTCAAATTGCTCTACAATAGGTTCCTTTTCAGTTTCTGTTCAGGCACATCAAACCTTAAATACTACCCGTAGTGTTATATCAGAACCAGATCTTTTGTTCACTACAAAAGAGGAACTTCTAACGAATTTAAAAGAACAAGATATCATAGATGTACGCCGTATTACTATTCGTCGGAATGGGCAAGTGCTTCCGACAAAGCACATTATACTAACATTCAATAGCCCTAATTTACCAACTAGAATTAAAGCTGGATATCTAAGCTGTCCAGTCCGACCTTTTATCTCAAACCCTCTCCGTTGTTATAAATGCCAGCGTTATGGCATACTAACACTAAGTGTCGTGGATCTGTTACCTCCGCACGCTGTGCAGAAGTTGGCCATGACGATAAATCCTGTGAAAAACCCGAACACTGTGCAAACTGTCAAGGTGATCATACAGCATACTCTCGCACTTGTCCTAAATGGATCCTTGAAAAAAGAAATTCTTACTGCGAAAATTACTCAAAAACTTTCTTACCCTGATGCTCGGAAACTTGTTGAGATCAGAACCCCATCTGTTGGATTTTCTTACTCTAGCTTATTCAAGAATAAATCAAAATCCTTAAGACACATAAACACTCAAATTGACTCCTCCTCTCCACCAAATTGTTCACCTGAGAATCTATCATCCAGCATTCTAAAAAGAAAAACCCGTGATGTACACCGTACCGCTAGTACAAGACAAATGGCAAAATTGGAACTCTGGCCATCATCATCAGAACCTGTGAAGATTGAACACATTCATAGTCGATTACAAAAATCATCAGTTACATCTGAAACATCAACCGAACGTGAGACCAAACAAACATCAGTTTCAGGTAAAACCAAATTGGTGAAACCTATCTGTCCAACTCAAAAGCCAAGTGAACGGAAAACTGAGCAAAAATTAAATTCTGCGGGTAAGATACAAAAACCTAATGTTTCCCCAACACAAAAAGCAAACCAAAAATCACGTGTACAGAATAAAATATCTGGAAATTCCACGACACAAGACTCTTTACAATGGAAAACTGTGCAGAAAAAACTGAGAAAATCATGCAATAGCCCATCTGCTACTTATCTGAAGGATCCTAAACAGTTTCAGAATTACGTGGAAGTGGCCATGGAGTCGGCATCTTATGACTCAAGTACAGACAACGAGAGTACTGTTTTTGAGGAGTTTGTGTCTAATTGATTTTACGTTTTTGACTCTGATTTTTTAACTTGTTTTTATGTAGTATTTGTTCATCATCTTATAATTCGTTCATATTTTACCATCTATTACTTTGGTCTTTTACAGTTTTTAATTGTAATGATTTCGGTTTTTTAATTGGGCTCTTTGGACTATTTTATTTGTTTTTAATTGTATATGTCATTGCTGTTTTTCATTTAATTACGTTGTCCTTTTCCTCCTGTTCTTCGTGTTTTTTTACTCACTCTTAGTACTCATTTGACTTTGTCTTGGCGCAGCATGTCCCTATTGGGACTTTGCGCCTTAAAACCCCACTCAACCAACTAACCAACCATCTTTCTCCCAGCTTATTTTGTCTCCTAAAAATAACGTTACCTTACAGAAGCCAGCAATTTTTTTAATTTCTAAGCATCGCACATTTTCAATTTTTATACCGTCGTATTGGAAAAAAAAAAATTACTTTTAAATGCATTTTGTTTGAAAACTGTATCTCCATTTATTTTTGAAATATTAATTTTTTTTGTAGTTTTTAGCAACATTTGTTTCATTTTGGAAACTCAAGTACTCCATTTATGTAGGAAGTAAAGGGAAAAAGAGTTCAAAAATAGCAATTATATCTTTTTGTTGCCATTTTCTCATAACAATCGAAAGAAAATGTAATTAAAGTACGTGCTATTTTGAAAAAATATAAACGAATAACTTCTGTTAAAACATGGAGCTATTATAAACTATATTTAATTTCAGGTATCTATAGACGCTTTCAGTGTGACGTCAGTCATGACGTTTTTGTTGGAAACTGACTTCAAACAAACGGTTGCTATGCGTCTTTTCTTTTTAAATATAAATCGTGGAAAATGTTAACAGTACATATCAAGTATTAAAACACTTAGATATGAGATATGGATATAAGATATAGCAGCAACACACAAACAAAATAGAAAATACAACATAGCCACCGTTTCTTTGGAGTCAGTTTCCAACCAAAACGTCATAAGTGACGTCACGACTGAAATCGTATATAGTAATGTTACAAACAAATGAAGGCCAATGAATCATTAGATAGCCCTTTTTTGTCGAGTTTCTTTAATGACGGCATCTTTTTGCTGCATTTGTGTATTATTTTGCGATAGTGACATCCTATGCATGCTTTATTGTAGATGTTTAAGAGTGGATCGTAAATGTGGAATTCTTAAGCGGATGCGAATGACGTCATTTTACATAAAATAAAAGTGTATGTCTTAAAATTGAAATATGTTTTGCTCTATTTATATATACATATATTTTTTTTCATTGGGGGCAACACTAAATTCTGAAAAAGCAGAATTCCTGTTTTCTAGTTTTTTTATTTTTCTGTAATCCATCTCCCCTTAAAGTTACAACGGTGAAATGCCGCGTAGCTGACCTTCAGTGTTCGATCTCGTGTGTAGTGAAATTACAAGTACAGTAAAACCTCCCTAAAGGGACAACGTTCCGTTCCAATAAAAACTGGTCGCTCCGAGAGGTGGTCGCTTAATGGAGGTCATGTTTAAATCCAGATTTTAATTGTTGAAAAAAAGGTAACAATTAATGTTACTAAAATTTATGGTACTTTTCCATTATACGGACACCATGCCAAAATGTATGCGAATGCACCAATTATTTCAACCCTGATCGTGAATGTATTGGAAAAATGAAATGTGTAAAGCAATGCTAAAAGGTATTTGTAATTTTATGCCAGCAGTTTAATATGAGTTTTATTTTATTACTTTATTGTATAACAGTAATTTTTTCACTTATTTTAATTGATAATTTAAATAATGATAATTTAAATAATTTTTATTTGTGATTTAATAAAATAGATCGTAAAGTTCTGTAATTTTCAAATGCTATATTTTTAAATGCTCACTTTACTATCGACAATATTTTTACTTTCTTCTATCTTCAATAAAAGAAAGTATTGTAATCGAAATTTTTTTCGACTTCCGGTTTTCGACGGATTTACACGTTTTAGGGGTCAGATATCCCAAAAAACATGTTTATAGAAAATGTCTGTCTGTGTGTCCGTCTGTCCGTCTGTCTGTCGCCATTGTACCATCAAAAGATGTATGAAGTTATGCATAGAATTGAACCAAATTTTTATTTTAAGTTGTTGGCTATGGCAAGTAGGTCCTCCCTGAATTTGGAAAAAATTCGCCGGTAGGAGGCGCTGTAACAACGATTTTTGTGCGATTTTGAATATTGTACCATCCAAAAGTGTATGAAGTTATGCATAGAATTGAACCAAATTTTTATTTTAAGTTGTTGGCTATGGCAAGTAGGTCCTTCCTGAATTTGGAAAAAATTCGCCGGTAGGAGGCGCTGTAACAACGACTTTTATACGATTTTGAATATTGTACCATCCAAAAGTGTATGAAGTTGTGCATAGAATTGAACCAAATTTTTATTTTAAGTTGTTGGCTATGGCAAGTAGGTCCTCCCTGAATTTGGAAAAAATTCGCCGGTAGGAGACGCTGTAACAACGATTTTTGTGCGATTTTGAATATTGTACCATCCAAAAGTGTATGAAGTTATGCATAGAATTGAACAAATTTTTATTTTAAGTTGTTGGCTATGGCAAGTAGGTCCTCCCTGAATTTGGAAAAAATTCGCCGGTAGGAGGCGCTGTAACAACGATTTTTGTGCGATTTTGAATATTGTACCATCCAAAAGTGTATGAAGTTATGCATAGAATTGAACCAAATTTTTATTTTAAGTTGTTGGCTATGGCAAGTAGGTCCTCCCTGAATTTGGAAAAAATTCGCCGGTAGGAGGCGCTGTAACAACGATTTTTGTGCGATTTCGAATATTGTACCATCCAAAAGTGTATGAAGTTATGCATAGAATTGAACCAAATTTTTGTTTTAAGTTGTTGGCTATGGCAAGTAGGTCCTCCCTGAATTTGGAAAAAATTCGCCGGTAGGAGGCGCTGTAACAACGATTTTTGTGCGATTTTGAATATTGTACCATCCAAAAGTGTATGAAGTTATGCATAGAATTGAACCAAATTTTTATTTTAAGTTTTTGGCTATGGCAAGCAGGTCCTCCCTGAATTTGGAAAAAATTCGCCGCTAGGGGGCGCTGTAATAGCGATTTTGAAAATTTTACCATCGAAAAGTGTATGAAGTTATGCATAGAATTGAACCAAATTTTTATTTTAAGTTCTTGGCTATGGCATGCAGGTCCTTCCTTAATTTGGAAAAAAATTCGCCGGTAAGGGGCGCTGCAATAGTGATTTTTGTGCCATTTTGAATATTGTACCATCGAAAAGTGTATGAAGTTATGCATAGAATTGGGCCAAATTTTTATTTTAAGTTCTTGGCTATGGCATGCAGGTCCTTCCTTAATTTGGAAAAAATTCGCCGGTAGGGAGCGCTGTAATAGTGATTTTTGTGCCATTTTGAATGTTGTACCATCGAAAAGTGTATGAAGTTATGCATAGAATTGAACCAAATTTTTATTTTAAGTTCTTGGCTATGGCATGCAGGTCCTTCCTTAATTTGGAAAAAATTCGCCGGTAGGGGGCGCTGTAATAGTGATTTTTGTGCCATTTTGAATATTGTACCATCGAAAAGTGTATGAAGTTATGCATAGAATTGAACCAAATTTTTATTTTAAGTTCTTGGCTATGGCATGCAAGTCCTTCCTTAATTTGGAAAAAATTCGCCGGTAGGGGGCGCTGTAATAGGGATTTTTGTGCCATTTTGAATATTGTACCATCGAAAAGTGTATGAAGTTATGCATAGAATTGGGCCACATTTTTTGTGTTTGTTTCTGGTCATGGCACGAAGGTCCTCCCTGAATTTCGAAAAGTTCCACCGGAACGGGGTGCTATAATTGCGATGTCTGTACCATTTTCATTATTGTACCATCGAAAAGTGTATGAATTTATGCATAGAATTGAACCAAATTTTTTGTGTATGTTTCTGGCTATGGCAAACAAGTCCTCCCTGAATTTGAAAAAAAATCTGCCTGAAGGGGGGCGCTGTAATAGCGATGTTTGTGCCATTTTCTTTATTGTACAATCGAAAAGTGTATAAAATTATACATACAATCGAACCAAATTTTTTGTGCATGTTTTTGGCTTTGGCCAACAGGTCCTCTTTAATTCGGAAGTATTGCGCGGTAAAGGGGCTCTGTGATAGCGATTTTTGTATACTTTTCTTGATTTTTCGTAGTTCTATTGTCCATCGGCGGCTCGTGCAAAAGCGGGAACTCGCTTCCTGCTAAGCCGGCTATTCGCAAACATCTGATAACAACAGAATAAGGAAAAACTATTAATTTTAACAAATATCATGATATAGATTAACTCGTTTTTAGTCCGTTTAATTGACTGAAGCAGAAATTTAAGAAGAAAATGAAAGATGATATGGTATTGAACTAATAATATTGAAGTATTAACATATGTAACTACTTTTTGAAATATTAAGATGTATAAGATAGAAGAAAGTTTTGGGATTGGCACATCCAAACTATTTTCTTTTATTTTTCAAATGCTTCCATTCACGTGATTTTCATTTTTGCGCCAACTATTACGCTTGGCGACAATGATGTTTGTATAACGGACAAGTACCAAATTTATTTTTCACATTGGGAGAAAAGATGAAAATTCAAGTAACCAAACAAAAGTTAATTACATGAGTTTACTGCAGAGTTTAAAAAAATGAATGCATTTACGTTTGCTTTGGTTTTACGGTTTTATGTTTTACAACTTTTATTTCTTAGTCCTTTAGAAGTTCAGTAAATAAATGCAAATTTTTTTTGGACGGTAACAAATACTGACATTTTTATTAATTTATCTATTTCTTTGAAAGTTTCCTGACAGAATAGGGCAGAGAGTTTATTTACCGTCATTCTTAACCCCTTGCCTGTGACGTCCGAACTCAGTTCGAGCAACGCAAATGCGCCAATTTTGGAATGCCCGACCTGAGTTCGGGCAAGTGAAAAATTGGTGTTTCAATTCTGTGAAGCTCGAACTCAGTTGGTCCAATGCATAATATGTAATTTACCATTTTCCCAATAAATAGCGATACTTTCCGGCGAAAAATTTGACAGTTTCACGCCATTAGATTGATTTTTGTAATTTTGCAGTTAAGAACAAAATTAAAGATAATTTTTTTAACCACTTGGAAATGGTTGTTGTTTTTGGTCGAGGATGGGGCCAAATGATGCTCGCATTTTATTTTTTTTTATCGAAAATCAATGATGTTCTTTACTTTTAGAAGAATTTTTATTTGAATAGGTAATCGAAAGGCATAAAATCGTTAAAAATTGAAAAAGTTACAAAATGGGTAGGCGCAAATTATCAGATATGGAAAAATCCAAAGCCAAAGAGCAACGCCGAAATGAAAATCGTCTTGCAAAGCAAAAATCGAGGTCTTCAACTCATTATGTAGGCCATGGAAATCGAGGTCTTTAACTGATTATGTAGCCCATGAAAATCGATTACAGAATAAAAGACGAACGCGAAAAAGGAAACAATCTAATGTTTAATCGATTGATAGTAAAAGGCCATGTCTCGAGGGGCTCCAATCCACTAGCCACGGCGTTTTACAATCGGTCGATTCTAACTGGGAAAATCTGAGTTCAACATAGGTAATTTGTCGTAAACTGTGCATGATTCGATGGAACTGCTTTCGATTTGTAAACTGTTTTTCTTCTCGAAACGGGACTTGGAGAGTTTATCGATGAAGGTTTTGGTCGTCTGAAGTTTGATCTTTGCGATTTGTTGTTGAAGAGGATGCGACGGAATTTGGTGGACGAAATAAATTCCGAATGGTCGTTGTAATCTATTAAATTACAATTTTTTTGGTATTTCTTTGTTACAGCGGCTCCGAGGATGAATTGCCAAGTGACAGAGATATATCGCCAAGTTAGGTTGTAAAATCTCGTCAAACAGTTTACAGTCCTAAAGAAAGAGGACCTGTTTATGCTGTCGTCATATTGATTTCTCGTTGATATTTTTCTTTCTTTTTTTTTTCATTTTGGGCACGTTTTTCTCAAATATATTCCACAGGCAAGGGGTTAATTTGTGATCAGAGTTAAATTCATAGCCTAAAAAGGCACAAAGAGGTTTAAACACTTAAAAGTTACCGGAATAAAAAAACATAGTTTAGAAGTTTGATGAATAATGCGCTCTCTGGAATTATTTTTTCTAATGAAACCTTCTTCAAGTGACCAGGAAAATGTGACATCGATTTAGCATTTAGCCGTTTACAGTAGAGCTGTAGGGTACGCCTTTCTGGCTCTCATCCCCCCCCCCCTTTTACTTAGAATTTTAATTTTACATTGGATTTTTAAGCACTGATGATGAAACCTTAGAGGTTTCGAAACAGGTGTATGCTTTCTAAACATATTTATATTTGTGTCCTTATACGGAATCCACGTATGCAGATTTTCCATCTTCTTAGAAACAGACCAATAAACGCAACTTTGCAGCAAGGATGCGTTTTAAGTACATGAACCACCAACGACGATAGGTAGTATCATTGCGAAAACATTTTGTTTGTGCTTTTAGTAGGAATGGCTACCTATTACAATAACGAAATGGCTGATATGCAAAGGGTGTACGGCGAAGCCGCAGGAAATGGCCACTTATTGCAGAGGTCATTTTCTCGATTTTCATCCTCTAAACGTCATTTGCGACTCCATTTTCCATTGCATTTTTTGTTCGTCTTCATGAGTACTCTCATCCCCCTAAGTTTGTTGAAGCATTTCAGATACACCCTGTAGAGAGATGATGGCACAGGCATCGATGTTTTTAAATCAGCAATGCCTTTATGAAGATTTAGATTTTTTACTGAAATCTTTACAATTTGATGACAAGAGCAGCAGAAAGGAAAGGGTACATTCAAATAAGTAGCATCCATCAAGGAACTATTTTCGGAAATAAATAGCTCTTTTGAAAAGCGCTTTAATTTAAGTGAATACGTCATAATCGATGAAATGTTGGAACAATTTTGTGGTCGCTGTTCATTTCGTGTATACATGAAATCTAAAGCATCAAAATGTGGCATTGAAATGTATGCATTGGTTAACCCTTTCAGGGGGAAAGTACTTCTGATTGAAAAATGTTAAAATGTTTGATTGACAAGAAAAAGTATATGAAAATACTAGGTTGAGCAAAAAGTTCTGTGAAATTTGTGAAAGTAGTGTTGTTATGCGCAAATTAACAACAAAAGCAACAAGGAGTATTTGGATGGACTATTTTGGACTACAAGGATGTCTTTGAGATCAAAATTGCCTTCTTCGAATCACTTAAATCATCTGCCCACAGTCGATTTTGTAGCCGTACCAGCACCTTCACCCTCATTAATCTCATCGACGGCTTTCAGAATCGTTAGACCTTTTCTCTTATAATGCCGGATCAACACACGCAATTCATACTGTTCAATAGGCATTTTGGTGTTGAAATTCCTGAACTCCTATAGATACTACTAGTACTCCTATATATGATATAAATTCTGGTAACTATTAGATTAAAAATTTCCCACAACTTTTTGCTCAACCTAATATGTAAAAGTATATCCTCACGTGCATTACATAAAAAAAAAATTGCTTTACAATTCTGGTGCCAATGCCGCTTTTGTTATTAAATTTAAATGGTATATATAATATACCGGTGCCCTTCAAGCGGTTAATGCTACAAACTTTTATGCTTTCAACTTAGAAATTTATGCTGGTTAGTAACCAAACGGAGCCTTTTTCGTTTTTTTTTTTTACAATTGTTCATCTCATGTTGTGAAACATCTTATAATGCCTACATCAGAATGAGAATGAAGAAATGTCACAATGGACAATCAGTTCACGTCAGTTCCTTTAGTAAAGTTAGTTTGTGCGGGTAACAACCATACAATGATTGAGACATTAAGGAAAAAAAAATCCGAATTTTTAATTCGTGAATTTTAATTCACCTAGCTAACAAGGCATAAAACAAACAGAGTGAAAAATTATCCTGACCAGGGTTTGAACCTGGGCCATTGATTCAGCGCACCATCGCCTGCCAACTGAGTTACCAGGATATACCTAGTCTGGCACTTAGAATTGCAAAGGGTGGAAAAAAACGGGTTTAATCCCAGGAATGAACCGGGTTTTTTGGGAGGGAAATTTTAAATATTCCCGGCAGTTTTCGGAAAGTTTTAGGCCTGAAATTTTTTTATTTATTGCTTTTAATAATTTCAATCTTTTTTTCAATGTAAAAAAATGTTTTTTACAAATGTAAACAATATGAATATAGAAAAATAGTTTTAGTTTACATGAAACGAATGCAATACATGCTTAAGTTGCAGAAATAGTAAGTAAGATAAATTAAAATATCATAAGTAATTTGACATTTTAATAGTCGATACGTAAAAAGTGACAGAGGCAGATGACAGATTCATCTTGCCTGACATGGATATAAACATCACCCCTATTCTACGAATCAGCCAGTGTAAATAAAAAGAAAATGAAAAAGTAAAAGAAATCAATAGAAAATACAATGCAACTCTCTAGAAAATTAATATAGAGTAAGCCTAAATAGTAGATCTGACAGCTAACAAACTTTAAACACAAAATAATAAGTTTTGTAAATTCATAAGGAAAAATTCACCTTAAACTTTTCAGAACAGTACCTGAAATTCTGAAAAAAAAAGTTAAATTTAAAAATAACTGGTTCTGTTTACCTTTAAAACTCCTATAAAATTTATGATATTTCCCCCACATTACCTGGTTTATTCCTGTCCCACAAAAAGTCTGCGGGTTTTTTTAAACCCTACTAGTTTGTGAACTGATTATTCTACCGCATGTAGTTGCGAGACGATGCCTGACACTTCTCACTCTTTTGTTAGTAAGGCTACAACTGCAGCACAAGATGGAATAACTTCATGAACCCCAACTATGCGGCTAACATGAGTCTAAATGAATTCAGAATCGATAATTATATATGTACAGGGTGTCCCAGAACTTCATGTACTAACTTGGAGTAGAGAACATCGTTAGGAACTATATTTACATAGGAAAGAATGGGCGAAAAATCAGAGGTGGTGAATTGTTGTATGCAAGCTTTCAAACTCGGCACGTGTGGGATTTTGATTGTAGACGTCGATCTAGTACTATCAACTCTAATCACATGGGAAACAACTCACGGAATCAAACCACAAACCACACTACAACGCTTCACTGTTGATGTGTGGACGGTTATAGTGGAGGACAGTTTAGTGGGCCATACACATACATCTAACCACATCAAATGGACGCTTGCAACTCCCTCGTTTTTATTTAGGAGATTCTTTTGGAATTGCTTAACAATGTCCCAGCACATGTTTAACACAGAATGTGGTTTCAACATGATAGGGCGCCATCTCATTACGCAAGGTACGTAACTGAGCATTTGGATCAGACATTTGGAAACGGATTGGGCGTGGCGGTCCCGTCGCATACTCCCGAGATCATTTGATTTATCTCTTCTTGATTATATACTCTGGGTCCCATGAAGAGAATTGTGTACCACAAGCCCGTAAATTTTCAAATGGACATGGACCTCATTCCACGAATCTCCATCGCTGCGGCTACAATCTGCAAAACAACGGGTACGTTCGAAAGTGTTCGCCATTGTATGTCGCATAGGTGTTATGTGTGCATTCAGCTAATGGGAACTATTTCGAACACCTCCTGTGATGCTTATAAGTCATACATTGCACTCTTCTTTCTGTAATAAAGCGGTTTACTGTGCTTTCTGTGTTGCGGTCTTACGCTGTCTTGGTGTAACTTTATCACATGAGGGTGGCGTTTCCGCACATGTTTTCCTATGTAATTACCGTTTCTAACAATGCTCTCTACCTCCCCTCCAAGTTTGTACACGAAGTTCTGGAACATTCTGAAAAATTTGTGTAAAATCTAGTCCTAATTTTGTGAATTTGAAATGATCGTTGTATTCAGGTTCCTTTTTAAATATTTTAAAGAAGATATATGTATGTAAAATACATATATTTTCTTTATATATGTAAAAGTGACAGGTCAGATTTTACTTTTAAATGATTAAATCTGTGAAAGGTTTAATTTAGAGCTGGAAAAATTTTGTAAAAGGCCTTTTTTTGAGACAAAGAATTTTGTGAAGGGTCCTTTTTTAAGGTGAAAATTTTGTGAAGGGTCCTGTTTTGAAATGAAAAATTTTGTGAAGGGTCCTGTTTTGAAATGAAAAATTTTATGAAGGGTCCTTTAACACGTTGAAGTTTTTTTTTGTCTGTCTTTCCGTTTGGGCCACGAAATAAGATTCCCGTTACACAATCTATAAGTGTCAGTCACCGATGAATGACGCGGCCTAAATGGAAAGTCCAGTGTCAGTCACCGGTGATCGACGTGGCACTCAACGTGTTAAATGACCCAATTTCTTCCTAAACAGATCCCTGGTATTTCAATTTTTAAATGATGAAATCGTGTTTAAAATTAAAATGATTCATCGTTTAAAAAATTGTAATACATAAAAAATAAATACTCAAAGAATTTCTGCCATCTAAAAGCAGACAACTTTTATCTAGCACTTTTGAATTTTTCAGAGCGATAACATTAGTGTCTTATGTGTGTAAAACAATGCATCTGCATTACTTATTTCTTCAATGGATCATGACGATTCACAACAAATGTGTTGAAAAACAAGAATTTTTTGGGGAACCTAAAAAGTTAATCGATCTCCAAAAATCGAAAAGTGTAGTTTTTGCACAACAAAGCAAAATCGAAAAACAAAACAAGTTACCGTAATTTCCGGCGTATAATCCGCAGATCAAACAATAATTTTTCGACCCAGAAATTTCTCAACACTTTACTGCACGATTTTTTCTATTTTTATGAAAAAAAATTATTTGAAATCTATTATCGGTCTAATAATGGAAAAATAGTAAAAAAATTTTAATTTCAAAATTTCAGCTAAAATTTGATATTTTTTGATGTGTGACAAATGGACACAATTAGGGTTTTAAAGTATTGTATTGCTATATATATATATATATATATATATTGTAACTAAATGAACTTAAATTAATTAATTTTATCTGCTTAACACTCTGCACTTTTTTTATATTAATATTTTTGAAGTATTTAGTAAAAATAATGAAAGTAAATCTTCCCTTAATAGCTTGATCGATTTTTTTTTCTAAAGAACAAATTCTAATTTTTTTGTCAAATGCAGCCATCTGACATGGACAAAATAAGTTTTATTCCATTCTTTGGACTGTTCTTGATCAGGGACAAAGTTCATATTGGCCAAATTCATGGCACAAATGAGAATTATAATGTTTATGTAGTAAGTAAGTTGTGCTGTTAAGTATGTGCCAGATATGGCACGTGGTGCAGTGAAGGGTTAAAATAAAATGTAACTTTTTAGACCGCGGTAAATATTTGGCTACAATTACTAAATAAAATTTCTGGGTTCAAACAGAATTGTTTGATCCGCGAATTATACGCCGAAAATTACGGTAGTTAACAATGTAGTCTGTTAATCTGTAAAGAACATACGTATCATTCGTGTGTAGAATATGCTAAACAATGCTAATTTTCTAATGTAGATTAGAAGTTATACAAAAACCATCTTTTTAGGGTACCGTACTTAAAAAGTAAAAACGGAACCATTATAAGATCACTCCTGTGTCTGTCTGTCACAGCCATTTTACTCGTAAACTATAGAACGTGGAAAGTTCAAATTGGCGGAAGTAATAAAGACTATTGACCCACATATTTTCAGAATATTAAACATTTATAAACATATTTAGTAAAAATGTAGAGGGGCAAATTAAGTTACTTAAAAAAAAATATTTTCTTTGTATATTGTGTGGGATATCATGTGAAAGCTTTCGTAACGCTGAATGCAAAAATACATTTCTTTTAATTTTAGGTCTTACATTTTCAAAGATATCGTTGAAAATGCAGCTCAAAAATATGTTCCCCCCATCTAATTCCAAATCTACTGAAACTAAAATTCTGAAAACAAAATTAGAGGTAGTAGACGTTAATTTAAACCTTGCAGGAAAATTATAGAGATTACCCTAGGTCACATAGTTTTTGAAAATAGCATTTTTCCATTACACACAAATGTCGATTTACGGAATTCAGCAAAAGTGTTAAGCAGCGTTGGAGGTACCTATCGTAGCAGAAGTATTGTTGATAATGATTTTCGAAAAAAATCGTCAGTAATTAGCCGATATATTAAACCTTAAAGATAGGACGGTTTGGACATACATAATGACAGGGGCGACGTACTTTATGTACCATCGGCTTTTAAAGCCTAGTTAACAACTTTTAATGATATATATGTGTAATGCAATGGCCAGTAACAGTATAAAGGCAGTAAATGTCAAATTGTTAAAAACAGACTAATTTAGGGGGTCTCAGGACTCTTAAAGCTGCAAAAAAAATATAATTTTAATTTTTTTTAGATGTTAATCTTCTATCTTTTCTGAACATTTTAATGTAATTGTTTCCTTCAAAATTTTATTAGAACAGAAGTTATGGCTTTTAGAATTATACCCGCTCAATAGCTGAAGCGGCGTTTCTGAGACTTTGAAGTCATTTTTCTCCAAATGATATTTTTGGGCATAACGCGCAGGATATCTCAAATATTTCTGAATATTTTTTCCCGAAATTTTCAAAACATACGTTTTATGTTAATCTGTATAAACTGAAACTAAAATTTTCCTTTTATTGTTCAAAAAAATATTTTTTAAGTGATTATATTGTTGAAATTTTCAAAATTTTCTGTTAGCTAAACACAACTTTGTATTAAATATATAAAAATGCTTTAAATACAAATTTATTTAGGTTCAGGGTAATTATTACCATCTGAAGCATAAGTAGGCACCAAAATTTTTATTCTAGGTGCAATATTCATTTTCTAATCGTGCGCCTAAGCTGTTATACCAATTTTCTGCTTGTCAAATGTGTGACTGTTTGGAGCCCCCTGTAAATCCTAATTCTGGATCTTGCAATTTTTTTAAATACCTAAAATGAAAGAACGTACTTATATCTTTCATCTCAATAAAAATTGTGTTTTAAAATCATGTACATTTTAAGATATTAAATGTTGAAAGTGGTCTCTTTTTTATTTTTATTTTTTTCAATTTTAAGAGCTCTGAGGCCCCTTAATTAGAATGAATTACATAAATACTATGGGATTCGCGACTAGTTTGCATTGAATGGATCTCACAATATGCCTCGAGTGATTTTAAAAGTTAATTAAAAACCTACCTGGACAAACGCGGCACGGACCAAGGCGGCGTTGCAAAATTGTGACCTCCTTTCGAAGCGCGCTTAGCACAATGCTAAATTTAAACTTTGAACGAATGTTTTGTTTTTGCTACACTGTAGAAAGAAAGATTATTACTACACTGTATTTAGTTTTATGAAATGACAAATGAAATTTAAATATGCACTGCTTTTATTGTCAGTACCCAATTAAGTTCATCATAAACAGATTAAGGTAATATTAAACTAGTCGGATGCGTCAATTACAAAACTTTTTTCTATCTCATACATGTTAATACTTTCTGATAAATGCAGCACAGCAGCGCGACCGGTTAGGTGATTTATATCAAAATCTAATCAGGGCCAACTTACGTGAACTTCTAATTGAATATGAAGATTGATGAAAATCCGTGCATTAGTTTTTGAGATAGAGATATTGCGGAAATCGTGAAAAGTTCTGCATAGCAGTGGCATCTCTTGGGCAATATACACCAAAAACTTATCAGGATCTATGTATATCAGGGATTAACTGAATCTAAAGTTTGATGAAAATTCATGCATTAGTTCTTGAGATACAGCTATTGCGAAAATCGTGAAAATTGAAGCATAGTAGCGCCACCTGTTGGGCAACTTTCACCAAAAACTAAACAGCACTAATTTATATAGGGGCTAACCGAATCTGAAGTTTGATGAAAATTCGTGCATTAGTTTCTGAGATAGAGCTATTGCGATAATCATGAATAATGCAGCAGAACAGCGCCACCTATAGGTCGATTTACACCAAAAAGTTATCAGCACCGAATTATATCAAGCACTAACTGAATCTGAAGTTTTCTTAAAATCTGTGCTTTAGTTCCTGAGATATAACTATTGTAGAAATCATGAATAATGCAACATAGCAGCGCCAGCTGCTGGGCAATTTACACCAAAAAGTAATCAGCACCAATTTATATCAGGGACTAACTGAATCTAAAGTGTTATTAAATTCCGTTCAATAGTTCTTAAGATAGAAGGCCCACACAATTTGTGTTACACACAGACAGACATATCGACTCACAGACAGACATTTTGTAAAAATGTGTTCTTCGTAATCTCTGTCCCCTAAAACGTATAAATCCGTCAAAAACCGGAATTCGAAAATTTTCACGAATCCAATACTTTCTTCTTATAAAGACAGAAGAAAGTAAAAAATGAGTTATACAGAATATCTATACTTGATATTATTTAGCTTCCATATCTTTTTGAACTTTCATGGTGTATCCATTTACATTTTTCTAGTATATACTGTTATACCCAACCCTGCTTTGTATAGTTTTTTACAAAGTCTTAGTATTCTTTTAGCAACGGTTTTTTTAATGATACAATTATAAATTCATATATTTATTCTACGGAACCCTCTGTACGCGAGTAATACTCGCACTTGACCGTTTATTTTGATGATTCAGTTAGTGTTTATACTATAATTAAAAGAATTCAGTAAGTACTTTTCCAAGCTTTGTTTAAAAAAAAAATCTGTAAATGAATATACATATTTTTTAACGGGCGCCGCAGCGTCATTTTTTTAAATTAAAATTTAATGAGTGCCCTGTGCCGCGGTCTAACAAAATTAATTTTGTTGGCGTCAGTTATAACTATTTTTCAAAAAAAAAAAAATAAATAAATGTTTATCAGTCCAAAAGGAAAAATTCATTCAAATTAAATTATTGCTTCATATTTATAATTTTAGAGAAAATATTCTTATTTTTATTATTATTTTAATAAATATTATCAGGAAACATACAATTGATTATTTATTTTAGTTAAATAATTTCTGAAAAAAAATAATCATTTTAACTTTGATTGTTTTAACTAGTGCTGAAACACCCACCAAAATCAGGGCTTTGTACCCCAAACTAATTTTCTGTATCAGGACTTAATGTCTACATGTGAAAAATCATTCAAATCAAGCAATTTTTGTATTTTATAATTTCAGAGAAAATTTGCCACATTCTTCTTTTTATTATTTTGATATGTACTGTTAGAAAAAGTTTATAATGAATTATTAATGGCAATTAACATTAGCATGGATTGAAATGGATATTTATTTTAATTGCAGGGGATGCAATCAAAATTAATGTTTTGGCAGTTCTGTTCTTTAAAAGACTTTATCTGTATCAGGATTTAAAATCTACATTCGGAAATTTATTCAAATAAAAAAATTAATTTGAATAAATTATTATTTATTATTTAATTCATATGTATGAAGTTTGTACGCAGAGAAGTGATACAAGGGCCCTTCCCTACCCTGAAATAAGTTCATATATCATCATTTGGTTCATATATTTTCATTTAAAAAAAAAGCATTGAATTATACAATCTATAAAATTACACATAAACCAACCAACGAAAAAAAAGTGAAGAAATGAAAAGTAGTTACTGCTTTTATATTTATAATTTCAGGGTAAGGATTTTTTATCTCTAATTTTTAGGTAGATTTCCTAAGAAATTCTAACTATTACATCTCCCCTATGTTGGAATTTCTGAAAACTTTTGTAGATCTACGCCAATCACGACCCCTATAACTGAAAACCACTCCCCAGTTCAAAACTTTATCTATATACATAATATAGGGGAGATTAGGAAGGGATGGGACATCTGCAATAATGCTTAAAATAAGCTTTATTTTTAATTTATGACTTTTTCACAAGATGGAGTAATCATTTTCATTGCATCATACTTGTTGCTATATATATTTTTAGATGCAAGCACCTATGAGTTTGGGACTTAAAAAACTATTTTTCAGTTCCTACTATTAGTTCACACTCTCCCTATATTTATTTATTTATTTATATATCTTGCTCAAATTTTCAATCGCTAATAAAATACTTATTATTCATCCTATCAAGTTGAAATAAATTTTTTAAACTTGTACTGAATGACAATTGATGTTAATACAGTTTTTTCAAATATTAATTAATTCATTAAATTTTAATTAATTAATTTTAGTTTTACATGGGAAACAAAATGGCGGCCATTGGTTCTTGAAGCATTTAATGCATCTTCATATGTATAAGGTTGGTTAAAATAGGGGGGACCCTGTTCTGCCGCCAAATATACCCAAGTTTATCGCCAACTTGGCGATATATCGCCAAATTTGGCGACCAAAATGAGTCGCCAAAAAGGATGCCAACTTGGCGATATCTCTAATATTTCGCCAAATTCCCATAGACTTCCATTGTAAACCTACTTGCTTATAGAAAATCAACCAATTGAGATATTTTAATGCAACAAAAACTAATATTAGCTTAAGGGATTATATTAAATTTTTCTTTGATGACCTAAGTAGGAATTTACTTTAAAAACAAAATTTTTATATTACTTGTACAATATCAAAAGTAAATAACTACTCAGATTTTTAATGTAAATTTTCAAACTTAGTTGTGTTTAATGTTTTGTAATCTTAACAATTGGTCTTTTCTGAATGACCAGTTAAGTTAAGCCCATAAGCGCCATGTGGGTTGTAAAAACTTATTTTTTTTAAATGTTGCTCTAACGGAGGTATGGGACATTTTGACTCAGGGAGAAATGGGACGTATCCATTCATCTCAAATGATATCTATCCAAATAATTATGTTTAATTACATACAATTTTTTGAAATTTTATACTTATAAGACTATTTTGTTTTGGAATTGAATAGTGTGATAAATAAAACTTATTATTTTGCAAGTCAACACGTTCGCTGCCACTGACGCGCTGTCGCGTCGGTGCAGATTAAATAAAATCATGGCAGCAAAAATAAAATCATAAAAAAAAGAGTTATTTTTTATTATGATTTTATTTTTTCGTGATTTCGTTCGTAATTCTTCCTATTATGGCCGATTCCAACATTGCTGATGAAAAAAGACAGGGAAAGACAACAAGTCAAAAAGTAGAGTTAAAAAAGCAACTTGATTCTCTCTTAACCCATTAAAGATGGAATTATTTTTATCTTTAACCCTTTCTGGCGCGGAGTAATTCAGATTATAAACTGATGAAATAATGGACTGACACCAGAATTTATAAACGAATTTATTAGAAAATATAAACTTGCTTGTTTTCCCGTACGTTATGAAAGGGAAATTTTAATTAAATATTCTTGGTGCCGTTTGTCAGTTTTGGAATTAAAATTAGGTGTCCTTTTTTAAGGACATCGCCCTCGAATGGGTTAAAATCCACAAATTTTATTTCGTACCGCTTTTTCAGAAAAGCAATATTTATCAGATTTTATTGCAGAGTTTCTGTCATTAAAGAAAGTGAAAATTTTTTCTTTGAATTATTGATATTCAAACAGAAAAAGGATTGACATGTATGCTGTGACCATATGGTAACGCTAATCCTTAATGGGTTAAAGTTAATTTTTATTATTTTACATAATTATTTTACGTTATTATTAATTAAATATCAAATTATTAAACAAAGAATAACTCAAACAGTTTTAGATAAGTGCATACACGAGTATTGCTTTGTTATCGACTGGCTTACAGTGCCCACATATGCAAAATGGCGAATCCTGAGCGTAAAGCGTTATTACTGAGCTGTAGATTTAAAAAACATTAGAGCCACGCGATTTTTCCATTTAGGGCTTAATAAAAGATCGTGTCTACATTCCGCCGCTACCTAATGATTTGCCAGAGTTGGGACACTTGAATTGAAGAGGCTATTGCTTCTATCACTCCGGACATGTTAACCGAAGTGTGGGAAGAATTTGACTTTAGATTGGATGTGTCCCGTATCACTAATGATGCACCTATTGAACATGTGTATGAAAAGCTAGGTTAGTTTACCTTCATTTTGATGCATGATTTGTTGTAAATAGTCTAAATTAAACTGTTATAATATACCATTGAAACTGGGTCATTCTTTTTAAGAACACCCTGTATATTTCATAAATTACTTTCATACATATTAATGGCAGTATAGAAAACTTTACTGTCTGATGATAATTTGGGCTCTGGGAACAAGAGCGACTCCCAAAAATCCCATGGAATTAACAAAGAGAAACAACGTATAAAGACACAAATAAAATATGTTTAAAAAGCATACAGCTGTTTCAAAACCTCTAAGGTTTCATCATCAGTGCTTAAAATAAAAAGTAAAATAAAAAAACTGTGTAAAAAAAAGGGGGGGGGAGAGGCAAAGAGTCAGAAAGGCTCGCCTTTTCCCGTCGGCATCTACTGCCAACGAAGGTACGCCTTTCTGACTCTTTGACTCCCCCCCCCTTTTTTACACAGTTTTTTTAATTTTACTTTTTATTTTAAGCACTGATGCTGAAACCTTAGAGGTTTTGAAACAGCTGTATGCTTTTTAAACATATTTTATTTCAGTCTTTATACGTTGTTTCTCTTTCTTAATATATCGGCACAAAGTACAATCCTTCCCCACTTTTTATGTATTCCATGGAATGTTCAGACCCTACTTTTTAGGCCGTGATAAAAGCAAATAGGTCAATGACTAATCCAATTCTATCACAAGCAGCAGTTAATTTTTGGATGTAAGAATTTGTTTTCATGGAAATCCAAAAATTGAAGCAATGCCTGTGCAATGAATAAGTTTGGGTTATTTAGACTGAATTGCTAAAAAATGTCACAGAAATTTAAATAAAGCAATTTTAATATACAATTATTCAGATAAATAATTAAAATAAAAAATGACACTGATACATAAAATTTGAGGCACAGTCGCAACTTCATTAATCTATCAATCTTTTGAATAATTTGTCACCATTTGATGCAAATTTGTTACCAAATATTAACTGCAGTCACCTCCCGTCAGAGCAGATTTCCTAGGAGATCGTTTTTCTCCGCATTAACCGATGTAAGGCATTCTAATGGATAAAAATATTCCTTATTTTAAATTAATTGGATTCAGTTTTTGAAAAATATAAATTGAATGTATTTTGATACGGATACAAACTCCTTTTTTTATTTATAGTCCAGGAAATAGAGACCGTATAGGGACATAGCAAAATTAATGGTAGTACTGGAAATCGGCTTTCTAGATGTTTTTTGGGTCGCTGAATCCAAATTTGTAACTTCCCACCAAAATTTCCCCCGGCAACCCCCCCCCCAAATTTTGGTAAAAAGCCCCCCAAAAGGTTTTTATTAAAAATTCCATTTTTTTTTATTATTTTAGGGGAAAAGTAGCTAGAAATACAGAAAGTAGACAAAATTTTCAACAAATCAGATATATGGCATTATGACTTAGGATGAAGGTGAAGGGGGTTGGTTGGTTGGTTGATTTTGTGACGGCCGATTATCTACACTAGGGATATAGGCCCGAGGGGGAGTGCACTTCGTGGGGGTCTTTCTAAGGGAACCTAACCCGTATTAACGCATGGAAATCCATGGTTCGAAGAAAACCACGAAAACTCCGAACGATTAGGCCGACGGGCGCGATTGGGATCGAACCCAGCACTTCCCGTCTACCAGTTTCGAGAGCAGAACCTCTCAGCCACTGGTGGGGCGAAGGGGAAGCGGGGATCTGCCTCGGAACATGCGCCGCAGTGCTGCGTGAACTAAGTTGCGCAATTCCACTTAACCACTCACACGCACACGTTTACATTAGCCCTCCCATCTTCCCTTCGAGCTTTCTCTATAAGGTTTATTTTAAGTTTTTTGGGTCGCTGAATCCGAATTTTTAACTTACCCCCAAAAATTTCCCCCCCGAAAATCCCCCCCAAATAGTTGTTTTTAACTTAAATTTCTTATTGTTTTAGGGAAAAAGCATTACGAAATTCAGAAACTAGACGAAATTTGCAACAAATAGGATATATGACATTATGAATTAGGATGAACGGGGAGGGTGAGGGCTGCCTCGGAACATGCACTGCGACGCTATGTGCACTAAATGATGAAGCCCAGGCAATAGGGGATTTTATCTGGCAAAATTAATGGTAGTACTGGAAATCGGTTTTCTAGATGTTTTTTGGGTCGCTGAATCCGAATTTGTTACTTCCCACCAAAATCTCACCCGGCAACTCCCCAAAAAATTGATTTTTTGAAAAAATTTGGTTTTTGAGAAAAGCGGGCGGGGAATGTTCCGAGGCAGCCCCCTCCCTCCCCGTTTATCCTACGTCATAATGTCATATATCCTATTTGTTGCAAATTTTGTCTAGTTTCTGAATTTCGTAACGCTTTTCCCCTAAAACAATAAGAAATTTAAGTTAAAAACAACTATTTGGGGTGGGTTTCGGGGGGGAAATTTTGGGGGGAGAGTTAAAAATTCGGATTCAGCGACCCAAAAATCTTAA
The DNA here is from genome assembly GCA_963932465.1 of Maratus speciosus. Classification (NCBI taxonomy): domain Eukaryota; kingdom Metazoa; phylum Arthropoda; class Arachnida; order Araneae; family Salticidae; genus Maratus; species Maratus speciosus. The sequence continues at coordinate 15,139,417 of OZ010797.1, forward strand.
AGTAAACCTTATAGAGAAAGTTCGGAGGGAGATGGGAGGGCGAATGTAAACGTGTGAGTGGCTAAGTGGAATTGCGCAACTTAGTTTACGCAGCACCGCGCGCATGTTCCGAGGCAGATCCCCCCTTCCCCTTCATCCTAAGTCATAATGCCATATATCTAATTTGTTGGAAATTTTGTCTACTTTCTGAATTTATAGATACTTTTTCTCTAAAACAATAAAAAAATTGATTTTTTTAATAAAAACCTTTTCTGGGGTCTTTTTACCAAAATTTTGGGGAGTTGCCGGGGGAAATTTTGGTGGGAAGTTACAAATTCGGATTCAGCGACCCAAAAAACATCTATAAAGCCGATTTCCAGTACTACCATTAATTTTGCTAGGTAAAATTCCCTATTGCCTGGACTATTAATTAACAGTTAAAAAGCAAAATTATGAAAATGTTGTCAATATAAAATAATTATTCAGAGCAAAGGAAATAATAAAAGGAATTACCATAGTTACATTATTTAACTTCATTTTAAATAATCTGTCACTTTTCTTCGAAGTTGCATCTAATGCTGCTATGCTTTTGAAAATTTGATTGGTTGTATAAGATTTTGATTAATAATATTGGCCAACAGTCGACAACATTGTTTGAAACTCTCGAGCAGTTGGTAATTCTTGCTCTTCATCTTTACCACTAGCAATATCGTAATCTCTTTTAATTGCAAAAGCTATTATTTCGTCGTCTGAAAGTTTTCCCGAAACAAACAAATTATCGCTAAAGCAATCCAAGGTTTCTGCAACTAATTCTTGTGTGATACTGATGATTCTAACATACGTTTGAGATTTAACATTATTTTATTCATTCAAATCTATTTCACAGACTTTTAAAATTTAGAATGATGAAAGAAATTATACAGGGTGGTTCAGAACTATATGTCAAAAATGTAAGGGCAGGTAGAGGGGACTTAAATAAGCAGATTTCGTAAAGGAATGTGGATTCGGAAATGCAGCGTTGTGGGAGTAGAGTTCGGCGGATGAAAGCGCTTCGCTGACTTGAATCTACATTCCCCTCAGGGATTTCGAGCAACATGGATTAGTATACCAATACGGAGCTTGCCGACATGCCTTTTAACGTATGGGGCTGCACAAGGAAATGGCTAACACACACTACACGCCTAACAGCTCTCAAGCCTGTTGAAGGACTATCCTGTACTGTGCATAATACTGCTTCTTTCACAGCAAGAATTCTGGGATATTTTCCCGTGCCCGTATCACGCCTCGATGCATAAAACGATCTATTCGCGCACAACTCCCTATAAAAACGCTCAAATGTTCAACGATCCTGCAGATTACTACCCGGGAATCGTTCCATGTACATCTCCTGAGCAGTCCCATACATGAAATGCATGTCAGGAAGCTGCGTATTCATGTAACAATGATAGTTTAGAAATTGTATTTATTAACTTAACCCTTAAATGCCGGATTTTTCAAAAATCATTGTAATAATGTTTTTTGGCTTTCATTTTTTAAATAAATCATGGGAAAAATACTTTAAAAAAACTTATTTTGTTTTAAGTATAGTTTACGGCTAAAAAACAGCTTGTTGCTAATCGGCAATACTGGTGTTTAATTGAAAAAATAATTTCCCTTGATAAAATTCTATAATATTGAACACACAAGAATTTTAGGAACTATAATAAGAAATAAATTTTACTTGCTCACTGCAGGTCAAAATAGAGTATTTCGCAAGCTTCCAAACAAAACAAAAAGAATAAGTAGCAACAATTGAAAAAATAAATCTATCTTTATTCTTAAACAGCACAAGTGTTGCCATCTACATGTTAAAAATCAATTTAATAATATTTTCGAATGTATTTTATTGTCACATTAGGCGTTATAGCTTCCATATTATTCTAATAGTATTTTAGAGCCAAAATTGGGTATGTTGCCGAAAAGCAACACCAGGCATTTAAGGGTTAACCTGAATCTAAAGACAGCATTTCACGATATGTTCCTGGCATTTCCCAGAACCCCCTGCGGTCAACTGTGGTAAATGCCATCTTACGATTCCAAATGGTATCTGAAAATGATGACCGCCTTGCGGAACATCTTTGGTTATAGCAAAATGTGTTAAACTATCGTAAATGTATCCTAAATTTGTAATTCGTTAAAAAACGGCCTCCTAATTTTTTTTTCGCCCAAACAAATTCCCATACCTTTATTACGTCCTCCAAAAAATTTCACAACATTCTGAACAATAAACTTTAAAATAGGATCGTTTAATTACGGACACCCTGTAAATAAAATTTTTAAATCATCGTAATGCGAAATGTGTAATTTATTAAAAATCGCTCTCTGGTGGCGAAATTTTGAACTTTTAGGTGCGTTCGTAAATATATAAATACGTAGCACCTATAGTCGTCGTTCGGTCGGTTTGTCCGCATATGACAGAGAAGAAACTACCAAACCGAATGGTCTGAAATTTAAAATATATAATTGTTGCAAAATTGTGTCGAGTCGTTTCAAATTTTATGAAAATCGGATGCATATAGTTTAATGACAGGGACAGTCAAAAGTGTTCCGTTACAGGACGACCCATGGAAAAAAATTATTGCAAGTGCATTTTAATGACGTGACAGCCTTTCGAACAGAATACAATGGATAGGCACTTATGATGTGCACTGAAATATACATTCAGTACACTATGCAGTGCAAAAAGAAAGAAAAAATTATAAAACGAGTGATAGTACGAACGCACCTCACTTGCCACGTTTGACGTGCAATTTCCAACTTGTTTTTCTTTTGCTTAAACAAATTCCCATTTCTTTATTATGTCTTTCACAAAATATGAGAACTTTATGAACAATAGTTTTGCCTGTATACAACTTTAAATTAGAGTGGTTTAATTATGGACACCACGCATAATTAGACATTATAGTTGCTAATTTATAAGTTAATTTACAATTAGACTAAATGTAAACAAGATAATCATCTACAATCTGCAAAACCTTTGATCTATATTTCACAGAGTTTTTTTTGTGTTTCATAATGAAATATTAGGTTGTAACGAAAGTTTTCCGCCAAATCACAATTACATAACCCTAATTATAATATATATAATTAACTTAATTTTATATATAACCACAATTCCGCCAAACCTTCACAGTGCCATATGATACAACACTAGTACATAAAGCTGTACACTTTATTCGGTGACATTCTGTAGCTGACTTTTTGCAACAGAACTGGAAGTAAATGATGATTCTAATCTGATAGCGTGATAATTCCATTTCAGACACCTTGTACTTAATGATAACGATATTTTTAAAAAGAATTTCACAACACAGTGCTGTAAAGCTAGTCTCTTTCGATCAAACGCCAAAAATTGTTTGACAAAATTTGAGCAACCACGTCAACGTGAACTGTTTGCACAGACCGTATTAACTGTGGCGGAAAACTTTCGTTACAACCTGATATTTTATTTTTTACAGTTAGAATCCTGAAGTATAAAAGAAAGCATTCTATAATATCACACAGAAAAGCACAAAGAAAATTGGTTGTATTAAAAAACTTTATTTTTATTACACCAAAGAAGTTTTGAAAAAAAAAAAACAGCTTTTCATACGGTACAAAATTATAACAAAATTTGCCACAATTCTTTCATCTACTGCTAATATAAACCAGAAGCTTAAAAGTCTAATATTTTTTTTAAATGTCGAATTTTTAGGGATAAATGTAGAAGCTGAATATTGTCAAAGTCAGATTAACACTTCTAACAGCTATTAACAACACTAATAAAGTGCAACATACATCGACAAAACAGCACACATAATGACATGTTTTTTAGACCAAAACATACATAGTGATTACAAAGTTCTATACAGTTCAAAAAACGAAGTATTTTATACTTCCAATTGTAAAATAAATTTAAATGAGCCATATTCTAAAGACGTTTAAAATTAATCCAGTCTTTTAAGGGGACAGTTTACATCAAAATTGATAAAAAAAATCGATTTTTTCTTTTAAATATTAAATGAAAGCCTGTTTAATTGTGAATATTTTGATACTACATTTTTACCCATACGGCAATTATATCGCTAGACACTGTAAATTTGGTTAATACACCCAACGCAATGACCCCCACAAATTAAAACTTTAAATGGCTTTTTCTCCATTTCATATGTTTTTCACTTTCATGTTTTAAAAATGCTAAGGCCTTTTTTTTGTGTTTGTGATAGAGATTTAAACTTTTTTGTACATGTTCTTTTTATATATGTGATAAATCTTTGTTATTAAAAAAAAAAGAAGTATATGATGATGTGTTAGATTTTATCGTTTTACACTATCAGTCGAAAATTATATTAAGGGGTCCGGGACACAAAAATCTTCGAATTTTCAAAAATTTTTTATTGGATTAAAAATTTCTCTGCCGTTTTCTGTTTAAAATTATGTTTAAATAATGTTTCTATCTTAATTAGAACAGGAAATATTAATTTTATCGTTTTAGATTATTTTCAAAATCTGCCTTTCAAGCTATGGTTGTCAAGGAAACGAGTTCATGTGAAATTGCGTTTTTCTTCATGATAGGTTTTTTCACCATTTCTCATAACTCGAGAACCGTTAAAGATACAGGGTTGAAACTCTGAACATATCTTTTTTCAATTATTTTACTTTACTTTTGAGCCAGCATATTTGAAAAAAAATGTTTACTTTTGAAAATATGATTTTTTTTTTAAAAGTTGCACCACTTTTTTTGTACTTTTTTCGTTAAATATTTTTAATTTTTTAAAAAATTAATATTTTTTTAAAATTCTGGTTCTAAATTAAAATTTATATATTTCTGTTTATTTAAATGGAAAAAAATTGACAAAATTTAAAATTAAATTTTTTTTTAAATTATGGTAAGTTTTATCATGCGATTTTGTTTACAAATGATATGGTTAATCATCATAAAAAATTTCAAAATTTTAACCCAATAAATAAAAACTTTTTGAAAATATGTCCCGGACCCCCTTAACACGTTAACTGCCACGGTGACTGACACTGAAGCGCTGGAAAATTTACAATGTTTTAAGTAATTTTTAAGAAAGTATAACCCTGTAATAAGTAAAAGGTAGATACATTTTAAATAAATGTTCAGTAATTATTTAAAACAATATATATTTTTTTAGTTTTGTATCATATTGACGTTAGCCATCGGTGAATGACGCGTTTTAAACGGAAAGTTCACTGTCAGTCACCGGTGACTGACGTGGCGCTTAACGTGTTAAATGTAATATTCTATGTATCTAAAAATCCATATGCAGTCTTATGTAATACAAATTTGAAAATCTAAAAAAAATTGGGCAAAAATATCAATATTTAAAGTAGTAGGGATTTTAAAAAATTCAAATTTTTTAAAACTTTTAATTAAATGTACAGTTAATTTTTTTTTCTTTTTCAAAATGTACTCTTAGTTGAACATTGAAAGGCAGTTCATCATTTAAACAATATTTCTTAAAATAAAAAAAAATTGTTTAAAAGGTAAATAGTCCCCTTAAATTTAATAAAAGTTGTAACAAAAATGGTTAAGACAGTACATTTGAAGAAATGAAAAAAGTTTTAAAAACTCTCCTTTAAAACTTCAAATATCAACACAAATAAAATTTAACAGATACAAAGAGGAGAATGGTTGGTTGGTTGGTTGATTTTGTGACGGCCGATTATCTACACTAGGGATATAGGCCCGAGGGGGAGTGCCCTTCGTGGGGGTCTTTCTAAGGGAACCTAACCCGTATTAATGCATGGAAATCCATGGTTTGAAGAAAACCACGAAAACTCCGAACGATTAGGCCGACGGGCGCGATTGGGATCGAACCCAGCACTTCCCGTCTACCAGTTTCGAGAGCAGAACCTCTCAGCCACTTAAAGAGGAGAATGAAAAAAATATATTTTTTTAAATTGAATTTATGCACACAGACATTAAAAAGAATTGCATTAATGTAGAGCTGTGTTTTTAGAGCAATAGTTTGAAAACAATACTTTATTTTACAAATAAACAGATTTTATTTTTCATGAATCTTAAGATGTCGCTTTAAGTCACTATTATTGGAAAATCCTTTTGAGCATACATCACAAATGAATGGTTTTATACCTGCATGGATATTAAGATGTCGCTTTAAGTCACGATTATCGGAAAATCCTTTTGAGCATACATCACAAATGAATGGTTTCACACCTGCATGATTATAATAATGTCCCTTTAAGTGTTCCTTTCGAGAGAATCTTTTAGAGCACACCTCACAAATAAATGATTTATCTCCAGTATGTGTTTGATGATGCCTCTCTAAATGAGCCTTGTGGAGAAATACTTTGAAACATGTATCACAACTAAATGTCTTTTCGCCTGTGTGAGTGCGATAATGACTTTTCAAATTGCTGCGTTGGCGGAATTCTTTACAACATACATCACAAATAAATGGTTTTTCATTTGTATGGATTCTCATATGCACATTTAGGCTGCTCTTATGAGAAAATCTTTTAGAGCATACTTCACATATGTGTGATTTTTCCTCAGTATGAGTATGAGTCAGTATATGTTTCGTCAGATCACCACTTCTGAGAAATCTCTTGAAGCATATATCACAAACAAATGGCTTTTCACCTTTATGACTACGAAGGTGTACCTTTAAATCTCCTGTTCGTGAAAATCCTTTAGAACACACTTCACAAGTATATGGCTTTTCACCAGTATGAGAGCGATAATGTATTTTTAGACTACCTTTCTGAGAAAATTTTCTAGAACAAAATTTACAAACAAATGGCTTCTCTCCAGTATGAGTGTGATAATGTTCATTAAGATTTCCTTTTTGAGAAAATCCTTTGGAACACACTTCGCAAATAAATGGTTTCTCCTTAGTATGCCTGCGGAGATGTATTTCTAGATCAGACAAATAAAAAAATCCTTTGAAGCATGTATCACAACTAAATGGTTTCGCTTCAGTATGCATGCGAAGATGCTGTTTTAGATAATTTCTTTTAGAAAATCTTTTGGGACACATCTCACATTTGAATTCCTCCGCTTCTGAAGGATTTGGCAGAATTTCAAAAATAGGTTTTAAAGAGCAAACAGCAGTGACAGAAGAATTTTCTTCAGTATTTGTAGATAAGCGCTTTTCTGTGCAGAAGTCCTCTATGAAACTCTTTTCAGACATGTTTCACAAATACAAGAATATTTAAGTAAATTTTTTTATTGATATGTTGATCAAGTATTACTTTCCTATTTCTGTTTTGCCATTTAATTTTCTAGTTTGATGAAATCGATTAGCATATTTCAAAAATAAACCATAATTTTGCTTGTAAAAATGGCCTAAAAAACTCTTTTTGTACATGAGGACGATGCAGTTTTTGCTTCTAGAAAATCTTTTCTATTTCTCCGCCATAAAGGTGCCTTTCTGGTTTGCATTTTACACCTAAATTAGAAAAAAAATACATTGTATTAAATCATTTTAATAGTAGTTATTAATTGACATTATCTCCGCAACTCTTATTTTTTTAAAGTTATAATGAAACTATAATCACCCAATAAATATTTATGATAATTTCTTTCTTTCATCATATAATAAAATAATGTAAACATATCACAGAAAACATCATAGAATTAAAACTCAAGACAGCTATCTAAGAATCATAAATCTCAACTGCAATTATGGAAAATAAAATAAACAAAGTAATCAACTGATCATTTAAAGACATCACAATAAAGAGCACTATTTCATTTTCGGATGAAATAACAAATTACAAAAAATTATGATTGTTTTTATGTGTTATAAAGTTTTATTATATAAAGAGTAGACTCTTAATTTTTATACATTTGATACTCATAATAATGTTTTTTTTTCTACGAAGAAAAGTCAGTAAGTAGGTCACAAACTGATATGAGAGGTCGGAAATTAGTAGTAAATTGTTTCCAAATATGCCAATACGTGGCAGCGTAATCCAATTATAAGATGTTAATTTCGAATTTATGAGACAGCAGTTGTACAATGAGCAGGGTTGTTCAAAAGTTGTTGACGAAGAGCGAAGTGGTCGTCCAGTTGAGATTGCAACGGAAGAATCAGTGCGGAAGGTTGAAGAAGTGGTTGCTATGCTATCTATTGTTGTTTGCATGTCAGCTCTAACCATTTCCTCAACCTTCCGCACTGATTCTTCTGAAAAAAAAATCTAAGTAAAGACCACCGGGCACTGCTAAATTGGCTTAGAGTCAGCACCAATTTTACATATTCAACTATTAAAACACGCTGTAAATAGCACACGACTTTTCAATGTATATTTATGAAGATATGAGTTTCAAAATTCGCCTTATCCAAAAATATATTAAGGTTTTCTTTATCAATCTATTTTATAAGGAAAGGGCAGCTGACGTCGCTGTGGGTCAGATAACTATGGATCAGCAAGAAACACCTGTCCGTTCTTTAGGACTCCTATTGTACACATGAGATAGGGCAATTTTATTAGTGTATGTTTAACAGGTCTGTGGTATGATTGGCTTATGCAATCAAGACGATTCCTGCAATGATCGTTACAACAAAAATGTAGTGGTAGATTGGTTGACAGAAGTGTTTGTTTGCAAACATGTCAATTTCTTATGGACTTTACCAATGTGACGCCAGCCGCGGGTGAACCGAAGAAAAACATAAATAGGCGTGAAGAACATTTTAACACTTCTCCCCTTCGTTCAATAAACATCCCTTTTCGGAGGGTTTTCCCCCGCTTAGGCGTGGCAGTTGCCATTCATGGGTATATACTTTAATGAACTTGCAATGAAAGAACGCTACAATTTGAAAAAAAAAACTAGTTTTATCGTGGGTTCAGGGGTAGAAGTGACCAATTCATAAAATATAGAACATTTTTTGTGAAAAATACAGGATATATATATAGAACATTTAGAAAATAACGCTATTGGAAATACTTTTCTATAAAAAACTTTTTTAAGACGTAATCTATACTATTTCATAAATTTTCACTAATTAATGATATTAAATCAAAATACAATCTTAAGAAACAAATATAAAATGATTTTTTTCCATTGTTGTTCATAAGTCTTCTTAATGAGATGGAAATTTTTAAACAAACAATGTATATTTTCAAAGAAATCTGTGATGATTGAGAAAGACTCACATGCGATAGATACCCTTACGAAATGCATTGTGAACAATGTGTAAATTACAGGTTCCAACACTAATTAAGCCAAATTTTCTTATAGTTGCACTTCTCTATTCAAAATTTTAAAAGCTGATTTATTTATATTAGGACCATCTGATTCTAACATAAGCAAATAATTTAGCTCCATTTTAGAAGCATTCATAACATTCATTACGCTGTTTGCTATGTGTGTTGCAGTTGCATGACCTAAAAGTTCATTTCCAACATATTTTTCGGCAATACCACCAATTTTCTCACTCCAATACCTCACAAAAAGGCCTAATTGCTTTAAACTCTGATCATTTAATGTCTCATCATAGTATATGAATGAAAAAAGTTGATTCTTACTTGAAATCATCTCTAATTTTTTAAAAAAAATATGAGTCAAGGCCATGAGATATGGCATATGATACTTTCTTTGAACTTTTATTTGCATACCTTGTGGCAAAGAGGAATCTGCAAACATTTCACAAAATAAATTTTGTATTCCATCTGATGACTGAAATGAATAATTATTTTTGGCCACGGGAATTATCCACAGAATCCCAATAGCAGAAAATTCTCCAAGTGTCTGCGACAGATCTTTCAGGGACTGAAAATAATCTGCAGATAAAATGTTACAAATGAACCTTTAATTAATTAATCATTTACTTTTAATGTTTTTAAGCATTTTACTCATTTTTATTAATAATAATCTTAAGTTTTAGTAATAAATAATAAAGAACTAAACATAATATAAAGTTGGAAAAAGATCCAATGGAAAAAAAAATCTGCAAAAGGGAAAAGAAAATCTGCGACGCACATCACCTGTCAGGAAATTTCTGCTACCGGGCACAGAATTTCGGAACAATAGATCTTCTCTTCCTCATTTGAAGTCTAAGTATTCAATCCAATTGTTTTTTTAAATTCAGACTCAAGCTTTTTTCCGCCAGTAGAATCCACAAAGCGAGACTGAGAGATGTAGCTTTGTTTTTCTGAATTATCTTTGTAGCTCATTGTTTTGGCATGCTGCGTTAATTGCGAATAACCACTGTTGCTGATGGGAACCGGGCACTGGTCAAAAAAGAAAAAAAACGTGGTAATCATTTTTACACTTCAGACTTCACACACCATTTGCCGATTTTTTTCCCCATGAACATCAATCTGATCTATCCAAGCTTCATGGAATTTCTTCAATCTATGTTCATGTTCAGTTATTGCATTAATGTAATACAATGAATATGCCTTTTCTAGATTAAAATAAAATAAAATTTTCGAAGGCATGTTTAAAAATACGGCAATCTATGCCAAACACTCCCTCTCATTTGTCATTGGCTAAAGGCGTGAGCATCGTGTGCAAGATCTCTCTTGCATGGAAATACGGCAAAAACAAAACAGTCGTAAATGCTAATGGGTGACAATAGTAATACCAAATATATGAGAAAGCAGAGAAATATAGGACATTTTTGAAGGTTATTTTATAAATATAGGACAACTCTGACCCTTGTGTATTTCTGACATTATCAAATCTTGGTTTACAATGAAGATAAAGGTATGTAGTTAGAGGTTTTTAGCAATTTCCCAAAATTTGATTTTCTAAATAAGGCGAGTTTCTAAATTCCCGTCCTTCTATCAACAATACACGTATGCTCGTAATAGTTTTAATGGGAAAGTAAGAATTTCTACGTTTGTCAATAAGTGAACTTCTAACAATGCAATGCAAACCAAGAAGAAAAGGAATTCAGCAAATATTTGAAAGGTAAATTCTTTATTCTAAACAGGGAACTTGACAAATTAAAACATTATTTCAAAACTTTTTACATTTCCAGTTTCACCAATAAACAAAATTAATGACAGTGGTTAAAATCATAAAATAATAAATCAGCTTCCTTCATAATACATCGACAAAAGCAGAACTCAATGCAGAATTCTGAGTTAGAAAGATTTAACTAGATAAAATATACAAAATGATATCCCAGCCATAATAAACAAATACAACTGATAAAAAAAAAGTTTAAAATGATAACAGTCAAAGGTCGCCGATATAGTCAAGGGATTGTAAAGAATTTTATTAAAAGTACTGTTATCATTTTAAGCATGAATTATTTTATTTTAATGATAATAATTGATTTTCTTAATTAATTATTTAAGAAAACTTTGTTAAAAAGAAAAAAAAGATTAAAACTTGGTTTAATGAATTTAAAAGAACTTTCTCTATAGAAATCGTTCTTGTTGCTGGCTTTGCATATAGGGGAGAGAGGCTCACATTGGGACACTTTTTTTTCTTTTTTCATTCTTTTAAAAAATTGATCAATTATCAAAATTTTACCTGGTATACATTCTTTTAACATTTGCCTACATTATTAAATAGCCTTTGATCTTATATCTATTATAAAAAAATATATATATTTATTTATTGAACTTGTGCTTTGTCCCAAAATGTATCACATAGGACAACCTTGGGACAGTTAAAAATAGATGTGAAAAGTTTAATAATTGAATTACATTATTCATGGAATTGTTTGTTCAGGAAAAGAATTTTATTTAAACTGGTAAAGATAACTATTGTAAATTTTCTAAATTTTAGAGAATCAGCGAATATTGGGTATTCGGCCTTGGTATTTCTTTCCCTTTTTTTTCAAGCTCCTAATTTGAAGGAATGTTCTTTTTATTTACGGAAGCATATTCATAAGCAAGGGTATGACCATCACTAATTAAAAAGCAGTAAACCAACGTTTAAAATGCACAAATAATACGTGAAAAGCAGCAAACAGCTGTTTCGAATCTACAGCGAGATTCTTCTTCAGTGCAAGATAGAAGGCAGCGCGTCTCTGTCTATCAGTTTGCTCAGCCTTGCTTTTTCTAGCACGCTGTTCTTTTTCCCCTATCTTGCACTGAAGAAGAATCTCGCTGTAGGTTCGAAACAGCTGTTTGCTGCTTTTCACGTATTATTTGTGCATTTTAAACGTTGGTTTACTGCTTTTTAATATTCCTGCACAAAGGCTTTAATTGCTATTTTTAACATCACCAATTGTTAGTAAGAACAATTAATTCCTCATAATCGGCGAATATTTTTCGACTTTGTATCTATGATTTATAATTGAAGTTAAAATTTGGCTATTCACTTTTTAAAAAAGTACTAACATGACAATTCAGGGTGGTCTTTTACTAACATTGCAGACTACTGCAGCAGATTTCCTAAAAGACATTTCACTTGATAAAATTTTTGAAGCAGCTTTCTGAATAGTGTCAGCACAAATTGCTGCATTTTTTATATTCTAAATTTATATTCAGTAATACTGTTTAGAATGAGTTATAGATGCATTACTTTATCTTGTTCTAAAAGCTTTATTGGTTACACAAAACAAAAATATTTTTAAAAGGAGGATTTCTTTTGCCTTTGCATCTTTTCAGCTTTCTTGAAGTTAGGGGGGGGGGGGGGTTCAATTCGGAAATATTTCTGTTGTAAGAACATTACATTTGTATATGTCCTAATTCTACAAAATACTAAGAAAAATATTTAAAATAACAGATTTGAGTGGGGTTATAAATATTGCACAAAATCCTATAAATTCAAATTAAATTAATCCTTCTAAATCCTTCAAACATTTTAAAATTTATTAAATGATTATGTAAATCTTCTAATGTAGTTTCAAAAATTCACAAAAAATGCCTTACATAGGGGTGCACAACCTTTTTAAGAGAAGGGCTACTTACAAAAATTTCTGAGTTGTCGAGGGCCACATCAGTAACACAGAGAGAATTCTATTTCGGAGAAGTGATCTGTGGCCTATAATCAGATTTAAAAAATATGGTTTCAGAGGAGGAGAGTTTTACTCCTCTAAGTTCTCCCATCCAGTCAACATATCCAATTCAGTTGGCAAGGATATATCAGCAGTTTTCATTTGTATATAGAACAGACATATAGCAAGGATGATTTAGAAGGAATGATAATATTCCTTGAGTTATTCGGGGCTGTAAATTTTGTTTTATTAAAAGTGCTAAAAAACAAACATAAGCATGAAAGTGGCTTAGTGTCGAAAAAAAAATTGTAAACTTTGCAAACGGAGGAGGGGGGGGGGGGGCAGAAGGAGACGATCAACGAAATTTGCAATTTTTCCGCGCCTGATTGACAAAATTCGATATTTTTTCGAATATGGTCGACAGAATTCGCGATTTTTACGTCCCTGATCGAAAAAATTTGTTTTTTTGCCGGTCCCGTTCGACGAAATTTGCTATTTTCCGCCCCGGATCGACGAAATTTGCGATTTTTCAACACCTGATCGGCAAAATTCGCGATTTTTCCGTAACTGATCGACAAAATTCGCGATTTTTCTGTACCTGATCAACGAGATTCGTTGTCTTTCCGCACCTGATCAACGAAATTCGCGATTCTTAACTGACTCTGACGAAATTTACATTTTTTTCCCACCGCAAATTGACGAAATTTGCGATGTTTTCTGGCGATAAACTGATGAAACTCGCGATTTTTCCGCAGCCGATCAAAGAAATTTTCCATTTTTCAAAGCACCATCGAGAAAATTCACGATTTTTCCGAGCCTGATAAACAGAATTTGCAATTTTCCCGTGCCAGATTGACAAAATTTCGCTATTTTTTCGAAGACTGTCGACAAAATTCGCGATTTTTTCGCGTCTGATCGACAAAATTCGCGATTTTTCCGCACCTGATCGACGAAATTAACTATCTTTCCACGCCCAGTAGACGAAATTTGCGATTTTTTAGCTCTTGGTGGACAAAATTTGCGATTTTTTTCGTACCCGACCAACGAAATTCGCGATTTTTCCGTGCCCGATCGACGAAATTTGCACTTTTTCCGCCCCTGCCCTATGAAATTTGCGATTTTCCCGTGTCCGATCTACGAAATTCGCGATTCTTAACTGATTCAGACGAAATTTGCCATTTTTTCCGCGGCAAACTGACGAAATTCGTGATTTGTTTTTCGTGATAAACTGACGAAACTTGCGATTTTTCCGCGGCGATCAACAAAATTTTCAATTTTTCCGCGGCGATCAACAAAATTTTCAATTTTTCCGCACATCACATCATCGAGAAAATTCGTGATTTTTCCGTGCCTGATAAATGAAATTTGAGATTTTCGCGTGTTTGATAGACAAAATTCGCGGTTTTTTCGTGCCCAACGTACAAAATTTCCGATTTTTCGGAGACCGATCGACAACACTAGTGATTTTTCCATTGCCCGATGACGAAATTTGCGATTTATCCGAGCCTGATCGACAAAATTCGTGATTTTTCTGTGCCAGACCAACGAAATTCTCGATTTTGTCGAGCTTCACCGACAAAACTCGCGCTTTTTCAGTACCTAATCGGCAAAATTGGCAATTTTTTTCCGCACCTCATCGACAAAATTCGCGATTTTTCCGCTGCTGATCGACAAAATTCAGCTCCCGATCAACGAAATTCTCGATCCTTAACTGACTGAGGAAATTTTCAATTTTTTCCGCTGCAAATCGGCGAAATTAACAAATTTTTCCTGTGACCTATATTGAAAAATTTAAAATATTTCCTGTTATAAACTGACGATATTCGCGGGCCACAGGTTGTGCAGATAAAATATTCATGAATTCATAATTCAGTACATACGTTTTAGATAATAGTTTACCTATTATATTTATAACTTCGAACAATAACTGCACTAAATCTCCAGGATGTCTTACTCATGGACGATTATTTTTGGGCTTAATCAACTGTTAGCAAAAACATAAAAAAACTAGACAAAACATAGATTTTGAAAAGCAGCAGAAAAATTAATCATATTTATGCTAAAATTAATAAAATAAATTAAAATACAGTACTAGTTAACATTAAAGCTATTAAAACACAACAATGAAACACAAAACTACATGTAAAAAACATATGCCTATCAATGTAGTTTTTAACAACAACAGCAAATTTACAGATATAGAAAAACACCTTCAGAACTATGACATAGGGTACACAAGTTCAGGAGAAATAAAAAAAATAAGTTCATTTTATATACAAAAGTGATATATTTTGAAACAAACGTTCATTTTGCATACATAAATTAAACACACATATATATATAAACTAATTAAATAAGTAAAATAGAGTTTGAAAATTATACTAAAATTTCACTTTAAATTTTATATTTCAAAAATGCGCATATATAATAATTTCCTTAGGCTGAATGAACATCCAGTGAAAATTTAATTTAACAATCATGCAAAAATTTAAAAATCACAAAATTCTCTTCCCTGGAACTATGTTATTAAAAGGTATACATGACTATGATTTCGAGATTTTTTATGTAAAATATATTTCTATAACACGACTAGAAGAATTTTTATAATCTTATTTTCTGTAATCGAGTACAAACAGAATGATAGTGAGACATTTTTAGTCTTTGAGGCAGCAGTAAAATAATGCTAAGGGGAATCCTTAATACTGACATTTATTATGGGTGGAAATGTGTGTTTATTGTATATTTTAGTGAAGCAATGAATGAGGTGCTTCCTATGAATAGTTCCGTAAGTTCCTATGAATCTGCACCTTTCAACTCCTAGCCTAAACAATCCTAAAAAAATACAGGGTTATTACAAATGAATCATCGGGTTTTGATACGTTACTATATGCGAACTACGAAACGTATATGTTTCCATGACAACTCAAAGGAGGGGGCGTTAACTACAGTTTCGCACTACGTATGTGTCATGCGCACGTGGTTGCTTCGCAAACTTTATATTCAAAATGGTGGCTGGACAGCAGAAAGCATTTTGTGTACTAGAATTTTCAAAGTGTGAATCGCTTATAACCGTTCAGAGAGCATTCCGGAAGGCATGTAAATGCAAACCATCAACTCAACAAAGCCTTCTGTGCTGGTATCGACAGTTCAAAGAAACTGGTTGTTTATGTAAAGGCATAAGTACCGGCCGACCAAGCGTTACTGAAGAAACAGTGAACCGAGTTAGAGAGAGTTTCATCCGTAGTCCCAAGAAATTAACAAATCGCGCTTGCCGCGAACTTTCCATTCCACAGCCAACTGTGTGGAAAATTTCTGCTGTCCAGTAGCCATTTTGAATATGATGTTCGCACAGCAACCATGGAAACCACACGTGAAACGTGAAAAAACACGTACATACTTAGCGCGAAACTGTAGTTAACGTCCTCTCGTTTGAGTTGTCATGGAAACATATACGTTTCCTAGTTTGCACGTAGTAACATATCAAAACCCAATGATTCATTTGTAATAATCCTGTACAGTTATAAATAATATACTAGGTGATTCAAAAGTCCGGTACAAAAGTAAAATGCGATAAAAAGAGAACTGTGTTGGAGAGACATGCGATTTGTAGATAAAGATTCAGCGTGGTACGGGATTTTGTATGGCACGAACAAAACAATTAGTTCAAAATCTCGATAATAGAGGGCACTATTACAGATATTTGCAAGGAATATTTCCATATTGCTGACACAACGCAAGATTTGGATACAAAACCTTAGTAAATACTGCATGTACACTTTTTTGTATCCAAACTTTGCATTCTGTGAGCAATATGGAATTATTCTAAGGCGTTTTCTGTAATAGTGCCATTATTGAGATTTTGAACTAATTTTTTTGTTGGTGCCATACAAAATCCCTTACCACGCTGAATCTTTATCGGCAAATCGCATGTCTCTCCGACACATAGATCTTTTTTTTTATCGCATTTTACTTTCGCATCAGACTTTTGAATCACCCGGTATTTAAAAACGGCAGTATTATTTATGGATGCATTTAATATGTTAAAAATAGAATAATCAATTGCAGAACATTGGAAATTTGTTTTTAAAATTACGAAAGAAGCCAAATTAATAGTTCTTTTGACTTTCTGCTATTAAAAAATGCAAAGAATTTAAATACCCATTACATTAATGTAATATAATACTTGTTTTCATTAAGGTCTACAGGGGTTGGACAAAATAATATGAACACTTGTGAAAAAATACCACTCAAAAAGAAACCTCTCGTATACTCCTGAGCTCGAGCGGTGAAGGTTACCACCTAGCAGATGAGAAAGTACACACATCAGTCTGCCACTAGCAGTGATAAAAGTCGGATGCAAAATATATTTCTGTGTGAAAATTGCATTATGGCTGACCACTCTGGTTTCGGAAGAGGCATGATTGTTGGGGCCCGTCTTGCTGGAGCCTCAGTAATGATTACGGCAACCCTTCTAGGTGCTGGGAGAAGTACAGTGTCTACTGTAATGTCATCATATTTGAAACACGGAAAATCATCATCTAAAAAGCAAAACAGTGGTCGAAAGTCGAAGCTGGATGACTGAGACAGAAGAGATGAAATAACCGATCGACCATGAATATCTGCCATATACAGTTCACGCCTGATAGTTTTTGATGAAAATGCTTCTTGTTCATCCGTGTGTTAATCTCAGATGTTATCTGGAATGCTGTTGTCTTGGTTTTTTTTTTTTTTTGGCCACAATCTGCTTCAAAACCCTTCTGTCTCGGTCATTCAGCTTCGACTTTCGACAACTGTTGTGCTTTTTAGATGATGTTTTTCCGTGTTTCAAATATGATGACATTACAGTAGGCACTGTACTTCTCCCAACACCTAGAAGGGTTGCCGTTATCGTTACTGAGACTCTAGCAAGTCGGGTCCCAACAATTATGCCTCTTTTGAATTTAGAGAGGTCAGCCATAACGCAATTTTAACACAGAAATATATTTCGCATCCGACTTCTACCGCTGCTAGTAGCAGACTGATGTGTGTACTTTCTCATCCGCTATGTGGCACCCTTCACCGCTAGAGGGCAGGAGTATACGAGAGGTTTCTTTTTGAGTGGTATTTTTTCACAAGTGTTCATATTATTTTATCCAACTCCTGTATATTCGAGATCTTTAAAGGATCTTATATTTATATGTATGAAGCAAAAGAAAAATTCTTTACACCAAAAAATTGCCTTTGTGGAAAATACTAGAGATCATGGACATATGACGTCACAGAAGCTGCGTTGTTTGGGGGGCATCCTGTCTTAGTGTACTTGTTTTTTTTTTCTATATTTTCTGAATATGTTTAAAAATAAGAATGTTAAAGTTTTGAAAGTGCACACTATGGCAGAACAGAGAAGGGCAAAAATTTGGGGGAAGGGGAAATTTTAAATGATAGATTATTTATTTATTGTTACTTGATATCAACTAATACGACATATTTATTTAAATAGTTTAAATAATTATTTTGCATGCTGGAGGCAGGAGCAGAGATTTCAGGGGGAAAGAGGATAATTTTAATATCAGATTATTAAATTATTAAATAACAGATTATTGTTTATTGTTACTACAGAGCAATAAATAAGACAGAAGATTTTTTTATTTTAAAAAAATAACTTAAAGACTTTAAACTTATTTGTAAACTGGGGAGGCAAAGGGGGATAAACGCAAATTATGGGATGTTAGAGGAAAATTTAGATGATTATTTATTTCATGGAATTAGTGATAAATTAAACAGGCATTTTTTAAAAATAAAGTTTTAAATAGTTGAAACTCAGTATGTTGAAAGGGGTTGGGCAAAGAGTTAAGCATAAATTTTGGGGACAGGAGAATAATATGTATGATTAGTTATTTATCATCACTGGAGAGCAATAAATAGGACAGGTTTTTTTTATGTACAAATAACAATTTGGAAATTTGTTTAAATTTTTTGCATGCTGAGAATGGCAAATGGATGAGAGAGCATAAATTTGAGAGGTTAGGGTGTAATTTAGAGGATCATTTATTTATTTTTATTAGTGAACAAATAATGTTGCAGATTATTTTTTTAAATAAAATTTTAAGAAGATATAGCAGAAATTTCAGGAATAACGGGATAATTTATATCACTGATTATTATTGTCACCAACGAGCATTAAATAAGGCAGAAGATTTTTTTTTTCGATAAAAATAAAGATTAAAAAATATATTAAACTTCTTCATATGCTGAGGGAGTAAAGGGGGAAGTATAAATTTATGAGGTTAGAGGCAATTTGGATGATTATATATAATTTTTATTAATGAGAAATGAATGTGGTATTTTCTTTAGTTTAAACTATTTGAAACTGTGTATGCTGGAGCGGAGATGGAAGAAGGGGGAAGGCATAAAATTTGGGACAGGAGAATAATTTATGAGATTGATTATTAATTCTTATTAGACAGAAATAAATAGGATAGTAGATTCCTTTAAACAGATACAAAGGTTAAAAAATATTTTAAAGTTCATTGTACGTTTCGGGGTAAGAAAGCATAAATTTAGAAGGTCAAAGGGAGGGGGGGTAATTTAGATAATTAGTGATTTATTGATACTAGTGATAAACCCAATAGCAGAAAATTCTCCAAGTGTCTGCGACAGATCTTTCAGGGACTGAAAATAATCTGCAGGTAAAATGTTACAAATGAACTTTAATTAATTAATCATTTACTTTTAATGTTTTTAAGCATTTTACACATTTTTATTAATAATAATCTTAAGTTTTAGTAATAAATAATAAAGAACTAAACATAATATAAAGTTGGAAAAAGATCCAATGGGGAAAAAAATCTGCAAAAGGGAAAAGAAAATCTGCGACGCACGTCACCCGTCAGGAACTTTCTGCTACCGGTGTGATAAATATATATATACTTTTAAAAGATATGTAATTCTGTATGATGCAGCAATCTTAGACAGTACAGAGGTAATTTACACAATTGATAATTGACTTATTATCACTAGAAAGCAACAAATAGGTCAGATGTTTTATGCACTAGAAATTTAAAAACAATTAAAAATTTTGAATTCCTTTGTATGCTAGAAGAAAAGGAGTAGAGAAGCATCAAAGACTTAACATAGTAAAACAAGACTGTATTTTGTTGAAAATAATATCGTGGTCAGGTAAAAGACATATTGAGATGATTGCCATGGATTTATATAACAACAAAGAAATAAAATCATTAGACGAAATGCAATTTTTCACCTTGATTCAAACATAAGATATCTAATATGAACTTTAAAATGCTCACAGTCTTACTTAAAAGCTGACTAAAATAATGAAAAAGATGTTACAAGTTAAAAATATATATTTTATTTAGAACTTCTTAGTACTTTCAAGCTTTTCCAAGCTTATCATCAGAGAATATTTTAATAACTAAATGTTGTTTATTTATACAAATATGTCACTTTGTTTTGAAAATGAGAGAGCCAATAACGAGTTGAAAGTAAAAGTAGCAGTCTCTTGGATTAAAAAATTTAATTCGAGAAATTCAATTCCATTGAAATTTCATTTAAAATGAAAAGTGACATATGAGAACAGAGTGATGTCATAAAATAAATGGAACATCAGTTAATAATAATATATATTTCCTCTAATTAAATTTAATCCAAGAAACTGCTACTTCTACTTTCAACTCTAATAATTATTGGCTTTCATTTTCAAAGCAAAGTGACGTATTTGTATAAATAAACAACTTTTAGTTATTAAAATACTCACTGATGATGAGCTTGGAAAAGCTTGAAAGTACTAAGAAGTTTTAAATAAAATGTATATTTTTAACTTGTAACATCTTTTTCATTATTTTAGTCGCTTTTTAACTAAGACAGTGAACTTTTAAAAGCTCACATTATATATTTTAAGACAACAAAGTTTCTGCCACCCAAACTGGGAAAATGTCGCTCTATTTAGACATTGTGACAACTCTTTATGAAATAATGCATTAGACATTCAGTGATGCTTGAGGATTTTAATATTTAGGTCCTTCAAATGGCGATATTTCCAAAAATATAGAAATAGAGTTACTCAATATTTTTTTCATATTATATAATAATACTACAAAATTAAAAGATGTTCTTGAAATAATAATAATAATAAAAAAACAATTATTACAACAAAAAAATACAAAAACAAAAGTAACAAAATAAAATGATTTCCTAAATAGTATATGACACATAATAAAGCAAGTACAAAGAGAATGAATATTTGACTCATAATAAAGCAAATAATAATAAAAAATTCATATTAAAAAATCTTTTAAATTCAGATAGCCCTAATTAAAAAAAAGTAGAACATAAAGTACAACAAAATGACTCATCCAATTTCAAATTACCGTCAACCAACTTTGGGCCACTTTTCCTGGTTCCACTAACATTTCCATTATTAAAAAATATTATATATGATTTTGTAATGTCGAAATTGAGTTGTAAACAATTAACATGAAACAATGAAGCAAACTGGATGGTTTTAAAGAGGCATTTTTCAAAACTATTTTTAAAGTTTTGGAACAAAGTAGCCCCTGCTGGGGGCTTCTTTGGTCCATTCACTTAGTTTCATATAAATTGAATACTTTTCATATGTTGGACTATTGAAACCCTCTTGCATTAGGATCTGCAAATGAATTAACACTTCAAATTCGATAAACAAATGGGTTTTTCAAAACATTTAAACACAATAAACTAATTGTAAATATTAAAGACATAAGAAACAGTTTTCGTCATGTTATCATCAGCAACTGGTACAAAAACAATGTAACATTTTGCTACAGTAACATTTGAAAAAAATGTTACTTAAAACATTTTTAAAGATATTTGGTTGTATAAAAGTCATTTGTAAGTAACTGAGGCTACTTCGGACCAAACCAGGCCTGGCACAAAGTAGCCCCGAAAAACTAATTTTCATGTTAGCTTTATGAGAAGTTAAACATTTCCTGCCAAAATAAAAGGTTAAAGGAAAAACTATAATCACACATGGATTACAGGTTACTAAAGGTAATATTTTGACAATTACCTTATTTGTAGCTCTTATCCAGATTGTTTCACTATAGAAAGTTTGGAGAGTTAAAATCTACACACGAAAACAGTTGTTTACAAACACATCCAATGTTCCCACTAACAAAAATTTAAATTACCCCAAACTATTCAAATATCCTATAGTAAGATATAAACTATTTTTCACGGGCAAACATTCCAAATTATCTTATATTGTTTGTTCAATACAAAGGATAAACACTTTTTTGTGTGATGGACCAAAGTAGGTGATGGCAGTACATTTCAAAATAACGAAGCAACTGAATAAAAAAAAACTGTACGCGTGAATGTAAAGTTTTACCGATGACTCTTATAAATTCTCAACATGCATCTGCAATTCATAATTAACATGTTAATCTGGTTAAAATTGCCTTATAAAATGTTAGTGCTTTTTTATGTTTAAAAGAACTATTTTTTGGAAACAGATAAATAATTTTTAATGTCACATATTTTAAGTCTTAACACCATTTATTTAAGAGAAAGTTGCCATGTTTAAAAAAGTGCACTGAGAAAATCTGTTTAAGTAGGTCTTTGAACTTTGTTTCATTTCTATGCTTATTCTTGCTTTTTTAAAACACAATACATATTATAAAATTATAAGCAAATGAAAGCAAGCAGGAGACACTTTTAGGTATGAAGTACCTGAATTTTAATCTTTTTTTTCCCTTAAATTTTCCATATTAAGTTGACATGTGCAAAATGTTTGTCATAAAAAGATGCTGTAAATGTTTCTAAGATTCATACTCTAAAGGCATATCTTGATGCTAACAGTAACTTACAAATGAAATATACATCTCCTTTTTATTAGTTTTCAATATAAATTCCTTTTAGCATATTTTTTGCTAATTCTAAATAAGTGAATATCTAGAAATATGCAGTCATAAAATTTAAATATGAAGAACTTCTCACTACTGTAGACGCCCTCAACTCTGCACAGGTTGGGACCAGATGTTGTGCGGATTTTAGAATTTTGCGGATTTCTGGTCATTGCTTTGTTTACATTTTTAAAACAGTAATTTGAATGCAATAAAAATTATAATGAATGATTGTAATATAGTAAAATATTAACACTTTACCGACCGGTAGCGGTTCGAACATACTATGCCCTTTCACCGCCCGGTTAGCCGCAGATCGTCCGAGACACCGGCTTGGTTTCGGCCTAGACTGACGCGCGGGAATATATGCGCTTTTCTTAAACTCTGGTAAAACTGTACGCTTCGTGTTATTCTAGGGTAACGAAATTTAATAAAATCTTTTACTTTAATCATATTAGTGTTAAACAACATTTATTTTACCTATTACAATCGTTTTCAGTTTATTATTTACATAAAATATACCATAATCCATATAACAATATTTGTCGAAAAAAGAAGTTGTTTAATATTTTTTTAAACTATGATAGTGCTCGAAACAGTCACCTTTGTGTAATGGGACGTTGCAGTATTTACAAGCGAAACCTGTTCTCCTTAGTTTTTTTTTTACTTGCACAAACTCTGCATTGTCGTAGGGGTTTTTTACATTAACCGCTGGTCACTATATTTACTACCGTATTTTCGGGCGTATGAGCCGCGGCGCATACGAGTTTGAAAGTACAAAATATTTTAAGTGTTTCTCTTACGCTAGGTCGGCGGATACGGTGATTTTTTTCTTCTTTTACAGCAATGTCTTACGGCATTTTTTTTTGTCAAACCGATATTTTATGACGCCATTTTCCCCCCTTTGATCAATAGTTTCATGCTCTCGAATTGGTACCAAAAAATTAAAAAGGTCACTCAACCGCAGATGTCCGAGAAATGTTATTTGTTTTGTTTATTTTTAAACAATCAGCGGGATGAATAACGTTTGTCTCACCGGTTCTCAAGTTAAAAATGATTACATTTTCCGCCCATCCGTCAATAATTATTTTACCCTCCGGATACTGGAATGTACAGCTGTCGCGAGCTTTTCTTCTAACAAACCCCCTTTCCTTCCACTTGCAAAGCAAAACTGTTCACAGAGTGCTCACTCAGTGAAATTACTGGTCTCTAACTAGAGAAATCTCAAATCAAGGCACAGAACTTTTGTAGAATGGGTCTCCTAATACACAATAAAAACACTGGAGAGCAAGATTTTTTTTCAGTACCGGGCTCTATAAACCCGGCCCCTAAAATAGAGGCCGTACCCGACTCAACCAGACAAAATGAATTCAAACTTTGAAACCGGCCGGGTCAGCAGAATTAGTACAGTTTTTTTGCTGAGCCAGGTCGGGCGATAAACAAAATAAACGGTCCTGGCCAATATAACAAATTAAGTGGGACGACTTCCGCGATATAAATATTGGGTTATTTTGCTCACGCAAAAACACTGGCTCGTTAATGTAAATCCTAAGAAAGATATTTTTTTAAAAATACGTCGTTCGCATTCCATTATTTTTAAATGATCTTTTTTGCATTGGATAGCTGAGGTCGGTCTCTACAAAGAGTCATTTTTACTTTTTCAATTGTGTTTAGAAAGTGTTTTTTTTTTTTTTTTTTTTTTTTTACTAGAATACTTTCACTTACGAAATTGATTCCGAAAATCAAAGTATATTACGACAAAACATCTGTAAACAAAATCGAAAAAGGGTCGAGAACGACCTCAACTATTCGACGCAAAAAAAAATCATTTAAGCATATTGAAATGCGAACCATGTATTTTTAAAAAAATTCTTCCATAGGATTAACATTAGCGAACGGCCGTTTACCCTTGAGTGAAGTAGCCGATCCATAGGGCGGAAAAATCGGCCCGGCCCGTACAAAAAATTAATTAATTAATGGCCCAGCATAAAAGCTAAAAGTTTGGCCTGGCCCGGAAAACATTTAAAATCTCGGCCCGACCCGACTGAATGTCTTCAAAACATTGATTTTTACGCTGATATGGTTAAAAATTGTTTCGTACGAAGAGTTCTCAACAAAAATACTTATTTTATCTTTTTTGTATGTTTATAATCTTTATTTTTAAAGAAGCGCCTAATAAAATCACTCAAGTACTCATTTATAACTAAAAAACAAACGTAATTTTGTTATATCTTGACTCAAGTAAAAGATAAACACACTTGATTTCTAATTCACTCCATCTCCTCGCTCCTCGGACCGAACGTTCTGACACATTACCCTATGACCTTTACGTGTAGTTGGCTAATAGTTTCTGTTTCGTTTCTTTGAAAAGTACTTTGAATGCAGTAGAAAAAAGAGGTAACGAGATAAGAGATTTTTTTAATGCAAAGTGGATTCGTGAATTTTCTTCTCTTCCCTTAAACTTATGATATATATCTTCATAATAATTATCATCATAATAACTTATGATGAAAAGGAAAGTCTAAATTCTGAGATAGAAATATTTTTAAAACTTACAAAATTTTTTTTTAAGAATTGATAAACAAACTCAAATACAGGAAATATATAAGTGCATGAGAACAAAAAATCACAACATACCTGGTTCCTGAAACATGGAAGACTAACTTTATTCTGTTTGGATCACATATATATAACATACAGATATAGCAGGTAGCGCCATCTGTAGGCACAAAATGGATTTAAAAACTAATAACTTTTACACTCCCACTTTAGTTTTAAATTATGCAGAAGATTAAATACAGATGGGCAAAACAAAAACAAAATAATTAATTAATGTTCAAATTTGGAGTCTATAAAAGTTCAAAGAAAGCTTTCTGGAACTTAAAATCTTTAGCCCATTGCTTGGGCACACATCTCATGTTTGGTATGTTGGACAGTTTTGGTTAAAAATTCTGCTAACATCTCTGCAGTTGGTATACTTTTCACGGTAATTTGTCCACTCTTGACAGTTTCACGTACAAAATGATGTTGAACATCAATGTGCTTCCTCCTTGCATGGTACATATTATTTTTTGTAAGATTAATTGCACCATTATTATCGCAATATAGTGGAATCGTTTTTATGTGTAAAAGTCCAAGGTCCGTAACAATTTTATTTAGCCAAATGGCTTCTTTGGACGCAGCAGACAGAGCCATGTATTCGGCTTCTGTTGTACTTGTTGCTACCGTTGCTTGTCTCTTACTACACCATGACACAGCTCCACCACCTATCAGAAATACGTATCCCGTAGTTGATCTGCGATCTGCAATGTCACCACCATAATTGGCATCACAATAACCTATAATTTTATCACCATGATTTCTGGAGTAAGTTAATGTTGTTTCTGTTGCACCTCTAAGGTAACGCATAATGCGCTTTACAGCAGTCCAGTGAGTTTTATTTGGACTTTGACAAAACTTACAAAGTAAATTAACACCATATCCAATGTCTGGACGAGTTGCATGAGCTGCATAAAGCAGGCTTCCAACGGCTGCTTGATATGGAATTCCGTATCTTCATTATTCATTAAATTTGTTTTTAACAAACTTTTATTAATATCAAGAGGTGTTGTGACAGGATGGGAATCATGCATATTGTATTTGCGAAGCATATTTTTCACATAATGAGTCTGATTAAGGCTAATGGACCCATTTTCCCTATCACGCTCAATTTTGATGCCTAAACAATAACTCGCCTCTCCTAAATTTTTCATTTCAAATCTTTTCTTCAGTTGTTCTTTAACCCAATTTTTAAGGCTTACAGAATTACTGAATTTGAGCAAATCATCAACATAAATAGTTACAATGACTAAATCTTTATTTTGATTACCTTTAATGTATGCACAACTATCTAAAGAACTTTGTTTTAATCCCATTTCAACTAAACCCTTTTCAAGCATTTGATACCAGATCCTGCCACTTTGTTTTAAACCATCTAAAGCTTTATTGAGTTTAAGAACCTTCCCTTTTAAATTTCCTTGGTAGTTAAAAAAGAGGTAACGAGATAAGAGATTTTTTTAATGCAAAGTGGATTCGTGAATTTTCTTCTCTTCCCTTAAACTTATAATATATATCTTCATAATAATTATCATCATAATAACTTATGATGAAAAGGAAAGTCTAAATTCTGAGCAAGAAATATTTTTAAAACTTACAATTTTTTTTAAAAAATTGATAAACAAACTCAAATACAGGAAATATATAAGTGCATGAGAACAAAAAATCACAACATACCTGGTTCCTGAAACATGGAAGACTAACTTTATTCTGTTTGGATAACATATATATAACATACAGATATAGCAGGTAGCGCCATCTGTAGGCACAAAATGGATTTAAAAACTAATAACTTTTACACTCCCACTTTAGTTTTAAATTATGCAGAAGATTAAATACAGATTTGCAAAACAAAAACAAAATAATTAATTAATGTTCAAATTTGGAGTCTATAAAAGTTCAAAGAAAACTTTCTGGAACTTAAAATCTTTAGCCCATTGCTTGGGCACACATCTCATGTTTGGTATGTTGGACAGTTTTGGTTAAATTCATTCATAGTATTTAAGTATTCATTCATAGTATTTTGGTTAAATTCATTCATTCATAGTATTCATTAAAGTCTTCTGGTATTTTCATGTAAATTTCCTCATCGAGTGTTCCCTGTACAAAAGCCATAACAGCATCCATTTGATCAATTTCTCAGTCATATATAGCTGCATATGCTAATAAAACTCTTAATGTAACATATCGAACAACTAGTGGGAATGTTTCATTATAGTCTACTCCTTCAATTTGTGAAAAACCCTTAGCTACTAATCGAGTTTTGTACCTTTCAATCTCACCCTTAGAATTATGCTTAACTTTAAACACCCATTTACAATTTATAATATTTTTATTTTTGGGTTCATTTACAATTTCCCATGTTTTATTTTTAATGTGACCAGATATAGTTTCAGATATAGAATTTTCCCAATGATTTGCATTGGTACCGTTTAATGCTTCATCAGTTGTTTTTGGCTCAAAGCAATAATCAATTTCCATTGCAGCTAAAGCTTTTACAAAACACATACGATTTAAATTTGGCATTTGCAAATCTGGCATACCTTTCATGTCAAAATCCTCATAACGGCATGGGAGTCTAGTTTCTCTGTATAGACCAGTCAATAAAGGTGGATGCGAATTATCAACTGCATTGTCCATATTTACATTATCGTTAACAGGATCACTAATAGTAACAATATTTTCTAAAGAATCATTTTCAGAGTTATCATTCACTACTGCTTCTGTTTCGTTATTTGATTGATCATCCTCATTATCTGAACACCTAATTTTACTCCCACTGAATAAAGAGTCAGTATAAAATTCAGATATACTACTAGTTTGATGATACATTTGATTTTCTAAAAAATGTACATCTCGTGCATTTATTACTTCATAAGTTACAGAATCTATTAAGCGATATCCTTTCCTATCCTGACAATACCCAATGAACATCCTTTCTTTTGCTTTTGCATCCCATTTTGTACGTTTCTGTTTCGGAATGTGAACAAATGCACGACACCCAAACACCCTTAAGTACTCTAAGTTTGGGTTTTCTCCACTCCATTTTTCATAAGGAGTCATACCTGCAACTGCTATTGCTCAGGTGTATATGGAATGGATTTTTGATGCTGAATCCCTATTGATTCTAAATATTTGATCATCTCATTATTTACATATTCCTTTCCATTATCAGAACGAAATATTTTGATTGGTTTGCCAGTTTGCCTTTCAACATATATTTGAAATACTTTGAATTTCTCAATGACTTCAGATTTATGTTTTAAAAAATAAACAAAAGTCATTCGTGACAAATCATCAATGAAAGAAATAAAATAACGAGAATCACCAATTGATGAAGCAGTCATTGTCCCACATAAGTCACTATGTACAATACCCAATATTTCCTTAGCACGTTTAGCTTTACCCTTAGGAAACGGTTGCCTATGCATTTTGCCCTTAATACATGATGTACAATCCGACAAATTTCCATTAAATGTGAAACCCTCAACCATATCCTTTAACCTCATCATTCCTCCTTCACTTAGGTGAACTACCCTTTTATGCAATAAATCATTTGAAATATATTGAGGAGTAATTAATGCCCATTCATTACATATATCAAGTGAATACAAATTGTCACTAATACCCGTTCCACTAGCAACTAAATGTTTATTTTTGTATACGAAACATCTTTCTCCTGTAAATGTACTAACCATTCCAAAAGTTTTATTCAAGTACTTAATGGAAAGCAAATTTGCTGTTAACTTTGGTACATGTAAAACATTACTAAAAGTGACATTCACTTTTTCACCATTTCTAGACAAAAGGAATGTTAGATTGCCTTCACCCTCAACTTCAATCACTGAACTCCCTGTTTTAATTTGTTTAACATTAGGTTTTGTGTAATTATCAATTAGTTCTTTATGTGGAGTCATGTGATAAGAAGCACAAGAATCCATAAACCAAATATTAGGATCTGGATTAGAATTAGCAACATATACAACTGCTACATAAGCTTCCTCCTTTTTAGGTTGTTTTGGCTTAAAACCATTCCTTTTACTAAATTTATTTTCATTATTCCTAACATTTGAATGAGGAGATTTTTGACAATCTGAACTTTTATGCCCATAAAAGTTACATTTGAAACATTTTCCTTTAAAAAGGTCTTTTAGCTTTAAACTTTTCATTGACAAAAGCATGTTCCATACTATCATTTGTTTGGGATTTTACATCTTCAGCTAATAAACGATTTCTAACATTATCAACTGTAATTTCCTCACCACAATTTTTTTAATGCCATTATAAGGTGTTCAAATCGATCAGGTAAATTTGCTAAAATTATCCCTGCAATTAATTCCTCATCAGGTTCCTCATCAGGTTTAACACCTGTAGTTTTTAACTGTTGATATGCTGAAATTGCCCTGTGCAAATAATCAGTCATATCTTTACAATCTGTATGAGTGTTAACTAATTCCCTTATAATTGAAACCTTTCTTGTTATTCCTTTATCCTCATAGGTTTGAGCTAACACTTTCCAAGCTTCTTTCCCACTTGATAAATCTCTTAAATCATTAAAAATTGTTTCACTGACCCCCTCAACAATATAAGAGAAGGCTTTGGTATCTTTTGCTTGGTCTTCCTTACTACCATCAACAAATTCCCACAAATCCTTTTTAATAAGGTGCATCTTCATGGCAAATTTCCAATCCATATAATTAGTCCTACCAATTAACTGTTTATGATTAAATGAACCTTCTTCTCCAGGCATGTTTATTCTTATTTTAACCCTAACCAAGTAAACTAAACAAAAAATAATTTTGAGAGCAATTCAAATAAATTTTCTATTAAAATTAATTTATTCTCAACACAATTATCTAATTATTTATTTAAATAAAATACAAGATTAAGAGTTAAAATAATAATATCTTCATTACAAGACTCATTAGAGTCACTTACTAGTTAAGCCTAACAAAGCATGTGGTTAACATTACACATTTTAATTCTAAAATTTTTATAAATTAAATTAAATAATATATCTTAACTAATTTACTATTCATTCTCATTCCCTGGCCTGGGCCCATAACCTGATAAACAAACTCAAATACAGGAAATATATAAGTGCATGAGAACAAAATATCATAACATACCTGGTTCCTGAAACATGGAAGACACTAATTTTATTCTGTTTGGATCACATATATATAAAATACAGATATAGCAGGTAGCGCCATCTGTTGGCACAAAATGGATTTAAAAACTAATAACATTTACAAAAATGATCAAGAAAAGATGCGTATGTAGCAAATAAAAAAATAAAATCCCACACAAACAGAATCAATAAAACAGTTATCAGAACTGCTAAAAAAAAGAAAGAAAGAAAAAGAAAAAAGGAGCGTTTCTAGTTATCCTAAAGTGTTTTCGGCGGTGTGAGATCTGCACGGGCCGGCTTTTCGGCCCGGGCCATACTCTTTTCTGAAGGTTCTGTCCGGGCAGGGTTAGGGCATTATTTTTTTACTGAAAGATCGGGCCGGGCCGAACCTAACTTATTTTTTCTGTACAGAGCCTGGACTGGTTTCATTCCTAGACTGCACGATCCAAAATTTTCAGTCCTAGTTTTGACAAAGCCCGTATGAAAATCATTGTCTCCTCGTGGCCTGGTCAGTTCAAAGGTCAGTAAAATTAGGCCTCGACCAAAAATGTTTGCAAAAAATGCATACATTTTTAAATCGCCATTATTCTACAATTAAACATTAAAATTTATATTCTTTTTAAAGAGTAGTAGATTTCATATGCTTATTTAAATACAGCTAAATTAAAATATAGTAAAACGAGTGAAAAGAACCTGCCTATGACGGAATCCTGTTTTAAACTGAACAACGTGTTGAGGATCTTGTCTATAACGCTTTTTTTTTCTCTTTTTTAAACAATTCCGTCTAAGCAGATTTTACTGTATAACATTTTTCAGATTTTTAACAATTTAATACATAGAATATGGATTAACAAAAGTAATGATAACTGAAACATTTACATACAAGAAATAGAGATTCATTAAAAAAAATAAATATTACAGCCGGCGGCACTTCATCAATGTTTTGTAGAAATTCATTGGGCTGGGCCAAGATTTTAACTTTTCTGAGCCAGTCTCGGGCCGAACTTTTAGCTGTTATATCGGGCCGGGCCGAACTTTTAAATTTTTTACGAGTCGGGCAGTCCCGGGCCGAATTTTTTTTCTACGAGTCGGGCAGTCCCGGGCCGAATTTTTTTTCTACGAGTTGGGCAGTCCCAACCTAGAAATTTCGGGCCGGGCCCGGAAATTTTGGCCTGTGCAGACCTCTAAGTGTCTCTATACGATATTTCAAGACTTCTAAAATCCGGAAAAGCCGCGGCCGAAACGATTCCGGAATTTAGATTGTAAAAATATCAGTTCCTTGGGTGGGGCTTACGTCGATAAACCTTTTTTTTAACAGATTTTCATTGGTGCGGCGGGTATTCTCGAAAATACGGTAGTTTATGCTTTCCGAAATTTGCCAGTCTTCCGGGATGATCAAATCGGGATGTGGTTCTTGTGGGTTCGGAATTAGGTAGATACTTACCTTGTTCTTCAGTTTCGCTGTCTTCTATCAATGAAAGTGCCGCTTTGTGCAGAAAATTTTTATATGTAAACGTCTGTCCGTTCAGAGTTGTATATACTTTAAAGAGTTAAAAAGTGCACAATTGATGAAGAACATTACGACACGTTTCGTCCATTTTTTTTGTTTTCCTAAAAATGGAGTAATAGGACAGATATTGATCTGCGCGATCTACGCCCTTCATATATTTATTATAGAAATAGGTTTCTGTATGGGGCAATCTGATGTCCTGCTTCTGTTTCTAGATTCTGCCATTTGTGCAGAATGTATTGTCGATATCATGTTTACATTCCTTTTGCCATTATTCCATACTTGTAATAAAATATGGCCATTTCTAAGAAATTGATGTTGGTCTCTTGAAAGCTTGACCGTTTGAAGTATTTGAGGAAGACCTCTGTTCTTTCGAATCGTCTCGCACACTCGCAATTTATTTTTAAATTTTTTTTTAGCTATGTTGACACTATTATAATAATTATTTTGATAAATATGATGCCACGTGTTCTTATACGGTCCAATGACCGATAATACTGTCTCTTCTAATTTTTTTCCATCAGCGGCATACACACAAAAGTTGGATACGTATCCTGTACGAGCTTCAGACAGCACTCTAACCAGTATTCCATATTTTGTAATTTTTACCAGATTATATGTTTTGATTGACCGTCTACCTCTCCATGGAATTAAACATTCATCTAGAGACAATTGTTGATCTGGTTTATATACGTTGTTAAATTTTTCCTTGAAATAATCAATGACAGGCTGGACCTTCACCAGCCTATGCGAATTGGGTGAAATATCGTTATTATTACAAAAATGCCAGCTTTGCATTATTTGTAAAAATCTGTTCCTGCTCATAACCTTCGAGAAGAACGACGTTTCTATAGATGGGTCTGTAGGCCAATAATCGTAGAGAACGTCTTTACTTGTCCCATGAGAATGATCAGGCCCAAAACTTTCTTCATTTCAGTCACCGTGACGTCTTTCCATTTTTTCGTTTTTGATGTAATTCTATATTTTTCCGCAATTTGATAATGATATCTATTAAACTCCCTCACGAAGTGCTCAATCATGTCACTTCCAATGAATAAATTCACAATATCCATTACGCTTTCGGAGGAACTTGGCATGATTTTTACGCCAGAGCTGCCTTCGAAAGGTTCCAAAATTATACTCTTGTCGTTCGTTGACCATGTATCATTGTTGTCTTCAACATTATTATTCATGTCCTCGTCTTCTGAATCACTGTATATTAGCGGTACAGGACGTCGCTTTCGAATGGCCATATACTATTGCTATCACTTTCGTCATCAGTACTACTTGCTGAACGGCAGTCAAGACAATCTGACAGGTCATCGAGATAAAACTCGCCGAGACTATCCTTTCCATTCATTTCTAAGGGCTAAAGCTTATAAAAAAGCACCGATTATCTGAATAAAGAATGCGAAATGCTTGCTGCTTGCTACTTGTCAATCTAACCTAACCAAATCTAACAGAAAGATCAAAAGTCGATTAATCGACGAACGGTCGGTAAGCGCTGGGGAGCAAACGTCGAATAATCGACGGCCGGTCGGTAAAGTGTTAAAATAAGTCATAACTAAAAGGATAAAAAAAGCAAGATAATTAAAAAACTGAATAAAATATTAAAAGTAAAGGTTAAGTAAATAATTAACAATGTATATTTGAATATGAATAGAAAACATGAGATACAATTTCCTTGAATTATTCAATGAAACTTTCCTTATGAAAAGTACTCTCTATTAATTCACATCAAAATCATCATAAAAATAACCAAAAAATCTTGAATAATACATAAATATATTTGGTACAAAGACTGTGATTATCAGTGATATCAGCAATATCTTGATAAAAAAAATTATACTCCTTTTATGGAAAAACTCAGTCATTAAGAACTGCATATTAAAATACATACAGGATGAAATAAAACTTAATTCTGTAATTTTGCCCCTGCATCTGAAATGAACGTTTCATTGTTTACATCTGTAAAGATGGGTGGATTTTAGGGAGTCTAGTGTACCACGTTTCTCAATGATTTTTAAGAATATTATCCTAAAATTAAGAAAATTCCACTGAATGAGATTTCAGAACTTCACTTTAAGCGTCAAACAAAAGGCATTTTCAGGCATTATTTTGGATATTTGTTTAAATGTGATTTATAAGCAAATTCTTTTTTTTTTTTTTTTTGCATATCTGACAAAACTATGTAAGGCTGAGAATATAAAGACGCTTTTTTAAGTGAGCTGTCTGGAAAAATACCATACTTTATGTGTCACAAAACAAGTGTTACTGTTTCTTCAATAGTATAGCAAGGACATTATTAAAGTGTCACAAATGTGCTTTTTTTAGACATGAATAAAAAAGTGAATTTTGAAATTAAAATTTTTAGAAAATTTTATATATCTAAATAATATAGGGTTGTTCATTAGAATTTGTAAAAATATACCAGTTTACTGTTGATTTATGAGCAAATATTTTACTGCCTATTTCACAAACAAAAGTCTTCATGTCAGTACAAATAACAATCTTATTTAAATAATAAGGATTACTTAAAAAATCCTTCTTTGCATTTATTAATAACAGAGAGTTCCTATTCCCCGTAAGAACTACTTTATTTAAGAGTAATAATTTTATAAATCCTCTTCAAACATCACAATTGAAATGCTTCTTTCCAGAATTCAAAATCCTTTAACGCATATCTCTATATTGTGAGGCTTCTTCTCAGTCTGAATAAGGAAGTGGCTATCTAAGTGGATCTTCACACATCACAGTTGAAATGCTTCTTTCCAGAATTCAAAATCCTTTAAGGCATATCTCACAAATGTGAGGCTTCTTCTCAGTCTGAATAAAGAAGTGGCTATCTAAGTGCAATTTACAAGAAAAGCATTTATTGAATAGTGCAGAAACACAAGGCTTCTTTCTCCTTTATATGAACCCAAATATGCTCATTTAAATGTAATCTTTTAGAAAATCCTTTTTTGCATGCCTCCCAAATGTGAGATTTTTCCTGAGCATGAATAAGCAGGTATCTGTTTAGTTTAGATTTATTCGAAAATTCTTTACCACAAACACCACAAAAATGCTCAAACATAATTTTCTCCTTCACTAAAAGTTAACCTTTTATTACATACATTGCAAGCTTGAGATTTCTTCCAGCTATGAACAAATGTTTGCTTATCTAAATCAAATTTGCTAGAAAATCCTTCGCAAAAGTGAGACTTCTCCTCAGTATGTAAAAATAGGTGCTTATTTAAATGATATATGAAGGAAAAACTTTTATTGCTTAAGAGTAAATGTGAGGCTTGTCCACAGAAAGAACAAAGAGATGTGTATACAAATATTTCTTAGAAAATGCTTTACTACCACATATTTCACAAATGTGAGGCTACTACCCAGTAAGAATAAATATGTGCTTTTCTAGAAAATTCTTTATTGCATATTTGACAAATGAGAGGCTTCACTCCATTATAAACAAAGGTGTGCTAATCTAAATGGTATTCGCTAGAAAATCCTTTATTGCATACTTCAGAAATATGAGGTTTCTACCCAGTATGAAGAAAAGTGTGCTTTTTTACATACGATTTGCTAGAAAATC
This sequence comes from Maratus speciosus, assembly GCA_963932465.1. Lineage (NCBI taxonomy): Eukaryota > Metazoa > Arthropoda > Arachnida > Araneae > Salticidae > Maratus > Maratus speciosus. The sequence goes on from OZ010797.1 coordinate 15,175,001, forward strand.
CTTTACCACATATTTCACACTTGTAAGGTTTCTCCCTAGTATGAACAGTAATGTGATCATTTAAATGACTTTTCCTTGAAAATCCTTTATTGCATACTTCACAAACGTGCAGCTGCACTCCAGTATGAAGTAAGCTGTGCCTATCTAAATCATATTTGCTAGAAAATCCTTTGTTGCATACTGCACAATTGTAAGGTTTCTCCTCAGTATGAACAAAGGCGTGCTTATATAAACTATCTTTCCTAGAAAATCCTTTATTGCATACTACACAAATGTAAGGCTTCTCCCCAGTATGAACAAATGTATGTTTATCTAAATCAGATTTGGTAGAGAATCTTTTACTGCATATTTTACAAATATGAGGTTTCTCCCCAGTATGAACAAAGGTGTGCTTACGTAAATCAGATTTTCTAGTAAATCCTTTATTGCATACATCACAAGTATGAGGCTTCTCTCCAGTATGAACAAAAATGTGCATATTTAAATGATCTTTAGTAGAAAATCCTTTATTGCATACTGCACAAATGTGAGGCTTTTCCCCAAAATGAACAAAAGTGTGGTTATCTAAATGATATTTGCTAGAAAATCCTTTATTGCATATTTCACAAATGTAAGACTTCTCACCAGTATGAACAAGGATATGCTTATTCAAATGATCTTTCCTAGAAAATCCTCTATTGCATACTTCACAAATGTGAGGCTTCTCGCCACTATGGGTAAAGGTGTGTTTTTCTAGATGAGCTTTTCTTGAAAAGCCTTTGCTGCAAATGTGACAGATGAAAGGTTTTGTTTTCGTGTCAGTCAGTTGAGAATTCATAGTTTAAGATTTTTTTTAAATGTATATATTGCCTTTTCCTTTGAGATAATTCCGTTTAAATTAAGGAAATATCTTCACACCATACAAATAATTCTTGTGAAGATTATTAAATTTAAATTATTGTTCAGAACTTGAAGAAAAGTACAAATATACACAGTATGTAGGGAGAAAAAATTTTTTCTCCTTACAGTCAAGACTTCATCATTATACAGTGGCAGAAGTTCAGAAACACAATATTTAATATATGTACTTATAAATAAACTCTTTGCTTAAGAACATCATTTATGTTTGCTTGGTACATCCAAAAATATAATTTTCTTTTTCAATAAGCACTAGTTAAACCGTTCAATACTTCAGAAACTTCAAAATTTTTATCTGATAAAAAAAAGAAAAATATTCTTTAATAAAAAAAAATATAAAATTATACAAAATTATGTTTAAAAAAATACTAGAATTGATAGTTATATGCAAAATTCTAACAAGCAAGAAAAACATCTTAAAAATGAGAATAGCAGAATTTTATACAAAAATTTCTGGCACAATCTTTCTTATAAATAGAATCTATATATATAAAAGCCGTTCTCTGTATGTATGTCCTTTATACAAATCTTCAGTTTTTGACCGATTTGCACGAAACTTGATGTACATACGTTTTAGAACGTGGAAAAGAACGCTGTCTACTTTAAAAAACCATCCGACCACTAATTATCCTTTTTTTCTACCACTTTCCATAATTTAACATTACAGAAATGTCTCTTTTTAAATCTTTTTTAATTCAAACATTTCTTTCCTGTTGCCACACCCTAAAAAATGACACAATAAAGTGAAAAAAAATAAGGATAACGCGTGTATTTTGTTTCTATTTGCCAATAAAAATTCAGATTTTCTTGCTATATTTTTGCGTGTTTGATATTGATGTAATTCTAAACAGAAAATTCACATTTTTTGTATATAAAATAAAAACTTTAACTATAAGAGGGGGAAAATAATGTTAGGAAAAAAAAAAAAGGTAGATATGACGTCACATTCTATCAAATCTTTTCAAAGTGTAATCAAACTCACTGTAAACATATGGCTCCTATATTTTGTTTACTACTTCGATTGTATACTACAGCCATATCTTATAGCTATACGTTATCGCTAAGTGTTGTATTAGTTTAGATTCAGTGCTAACATTTTCTGCGATTTATAGCAAAAAGAGAGCGGTTATTTACATTTTCAAAAAAATTCTTGACCGATGCCTTGATTTAAAATTTATGGAAAATGACATCATTTCATCTAATCATTGTAGATTTAATTTCAATAAAATTTCAAATTTTCCAGATAAAATTTCAGTAACTACTACCTCATTTGGATGTATTTTTTTGCATTTTCCCCCGTATTGTGAGAGATATTGTATATTTCTGTTATGCGCGCCAAAGAAAACATGTATTTTAATTTTAAAAGTTTAAAAAATTACCACAATGTGTCAAAAGGATATCCTTTTTCTGAATTTAAATTTCGCGAGTTCCAAAATTAAAACTAAAAATGCGAGTTTTTTCATTAACTTTAAGGTTGTTCATAAAGTTAAGGCTGTTCTCAAATCCAAAGGAGCTATTTTCTGACATATTTTTTAATTAATTTTTGTTCGGAAACGCATGAAATTGACAGGAGTTCTTATTTAGAAACTATGAAATCGAAAAATAGTTTCCATTTTTTGGTAAAGGTATACGATCTTTCAGTTGGTGTTTTGAACTGAATTTAGGACGCAACAGTGCAATAAAGGAGAAAAACCAGCCGTCACGTAACCACAATTGCTCATAACTCGATAAGTAATTTATTTATGAAAAAAGGAAAAACTCATTTCAAGTCCAAATCGCTTTAATAGTCAGGCCTACAAATTTTAAGCCTTTACGTTTAATGAGTCAGAAAATGTGTCAGAAAGTTTCGCGTTGTTGAGCAGGGAGCTGGAGAAGCACCTTAAGCATTATTGCAGGTTAGTATTTTGTAATCAAGTTGCATGCCAGATAGTCGTTTAAAACATACGTCATTCTATATTGTTTTAAACAAAGGTGCATGCCATAATAGGTGTCAGGCACGCTCATTAAAATAAGAATACCCTAGCGCACAGCCCCATTACTGAAGATAAACCCGTCAATATACTTAGAGATAAAAATAGTTCTACATTTTTTATTCAGCTAATAAGACTAATCCTTCATAATTGGGTTCACATGATTATATAACTTTCCCGTATAATTCTATGACTAAGCAATGGAAAACAATATGTTACGCATTAAAATCTTCCCTAAAAAACTAATAGTGCAAGTCGCATGGAAATCCGTTCTGAAGAATTCAAGTTATATGCACCCGGAACGAAATTCCCATTTGAATTTTATATACTTATCAGGTTATTTTGAGTAGTTTGATTTGATATCTGTTAAATTAGTCTTTTATTTTATTTTATTTTTGGCGTTTTAATTTCGTTTTCAATTTAGTTATTGAATGTTACGCGAAAGCAAACAAATTCTGAATTATTTACAATGTTTTTGAACAATTGAGTTAATCTTTTGTATTTGGGTTGCAAGAATATTTAAAATATATGCATACTTAAAAATTATTTTAAAACCCATAAAAAATTTGTAAATTGAGATAAATATTACATATAAATATTACTGAAAGTACTTTTGTTTTCTATAATACGTTGGAACAATCGAATGTACAATGTTTAGACGTTAAACTGCAGTAAAAGGGAAATTTACTGTTGTGTTAGGTTGTTGTCACCGAAAATATGATACCAACGTTACTCATAGGCATGTCTTTTCTTTATACTATTGCATTAAGTGTAAACAGGTTCATCTTTCGTAATCGGGTTGCACTCAACTTTAAAAATATGCATGCTAAAAAATTACTTTAAAATCCATTAAAATCAGAAAACTGAGGTACAATTTTCAAACAAATTTCATTTGAAAGAACTTTTTTTCTATTTGACATTGTAAAAAATGAAATTGTGTGATGTTTAAAAGTTAGAAAAATTACAGTAAAGGCACATTTTATGGGTTACAATTTATGGGCACTGACATAGTGTTTTTACTTTATAATGTAGATAATACCATACAAACGAGAATTTCACTAAGTGCTGCGCGATTTGGAGGAATTTTTTTTTTCGCATTGTCAGGAAAATCACATTTTTCTCTTACACCCGCGAAAGAAAACCTGCATTCTGTTATTAAAGCTCATGGATTTCACTATGGTTGCAAGACAATAACGCCATGTTTTTTTATTGTCTTTATAACGATTTGTGGATGGGAATGCACAAATTTCAGTTATTGTGATTGCCGTATTATTTCGTTTTAATTTATTTTACCTGGAAGGCTCCTTATAATTGACACGGGCGAAGCCGGTAGTTCTGCTAGTTTTCCATAAATATTCAAAATACACAATCTTCGATTCAGTTTTATATTTAAACCAAGTTAGTACTATTTGTGAGTGTGTGTTAGATTGTTTTTCTTTTGTAATTGAAAATGATGCCAAATATCAAATCTGGCTTCCAATTCCATTTAGACATTTCCCAAATATATTTCATACAAAATTGAAATTATAAAAAGAATGCTAAATGATTAAAAAATGCCTTGATTCAAATATCATAACATTGTTTTAATGGTACAATTTTCAGAGCACCCACTCCCTTTTCAAAATAAGAAATACAGATTTTCTGAGTATTTTTTAAAACTTGTACTAATCCTAGACAATGAATAAACAACAATGAAAGATGTACTATTCTACTTATCTCTGCTTTTTTAATTTTGCATATTACAGATTGCCGTTAAGAAAACACATTCCCGAGTTATTGCAAGTATCATGCTCGTAAATAGATTTATCATTGCTCTGGGGCTGGAAAAAGGTAAAATATCAAGAAAAAAAATTGTCACTTAAAACTTACATTCGTTTCAAGTAAAAAAAAGGGAGCTCTAACCAGGGCTGCGGAGTCAAAGTCGGAGTCGTGCCCGTTTTTGAGCAAAAGAGTCGGAGTCGTCCATTTTACAAGCAGGTCTGCATTGTCGGAGTAGGAGTCGGCCCATTTTTGAGCAAAAGAGTTGGAGTTGGATCTCTTAAAATTCCCGGAGTCGGAGTCGTCAATTTTTTCCACCGACTACACAGCCGTGGTTTTAACCGTTTTGCAATGGGGATGGTTTACACTTACTTTAATTTCTGGATACCAATTTTTTTCATGTCATTTATTTGCCGGGAGTCTGTGATTAAAAATAATGGGAATTTCTGGGGTACTTCTTTGTTACAGCAGCTCCTCGAGGAATATCGCTATGCAACCAAGATGCATGTCATAAGACCTTTCGCCCTACCAGTGGCCAAGAGGTTCTGCTCTCAAAGTTGGTAGATGGGAGGTGCTGATTTCAAACCCAATTGCATCCGTCGGCCTAATTGTTCAGAGTTTTCTGTGGTTTTCTTTGAACCTTGGATTTCCATGCATAAATACGAGTTAGGTTCCTTTAAAAAGAACCCCACGGTGGCGCACTCCCCCTTGGGCCTATATCCCTAGTGCAGACCGAGATAACATGAACATTAGCAGCAAGTTTGATTTTTTCTGACATTATCTTGCCAGACAAATTTAAATTGAGAAATTTGCAGAAAATTTCTCGCAAGGTATAGCATCCCCACGTGCATGAATAGTTTGTTGTGAAACTGATGTCAAGACTGTCATTAATTCACAAAAGTGATGAAAGCAAAAAATCCCTCTGTTGAAAGAATAGACAATCAGCACATACACAGACATTTTATTCGGTTGGCACCGTTTTTTCTAAATGCTATACTTATCAAATACCAAAAAAGGCTCATATTGAAAAGTACAAATATTACCTTAACTTGTTTATGGTGATGAAAACGATGCATGCACCTTCTGACAGTGTGTTCGCATCAATAGATCCTATAAGGTCTCTGGACCCCTCCCAAGGGGTTAAACTTATAGTGTAACAGTTGTAAACAGATAGTGGGGCATAAAAAGTTTACTACTTTGCAGTATTTTTGATTACTTGTTTGCCGTTAATTTGTAATAAATTTGATACAGCATGAATTTAACTTGCACGACAAGTTAGCTGCAAGTTCAAAGTAAGGCGACTTCAACATTTGCGTTATCTTGCTGCAGTCTTGTTATGAACTTCAATCTTGTCATGCTAAGCTTGCTGCAACATTACAGGTTTTCAAAGCAAGAGTGCTGGTAATTATCTGCAAATTAAAAATGCTATCTGGGGATAATCAGCCATCATAAATAACACCACCAACACCATAAGACCTTTTATTCCTAAGAAAACAGTTTACTAATAGCATAAGGCAACTTGATTATAAGTGCATTACTTGAGCCACTGCTTGTCATCAAAAAATATTTTTCTGAATAGATTCCCAGCAGCAAGAAAGCTTTTAAAGCATTTAATGCGGATGACCTAATTTCAATATATATCTCACTCAGGCCTAACTTTAGAATCTATCTGAATCTGAAAATCAAGTATATTTTTTTTTGATAGGATAAAGGAAAAAATTTATTAAAATAGGGGAAAGGAAAAATTATTTTACAGAACATGATGTATCGTAAATGTAACGCCTTATTAATTTGTATAACATACCCCTGATCACATTGGTAGGTCTTTAAAAAGTCTCCATCTATGAATCTAAACATTATGCTTGTAAAAATGTTGTGCTGAAAACAACAGCAAATTTTTAAAGAATACGTATAAATCTGCACATGAGAATATTTGATCATTTCTACAAGAATAATTGATATAGAGAACATTAAAGAAGAATGTATATATAAGTCTGTGCATCAGAATATTTGTCAATTAGTCTTGTAAAAATTATCATAGAGATCATATAAGAAGAATATGTATAAATCTGTGCATGAGACTATTTGATCATTTTTACAAGACTAATCGACATAAAGAACATTAAAGAATATGTATAAGTCTGTGCATGAGACTATTTGATCATTTTTACTAGACTAATCGACATAGAGAACATTAAAGTAAAATATGTATAAATCTGTGTATGAGAATATTTTATCATTTTTAAAAAGACTAATCGACACAGAGATCAATCAAATTACAACTGTTTGCTAAACAGTGAAAGATAAAAATTATATAATTTATTACATACTTTGGATTTAGGAATGTTAAGGTACAATTATTTAATAAAGTTTAGTATGTTCGCATTTTCACCAAAATCATTTCAGATTACTCTAGATTTGAGATTTCTTTAAAACTTTTCCAGGATAAGTTTCGTTGAGAAGTGTACAGTTGTGGAAAAAAAATAGTAAACACCCCCTACTAACTCCTCAATAAATTATCATAGAAGAAAGTTACTGGTACCGAACAATTGGAAATAAAACCTACTTTTAAATGATACATATAATATTTGCTTAGGGGGTCATCTACATATTAAAACGAACCATAACTTTGTTTTTTTCAATAGCAATACACAATTCTGACAGCATAAATGAACTCTACACCCTTCAATTAGAATAAAAACAAATTTTTATGCAATTCGTACGATAAGTTTAAGAGAAATTAATTATTTTAAAACAAGCATATTTTAAGGACTGTATCCAAATTGAAGCTCGGTACTCGGTTGTTAACCGAGAGAGCCTCCTTCTTGATCAAGGCACCTTAAGCGACACTCAAGCAGTCATTGAAGCATGCTAGATTACAGGACAGTATAAGAAATTTCAAAATATCTAGTCACTTCTATCATAGACAGCCCCTTAAACCATCATTTTGCCGTTTTTTAAGCATAATATGAAAACTACTTAGAAGAAAAATGTGAAATTTTGGATTTCCATAAAGCAGGACTTTATAAATCTAAATCCATCAAAAAAATTGTAGGTTGCAATTCATAATTTTTTTAAATATTAATTTCCTAATTCATAAATCATATCATAAAATTATAAAAATCGCAAATTCAACATATTTATGTTTGAGTATATTAGTATTATTGCTACACAAATAATTAGCACACTCGGAGCATAATTTCAGGAGATATAAATAAATATATGAAAATGTAATTTAACATAAGAAACACTCAATTTTGAATGCCTATAATTCAAAAACTTACCATTCAAATGACTTGAAACTTCATTTCTAGGCATAGTTTGAACCGAAGATTTGAAATATTTTGTTAAATTTGGGTATTGCCTTTGGAAAAAAATGAAGTTTGGATTTGTTTTAATATGTAGATGGCCCCCTAAGCAAATTTTATATACATCATTTAAAAGTAGACTTTATTTCCAATTGTCCGGTACCAGTAACTTTCTTCTACGATAATTTGTTGAGGAGTTAGTAGGGGGTGTTTACTTTTTTTTCCACGACAGTACCTATAATGAAAATGAATAAATGTAATTTATCATTTAGATATAAACAAAAAGTTAAATAACATGAAATGAAACATGGCATTAAACAGAATTTCTCTTCAAAAATCTCCAAAGAAGATTACAGCATTCTTTTTAGAACATATGATGAAACCTTGTGGGAATCAGGGTTGCAGTGGGTAGCTGCCCGCCTGGGCTGTTTTTTTTTTTTTTTTTTTTTTTTTTTTTTTTTTTTTTTTTTTTTTTTTTTAATAAAAAACTCACTTAAAAAGCCCGGGTTTTTTTAAGAGTATTTCTGGAAAGGAACAAATGATGTATTTGTTGTTCATGGTTATTTTGTTGTATTTATTCACTTCTTTGAATCTTAGAAATATATTTGTACTAATTTACTTGCACTTTTAGATTGGGATTTAGATTAGATGCACTATAATTTAAAGACGTTTTAGCTTTTAATTTAAAACGTAAATTTAAGCTTTTCAGTTAGCTTCAAGAGTATTATATTTACTAAACTTATAATATTTATTAAATTATTTTATAGTATTTTTTACTGCTGAATCCGAAAATGACCTTCACTTTTAACAATCACGTCAGGAAAATTAAATAAAAAAAGTTTTACATCTGTTTTATAGTATCAGATGTTTGCTATATTTTAACTTTGATACGATTTGCTAAAAAATTATAACGTGATGGTTAAAAATGAAGGTTATTTTCAGATTCAGTGCTAAAGTACATAAAAATCAATTATCAAAAGTTAAAAAACTCAGCTGTCTCCTCTATTTTATAGTATTTGATTTTTGTTATTTTTTAACTTTGACAATTTATGATTTGCAAAACATCCTGAGATGATGTTTAAAAAATAAGGTAATTCTCAGATTCAGTGCTAAAAAACAGTGTCATCGCTAAGTCTTTTGATTGGTGGGGGAGACAACCTTAAATTGCCAAGTCAAATTTCAGTATTTGCCAACTCGTTTTATAATTTTGCCAACTTACCACAGTTAGAAAATGTAATATAGTTCTTATTTCTTAAAAGTTTAATAATATCCCCAATTAGTTTTGCAATTTTTGCCTAGTCTATCAAAAATAGAAAATATATATAGTTTTTATTAAAATTTTAACAAAATTTGCCAACTAAGTTTGTAAATTTGCCAAGTGTAATAACATTCACGAATGTTTGGGGGGGGGGGGGAGGCTCCCCGTCCCACCCCTTAGCGAGGCCCTGCTAAAATATAGATAAAAGTTAAAAAACACTAAAAAGTTAAAAATTATTTTATGTACTTTTTGCTGCTGAATCCTAAAATGACCTTCATTTTTAACCATCACGTAAGGAAAATTAAATAAAAAAAGTTTTACATCTGTTTTATAGTATCAGATTTTTGCTACATTTTAACTTTGATATTTACGATTTGCAAAAAAAATTATAGCCTGATGGTTAAAAATGAAGGTCATTTTCAGATTCAGTGCTAAAAAGTAAAAAGTACATAAAAATCAATTATCAAAACTTAAAAATCTCAGCCATCTCCTGTATTTTATAGTATTTGATTTTTGTTATTCTTTAACTTTGACAATTTATGATTTGCAAAACATCCTGCGATGAGGGTTAAAAATTAAGGTAATTCTCAGATTCAGTGCTAAAAATACATAAAAGTTTAAAAAATACACCATCGCGGTCTTGTGTTATCTAATCTAAAACGTTTTCTTAAACTTCTTGGCAGTAATCTATCTGAAATTTTTTGTGTTATCCTGTAAAATAAGAATGAATGGTAACCACCGAAAATCAAAATAATATTAGATTGTCATCGGATTTACTTCAGTATACATGTAAAATTTAATCTCGATCGGATATTTGAAACTTGAAAGTGAGTTAAATTTCGACTACAAATTTTGAACTGGGAAAACATACATACGATGGTTGAAATTAAATAAAATAACATAATATTTGTTAAAAAAAATCATGAAAAGAAATAGTCACAAATCCTTACAAAATAAAACATATGTTAAAATACAATAATTTTAGCCAATCTGAAACTTAATAAAAGTTAACTCAATCAAAACACTTTACTATTTTTTTCAAAGTGAAGATACACATGAAAAGTTCTTTGAATACTTTAAGCACTTAGGATATGACCCCTCAGAGCATGGCCAAACTCATTTGTGTTCAGATGCAGAAAAGTGGTATAAGTCATGCATTTTTAAAGTTTCATAACTCAGTCAATTTTAGTGTTGTGTGAACGGGACTTTTTTTGTCTGTCTTGTCAGTGTAATAGGAAAATTTTACTAAATATAACTTATAGCACCAGGGGCTGTATAAACACTTAAATTTCGTAATTTTTTAAGAAATGTTTTTATTGACCGAAATTGCTTTTAAAATATTTCTTTGCCTCAAATGAAAACATTTTTGTAATATTTAAACTACATGTGTAAGACTAAAAGTTTAGGAATTAGCCATTGGACACCATTGAGAGTGGACACCCTGTATATACATAAGAAACATTTTTGTTGTAAGATATTTTTTATCAACATTTGCTAATCTTATGATAATTTCAAAGGAGCAAGTTTTTTTTAAGTTATATTTATATTTTATTATTAAATAACACACAATTGATAGCTTTGCAATTTAAAATTTGTTTGTTATTTAAATTAAAGAGATCATATAATATATATGTATTTTAAGAACAGAGAAAAACATTGAGATCCTTATTAAGACTATGAAGTGTTTATGTACAAAGATTGTATTTGAGATCAGGATTGCCACTTGTTTCGGCAATCAAATTTCTTGCGCGCTTCCCTAGGCAAAAAATTAAATTTTCCCTGAGTAATTCCTCTGAAAATTTTCAAAATTTCAATGGATAAATTTTGCAAAATACCAAAATTTAGTAGCCAATTTACCCGGGGAAAATTGCCCATTTAACCCGGGTTTTTAAATAAAACCCACCCAGGCAGGGTTTTTTACAACTCTGGTGGGAATGCTAACCCCTTTGCGATGAGTGTCTTTTACAGAATTTTTAATCTTTTACCACCGGTTTTTCAAAAATAAGACACAAATAACTGGTGGAAATAATGAAGAAATCTGAACACCTTATGTTGCATGCATATATGAAGCCTGTCCCCACGGAGTTAATGAATTACGCAGGTATGCAACCAAAAAAACTGCATAGGATTTTTTGACTGTTTCTTATAGATTTTTACTCACTGAAACAGAGAAAAATATATAAAAAATTCCATCACATCAAGTTTTCTTGTGAAACTCACGTTTTTTAATTAATTAAGCATAAAATTTATCTTTAATTCTCTTTAAATTGAATCTGGTAACCTATTCTTGAGTTAAAAAACAAAAACACATCCAATAATGATTCCATATATTAATTTCATATTCCTAAGAGAGAAGAGATCCATACTCAAGAGAGATACAAATAGAAAATGTGAGAATTTAAGGAATGAACAAGAACAATTACAGACAGATGTAAGTTTCTACTACAATTCACACATCTCCTGAAATGCAGATCGTAAGCAAGAGGGAAAGTAAAATTTGGAACATGGTTGCTTGCAATCAATTATTGATTTTTTTCATCCCAATTGTGCTTTTCTAATGCAAGCTTCTCATGTTTTGCAACAATACTGTACGTGATGGATAGAAATAGAGGTTATTTTTGGATTTAGCACCCTAAAAAACCTAATATAATTAAAAAAACTGATCTTTTTGCAGACCTGTGTAATTTAAGGCTCCACTGCACTGAAACTCCCTGATCGCGAAATCCCATGTTAGCCTATGGAAAAATTTTCAAGCGTGATTACTCATGTAATTATTAAAATACCGTTTTTACCATCAGAAAGTAGACGTCATATGCCGATGATGTGCGTTTTTAAAAAATATCTCTGCAAATTTTAAGTACTTAAAAAATCCCTATAATCTTTTAAATTTCCATTTGATTAAATTTTATCATCATCTTAAAAATACTTAAAATTTACGTAGACAAATTTTAAAAATGCACATCATCTGCATCTGACGTCTACTTTTTGATGGTGTAAACGGTATTTTATTATATTAGGTAATGAGTCATCGCGCTTGAAAGTTTTCCCATAGGTTAACATAGGATTTCGAGTTCTGGGAGTTTCAGTGCAGCAGCCCCTTAAAAGATAAAATTGGCATTCTAGATAAGTGATTCTCAATTTTTATAACTACAAGAATATAATTTTATTAAATAGATAATGAACAAAGAAGCTGACGAATAAGCTCGAAGCAGCTGCGGTCATGCGATAGCTTCCAAGCCCCGAACCCACCCTTCTTGCTTTTTGATGCCTTTGATTTAATAAATTTTCCTTTTAAATTTGTCCGGTTTCAATTTTGCGATTTTTTTTTTTAATTTTCCCCCGAAATTCTGCGGTGGTCTGTATGTCCGTCCAACGTCCCTACCTCTGTTCCTTTAGCCAACACTCTTGCGGAAGCCAGGTTGAAAAGATAAAAAATCGGAAAATTGAAACGGGACAAATTTAAAAGAAAAATTGATTAAAACAAAGGGATCAAAAAGCAGGAAGCGTAAGTCGAGGCTCTTGAAGCTATTGCACGACCACAGCTGCTTTGAGCTTTTTATTGCCTCAATTGCATTATTTTTAATAATAACAAGAGTTGTATAGTTTCTAATTTATTACACACTTTTATTTTTACAAAACACACTTTGGATACTGCTTTTCAAGAACTTTTCACATACTGAATTTTAAATGTGTTTTCAATTAAGTTTCAGATATTTAAAAATCCTTACATTAAAATTATTTCCTTTTCTTACACAGCATACAGGGTGTTCAAAAATCTGAACGACCATTTAAAGAGGGTGATACAAGGTATCAAGAGGATGAAAAATGACCATAGAAAATAGTATCGCAAACCACCCATTTAATCAAAAATACAGGGTGTTCTACCCAGTGTTCTCGCTGCCGCTTGCCATTGCGCCAAATCGCGACATGATGTTTCATTTGGGAAGTAAACTAACAATCAGACTCGCCAAATTGTGAGTGCTCAATTTCTGCTCTGTGTGTGTGCCAATACACTCGAGACTTATCCGCATTTCTGAACGATTGATGTAGCTTTAACACGTTTAATCGCACCGTGCCATTTACCAGGGTTGGAAAAAAACCGGGTTTTTTTGTAAAAAACCAAAAAACCGGTTTATTTGGTTTAAACCAGGTTTTTTTGGTTTAAACCGGGTTTTTTTAAATGCAATTTCCTATTGCATAGAGATGCATATCTGTTGATAAAATAAACATTTTTGGATGTTATATAAGTAATATAACTTTTGAAAATAATTAAATTAAATAATTACAGTCAATTATATAGAAAATTGAAATCATTTCTAATTTAAACATTATTAGTAACAGTTATGTCTTATGTTCAAAGTAAACTGCTCTACACAGTGAAACATTGATACTTTGAAAATCGTATGAAGAATCCTTTGATTAATAATATAATAATCAATCAATAAACATTTGATGCAGTTTCATGAATATAATATATTATTCTGTGGTTGTTGTTATTATTATTATTTTTTTAATATCCAAATACTTCTGGTTATTTTGTTTTCTGAGTGATAACGCCAAGTGTCCAATCAACATTTTTGACCATTAGATTCAGCAACTAACAGAAAAGATTGATTAGTATTATTGAAATGCTATAACTATTTTTGCAAGCTGTGTTATTCAATTTGATATCTTAAGTTACTCTTTTAAATTCTTTAAGGATAATCTTCCCCAATCCAGAAAATTTCCTTTTACAACTTAACCAAAATCTTAAAGATCATTGTATTTTGTTTTTAACTGCAGTAAATAATCTGCATTTTTTGAATGAAAATATTTTATGCTAAATATTGAATATTATTTATCCATTTTATCTTTTCTAATTTCACACGTTTTAAGAAAAATTTTTAGGGTAGCAGATATGTTCATCAGCACATGCTAATTTTCATTCTACATGCATAGAAACATGACCTAAGCTCATTATGTCTCATGTTGACTGCTGAGATGAAGTGTTAAAAGTAGAAATTACTTCTATCTATGGGTACCAGATATGTTCATCAGCACATGCTAATTTTCATTCTACATGCATAGAAACATGACCTAGGCTCATCATGTCTCATGTTAACTGTTGAGATGAAGTGTTAAAAGTAGAAATTACTTCTATCTATAATTTAAAACAATTAAATTACAAAAAGAGAAAATATTATATTAGATTTTTTCTTAAAAAACCAAATGGTTTTTTTGACAAAAAAAAACAAAAAAACAATTGGTTTAAACCGTGGTTTAAACCATGGTTAAAACCACTTGGTTTAAACCGTGCCAACCCTGCTATAAAATATTTTCATTTAAAAAACGCAGATTATTTACAGCAGTTAACAAAATACAATGATCTTTAAGATTTTGGTTAAGTTGTATAAGAAATTTTTTTGGATTGGGATTGGGGAAGGTTATCCTTATAGAATTTAAAAGAGTAACTTGAGATATCAAATTGAATAACACTGCTTGCAAAAATTGAGTGCTAGTTATAGCATTTCAATAATACCAATCAATCTTTTCTGTTAGTTGCTGAATCTAATGGCCAAAAATGTTGACTTGGAAACTTGGAGTTATCGCCCAGAAAACAAAATAACCAGAAGTATTTGGATATTAAAAAAAATAATAATAACAACCACAGAATGATATATTATATTCATGAAACTGCATCAAATGTTTATTGATTGATTATTATATTATTAATCAAAGAATTCTTCATACGATTTTCAAGGTATCAATGTTTCACTGTGTAGAGCAGTTTACTTTGAACGTAAGACATAGCTGTTACTAATAATGTTTAAATTAGAAATGATTTCAATTTTCTATATAATTGACTGTAATTATTTAATTTAAATATTTTCAAAAGTTAAATTACTTATATAATATCCAAAAATGTTTATTTTATCATCAGATATGCATCTGTATGCAATAGGAAATTATATTTAAAAAAACTGGTTTAAACCAAATAAACCAGTTTTTTTGTTTTTTTACAAAAAAACGCAGTTTTTTTCCAACCCTGCTTCTATCGGTGATATTTGGAACTAACAAAAGGAAGCACAATAAAGAAATTTTTGCCCTCATATCCCTTGAAAATAGTAGCCCCCCCCCCCCCCTCAACAGCTGTCACCTCACCATTATAACAATTGTTGAGCTAAAAATAGCGGGGTTTAAAGAAAATTTAAAGCTGAATTCAGCCAACCTCTTTTTGAAAATGCCAAGGTCCCTATAAGGAAAGGGTATGTTTACAAACAAACGCTTCCGTCAACCAATCTACCAACTACATTTTTGTCATAACGATCATTGCAGGGATAGTCTTGGTGACACAGGTCAATCCTATCAGAGACCTGTTAAACGTAGACCAATCAAATTTCCCTAGCTCATGTGTACAACAGGAGTCATAAAGAACGGACAGGTTTTTCTTGCTGATTTACAGTAATTCGACCAACAGTGACGTCAGCTGCCCTTTCCTTAAAGTGAAAAAGTACCATATATTTATTAAATTAATGAATAACAATTTAATTATTTAAAAAAAAAAGATAAAACAAGGAAAATATGACGACATATTGATAAACAATGTATATGTTGTAAACAAGGCCATCGCTAAAAGATTTTATTGTGTGTGTGTGGGGGGGGGGGGGACCTTAAATCGCCAAATCAAATTTCAGAATTTGCCAACTTATTGAGAAGCAAAAATAAGTAGTTCTCGACGTTTGCCAACCAGTTTTATAATTTTGTAAGTTAACACAATTAGAAAATGCAATATAGTTCTTATTTGTATAAAAAGTTTAATAACATTCTTAATTATATTTGTAACTTTTGCCAAGTCTATCAGAAATAGAAAGTGTATTATATTTTTTATTCAAGTTTTAAACAAATTTGCCAACTGTAACAGCATTTGCGAATGTTTTGGGGCAGAGCACCCCCTCCTTAGTGACGGCCCTGGTCATAAAGCGGCATGCATAAACACTACAGCTGAATACAGACGATTTTAGGGATCATCAACATTTGGAAAGTAACTGTGACTTTTTCTTCAGAAAAAACTATGTCAATTGTTTGCTTTGATTCAGTAAACATTAGGCTCCTTCGCCCCCAGAATGCTATTTCTTTTTCCCAGCTTATTTTATGTCGTCTCCAGAAATAACGTTACGTTGTATAAGCCAGCCATAAAACAAAGCAGATGTATCATTGTACGATTAAGTACTCTATAGTAATTTTTTTAACTTCTAAGCATCACACATTTTCAATTTTTATACCGTCGTATTGGGAAAAAAAGTAATTTAAAATGCAATTTGTTTGAAAACTGTATCTCCATTTATTTTTGAAATATTAATTTTTTTGTAGTTTTTAGAGCCATTTGCTTAATATTGGTAACGGAAGAACTCCATTTCTGTAGAAAGCAGGGTTGGAAAAAAACCGGGTTTTTTGTAAAAAACCAAAAAAAACGGTTTATTTGGTTTAAACCAGGTTTTTTTTGGTTTAAACCGGGTTTTTTTAAATATAATTTCCTATTGCATACAGATGCATATCTGTTGATAAAATAAACATTTCTAGATATTATATAAGTAATATAACTTTTGAAAGTATTTAAATTAAATAATTACAGTTAATTATATAGAAAATTGAAATCATTTCTAATTTAAACATTATTAGTAACAGCTATGTCTTATGTTCAAAGTAAACTGCTCTACACAGTGAAACATTGATACCTTGAAAATCGTATGAAGAATCCTTTGATTAATGATACAATAATCAATCAATAAACATTTAATGCAGTTTCATGAATATATCATTCTGTGGTTGTTATTATTCTTTTAATATCCACATACTTCTGGTTATTTTGTTTTCTGAGTGATAACTCCAAGTGTCCAAGTCAACATTTTTGGCCATTAGATTCAGCAACTAACAGAAAAGATTGATTGGTATTATTGAAATGTTATAACTAGCACTCAATTTTTGCCAACAGTGTTATTCAATTTGATATCTTAAGTCACTGTTTTAAATTCTTTAAGGATAATCTTCCCTAATCCAGAAAATTTTCTTTTACAACTTAACCAAAATCTTATAAAGATCATTGTATTTTGTTATTAACTGCTGTAAATAATCTGCATTTTTTAAATGAAAATATTTTATGCTAAACATTGAATATTATTAATCTATTTTATCTTTTCTAATTTCGCATGTTTTAAGAAAAATCTTTAGGGTGCCAGTTATGTTCATCAGCACATGTGAATTTTCATTCTACATGCATAGAAACATGACCTAGGTTCATTATGTCTCATGTTGACTGCTGAGATGAAGTGTTAAAAGTAGAAATGACTTCTATCAATAATTTAAAACAATTAAATTACAAAAAAGAGAAAATATTATATTAGATTTTTTCTAAAAAAACCTAATGGTTTTTTTTGACAAAAAAACCAATTGGTTTAAACCGTGGTTTAAAGCATGGTTAAAACCCCTTGGTTTAAACCGTGCCAACCCTGCCATTTACATTGCTCTATTTATAGAGATACAGAATCGATATAAACTCAGATTAGCAACAGCCAAAGTCAGTTAATCACTTTCGATGCATCAGCGTTGCTCTGATAAAAACATAAATAAAATTACTCACAACAAGTGCCAAATATTGAAAAGTTTTGCTGGAATGTATTGTTGAAATTAATCATACTATTTATTAGTTGTATGCAAAGTATCAGTCAATTTTTTATTTCAGTCGAAATCTCATAGCAATTTTTAGTGTATGTTTTCACAACGGTAAATCAAAGAGAGCTGTTTTTAACTTTTATTCAGACTGCTAAAAGAATGTCTGAAACATTTACACATTTAGAATGTATTTGTTTTTAATAGTTTCCGTAGCGGATAGTTGAATTTCTATTTTTTGAGTAGTTACAAAAAATTAGGTTATTTTAGAACATATTCAAAAAAATGGATACAATAAGAGCTTAAAGATAGATTTTTGAGTGTTTCTCGCCGAATCTATTTTGCTAGCATTTATTTTCATTTGGCTACTGTTTTTTTATTTTTTATTCGCCAAATCGCTAATGTTGGTCAAAAGCCAGCAAGAACACTGGTTCTACTCTAACTCAATCTGAGTTGATGGTCATACTTTTTAGAAAACCGAAGTATATTATAATAAAACTTTTAATAGGCATTCTCACCCTTGTTGTAATATGATAATAATATGATATGTAAGTGATAATATAAAAATAAAGTGGTAGAAGTTACCATTATATGTGCCAGCAATATGCACTTGATGCTCAACATATTTTTTCAGAACTTTTCATGGTGTTATAACATTCACACAAAAATAGGTACCATAATTTCCGTTCTATAATCTGCGGCGGCACATAATCCGCATATGCAATTTTTCTTTTCACCAGAAAAAAGTTAGCAGAAAATCTGTACCATCCTATAATCTGCACTATTAGCGAATCGAATATAATCGATTTCATTGAATCGAATATTGGATTGAATATTAAATTCACGGCCTGCTGCTCTGTTTCCCATCTTTTCTGCATTTTGTACAACTTTTAGTTTGAATTCGACGATATAACTCATACTTTTTTGCAAGACATGTTTTCAAAGATGCACTGATGCTATCACTAAAGAAATGGCTATGGCGTCAAAAAAAGCACTTAATATTCATAAATCCTGTTCTTTCTTTCTTATGTAAGCTTGATTGTTACAGAGCTTAATGAGTACCAAGTGCACATAAGCAGACTTAGATAAAATGTAAAACTGTCTGCGAACTCAAATAATTTCTTAAAAATTTTCTGCAGAAAAACGCCACGCCCCTCCCGAGTCCTAAATTTCCGCTAACAGCAAATATGAAAAGTTATATGCGAGTGGGTGCCACTAAGTAACACCACTAAAAGAAAAATATTAATTTACAAGCATTATTAGCAATTTTTTCTCGCTTGATCCCAGCAACAAAATTTTTTTCTGCAGTCTGCAGCACAAATAGAAATTTTATAAACCGTATGCAGAACTTAAGGACAAATGCCCTCTTTCCAATCCCTTGCATTATGCTACGTGCACTCAACCCCACCCCACACCCCTCCAGTTTTCTGAATTAGACTTCATTGAAAAGAGGATAATATTTACTAAGATATTAAAACCAAAATCCCCTTTCGAATGTAAAAAAATCGCCACAAATCGCGGGAAAACGCTAAACAAGCACGTAAACATTCGCTAAAATTTTCAGCCAAATAAACTTTATTTAAAAGATATCAACATTTAACATTTATTTTTTAACACAAAATTTATTTTTAAAGTGTTAAGTTAGTCTGCAGCACCCGCTTCGATGCTGCACTGTTTCTCCTACTGGCCGTGGCAGGAGAAAAAAAAAAAGCATCATAGCCACCGTTTTGGCATAAGCGCCACACTAACAATATTTTTAAGTTTTAAACTCGTATGTGCCACGGCGCTTCTTCCAAAAAATACTGTACCACGGTACATGGCAAATAATTTCTAGCAAAAATATTTTTTTTTGTCTGGTTGAAAAATAATCTGCAGACCTTCTCAAGAATCTGTGATGTGTGTCACACCGATTCTCCGGCAGGGGTCTTGATATATATATATATATATATATTAATAAAGAAATTTAGAAATTTGTAAGAAAAATCATCAAAACTCTCTGCAAACTTTGAAAATTTTCTGCGAATGGCGTTCGCGTGTTCTTCTATATTATCTGACTCTGCACATAGGCAGGCAGCCAGATTAAGCAATTGTGTGCTGCTGTCATCTATTCGGAAAGTAGCAACCCAAACTAAGAATGATGCTAAAAATTATCGTTTTTTTTTTTTTTTTTTTTTTTCAAAAGTGAAAAGAAAAATCAGATAATCTGCAGTGGCCCATTACCCGCATCACAAAAATGTTCACTTTTTTAGCAGATTATCTGTGGATTATAGGCTGGAAATTATGGTACATATCATTGCAAAGTTTTCATTTTTCTCAAAGTTATTGCTGCCAACCTAAGTTCAGTTAGGATGAAACATTTCGTATGGTGACCAAATAAGTTGTTTTCAACCCCGAGTTCCATTGCCATTAATTTTACCTCTCTGAATTTGTCGGCCGAATTTTGGAACACCCGGTGTACATTAAAAATGTGTTTGTTTTAGATAATCTTCTTCATTAACTTCTTGTTAAGCTGTTACACCTGTAAAAAATATTGCATAGTTTTTAGCCAACAGCAGAGTTGTAATAATCAGAGATGCACTGAATAGTGATTTTGGATGAATACGAATATTCAGTCACTTGAATAATAATTTTTTGACTGAATACTTTTATATTTCAGTGTTAAAATATAGAGTAGCAGTCAAAAGTATTTTGAAAAAGATAATAATTCACTTAATTGAAAAGAATAATAAAATACAAAAATCAATCATTTATTTTATTTAACCATACTCAATGTTTTAATTTTAATAAATTAACAATAAATATTAATAATATTAACAAAACTATATATATACATATATTTATATCTGAAATTTGTCATATTGTAACTCTAGAATTTTTGAGCCGAGTTGCATGAAATTTTTCATATGCTCAGTATATACTAATGCCTCGACCAAGTAAATTGGCCAGCTTCATCCGCCATCTTGTTTCAAAATGGCAGCCATTTGAATTTTGTGAAAACGTTTGGAAATTTTTAGGTTTCCTAACTTTCTCTTTAAAATGTGACTCTTTAAAATATCTTTTAATGTTTCTAACATTCTGTTTAAAACGATACATAAGAGTTTGCATTTTGTGAAACGTAATATTTTCTATAAGTACACAATGTTAGAAAACATAAAAAAATTTCAAAAATTTCAATGGCCACCATTTTGAAACAAGATGGCAGATGAAGCTGGCTAACGAACTTGCTCGAGATATTAATACAGTAGACTCCCTTAAATCCGCGACCCTAAAATCCGCGAACGCCTAAAATCTGCGTATTTTTTCAGATGTAAACAATGAAATTTACAGTTAAGTAGGAACAGCAGTTTGTACAGCAGGAACAAAATTCAAGATGGCGCCGAAATCAGCGACTACCACAATGTTTTTTTACTAAATTTTTTGTTAATCATTCTCTTTTGGTTATTACAGCTGATTTATTACTAAATAAATTTACATTACTTTCGATTTTGATATAAATTAGCATATCTATATCAAAAATTCCAGGGTTCGAAATGGAAAAATCCAGGAACCGGAACGCTATTTAATTTTTTTTTTTTAAATTATAGATAAATTTATTTCTAAACATACAGAGCAGTATAAGAAAAGCATTCAAGACCCTAAATAACAATGAAAAAAGTTACAGTGAGCACAATAAGCTATATATACTGATAATAGCATTAACACTGTTCTCCTAGCTATCACTAGATGGCAGCACAGGACTTTTGGAATCGAATTGAATCGATTTCATTTGTAATAATTTAATATTTTTCTAAATTTTTATTTTACATAATTATTTTAATAATTACTGACGTTTAAACTAATAAATTACTTTAATATTTATCTTATTTTAATGTTTCACTTTATTGTAAGCATTCATTATAATTTCCCTTGCTTAACTGTGAATGAAATTAATGTTTCAAAAATGTAAACAAATCAATGACCAGAAATCTGCAAAATTCTAAAATCTGCACAACCTCTGGTCCCAAGATGTGCGGATTTGAGGGAGTCTACTGTATGTACTATGAATATGAAAAATTTCATCCAAATCAGTTCAAAAATTTGTGAGTTACTACATGACAAAATTCAGATATAAATATATATATGGATAAGCATCGTTAGCCTATGGTAACAAGTTTTAGCACACTATCATTGAGATTTATATATATAATTAAAATTTAATTCAAATAAAAAGAATTAAAACATTATTTAAATTTTTTTATATATAATCATATAAAGATATTATAAGGTTTACGGCAAAAAAAAAATTGTTGGTGCTTACTTACTTTAATAGACATGCACTCCATGCCAAACATAAATAGCAGAATTTGGTAAAATCTAACAAAAAGTAAGAAAACAAAGTTGCATTTCTGATGAAATAAAATTCAAGTAAAATTGTCAGTAATTTTCAGAATGAATGTATTATTCAAGGAAAATGTATCTTTATTATGCATATTTAATTATATATTATTAATTATTTACTTCAATTTAATTATTTTTTAATAATTAAATAATTATAATTTTTTTAGTTATACCTACATTATTAATTATTTACTTCAATTTAATCATTTAATTATTTTTTAAATTATCTTACGTTTTATTATTCTAATTTATTACCATTTTTAAAATTATCTTATGTTTTATCATTCTAATTTATTACTTAATTATTTTAATATTTTACTATATTACAAGCATTCATTACAATTTTGATTGCATTATTACATTCAAACTACTGTTTAAAAAATGTAAACAAAGCAATGACCAGAATTCCACAAAATTCTAAAATCCACACAACCTGCGCAGATTTAAGGGAATCTACTGTATTATAAGTGTTGGCAGAATTGTGTTCTCATATTTAGAGTTGTTCAACCGTGCAGTTAGAAAAACATTTTAAGGGGACTCTTTACTCATGAGAAGCAATCCCTTAACTGTGAGTTTGAAACTTAAATAACAATTAATAAATACAGTAGCCTCCCTTAAATCCGCGAACGCCTAAAATCCGCGTATTTTTTCAGATGTAAACAATGAAATTTACAGTTAAGTTGCAGGAACAAAATTCAAGATGGCGCCGAAATCGGCGACTACCGCAATGTTTTTTTTACTAAATTGTTTGTTAATCATTCTCTTTTGGCTATTACAGCTGATTTATTACTAAATAAATTTACATTACTTTTGATTTTGATATAAATTAGCATATCTATATCAAAAATTCCAAGGTTCGAAATGGAAAAATCCACGAACCGGAACGCTATTTTAAAATTTTTGTTCGCGGATTTTTTTTTTTTTTTTTAATTATAGACAAATTTATTTCTAAACATACAAAGCAGTATAAGAAAAGCATTCAAGACTCTAAATAACAATGAAAAAAGTTACAGTGAACGCAATAACCTATATATACTGATAATAACATAACTGTTCTCTTTGCTATCACTAGATGGCAGCATAGGACTTTTGGAATCGAATTGAATCGATTTCATTCGTAATATTTTTATTTTACATAATTATTTTAATAATTACTTACTTTTAAACTAATAAATTATTTTAATATTTTACTTATTTTAATGTTTCACTTTATTGTAAGCATTCATTATAATTTCCATTGCTTAACTACCAATCAAATTATTGTTTCAAAAATGTAAACAAATCAATGACCAGAAATCTGCAAAATTCTAAAATCCGCACAACCTCTGGTCCCAAGCTGTGCGGATTTGAGGGAGTCTACTGTACAAAAATAAGCAGATATTTGATGTCCTGTTGCAACATACTATAAGGGCGCTAAGTTAAAGTTATTAAGTATACTGTCATGCATATATCTTTTACTCAACATCGACTGCAGCTTGAATTCAGCACCATCGCTAAGAATCTTTAATGGGGGAGAGGACCTAAAATTGCCAAGTCAAATTTCAGTATTTTGCCAACTGACTGAGAAGCAAAAATAAATAATTGTCGAAGTTACCACAGTCAGAAAATGTAATAATAGATAAATAAGAATGTTTTCATTAAAAACACACAATCTTGCTCATTGGTACATAAAAACAAGAACTTTAATATGAACTTATAATCAGATTTTATTGTGAGAATGGCTGCAGAAGCAGCTCGAAACGTAGACTTTATATTTTAGTTTATTTTTAATTGTATAAGTTCATATTAAAGTTCTTGTTTTTGTGTACGAATGAGAAAGACTGTGTGTTTTTAACGAAAACTTTTTTACTTATTATATTTTATGGAGCAATTATCCAGTATGTGTAAGATCTTATTTGTAAAAAGCTTTAATAATATCCCTATTTATATTTGTAACTTTCGCTAAGTCTATCAGAAATAGAAAGTGTCTTAAAATTTTTTTTTTATTAAAGTTTTAAACAAATTTTTCAACCAAGTTTGTAAATTTGCAAGGTGTAACAGAAATTCGTGAAAGTTTGGGGGGGGACTCAGACTGTCTAAAAGAAGTAGGGAAGCAATTGGTACCTACTTTTGAAAATGCAGTTTGTAATAACTACTGTTCAAAACAAATAGTTGTAGCTGTAAATAACTACGTTTTTTAAAATAAAATATATGTAGAATCGTTCGTTAAATAAGTTTTTTAAAAAAATGCAAATTTTCAAACCACTGAATAGGTGCTAGTCTAATATGAATACAACGTTAATAACGAAACTTTCGTTTCCCATTTGAGATAAATAACTAGTCTTCTAGATATAATAATTAAGTTTAAAACTTAATCTAATTTGAACTAAAGTATTTCTCTAATTAATTAAAGAAAATATAAAAACACTTCTAGCGTATTTAGATTGACAAATGGTAAAATATCACTTACCACTTTCTACAACTAAGCCTACAACAAAATGGCGAAATGACGCTAGGGGAAAACTTCGATTAAAACTACCTATTCGATTAATATTGTCTTATGCTGCCATCTGTTGTAATACTAATTGTAAAAAATGTATTGTACAGAGTTTCAGCGAAAATGAAATCATGCTGAAACTTTATATTATTCCATTTGACAGTAGGAGGAAGCAAGAATTTTTGAAGTAAAACGTCATTCATACTAAAATTATTATTTTGCCCATTTCGTCTTTTAGCTTTTTTTCCTATTTTTCATATCATATATATTTAATAGTTTATAAACACTTAATTTATTCCCAATTTTTTTCTATCTTTCATATTTTCTTTTCTTGGGGGATAAAGAAAAAAAACTTTTAACATACCTATACACATATAAATTGATAAAAGAAGCACAAGCAAAACTTAAATTAAAAATTACTCCCTATGAACATGGATAATTTGAAAATGAGATTATCTATAAAATTTTAAAAAGGTATGAATGTTTTGGCATTTCTTAATTTTTAAAACTTTAAAATCACCTTATCAAACAATGCTTAGTTTTATTTTATAAGGGCGATTAACTAGTTCTTTGTTAGCACAAAAAACTCAGTCATTAATACATTTTGAATAAAGTATTTAATAAATGGAATCAAATAAGTATCCCATAGATACAAGACATACTTCATTAATTAGATTTATTCACTGGAAACATGTTTACTTGATTTTTTAAAAAGGTGTAAAAGTTGGTAGGTTATGTTCCTAAACCAGGCTGATCAAAATAAAAGAATATAAAATTATGCAATGAATATTTTTCAAAGCCAGAAGTTAGATATACTTTGAAGAAGGTATGCGGAAAATCTTAAAATAACTTTATTGAAATTAGCATTTTTGAACGAAATTAACTAAGTTATAACCATCACTGAGATTTATTTATTTTTTGTTGTTACGTTATACATGGAAAATATTATTTAGTACCTCATTTTGAAGAAAGACTTGTGTGTAAGTGAATGCATATTTTATTACCCATAATCCTTAAAAAATATAAATTTCCGAAATAGGCAGTTATTCATTTGTTTTCCAAAACAGTGTTACTGTATACATCATGTTGAAAAATTTGACAAATTATAATCATCGTTTTCCATTTTCCCAGAAGTTAAACATACTTTGAAGAACGCATGTAAAAATTTAAAAATAGTTTTAATAAAATTAGCATTTTTCAATAACATTTAATAAAATTACAACCATCATTCACATTTTTTTGTTGTTGTTGTTGCATTCTACATGTAAAAATCTTTTAGCATCTTATCTTAAAGAAAGACTTGTTTGTATGTGAATGTATATTTTATTACCTAAAATATTTTAAAAAATCAATTCCCTAAATAAGCAATTATTCCTTTGTTTTCCAAAACGATGTTACTGTAAAATATCATGGTGAAATATTTGATAAATTACAATCACCATTTTTAATTATAACAACACTGTTTATTTTGGAGGAAAACTACAGTAGACTCCCTCAAATCCACACAGTTTGGGACCAGAGGTTGTGTGAATTTTAGAATTTTGCAGATTTCTCATCACTGCTTTGTTTACATTTTTCAAAGAGTACTTTGAATGTAATATTGCAATCAAAATTATAATGAATGCTTACAATATACAGTGCAGAACCATTTATCCGGAATGCTTGGGGTCATATGTATTCCGGATAACTGGTTTTTCCGGTTAACTGGTTGTGCATTAAAGCAGCATCCATTTGATAAGTTTTGTGAAATATGTGTGGTTGTGGCATTATTTCTGATTTTAAATTATTAGATTACTTGGATTAAAAATCAATGCAGGAAAGATCAAAAGTTATCCAGAGTTTAAAAGAAGGTAATTTATGGGAATCCCTTAGGAACAAAAATTCTTCTGTTTCCTCTGCATAAAAATTAAAACATCTAAAATACAACTAAATATGTTTTCATTTCAAATACTAGATGTTGTCATCAAATTATACAATTGTTTCAAGCAAAGCCTATGCCAAACTGGCAGTATATGACACCTTTTTCTGCAAAGATTCTGAAATCAGTCTATCAGAAATGTCATTCCGGATAACTGGTTTTTCAGTTAACTGGTTTCTGGATAAATGGTTCCATACTGTAATAAAATATTAAAATAATTAATTAAAGTTATAAACTAAAATTATAAAAAGAAAGATAATTTTTTAAATGATCAACTTATTAAAAGTAAAAGTCAAGTGAGTAAAAAATAATGTATAATTAAATATGCATAATAAAGACAAGATACATTTTTCTTGAATTATTGAAAGAATATCAAACATACATCAAAATCATAAGGTAAGGAAGTTTTATTTCAGGTTTATCTAGTCTTAATAACCAAAAAAGCTTCATTAATACAGTGAAATACAGTTAACAAAACTGAGGGGACCAAAAATGTTTTTCGTGTTAAAAGATTCGTTAAAAAAAGAACAAAACTCACAAATATTTTCGATGTTGTCAAATTTTACTTCAATTTCCTGTTAAATTACTAGTTGCATCCATTAGGATAAAAAGCAAGTAAAAAAATATTATTTTGGGGGGAAAAAATCAGATATCTTTTTTAAGTGTCTTTTTCAGCATTCTGGAATTGAGTTTGAACCAAATAAGCAAAGCTGTTTCTAAATCTTTGTGCTTAGCCGTTCTCATATGTTCTCTCTTTGGCTTAAATATACTGCGCTCAAACATTAATGCAATGGGATCCCTGTTTTTTATTATTGTTGATAAAGTGGAAATGGCAATGCTCTTTGCAGATTTCTGTTTTCGTCATTCTTTTTCATCAACTAGTTTAAACAGTTTCATCTTCATTTGAAGCGAAATGGCAGTTTGTTTTTGCACTGATTTCTCAACCATTGTTCTAATAAAACATAAGCTAATTTACAAAAAATAAGAAATTCACTGATTTTCACCCAAAATTCAGTGGTTTTAACAGAAAATTCACCAGTTTTAACTCAAACTAACTAGCTCGAAAGTGAATTTTTTTTCATGTTAAATGATTTTTGTTTCGTGTTAAAAGAAAAAAAAATGTATTAAATTGCTTAGTATACTGTCCGGACCGCTATATCATTTCGTATTAACCGATTTTTTATATTAAGCGTTTTCTTGTTAAACGTATTTCACTGTATACATAAATATATTTGGTAAATTGATTGTGATTGCCAGTGATATCAAGAATATCTTGATTTTTTTCACAAATAAATTTATACCTCCTCCATGAAAAACCACAAGTTCAGTCATATTATCGAGAATTACATTTTAAAATACATACGGAATGATATAAAACTGAAAGATTCTGTAATTTTGCCCCTACATCTGAACTGTAAATTATATTGTTTACATATGTGATTATGTGTGGATTTTAGGGAATCTACTGTATTAAATTCAGTAATGTGGAAATAAAAGGACTCCATCTTAAATAGGACGTCATCACCATGGCAACCTAGAATCGTTACCTATCATGGGATATGATTGAATTCATTGCGTATGATACGATTTAATAGAAGAAATAAAACTTTTATTAATATTTTTTAAAGTTTTGATTCAGTTTTAATGAAATTTGATATCATGCGACAAAATTCTGCAATGATTACATATATTAAATTACAAACCATTCGGTTGGTAGTTTTTGTGTTGCTATAAGTAGACAGACAAATCAGACAATGACTATAGATGCCACATATTTATATAAATATGAACGCAGCTAAAAACAATGCATAGTTGAAAGATTAAGTTGGATTAATTATTAATGGGCTGTATACCCCTCATTTTATGAAAAATGATAATTTTCAAACTTTTTACTTAAAATAATTCAGAGTTGAAATATTTAAATTTTATTTTGGAGGATCCTTAAATGCATTTATTATAACTAAAGACTGGATTTTAAAATAATATAAATAGTTTATTTAACAACAACAACAACAAAAAAAATGTTAAGTAATTAGGCATTTTTACTGTATTTTTTACATATGTTATGTTTTTCTTGGCGGAGGAGGTGGGGAGGCGCCATTATTTATATAATGCACAACAAACAAATAAAAGTTATTGAATTTTTATTAGGCCGATAGTTAGCAGCATAGCATATTATTAATCGATTATTGATGTATAATCGAAAAGTTTTCAGCTTCATCGCGTCTACGGAATAAATGGCGTCACTTATCTTATTACATAGTTTCTGTCTGTCCGTCTTATATCGTAAATTTCATAAAATATCTATATTCTTTTCATTAGTAAAAGATTATTTTTTCGTCTGATTTACTTTATTTCTTTTTTTATTCCCAACAGAGTTGAGAAGTATTAAGAATTAAAAGAAAGTTGCGAGCAGTAGTTGTGTTAAGCCTAATGTTCACCCTTTAGTCATCATTTGACGGTAATTTATTTTAAGCTATGATATTTATATCTAATCCCTTTAATCTATTTTCTTATTACTGTTTCAATGCAATATTTTTTTATTTAATATTAATTTTACGATCATTTCAAAATGTCTATTCATGTGATTTTTCCTTTTTTTTTTTTTTTTTTTTTTTTTTTTTTTGTAACATTTCATACAGTGGCTCCGAAAAATGTTCATACACTTTAAAAATTTGTAGTAAAAAGGAAGTACTCAAACTGAATTCGAATATGAAGTCCAATATTTTTCCACATGATTTGTTTTAAAATACGTATTGACTGATCATCTGTTTATATAAAAATGAAAACGGAAAGAGGCATAAAAAGAATCCGCCCAAAAGTCTTCGTACACTAAAATATTTTCGGATAAATTCATAATTAAAATTGTTGTCTGTCGTTTTATTTTTGCCTTGTGCGGACATTCAAAAAATCAATTGACTTTAATTTTTGCTCTCTTTCTCCGTAATATTCTATTTATTATTTAAAAATGGCTCATAGTCATTAAGGAGAAACTAACAGCATTCGAAAATTGATTATCTTTCATCATAGTACTGGTAAATCAGTTCGGAATATTGTCAAAGTAAACACAGCGTGATCAGAGATTTACAAAAAAAAAAAAAAAAAAAATGTGAAAAATCCATGTTTAAGTGTTGTAAAAGTTGCTACAGAATTTAATGAAACACTTTCTACTTCAATTTCACCTGAAACAGTTAAATGAGTGCTGAGATCAGCTGGATTAAATGGCAGGGTTCCCATCGTCATGGAAAGTCAGGGAAAATCTGGAAAGTCATGGAATTTCAAAGTAGTCAGGGAAATTTCCAAATATATAGGAAAAGTCAGGGAATTTACAAATATTTTCTAAAAAGTTTTGGAGAAAAAATGAAAAAGACACGAAGATTCATCGAAAAAAATGAAAAATGATATAAAATTCATCGAAAAAATGAAAAATGACGCGTAATTAATCAAATAGTCTCGGGGAAAAAAAACTGCTAATTTTGACAAAGGACTGCAAAAAAAGGTAACAAATTTCGTTATATGCCCGTTTGATCAGGGAAAGTCATGGAATTTTTTTAGATTTGGCCATGGAAAGTCGGGGAATTTGCCAGTCATATTTTGCTGGGAACCCTAAATGAGCATTTTGCCGGTAGAAAATTTTTGTTTAGTGTGAAAAACAGAAAGCTTAAGCTTTCCTTCGCAATACTTATGATAAAAAAAACTCAAATCGTATTGAAATAATGTCTTATTAACAGATGAAAGCAAATTTAACATTTTTGGTTCCAATGGGCATATAATTGTATGGAGAAGAAAAAATGAACTTAATCCCACAAACTTAGTTAGAACAGTTAAGCATGGCAGTGGAGGTGTTTTTCTGTGGGGGGTGCATGGCTGCATCAGGAGAAGATAATTTGGTATTTATTGATGGCATAATGAATCACAATCTTTATTTAACACTAGAAAGACCGAGAATTTTACTCAAATCTTAGAAAAATATTTCACACCAGAATTTTTTTTTAAATTATTAACTTATCCATTTAACTAGTTTTTTTCTTTGTATCTTTTAAACTAGTTTTATAAAAAAATTTCTGGATCGAACCAAGATATATTCATTTAGTAGCAATCAAAATGACTGCTCGTGGGTTTTCTAGTGCTGTAAATATTAAAAGACAATTTAAAGATAATTTAAAAAGACAATTTTGAAAGATAATTTAAAAAGACAATTTTAAAAGATATTTTAAAAGACAATTTAAAGTTATCAGCCCAAAATTTCAGAATTGGAAAGAACTTTGCTTTTTATCATGATAACGATCCTAAGTATACATGGCTCTTAACGTTCGACTCTGGTGTCTCCATAAGTTCTGGAAACACCACCTCAGTCACCGGATTTAAACACAGTGGAACATATTTGGAGAGAATTGGAGGTTAGAGTATGAAGAAATAACATTAAAACGATAAGCAAACTAAAAACAGTAATGATTGATGAACATTGATGCAAATATTACAAAAAAACTAGTGAAATTTATTCCCAGAAGTTTAAAGTTATTTTAGAAGCTAAAGGATATCCTACTAAGTACTAATTTGATGAAATATTACAATATTTACTAATATATATAGAGAGATAATTATTTTAAGTGTACAAAGACTTTTGTGATTTAACACTTTTTTGCTAGTTTTAGATTATTTATTTCTTCAAAATAACATTTTACTATGTTTTTAAAATATTTTCTGTAATTTTGTTTACTCAGTAAACTTTCTCAAATCCACACAGCTTGGGACCAGAGGTTGTGCAGATTTTAGAATTTTACAGATTTCTGGTCATTGTTTTGTTTACATTTTTTAAGCAGTAATTTGAACCTAGTAATGCAATCAAAATTATAATGAATGCTTACAATATAGAAGATCTTTATAATGCAATTCTCCATATAACGCACAACTTATCAGATGTAAACAATGATTTTTGCAGTTAAAAAGCACCTGCATAGTCACATTGTAAAATATTGCTACTCTCTAGATGATTAAATTTAATACATTAGTTCAACTTAATCTTCTAATTTAAGACCTTTTTAATGAAAAAAATGCTATTATTACAACAAACATTTTTGAAAATGTCTAATATAAGCGATGGTTGTGTCATGTTTGGATCATGTTTATAAAGTAAATTTAACAATGTCTGACCTATATTATGCAAAAATTTATACTTTGGATAACTCTTGGTAACAAGGAATGCAGTACAGTCAAACCCCATTATAGCGAACCCGGTTTATAATGAACGAAAATTTTGGTCCCGCCGGTTTCCTATTGTATTTAATGATAATTTATCATTTTATCGCGAATCTCCGAAATCTTAGGAATCGGCTAAAACAAACATTTTTTCCAGTCGACCACTGAATTTTTTTTAAAAACTTTTCCGCAGTTGTGAAAACAACACTTCGACTCTAATTTCATAAGAAAATGTATGCCTGTCAGTGAAACACGGTGCAAATCAGCGATAAGTCTGTTTATTAAAGGGTAGAAACTAACTGAATTCTTTCCCTTCTACGACAGCCAATCTGCAGGTGTGACTAACAATTAAAGCAACAGTTAAAGGTAAAATGAATTTATTTCCATTTGTCTTCATTTTTAGTTAATTTAATTAGTATTGTGTCAGTTTATTGTAATGGATTTAGTCAATGTAATTAATTAATGATCATTTTTAATAGATTTTATGTATCATTTTGTAACACATTGTCATAGAATATACATAGCAACTAATGAGCTATACATTTTGTGAACTCTAACATTTTTCTTAACGGTTCGGATGTAACGAACCACCGGATATAGCGAACAAAACCTTTGGTCCCCTGGAGTTCGTTATAACAGGGTTCAACTGTATAATGTAATTTGATATGTTCCAGACACATTTGGCCATGTTTACAAGGTGAATTTAATGATGTGATCCATATAACGCACAACTTTGCATTTTTAGGTTTGCGTTGTAAAGATCTTCTACTTAGTAAAATATTAAAACAATTAAGTAGTAAACTATAATGATAAAAAAATAAGATAATTTTAAAAAATGATTAAATTATTGTATGTAAAGGTCAAATAATTAATTAAAAATATATAATTAAATATCTATAATAAAGATGAGATACACTTTTTCCTTGAATTATTCAATGAAAATTTGCTCATAAAGATACCTTAATACAGTAGCGCTCAAAAGTATTTTGACAAAGATAATAATTCACTTAATTGAAAAGAATAATAAAATACAAAAATCAATCATTTATTTTATTTAACCAAATTCAATGTTTTAATTTTAATAAATTAACAATAAATATTAATAATATTAATAAAATTATATATATAGATATAGATATCCATATATATATATTTATATCTGAAATTTGTCATGCCGTAACTCTCGAATTTTTTAACCGATTTGGATGAAATTTTTCATATGCATAGTACACACTAATCCCTCGACCGAGATCGTTGGTCAGTTTCATCCGCCATCTTGTTTCAAAATGGCGGCCACTTGAATTTTGTGAACACGTTTGGAAATTTTTAGGTTTCATAACTTTCTCTTTAAAATGACCTATGTTGTTAACTTTCACTGTGTGACTTTTTAAAATATCTTTTAATGTTTCTAACATTCTGTTTAAAATGATATATAAGAGTTTGCATTTTGTGAAACGTAACATTTTCTATAAGTATACAGTGTTAGAAAACATAAAAAAATTTCAAAAATTCCAATGGCCGCCATTTTGAAGTAAGATGGCGGATGAAGCTGGCCAATGAACTTGGTCGAGACATTAGTATGTACTATGCATAAGAAAAATTTCATCCATATCGGTTCAAAAATTCGAGAGTTACAGCATGATAAAATTCAGATATAAATATATACATATATATGGATATATCTCTATAAATATCTATATATATAGTATATATATAATTTTATTAATATTTATTGTTAATTTATTAAAATTAAAATATTGAATATGGTTAAGTAAAATAAATGATTGATTCTTGTATTTTATTATTCTTTTCAATTAAGTGAAATATTAGCTTTGTCAAAATACTTTTGAGTGCTACTGTAATTCACATCAAAATCCTAAAGTAAGGAAGTTTTATTTCAGGTTTAGCCAGTCTTAATAATCAAAAAAGCTGGATTAATACATAGATATGTTTAGTAAAAAGATTGTGATTACCAGTGATATCTGCAATATCTTGATTTTTTTCAGAAATAAATTTATACACGCCCTTCATGAAAAACCACAAGCTGAATATATTGAGAATTACATTTAAAAAAAAGTACATATGGAATGGTATAAAACTAAAAATTTTTGTAATTTTGCCCCTGCATCGAAAGTGAAAGTTTCATTGTTTACATCTGCGATGATGTGCAGATTTGAAGGAGTCTACTCTAATAAGTTATAGATCTTATTAATTAATGCTTATTCTGAAATATTAATTTTCATTAATGGATACAGCATTATTTCATTGAAATTAGTAAGTGTACGAACACTTTTGTGAGCCACTGTATATTGTTAATCCATGCATAAATTATATTTTGGTTTTATTAATGATTGATTATTTTTTTAAATTTAGCCCCCGATGTAAATACTCACTGAGAGGTGTTTTAGACTTTCTTTTAATAGAATTTAAGTGCTGATATTTAATTTTTATTTTCGGATTAAATTCACCTATTTTGAAAATATTTATGCATATTTCAAATTGTTTCTTTAACTCTAGATTACTAGACATAGCATAGCGTGATAATTACGAGCATCTAGGCTTAAGGGGACTCTGTACGCTTCATTCAGCGAAAAATGATGAAAATATCGTTTTTTTTTTCATTTTTTGCTTAAATTATACTTTATTATCTCTTGTATATTCTCATGAAGTCTCGTACAGATCAGAGTCTTATGAATACAGTTAAAATGAATTTTATTCCATCACTGTCTTTCAAATGCCACACCCACTTCACTTTAAAAGTGTTTTTTCTCAGTTTGTGTTTTCTGAGGAAGTAGCATGTTCAAAGTGATAAAACTTTTATGCATATTTTTCAATTGACATGACATTCTTTTTATTTTTTTTTATTGTTCCTTATGGTCTACTTGATAAAATTAAGTATTAGATTTAAAATAAAGTAAAAAGGGTTTTTTTACACTTAAAAATGTAAAATAAATTCAGTTTTTACTGTAATTTTACACGTATTTGCACATTTTATTTTTTTTCTCCCAAACTAATTAACTTACGGTAAATCCGATACTCAAAATTATACAGCACACTTCTAAGAATAGTTTAAAAAAAAATAGCTGAAAATTGTACGAGAAGATACATTTTAAAATTTACTTAAATTCTTTAAAAATTTTTTAACTTTTCAAATTTTTCCAGGGGAATTGAACCATTTCTTAATAGAATCATTTTCTTTCATTGAGTCGTTTATTTTTATGCCGAACATGTACCTTAAAATGCTTAAATTTAAAAGAAGGTTCAAAGGGTACCGAGTCCCCTTAAGTTTATGTAAGAGACAATAAATTGAGTACAGATGCAGGGTTAGAAATTAGGAACTTTAAACATGGCATAATATGCTTAAATTAAAAAAAATGTTCAAAGGCTACCGAAACCCCTTAAGCAGGGGCCGCGCTAGCCATTCGCCAACTCGCTAAATGCGAATACATCGTCAAATTGGCGAGAAAAAAATTATTATGACGAAAAAGCAGGCGAATGATTTTTTGCTGTTGTAATCATGTTTTGGAATGTAAATGAATTTCTATTTTTAGCGCGAGTTCACGTACGGCCGTATTTCCAGTCTATATTTCTCCTCTTCTTCTCGGCTGGCAAAATTTGCTGTTCTGTTTCGAATTTTCCGAAAATTTAAGACAGTCGATTCTGAAAATTTTAAAAAATCGGTCATCCAGTCCGAAAATTCGGATATAAAAATATCACGGAAAATTTTCGAAGAAGAAATAACCAATCCCGCAAAGAATCGCGAAAAAACACAAATTTTGCCAAAAAATCACTGGAAAAACGCAAATTTCGTCAAAAGTTCCTGAAAAACCTCGAATTTCGTCAAAGGATCACGAAGAAAAACGCAAATTTTTGTCAAAGAATCGCGGCAAAACGTAAATTTCGTCCAAAAGATCGCGAAAAAACGCAAATTTTGTCTAAAGTCTCCGAAAAAAATCCAAATATTTCGTCAAAAGATAGCGAAAAAACACAAATTTCATCAAAAGAGGGCGAAAAAGCGCAAATTTCATTAAAAGGCCACTAAAAACCCACAAATTTCGTCAAAAAATCGCAAAAACGTAAATTTCGTCAAAAGATCGCGAAAAAATACGAATTTCGTTAGAGAATCATAGAAAAACTCAAATTTTGTCAAAAGGCCATGGAAAAAATGCATAGCTAGTGCTCGGACGTTATCCCCCCCCCCCCCCCTTGTGTGAAAATTTGCTATGAATTTAAAAAAAAAAATTCTACTCAGAACCACCCCTGGCGTGTAACTACATGAAGATCTGAGAGAAATGTATGAGAAATAAAAATTTTTATTATTCTTTATATACAGTGCGTGTAAAAACTTTAAGGACAGCACAGAATTGTAAAAATTTTGATAAACTGAAAATGCGACAAGTGAAATGGTAATTTAATGTTGATCATAAAGTGGAAATACCAATATAAAAGTCAACAGAATGTATCTGTGTCCTTTTTATTGCAAAAAAATCATAATCAAGCAAAAAAAAAAAAAAAATGCTATTTTTGACTGTGTGAAAACTTTAAGGACACCAGTATTTTTTTTATAGAAATATTAGACATAATTATTATTAAGTATTGACCAAAACAGGTATTTAATGTCGGAACCGAAACCGAATTTCAGAGATCTTCCTACTTTCGGCCGAAAACGAAAATATTCAAAACCTTTTTTAAGTATACTTAAATTGTATATATTAAAGTAATTAATACATACATAAATATATTATTAATTTATTATACGTATTTATTAAATATGCGTAATAATAGTTTGCGTATTTATGTTTGCTATATATAGTTGCTGAATATAGTTTGCTAATTATGCGTATTTATGAAATATACATAATTATTAATTAATTATACGTGTGGCCCAAATTGTCTCTGTGCCTTAGATCCAAAACTTTTTTTTTTCATATAAAATAAAACGTAATTAATTCATCAACAACACAGAAAATTTTCTAATTATACGAATTTCATTTAATGAAAAAATAGTTTAGTTTCATGTATATACACCTCGATTTATTTTTTATAATGATTTCTGTAAATGATCATCTCTTATACTAGAACTTTCTCAAAGAGTATTCGAAACTCTTCTGTGGTTTCAAACTGAAAATTTTCTATTACTGTTGTGTCTGCAGCTTTTAATGAGCAAGTAAAAAACTTTAGTTATATACGCATTGCTTGCTTTATAATTTGCATTCACGTATTGAATCAGTCATGACTGATAATTACAAATAACGAAGTTCGTAGCAATAAATAGTATCATTTGAGCCAGCCGATAAAGCTCAATTCGATGAGAAATGTTAAATATTTCCGAAGAAAGAAACAAGATTTTTGGAATGCTAATAGTTTTTTTTTTTTTTTTTTTTTTTTGAGTTTTGGTCGAAAATCTGAGTTTCGCCGAAAACAATTTTCGTTGATGAATTAATTAAGTTTTATTTTATATGAAAAAAAAAAGTTTTGGAACTAAGGCAGAGAGCGACAATTTGGGCAACACGTATAATTAATTAATATGTATATTTAATAAATATACATAATTAATTAACTGTTATACATATTTAATGAATACGTATAATTAATTAATAATATATTTATGTATGTATTGATTACTTTCATACATACAATTTAATTACTTTTAAAAAGTTTTTGGACATTTTCGTTTTCGTCCGAAAATAGGAAGATCTCCGAAATTCGGTTTCGGCCTTAAAAACCTGTTTCGGTCAATCCTTAATAATAATTATATATAACATCTCTATAAAAAAAATACCGGTGTCCTTAAAGTTTTTACACAGTCAAAAATAGCGTTTTTTGCATAATTATGATTTTTTCGCAATAAAAAGGACACAGATACATTCTGTTGATTTTTATATTAGTATTTCTACTTTATGATCAACATTAAATTACCATTTCACTTGTCGCATTTTCACTTTATCAAAAATTTTACAATTTTTTGCTGTCCTTAAAGTTTTTACACGCACTGTATTTGAAGAGCTTGAAAAGATTCTTTGATAACAAAATTTTCAAACTTCTGCTCATGAAAGTTTTTAATATAAACAGTTATCCGCTTCTCAGGATTCCTTGTTCCTTTTTGATTACGAGGACTTCAACCACCTTCTTTTCTTGATCCAGATACATGGTTTGTAGTGCCAAAACTCATTCCAATCACTTTATTTGCAATATCCCATTCATTCAAAGCTTTATAAATTGCATGACCTGTTGCAGAAGGAAGATCAATGACTGAAAGCACCTGAGAAACTCTTTTTACCAAAACTGTAATTGATAGTCTATTTTCTCTTTACTGGTTAATTCTGGTAAAAGTTACCAATCTCAATGGACAATAAAGGGAAAATTTCTTTGTAGCCTTTCTGTGATTATTTAATTCTACTAATAAGTATTATTCGACGAAACTTACCCCTGTTCAGGCTGACTTCTTGAATATCATATCCTAAACTTTTTGTAGTTTCAGCAAGTAAAAGTACTGCTTTTCTGTCAGATACTTTTGTCCTGTCTACAGCTGTTGCTGATTCTAGAATTATTATCTTAGCTTTGAATGGACCAGGACCTGATGCTACAACCTCAAACAATTTTATTTCTTGATCGCGTTCTTCAGTTTTATTTTCATCTTTTTCGTTTGAGGCTATCAGTAGAAGACTCGAGTACTGCAACTGCTGTTTCTTTCTCCTGTGATTATTTCATTTTTTTCTAATCTTTTTTTCAGCAGAATTTTCGTTTTATCAGCAATCAATTTTTTCTGCAAAAGATTTATGTCATCATTGATCCTCGTTTGCCATTTTCTCGCTGAGCTAGAAATCTCTATCATCAGCTATTTTCATTATGCTTAAACATCCATATGAGCGATACCAAAAAAGTTATCTAATTTTGAAGAAAATGCATGCGCTTTGGCTTTCTGATTAGCCTTTTTGCGTCCTTTGTTCTTTTTTAACAGTCTCTATTTTTCAAATAATTCCTCTAATTTCGTTGAGAGTTCCCCCTAGGAATTCTGGCCTTCACCCAAAATTCTGTTATTTCTGCTGCTGCGACCTTAGACCTTAGACGCTACTCATACTATAGCTTTTACTGTACCTCAACCCCCTCCGAAATGATAAGTCTAGATACACCTCTGATTTTATGAATTGTTTATATAAATTCGTCCAATGATGCTTTGCCTTGTATTAATACTTAGCTTTCATTACAGCATGTTAAATTGGATGCAGGATTAAAGTTAATTTTCCTCAAATGTTTATATCAGTTTTTGTTCCTGGTCTGACTCAAGCTCAATCTGTCTTATATTCGAAACTTTATTTATTCATGTATAGGAAAAAATATTCCTCCTTCAAAATTATATATTATATTCTATTTCAAATCAATTTAATGCTATTTTGATCAGAATGAAGGGAAAGCAGAAATCGTGTTTTCCTATTCTAGTGATAGTATTTGTAAATTTATGTCGGCGACGCATTGATATGGCGCCACACAAGAGACTGAACAATCAATTTGCTTTCAGTACAGTTTTCTTTTGTGACAGTAGGATAATTTTAATTGGTTTTTTTTTTAAATTATTATTTAGTTATCTAACCAGAAAAAAATATTTTCTGTTTTTAGCCAATGAGCTTGAACTTGAGGTTTTATTTGTTTGAGGTGTTTTGTCTTCTATTGTACGAGTATAAAAATCACGTTAGTGATTTTTCTATTTATTTTGTATCATGAACGCTGCCCATGCTAAGACTCTGCTCTGCCCATTTACGAAGTTTCTCTCCTTTGTAAGTACATATAATTGCCATTTGTTGTTATTCTGATAGAAAGCAATCGAGCAGTGTTTCTCCTTTTTCTATAAAAGCATTGAACCTTTCCTCCAATAATGGTGTCAAATTTTTAATTTAATCTGTTTTTCAGGGCTCATCACAAAAGATTGTTATGCGGAACTAATCGATTATAGTTTAAGATATGCGCCTTTTATAGAAAAAAAAAATGTTCCATTCTTCAGCATATAAGTATTAATTTCTGTAAATTTCATTAATTTTTTCATAAAAATGCATAGCTGCGAACTATCCTTTTTTTGTGTTAACACTATTTCCGAATCATAATCCTTACCATATTTAATCATAGGATTCACTAAAAATCGCAATTAACATTATAATTAGGCAAAGATTACTATTCGGAAGGACTGATAACTAAAAAGTGGCATAGTTGACAGCTAAGTATATGCTGATAGATATAATTAAAATTTTTGTTTTGCTAAAGAAAAAAAAAGATGCTTTAAATTTTACAAATAATGTACAAAATATAAATATGCAGATTGGAGTGACAAGGAGGGGGGAGGGGGAACGGTACAGTTGTTAGTACTGGTACCGCAGATTATTAGGGCTCCGGTACTTTTTTGCTAGAAATTAAGCCCTTCTACACTCACTACAATTGTTGGTAAAGAAACTCTCGTCATCGAAGAAAATTAATTTCAAGTCCTGTAAATATTGGATTTATTATTGGCACTGTATTTAATTGGCAATATGTATTACAGATTGGTGAAAAAAACAGTTACAAATTTAAGATTAATCGTGTGTTTGAAACCTACATCGTATTTACTCCCTTTCTAAATATCAATAGTTTAATAAGAAAAACTTGGACTTACGCTGTCAAAATTTAATAATTAAAAACTCTTATGATACTCATCAGCGTACATATAAATAAAAACTTAAAAACACATTAAAAATGAATCCCAACGTTTCATGCTCATTCTAATGAGCCATCATCAGGGGAGAGTGTTCTTGACCTCCACGAAGCAAAGTTACAAACAGCACAGTCACTTTCACAACATCAAACTGAAAACATTCACGGTAACTGATCATTAAACATCCAAATACTGCATCGTATTTGGCGCCATCTGTTGGTAGGCTAAAACACTATTATCAGAAACCAGGAAAATCCGAAATAACCATTACGAATGTACTTCTTTTAAAATATTCAACCAAACATTAGAAATCTGAAATGAGATATTGTCATTGCATACTCCGTTTTTTCTCAGACTAATTTCTATGGATTCACGTATAAGGGCTTTAAGAGGGTTGGAATAT
Source organism: Maratus speciosus (assembly GCA_963932465.1). Taxonomy (NCBI): domain Eukaryota; kingdom Metazoa; phylum Arthropoda; class Arachnida; order Araneae; family Salticidae; genus Maratus; species Maratus speciosus. The sequence continues at coordinate 15,215,891 of OZ010797.1, forward strand.
TTAGAAATAATTTTTACATCATCAAAATGAACTGCCTTGACACTGTCTTTAAATGTTAATCTAGATAAAGCTGTAGATTGTCTATTGAATTTTAAATCTCTTTTATGTTCTTTAACTCTTTCAAACAGGCATCGTTTTGTCATTCCAATATATGAAGTTAATAGACCAGTATTAAGTTGCATAGGGATTTTGTAAACGCCAGAATGAAATAAAACTGGTAGATGATCTTGCTTTCTGGTAACAGCTGCAAACAGAAAAATATTCCAACCCTCTTAAAGCCCTTATACGTGAATTCATAGAAATTAATCTGAGAAAAAACGGAGTATGCAATGACAATATCTCATTTCAGATTTCTAATGTTTGGTTGAATATTTTAAAAGAAGTACATTCGTAATGGTTATTTCGGATTTTACTTGTTTCTGATAATAGTGTTTTAGCCTACCAACAGATGGCGCCATATCCGATGCAGTATTTATTTTTGGATGTTTAATGATCTGTTACCGTGAATGTTTTCAGTTTGATGTTGTGAAAGTGACTGTGCTGTTTGTAACTTTGCTTCGTGGAGGTCAAGAACACTCTCCCCTGATGATGGCTCATTAGAAAGAGCATGAAACGTTGGGATTCATTTTTAATGTGTTTTTAATATAGTTTTTATTTATATGTACGCTGATGAGTATCATAAGAGTTTTTAATTATCAATAGTTTAACCATTGTTAATTTTCAATTACTTTTACATCAGACCTGTCCAACCTTTCAGTAAGCAGGGGAACTCAATTATTCACACTCTTGGAACTCAATTATTCATATGACTGAAAACATGTGGCAATATTACGGTATTAGTATACATGCATGTTTTAAAATAATGCAAATGAATCTTACAGCAGTAGACAAAAAGCCCCTATGGTTCTGGAGTTAAAGTTTGTCACAGGAATTCAACATTAGCATTCTCACATTTCGACCGCTTCTTGTTAAATCAGTGAATATATAGATCTGAGTTCAGAAACTTAAATTAATGAACGACGAAAATATAATGAAAGAAGTAAATGACCAAACGAAGATTACTAAATAAGTAAGAGAACCGAACTCGGGAGAAAATATTTCTTAGTGGAGCAAGGAAATGAAGAGGAAAGTAATGATCTCGTTAACGAGAAGTTTAGAATGATATCTTTCATTCCATCGCATCATTAAAACTATTAAAGCAGCCCGAACAATTTGCACCGGTTTATAATTAAATATCGCTTGGACAGTGATGGTCTAGGAAATTTTTCCTCTGTAATTTTGATAGGAAGTAAATGAAAAGGTGTTTTTCTGTTTTTTATTTATTTTTATTATTAATTTTTAAAAGATGGGTTTTATTTATTTGCAGCTGTATTTCTATGTACATATATTCCAGCATATAACAAGCACCTACGATTTTAAACAATATTTTTCTCTTTTTTTAGGTATATAAGACATACAGTGTCATCGAAAAATAATGCCTAGATTTTAAAAAATCATAACATCGAAACCTTTTATGTTAAATGAGTAATTCTTTAACTACACGATAACTGGTGAACCAAGTTCGGTTTTAGTTCACCAGAATTCATTTGCATGTCTGTGTTATGCGCGGATTAGTTGCGCAGTCGTCAAGGTCAGCCGACGCGCCAGATTGCAGCTGCTCAGTACGATGTTGACCGTGCAACAAAAAGCACAGTGCGTGATTTGGTATGTGGAGTCAATAGTCAGTGTACAGCGGCAGTCAACATCGTACTGAGCAGCTGCAGCCTGGTGCGCCGGCTGACATTGACGAATGCGCAACTAATCCGCGCATAACACAGACACGCAAAAGAATTCTGGTGAACTAAAACCAAACTTGCGTTCATCAGTTATCGTGTAGTGGAAGAATTACTCATTTAACATAAAAGGTTTCGATGTTATGATTTTTTTAAATCTAGGCATTATTTTTCGATGACCCTGTATTGCGTGCATACGTTTCTTTCCAAAAAATCTTTCATGAAAATGTAGGCTCAAAATAGAATAAAGACCATAAAACGATGGGACCCACTCAGCCCAGTGGTTAGCATACCGGCAACATAATGAGTAGTTTGGATCAGAGCTTGTGGTTTCAAAACAAGCGACCTTGTTTCGAATACTTCGAGCTAACCTCGAGTTCGTTCCTTTTTCTTGTACCGGAATGATAATTCATGTCACTTTCCCTTGAAAAATAAATGTCATTAAAATCATGTGTTACATTTCAAATTATACCATTTTCTATGAAAGGTTTATCTCAAAAATGTTTGTAGGGTAAGGTGCCAGAAACTTTAATAACACCTATAATAACAATAATATGCAAAAAATAAACATGTAAATGAGACGAGAGATTCCTAGGTTTCTTTTAGGATGTGAAAATACGCTTTGGCTTATTTTGAAGGCATGAACTTAGTTTTATAAAAGGTACAAAAACAAAGACAGGCATGGTAGTGACAAATCCTTATGGGTACTTCCAGAGAGATAGTCTGGAAGTGCTTTCATATATGAAAAACCATAAATGGAACCCTCCATAGATGAAACAGTCTGAACTGTTTTATTAATTTTTTTTAAACAAATAGAAAAAGAACTCCTAAAATTTCAAAAGTCAAGAAGCAAAAATTGAACCCATTTATCCCTAGTATAAAACTGCCAATGGGACAGTGTGACAACAGCAAAAAGAAAAAAAAACTGGTCTTTCATGCACATGAATCTTCAAAGGGGGCGGGGGAGGGTGATAATTTTCTGTTACTTCTTAAGTATTAAAAAGATCTATTTCTAGTTATTACCAAATTTAACGATTATAATTACACTTTATAAATAATAACTATAAATCGTGAAAATAACATGATTAAATTTTCAAAGTATGCTTCTAGTTTTTAATACGTTTTCACAGGTTTCGAAAATATCTCTGATGCAAATATTAATGATTTTTACGAAAGCATTTTTTATAATGGAATTTTACTTCTAAAATGTCTAATAACAGGAAACCTTAAGGGCGCCATGGCGCCGCGTTGGACAGCCCTGCTTTACACTATCGTTTTACTGAAAAACAGTTGCTGCAGTGCAGAATATGCACGTTATCTCCAATTAATATTTATTTCATATTTTTTACTAATTCACTACTACAACTTCTGCTATGAAATATTTTCGGAACAATATTCCTTGAGCTTAGCAAATAAGATTCATGCGGCTTGAACAATTCTTGTATGAATTGTATTTAAATCATGCAGTATATAATGAGTTCAAAAGTATGTTTACTCGTGCAAATGAAAAATGACAGGGTCTCTACGGGTCAGGGAATTCAAACATTTAGTCAAAAACTCAGGGAATTTTTTAAATATTTGACGTGATCAGGGAATTTTTGATGTACTACTTTCTATCAGAATCTCGGATATCATCGTAAATTTTGAAATAATTATTCATCCAATCTAAAATTTTTATGTAAAATTTATGCAAACTATATAACAATACTGCAATATGAAAAATAATTAAAAATCGGAAATTCATATAGTGCATACTTTTTTTAGCATTTATCTAAATTAAAGTTGTCCACAGTAGAGGTTTTTACAACAGTGAATAAGCCGAATTTTTATCAAGAAAAGTCAGGGATTTTTTTTTAAGATCAGGGAAAACCTGGAAAAGTCATGGAATTTTTTTACCAGAAATGAGTTTCATGTTAAATCGAAGATTGTGTCATAGGAATGTTATTTATAAAAATTCTGTCTTCTAAATACGAGAGTGAAAAGCTTTTCTGTCCTTATACAAAGAATTGTTAATTTTACAGAGGGGTGATTCTGTACGATAATTTCCAAAAAATTAAGGCATTCGATTCGTAAAATTTTAAAAAATCGGTCATTAGTACAAAATTTCGACATTAAAAAGCGAAAAACAAATCGTGTCTTTATAACCTGCATTTTATTCACCACTTCCTCAAAGATCTCTCAGTGTTGAACCATTGTTAATTTTCCATTACTTTACACTATCTTTCATTCTTTTTACTTAAAAACACTTGCTGTCGTGCAGAATATGCTACCAGATTGTTCCAATTTTACATGCAAACTAGTTGGATGTGCCAATCCCAAAACTTTCTTCTATCTTATACATCTGAATATTTCAAAACCTAGTTACCCATGATAATAATTCAATATTATTAGTTCAATACTATACCAACTTTGATTTTCATCTTAAATTTCTACTTCAGTCAATTAAACAGGCTAAAAAAGTGCTAATCTATATGATGATAATTGTTAAAATTAATAATTTTTCCTTATTCTGTTGTTATCAGTTATTTGAAGAAGCCGGCTCAACATGAAGTGAGTTCCAGCCGCTGCACGAGCCGCCGATGGACAACAGAACTACGAAAAACCAAGAAAAGTATACAAAAATCGCTATCACAGAGCCCTTTTACCGCGCAATATTTTCAAATTCAAGGAGGACCTGTTGGCCAAAGAAAAAAACACGCACAACAAATTTGGTTCAATTGTGTGCATAATTTTATACACTTTTCGATGGCACAATAAAGAAAAGGGCACAAACATCGCTATTACAGCGCCCCCTTCCGGCAGATTATTTTCAAATTCAGGGAGGACTTGCTTGCCATAGCCAGAAACATACACAAAAAATTTGGTTCAATTCTATGCATAAATTTATACACTTTTCGATGGTACAATAATGAAAATGGCACAGATATCGTAATTATAGCACCCCCTTCAGGCGGAATTGTTTCAAGTTCAGGGAGGACTTACTGGCCATAGCCTTATACATATACAAAGAATTTGGTTCAATTCTATGCATAATTTTCTACAGATTTCGATGGTATGAAAATGAAAATGGCACAGACATCGCAATTACAGCGCCTCCTTCCGGCAGATTTTCAGGGAGGACTTGCTTGCCATGACCAAGACATACACAAAAAATTTGGTTGAATTATATGCATAACTTCATACACTTTTCGATGGTACAATATTCAAATTGGCACAAAAATTGCTGTTACAGCGTCCCCTACCGGCGAGTTTTTTCATAATTAAGGAAGGACCTGCTTGCCATAGCCAAAAACTTTTAAAAAAATTGGTTCAATTCTATGCATAACATCTTTTTGATGCAACAACTTTTTGATTGTACAATGGAGACAGACATACAGACAGACCTTTTCTATAAACATGTTTTTTGGGATCTTTGACCCCTAAAATGTATAAATCCGTCGAAAACCGGAAGTCGAAAAAAATTTAGATTACAATACTTTCTTCTATTGAAGATAGAAGAAAGTAAAACTATGAAAATATCTTGACAGATATTTCAGGTGTTCACTAAATCCCACTGACTGTCTGATTGACATTAATACTTTTTGTCATTTTTATTCATTCGTTTTCATTTCAAATTTGTAATCCTGCAAATTAATTGTCAACTTCAATTTTATAGTATTTGGTTATTATATTTTTAATAAAGTTACGTTTTTTTAATTCAATATTTATTATTTTTATACTACTACTTGATTTTACAACATAAAAAATGTCATTAAAAATTATATTAAAATGTGTTTGCCTGCAAAAGATGGAGCTGATGTCTTTTTGGTACTTGAAAATTAATATGCAAACGAATAGTTTCAACAAATATTTCTAATTTTTATTTCTTGGCTGTTTAAATTATTAAAATTTTTTAAAATTAATAAATAATATGTATTTAAATCAGCAGCTATATATTTTTTAATTTTTAAAAATATTTTAGGTTAAAAGGTGGAAACTGATATACTTAATATTAAAGTATTTAATGAATTTTCTCGGAAGATTTCAACAAACTATCTTTTTATGGATATATTTTATGTTCTAATTTCTATAAAAATAAATATTTTCTCGAAAGAAAATGTCAGTGCCTCAGATTTACTCTCAAGCAACAGAAAACAATTTATTTTGTGAAATATGTTCCAAAGGATTTTCAGAAAGTGGTAATTTGAAAATACACTTGCGCATCCATACAAAGGAAAAGACTTTTGTTTGTGAAATATGTTCCAAGGGATACTCACAAAGTGGTAATCTAAAAAGACACTTGCGCACCCATACAAGGGAGAAACCTTTTGTTTGTGAAATTTGTTCTAAAAGATTTTCTGCAAGTTGTACTCTGAAAGTACACATGCGCACCCATACAAAGGAAAAACCTTTTGTTTGTGAAATATGTTTCAAAGGATTTTCAGAAAGTGGTACTCTGAAAGCACACTTGCGCACCCATACAAGGGAGAAACCTTTTGTTTGTGAAATATGTTCTAAAAGATTTTCTGTAAGTAGTACTCTGAAAGTACACTTACGCACCCATACAAAGGAAAAACCTTTTGTTTGTGAAATATGTTTCAAAGGATTTTCAGAAAGTGGCCATCTGAAAGTACACTTGCGCACCCATTCAAAGGAAAAACCTTTTGTTTGTGAAATGTGTTCTGAAGGATTTTCTGTAAGTAGTACTCTGAAAGTGCACTTGCGCACCCATACAAAGGAAAAACCATTTGCTTGTGAAATATGTTCCAAAGGATATTCAAGGAGAGATAGTTTAAAAGTACACTTGCGTATCCATACAAATGAGAAACCTTTTATTTGTGAAATATGTTCCAAAGGATTTTCACAATATGTTAATCTAGAAAAGCACTTGCGTATCCATACAAATGAAAAACCTTTTATTTGTGAAATATGTTTCAAAGGATTTTCACAAAGTGATCACCTGAAAAAACATTTGGTTACCCATACAAAAGAAAAACCTTTTGTTTGTGAAGTATGTTCCAGAGGATTTTCACGGAGGGATAACCTAAAAGTACATTTACACACTCATACAAAGAAAAAACCTTTTGTTTGTGAGAAATAGGGGAAGGATTTTCACAAAATGGTCATCCAAACAACATTTGTGTACACACAAGAAAAACCCGCCTCTTGTGAAATATGTCCCAAAAGATTTTCAGTTAGAGTCAATTTAAGGAAACTTTATATCTTACTCATGCAAATTTATAAGACCTTTCGTTTGTGATAATTATGCTGTAATGAATTCTTACGACTTAGTTATCTAAAAGCACATTTGCATGTTAGCACAAATTTAAAAAAACATTTGATTGCAAACATTAGTTTTTAAATATAGTTTAGAGGATTTTAATAAAGTGATATTTTAAATATACATTTGCATATGCTCAGAAATGCAAAGCCATTCCTTTGTGAGGAATTTTCTGCATAATATTTTTAAACATTATGCAGAAAGTTTAGCAGAAAGCATTAGGCAGTAAGTTACGTGAAAAAATTGCAAATATAATGCATCGATCGCAAAAAAAAAGAAAAAAAAAGTATCACCAATAAGTCTGTCATGGGGAAAAATCTGCCGAATCACCAATTGTTGATAGAAAAATCTCAAAATTTACCAGTTGGTCGCATGAAAAATCTCTGAATTCGCAAATCCATAACGTGAAAATTGGAAAAGTCAGCAGTCAATGACGGGAGAAAAAAAACCTTGAAATTCATCGATCGACCAAGTGAAATAAAATACCTGCAAGTTTCACCAATCAGACATAAGAAAAACACACAAAATTCGTAAAATTGGAAAAAGTACAACCTCTTAATATTCATCACCATCAGTCTGTTGGGGAAAAACAGTTGTGAAACTATCATTCAGTTGTCATAAAAATCGCGAAATTAGTCAGTCGATCGCATGGAAAAATCTCGAAATTTGCCAGTCGATCGCAAAGAAAATCGTGAAGTTCGCCATTCGATTGGCAATTTGATTTGCCAGTTCAGCAGCTGATGAATTTTGCGATTCTTTGACGAAATTAGCATTGTTTCTGCAGCAATTTTATGAAATTCGCGTTTTTTCATGATCATTTGACGAAAGAGGCGCAGTGTTTTTTGCGACACTTTGACATAATTCGCATTGTATACGTGGTCCTTTGACGAAACTGGGTTTTTTTCCACCCCCTTTGACAAAATTTGCGGGTTTTTTTTTTTTTTTTTTTGCCACAGCACTTTGACAAATTTCGCGTATTTTCCACGGTCCATAGAAAAAAAGTTGTATCGTTTCTGCAGCCCTTCAAGAAAATTTACATTTTTTCGTGATCCTTTATCAAAATTGCGTTCTTTCTGCGTCACTTTGACGAAATTTGCATTGTTTTCGCGGCCTGTGACAAAATTTGCGTTTTCCACAATCCTCTGACGAAATTCGCGTTTTTTGCGATCCTTTGATGAAAATCGAGATTATTTAGATGAAATTCGTGTTCTTTCCTTGGCACTTTGACAAAACTGCGTTTTTTCTGCAGCCCTTTGACAAATTTCATATTTTCCCACTATCCTTTGATGGAATTCGTGTTTTTCCGCGATTCTTTTACTCAGCTCGCATTGTCCCACAATTCTTTGGCTCAGTTTGCATTCTCCCGCAATCCTTTGGCGAAATTCGGATTTTTCCTGCTATCCTTAATACGGAATTTGTGTTTTCCTACAATCCTTTGACGAAATCAGAATTTTTTCTGCAAACGATTGACAATTATTTCCCCTTTCTTTTAGCCAGTTCTGTTTTATATCTGCATGTTCTTTTTGCATTAGAAGTTATTGTGTCATTGAGCGGGAATTTTTAAGTCTACCGCAATGCGAGCTTTGGGATCCCAAGATCCCAAGTGTTTGAATGAGGAGGTAATTAGAAGGTGCATGTTCAGTATGGACACAATAAACACTAAGGGCGTTGTTTTTTAAAATGAGGGGCAGGAGGGGCGCTATGTTTTGTATGAGCAGCAAGAGAGAGATCCTTTATTTTTAACTAAAGGGCTGGAGGGGCGCAGAGCCCTTCTGAAACTGTCTGGGGGAAACTCTCTGTATAGAAACCATTTTTAACAAGAGTTTCTTGTAATCTCTATGTCCTTGATTTAATGAGACTCTTAGCAATATAAGGATCTCTTTTGATATTTTCATAGCACATGAACGTAGAAAGGATTCAGGCACGAGGTACTTAGTTACGAGGTTCAGTTACGAGGTTAGTCGCGAAGTTTTAAGCTGTGTTTACATGGTAAGACAGACTTACGCTCTAAGTTGGTCTATTGGAGCGAGCCACCATAATCCTAGCCCAAATGATTCAATAACATGAGTAAAATATACCTTTTTTTTTTTTCAAATTATGCTTTTCTGCACATCATAGACGGCAAAACAAGTTTTTTAAGCATAACTTGAAAACTACTTGGAAGAAAATTTTGGATTTTCATAAAGCAAGATATATATATATATATATTAAAAAAATGTAATTTAACAAATTACAACGATCATTTGGAAAATGATTTTTTCAAAGACTAAAATTTAAGACATAAAAAATAGCACGGAGTTGATCATACATTACATACGCCATGAATGCATTAATAGTGTTACTACACGTAAAAATTACAAGCGACAGAAATCGCCTGCGACTCTTACGTATTATGCACCTGAAATTTACGCATTATCCAAGCATTTCATTGGCTGTTCAGGAAAAGGATTTTCCATCGTCAGATTTCCAAGAAATTTGACAACCCATTTTAAATGAAATTTATTTCTTAAACTTCTAAACATCCCACAATATTACTTTTTATATCGTCGTATAGAGAAAAAAAAATGTACTTTTAAATGCAATTTGTTTGAAAGCTGTATCTCAATTTCTTTCTGAGTTATTAATTTTTTTTTGTAGTTTTTATTACTTTTTTGTCATAGTGGCAACACTCTGTGGCCCATCTCTGTTGAAAGTAAAGGGAAATACAGATTACTGTATAGACCAATCAGAAAACGAATAAAATGATGATTTAACCAATAAAAACCTTCAGATATGCTTTTGATTTCCTACCCTGACGAGGACAATAACCATTTTTCCAAATGGTTAATAAATATAAATCCATCAAAAAAATGGAGGTTGCATTTCATAATTTTTTTATATTAATTGCATAATTCATATTATAAAATTTTTAAAATAAAAAATTCAATCTATTTATGTTTGGTTTTTTTAGTACTATAACCACACACAAAAATTGTCACATTAGGATTATAATTTCAGGAGATATTAACAAAAATATGAAAATGTTAATTAACATTATAAGCTCTAAATTTTGAATGTTTATAATTCAAAAACTTGTTTTCCAAATGACATGAAATTTCGTTTCTAGGCATAGTTTGAACCAAAGATTTAAAATATCTTGTCAAAATTTGGCGATGCCATTGAAAAAAATAAAGTTTGGGCTGGTTTTGATTTGTAGATGGCAAATTTGTAAATGGCTAAGCAAATTTTATATACATCATTTAAATGTAGACTTAATTTCCAATCGTTTGGTACTACCCGTAAGGCATGGTGACGTCACGGCGACGTCGTTGTGAAGTCACACTGTGATTTTGTGACCGTCGATGTGACGTCACGTGACGTGGATGTGACGTCACAGTGACTAGAATGTGAGGTCGTTATGGCCGTTTTAGAGGTCGTTTGTGACGTCACATTGTGACCACTCTGTGAAGTCACGGTGTGACTAATTTGTGAAAAGTGTGTCATTTGTGACTATTTTGGCATTAACTTTGTGACGAACCTGTGACGAAAGTGACAATGTTTTGAAGTCACACTGTGACCAATTTGTGAAATATGTGTCATTTGTGACGAAGTTGTCATAAACTCTGTGATGATTTCAAATGAAAATCAAATTTCAAATTAATTGCTTAAAAGGCGCAAAGGTGAACTAGTGAAAAAGATTCCATGCTGGAACTCGAACCCGGGCCATCAGTATAGCGCACTTACGTTCTACCGACTAAACCACATGGAACGATACCCAGCCTGGAAAATTTCTCACTATTACATGTTGGCAAGGCTACAAACGCAGCACAAGATGCAATATTTATCGTCAGCCACCGACATGGCGCAAGCACGAAACTTAATTAAATCCAGCATCGATTGAAACTATATTAATACTTGGAAATTTTTTCAGAGAGAACCATTCGCCTTGCATACAATATTTCAAATGAAAATCAAATTTCAAATTAATAGCTTAAAAGGCAATTTTAATTTGAAATTTGATTTTCATTTGAAATACTGTATGCAAGGCGAATGTTTCTCTCTGGAAAATTTTCCAAGTATTAATATAGATTTAATCGATGCTGGTTTAATTAAGTTTCGTGTTTGCCCCATGACGGTGGCTCACGATAAATATTCCATCTTGTGCGGCGTTTGTAGCCTTGCCAACATGTAATAAGGAGAAAATTTCCAGGCTGGGTATCGTTCCATGTGGTTTAGTCGGTAGAATGTCAGTGCGCTATACTGATGACCCGGGATCGAGACCCGGCGTGGATATTTTTCACTATGTTGGCCTTTGCGCCTTTTAAGCAATTTATTTGAAATTTGATTTTCATTTGAAATATTGTATGCAAGGCGAATGTTTCTCTCTGGAAAAATGTCCAAGTATTAATACTGTGATGATTCTTGTCATAAAAACTACGATAATTTTAAAGGAAAGTTTTGTTTGAAATATAAAATTTTATCTTTTTACCGTACTTTTTAGCAAGATATCGCTATTTTGGAGTCCTATTCTTCTAAAATATTTTTAATTTTCCATTTAAAAAACAATGCTTATTAACTGACATCTTTTTTTATTAAGTTAGCTTGATCTTGAATTCAAGCTTAATATTAAGAATGTGTAAGCTTTTTAATGTGTTATGATTTGTCATTGCTTTTTTAAATACGAACATGGAGTCTAACGGACATTAATACAACTGTTACTTATAGAACTACATGATAAGCAATATTTATTTAAATTTTTTATTCCCGTATATATTGTATTTTGTGAATATGAGCTAATTAGATTTGGTATGTTTTATATGAAAAGACTGATCTGGGAAATAGAAACAACAAGTAAGATATATCATGCGTTAGGCATAGATTATAAAACACTTTCCAACTCTTCCTAAATGTTTTATCAAGACATCGGGGGAAATAACGTAAATAAGATAACTAAGTAAACATGAAAACGCGTAAAACATTTAAAAACTGATTTACGCAGTTACCATCCACTAAGGTGTAAAAAAATCATAATTTAAAAAAAAAATAAAAAAAAATCGTTTTTTTTTATTTAAATCAGATTTTTTTTATTTAAATCAGATTTGTATGATTTTTTTTCCCAGCGTTCAAATACTGAATAGCTATCATGAGTTTTAGGTTTCCAAAACAATTACACCACTAATTGCTAACATAATCTATGTTTTTACACTTTAATTAATAAAATTATAATTGTTAGTTTGTAATTACAGAAATAAAAACTGCAAATTAGTAGTTTCATTAGGTAGTATTATACCATAATGTTATATACATTAATATTGTAATAACTATGTAAAACTTTATAAATACTAGAGATACTTAACATTTATGAAAATTATTAACTACATTTTATACTAAATAGCTAACATTACTTCAAATTAATTATTAAACAATCAACTCTCTAATTAGGAACATATTATACATTTTTAAGCCTTAATTATTAAAATGATAATAATTCATTTTAGAAAGAAAAAGGGACAGGATGCTAGTTAAAAAAAACGGGCACTATTTCATGAGGAAATATATTAGTAATGTGTTTAGTAATGATGTAAGAAAAAAAAAAGAATATTTTTTAGCATTATAAGTAAAGTGTCCTTAATTTTTAATAATTTTATGAATAACAAATTGAAAAATACAATTAAATAACATATTTTAATAATATCCTGTTTTTTCTAAAGAAATAAAGTTCTATATTTTTGCAAGATTTTTTCCACATGAATTTAGAATACTGTTGAATGGTGAAGTTTTTTACAAGAAATCTCTGGCTACAACTACAGGTAAATTTCAACTTTTTTTTTTCTTTTTTTAAGGCAGGGTGCATTTTGCCAATTTCAAAAGGGGCATGGTGTGGCACCATTAAACAAAATGGCCTAGAAGAAGCAGTATAAGTAATTACAGAATTAATAAAAACTGCAAATAAGTAAAATTCATTAGTTAGTAGCACAAATAACAAAACTAACAAATATTATTTGCAGCTCATTTTGCATTTGTATTTAGGAAAATTTCTGTAAACCACCAAAATCTATACTTACACACATGTACGTGTATGCTAACAAAAAAAAAAAAAAAAAAAAAAAAAAGGAAAAAAATGAAAATGAGTTAAACCCATTCATATAGAGTTAGCCACTCAAGTTAGCCACTAATATCTGAAATCTCAAAATATTTAAGTAACAGCATTATTACCTCTATTAGCTTTCAATGGTTCAATTTTTTAATATATATGAGTTACAAAAATAAATAAATAAATAAAATAATAATAATAATAAACATTTATTCAACCTATACCAAAGAAGCTCTTGCTGTGCTTAGCATTTTTATACCAATTATTTCTTTTTCTCTTATGCATTCATTTACAATTTAGCTGCTGAGCAGATGTCATTCTTTCATTCTTCTTTAACTTGAGATTGCTATTAATTACTATTTATTCTTTTACTTGTAGAAATGTAATTATACTTGCTATGTGTATTTTATATAAAATAATGCATAAATTGATTACCTAAAGGAAATTATGACATTGCAAATTATGTTAGATTTAAAAATCATTTTTAAATGAAACTGTTTTAATTTGGATAAAAACTTAAAAACAACGCTTTTTACAAACTCAACTGTTTTTAATTTTTTTACAATACTAATAAATTAAGCTTAGAAACAATTATTTAAAGCTCTTTTTTTTGTTTATTAATAAGTCAAAATACCTGTAGAAACTTTCAAATTATGTTCATGTTAGATTTTAATACTTTTTTTTTGACATTTTAAACATTTAGAAAATTTTTGATTTTAATCAATGATTTTTTTTTTTAAATCGGTTGATTAAAATCATGATTTAATCGCTGATTTAAATCAACCGATTAAAATCGTTGACACCCTACCTTCCACAGCCAAATATGTTTTCTAATTCTTTTAAACAGTCCTGTATTTGATCTGTAGATTGATATATATATATATACTATATAATGGAAAAATTTAGTTTATCAAGGAAACGCATAACAGGTTGAAATTCTCTTTCAGCAATTTATACTAATATATGGAAACATACTTAAATAATTTTGTACAACCCTGTAGTTTACCTAGAACCTTTATTACACGCCACTATTTAGTTAAAATTTTATTCAAGCTAAAACACTCTTAAAACTGCTGAAATTACATTTCCAGAAATTATAATTCATAGATGGCAACGTATCCAATTCTTTGCGTGACCCTGTATATCATTTTATCTATATACTACAAACATTTCTTAGTAAATTAAATACAGTGCAGCGTTAAAATGCATAACTTATTTAAAAACCTCCTTTAAGCAATACCCAGTAACCCTTTCGAATACTTTTGTATATTCCTGTATATGAATTATAGCATATATATATACACCCTATGCATAAATGTAGTGAATCATAAAAGTGTATATCATAATTTAAAATGTATTTCCAGCAATCATCGCTAATGAACAGTACTTCGGATACAATATAGTATCTGAAATATTTTGTGTGTCCCTGTAAATGCTATATACACTTCGTATTATACATGAAATAATTCATAGTATGTAAACCTCAACGACGTATATCAATTTCATTACATATCAAATAGATTAACATAAATAAAGTACGCCGCAAACAATTTTCTCCACCCCTATATCATTATGTATTGGAATTCCTTTTTTAGCCCTGTAAATGAACAATAACTATTCTTTGCATCGCATATTCTATGGAATGCACATTTTAGTGCGCTTCATAAATGCATATCAATTTTATTCTGTTTGAAAGCGTGTAAAATCATTAAAAATCATTTGAAACGATTTTTTTCCCACAAGCCGTAATGTAATTGAATACAATTGACTGTCCCTGTAAATGAAATAACATGCTACAAACTTCATTACAAATAGGGGTCTTGCTATGGTAAACGTTAATAACATCCAAAAATTTTAAATAATTTAATTATCTTTAAATGTCTATTAATTATGTTAATGATTGATGATAATACTTGTCCATATACTTTTATATTTATGCCACCATGTGGTTTTAACCCAATATTTAAATAAGAAAATAAACCAGATTAAAATGCAATTTAAATCACTAATTTTAATAATCTGATCAAAGCTGTTGAAAAGGAAGTTAGATATTTTAACAAAATAAAAAATAAATGTAATGAAATATTTGTGTTCTATAACATGTTTATTAGAAGATAACTGAAATCATTGTAATAAAAAAAAAAAAAAAAGCAAACAAGGAAAATAATATTTTAGATATTTCAGCAAAATAAAAAATAAATGTAATGAAATATTTATGTTCTACAGCATGTTAATGAGAAACTAACTAAAATTGTTGTAAAAAAAAAAAAAAAAAAAAAAAAAAAGCAAACAGGGAAAATAATATTTTTACATACCTAATTTCATTGACGTTGTACGTGATACTTTGATTTTGGGGAACCAATTAAATCCGATTATAAGTACGATAGCAATGACTTGAATCATCTTCAACAAGTCAAAGCTACCGTAATTTTCTCGGGTTTATATTTTGTTAGCTGAACTAACTTGGATCCTGAGAACGTTCTTGTTTCAGTTTTTAAATCCGTGTCAACACATCTATGCTGTCCAGTGTCCACAGAACTTCAGTGTCCACAGAACTGTCAAGTGACCCGCGTTTATTCTAAAAAGTTTCACAGTTACTTTTATCCGTTATTCTGCGGTCGAGTGGTAACAACTGAAATAGTGCAGATGCAGACGATTTTTAAGTTTCGAAGTTCGTAGCAGATGTTTTTTGGTTTTATTTGTTTTTCTATACCACAGTTTCGGAAGGAAATTAAATGCGCAATAATTTTGTCAAATTGTCTCTAATTCAATTTCCTGTTTGAAAATGTTTTATTGTATTTCATCTTTTATTTTTATCAGTTTTATTGAATTGTAAAGTTTCATTTACGTAAATTATAATAATAATATTATCCATAATTAGAGTTTACTAGATAAAACATTGCTTAAATTTTCAAAATGTATACAAATTAATTTAATGGTAATAATGATGACTCCCTCCTTTTTTTTAAAAGTAAAATTTGTATCACAGGTAATATATACAAAATATCTTCTTAAAAAATACAACAAGATTATCGAGAAGAGATGAGTTTTTCTTTGTCAATCTGTCATTCTCTTAATATTAATTTTCTGTAGAATAAAACTTGTAAAATAATTTTTATAGATATATTTTGAAAACAAAAAATAAAACATGAATAATTAATTATGTCGTGGGCTTTGCCTAAATTTTGTACATTAATTTTATATTCGGAAAATGTCAATTCTATTTTAAACGTTTGAAAGAAGTAGAATAAAAAAAAAATACTTAAAATAGTGAAACACTAAGAGGAAAAAAAATGACTTGAATGCAAATTATAAAGCAAGAAATGCATATATGACTGAACTTTGAAGACGCTTTCTGCGTGCTCATTAAAAGCTGCAGCCTTAACTGTAATAGAAAGTTTTTAGTTTGAAACGACAGAAATGTTTCGACTACTCTTTGAGAAACTTCTAGTATAACAGATGATCATTTACAAAAATCTTTATAAAAGATAAGTCGAGGTCTGCTTACCTAAAACATTTTTTTAATAATATGAAATTCTCATAATTAGGAAATCGTTTTGTGTTGCTGATGAATTAATTACATTTTATGTTATATGAAAATAAAAAGTTTTTGTTAGAGGCACAGATGCAACTTGGACCACGGTTTAAAAAATTTGTTAATCCGGCAGAAAAATATATTTTACAGTAAATAACATGTTTTTAATAATTTTTGTAATTTTTTAAAGTTTTCTAAGAAGTTCACATCTCAGTCACAATGTGACATCACTGAGTGGTGGCATTTTGGTCACAGATGTGACGTGACCACAGTGACTTACAGTGACGTCACAATGACGTCACTGTGACCATGCATGCTATGAGGGTAGTAACTTTCTTCTACGATTAGCTGTTGCAGAGTTAGTTTTGGGTGTTTAATTTTTTTTCCCACGACTCTACAGGACATCATTCCTCTGATATAAAGAAAACTTTTCGTTACTGGTATATGTTCTAAACAGTTTTCTTGTTATGATACTTTTAACACTTTGATTGCTGCAATGTTAATAAACAGTTCATATCCGTTTCTTATTGTAGTTTTCAAGACTTCTATATCAGACGCCTATTTTAACCAAAATTGTTTTTTATTAAAATGCATTTTATCTCTAAGTAATGTTTATTTAGTATTTCGTACTAATTTAGACTTTCTGCTATGAAACGTTTTTGGAACAATAATCCTTGTGCTAAGCAAATAAGTTTCATGTGGCTCAGTGAACAATTCTAGTATGAATTGTATTTAATTCATGCAGGTAATGTTTTTGAAAGTATGTATACTCATGCAAATGAAAAATGATTTTCATTAAATCAAAGCTTGTATTATAGGAAAATTATTTATAAAAACTTTGTCTTCTGGATACGAGAGTGAAAGGCTTTGAAGTCCATTTACAAAGAGTTATTAATTTTACAGAAAGGTTAATTCAGTTGTTGAGAAATTTTGAAAAAAGTAAAGCATTCAGTTTGCAAAATTTTTAAAAATTGGTCATCAGTACAAAAATTTGGACATAGAAAAGAGAAATAAAATTGCAATAAACACAAACTTCATAACAAAAACTACTTATTAAATACACGGAAAAAACTGTTTTGTTGAAATGACTAAATTTTGGTTCATATAGCTCCATCCAAATATTTTGGTTGGAATGATTAAATTTTCGCTAGATTAACCAAGTTATTTTGTTAATTCAACAAATCGTTTATTTAGTCCACACAAAATTTGGTCATTCCAACCAAAATATTTGGATGGAGCTATATGAATCAAAATTTAGTCATTTCAACAAAACAGTTTTTTCCGTGTATTAGCTACGAGTGAATCGTGTTTCTGCAAACATTTACATCATAAATTCCCTACTTCAGAAGCAGGAATACCATTTCAAGAGATTCTGGAAAGCGGGAAACAAAGATTTCTTTGAGTGGTAGGATCTGAAATAGCGTGTGGGATGGCGCGATTCGCCCACAAGATAGGAAGATGCCACTTAATAAAAATGCTATGCGGTTTTCCATTCCCCTTAAATTTTTTCCACAAGCATTTTATTCTTCATCGAATATTTTTTAATTTTCGCGTGGGTCTGCACTTTTTTTTTTCCTTTTGCAAAATTGCTTCATCATTTGGTCGTGAAAAAAAAAATCATGAAATTCTTCAAAAGATTGTGGGGAAATAGCGTGAACTTTTTCAAAGATTTGAGAAACAAATAGCAATTTTCCCCAATCGGTTGCTGAAAAAAATCGCATAATTGCACTATCAGTCGATGAAAAGTATTCAAATTCGTCCATCAGTCGCAGAGAAAATTCGTGAATTTTGTCAATTGGTTTAGAGGGAAAAAAGTTATCGATGAACCGTATACTCGTGACGTCGCAGTAGATAAAATGACAACGTAATCATTTCTTTACGCTTTGCATTCACGAATATTTTTTCGCTATTTCTTTTAATTACATTATTTTATTGTGATAGTTATGAGCTCAGAAAACAAATTAACGGAAACAAAGCATATTCTTTCATTTTTTAATTATTAAATAATGAAAAATTCGATGAAAGCATGATTTGCAAAATTTTAAAGAAAAAATTTCTAAATACTAAAAATTAAATTTAAAATCGTGAAAAAAGCATATTTAAATAAAATTAATTTAATTTAATAATTTATAGACAAACCTCTATTTAACCCTTTATCTACTGCATTATGATCTACTGCAATTTTTTTCATGTAATGTTTTTTTCTAGTTACTGCAATGAAAATTAAAGGATAAACATAAAAAAATACTCGCCAGTGAGAAATTTAATTATTTAGAGGTAATTAATTAAAGATGTACTTTAAAGAACCGTCAGTACACTTTAACTAAAATAGCGTCACAAGGTATTTGAAATAGCACCAGAAAATATTTTCGATTTAATAAGTATGTGAAATATAGGCTTCTTCTTATTTACAAATAAATAGTTTGGCAAATTCAGGTGCCAATCACTTATTTCAACACTGAATTGAAAATGCTTTGCCCTGGAAGGGTTAAAAAAAAACTATTTCTTTTTTTTTTTTAGGTTTTGATCTTGTTAGCAGTCCTTGAGTTATGCGACGTCTATATTCAAGGGACAACGTGTTCTCTCCCATCTCCACATATGCAATATATGAATTTACATATGCCATTTCTATCATAGCAAAAACGAGCCGGTGCCACAACGTTTTCGATTTCCCATAAAAAATAACAATGAAACAGAAAAGAAATACCAGGGAAATCCTTATTACACTACATTTTAGTAATTACGTTTTAAAGCAGATGAAAACGATGCATAACTACACAGGCAAAAAGTAAACTAGAAGTTTTTCTCCAACACCGAGTGTACTGACGGTACTTATAAGTACCATCGAGTAATTCAACTGTTAAATCAAATATATTCACCGTTCACCTAAAATAGCTAGTCAAACTGTATTCTTAGATCATAATGAACGCATAAAAAATCCAACACTTATCTTATATCCTTTACTGTGTTTGCAGCAATAAAAAGACGAGCGTGACAATCTGTACAAAATGTCGGCACAAAACACATCGTCTGCGCCAAAGATAGCCTCCTTCCTCGATAAAATAACAAACCTAGAACTACTGCTGCCATGTATCCTGATAAAGTGGAGTTATTAAAAGAGTGTTTTTGCAAAGTACCATTAGAATGTTAGTAATATTCACTATGGGATGAAAGTTTAAAGTGAGTGGTACTTATAAGTACCGTCAGTAGATAAAGGGTTAAGCACTTGAAATTTCACTCGTTTTTATAGACATTGAATATAACCTAATTTACTTTAACGTTACATTTCTAATAAAATCGATAATGAAAAACAAAATCCGAAATCGAATGAATATTCTTTATATTATTCAGATCTATTCCATACATTTCTATCATTTCAGTATTTTTTCAGTGTTTTCTAAACAGCTGGTTTTTTATAACCTTGAACCGGGAGGAAGACTACTGTCCATTTCGATAATTGATGAAAGAAAATGATCGCTAATTTCGACACACGATCGCGGGAAAGTATCGCGAATATCACAGATGTTGGACAAAAATAATTTCTTCAATCAGGTGCAGAAAAAAAAACCAATCTCGTCTATCGATTTCAGAAGCAAAGCACGAACGTCATCTCAGGATTGTCGAAGACAATAGGGAAGTTTTTTTACAATCGCGAATGGTCTAGAAAAACAATCCTGAAATGCAATGGGCATGGTGTAATTAGCACATAAATATCATCATTAAATTACGAAATTTGCAAATTTTCTGCTCCATAGAGATAAGAGATTTTTCATTAAAGATTTTGTGTGAGTAAAAATTTTCAATAAGGATTTTCTGCCTTCCTCAGACTATGATCTAAAATCGATACAATTCAGAAATCTACAAAGCCCTTCGTCGCAGATAGAGTTCCGTATCGAGTCGATTGACTTAATATTATTATTTTCATTGCAGGAAGGTTTAACATTAATTGTTTCGATTTCGTGTTGTCTTTTCACTATTGCGTATTGGATCGTGTTCACACGAAATTTTCAGAGAAATCCTGAATATTTTTCAGATGAAAAAACTTACCAGAGAATTCTATTCATTTCGGAAAAAAAAAGTCATAAAACTGCCTTGGAATGCGGAAATATGCGAAAAATAAAAAAATCACAAAAAACAAAATTTACTGCATTAGGCTGAAGGATTGAAACCGGGTTCTTTCTATGAATGTCGAAAAGGTCGTTGGGAAACAAGAAGAAATGTTAAAATCGCAAAAGAGATATTTTAGTGTATTGAGTTAAAAAATTGTAGCCGGATTTTTTTTTACATATGTCAAAAATTCAACGTGAAATGTGGAAAAAAGATAAACAGCGCATAAAAAATCGCGAAAAATTTAAAATAAGCTGTAGGAATTATGAATGAACTTCCCTTTAAGCGTCCTAGCCGGGTTTTTCTGTCACGTAATCTTCGAAATCAAGGGCTGATTTAATACAAAAAAGATATGAATGCTATTTTTTTGCAGTGCATAAGATAATTAAATATGTAAGGTAATCATAAACAAATCCTCATACAAATACATTTCATAGGTATTATTTTATGAAACATTAAACATAAAGTAAGAAATAGGCTGGACGCTTAACCTCTTCAGACCTGAAGGTAAAATAATACTACAAATACACACCTATTGCTTTTGCACAAACAAAAAGACACCCTAGATGACAGAAGAATCCCTTTTTCTGAAATGGGTACTTTAGGGGACGGGTCATTTAGGTTCACAAACAGGGATCTAAAATGACTAGTCTCCTTAAAATATCAATTTAATGATCAATAACCTAAATTCACGCAATAAAAAGATTAAGGAATTTAAGCAAGTGAATGATCTGCAAATCCTCAATTTTTTTTTTTTTACTGTAAAGCGTTTAAGTTAAATAATTGTGAATTTTTTTTACTTTTTTGGCCACACTGTTTTGAAGGCATAATTCAAACTCAGATAAAAATAACATTTATTTTATGAGGAAATAAGCATCAATGCTACCATTGATTGGATTTGTCTCAAAACAAAAAAACATTCAGTTACTTAAAAGTAAAGTCAAAATGTAACAAAATCAAATAGTTTAGTTTTTATGAGGAAAAGAATAGAGGTGCACATCTGTGTACCTCGGGTCTGAAGAGGTTAAAGGAGAACAAAATTTACAATCTTGAACTAAAATAATGAAATCGGATTATTTTTTACTAATGATCAAAATTCGCCTCAAAACACAAAAAAGATTAAAAACTTAAGAAAATCCAATAAAAATTAAAAAACTAGCATCTACGTATACAACTTCAGACATATAGGTAACTTCCTGTCAAATCTTGCAGCTTTGTGCACAGCAGTCTCTTCTGAAAATAAAACACACTGACAAATATCTGTGTTTATTATTATACAGGGTGATTCAGCTCGTCGGTGACAAACTTTAAGGATCGATAGAGCACACCTAGACGAACATTTTTGAATAGGGAATGTAGGGTCCCTGACGCGATGGTAAGGCGCTAGGCGCTTTCGAAAATTTGGGTGCCGAAATTCGAAACGTCATAAAAACTAGGGAAATGGTTAGATTTTCTTGCTTGTTGCGTCGAAATGATTCTGTTTGTTTAGACTTTCTTCAGTACCAATTTGATAAGCGTATCTCTTAAAACATGGATAGGGGGCGCTGCAGACTTTGGAGAGCTAGACAACAACTTTAAGCCCGTTATTTTGATAATTTAACACATGCTCGCCAAAGTTTATACTCTAACTTAAAGTTTGAACCCAAAAGTAGAGCCCTGCAAAAAGCGTAAGAGCCGGAATAAAATGTCAAAGTACAGGGTGGTCGAAACTCGAAGGCTCCTAGGAGATAAACAAACAGATTTCTTGACTTATGGCATGCATTTTCATGATTCTGTTTGCTGGGGCTCTCTGAAACTCAGTTGAACGGTACAAAAAGAAACATCGATAGGGGGCGCTTTGGGCAAAAAACATAATTCGTTGACATTTCGGACGCTAACTGGAAACGGGGCGCTACGATCAGTTAGAAACAAAACAAGAGAGTAATTTACTTATCATAAGAAGCTATTAAAACTGCAGTTTGTTTGTTTTTTTTAACAAACATAGCTGGTTTCAATCATGCACAATGCGCGCAATAAAATTTACATAAGGTGCTTTTTGCTGATTTATGCAAAAGATATCGTACCATATCGATATGCAAAAGATACGTAATGCGTAGACGACAACGCGAGATGACGTAGTTGTATGCGCAGACATGTCTTTTGAACGTGCGGTACCTACTTAAGCTTCGGGTTACTTGTCTGCAGATCGGTAGTAGGATGGAACGGTACACAAACTCTGAATTGGCTGACATGCATTTGGCGTATGGCGCTGCTGGTTGTAATGGACGAGCCGCTCAGCGGTTGTACGCCGAGCGTTACCCCAACAGGCAAATCCCCTGCCATGCCTTCTTCGCTCGAGTACACCAGAGGTTGTCCACAACGGGATCTTTCGACGGAGGCAGGCCTGAACGGGAGCGATCAGTGAGCACCCCCGACAACGAAGAGGCTGTGCTTAACCTGGTTGAGGACAAC
The DNA here is from genome assembly GCA_963932465.1 of Maratus speciosus. Lineage (NCBI taxonomy): Eukaryota > Metazoa > Arthropoda > Arachnida > Araneae > Salticidae > Maratus > Maratus speciosus. The sequence goes on from OZ010797.1 coordinate 15,239,089, forward strand.
CCAGGTCTTAGCACGAGAGATATCGCCAGACATGTTGGCATTTCGCAAGCAACTGCGTGGCGCATCTTACGTTCCCGGAATCTGCACCCCTACCACATCCAGCGGGTGCAGTTGCTCAGAGAGCAGGATTTTGGCCCTCGAGTGGAATTCTCAAGATGGTACTTGGCGATGAGATCCAGGGATCCCCGTTTTGTAAACAGCATTTTGTTTACGGACGAGTCCACCTTCAGCCGGGAGGGAATGTGGAACGCCCACAACAGTCATGTGTGGTGTGATGAAAATCCACATGAAACCAGAAGCCGAGCAGCCCAGGAGCGTTTCTCAGTAAATGTGTGGGCCGGCATTCTGGGGGATTGCCTCATTGGCCCTTATTTGTTACCTGAACGGCTGACAGGTGGAAATTACCTGATTTTCCTGGATCAAGTGCTGCCGCAGCTTCTGGATGAGGCGCACGTACCCGAAGGTTCGCGTCGCCAGATGTGGTTCCAGCACGATGGAGCTCCGGCCCATTACACGAAGGACGTGCGTCTCCATCTAAACGCAAGGTATGGCCAGCGGTGGATCGGGCGTGGGGGTCCAGTTCACTGGCCTGCCCGATCACCAGACCTCACCTGCTTGGATTTCTTCCTTTGGGGTTACCTGAAGGCCGAGGTATACCATACAACTGTCAGCAGTGCTGAAGAACTTGTGGCGCGCATTGTGGCAGCTGCAGGGCAGATCAGAGATACTCCTGGCATTGTTGGAAACACACACTCCTCAATGCGACGGAGGTGCGAAGCCTGCATCATGGCCCAAGGTCGAAATTTCGAGCATCTTCTGTAGTGTTATTTTTTGTAAATAAATTTCCAGTATCATTGATGTTTTTGGTCTAAATTTATTCAGAAGTGTTGAGCAGAGGTAGAAAATGTGTTTTCATTATTACTAACTGATCGTAGCGCCCCGTTTCCAGTTAGCGTCCGAAATGTCAACGAATTATGTTTTTTGCCCAAAGCGCCCCCTATCGATGTTTCTTTTTGTACCGTTCAACTGAGTTTCAGAGAGCCCCAGCAAACAGAATCATGAAAATGCATGCCATAAATCAAGAAATCTGTTTGTTTATCTCTTAGAAGCCTTCGAGTTTCGACCACCCTGTACTTTGACATTTTATTCCGGCTCTTACGCTTTTTGCAGGGCTCTACTTTTGGGTTCAAACTTTAAGTTAGAGTATAAACTTTGGCGAGCATGTGTTAAATTATCAAAATAACGGGCTTAAAGTTGTTGTCTAGCTCTCCAAAGTCTGCAGCGCCCCCTATCCATGTTTTAAGAGATACGCTTATCAAATTGGTACTGAAGAAAGTCTAAACAAACAGAATCATTTCGACGCAACAAGCAAGAAAATCTAACCATTTCCCTAGTTTTTATGACGTTTCGAATTTCGGCACCCAAATTTTCGAAAGCGCCTAGCGCCTTACCATCGCGTCAGGGACCCTACATTCCCTATTCAAAAATGTTCGTCTAGGTGTGCTCTATCGATCCTTAAAGTTTGTCACCGACGAGCTGAATCACCCTGTAGATATGGTTTTTACTCTGAAACAATATACTGAACTAAATTTTGAAAAATCGAATGAACTAGAACCCAAGCTGCAAATATCTATGCTCAACCCAAACCAAAAAACAATTAGTGTCGGCATTCTGGTGTAGTACTCTAATGAGGGATTAATTTGCGCCGGAGCTCAGCTCCGATACTTCTCTGTTTTTAGTAAATATTTAAATATGGTTCAGAAATCATCGGAGATCATAAAAACAGCGCACCGGAACCCAGCACACTCAGAAATGAATACTCAGATTTCACGAAATTTTCTTTGTTTTTGACGAAACGGTTTCCTGGAATATGCTCCGAGCGAATATTTCGTCAAATTGATGAAATTACTTTCTTCACTTGTTTGACGATATAAATTTCCTCCAAAGTTTCGTCAAAAAAGGGCTGGTGGCGCCATCTATTGAACAGTTTGGAAGCTCCTCTACCAAGGGAAGAAAAAAATCACTTCTCGTTTTCCTCGGCGTGATTTGAACACGCGGGCTTTGGGGTGGGAGACACTTGCTCTACCGACCAGGCTATTGGGGACTTATATGAATGTGCTTTTAGACTGATGAAATGAAAGTTACCGCGTGATTATATTTTTATAAGATAGATTGTAATTTTATCTTTGCTGAAAGTTTTAAGGAAGGCTAATTTATTATTATGTTTTTCTCATGGTCAATGAATAATTATAATATGGCTTGATTAAATCATTTATTAGTGAAATTTTCTTTGCTCAATGAATGGTTAGAATATGGTCTGGTTAATTTGTTGCACACAAATAACGAACTGTGAAGTGCATATTGCGTGAGATTTTATCACGTTGAATAGATGGATAAGATTTTAACACTTTACTGTTTATAAAAAGGAGAGGGATCAATTATGTTTATTTTTAATCTGATTGAAAACAGAATATACTTCTTAAATAAATTTAAAAAGAAAAATCCCGGATCTGTGAAATTTTATTGATTAAATTTTCTTTTTGGATGTTTTTGAACACAGGAAATATATTCTTTTCGAATTAAAACATAACGAACAAAAACATAAGTAATAATAATAATAATAATAAACATTCCTAAAAATTTTAATAGCTACAAAAATAACTTATAAAGAAACAATAACTACCTATATTTCAGTATTTTCTGAAAAGCACTAAAAAGTGCTCTTTTAAAAATAAATTATTACGGGACTAATACAAACAAGCAAATATCTGCTTGCTAAAATCGCAGGATTTGAAGAGGTACAGCAACGGTTTCCTTAAAATGCATTGAGTCTGACCGTGATTGAGGAAAAACTTTCGTCAAATATCTGAGAGTTTACCTTTCCTTAAAAGTCACGTGATGGTGATAGGAAATGATCGTCAAAAACGACGAAATACAGCTTGAGGATTGCTAAATCGTCAAAAGTGAGAATTCTATTTCTAAGAGTGAGTGCAATAGCGCTTCCTAATAACCGAAGTCTAAGCTACCCTTTCACTCCCATCTCCAAGGCTTTGTATTCTTTCTATCGAAACACTTATATGTGACGTAGTGACATGTAGGTGATGGAGATGAAAGGGACTCAATTTTTATTTCAGTCTTTGGGCTTGGGCTGGCTTGAGCTCAATCTGTCTTCCATTCAAAATTTTATTTATATTCATGTATAGAACAGAAATCGTGTTTTCTATTCCATTTTTGCAGATTTATGTCTGGTATTGACGGCGGCGATGTGTTGATGTGGTATGCCATTTAAGAAAGCGAACAATGAATTTGATTTCAGTTCGACTTCTTTTGTGACAGTAGGATATTTTTCAATTAGATCATTTTTTTTTAGATATCCAACCTGAAAAGAATATTTTCTTCTATTTTTTGTCAATGAGCGTGAGCTTGAGGTTTTTAGACTTCTATTGAGTATGAAAATAACATTGTTCGTTTTTCTTATTGTTTTTCATTATGAACGCTGTCCATGCTAATGCTCTGCTCTGCATATTTGCGAAGTCACTTTCATTTGTAAGTAGATGTAATTGCTATGTACTATTGTTATTCTGATAGAAAGCAGTCGAGCAATTTTTCCTCTTTTGTATAAAAGCATCGAATCTTTCTAATAACGGTATAAAATTTTTAATTTAATGTGACTTTCTGGGCTACGTCATGAAAGACTGTTATGCGGAAGGAATCGATTGTAGTTTAAGATATGCATCAAATGCATCTTTTATTTATAGGAAACTGGAAAACGTTGCACAGAATATAAATATTAATTTCTATAAATTTCATTCATTTTTTTATAAAACGTAGGTACTTCGTTAATGTGTCCACCAGATTTGCTTGTTGAAGGAAAAAAAAATATAAAAATACTTTTAAGTATTAATTATATTTTTATTTGATACCAAACATGCCTTTTGATAGATGAAATGAACAGAAATTGCTGCATGATTAAAAAAAAATTATTGGCGTGTAAGATTTTCTGAAAATTTTCCTTATAAATGTTTTTGCTAGTTGTTCATTCATTTTATATACCGGGTGTCCTAAAAAGGACCGGCTCATTTTTAAATTCAATAACTTGCAAACGGTGACAGATATTAAAAAAATTCTTGCAGGAGGGTTAAGCATAAGGTCTAAAGTTTTTTACAGTGATTTTTGATTTTAGTTCGAATTACAAAGAATAGATGGCGCTGTGATTAATAAACGCTAAATTCAGGCTCGATTTTTGGTACTTCGGAGTCACTCAATACAATTTAACCTCCTTTTTCCGCATGGAAGAAGAGAAAGGTAAAAAAATCGAGCCTGTATTTAGCGTCTATTGCTTACAGCGCCATCTATTGTTTGTAATTCGAACTAAAATCAAAATCACTGTAAAAAAAACTTTTGACCTTATGCATAACTCTCCTCCAAGAATTTTTTAAATATTTGTCACCGTTTGCAAGTTATTGAATTTTAAAATAAGTCAGTCCTTTTTAGGACTCTCGGTATCTACCCTATATATATAAAATCCTAAACGAATTTATGAAACGACTGAATTGAAACGAATTTATGTAACGATTCTATGAAACGACTGATTAAACAACTGATTATGTTTCATGGCGATTTCCCCTAAAATATGGAATACTTTGCAATGAAATTAACACCAAAAATCCGTATTCATCCACAGATCTCAAAACTGGTATTAGAATTTTTAAATTCGATTTAGTTTTCGAAATATTAATTTTTTTCTAATTTTAAATATTTTTTTCTAATGATGGCAACTCAAATTTCAATCATAATAGATATTTTTTTTTCAGATTTCAGAAAAGGTTATAATTTTAAATTAATTTGGCGACCAGTTTGGCTTCCCTTAAATCCAGTTTGGCCTCCCTTAAATCTCCCTAAGAAAAATGCTTTTTTTTGTATTTCGTTATAATTTTATTTAATACAAAACTTTCCTTTAAAACTGAAATATTTAAAATTAATGGCTTTCACTTCTTTTTTTTTTTTTTTTTTTTTTTTTTTTTTTGAGCAAAACGAACAGAAAAATATTAGGCTCAGATGTCATATACGTACCGGGGTACCTAATTGGCGCCAAAATGGCGTTATTTTACCTGACATGGTAACACGGCTATTGTTGCTTATCCATTAATAAATGTTTATTTACATTTATTTTATTTTTATTTAAAAAAATAAGTTACAAATTGCTTTGTTCTATAGTTATTAATTAATTTTTTTTATTTATTGTTATTTCATTTTCAAAATAATAGAAAGTAATTTAAGCAATAGAAAATAATTTAAAATAAATAATATCACTGGTATTCGAAAACGAGGTTTCGATTAGCCAAATTATATAAATCGCCAAACCATTCGCCAAATTATACATGTTGACGTAATTTTTATTTTAAATAACGAAAGAACAAATAAATTAGTATAAAAATACAAATAAAGAAAAAAACTGTTGATAGTAAAGTGAGCCTTTTAAAAATATAACATTAGGAAACTACAGACTTTTACGAAATATTTTACTAAATCACAAATATATACTTAAAATAAGTGAACAAATAACTGTTATACAATAAAGTATAGCAAATAATAGCGAATCACAATGTTTCGCATGATTTACAATAAAAATCCGGTACTACTTAGTTATCCCGTCAACCAATTTCGCCAAATTATACAAATTGACATAATTTTTATTTTAGATAACGAAAGAACAAATAAATTAGTATAACATTGATAAAAATACAAATAAAACGTCGAAATAAAAATCACTTGATAACGCAAACACGTGTAACTTGCTTAAAGTCAAGTGAATGTGACATTTACGATCAACCATTATTGGCATTTAATCTTATAGTTTGGGGATAGATTTTTGGTTGACGGGATAACTAAGTAGTACCAAAAATCCTTTTCACGATCAGGGTTGAAATAATTAATGCATTAGCATACATTTTGGCATGGTGTCCGTATAACGGAAAAATACCAAAAAAAGCTATTGGCGAGATTTGAACCCGGCTAACATAAAAGTACAAAGAATTCTTTGCGATCATGGCAACTTTTATGTAGTTTTATTCGAAAAAATAACTTTGATTCTTTAATCAAAATGGAAACATTTCTTATGAAAAGCGAAGGAACTGTTGATGATAGTCACATGACTTAGGCTATTATTATAGAAATTGTTTTCAATTCTAAAAACAGCGCAAAGAATAATATTTCCTAACGATTTCAAATTTATTTACACATGGCTGTTAAAAACAGAAAAAAAAAACTTTAAAATTACTATTAAATGAGTTACGTGTTAAAAGCAGGAAAATATTGAAAATTATGTCTTGAAAATTGTAATTACCGTGAATATTAAAAGAGAAATGAAGCTTTAAAATAATAAATACATTAATATGCGTTTAACCCTTTCAGGGGCAAGGTACTTTTCTATTCGTAAAATGTTGAAATCAGTGAATGGCACCGGAATTTACAAACAAATTTCGAAATACGAAAATGTTTTTGTTCACTTACTTAATAAAAGAAAAATTTTCATTCCAATATTCTAGTGCCAATGTGGCATTTAAGAATTAAAATTAAGTAGTCAAAAAATGAACCACCGTCCTTGAAGGGAATAAAGCAGTAAATTGTATTATTTATTTTTAAACCAGATTAATAGCCTTGATTCTAAAATTAAATTTACATTGGAAATAGAACAAAATGGTACGCTACCTTACTTAGATGTATTACTAATCAAGTCGCACCAAGGAATAGAACGCACTGTTTACAGAAAACCCATAGCCAGTCAATCCATTATCCCTCATAATGCTCAAGCACCTTTTTCATACAAAGTTTCTTCACTTAAACATTCTATTCATAGAGCTTTCACAGTTTGTACCCCCGTGCAGTTAAATAACGAAATAAATAAAATATATGATATTGCAAGAAACAATGGATACAAAGAAAGTACCTAGAAAAATTAATTAAGAGCTTAAAGAATAACAAGAAAAGAAATTTCAATCCACAAAATTCCATGTTATCCACTTTACAATATTTTCCTGGTTTCTTCGAACGTCTGAAATATAAACTCAATAAATACAATATCTCCCTAGTCGCAAAACCTTCTATGAAATTAAGAAATATAGTATGCAAGAAAATAGATCCAATTGAGTCAAACCAGTTATCGGGAGTATACGAAATACCTTTCACCAAAGAAGATGGAACCAAGCAGTTTTATTTAGGTATGACAACTAGAAAACTTAAAACTAGAATCAAAGAACATATAGCAGGCATCAAATACAACAGAAGAACCACAGCTTTGGCCAGATTATACAGCGAAGAACCTTTACAGATCGATTTTAAAAATAGCAAGTTAATTTATACATCAAGATTTTATTTACCATCCATAATCCGAGAATCAATAGAGATATTTTTACGCAACAAGAATATTTGCAATGATTCAGTGTTCATAGTATTACCTAAAATTTGGAAAGAGATGCTATGTAATTTTAGTAACAATAGTAGAAATTAATCCACGCTCGCAAATAGCCAAGATAATTTTATTTTTATTTTATATTTTGCAATATTTTTCATTATGCATGTTGTCTCGTGACATTGTTTACCATGTTATTGTTTTGAAAATTAATCCACGCTCACCAATAGCTAATCTAATCTTTTAAATTAATTTTATGTTTACAATGTTTTTCATTATGCATCATGTCGCGTGACATTGTTTACTATGTTTATTGTTTTTAAATTATGTGAAAATACTTTCCATCGTTGAATGATTTTGAAAATGTTGCCGTTTGTGCAACGAAACGATCGTCAATCTTAATAAAGATTTTCTATCACTTTTTATAGCATTTTTTAACTTTATCTGTTTATGATTATTATACATGTGTTTATAAATTGTATTATATCAATCGTTTTATAACACTGTTAAAAAATACCGGTCGGCAAAGACTCTGTTTACTTAATTCATTTTATTTTACCTTCTTTTCACGTGTTTAACTGATCTTCTTTAATCAAACACGGAAACAACCATTGGATGTCTTAACATCAGCAACTGATTCGGCCTTAAATTTTCGCAATCAAAGGGAATTGAAGGGAAACCCGTTTGCAGGGAGATCGCTATAGGTTTTTTCATTATAATTCAATCTTCTCTAATCTTTTAAAAACCGATCAAATTAGCGTGATTTTAGATTCTGCGGTGTCTGAACGGGGGGGTTGGCGAGCGTAACTTGCAGGGGGCAGAGCCCCCTAGTATACATATATATTCATAGCTGCAAACTATTCCCTTTTTCGTGTTAACACTATTTCTGAATCATAATCCTTACCTTATATTTAATCGTAGAATTATGGGATTAATTACCTGTAAAATTAGGCAAAGATTTCTATTCAGAAAGTGTGATGGCTAAAAAGTGGAATAGTTTACAGCTAAGTATATGCAGATAGATATATTAAAAAATATAAAAAGGCTTTAACTTTTGCAAATAATGTATGAAATATAAATATACGGATTTGAATGCTTGAAAGGGGGGGGGGAGGGGGCACACTACAGTTGTTAGTACTGCAGTATATTAGGGCTCCGGTACTTTCTTTGTTTAGAAATTAAGCCTTGACTCTAATTTAGTGTGTGGAGGAATCTTTCCCCCCTCTTGACCTTTCAGAAAATTTGCTGTGAAGTTCAGAATTTATGTATTTTATTCAGAATCAGCCTTAGAGTACTTTTAATAAAGGAAATGTAAATATGTTTATTAATACCCATACAGAAAAAAAATGCCTTCATTTGTTTTGCCTGAACTTATCTAAGAAATTTTTTTTAATTATTTTTTAGTATTCAATGAAACTTTATTTGTGCTATAGTGTAAAATACTGTAAAAATGTGCTATAGTGGTGAATTGGAACAGTTTTTACCTTTAAATGTAAAAAAACAATTTTAGATATTTTTAAAGCAAAACACCATTTTTTAAATTTTCTGTCTTGCCACCTTCTTTTAAATCAAAACAATATAGCGTTAGGAAAACAGGGTGTCTACAGAATCTGGAAAAGTCAGGGAACTTTGTAAAAATTCTCGAAAATCAGGGAAATTTGTCTGTTTGAAAGGATATTTGCATTTTCACATTGCCAATGAGACTGATTCATTTATTTTATATACCATATTTTTTCACATGCTGATTCATCTTTCCCAATACTTTTTAAAAGGATGCATGTGGTATGAATTTTTGATATTTAACACAAATTAAGGTGATCCGATGTCCTCATTTTCTGTGGATAGTGCTTATGTGTAAGGCAATTTACCCATTTTTCAAAAGTTTTAAATGATACATTAGCATAATCTGAAGGTGGCCAGCTTAATTCAATTAGCTATTCCGTCAGATGTAAATATGTCTTAGAATTGAAAATTTTTCAAAAAATGAGGAAATTTTCTGGTCAACAGATATTCATTGGCCATTATATGAAGTTGCATAGCTGCTAACTTGTACGGATTTTTCACACCACTAAAATTTAAGAGTAAATTTTACCTGAAACAATCGCTGAAATTAAACGATTTCTAACGATGAAACAAGACAAAAATTGTTATTAAATTTTTAAGGCAACAAAAATCCGTACAAATTGGCAGCTATGAAGTTGTTGGACTAAATTTTGAGTTCGGATTTATAAAACTGTCAGCCAATGCTTTGTGAATATTAGGCAATTTTTATGTTTTTCTCTTGTTTTTTCTCCTGAATGAGATATTAGCTAGCCTGATAAGTGTGTTATATGAGGAAGCAGCTTACATGAAAAAAATACCGTATATGAATTGTTAATAATAGAAATCATAGAAGTCTGAGAAAGATAGCCGGGAAAATCAGGAAACTCTTTTCTACAATTTCTGTAGGTACCCTGAAATAGAATTTAAAATAATATTTTAAATATGCCAAATAAAATCCATATGTATCCCTATTTCTATTGTAAGATGAAAGCGATAAGTAACAACTGTGAGAAGTTATAGAAACACAAAGTTTTTATTGAACAAATATCTATTGTTACATAAAAATTTTTTTTTGTTACATAAACTTTTTATAAAAACCTCTATCCCATCAAAAACATCTCATGTAAAAAAAAGCCAAGTCTCCTGACTCTTTGACCGTAAAAAGTTCTGAGATCACGTGTAGAGCCAAGGCTTAGCTCTCTTATTAACTCTGATATTTTAATTCACAAATTACTCCTAGTCTCTACACCTTTAGTAAATGATTATTCTGTGATTTGGCAATTACGCAGCACAGGAAAGTTATTACGTAAACACTTTACTTATGTTTTGAATTGGGATTAGATTATTTGATTAAGGCTGAATATGAACACGAGGGATAGAAGAAGCCTGAAGGAGGGATGCACCGATTGGGGGTCTTTGTAAAAGAGGAGTCTGGCTCGTATTCACGTTACATAGGAAGAAAATCACCCAAAACTCCGGACATCAAGTTTGACCAGTAGAGAGTTTTCGCATCCGGGCTTACAATGTAATGTAAAATTATTTCCATGCTACAAATACATATATGTTCAGTGCTCTTATAGAAACTATTTTATGCAAAACTTTATAAATAAACGTTAATATTAAAATGTAAACAACAGCCTTTACATTCTCGTGCTGCGTCATTGCCAAGTCACAAAATAATCATTTACTAAAGGTGTAGAGACTAGGAGTAATTTGTGAATTAAAATATCAGAGTTAATAAGAGAGCTAAGCTTGGCTCTACACATGATCTCAGAACTTTTTACGGTCAAAGAGTCAGGAGACTTGGCTTTTTTTTACATGAGATGTTTTTGATGGGATTTCACTTCTTTTTGTAAGGAGAAAGCCAAAGAAAGCTTTTCCAGTAGCATCGATTTCAATTACACTATCTTTAACTTCATAGACTTTATGGCTCCTGATTGCTTCGATGTTCCGCTTTTCCTAGAAAAGCGAATTGGCATGTGTGCTACTGTTTGAAATCCATTCATTCAAATTTTCTAGTAACTATATTAGTTTTTGTTTCAATTTATCAGCTGTTCAATCAAAGTCCTCCGAAGTTAATTCTACTGTGCAGAGTCCATTTTATAACTTTGTCTGCTTCCAGTCTATTTCCCATTTTTTAGTTATAGCTCTGGTAATGTTTTCTAAAGTGTTTATTTTAAACTGCAGCTTACCTCTAGACCTTTTTCGTCAGTAAGCTCCAATATTCATACCAGGGTGGGCAACAGAACAGCGCGCGACTTCTTAGCGAGCTACGTCTTCCCATTTCAGAGTGTGAATCGTTGTAACGTTTTAATGTGTGTTTTTGTTTTCGAAAATGGTTTTGACGATAGAGAGCTCTAGCTTCTTGGAGCTGTTAAGAACGTGATTTCTCGGAACGATTAGGCCTTCCAGGTCTTCTAATTTTTTTCTCTAGTTGATTTCTCTCTGTGATAGGTATTCATTCGGAAAAATAATAGATTATTGCTAGCTGTTAAGAAGAGGAAGTAGAACGTCAAAGTGACCTCCTAAGAAACTAATCCCGGCTAATCCCAGTGCGCAACCACATACTCAACTATAGCACATCTGATATCATACGACTAGGCTATGTTACCTAGCACAGAAAAGAAAATATAGATGAAACAGATACGAACGATCTCCAGATGTAGGAACTACTCGATGAGGACTTTCTTCGCTGTGATCAAAATATAACATTTCAGTTTTTTCCTTTCAAACTTTCTTCGATCAAGAATGTCTTTCGTTGGAATATCATACAATTTCGCGTTTCCTTTCGTTACCGCGTCTTTTCAGCAATTTTGCAGATGCACACTGACATCTAGAATTAAAATTTTACACAATAAAAAACTGTGTCGCCAAAATTTGAAATTCAGTTATTCCTCTTTTCGATATGTAACACTTACAATCAAGTTATTTTTAGAAACAAGTAGGTGAAAGAATTTTACACAAAAGTTTCAATCCTTCATACTTTCGAATTTAAAGCAAATCGTAATAATTTTATTATTTAAATGATTTTAGTACACAGTAGACCGAGCATAGCTCGGTAGTTTTTTTAAAAATATTTATTTTGTTTTAGTAAATGTAGAAATGTGATAGATACTATCCGCAAAACATCAATAAGTTGCGGAGAATATAGCGGAATTTTTGTTAATGCGTCTCCTCTTAAGACGTATCTCCGGTTAATGCGGACAGTTTCATTTCCCTATCATATTTAATTAATGTTAAAGGCATCGTTTATTGCGGATTTCGGTTACAAATGAAAAATGGCCTCCCTTGGAAGTCCACTAACGGTTGTTAACTGAATATTAATATCTACCGCTCGTAGCCTTAGCACGGTTGAAAGTGAAAAGTCAGAGAAAATGACGTCATAGTGGTGCAAAAGTCACAATGTTTAAGTTTTAAATATAAACATAATTGACTTCTTTTCAATATGTCATTTTTTTCTGGAGAGAGGGGAATGTAGAATTTTGATTTTGAATTCCAAATCGATAATTTGAGTACCTAAAAAACATATTTAAAAAAATTATACATCGCAGGGGAGTTTGTATTGCCATTAAAAAAAATAAACTTTTTTTTACGTATGCGATTATGTTAGTCATATCCTGAGTGCCACTCTCCATGTTTTATAAACATTGAATTTATTATTCTTCAACAATTGTTGTCTACGTCTACGTCAATAGTTTGGCAACAAATGTGAGCTATTTTGTAAATATGAGGTAAGTTTGACAGCAAAATTCTCTTGCTTTTAAAACTGCTGCTAATTTTGCGCCATGGTCTATTGACATTGCATAAAACTATAGCGATGTTTAAAATAATATGGTAGTGATGCTAAATATAGCAAAAGTATAAGAGCTGCTATCTATCAAGAAATGTTAGCATATTTGCAGAATGTTTATAAAATAAATATTTAAATTCACTAACTTAACATTTGGTAAAATAAATTAATTTTATTTGGGTACTATTTGAGGCACAGATATCATATTCGCCCCATATTGGCGCGTTTTTTTTTCCGACGCTAATTTGGCGAAAACATCAACAGCATAAACAACAACCTCCGGGTTACCATATCAAGCAAAATAACGACACTTTGGCGCCGGTTAAGTATACATTGCGTATATGACATTGGCGTCAGAAAAAAATCTCGCCAATATGGGGCGAATATGACATCTGTGCCCTATTTTATTATCCCGTCGATCAATTTCGCCAAACAATTCGCCAAATTATACAAATTGCCGTATTTTAATTTTAAATAACGAAAAAACAAACAAATTAATAAAACCTTAATGAAACTATAAGTAAAAAGTCGAATTAAAAATCATTTGATGACGTAACAAACACGTGTATGGTGTTTAATGTCAAGTGAATGCGACATTTTACGATCATCCATTATTAGCGTTTAATATTATAGTTTGGCGATAGTTTTTCGGTCGACGGGATAATCAAGTAGTACCTTTATTTGTTCTAGTCAATTAAAACGAATTTTACTGTATTCAGGACACAGCTATTTCCTGCTCGATTTAGTATAGTTGAAAAACCGATGGTTTAGTTGACAAACTGCGTTTTATCATGTTGATAATCAGTGAGCAACAGTATTGGCAACAGTTCCGATTACGGAAAATAAAAGATTTTCGATTTTTTTTTTCGAATTTTCCAAATTTTTTAATTTTTCTTTTCTTTGTACTTTAAATACTACCTTCTTACCAAATTTCAAGTTTCTAGGGGTACAGGATGTACCTCAGATTTTTGATGATCGGTGAGTCAGTCAGTGTCGAAAAAGCGAAACTTTGAGTTCATATATTTTCTGAACTAGAAAAGATGGAAACGCGGAAATTTTACCATTTGCTTCCATTTGAAGAGTACTTTTAGAAAAACAAAGTTTCAAGTTCCTGGTAAATTCCAGCGAAGGGATATAGGGCTGTCAAAAGTACCCTGAGTTGCTTCCAGAAAAGGATGCTTACGGCTGTGCTTTCTCGACTTGGCAGGGGCACTGCCGTGCCCCCAGATTAAGTAATACAAAAGCGAATCACTGTGTTTTTTTTTTTTTTTAACTTATCAGGTTCTGAAAACATGAAGATGTTGGGATGTTTTTTTACTCAGGAAATAAAAATTAGTCTCTTTAAAAAAAAAAAAAAATAAATAAATACAATATAACCTCGAAAATGCGGCATCGTCAGGAGCGAGATTGAGCCTGATTTTTGAAAATTCCGCATTTCTGAAAGACTATATAAAGAACTTCCGATATTCTTAATGGTGTCTTTAGTCATAATTTAATTCATAACCAAATGATAATTATGTGAAAAAAATTAAATATAAAAAAACTTACTTTAATTGATATTTTCTGTGTTAAAAAAGTCTAATAAACAGTGATGTCATTTCTCCTCGTATAATTTCCGAAACATCGATGTCAATTTTATTTGCTTCAATGTTTTTGTTTTGGCCGTTCCCGTTCTTTAACAAGTTTTTCTTGTATTTTACGCAAATGAAGAATATTTCGGAACACCAGTCTTGTTTCTCTAAGCGAGATATTAATTCTTCAGTCAAATTTATGCAATTTTCCATTGTCACCTTTTCTTCTGCCATTTCCTAGTACTCTGAGATGCGACTATGGTTCCATTTAGCACAGCGCGAGCGAACTCGCTGTTCTTTAAATGTTCATTGTTTTTAATACGTAAACAATTGCTATTTTTTTTTTGTCGTAAGTTGGAAGCGTAAAAAAAGGAGGAGGGCGCATGACTATGATGCCGGATTTTTAAGATCACAATGTACTGTATTCTTATTAACTCCACAAATTACAATTATATGATGTCTAAACAAGAAAGTGTTCCTTACATGAACCGTTTAGTAAAAATGAAAGAACTTATATGGAGTAGCATTTATTAGGTCTATGTTTAACAAAAAAATTAATACAATTCTTTACTTACATTAATAGTAGTTTTTTACTTGGGCAACTCCATGAAAAATCGACAATATGTCCCGCACGTGACGCTTACATATATACTTATTTACTTATAAGTTATTTATACACTGTACTTTAAAATTAACAAAATAACTTATATTTTCATATTAGCATAGTTGTTTTAATTTGAAGATACAATAGCATTGTTAAAACAGCAGTAATAGGTAGAAAAGCTTTTCCACACGTGATACGGAATGGCCCTTATAATAGGTTTAAAATTTTTCATATTTCAAACCCTAAACCTTAGTAAGCTGCCTGCTTTTAATAATAAAAAAATAATAGATTATAAACATCTCCACATTTTAAATCCTAGACCTAAGTAATCTGCTCGGTTCAGGGCCGTTCCATGAAAACTGACAAAACGTCCTGCGCATGACACTTACATAAATACCTATATCTATTGACGTATAAGTTTTAAAACGTAAATCATACATTAAAAATAACAAAAAACTCTAGATTTTCGTATTAGCATGTTTGCTTTAACCCATATTGGATCGCTGTCCTATAAATAGGACAGATAATAAAACATTTTTAAAAATAAAATTGGTAAGGATTTTCTGGATGCATTTTGTTATGACGTCTTTAAAAGACATAAAAGTATAACATATAAACAAAAAAAAAAAACAAGTAACCAATTAAAATTTAATTGAAAAAAATCTATTTAAAAAATCCTTTAAAAATTGTGATCTTATAATCTAGAATTTTACCGTTATTATTATCTTTTTATTGGAGAAATCATAAAGGAATTTTGTACAACATAAACAGTATTTTTAAAGTAAAATAAAATATTTGCTCATAAAATTAGTTTATGTATGCATTTTATATGTCCTTACTTATGTGTCCTACTAATATATGTCCTGTTTATAGGAGAGCTAGTTACTTAAAAAATTAAAAACTTTTTTTCAAAATTTTGCTAGTATCTACTTTATTACACCATATTAATGATATAATCGAAGTTTTAAAAATTTTCAAAAATATTTAATCGGTGTGGTCCAATATGGGTTAATTTGAGCATATAATAACATCGTCAAAACAGTAGATATATGTAGAAAAACTGTCCCACACGTGACATGAAATAACCCTAAATCTGTTTCAGCATAGTTCATACGAATTATCAGTGATGAATTCAGGAGATAGTTTAGGAGATTTTTTTTCCTTTCTTCATAAAATATTACTTAAAAGAAAGAAAAAAAGTTCTTCTCCATTATCCCGTAAACCACTTTCCATTAAACGTGACATGGAATGACCAACTTACAGAAGTTTTGACGAAATCAAATGTCTGTGATATTTGTTGATGATCGCAATCTTCTAACTATGAAAGTAGCGATGCCAGTACTGTAAAACTTTGTTTCGAAACTTATTATCATGTTGCAAATCCACACACACACACACACACAAAAAATAAAATAAAATAAAATAAAAAGACTAGTGTACATTTTAAAGATTTTTCAGTCATTTCATTAAGTTTTGTTCCTATTCATTTCATTTTAGGATATTTGATTCTTTTACATGTAGGTTGAATTGAGGCCGTTTTCCTCTTGAAAAGGCATGTATTGTATATAGTGTTCACTATTTTCTTGTTCTACTTAGGAGGAGGAGTAGGTGAGGAACTGTAATTGTTTGCGTACTTTTATTGGATTTATTCGCACCTTTTTTAATATTTAAATATTTTTACTTTCATATCATTCAATACACATTTTAATATGCATTTCTGATTAATATGACTGAACTCACGCTTTGTCATGAAGAAAGTATAAATTTATTTCAAAATAAAATCAAGATAGTACAGATATCTGTACCAACAGCATTTTTTTTAATTAATGAAGCTTTGCTGGCTGTTAAATTTGACTTAACATGAAGGGAAAATTATGTAAATTATTATGAAAATTATGTAAATTATTAATGTACCTGTATATGTTGAGCTTTATTAAATAATTCTAGAAAAATTTATTTCATCATTATTATGCATAGTGTTTACTATTGTATTATTAATTAAATACTTGATTTTTTACTTTAAATATTTTAATCATTTTTTTATTTTCTTAATTTTTAATATTTTACTATATTTCAATCATTCATTATAATTTAGATTGCATTATTACATTCAATTTACTGTTTAAAAATGAAACCAAAACAAATACCAGAAATCTTTACTGCCTCTGATTGAAATCTGTGCGGCTTTATGGAAGTCTACTCTTATTATTTTTTGTTGCGTATAAAATGGTACACACATGTGGATTTTATTTAGCATTTTATAGAATGTTCTTTATAAATTAATTTATAACTTTATTTTGTTTCGATATAAATGGAAGAAGTAAGACACAAATTTTTAGATATGATTTTTTATCTTTAAAACTACCTAATATTGATTTTTCTATGCTTAAAATTATTCTTACTCACCCTATTATATAATGCAGCACAAATGAAACTTTACTGAATACTCAAAAATATTGTATGTTTATTACTCTGGGATAAGTTCAGGGCAGATAGGTGAGGCATTACCAAACTTGAAAAATGAAGACTTTTTTCTGTATGGGTAATAACAAAAATACACCTTTTTGAAAATTCTTTTGTAAAATAATCTTTTGTATCATGGGGAGGAAGGTTTTTCTTCTAGTATCAAGATAAAGTTTGGTACTTGTTATAACAGCACTATTGTTCTCTAAATGTAATAGTTGCCACAAAATGAAATTCACATAAAAAAAAATTGTGTAAATCAATCTTTTAAAAAATATAACATTTGAAAATTACACACTTTCGTGAACTGTTTTATTAAATCAATATAAGTATATACTTAAAATAAAAAACAAATATATATCACACAATAAAATAATAAATCTCAATTTAAACTGCTGGCATGAAATTAAAAATGTCTCTTATCATTACAATAAACAATTTTTTGAATGAGGACCATAGGTGTAACTGGAGGGGGGGGGACCTCCCCAGATAGTTCCAGTGCCCACCCCAGAAATTCAAATTCAAGTGATAATGTTATGATTGCGATATATTCAAAATTTTAATTTACGAATATTTGAAAGATTACACGAACAAATATATTATATATTTCTGATTTGAAAATTAATGCAATTAAAGCAGTGCACTCGCGTATGTGAATGTGTGTGAGAGGGGGGGGGGGGGCGTGCCAAAGAAGCAACAGTTATTAGTCCAGAGCTCACCAAATCAGAGCGAAAGTTTTCTTTCCTGCCCAGAGTTAATGAGAAAAAAATCATTTCTGAGAAGTCCAGTTTACTAATCTTTCAACAAGATCATAAAATGTCATCTGCTGTAATCAGAGCAGGTCGGGGGGGGGGGGGCAGGGGCCAGGATTCCATGCAACTTTACCTTTATAAAATAATGACTGATTTTTTTTTTCTATTTTCTTCTTAACACTCCGAGTTAGGTAAATTTACCACAGGGAACAATTCTAAGAAGTGATAATTAACCCCCACCCTTTTCGGACAAATCCGGATATAGTTGTCAAATCGTTGATCCATTAATTTTCCAAGAGAATCTATGAGGACACCTAGGCAGGGGGCTTCTTTTGAGGATTTGCTATTTCCCTGTTGTAAACGTGTGGGGTAATTTAAATCTCCCTGCATAATTATCAGCTCATAAATAAATTCTGTACTTTAAAATACGGGAACCTTTTTTGTGTTATTGCCATGAGGCACTTTGTTTCAAGTTCCAGAGTGTAATTTTGTGAGTAAATTTTTTCTTACCAGATCTTTGATATTTTGTATAAGTGCTTGTTGGAATGTTATGTAACACAAATGAAATTGCCAGAAAATTGAAATAAAAGCTTTTTCATATAAATTTTTTTTTTTTTTTTTTTTTTTTTTATTCTTGGTAGCACACATTTAATAGGTTAACAGATGCGTATTAAACTCTCTCGGAAAAAACATCATTTAATTTTCAAACATAAAAATTATTAATAATATTTAAATTATTTGATATTTAAATATTAAACGCTAATAAATAATGTATCAAATCTTAAAGACATCTTGGTATTTCAGCTTTACTATATGACAGAATATCTCATAACATCTTCATAAAAAGAAATAAACAAAATTTTGAGAAAATATAACATAACACCTTCTTCCACGAAAGTCTTTAATTAATGTCATTTGTTATTTAAAACATTGACAGAGATAGAAAATAGTCAAATCTAGTCTTTTTTTATTTAAATTTATTTAGAATTTATATTGTTGTAGTAGTTATCTTTGAGGAAAGAGTAGATGTTTAATGATGAACACAACATATTGAGTTAAATTGTCATAGAATCTTTCATTAGATAATAGAATTTCAATTCATCAACAGCACCAATTTAGATACCATTTCAGCCCATGTCTCGGTCTGGTGAAATACAGAGAATTTTTTAGACGATCTGGGAATGACATATTTCTTTAGTTTTAATATCATGTTCAGATTAAAACACATTTGCTGCCCCCGACCTGATTTATTGACTACTAGCTGCGTTGCCCGGGGACCGTTATAGTACTCAGGGCCGAAACTAGACTTTTTTGCACCCTGGCCAAACATGGAATTTGGCGCCCCCCCTCCTCAGCAAAGTATATTTACAAAGAGAATTTTACTAATTTCCTAATAACCGACTTAATTTAAAATTTAGAATATGTAATCATAAAATATGTAATAATGAACTACGTAATATGCTTTGTCAAATATTCATTAAAATCTTGTAAACGGAATCGAAAATAATTCTGCTTTAAACAGGATCCTTATGCCATATCATCCTTAAATTTTTCTATGCTTTGGCATAATCCAGACAGGATTATTTTAACAATGCCGTGTTAAACATACACGTGAAAAAAATTGACACACAAAATCTACATTTGACGCCCAGGGCACATGCCCCCTCTCCCCCCCCCCTCTAGTTTCGGCCCTGATGGTAACTTTAAACAAAACTCAAGTTTTTATGATTTTATATCTTTTGAAATTTTTTTAAATGAACCTAGTTTTCGGCACGGTAAGTAGAACACTTCTTACTACACTACTACTTGTGTTCTACTTACCGCGGTTTCGGGGGCCCCATTTGCCTTCCGCAGAGCCTAAACAAACCTCTTTCCGAACGGAGTGCTCCGCACGTGCCGGAGACAATCGAAAACAAAGTTGAGTGAGCCAAACCTCGTAGTAATCAAGCCCATAGAACCCAAAAGAAAAAAAAACCCGCACCACTAATGCTCTAAAATGTTGTTAACTAAAGTCTAAGATAAGTTCTCATAATACAGACCTTGTCAGATACCCAACCTGTCATGCACCCGGAGATGTGGGACATAGGTCCCGGGCTCCTCGGCAAAATATCTTCCAATCATAATACAGAAAGTTGCTGAATTGTCATCTAAGTTGAATGAACCAAATACCGAAATTGAGCCCTTAGAACCCAAGGAAAAAATGCGTTCCCAAGTGGTGGTAGCTGAATATAGCTGAAGTCTGATTTAATAATAGCTAAAGTCTGATTTTTTTTTTTTTTTTTTTTTTTTTTTTCGTTTATGTAGTAGTTGGAGGATTTAAAAAAAATATTGAAAATAAAAGCTAGTGAATCGGACCGTTTTTAATTGAGCTATAATAAGGGGCCCAAAAGGGGCCAACTGATTGTCGAGAGCAGGCCCTTAACATGAAAATATGTTAAAATGTCTTAGTAACTCGCGTTTTAGTGCTTCAATTTATCAAAATCAATAGATATGAATTATTCATTAGAATAATGTTTTAAAGAAATGAGCAAAATATTGGGTAAATGCTTAAAAGGGGCCCTTAGAACCCTAATAAAAATATGAGGGTGTTGTGCCTGGATGAAGAGTCCAAGACTCAACTTTAAAATTATACAATGAGAAAATGAGAAAATTAGGGAATGAAAAATGCATAGCGGAGGATCACAAAAATAAAGATCGGATTAAAAGGAAGCAATTTATTAACAAATTAGGACACAAAAAATTCAAGAGATCTTGTACCGGGCCTCGGGGGGCCAGGGTCTTAACTGGAATGTAAAAATGAGGGAATAGCTAAATAGAGAATTGGCCCCAAAAACGAAGTAGATCGGATAAAATGGGGGCAAATTAACATGTTAGGTTATAAAAACTTAAAGGGACCCAGGGGCACCGGCCCTTAAAAATTTAAATTCTGAACCTCAGGTGCATCAGTACCCGTCTTGGATTATCCTCATCTAAATTTTCAGATTTCTACGTGCGCTAGATTTTGCTAGCCATCGCAGACACACAGATACAAACACATACAGAACGAAACTTTCTTTTATTAGGATTTCATTCATCTGACGAAACCCTATTCGTCTCACTCCTCTGTCTGTCTGTATGTCACAGAGCCCGTTCTCAGAAACTATATATGTTGGAGACTTGAAATTTTGCATACTTATAGCTGAACATGTCACATCGAACAACGAATCATAAAATTTTGAAATAGTCTTATATTTACCCTTCTGGGATCAACGACGTTCACTGATTACCACTGACCCTCCTCTTTATTTTTTTGATGACCACAGAACGCTTGGAAAAGAAAATCCACTTGACATATCGTTAGTTTTTCGTCGGGTAGACCAGGGGCGAATCCAGAGAATCTTTTTTTTTGGGGGGGGGGGCGATACCGAGTGACATATAATCAACGTAGTCATAATTTCTGTTGCTCAAATCCTTCCTTGCAGTTAATTATTAAACGAATATGAAATAATTAATGCGATTTAAAAATATTACAGATTCCCGATTATCCGACATCCGATTAACCGAAACACTCGTTTTTCTAACATTTTTATTATATAATCCCGCCCTCTCCTCAAAATATCGTTTATTGTTACTTATTAGGTCGTAAAATTAAAAACGTTATAAAAGAATTTATTTATTAAGGGTCATTCCATGTCAGTTCAGGCAGGCATGTAACCCACCATCACAGATTTTGATGAAACAACTTGTGTTTGTTCCTATTATTAAGATATGATCACCAGTATTTTTTTTCACTCCTCCGTCAAATCGTTTCTGAGAAAAAAATTGTGAAAATTTTGAAAATCTGCCGTCAGTTGGCATTCTTGACTGCTCGGTTTTCAAATGTAGCATGACATAAATATGATCATATTTCAATATCTACTCTACAAATCATCTTCAAATAATTTATGCATAATATATAGGGTACGCAGTTTATGAAAAAAATACTGTTACGCTTATAACGTTTTAAGTGTGTCTAAAAAAATGTTTAAACTTTGAAGTCATGAATTTTTATGAAAAATAATGCATTAACTAAAAAAGCATTATCAACAAAAGGCGGTATTTTTATTAAATTTATTTTTTGTGGGGGATATACTTAAAGGTATCCTTTACCTGATTCTGAAATAAAAATAGTGGGATTTTGGGTGTTTTTAGTAGTATTTCCTATTTAAAAATATTTTGAGGCGTATTTCAAATCAAATCAAGCAGAGTCATTCCATGTCACTTCGCCTAAGACATTTAATTCACTGTCACAAATTTCAATGAAACTGGGTATGTTTATAGCTCATTTTAAGACGTAATCACCTTTAATTTTCTTGATCCTAAATAAAATGTTTTTCAAGATAAAAAAATATCTAAATTTTCAAAAATGTTTTTAATGACAGATCTACATTCAAAGACTGCATAAAAAAAAGTCATTTCAATATAAAATCACTAAATAAGTTTCAAATAAAGTATATGTGACAAATAATGTAGGCAGATTATTATTTATTGTTGTTTGTCATGTTTAAACGCTAAGAGTGTGTTTAATCTTGTGAATTTTTAAAATCAAGAATTTTGTGAAAAATAATGTGTTAATCAAAAATTTATTATTAACCTAAGGCAGGCTGCTGTTACTTTTTTTATTTGTGCGTAAAAATATCCTTTCAATAGTTATAAAATAAAAAATAGTGAAAATATGAGCAATTTTAACAAAATTTTCATAAAATGTGAATGTTTAATGATAAATATTGAAGCTTTTTATGCTAAGATGTATTATAATGACTACGATATCGTGTATTGCTATTCTTGATTAAATATAATACTTACAATAATAAAATAACAAGCAATAAAAATTAAATTAAATAGTACATAGTACCAGTTCCTTTACCAACACTGCACTGCTCAACAGCCGACTTAAAATCAACAGCCCACTCCGATTGAAAAATACTTTCAACTGTTCAAATAATAAATAAACTACATTTGAAAATCTTAATACCAACTTATTATCTTAAGACGATAATAATAACTAAACAACATAATGAATTTATAAATCAGCTTTTAATTGAAAATGCATGAAATGGTCGCTTTAAATATTGTTGTTCATCGAGTCAATCAAAATAAATTAAAAAAAAAATAGTGAATCTAATATGCTGACTGCAATGACACTTCTAAGAAAACTAATTAATTCATTACCATCTGAAATCAAAACCGAAAGATCAAAAAGAAAAAATCAGCTGTAGTGTGAATGTGACATACTCAGTTGTTGTTGAGATAGGAATGTCTTTGTGACATTTTCACCTGTACTTCAGTAAAATATAAACATGTACGCTTTTTTCATTCATCCAAATTAAGTAAAACAATTATAAAATTTTGTTGTCATTACACCAGATGTTAAATTTTTCGTTACATACTATTAGATAAGTTCTTTACTTTTAGGTATTATTGACATATCATAAAATTTACCATATGTATTTTCTATACGTGTATAAACAATATATATGCTTTATTAAGCATAAATGAATAATTTTTAAATAATTTGTTTGAGAACAGGTATATATATACATATATATGTTGAAAATCCATCTTTCAGCAATATTGTGATGAAGTAAATCAAATAACATATCATTAGAATCTGAATAAAGTTACAAAAGTGCAACTCATTAAGTTTTAAATAATTTTTAGATATAGTTATTTGAAAGCTATAAATATAATGGATTATGCATTTTTTGCATATATTTAAAGCACAATATGTCAAAATTTTCTTCAAATAGTATTTGGTATTTTTTCATTTGGCACATTTGCTATTTTTTCAATATTAGCAGCTCAATGCTAAATTTTCAATATTAGCAACCAAATATGAGTTTAAAGATTAGGAGTATCATTTTGAAAATTTCTATTGGGCGGTGAGGAGCTAGTGATTTTTCTCTTTTTTGGAAAGGGATAATTGCTCTTCGCCCTAGAAGTTTTACTAAAAAACAATATTGTTTATTTTTTTTCTTAAGAAACGAACATAAAAGATAATTTGAAAAATAAAATAAATGTATAAATAAAAACATTTCCAGGGATGATACATTGGATAGATTTTACATCTTAAAATATTGATAATTTTAAATATGATTTAAATACTAGTACTAAAACCAACCAAAATCCCACTATTTTTATTTCAGATCCAGTTATAATGTAAAATTATGTACAACTTAAAATTAAAAAATTAGTCATAGAAACTCCGCCTCTGATTGATAAAGCTTTTTTAATAATTTCATTATTTTTTGTAAAATATTTTTGATTTCAAAGATTATACAATTTTTTAGACACATTTAAATATATTTTAACATTACGGCAATATTTTTTTCATAATCTACATACTTTATTTGCCTTGCTTAAATTATTTGAAGAAGATTTCTTTATTAGTTATTGAAATATGATTTTATATATAAAATGAGGCCTTTGAAAATTGAACAATCATTAATGGCAACTCGTGGCAATTTTCCAAAACTTTGATAATTTTTTCTCATATGTTCACTATTTTTATTTTATAACCATTTAAAAGATATTTTTACGTACAATTAAAAAAAAGCAATAACACCCTGCTTTCGGTTAATAATAAATTTTTGATTAACACATTATTTTTGACAAAATTCTTGATTTTAAAAATTCACAAGATAAAAGACACTCTTAGTGTTTAAACATGGCAAAAAACAAGAAATAATAATCCGCCTACATTATTTGTCACATATACATTATTTGAAACCTATTTAGTGATTTTATATTCAAATGACTTTTTTTTTTTTAAATGCAGTCTTTGAATATAGAACTGTCATTAAAAAAATTTAAAAAAAAAATTCAAAATTTTGATATTTTTTATCTTAAAAAATACTTTGCTTAGGATCAAGAAAATTAAAGGTGATTACGTCTTAAAATGAACTATAAACAAACTAAGTTTTATTGAAATTTGTGACAGTGATTAAATGGCTTAGGGGAACTGACATGGAATGACTCTGCTTGATTTGATTTGAAATGCACATCAAAATATTTTTAATTAAAAAATACTACTAAAAACACCCAAAATCCCACTATTTTTATTTCAGAATCAGGTAAAGGACACCTTTAAGTATATCTTCCACAAAAAATAAATTTAATTAAAATACCGCCTTTTGTTGATAATGCTTTTTTTGTTAATGCATTATTTTTCATAAAAAATTCACGACTACAAAGTTTAAACATTTTTTTAGACACACTTAAAATGTTACAAGCGTAACAATATATTTTTTTAATAAGCTGTGTATCCTAAATATTATGCATAAATTATATGAAAATGATTTGTAGAGTAGATATTGAAGTATGATTATGTATATGACATGCTACATTTGAAAACCGAGCAGTCGAGAATGCCAACTGACGGCAGTTTTTCAAAATTTTTTCAAAATTTTGACAATTTTTTTCTCAGAAACTATTTTACCAAGGAGCAAAAAAAATTACTGGTGATCATATCTTAATAGTAAGAACAAACACACGCAGTTTCATTAAAATCTGTGATAGTGGGTTACATATTGATATTTTACTGCCTGATTTGGTGTGGAATGCCCCTTAAATGACATTTTTTTTCTTTTTACTCTTGTACTGTGGTAATTATTTATCTTATTTTTTTGTTCTTTTAGTTATAGTGAACAACGTTAATAACACAAGCCTGCGATGATTGTGTTTTTTAACTTTTGACAATTGATTTTGATGTATTTCTTAGCACTCAATCAGAAAATGACCTTCATTTTTAACCACCACGGCAGGATTTTCGCAAATCGTAAATTTCAAAGCTAAAAAGTTAAAAATGGCGAAAATCTCTCAAAGCAATTTGCAAAGCCTTAACAAAAGAAGGTAAATGTTTTAAATACATCTGCGACAAATGTTTTATCCTTATCAATCGCCAAAATAAAAGAGGATACCGAGATGAACCCCATAGAGAAGATAAAAAAGAAAAGCACGAAGCAGAGCATGAGTGGTTCAAAAAAACTTCCACGCATGGAATAAAATTATAAGGATTTGAAATACATAATATTTTACATGTTTAATTATAAAAATCCATAGTATAAGGGGAAAAATGAATAAATTATTTAAAAAAAAGTTACGTCTATTTTATAGTAGCAGATTTTCGCAATATTTCGACTTTTTAAAAAATTTAAAAATTTGCGATTTGTGAAAAATCCTGACGTGATGGTATGGTAAAAAATGAAGGTCATTTTTGGATTCAGCACTAAAAAATACATAAGAACCAATTATCGAAAGGTAAAAAACATAACCATCACATCCATTTTTTAATATCAGATTTCTGAAAGAGGATAATCTCTGAAAAAGGATCCCCCTTCAGAAATCCGAAGGGTCCTTAAGGCTGTTCTCAAATCCAAAGGGTCAACTTTTTAACATAACTTTTAATTCATTTTTGTTCGGAAACGCATGAAACTAGAAGGTGTTGTTATTCAAAAACTTATGACATCGAGCTTTTTTTTTTCGTTTTCTTGTAAACGCAATAGGTCTTACAGAAAATACTGACAAAGTTGGCATTTTGAACCGAACTTCCGAACGAAGGAAGAAAATCCAGTCAATAAGGACAGAGAAATGCCGTCTCACGTGATCAAAATCGCTTATAACTCAATAGGTAATTAATTGATCCAAAAATGGAAAACACAGTACGATTCTAAATCGTTTCCATGGCCAGGCTTTCCAATTTTAAATCTTTCCGTTAAAAAATGAAATTGTAAATGTGTCAAAACGTTTTGCGCTTGTTGAGCAGAGCAGTTGGGAACAGTCTTAACATCCTTGAAATTCAAAATGTGTCATCTAAGTGGTGTGTATACCTCTTCACAGGCGCGGATCCAAGGAAGGGTGGGGGGAGATCGCCCCGATGCCCCCCCCCCCTCCTTGGATCAAAAAATATAAATCCATCGATTATCGCGAATTTCGACAAATGGTCACCGAAAAAATCAATTCCGTCAATCGTTCGCAGGTCAAAAAATCGCGCAAAAACACGAATTTCGTCAAAGGATCGTGCAAAAAACGCTAATTTCGTCAAAAGATCGCGCAAAAATGTAAATTTCGTCAAAGAAGCGC
This sequence comes from Maratus speciosus, assembly GCA_963932465.1. Taxonomy (NCBI): domain Eukaryota; kingdom Metazoa; phylum Arthropoda; class Arachnida; order Araneae; family Salticidae; genus Maratus; species Maratus speciosus. The sequence goes on from OZ010797.1 coordinate 15,266,321, forward strand.
GAAAAAAACGTGAATTTTCGCCAAAAAATGGGCATTTCGCCAAAGGACCGCGAAAAAAACGCGAATTTCGTCTAAGGACCACGAAAAACAAACGCGAATTTTGTTAAAGGATCGCAAAAAAAACCCGACGCAGCAAAAAACGTAAATTTCCTCAAAGGGTCGCAGAAAAAACGCGAATTTCGTCAAAGGATTGCAGAAAAAAAACGCGAATTTTGCCAAAGGATCGCAGAAAAACGCCAATTTCACCAAACAATTGCGGAAAAAACGCCAATTTCGCCAAACAATTGCCGATTAAACGCTAATTTCGCGAAACAATCGCACAAAAAATGCGAATTTCGTCAACAGATCTCAGAAAAAATGAATCAAAGAATCGCGGGAAAATACGCGAATTTCGTCAAAGGGCCGCTGAAAAACACACAATTAGCACCAGGAGGAGATTCCCCTAGGCGCGCAACCACGGGGGGATCAATCGGGGCTGTCACCCCCCCCCCCCCAAGATATAAATCCCACGCTTTTAACGGCAGTTTTCGCGGAACAGAAAAACAAGTAAACGAAAACCAAACACTTTTCGGGTGTCAATGATAAACCTCACTGACGTTTCGGCAATTAGTGAACAAAATAGGATTATGTTCTGTCAAAAGGCATATGGCGCCATAATTTTTTACACGGTTGAGGTGGGGGACGATGCCATTTCGTGTACCTTTTGTTGAATCTGTACAATAGAAATTGACAACGTTATGCGGATCCCTTTAAAGTGTGTAAACTTTTTCGTTCTTTCAAAGAAGCTGCAATTCTAATTTCTGCATAACGATATTTTTGAGGAGTGCTTTATTGTTTGAGAAAAGAATGGGATTCATAGCAATTTCCAAAGAAAGGAAGAAACAAGAAAAAGAAAGGTCCTTTGAAAAATTCAAGCATCTTAATGTTTTCTGAAGAAAACCACTAATGTGTAAAAAATGTACTGTTATTGCCACCCACATTGGTAAATTTCAAGGGATATTTGATGAATGAAAAAAAAGGATTATGTCTTTATGTCCTAATCCTAGTCAGTTAAAAGCTAAAATGCGTATCGTGTGTTGATTTCTTAAAAACCAACTTGGTAAATTTGTTCTTCCCTTCTTTGCCCCGATCCAACCCCCCCCCCCCTTCCAGTAGATGCGCACCTAGGGGAATCTCCTGCCGGTGCTAATTGTGCGTTTTTTTCGCGGCCCTTTGACGAAATTAGCGTTTTTTCAGCGATTCTTTGGCGAAATTTCGCGTATTTTTTTCGCGGTTCTTTGAAAAAATTCGCATTTTTTCAGAGATCTGTTGACGAAATTCGCGTTTTTTTGCGATTCTTCGATGAAATTGACGTTTTTTGCGCGATCCTTTGACGAAATTCACGTTTCATTTGCGATCCTTTGATCTGCGAACGACTGAAGAAAATAATTTTTTTCGGCGACCATTTGTCAAAATTCGCGACAATCGTTGTATTTATATTTTGTTGGGGGGGGGGATCGCCCCGACCCCCCCACCCCCGTGGATCCGCGCCTAGGGTAGACCAAATAAACCGGCCTTAAATGCACCTAAATAACTTACGAGATTGGGGGCCTGTGCCCACCCCACAAAATAGTTCTAGTTACGCCTATGATGAGGACGTTCATTAGAAGTGCAGATTCTCAAATTTCTGAAAGGAACCACTGGCTCCTAAATCCAAAAAATCCAGTAGCCAGATTGTGAAACAAACGTGTAAAAACGTGTTTTTATATGGGGGGGGGGGGGACTAAGCAAAAACACTCCGGAATTCAAAGTGAAAATAATTTATTTAACATTTCAAATGTGTATGATTAATTTAATCATGAAATTGTTGAAATTTAAATACAGTAGAACCTAGATTATCCAAAATAATTGGGACCGAACATCCTTCGCAAAATCGAAATTTTCGAATAATCCAGAATGCTTTAATTTTAAGATTAAGGACAAATATATGTGCTATTTTTTATTACGGTAATAAGTGCTTAATAAAAATAAAGCAATATCAAAATAGAAACAAGAATAAATTACCTGAATTTTAATTTTGAAATTAAGTACCTTTTACATATTTCACAAGAGTTTGGGAAAAAGTTTCGTTTGTCGCAGTTTCAATTGCCTTTTCTTTGCCGCTCTGTGACGAAGTTTTTTTTTTTTTTTTAGTTCACGAGTATCACAATCTTTCTGTGGCTCCAGCCATGCCAAACCTTTTGCAAAATATTGAAAAGCTTCAGAATTGTTAATTTGTTCGTTTTCTTAGCCTACATCGTTGTTCTTCTTAGCTTTGATCAATGTGATAGTAAAAAAAAGCTTAAAAAATGAGTTTTGCACACAAGGAGTGAAGTAGAAAATAAAGGAAAAAAAGGGGGAAAAAAAGCAAGTTTTAAAAATGAATTTCGATTAACCAAGAGTTTTGGTTAAAAGAATTTCGGATAAAAGAGGGTCTACTGTATTAATTTAGAATAATTTAAATCAAACTATGTACAGTCAGACGATTAAAAAAGAGTATGTATATGCTAAGCAATCATGATAGTGAGGAATATTAGGAAAACAATATTTCTTATTTCGATTTTTGTCATATAAAACTACACATTACAAAAATTGTGAATGTGCGAGATTTATTTTACAATATGAAAATCAAAATAATTTTCAAACATTTGTTTTTCTATAAGAAAATGACATAAAAAAAACACATGGCGATTTAGACACCAAAAATTAGTCGTAACAGCAAAACATTTAGTCGTCATGTGGCGATTGGCGATCATGAATATGCACTTATAGCGTTCATATTTTTTTTGAAGAAAAAGTTTTATTCTGTATAATTTCAAAGTCCTGAAACAGGTTTATTGCAGCTTCCTTGTCATCAGGTAATAAACAGATGGTAAAATCTATCTGAGCTTCATTAATAAATGTAAGCTAAAAATTATTAACAAAATACAAATACTTTCCATTTGAAAAATAGAAAATTAAAATGTTTTGTTAGGTTATGTTTAAATAATAAATAATAATTAAAAATATACACTGGTTTCCAAAAATTAAGGAAAAATCACAAAAAGAGCGATAACTCGTTCAAAAAGAAACCTATCTGTATGAAATTTGAATATAGTGTTAACTAAAAGGTGTTGAATAAAATTACAAAATGCAATTTAGTGGCGCTGCAATCGGACTGCGTCATCTGTGAGGAGCATAAAAATTCATGCTGTAGAGTACGGCTGCAGGTGTCGCTGTGATTATGAGATGAGAAAACTGATATAGCCAATTCATTAGTATGACCTCGAGGTATCATTTGCCCATAGAACTGCGATAAAGACCTATTGGAAGATTGGGGGCAGGTCAAAGTTAGACACAGGTGGCCAGATGGCTAAATGTGAGTCCTTCTGCTGTTCATAGGCTTGGGCAACAATTTCAAACCACTGGTCCAGCCTCCGAAAGGTACATCCAAGGACGGGCAAGAGCTACGACAAGCACCGGCGACCGATATTTGCGGTTATGTGTTCCAAGGAATAAAACAGTAACACCTCTCATCTTAGAGCCTCCCTTGCTGCAGGTACTGGAAGGTTGGTATCAATGTCTACTGTGTGTAGAAGGCTTCATGAAAGTAGTCTTTACGCGAGGAGACCAGCCATTTGTGTGCCGCTCACATCACGTCACCGGAGGAAACGTTTAAGGTGGGAACGTCAACATGTTTACTAGACGGTTGATCAATGGAGGCGTGTTCCTCCTTACGCATGAGTGCTGGTTTAGTCTCCAAAGCCATAGTAGGCACTGTTTGATTTGGAGAGAACAGGGAACACGCTATCATTTACCAAACATTCGTGAAAGAGGTTCTTACGGAGAGGACAGTGTCTGTGTTTGGGGTGGTATCTCTTTGAGTGAACGCACAGACTTCCATGTCTTTCCACGTGAAACTCTGAATGCTCACGTCTATAGAGATGACATTCTTAATGCTTATGTGTGCCCCTATACCGTTCAAATAGGTAACAATTTCCTGTTACATGACGACAACGCTAGACCGCACAGGGCTCGCATCGTAGAACAGTATCTTCAGCACCAAAAAATTCAGCGCATGGAATTGACAGCTTGCTCATCGGACTTGAATCCCATCGAGCATGTTTGGGATGCTTTAGGAAGATGTGTTGCTGCTCTCAGTCCCTTTTCTCAGACCCTTTCTACGCTTACAACTGCTTTACAAGAACAAAGGCTCGCACTATCCAGCGAACTGATCGATCGCGTAATTGACAGTATCACATATCGCTGTATGTGCTGTATTGCTTCTAGGGGTGATCATACTCCATATTAAAGGTACTTTTCCTATACCAAACTGGCTCATTTATTTTGTTTATTTTATAATTGTGGTAATTTCCGAAACATCATAATCGGTTGGTAATTTCTTTTAATTTTATTTTATACCTTACTATGTGTTGTACATTGTAGCTCAGTGTTATTAAAATCTAGATGTAACATTTTGAGTAATCGCTATTTTTGTTGTTTTTCCCTGATTTTTGGAAACCAGTTTATATATTAACATCCAATAAATAGCAAATAAGTAATGTTTGGCACGGTTTGCAGTGAAAATCATTTACGAGGTGACAGTTGAAATAAAAGGGTGTATTAGCATACATTTTGGCATGGTGTTGGTATAATGGGAAAGAACCATTAGTATCCGATTAGTTTTTATGGAATTTTATTTCCTTCACACAAGGAAGTCTGTACCGAAAATGTTTCATTGCGGATATCTAATTTCGTAAAGAGTATGAAATAAAGGGGCGATTCTCAAAAGGTGGCACTGGACACAAGTCATAACTTTAAGCCTTTCAAACATAACTTTAATTATCATTGACTTTATTTTTTTTTTTACACTGAGTTTTTAATTCTATTCAGAGACAGAAAATGACATAATTTATTGTAAAAGCTTTGTATAAATATCTTAAAATTTTATTATTTTATGCTAAAGAGGCCAATTTCGGACATTCATAACGTTAACTGCTCCAATGTACCACCAAGAAAAAGAGTTTTAACTTTTTTCCAGGTGGTTCTAATGGTAAACAACGAATGCATAAAGGAAACGGATGATTTTTTGATAATTTCGTTAAGAGATGGCAGGCTGATTTATTGCTTTTTTGAAGATAGGAGGACTTTTCTATAAAGCATTTTTCTGTATTTTGTTATGTCCGAAAGTAACGTACATTCATAACGTACAAAGCATTTGATTTTATTATTATTATAACTGGATAACAAAAGAGTTTGTTAGACAAATCTGCTAAATCATGAATTATTGAAGTTGTGTGTCCTGAATTTGCCTGTAGTTGAAGCCCTGCATCAGTACAACTTTCATGTTAAGTATAATAACACTTAATTAATCTGTTAAATTTCATATTTAAAAAGAATTTCAGCAATAATAATATTTAGATACACCTATAACTCTTTACTTCATAGTTTTTATTGTTCAATGGTGCCCCAACTCTTCCGTTCAATGGTGCCCCATCTCATGGAGTTTAGCATTACAACTATTTACTCAATTATGTTTGAGAATTTGAATAAAACAAACCTTATAAATTAAAGCTAACACCTTTATTTACGTATTAAATAGTAGATTATAATTTAAGAGATACAAGATTATCAACAAAAAGCTTACAACTTTTTTTTGTTAAGTTTAGATTCAAGAAAGCAAAATATATATATCTTGCTTAGACAGTAGTGTGCATGCAAAATAGTAAAGCTTTGTATTCTTGTTACATTGAAGCAGTAGTACTGTCAGGGTTGGAAAAAAACATGTTTTCTTTTTTTAGAAAAAAACAAAAAACGTGTTTTTTTTGTTTAAAACATGTTTTAAACGTTTAAAAAGTTTTTTTCTCATTCAACAGCACAATTTTGATTAAAGCGAGCAAAACTTATTAAATTAAATATAAAGAATGAAAATATTTTCAAAAAACAGTAAATAAGAAAAAAATTATTTAATAAATACCAAACATTAATTAACAATTAATTTTTTATTCTAAACTAAAACATCTAATTATTAAGTTCTTAAAAATTGTAACAAGCTTGGCAACGTTATCAACACCTAACTGGTTTCTAGTTTTGCTCAGCACAAAGCCAAAAGTCGAAAACTCTTTCTAAACCATCCACACAGCTGTATGTAATTGTTTTGTGATCAGCATGATATTTTTATCGACATGTTTTTCAAAGCTTATCCACCAAGATAAAGGTGTTATTTCTACAAAATTGAGCCCTTTATTTGATTCTTGAACAGCGAATTTATGATTGGTAACTGACAGCATATCATTTTTTTTTTTTTTTTTTTTGCATTATTATTAATAGCATCAAACATATAACTGGAGAATGGCTGACTTAGCTTTATAGTTTATAATTATAGGAATTAGTTCAGGACTCGGCTGCAAGGTCATGCCTTTTTCTGTCTCATCAATTGTGATTCTCCTTTAAAGCATGGATCAGTAATGTCTGCCAAGAAATGTACAGATGTCATGGCCAATTCATATCTGTCTTCTATGGCTTTTTCAATGTTTTTTGTAATCATGGTAAGATTACTAGCAGCACATATTTCTGATATTTCTTTTTTTAAATCTTTCCAAACTTCAACTACATCACTGATAATACATTTATTACTCTGAGCTTTGTCACATGAAATTGCAATATGTTTGAGCCTTTGGATATAATCTTCAACATTTCTTTTTAACTGCAAGTCTATGGGCTTTCTTAGAAATATCAGAATTGATTTTCTCTCGATTATCTTCACAAATTTTGAAAATTTGTGACCAATTGCTTATGTAAGACTCTATTGTGTCCAACATGGAATTCTACCTGACACCTGATGGTAACTCAAGCTTTTTAGCAACTATTTCCTGAAGCTTTGCTGAAGCAAAATGATCATTTCGAAAATATTTAACAATATCAAAACTTGAGCTTTTATATTAGAGATTTTAATGTCTTTTGCTAGAAGATTTAAGACATGAGCTGAACATCCATAAGTTAAAATATTCATATTATGTCTCTCAATCTTTTTAAGTTCATTTCTCATCTTCGTGGCAGCATTGTCTGTTACAAAGTTGCCAATAAAACAACCATAGCGTTCCTCGACTTTATTTATGGCAATACTTGCAAGCTCACAAAGATAATTAAATTCATGAGGATGGCCAGATGTATTAATTGAATCTACTAAGTAAATTTGGCCTTTACAAGATACTGTAATTCCTACAACTGGCTCATTGAGAATGTTACTCCATCTGTCAAGAGCAGTACAAACAATCTGTTCTCTTAAATCATTTTTATAAGTTTCCGGCACAGATTCATGCACTTTGTCAAGTAATATGCCTCCTATTTCATGATGATTTGGTGGTTTGTAGCCAGGTTTTGTACTCAACACCATCTTTTAAATTCTGAATAATCCACACATGAAAATGATGTATTTGTTGCGTAAATAAAGCGTACAATTTGAATATCAAACGATTCTTTAATAAACATGTTTTAAACACTGTTTTAAATGTAATGTTTTAAACAACTGTTTTAAACAAAATGTTTTAAACGTAACAACCCTGAGTACTGTGCTGCCATATATATTTTAAAAATATAATTTAAGGAAAATATTTACAGTGTCCAAAGGTGCCCCCAGTTCAAAGGTACCCCCCTTTCCCCTACTATAACATGAGTAATAGTTTTCAAAATATAAATTTTTAAAATAGGGCCATTCATTTATGCTAACCCTGTATTTATTTAAAATATCATTTTAAGAAAACCCCCTAGAACAGCGGTTCCCAACCTAGGGTATGCGAACCCCTGGGAGTATGTGGTAGGCCTGCTGGTGATACATGAAAATAATATCGATAATGGACAAAATAACAAAAGTGGATAAACTAAAACCACATAAAGAAAATTCATAGTTTTAGACTACAAAGTTAGTCTCATTTGTAAATCCAATACGTTACACTTAAAATGGGGGAAAAGGCCGACTACATCTAATAATTCATTGATAATGCAGTGTCAGTTGCTCCGCCCACAGCTAAACATATTGCATGAGTACTTATATATTTTCCACCATCTTCCCGAAAACTTCAATTAATCATGATGCAATATGCTTTTCTATTTTCATTTTGATGATTTGTATATCATAATGTAAAGTTGTTATCAACTATCCTCGTAAGGTAATTTCTTTTAATGCTACGATGATTTTTCTTAATGTTTGGCTCCTATTATAAAAAGAAATTTTAACTTTAAAATGCAAGATAAAAAAATAAAATTTTAGAAATTTCAATGTAATTTGTATCGATTTATTATATAGTTGTGATAAAGAAAAATTATTAATGAAAAAAAGCAAGTTTGCGTAATCTAGTTCAGTGTAGAGGGAAGGGGGGCATTTTTATGAGAAATTGGGGTATTCCGAAATGAAAAGCCTAAGAAAGGGATATACGTGAAAGAAAAGGGTTGGGAAATGCTGCTCTAGAATAAAATTCACAAACAAATACTTTTGCATTTGTGTGTACATGCAGATGTGCTTTTAGATGGACAATTTGTGATAATTCATTAGAGCATAGATCATAAACAAGATGTCTTTCAATTTGTATGAGTAAGATAAAGTTTACTTAAATTGCTATTATCGTTTTAAACATATTTCACAAACAGAAGGGTTCTTATGTGTATATGCAACTTCTTTTTACAAAACTACTTTGAGAAAATTATTCGAATATGTTTCACAACCAGAAGGTTTTTCCTTTTTATGGACATGCAAATGTCCTTTTAGACTGTGCCTCACTGAAAATCCTTTTGAAAGCATTATACTTCACATACAAAAGGTTTATCATTTGCATGGATGCGTAAGTGTACTTTTTAGACTACCCCTCCGTGAAAATCGTTTGGAACATATTTCACAAACTTAAGATCTTTCATTTCTATGGGTAAGCAAGTATTCTTTCAGAAGACTATCTTGTAAAAATCCTTTGGAACATATTTTAAAAACAAATGATTTTTTCATAGTATGGGTGCACAAGTGTACTTTTAGAGTACTATGGTGTGAATATTCTTTGGAACATATTTCACAAACATAAGGTTTTTCATTTGTATGGGTGCGTAAGTGTACTTTCAGAGAATAGCTTTCTGAAAATCCTTTGGAACATATTTCACAAACAAAAGGTTTTTTCCTTTAAGTGGGTGCACATGTGTACATTTAGACTATCCCTCCGCGAAAATCCTTTGGAACATATTTCACAAACAAAAGGTTTTTCATTTGTATGGGTGCGTAAGTGTATTTTCAGAGAATAGCTTTCTGAAAATCCTTTGGAGCATATTTCACAAACAAAAGGTTTTTCCTTTGTGTGGGTGCGCAAGTGTACAATTAAACTATCCCTCCGTGAAAATCCTTTGGAACATATTCCACAAACAAATGATTTTTTCTTTGTATGGGTGAGCAAGTGTACTTTTAGACTACCACTCTGTGAAAATCCTTTAGAACATATTTCACAAACATAAGGTCTTTCCTTTGTATTGGCATGCACATGACTTTTCAGTTCACAGCGATATGAAAATCCTTTGGAACATATTTCACAAACATAGGGTCTTTCATTTGTGTGGGTATGCAAGTGTTTTTTCAAATGACCACTTTGTGAAAATCCTTTGGAACATATTTCACAAACATAAGGTCTTTTATTTGTATGGATACCCAAGTGTGTTTTAAGATGAGCACTTTGTGAAAATCCTTTGGAACATATTGCACAAACATATGGTTTTTCCTTTGAATGGATGCGCAAGTGTACTTTTAGATTACGACTATATGAAAATACTTTGGAACATATTTTACAAAGAAAAGAATTTTTCTTTTTAAGGACATCCAAATCTTCCTTCACTTCACAATTTTTGTCTGTTGCCTGAGAGGGAATCTGAGGCACTGACATTTTCACTACAGAAAATGTTTATTTTGATAGAACATAGAAGATAAAATAGCTGCGTATAAAATACTTTGTTGAAATTCTCTATGGAAATGCTTTATGTACTTTAAAAACAGGAATGTCAGTTGTCCAACTTTTAATCTAAAATATTGACAAAAAAAAAAAAAATAAACATTTTTTTTTAAAATCTGCAGAGTTAAATACATCTTAATTATCAGTTTTTAAAGAATTCGATAATTAAAACAGCCATAAAATAAAAATAAGAAATATTTGTAGAAATTACTTGTTTTACATATTAAACTTTAAGAACATGGATGGTTTTCAGTAGCTAAATAACATCAGCAGCATCTTCTGTAGGCAAACATGTTTTTAAATCCTAAATATCATTAGTAAATAATATTCTTGATTAACCCTAGAATACTAGATATAGTTAGTATGGCGTTAACGTTAAAATACCACAGTCGTGATAATTACGAGCGTCTAGTAGTCTAGGGTTAAAATAAAGTCAAGTAGTAATATAAAAGTAACAAACTAAAATTGCAAAACATTAATATGATCAGAAATAATACAATGAAATACTGTAAAAAAGGGTGGTTGACAATTTGTAGCATTACGAATTTGAACCAAAGCAAAATAATCAAAAATGGTAAAAAGAATTTCTGTCATTCAGACAAGTTATCGGGCTTTATTGAACAATAATAGCTGCTCTCAACGATGTGATTAGATATTTTGATATGTGCTTTGAGCATAAAACTGGAACAATCTGGTGACATATTCTGCAGTCCATTGCCTTCTTTAAAGTAAAAATAATAAAAGAGAAAAATAATTGAAAATTTCAACTTCAAATACCAGTTTAACACTGAAGGGTTATTGGGAAAAGGTGAAATAAGATGCAGGTATTAACTTTCTATCTACTGAATTATGAAAATTTTATCTTCTAAAGCCTTTTTAGTGGCGTGTTTAAACTACATTAGAAGATTTACATTCGAAACTTTAAACTGCGCTTGGTTTGTCCAAAATAGGAAAGACCACATTGACAATTTATACTATAGATACCCATAGATACCCCCAGGAACTCAATATCTCAATAGAATTTTTTAGTTTGGAGCGAATAAGTTAATTAGCAGGTGTAAAAATTATTCAGAAGTCAAATTGCTTAAGGATTTTAGCGAGGGGAAAGCTGGATTTCAGAAAGAAGGGTAAAATGATGCCATTATTTAGAGAAGGATATTTAAGTGAACTTGAGGAACGAGGATGCTGTAATTTAAATAAACTAGTATCAATAATGGAAGCATTCTAACTTCTGCCAATAGCAATGGCTTTAGATATTGAATATCTGAATTTAAATGAGTGGGAATGAGAGCAAAGATGCAACACGTGATTTACAAAGGTATAAAAAGTGGCCATTTTCTGACAAGCGGTATGAGATGAGCAAGCATGGGGTGGTAGAGAAACAGCGAAATTTTTGCAGTAGACGGATATAGAGAACCCATTTTCAGCGTGAGTCACAAGGTTATCTAGAAAAGGGAATGAACTATTGTTTTCTGTTTCATAGGTGAATTGAATATTGCTGTTGATAGAGTTCATAAATGTTAAGGACATTACCAATACTGTGAAGAGAAGTGTCAATTAAGGTAAATGTATCACCAACATAGTGAGTCCAGAAAGGGAAGGAGAATTTGTGTAAGAGGGTACTTTCAAAAGAGTGCATATAAATGTCTGCAAGGATAGGTGACAAAAGGGACCCCATGGCAAGACCTTCAGTTTGTTTGTAGAAATCAGGTGCGGATCCACGAGGGGGGGCGACCGGGACGATCGCCCCTCCTAAAATAATATAAATCCAACTTTGGCAGTTTTCACGGAAAATACAAACAAATGGAAACAGGTCCTGGCATCTACAGAAGAGGGGGGGGGGAGAATCGCCCGATCACCTGACCCCCCCCCCCCAAAAAAATATATATATATATCTCGGGAAAACTCACATTTCATTAAACGACCGAGAAAAAAATGTGAATTTAGTCACAGGATCGCGGAAAAACGTGAATTTCGTCAAAGGATCGCAGAAAAAAAGTGAAATTCGTTAACGGATCTCGAAAAAACGCGAACTTTGCCAAAAGATACCGAAAAAACGCGAATTTCTTCAACGGATCTCGATAAAACGCGAATTTGTCATATAATTGCGAAAAAAAGCGAAATTTGCCACAGGATCGCGGAAAAAGGCGCGAATTTTGCCACAGAATCACGGATAAAACACAAATTTCGTTAAGGGATCGTAAAAAACGCGAAATTCGCCAAAGGATCACGAAATAAACGCAAATTTGGTCAAAGGATCGCTAATTTCGTTAAAGAACCGCGAAAAAACGCGAATTTTGTCACAGGATCGCGGAAAAATCACTAATTTTGTCACAGGATCGCGGAAAAAGCGCGAATTTTGCCATAGGATAGCGGATAAAACCCCAATTTCGCCAAACGATTCTTTAAAAAACGCGAATTTCGGCAAAGGATCACGAAATAAACGCGAATTTCGTCAAAAGATTGCGTAAAAACGAGAATTTTGTCACAGGATTGCGGAAAAACGCGAATTTTGTCAAAGGATCACAGAAAAACGGGCATTTCGTCAAAAGATTTGGTTATAAAACGCGAATTTCGTCAAAGGATTGGTTAAAAAAGGGGAAAAGCGCAAATTTCACCAAAGATCGCGAAAAAACACAAAATTCGCCAAAGGCCGCGAAAAAACACGAATTTCGTCAAAGGATCACATAAAAAGTGTATTTCTTTAAGTAATCGCGGAAAAACGCGAATTTCGTCAGATAATTGCGAAAAAACGCGAATTTTGTCACAGGATCGCAGATAAAACTTTAAACTTTAATTACGCTAAAAGATCTTAAAAAACCGCAAATTTCGTCCAAGGATCTCGGAAAAACGTCAATTTTGTTACAGGATCGCGGAAGAAACGCGAATTTTGTCACAGGATCGCGGAAAAACGCGAATTTCGCCAAAGGATAGTAGAAAAAATAATTTTGTTAAAGGATCACGGAAGAAATGCGAATTTCGCCAATGAATACAAAAGAAAAAACGAATTCCATCAAAGGATCGCGAAAAAAACGCGAATTTCGTCAAATAATTGTGAAAAAATATGAATTTTGTCACAGGGTCGCGGAAAAGGTGCAAATTTTGCCACAGATCGCGGATAAAAAGTAAATTCTGTCAAAAGATCGTAAAAAATAACCCGCCAATTTCGCCAAAGGGTCACGGAATAAACGCGAATTTCGTCAAAGGATCGCGAAAAATACGCGAATTTCATCACGAGATCGCAAAAAAACGCAAATTTTGTCAAAGGATCGCGAAAAATACGGGAATTTCGTCAAAGGATTGATTAAAAACGCGAAAAAAATGTAAATTTCGCCAAAGGCCGGGGAAAATTCCATAATTAGAGCCGGTAGAGCACCCCATCACCTCCCCCTCTGTTGTAGCCTTTCAAAAAATATTCTGCACATTTCAGTATCTTTTTACTCAGATTATATGTCACTCGGTACTGCCCCCCCCCCAAAAAAAAAATAATTCTCTGGATCCGCCCCTGGTAGAAATTGCCTTGAAATGAAAAAGTTGTTTGTGATAGACATGTACAAGTAAGAGATAGTAACACTCATGTCCAAATGTGTGTAATGGAAATCGCGAAGTCTCTTTTCAAGGCAATTGAGGGCACCATTTGAAGGAAGTGCATAAATAATGATTTAACATCAAAGGAGATCATAGTAAGATTAGTAGAGGACAATTTTTGAATTACCGCAATTTCCGGCCTATAATGCATATATCAAAAAATTATCATGGATCAAACTCAGAAATCTTACTTCATAAAATGTAAGTCATTAAATCACGTAACATCAATTATTTAATAAAATTTCACGGTCGAAACTTGATTGTTTGATTTGCAGATTATAGGTCGGAAATTACAGTAATTGGGCGATACTGATGGAATTTTTTACAGTATGTATATTGGCGGAAAGTAAAGGAGCAAATATTGTGGTCAGATATTTAGCTAAGCAGTCAGAAGCGGTGCCAATGTTTGAAACTATGGGACAAAAAGGTATATTAGGCTTATGTATTTTAGAGCATAAAGTCTTGATTAGTTGGCTACTAAAGTATAAATATAGCATTTGTTTGACTTAGAAAGTAGAGGACAAGACTTAAAAATAGATTTGATTCGTGATAGTTCTTCTGAACATGGATCACGAGATAGAAGTGTGTATGGCCAATAATTAATTTGATTTTTCACACTGTCAGCATAAATCTTTTTATCAAGGATGACAATCTGACCAGCATTGTCTGCTTTTGTTATTACAATATTGCCATTTGATCCAAGATCATTAAAGTCAACTTTTTCGAGAGACGTGAGGTTAGGTTTAGTATTGTTAGAATTGTAGTTAATGTTAGTAATTTTGAGATGATGTCGATTTGGCATCCCTCTTTCCATCCATCAATACTGAGATTGTTTTAAGTAGAATTTTTACGATAATTAATGAAATTGATAATTATAATTATCACATTAAAAATTCATTAAAATCAGGACTTAATCTAGGTTAATAATAATGTTTCTGTCTTTAACAATATAATTTATAAGCAGACAAAGGGGGCGCCTATGGGCTCTCCAATATTTGGATTCCTGGCTGAATTTATTTTAAGACTGTTAGAAGACGATATTTTAAAATTTGATAGACCTAAACCTGATTTTTGGGTAAGATACGTAGATGTTTTCATCTGTTGGGCACATGGGATGCAAGCTTTGAATGAATTTCTTGAGGAAGTTAACAAACTGGATTGACATATAAAATTTACAATGGGAACGGAAAATGAGGGGAGGCTACCTTTCTTTGATGTGGATATTTTAAGAATACATCAAAGTCTTTCATTTAACGTTTACAGAAAACCAATCAAGTCAAACACAGTCATTCCATTTCAATCTGGTCATCCGTTTTAAACTGCAAGATTTCTGCTTTCTCTTCATTTATAAAACGCACTTTTCTGATATGCTCTGGTACATCCCTCCAAACACTACTTAATTTTATTTAAAAATTCGCAGTTGAACATGGTTTTCCTGCAAAATTTATTGATAAAATTATCGTAAAGCATATTAACCCCCCTCTCAAAATTCAAGACGATTCTAAATCCAAAGTTATATACAAAAAATTTGGTTATATCACAGGTACTTACGAAAGGTTGAAAAAGTACTTCTGACCGTTTAATATTCACCTTATAACAATTCCCAGACCTAATATTATTAATTTACTTTCAAGTAAAATTGACCTTACCCCCCCCCCCCCCTCTTAGTTTATCTGGAGTTCATGAAATTCAAATTTTTTTAGATAACAGTGAGACAATATATTATATAGGTATGACAAAAAGGAAATTTGAAACAAGATTAAAAAGAACAACATAGCAGATATAAAATATAATAGACAATCCACAGCCCTTGCAAGATTTTGTTCTAAAACTCAGATTAAAGCAACAGATTATGACAATGCAAAAATTATTACGCCGTGCTTCTTTCTGCAAAAAGTATAATTAGAGAATCCATGGAAATCGAATTGAGACTTGGAGATGTCTGTATCGAAGGTGTTTCTTGTGGCATACATAAGTTGTGGTTGGATTTTTTGAAACAAAATTTAACTCAAAGTTAAAGAGGTCTGACGCAATTAATGGCACTAATTATCTGGTTTATTCAAGTTTTTCTATTTTGAGGTTGGATGGTTGGACTGTAGCTATACAGATGGCGCTGTTCTTTTTTTTTGGGGGGGGGGGGAGGTGCTCAACACAGTATGTTTACTTTTGACTTTTATGAACTAATATGTATCTTTCTCTCTTTGACTGAACTATGACCCTGATGATAGCCACAGGGTGGCTGAAACTTGTCGGTTTTAGACTTTTAAAATTTTATTTATACTTTGAAAGAGAATAAGTCTTTTAGTAAATCTTTTTAATTATATTTGTGCTGTTAATTTCAAGACGTAATAGTCCTTCAATTTATTTAGAGCAAAGTATACTTATAATTCAATGCCAGATTTCTGGTGTATATACCGGGTGTCCCAAAAATGAATGGTGGATTTTAAAATTCAATAACTTGCAAACAGATATTTAAAAAAATCTTGCAGAAGGGTTATGTATGATGTCAGGAGATTTTTGATTTTAGTTCGAATTTCAAACAATAGATGGTGCTGAGAGCAATAGGTGCTCAGTGCAGATCCGATTTTTGGTACTTCGGGGTCCATTCAATACATTTTAATCTTCTTCTTTTGCATAGAAGAAGAGAGAGGTCGAAAAATCGAGCCTGGATTGAGCGGTTATTGCTTGCAGCGCCATCTATCGATGCTATTTGTAACTAAAACCGAGAATCGCAGCATAAAAACTCCTGACATCTTACATAACACTCCTGCAAGAATTCTTTTAATATCTGTCACCGTTTGGATGTTATTGAATTTTAAAATCCATCAGTCATTTTTGGGACACCCGGTAGATTACTAATATTATAAAAAAAGTAGTGTTTGTTTGTGTGTTTCTAGGAGGTAATCTCTTGAATTACCAAACAAATTTCAAAAGCAATGGTGGAAATTGATAATGGGAGTTCCTATTCTAATATAGGCTGTATTTTATGTCAGTGGCACTATCCCCAGCAGGGTGCTTGAGCAAAAAGCGTTCCAAAAATTCAATTTTTGTGACACTGAAGGGCAGAGACACTTGAGATGTAGCATGGTAGTTACATATAAGATGTAAATGTTCTCTAAAAACATTTAAAAAAAAAAATTAAATCGAAATGGCGAAATAAGTGAAGAGCGACCTAAAAAACTTTGAAACGACGATTTCTATGTAATTTCAGGAAACACAAAACCATTTTTAAAAGTAATGGTAGCAGATTGATAGTGACAGTCACTGCTACAACATAGGATATATTTTATGTCGGTGCCACTACCACCAGCGGGTAACAGGAGCAGAAAAAAGCTCTATAATTGCATTTTTTATAATGAAGAGAATAGAAATTTGAAATGGTAGTTACTTATAAGATGTAAATACTCTCTAAGAACAATAAAAAACATTTTTTGGTATTTAACAGGGGTAAAAACGATATACATTAAGATTTTTATGGAATTGTTAAAGATAGAAACTTGAAATTTAACATGATAGTTACTTATAAGATGTAAATGCTCTATAAGAACATTTTTAAAAAATTCTAACTTTAAAAGGGTGAAATGAGCGGAACTACTGAATAGATTTCAAAAGTAATGGTGGAAAATTGTTTATGACATTTCCTATTCCAACATAGGCTATATTTTATGGCGGTGCCACTATTCCCAAGGAGGTTCTTGTGCAAAAACGGTTCTAAAAATCAACTTTTTGGAATACTGATTACTGAAGGACCTAAAAACTTGAAATCTACTAAAAATAGATTTCAATAGTAATAAATAACACAAGTACAATATTTACAAATAAATAAAAAGGTAAATACTTTTTTAATGCACTAAATTTCTAATTAATTTATATTGTTTTAAACATACCAAAGAAGTTCCTTTCCGTCATAGTCTGATGTATCAAAAACGTACTTTTTTTAACTCGACCTGCAGCCAAGGTTGCAAAAAAGGCAGCTAAAATTTTTAAAAAGTGGTTTTAACCGGCTTTTTTTGGACAAAATTGGCCATAATTGGCTTTTATACAGTGAAGCATTTTAATTATAAACAACACATTTTTCAGTTCTTTTTAAATAGTTTTAAGGACATTCAATTGACTTAGAATTTAATAAATAACCCAATTTCTCAATAATGAAGACATTAATACTGGAATAACACATAGATAGGGCTGCTCTAAATTTTAAAAGGTCCATACTAACTGCTTTATTTGGTTTACACCGACCTTTAATCCCAAACTTTTTTTTTCCATTTTTACTTCTTTATAAAATTAAAGACAACAATGGTTACTTAATTACCTGTTTTATTACTTAAATAATTTTAACAGCTGTTAATACAGTAAAACCTCTAAATAACGGACTCCTCAGGAGCGCAGAAACTGTCCGCTATTGGGAAACCTCAGAGATTCAAAAATTGCTAAGATATGCTTAATGTTTCATTAATTGACATTTGTATTTTCTAAAACCTCTATTATATGATTAATCAGAAATTAAAATTACTTATTTAAGCAATAAAATACTGCATACCTTTATCCACTACACACCTACTACTATCCACCTATTACATTCTTACGAAAAAAATTTTGCTACAAAAGTTTGCATTTGACTGCGATTAAATGTAATTTGTTTTTCAATGTGAAGTTTTAATGCTGTCAGTAGTTTTAATCTTTCTGAATTATCTTTTTTTTTACAAAAAATTTGCGTAACTGGTCACTGTATTTTGCCACTTCTTGGAAATTATCGATATTACAGGAGGGTCATTCCATGTCAGTTCAGGCAGGCATGTAACCCACCATCACAGATTTTGATGAAACTGCGTGTGTTTGTTCCTTTTATTAAGATATGATTCCCAGTATTTTTTTTTACTCCTTGGTCAAATAGTTTCTGAGAAAAAAATTGTCAAAATTTTGAAAAACTGCCATCAGTTGGCATTCTTGTCTGCTCGATTTTCAAATGTAGCATGACATAAATATGATCATATTTCAATATCTATTCCACAAATCATCTTCAAATAATTTATGCATAATATATAGGGTACGTATTTTATGAAAAAAATACTGTTACGCTTATATAACATTTTAAGTGTGTCTAAAAAAATGTTTAATCTTTGAAGTCGTGATTTTTTTATGAAAAATAATGCATTAACTAAAATAGCATTATTAACAAAAGGCGGTATTTTTATTAAATTTATTTTTTGTGGGGGATATACTTAAAGGTGTCCTTTACCTGATTCTGAAATAAAAGTAGTGGGATTTTGGGTGTTTTTAGTAGTATTTCATATTTAAAAATATTTTGAGACGTATTTCAAATCAAATCAAGCAGAGTCATTCCATGTCAGTTCGCCTAAGATATTTAGTTCACTGTCACAAATTTCAATGAAACTGGGTATGTTTATAGCTCATTTTAAGACAGGATCAAGGAAATTAAAGGTGATTACAAGTAAAATATTTTTTAAGATAAAAAAAAAATCTAAATTTTGAAATTTTTTTTAAAATGTTTTTAATGACAGATCTATATTCAAAGACTGCATAAAAAAAAAGTCATTTCAATATAAAATCACTAAATAAGTTTCAAATAATGTATATGTGACAAATAATGTAGGCAGATTATTATTTATTGTTGTTTGTCATGTTTAAATGCTAAGAGTGTGTTTAATCTTGTGAATTCTTAAAATCAAGAATTTTGTGAAAAATAATGTGTTAATCAAAAATTTATTATTAACCGAAGGCAGGCTGTTATTACTTTTTTTAATTGTACGGAAAAATATCTTTTCAATAGTTATAAAATAAAAATAGTGAAAATATGAGCAATTTTAACAAAATTTTCATAAAATGTGAATGTTTAATGATAAATATTGAAGCTTTTCATGCTAAGATGTACTAAAATGACTACGATATCGTGTATTTCTACTCTTGCTTAAATATAATACATACAATAATAAAATAACAAATATTATTTACAGCAATAAAAATTAAATTAAATAGTACCAGTTCCTTTACCAACACTACATTGCTCAACAGCCGACTTAAAATCAACAGCCCGCACTCTTATTGAAAAATACTTTCAACTGTTCAAATAATAAATAAACTGCATTTAAAAATTTTAATATCAACTTATTATCTTAAGACGATAATAATAACTAAACAACATAATGAATTTATAAATCAGCTTTTAATTGAAAAGTCATGAAATGGTCCCTTTAAATATTGTTGTTCATCGAGTCAATCAAAACAAATTATATAAAAAAAAATAGTGAGCCTAATATGCTGACTGCAATGGCACTTCTAACAAAACTAATTAATTCATTACCATCTGAAATCAAACCCGAAAGATCAAAAAGAAAAAAAAATCATCTGTAGTGTGAATGTGACATACTCAGTGGTTGTTGAGGTAGGAATGTCTTTGTGACATTTTCACCTGTACTTCAATAAAATATAAACATGTAAGCTTTTTTCATTCATCCAAATTAAGTAAAACAATTATAAAATTTTGTTGTCATTACACCAGATGTTAAATTTTTCGTTACATACTATTAGATAAGTTCTTTACTTTTAGACATTATTGACATAATATCATAAAATTTACTATATGTATTTTCTGTAAGTGTATAATCAATATATATATGCTTTATTAAACATAAATGAATAATTTTTAAATAATTTGTTTGAGAACAGGGATATATATACACACATATATATGTTGAAAATCCATCTTTCAGCAATATTGTGATGAAATAAATCAAATTACCGTAATTTCCGGTGTATAGCCCGCGGATCAAACAATCGTGTTTCGACCCAGAAATTTTTAAAAATAAAATGTAACTTTTTAGATCCCAGTAAATATTGGTCTTCAAATACTGAATAAAATTTCTGGGTCCAAACTGAATTGTTTGATCTGCGGGCTATACACCCGAAATTACGGTACATATCATTAGAAACTGAATAAAGTTACAAAAGTGCAACTCATTAAGTTTTAAATATTTTTTTAGATATAGTTATTTGAAAGATATAAATGTAATGGATTATGCATTTTTTGCATATATTTAAAGCACAATACGTCAAAATTTTCTTCAACAGAGTGAAATTTGGTATTTTTTTTTTCAATATTAGCAGCTCAATGCTAAATTTTCAATATTAACAGCCAAATATGAGTTTAAAGATTAGGACTGTCATTTTGAAAATTTCTATTGGGCGGTGAGGAGCTAGTGATTATTCTCTTTTTTGGAAAGGGATAATTGCTCTTCGCCCTAGAAGTTTTACTAAAAAACAATATTGTTTATTTTTTTCCTTAAGAAACGAACATAAAAGATAATTTGAAAAATAAAATAAATGTATAAATAAAAATATTTTCAGGGATGATACATTGGATAGGTTTTACATTTGAAAATATTGATAATTTTAAATATGATTTAAATACTACTAAAACCAACCAAAATCCCACTTTTTTTTATTTCAGATCCAGTTATAATGTAGTATTATGTACATTTTAAAATTAAAAAATTAGTCATAGAAACTCCGCCTCTGATTGATAAAGATTTTTTAATAATTTCATTATTTTTTGTAAAATATTTTTGATTTCAAAGATTATACAATTTTTTAGACACATTTAAATATTTTTTAACATTACAGCAATATTTTTTTCATAATCTACATACTTTATTTACCTTGCTTAAATTATTCGAAGAAGATTTCTTTATTAGTTATTGAAATATGATTTTATATATAAAATGAGGCCTTTGAAAATTGAACAATCATTAATGGCAACTCGTGGCATTTTTCCAAAATTTTGATAATTTTTTCTCATATGTTCACTATTTTTATTTTATAACCATTTAAAAGATATTTTTACGTACAATTAAAAAAACGCAATAACACCCTGCCTTCGGTTAATAATAAATTTTTTATTAACACATTATTTTTGACAAAATTCTTGATTTTAAAAATTCATAAGATAAAAGACACTCTTAGTGTTTAAACATGATAAAAAACAAGAAATAATAATCAGCCTACATTATTTGTCACATATACATTATTTGAAACCTATTTAGTGATTTTATATTGAAATGACTTTTTTTTTTTTATGTAGTCTTTGAATATCGAACTGTCATTAAAAAAATTTAAAAAAAAATTTCAAAATTTTGATATTTTTTATCTTAAAAAATATTTTACTTAGGATCAAGAAAATTAAAGGTGATTACGTCTTAAAATAAGCTATAAACAAACCCAATTTCATTGAAATTTGTGACAGTGATTAAATGGCTTAGGGGAACTGACATGGAATAACTCTGCTTGATTTGATATGAAATGCACCTCAAAATATTTTTAAATAGGAAATACTACCAAAAACACCCAAAATCCCACTATTTTTATTTCAGAATCAGGTAAAAGACACCTTTAAGTATATCTCCCATAAAAAATAAATTTAATAAAAATACCGCCTTTTGTTGATAATGCTTTTTTGTTAATGCATTATTTTTCATAAAAAATTCATGACTTCAAAGTTTAAATATTTTTTTAGACACACTTAAAATGTTATAAGCGTAACAATATATTTTTTTCATAAGCTGTGTACCACCCTAAATATTGTGCATAAATTATTTGAAGATGATTTGTTGAGTAGATATTGAAATATGATTATATATATGACATGCTACATTTGAAAACCGAGCTATCAAGAATGCCAACTGAAGGCAGTTTTTCAAAATTTTGACAATTTTTTTCTCAGAAACTATTTCACCAAGGAGCAAAAAAAATTACTGGTGATCATATCTTAATAGTAAGAACAAACACACGCAGTTTCATTAAAATCTGTGATGGTGGGTTACATATTGATATTTTACTGCCTGATTTGACGTGGAATGCCCCAGGAAGCATCTCCAGTTTCAGAATCTGTTTCATTTTCACTAATCATCATCAAGACAACTTCTGTCGAAAATTCTGAGGGGCAATGAAGTCTATTGCAGTCCGACATGTCATAAAATCAAAAGGATAAAACAAGCAATCCAATGGCCCGTTGAAGCCGAAATACATAAAAAGTGGGGAAGGATTGTACTTTGTGCCAGCAACTCGATGCAGCTCTGCTGATATTGGATTTAGGAAGGTTATTATTGAAAGTCACATTATTGGTGATTAAGTGTCTAATTGAATCTTTCTGAGAAGGGTTTAAGGCACTGAACTTGAACGCTCTTTCGATGGGGGCAAGCTTCGTAGCTTCAGTGGTACTCAAAACAATAGTATGGTTTCATTCGACGTTAAATCACTATTTACTAACGTACCAGTTCAAGGTGCTTTAAATTGTCTTAAATTACGCCTACAAGAATTTCATTATCATATTACGAAATTGATGAGCTTATACATCTTACTAGCATTTGTTTATCGCAAAACACATTCATTTTTAATGGTAATTTTTATTGCATGACTGATGGTTTGTCCATGGGCTCCCCCTTCAGCCCCATCCTCAGTGATATTTACATGCACTATTACGAATCAAACCTTTTCAAGATTCAATTTACGATTCAATTCCTTTCCATTTTACATCCGCTATGTCGATGACTGCTTTGCATTATTGAACTCTGATGATCTTAATCTTACCAATATTCTCGATATTATGAATTCTATAGATGAACATATTCAGTTCACTTTCGAACTCGAAAATAACAGTCGTTTGCCTTTTCTTGATGTTATTGTTTTCCGCGAAAATAATTTGTTTCACACTACTGTTTACCGTAAACCATTCGCAGTATCCTTACCCCCACATCGCCTTTCATCCCATCCACCTAATCAAAAGTTGGCTGCCTTTAACAGTTATGTTTACAGGGCTTTAAATATATGTTCTTCCGACAGTTTACTAAAAACAGAATTAGACTACATTAAATCCATTGCCATTGATCGAGGTTTTACAGCTGAAATCGTCGATTCCATTCATAACAAACTAAGTAAACGTACAAAATCCAGAGCTAATACTGTCGGTAATGAAAATTTAATTATACTCCCATATTTTCCGAAAATAAGCCATCAAATTTCTAAAATCTTGTTAAAATTTGACTTTAAAGTAGTTTATACTCCTTTTAATGAAATTCAAATCACAAATCTGAAACATCCAATTGATAGTTTTTCAAATTGGGGTATTTACAGGATATCTTGCGAATGCAACAAAATGTACATTGGTCAAACAAAGCGTGCATTTAAGATCCGTTTGGGGGAGAATAAAACTTGCGTTAAAAATTGTGATATTAAACGTTCCGCTATTGCCAACCACTGCTGGTCCAACAACCATAATTTTAAATTTTCCGAAGCCTCCATAATACAAAAATGTACTTCAATCTATGATCTGGACTTCTGGGAAGCTTATCACATATGGAAAAATTCAAACAGTTTAGTTAACGATTTATCCAGTACGCCCAATTTTTCAAAGATATGGTTTAATTTTCTATAATTCTCTCCACTCCCTCCCCCCCTTTTCTCCTTCTAAGTTTGGACTCTTCCAGAGCAATTGGGTGATTTTGATTGGTCTCCCTGAATATGCGCGTGAGATCAACTCCGTAGCTTTTTGTCAGCCGTATGTCGCATTTCACCGTTGGCAGTAGAGCTGAAAGGTACGCTTTTCTGACTCTCTGTCCACCTCCCCCCACTTTTTACACAATGTTTTAGTTTTAATTTAACTTTTATTTTAAGCACTGATGAGGAAACCTTAGACGTTTTGAAACAGCTGTATGCTTTTAAACACATTTTATTTGTGCCTTTACACATTGTTTCTTTTTCTTAATATATTGGCACAAAGTACAATCCTTCCCCACTTTTTATCTATATTCTATTCATTCAAGCCAAAAAAGAAATGAAAATATTTAAAAAGATAAAGATATCAGAAACAGTGCAATACTTGAAAAATATCATGATGAAACAGAAAATAAATCTAGAATTTTACACCTATTTATGTAAAAATTAAAAAAATCATTTAAACCTCTTTCAGATAAGTTCATACGAATTATCAGTAATGAATTCAGGAGATAGTTTAGGAGATTTTTCTTTCCTTTCTTCATAAAATGTTACTTAAAAGGGAAAAAAAAGTTCTCTATTTTCCCGCCAACCACATTTCATATATATTTTTTTTTTTTTATCGCCAAACTGTAACTCCTAATGAACAACTAGAAGAATGTTGCCAATGGAATCTCGGCTAAAGTGTCAGGTATCAGCAAGTTAAAACAAAATTTATAAGACTTTTATGCTTTCTCCCAATAATAAGCTCGGTGTCTTTAATTTGTGTAATTCTCCTTTTAACTTTGTCCGGTTTAATTTTTGATTTTTTTTTTTTTTCAACCTGGCTTCCATTAGAGTCCTCTAACTCGGGACGTGCCTGGAAACATATGAACTTGGCTTCCGCAAAAGAGTACAAATAAGAGAAGAAAAGCTTAAAGGACTGCGGACGGAAAGATACAATGGTAATTATCACACAGACTCCAGTTATTCATTCGTA
This sequence comes from Maratus speciosus, assembly GCA_963932465.1. NCBI lineage: Eukaryota > Metazoa > Arthropoda > Arachnida > Araneae > Salticidae > Maratus > Maratus speciosus. The sequence goes on from OZ010797.1 coordinate 15,291,368, forward strand.
GAGACTTCAAATAACTGCTGGTTTGTTGATAAGTAGCCAGCACTGATATATGCATGATATCAGACACAATGTGAAAAATATAATTAAATAGTAATTTATCCAGTTAATATTAAAGAATAATTTATTTACAGATTATTTACATTAAAAAAACATTATTTACAAAAATAGGCTCGGATATAACAAATCCTGCCCAACACCAAGTTATATACGTTAAAATAAAGTCTATGTACTGGGTTGGGTAGTAGTATTAAATTATGTGTATAATTTTATTATGTGAAAAAACCCTTTGTATACACGTTCTCCATGCAGGAGTCAATCCTTTCTCAGGAACACTTTCACTGGCAAATCCACTGCTCAAATCTCTAACTTTTACCCATGAGACTTTCACCAAGACTACCCAACGCTCTCTCTCAAATTCTACTTCAAGAGGAAAACATGTTGGGTCCTCCCATGTACAATCAGGGAATATCTCCCACTGCCCTTTACCCTTTTCTCCCATCTTTTTTTCACCCACCTATATGTCCCACTGCACTTGGCTTCCTTGCTCAGTCATACAGTAGAGATAACCAAGGACTTCTTTTGTTATTTTTATCTATTTTCTTTGTCAATGACATTCTTTTATACAAAAATATAACTGGTATGTTGTTTACACAATGGATCTTTTCATACAATAAGATATTACTAATATAATTGCTCACTCCAAATTCAAGATAAGAAAAATGTTTCTCTTATCAAAGTATGTAGAACATGATTTACACATAAAATAAAATAATATTATATTAGACGTAAATTTCCAACTGGGCGAAAAATGTCCGGACCAGGATTTCGCCCAGTTTGAAATTTACGTCTAATATGATTTGTTTACCAATTAGAATAATTGTGTTAATATTAATCTAAAATAATATTAACTAACAGTAATCTTAATTAGTCACACACTCGCTAATGTCAGAAGCCTTATAAATATATTAAAGAAAATAGAAAAAATAATTTTGGATATTTGTTTGTTTACATTATTTTTCTTAATTACCTCTGTAGGCTGGTGGATGAATGTTTCCGAGGTCAGTTAAAACTTACTGTTATGATGCATTGGTGGCATGATGCAGCTGGTGGGTAAATTTCAGCTGAAACTGATCTATTTTACGTATTTACGGATCACAACATTTTTCCAATGCTGTTTCTCTTTTAATATCATGGCGACATCATTTAAGGGAGTAATTCGTGTTTTAATTAATAATATATTTAAAAAATCAGTAAAACATCATTAAAAATGTAGACAAACATCGAATCAAAAATCACTTGATGACGAACACATAAAGATTGGGTGTCACCCCATCTTTATTTGCAAAAAAAATGCATAATTTTATAAGATTTTGGAAAATAATTATCACATGAAATAAAATTTCTAGTGCATCACACAATAGAGTTGATTTTTCTTTCTTGGAAAATCTCAAATTTTACACAGAATGGGGTATCTAAATTACATATGCACCAGTGAACAAACACCTACCTAAAAATAGCAAATAAAGCCTTTGTGCAACAATATTAAAAAGCAGAAAAACCAACGTTTAAAATGCACAATGTATTATTTGTGCATTTTAAACGTTGGTTTTTCTGCTTTTTAAACACCTACCTATTCAACAAGTGAGTAGCAAAAACAAACTTAGAATTTTTATCTACATGTAGGATTTGACTTATGTGGACTATGAGATGAGTGATTATTTGCCCCTGTGATTTCTTATGTGAAGGGACAGACGGTAAAAAAGGGAGGGGGGGGGGTATAGTATGATTATTTCCTTGCTATTGTTGCCTTTGTTTCGAAAGAGACTGCACCCGTAGACAATATAATCTATAGTAGTCTGCGATTGCTTCATTGAATTCCAGAAATGCATATATTTTAGGTTGTAAACTAGTAGACCTTATGCTCACAATCATTGTAGAATTCAACCATCAGGAGAAGGTAGCAGTGACGTATGAGTCACATGTGGTCAGAAAAGTTTATTTCAGCAATTTAGCTAATGGAGGAATCAGAAGAGAACTTTGCAACAAAGTGCTTTAATTTACCTTATTTGTTTAGTCATCACCTTTCGATGTAGGATGGAAATAAAATTATGTGTATATATGTTACGGTTACGAGATTTCGATTGAGGGAAAATATAAATATGCATTTTAAACAATGTTTAGCGATAACTTTCACCTTAAAAATATTTTTATTTTGCTGGTATTAGAAGAAATTGCTTTTAGAAAGTAAAAACTCAGCATAAACCAATGTGGTCTAAAAATTCTGGGATGCCTAATGGTTTTATAATAAACCAGTGGTTCCCACATGAGACATACGCCCAACAGGGGAGCAATTTCATTTTTTAGAGTGGTGATTCCAAATTTGTACTAAGCCTTTCTGAGTAATTTTTTTGCCTTGTTTTGGAAAAGTAATGTTATAGACTAAAAATAAAGTTATTAGTTCGAAATTTAAAAAGAAAAATACTGAAATTTCAAAAAATTAGCATTCAAAAGTTGAAAATAGAATAAGTAGCAGAATAATTATATGAAAAATCTTTTATGCATTTTAAACATCAAATATTGTTAATTTAAAAAGCTCTATAGTTATTCTGGTTATTATACTATTTGTTGAATAAAACTTATTTTTATTCGTTCCGCTATATGGTCACATGAAGGAACTTCTATACATGAAACTACTTATGGGTGTATGTTAAAAACTGTTTTGAACACATTTAATCTTAAAAATATATGAAATAGCTGAATGCGATACAACAAACTTTATATAAAGCATAATCTCCAAATGTGCCTGAGAAAAGGAAATGGGTAAATAAGTCTTTGATTTTGAAAGTGGGGTATTTTGTAAAAAACACTAAAATTAGTTAAAGCTAAATCTTATTACAAATTAACAAAAAAATTATATTTTTAACCAATTAACAATAAATATCTTTTTTTTTTCTTCCTAGTCCTGTCCTGTAATTTGGTCAACAAGATTTCAAATGTGTTGATTTTGAAAGTGATCATCTAGAATATAAAATGGGCATGACCCATTTTCAAAATCAATGGCTCAATTGGTAAATTTCTTATGGCTTTAGTACAAGCCTCATACACAATAAATAAATATATATCATGTCATATATATGACATTTTAAAATTGGACTACATGCTTGAGTTGCAGCGGAAAAAAACACTTTTTGTTCTTGTATAAAATCATATTTATGTTGAATATTAATATAAGTACTCCGACTTATATAAGTGATAGATGCCAAGCTGGGCATCGTCCTTGAGGTTTAGTGGTAGAGCACTGGTGATCTATTACAGGGGACAGGGTTCGATTCTTGGCTTGGACATTTTTTACTATGTTGGTTTACGCCTTGTTAGCAATGTGATAATTCACGTCTTTAATATTCAATAATTTCAAGCGTAATTTCACTGCTGAAAAGTAGTTGAAAACTTAATTAAAATTGCATGTTTATGTTATTTAGGTTATAATGGAATCTTAGTCTCTGCAAAAATACTTTACTAGTTCGTAATGAGTTGCCAAAATCTATTATAAAACGTATAAGCACTATTAAATTAAAGCCAAATGTGTTGGCTTCAAAAAATGTTGTGAAGATAAAAATTCAGACTATACAACAATTTAGTTTTACAGTGAGGTAATTTGGCAAGAAACAACAAAACACTTTGTGACACAGAGACAAATTCGTATGGTCTCATATTGCTTTTACAGAGTTATTATATTAAATCATATTTGTGACAGAAAATTGTGACTGTTTGATAAGCTAAAGAAATGCGAAGTAACTTGTTATTGTTAAAGTTCTTTTAGGCTCCATCCATATGAAATTTAATTACTAAGAAAAATATGTTATGAAGTGGGAAAGGGATCATCATTTTAGAGATGCTTCAGTGGGCCATGGTGAATGGCCAATAAAAGGTTGGGAACCACTGTAATAGGCACATTAATTAAACATGAAATATAAAGTCATAAATTGAATTTTCATACTTTTTTTTTATTTAAATGTTTTGAAAATCTTAAATCGCATTTTATTTCATTATAATCTAATGTAAAAATATTTGCTTATGATACAAATAAATTCTTAATTTGATTGAAACTTTTTTTCTTTTTAATATACTTCCGATTAGATTGGCTAAAGTATTAGAGTATTAAAAAATAATAAAATATTTCTTTTTTTTTAATGTTATTTTGTTAATATACAGATGGTAAAAGTTCTCCAAAACAACGTTAAAATGTTATTTATAATAACATAGAATTGTGACTGATAAAATATGGCGGGTGGGTGAGACCATTTACATCCGCCACGGGGGTCGCCCATCCTAGCTACGCCATCGAACATAATCTGATGTCAAATGCATGCAACGTACGATTATGCATTTTTGCGCTAAATCCTATAGTTAGGAAATAGTTTTTCATGTGGGAAGTGCTCGACAGGATAATAAAGAAGTGCCCCACTCCCCTCCCACTCCCCCCAAAAAAAGATCGATCAACTTAAAAGAGATTAAAATTAAATGGTTTGAATAGTTACGCCTAAGTACAACTTATTTCAAAGACTACATGAATATTTTAAATGATTATAGTAAATTAGATACTGAGATATTTATATACAAAACCTTGCATAACACAAACATCGAATATTTTAAATGGAGGCTATTGAAGTTTCGTATTTAGATATAAAACTTCACAGACTAGAGCGATCAACAGCGCCATTTCGAAAAAGAGACTCCAGGCAATTCGATATTATTCAACGTTAATTTCGATTAAGAAAACGAATAAAAGAATTTTTGCTCCATGCTGCCATCTATGATCTGTCTAGAGTTTTAATATGTTTTTCTTTACTTTTTTCTTTCACCTTTTTATACCCAAAAAATTCCACACCAAATTAAAAAATTCTAGTGTTATTGGTATTTTTTAATGAAGATCTACACAAGTTGAAAAACATTTTAGCATCATCAAAACCCATAAAACTTTAGATTGTATTTAGAAATTTTTATTGTGTTTAAGAATAACTTCTCCAAGCACTAATTTTAAATTTTCTTTGACAATTTCTGAAGCTATTCGAGTTTTAAAATTAGGTTTAGTGGCAGAGATTTATGTATTTTTTGGTATTTTAAAACAGAATGTTATTAAACGTTGAATGGTTATCAGAAATTCTTTCTAACTTAAAGTTGTAATTTTAGCAAAGCAATTTTTAAATTATGTCGATACATTTTTCAAAAGGATGCCCAGGGGCGTGCCTAGCGGGGGGGGGGGGGGGTGTAACCCCCCCACTACTTATTTGGAAGAGTTGGTAAAATTTAGATTAGTCAGAAAGTTAAGAACACACCCTGCAAAAAGCCCCCCTATATAATGGCCAGGTGGATTCCAACTTTAAAAAACTGGATTGATGATAATCATCTTCGCCCATACCATGCCAACTATCTTAGTAATACGTCGCAAAATGACTTTATTCGGGTTCTTGGATCATGTGTCCATGAAAAAATAGTTGCAAATGTCAAAAATTGTGGATTTTTTAGTGTTATGGCTGATAGCACACCTGATCTTTCTCATCTTAACCAGCTCTCAATTGCAATTCGATACATGACCCCAAAGTTTCAGCTAGAAGAAAGGTTGTTAAAACTAAAAGATTATCTGGATAAAAAAGGCGAAGGAATGGCTAAGCTTATTTCTGAAATTCTACAGTCAGTTGGAATATCACTTTCCCAAGCTCGTGCACAGTCTTACAACACCACGTCATCTATGTCCGGCCGCATTTTAGGCTGTCAATCAAAACTTTCAGAAATAGCTGCTAGATTTATTTTATACATACCCTACCTCGTGCATAAAGTAAATTTACTTGTTGAACATGCGTGCGAAGAAAGCAATATAATAAAATTGCTCTATGACAGTATTCAGGATCTCTATAACTTCTTTTCACTGAGAAAGAGATTCGGCATACTGAGAGAGAAAATGGAAGGTCTTCAGAAGAGTCTTACCTTGAAATCTTTGTCGAAGACAAGATGGACTATGCAAGCAGATTCAGTCAGAGCTATTTTATCGTCCTATGATGCTCTCATCTATACTCGGCAAATTATTTCTGAAGACATGAAGGTTGATAAGGATGCTCGAGCTAAGGTGGCAGGGTTAAGAAGCAAATTGATGTCATACAATTTCATTGTTTCTTTACTTGCAATGAAAACAATTATGTTTAAGACCAAGTTAGCAACAGAGCAATTGCAACGTGAAGACCTGAACATTTTAGAGGGAATTGACATAATGCAGAAAATTTACGAAAGCATTCAGAAACTCTAGAATGATGATGTGCTGGCAATAATGAACATCATTAAGGAAGCTGACAACATCTGCAAGACACATGGAATAAATCAAGATTATGAGTTCAATTTACGGCACAGGCGACGGAGGCCTCCATCGAAGATCGACGAAAATCCTGAAACTGCAGTTCTATTTACAGGAGAGAATTAGTTTAAAGCAGAAATTTTGAAGGTGGTAGATCGGCTTACAACAGCATTTGGAGACATTCATAAGTTGGTATTTGAGAAAGTTAAACCACTGGCCTGTCTCCTTCCATCTAGGATCAAGTATAGCTCTACCGAGGACATTTCTAAACTATGTCTATTATTCCCTGATCTCAAAGATATCGATAACTGGAATGTGAAATTGATCTCATGTCCTCAGAAATAGCTAGTTCTGAATCGGATACAATTAGCGCAGCAGTGCAAAAACTTGTGCGGATGGCTCATTTGTATCCTAACCTTTCTTTGGCCTACAAGTTGGCCTTAATTATTCCAATAACTGTGGCAAGTAATGAAAGAAGTTTCAGCAGGTTAAAGTTAGTAAAAAATTACTTGCGTACCACCATGTCGGGAGAGCGACTGGACGAACTAATGCTATTAACCTGTGAAACAGACATAACTGACATGTTGGATTTAGACAGTGTAGCTGGAAAATGGGCTATTCTGAAGGATAGGCGGGTGATAATTTAAAAATGTAGAAGGATAATTTTTAGTCTCTTATACTAATATATATCATATTTTTAGCAAGCAAGATTTGTCCTTTTTATATATTTTAAAATTTACACACTGACATTACACAACAGCATGCAGTTTTATTTATAGAAACATAAATTCCGAAGTACTTCAAAATTCTTAAATTGTTACCTTTTGAGAACTGGTTAATGTACGGTACATCCGTACACATTTCCTTTTAAAGAGTAAGCAGAATCCTAATTAATAACAGGATTCTCAACTCTACTTATATAGTAAAATAATTTTTAAAAAATTACGTATACTGACATATACATTACATATACATTTAATTTCAACTGTGGTTAAGGAGAATGCAGGTGAACACTTCAGACTTTTAGTGATTTTTATAAATTCACAGTATTGTAGAACAGTTGATTCCATTGCTGAGGGGGGGAGGGCTATCACAAAGCCTTTCTCACTCCAGATCTTGCAGTCGGCAAAATTCAGTTCACCCCCCCCCCCACACACACACACACACACACACTAAAACAGCCTTCGGCATGCTCCTGAGGATGCCCATCTTCTGGTTTTGTATAATAGCACACAGCACAATTTTAGATTATATCTTATTTACTCTGGTCTAGCAAGGACTAAAAATTAGGTAGTGCTGCTGTCAATTTCTTAAGCTTCCAAACTTTAATTATTGAATTTATTATGCTAATGAGAAATTGATTGTTCTTTACAAAAATTAATTAACTTAAAATATCTTAATATATATATATTATTTCTAAAGAGTATTAAACGTTGAAAAATGGGTATATAGAAAAAAAGGGAAATGTTCATCACAAATAATACATACAAAATATACAGGTAATAATTTGCTTTTTTACCTGCATATTTCATATAAAGTGAGATAAAACATGAAAGTTAACAATTAATAATTCCTTTATAAATTAGAATACACAAAATAATTTTAAGGTTTATATAGAGTCATAAAGTAATTAGGGTTAAGATTTTAAAGGTTATTAAAATGCGATTATCTCAGAAAGTTCTGCTAAAATTTAATATAACCTCGCAGTTAAGTTCCAATCTAGACATCTTTTTTTTTTTTTTTTTTTATCTTGTCCATGCTCAACAAGAGCAAAATCTTAGTAAAATTTAGTTGAATCTAATATTATTACCAAGTAACAAACAAAAGATCTGGATTAATCAGGCATGAAAGACCCTACAAAAAACAGTGAACTTTTTTTCAAATTAATATTAATAATTCATTCTTATAATTTAATCATATTTAAAAAAATAAAATAAATAAACATTTTTTCATTAATTGAGAAAATGTATGAAATTGTTTTCAAAAAGATGTATTTCAATCTTTTGAAAAAAAAAACTCACATGTAAGGGTTTTTTTTTTTTTTTGTTTTGTACTAAATTTCAATTGTGAGACTGAGAAAAAGGAGATAAAAAGTTTACCACATGATCACAATGGACGACAAGCATTTCTGACGTCATATGTCACGATGGATTATAGCTAGAGCTTCTAAATACACATCTATTTAGTAGCCTTAATTATAGCTAATCAGCTTCTCGATTTCCCTACAAGCATTCACCAAAAGCCAATCAAATACCACAATGCTTGTGCAAAACGTTGCGAGCCCCATCCAGTGTGTATGGTCAATTGATCATAATTTGATAAGTAATTTATGCATCAAAAAATGGAAACTTATTTCCATACCAAATTGCTTCAGTACTCAGACCTGCCAGTTTTACGCTTTTATATTTAAAATGTGTCAGAAAATTTCACATTATTGAGCAGGGGATTTCAGAAACAAGTTAATGACATGGAAAAATTTCAACTGAGTGTGCTGGATTTAGAAGAGATGAAAGATATCAGGCTTAGGAGAGAAAAAGCCTCTTACTCGCTCCATTCTTACAATCTCTGGAGGTTTTTGAAGATTACAGTAGGCTCCCTCAAATCTGCAACCCTAAAATCTACACATCATCACAGATTTAAACAATGAAACTTTCGGTTCAGATGTAGCAAAATTACAGAGTTTTTTATTTTTATATCCTCCCATATGTATTTTAATATCTAATTCTTGTTAATATGACTAAACTCATGTTTTTTTCATGAAGGAAGTATAAATTAATTTCTGAAGGTTCAAGATATTGGTGATCACAATCTTTTTACCAAATATATTTATGTATTAATCAAGCTTTTTTAGTTATTAAGTCTGAAATAAAATTTCCTTATTCTATGAATCTAATGTGAATTAGTAGGATACCTTTATCAGGCAAGTTTTATTGAATAATTTAAGATAAATGTATCTCATCTTTATTATGCATATTTAACTATACATTATAAATTATTTATTTGACCGTTACTTTTAATAATTCCATCATTTAGAAAATTATCTTAATTTTTATTATTTTAGTTTATTACTTTGCTTACTTATTTTAATATTTTACTATATTGTGAGCATTTATTATAATTTTGATTGCATTATGACATTGAAATTAGTTTTTAAAAATGTAAACAAGGCAATGACTAGGAATCCGCAAAATTCTAAAATCTGCACAACTTCCGGTCCCAAGATGTATGGGTTTAAGGGAGTCTAGTTATTGTATATTACTGTATATTTATAGTTATTGTATACAGTAGACTCCCTTAAATCCGCGACCCTAAAATCCGCGAACGCCTAAAATCCGCGTATTTTTTCAGATGTAAACAATGAAATTTACAGTTAAGTAGAAACAGCAGTTTGTACAGCAGGAACAAAATTCAAGATGGCACCGAAATCAGCGACTACCACAATGTTTTTTTACTAAATTTTTTGTTAATCATTCTCCTTTGGTTATTACAGCTGATTTATTACTAAATAAATTACATTACTTTCGATTTTGATATAAATTAGCATATCTATATCAAAAATTCCAGGGTTCGAAATGGAAAAATCCAGGAACCGGAACGCTATTTAAATTTTTTTTTAATTATAGACAAATTTATTTCTAAACATACAGAGCAGTATAAGAAAAGCATTCAAGACCGTAAATAACAATGAAAAAAGTTACAGTGAGCTCAATAAGCTATATATACTGATAATAGCATTAACACTGTTCTCCTTGCTATCACTAGATGGAAGCACAGGACTTTTGGAATCGAATTGAATCGATTTCATTTGTAATAATTTAATATTTTTCTAAATTTTTATTTTACATAATTATTTTAATAATTACTGACGTTTAAACTAATAAATTACTTTAATATTTAACTTATTTTAATGTTTCACTTTATTGTAAGCATTCATTATAATTTCCCTTGCTTAATTGTGAATGAAATTAATGTTTCAAAAATGTAAACAAATCAATGACCAGAAATCTGCAAAATTCTAAAATCTGCACAACCTCTGGTTCCAAGATGTGCGGATTTGAGGGAGTCTACTGTATTACTGTATAGTTAAATCTTGGATCAGTGTTCAATTCTCAATGTAACCAAGATATAATCAAAATAAGTTTTGCATAATTACTTTTAAAAGAATAAAATAAAGAAATGTTTTTTTTTTCAATTTGTTTACCTAATTTAAGGTTACTCATTATCATTTGAACAATTTTTTTTATTTCAGTGATGTAGAATATCTTATTGAGACATTATTGGATGGTTTTATGAAAGGAAAGGATTTAATAAATCAAAAATGTAAATTTTGCAGTAAAAGTTGAAAATTTAATTTTAAAATACTAATTAAGAAAATTTTAAAACAGAACATCTATGATTTTGGACATCCTGAAATAGCTTTTTTGGGGGCTCTTTCATTAGACGTGTGTCCCATGTAAGGATCAGGTTTTCAAAAAGATAATTTCAGAAAGAGTAAATAAAATAATATTATGACATTTGTAAAAATACAGTATTTTTTTTTTTTTTTTTTTTAAAGCTCAAAGAGAAAAATACCAAATCCCTTTAAATAAAAATAATGGTTGATTCTTAGCAATTTTACACTATACTAATTTAAAATATCACAATGAAATTGCTGTATCACATACCATTTTCTAGGTACGAAGGCTTGCTTTTAAAATTAAGGTATTTCATGTCTTGCTGAAACTTAAGGGAAAATTGTATAAATAATTTAATGTATGTTAATGATATGTAAATTTCTTATAAATAAATGTATAAAAACATTAACCAAGGTTTAGCGGCATAAGGAATGAAAATATATCAGTGGATATCAAGAAGTAAATTTGGATACAGAAGGACACTGGGGGATGAGACACTGAAAAAAAAAAATTCATGCTATAATCTATTGATTTATTATCTAAGACAGTGAAAATATTTTTTTCATAATTTCAATTTTATCTAGCATTTCAAATTACTGTGTCAATCCATCCCTATTTGTTATTATTATAAAACTATTTCTTGAAAAAATGGTACATGCCAAAGCAATTTGGCTATTAAATTTTGATTTAGGAATAGTTACTTTTCCAGTATAGGGGCCTTGGTGAGATTAAAATAAATTCTGGGTTAGAGACGGAAACTTGGCAACCTAATTTGTGGAAATCGATTTACTGTTTCATATACACAAGCAATATTTTTCAATGTTTATACAATTTGTATAATATAACGAAACCATTTACCTATTTTGACATAGAAACAGAAGTAAATTGTATATAAAAAACAATAGCTATAGAAATAAATTGTTTATATAATATATAAATTTAGCTATAAATAAGCACAAAAATTCATTAGGTCTGTTTTAATAGTTGTTTATATCATTTGGCAACAAATCTTAATTCCTAAACCCCAAACTGTACCAAATTTAAAAAAAAAAAAAAATGCTAAGACCCTACACGGTGAAAAATCACCATGGAATATTAGATTTGTAAAATTTACATATTTTTTTTGTTGGAAGGATTTTTTTTATATATTTTTCTTAACCAGTGCAATTAATCGTACATGAATTTTCACTTATGCATTTGTTTTTTAACATTCAGTTTCCAAAAAAATATTTCCCATCTGCATTATTTTTTCTTACCTTCTGTCATTTATTGAAATTCATATTCGTGTTCTGAACGAAGCACTTTTATGTTTGAATAACTCATTTGCAGTCGATCTGAAACCAAAGAAATAATATTTGCCAGCCTGTAATCTGTCCGGAATCCTAATGCAAACTTAACAACAAAAGGAAGAAAAAAAGGATGATGTACAGTTTGTTATCCCTCTAGGATTTACTGTAATACATAAGTATGGTGTTGGTGTTGTTTTATGATGGCCAATTATCTACACTAGGGATATAGGCCTGGAGAGGATGCATTCCGTGGAAGTCTTTCTAAGAGAACCTAACCTGTATTTACATAAGGAAATCCAAGGTTCAAAGAAAATCACAGAAAACTCTGAACAATTAGGCCGATGGGCATGATTAGGTTTGAACCCAGCACCTCCCATCTACCAGCTTCGACAGCAGAACCTCTCGGCCACTGGTGGGGCGTAATACATAAGTAATTTAAACTTCAGTCTCTCTAATTCAATTAAATATTTTTTTCAAATATGTTATTACAAATTTAAAAGGGAAATTGATTAAACAAAGACATCGAAAAGCGGGAAGGGTTGGGCTCAGGGCCCTGGAACTGCTGGACGACCCCAGCAGCATCGAGCTTAATGTTCATCTCAGTAGCGATCAGGGGAGGGCAGGTGTGGCGACCGCCACAGAAAACAAGGAGTGCAGCATTTCCGCGGGTCCCTACCTACGTCGTAAGTGCCGAGACTCTAGAAGGAGCCAGGAATAAAAGAAAAAAAAACTCAAAAACTGAAACTGGACAAATTTTAAAGGGAAATTGATTAAATCAAAGACATCAAAAAGTGGGAAGGGTTGGACTCGGGGCTCTGGAACTGCCGGACAACTCCAGTGGCTTCAAGCTTAGTGTTTGTCTATTTACCATAATTTCCTGCATATAATCCGAGGATCAAACAATTCTCTTTGGACCCAGAGATTTTATTTAGTTATTGAAGGCAAATATTTACAAAGTTACATTTTATTTTAAAAAGTTTCTGGGTCGGAAAATGATTGTTTGATCCACTGATTATATGCCAGAAATTACGGTAGGTAAAAAAAAAAGGTCATCTTTGACTCCTTAAATAATAATAATTAAATATGATTTTTCTGTGACTAGCCGTAAATTTGTCAATTTACTGCATGGCATCACAAACTATTAAATCTGAAATAAATTTTCTTTAAAGTAAAAAAAAATAAAAGAAATAAATAACAAATTAATAAAAGATGCTAATATTAACAGATGCTTATGAGTCAACATACACACATATACTTAAATATAACTTCAGTGTTGAAGTATATAAATTAAATGTTTGATATTAAAATTTATCCTTCTCCCCACCCCTTTCTCTATCACATTTATTTATTTATTTTTACTTTAAAGAAATTTTATTTCAAATTTAGTAGCTTATGATGTCATATCATAAAATGAAAATTTTATGAGTAGTCACAGAAAGAACATATTATAATTGTTATTATTATTATTATTTTTTAAGAATACAATGAATAATGTTTTTAAATTATTGTTAAGAAGAAAAAAGAAATGTAAAATTAATGAAAAGAAACCTTGAGGATGTTATTCTTATAAGATTAGCCAGTAGATGGCGCTCGTTTCTAGTGTGGGTGGAGCCTTCCTGGAGCGTTGCGTGATTTACCGCCTACCAATAGATGACAACAAGAAGCATTTTCGCTGATCCGAACCGTTATAGCAAAAATTAGAAACTGCGCATGCGTAGGGACTTAGATTGAAATTCTCTTGCTAGAAAACTTGTACGAATATATAATTGATATTAGAGGTATTTTTATTTATTATAAGCCATTGGCTTGCTACAACATTTACCGAAAGTTTTGCTAATCAGCTGTAAAAAATGTTGATGGGATGAAAATGTCATGTCTGATATGATAAAAGCGCCAAGCTGGTAACCTTGTACATATTTATTTTCTAGTAAGTGAATTTCAAGTCCCCACGCATGCGCTGTTTCTAATTTTTGCTATAACGGTTGGGATCGGCGAAAATGCCAGCAAGAAGAGTGAAAATATCTCCGAAAATATTCACGAAGTTTGGTAATAGGAAATAATTTGATTATATAATCGAAATTTCTATTTCATCGTCATCGTTGATAGAATTGTCTGGAATCTGCTGCGAAATTTGGGAATTTTTCTTTATTAATACGACATAGTTTAACAGTGTTTGTTCATTATTTTTAATATTAAAGGTATTGTATATAAATATTTGAGTATCTAATTTAGTTTTATCTTTTCAAATATTGATATAGTTTTTGAGATAATTTGTTCTTAGGCCTAACTATTCAAAATTAAACCCATGCTCCACCTAATTTTAATCTTTTTAAAGTTGAATGAGATTTTTTCCCCATAATACTACTTTCCATAAATATCTCCAAACTATAGGATTTAAAGCAAAAACTGTATGATTGTCGCGTTACATCTTGACGTGAGTTCTTTAACACGTGTTTGTTATCAAGTGATTTTTAATTCGATGTTGATCTATATTTTTAATGATCCTTTACTGATCTATCAGATATTTGGGTAATTAAAATAACAATTACTTCCTTAAACGGCTACGTCATGATATTAAAAGTGAAGAAGCATTTGTAAAATGTTGATATGCATAGTCAACATTTCATTTAAGAACAGATAAGTTTCAACTGGCCTCACAAATATTTATCGACCAACTTAGAGAAGTAATTAAGAAAATTAGTTAATAAATAAATGTCCGAGATTATTATTATTTTGCTGTTTTCTTTGAAGTTACTGATAGTTGACACTTTTGTGAGTGACGCTTTTCAAATTTCTTGTATTTATTTGAGATTCCATTGGCAACATTCTTCCATTTGTTCAGTGTTGAATTCAGGGGGTGGCTCGTTGACAGTAGAACATCCCCCCCCCCCCCCCCCAAGGGAGCAATGAAATATTCTTCCCCTCCCAGAAGACTTGAGATTTTGTGTTTTGAATCATCAAAAAGTGCCCCCAGAACACTATAATGTCCCACCCCCACCCCCCTGGAGCTGCAGAAATCAATCTCTCTGAGAAAAGTGTCCGAGTTCAACATTGCATTTGTTCATTAAAAGTTACAGTTTCGAGTTAGGTTTTTTTTTTTTTTTTTAATGTAAAGTGGTTGACTGGATAATGGAAAAGTATCTTTTTTTTTCTTTTAAGTGTGAACCTCATGAAGAAAGGAGAAAAAATCCACAAAACTATCTTCTGAATACATCACTGATAATTCACATATTGAAGGGATTTAAATGATTTTTATAATTTTTACCAAAAAGGGGCCAAATTCTGGATTTACTTGCTAATTCTGGATGTTTTTTAGAATTACAGCACAGTCTCGAAAATCTGCAATCTTCTGAAATCTGCATGCATTTCAAAATGTAAACAATGAAATTTCCAATTAAGAAGTATTCTTTATAACCTTTATTCCAAATAACAGGGAACGAATATAAAATAATTTTTAACGTAAATTTGTGAAAAAATAGTAATGACACAGTATATTACACAAATAAAATGCTTTTATTTCACAGAAACATACATACAAGAAAATGTAAAGTAATAGAAATCGACAAGAGATGTAAAGAAGCACAGAAAAGTTTTAGTAGTGGTATCATTTATTGGCCGCTAAAGAAAATAGTGAACTAATTTATTTTTTATATCATGCAAGGCTTTAATTAATGCATGACATAAAATGCCTGCATCTGTATTTATACAAAATGAGGAATATGATAAAAAATTTTCATTTAAACTTACCACAGGGTAAAGCATCTGAACTTGAATTACCATAAAATACCGTTAATCTGCTCCTCCCCCCCCCCCCAAAACACGACGGAAAATCGTAAAAAAATCAGAGGGGGCGCTTACACGGTATTAAAATTTTAGTAATGATACCTATGGGTGGTGGGGTAAGGGATCGTCACAAAATACGCATTATTTTAATAAAGTGAGAAAAGAAAAACATTTTGAAAAAAAAAAAATTATATACAAAATAGAAAAACTGTATAACGTCGCAATTAACGGCGATTTCAAATTATAGAAAATTCTGGATTTCAAAAGCTTTGAAACTGGAATGCATTTAGATAAATAATAACACTAATACCTGTCATAAGATAAATAACAACACTAATATTTGTCATTAATATGGTAACAGAAAAATAAGAGGAATTTAATAATTAAAAAACACTAAGAAATTGCGCTTGAAAATGTCCTAAAATTCTTTCTAAAACTAGTAACATTTTATGCGGTGTCTCCATCTGTTGTAAATTAGGGACATTAAATAACCATATTTTTTTTTTTTTTTTTAAATCATCATTTCTTATCTATAAAGGCTAAATAAATAATACAAATCACAATAATAACATGAAAAATATTGAAAATGAAACTAATTTTTTTTAAAAGAAGAAGAAATGTGTTATAATGGGAAATTTAAATGAGACTGACATAGAATTAATTTAAAAAAATAACTTTATCACTACATTAACTCCAATTCAATACTTAATAATGATAATAATAATAAAATAAATAATACCAATAAATCCGATTTCGCGTTATTTTGGCGCCATCTACCATAACTTAAAAGAAAGAAAACCAACATGATATAAAATTCGGAAAGTTACTAAAAAAAAGGCTGTATATTGTTATTATCACTATTATTTTATATATTTTGAAATAATACACAAGGCTAATGGTATTATGAAAAATATTAATTATATGTATAAATATGAAGTTATGTAGCTGTATAGAATGGAAGTACCGATCGGTAGGTCGTTGACGTGAATCGATTCTTAATCGAATCGTAAAACGAATACTCAACTGCGTTTATGGCTTCCTCTAAGGTTTACAACGATATGAAAACAAAAGGTAAGTGCGAACGCCGAAAGGAGATTTGAATAAATTGAAAGAAATGAATGAAATCAAAGGTAAGTAGAATAATAGACTTAGTTGAAAATAAAAAGTAAAGAAATGATTGAAATTGATCTTCACATGCGTACCGAAATTTTTTTGCAGGGCGGGCGTCTCGGGATTTCTTGAATTTTCCAATTTGTTTACAAAGTGGAAGGGGGGGCACTTAATCGGGAAGGGCGGATTAACAGGATTTTATGGAATGCAAAAAATTCCAACCCAGGTTCACAAGAGTTTTTAAAGAAGAAATTATTGAATGAATGAATAATAAAAATGAAGTCTTAAAATCATGTTGCAGATGAAGAATTATTTATTCAATAATGAATTCACCTGAAGATAATGAAACTGAATCCGACAGTGAGTATGAGAAAAAAAATTGAAGGTTTGGTTTTAGGTGAAAATTTTGAATTTAATGGAGCAGCAGAGTTGTATAGACCAACAGGAAATGATGACTGTTTAAAACAGCCATACTCAACCTTTTTTTCTCGTGGGCTGCAAACCTACATTTGCGCCGTTTGGCGGGCCATAACACATTGATATAATAATGCAATAAAAGGATGATAATTAAAATACATAACAAATGTTCTGTAACAAAGCTATATAAAACTTTATTATAAACAGGATTGAACATTTGTCGTAAAATAAATGTTGCCAAAAATGTAACATGTATTTCCAAACAATATTCTTCTTGGTATTTCTATTGCAAATGATGTAGAAACAGGCCGCGTTGAGTGTTATTCGGAAATCTTGCTATAAAACATTTTGCTGCCCATTTTTCTGTGGCAAATGTTTAATCCTAATAAGCATTATTAGCTATAAGATGAGTATAAATCTTAATAAAAGCAGCTTTTCAAGTTCTAAAGAAACAAATCAAGGAATTGTATTTAATAAATCAGTCGTTTTCTCAATGCAGAAACTTTTTTTTTCTTTAAATATAGAAATGTGCAAATTTAGTTAATTTGGAATAATATTTTAGTTTTGAAAATTAAATTAATCTATATGTCGTAGGCTAATTGAGAAATCCAGCTCTTTGCAAAGAGCTGGGCTAATTGGAGAATCCATCTTCCTTTTCCAATTAGCCTGATATTTTTCAGGCTTATTGCAAAGAGCCTAGAAAGCGTTAGGCTAATTGAAAAATGACCACTTATCATCCGATCAGGATGATATTTTTAGCTCACAGGCAATCAAAGCCTGAGAGCTTATGTGCCCGCCGATTCTGTATGTACATGTGTAGGTACGTATGTATGTAACGCAATAACTCTTCATCAGATTTGTTCTGAAATATCAGATTTGCTTCAATTTTTTTTTTCTAGGTTCATTCTGATAAGGTGCTTCCCTGATTAGTTTTTGGGGTTCATTGGTTAAGGATAAAGGGGGGCTAATCTCCCCCTTAATTTATATAAATGGGTTTTTCATGCAGAAATATTCGAAAAAATTTGATATACCGGTTTATTGTGTTAAGGAGCTTCCCTGATTAGATTTGGAAGCTCATTATTTAAGTATAAAGGGGGAAAAGGGGAACTACCCCCCTTAATTTAGATAAATCGGTTTTTCATGATGAATTACTTGATTTGCTCCAAATTTGGTATACCAGTTTATTAAGTTAAGGATCTGCCTTCATTAGATTTGGAGGTTCCTTAGTTACATATAAAGGGAGGATAAGGGGGGCTATCCCCCCCCCAGTAATGCAGATAAATGGGTTTTTCATGCAAAAATATGCGATTTGCAATAAATTTGGTATACCAGTTAATTATGTTAAGCAGCTTCCCTGATTACATTTGGAAGATCATTATTATGTATAAAGGGGGGCAATTGCCTCTCCCCTTAATTTAGATAAATGCGTTTTTCATGTAGAATTATTCGATTAGCTCAAATTTGGTATACCGGTTTATTAAGTTAAGGAGCTTCCCTGATTAGATTTGGAGGTTCATTAGTTAAGTATAAAGGGAGGAAAGGGGTGCTAACCCCCCCCCCCTTAATTTAGATAAATGGGTTTTTCATGCAGAGTTATTCGATTTGCTCCAAATTTCGTATACCGGTTTATTATGTTAAGGAGCTGCCTTGATTAGATTTGGAGATTTATTTGTTAAGTATAAAGGAGGGACAGGGTCTAGTGTCCCCTTGATTTAGATAAATGGGTTTTTCATACAGAATTATTCGATTTGATTTACATTTGATATACCAGTTTATTACGATATGGCTTCCTTCATTTGATTTGGAGGTTCATTGGTTAAATATAAAAGGGGGGTAATTGCCCCTCCCCTTAATTTAGATAAATGGGTTTTCATGCAGAATGATCTGATTTAGTTTAATTCTTTTTGAACCAGATCCGAACTTGAAGGTTCCATCTGAAGGCAACCCGAAAACTGACCACAACCAAGTTTCGGATTGAGTTCAATTAGAACTTTCAGGTTCGGATCGGGTTGCCGGTGGACGGAGATTATTTTGTCTGGCTTGCATCGGGTTATAGTTCTTTGGAATATTTTTGTCGGTTAAGATTTGGTTCGGGACGGGTTTCAGGTTGACTTCGAATGGAATTTTTAGGTTCTGGTAGCGTCGCGTGTCCACGGAAACTAATTTGTCTTGTTCGGATCCGGTTATGGATCTTTGGAATATTTTTGTCGGTTATCAGATTTGGTTCGTGATTTCGGGATTTTTCAAATAGAACTCTCAGGTTCGGGTCGGGTTGCATGTAGACTGAAATTATTTTGTCTTGCTCGGATCGGGGTACAGTCTGTTGTAATTTATTTTTCAGCTTTGGGTAGGGTTATGCGTTAATAAACCTAATAAAAAGAAAATTGCCCAGTTAAACTGATGGCATTGAGCTCACAGGCCATTCACACTAATTGTATATTATACTCTTATTTCAAAGAATAATGCCCCTCGAAAAATAAATGAAGGTATTAGTCCCCGTTGCCTTCCTTTCTACTTAACCAAAGAACCTCCAAATCTAATCAGGGAAGCTACTTAACATAATAAACTGGTATACCAAATTGGAAGCAAATCAGATAATTCTGCATGAAAAAACCATTTCACTAAATTAAGGGGGTGGGTATTAGCTCCCCCATTTCTCCCTTTATGCTAAACCAATGAACTTTCAAATCTAATCAGAAAAGCCCCTTATTAGAATGTACTTAGAGAAAAAATTAAACTAAATTAGATAATTCTGCATGAAAACACATTTATCTAAATTGAGGGGAGGGGCAAAGAGCCAGATTTCTCAATTAGCCTACGACATATATATCATCATACCACATATAGAACTACCTGTAAAAAGAACTTTTGACTAGGGAAATGACATTTAGGAATTAATGACCATGTGTGTCAGGCCACACATAAAAGATCGCCGGGCCGCAGGTTGAGGAGTATGGCTGGTTTACAGAATTCAAAAGAAACTTCAACAAGAAAAAATGGAAGTTCTCAACCAAAGGACCATAAAAAAAATGTTTAAAAATTGTAACAAAAAATAACTTTGGGTATGAAATGATAATGTACAGGTAAATAACAGAGATTCAAGCTTTGATTTGCTTAAATTGAATTATTACATGTTCTTCTTGGAAATAAAAAAAAGGTAAGTTGAAAAAAATAAATCATTTAATCCAGAATCTACAAAATTCTAAAATCCGCAAAATTCTAAAATCTGCACAGCCCCTCGTCCCAAGCTGTGTGGATTTTTGAGATTCTACTGTACATTGTTTCTGAAATCTCAGTCTTTTGAAACAATATTTTCTTTTGGTATGAAGGGATAAAAAATACTAGTTACATTCAGATGAATATTCTTAACTTTATATATCAGTTATTTTTTGCTTGTATTTTTATCGTTTTTTTTCCTATGTTACTCCATTGAATGGTTACTTCGCATTGATGAGGAGGATGATCTTCATTTAAAAAGGAAGAAGATATTTTGAGTGGTGGGGATAGTTTAGGTGATGAACTATTGATTACTATAGAAAATCGAATAAGTCAGAAAGGAATTTTAAACTATGTATGTTTGGTACCAGAGCTGAAGCTAAAGGGAAAGCAATTATTTTAAGGGAGAGGGTGGTAGATGATTGCTTATTTATTGTTACAATAAAATAACAAATAAAGTAAAAATATTTTTATTTTTGTTTAGGGGAGGAGGATTTTCTGGGGTGGGCACTTAGATAATATACTCATTTTAAGTAGAAATTTTCCGAAATGCAGAAGAATATTGCCCCTGTGTTTACCCTTTTTACTGCTAAATTAACGATAAAAACAAGTTTTCTAATAACTTAAAAAAAAAAAAAAAATCTTAATCGTAGTCCCTCCCACTTTCAAATTTAACTGTTTTTGCTTTTGAAAAAGTGGGGCTTACAATTGGGATTTTACAGTATATATACAGTATGATTCATAAAGATTAAAACAATAGCCTATTTCCTTAAATATTGACACTAGATAGATACATATTTCCTACTGCAAAGTTACATAAAAAAATGTGTAAAATATTTAAAAAAACTGCTTATGATTATTCTGGATTTAATTCTTTTTTAATTTTTGATTTGAAGCTTTTCTGAAACTCAACAAAAAACTTTTTTATTTTATTTTTAATTTTCCATATACTGTAAAAGTACTTATTCTCGCGAGCCCGTCGTAATCGCGAAAATTTAAGCCTCGCGAAATATTTTTTTTTTCGCCTCAAATAATAATAAAATATCAGAAATTTTTCATTCCAAAATTTAATGATTACAGTTACTTAAATAATAAATAAGTACACAAATTTCTTGAATACTATACAACTATTTCTTGAATAAAAACAAAAATACAACTAATAGAATGCAGCTCATTCACTTACAATATATACCAACTTCTTTGAAGCTATTCAAAATTATCTCATGTTTGGCTTTAACACTGTTAAATGTTTGCACAAGCCAAGAAGCGTGAATCGGTTTCAGTCGTGATATTCGCAGGTCCACAGATTCTTTTTCCTCTAGAAATTTGAACAAAAGGAGTTCTATTTAGCTTGTTTCGGGATTTTTCAAAGTTCGGTTCTGTTCATATAACATTCACGAAATCACCGATATCTTCAATTTCGCGAAAATTACGGCTCGCGAAAATAAGTGCTTTTACAGTATTACTTTTATTTTTAGTCAAAAACATTACTTTTCCAAAAAAACTGACAGTTATTTTAAAATTGCTCCTATGGTGTGCGCCCAATGTTGGGAACCACTGGTTTAGACTGTTTTAGAGCTGGAGTATTTCAAACTTATAAATGTGAAAGATATAACTTTGTTTATTTTATAAAATAAAAGACTTTTTGAACATTCATCTGTAAAAAAAAAATGTCAAAAGTGCCGGGAAGTGGCAGAAAGTCTTCTAGTCATAGGGCTGAAGTGAATATTGAAGATTCTAAATGTAAATGTATGCAGTGCAACAATATTATAAGCTGCAAAATGAAAATAATTAGATGCCATTTAAACAAATGTTTTGCTTGTAAACTAATACCTTTACCTAAAATTAGGTACTATGTATGTTGACTACTATGTTCTATGCTAGTAATTTCAATGTACTCAAATACATTGTTTTTTACTTCGGGTGTTTATATAATGGCTTTTTTATATATTAATTTTCTTTTTCAAAATTAACCGAAATGACTTAAATTCATTAAATGTAGTATAGGATGTTTAAAATTTAAAATATTGTTGAAAACTGAAAAAATCCACATTAAAGGTTTTTCGAGTGGGCCTAATCTGAAAAAACTCACTAGGTTTTTTTGAACTCGGTCCAGCTCTGCGAACCCTGTTTCTAAGTAAGAGAAAAAATATACCTCATACTACCTGAATAAAAGTACAATTTTTTAAATGAATTGTATTATACTGCTTGCAAATAATGGCTAATTACAGTAGAACCCCACTAATCCGAACTAATTGGACCAGTGCCTGTTCGGATTTAAAAAATTTGAATTATCCTAAATTCCGTTAAAAATAGAAAAAAAAAGATGCATGCTAAAAAAATTTAAGTTATAAAGACTCAGTAGTACTGTAAAATTCCTCTAATCTGGCATCCTAAGGTCCAGCATGCTGGATGATCCGGCACAACTTTCAGAAAAAAATAGTATTCCTTGTTTACCGTAATTTCGTGTATATAACCCGCAGGTTATCTTATAAAAAACGCCGATTTTTGCACACTGCGGCTTATCTTCCGGTGTGGCTTATCTATTGACATCCTCATCCCGTCGACCGAATTTTTTGGAACGGCCAACCTCCCCCGAAAACAAAATTGGATTGAAACAGTCCAAAAGTCTCAGCCCAGCGCCGATTTTTCCGCTGCGCTTTCTTCTGTCCGCGATTTCGGAGTGAAACTTTCTTCCGTGCACCGTTGCTTCGCGCATCCGCTCTGCGCAACTACTCCTTTCGATGCAAATGCTTTTTCTCTCTCGTGCTCGCCGTAGTAACGGTGAAGAATTGAGTGTGTTCTCTTCTGTATGCAGTGGAGATGATTGCACATGTTTTCAAAATATATCCAAAAAAGCAAAAGAGCTACACCGCAGATTTCAAATTCAAAGTGATTGAGAAAGCTGAGGAGTTGATAATCTTTTTGTATCTGACACTGACGAGACTGATTTTGATCATGTATTTACAGGAAATTAAAAAAAAAATACAAATAAAAAAGTTTACTTGTTATAAATTTCAATTTTATTTTTTTCAGTTGATGGGGAGGGGGGGGGGGATTTTCAGTTAGATTTTGGCCCATGTTTTATTAAATCATGAGAACGAATTTACAGCAATCCTTTTTTATACAGTGCTTTATCGGATTTGAAGTCAAGTCAAGCAATTTTGTTTAAATTATAAATCTTATTTCATATTTTTACGTCACATTTGCATACAGTAGTTGTAATTTTTTATTTTCCTTACTAAAGCTAGTAGAAGCCCGGCGGCCATCTTGGATTCGGCGCGTTATTTTCAAGTCAAAAGCTGCCATTTCAATAATTATTCTAAGTAAAACTTTTTTTAACAATTGCTTTAAAAAAATTCTATATTTTCAGTTCTTAAAAGCATAAAAATACGTTGGAAAAAAATATTTCTCCATCGGCAAATACGGCGAAAAAATTTGAAGATGGCTGCCACTCGCCCATCAGCTTCAGTCGTCCCAAGATCTTGCATAAGCCGCGGCTTATCTAATACTACTAGTTTTTTCCACAACAATTTAATAAGCTGCGTCTTATCTACCGGTGCGGCTTATATACACGAAATTACGGTAATTACTCCTGATGTGTATAATAATCCAATGGAACTTCAGAATGAAGAATTACGTAACAACCCATTACATAGGTTCAAAATCGCGAATCTATAAATATCAATCACCACGTCGATGAGGGGGGGGGGGGGGGACTTTTCTGCAGCTAATTTATGAAATCAAATTGTTATCAACTGAATTAACAGGGTTGGGTTTCTTCCGGAAGAAACCAGTTTCTTCTAGAACAGTGGAAGAAACTGGAAAGAAATGGAAGGAACCAACAGAAAACCAAATATATGCTCAAAATTAAAGTAAATTAAATATGTAAAAGAATTAAACTCAAAGTAGGATTATATGAACCTTAAATTGGAAAATTTAATTAATATTAAAAGTATTATTTTTGGAAAAATAAGTTATTTTTTTAATAACATACTTCAGGTTCAGCAAACATTTACAGGTGATGGATTTTACAATTTTAGAGGTAGAGGGATTTTTTTTCTTTTATTAATTGTGCTATTTATGTAAAAAGAAAAAAAAATTACCTACAAAATGTTTATTTTTCATATAAAAGCACATTATTTTCTTATAAAAATACATTATTTTAAACTGCACAACACAAAAAATAAACAAATTTGTAATTATTTATACTAGCATCTAGCATGATATCTCAATGCTGACTTTAAAAGACTAATGTTCTTAAAATATCTATGGGTATGCCAAAATGGTTTTAAACTCTCCTGAAGTTTTCTGTAGGACTTGAAAGAATTTTTTTCATCTTTTGCATTCATCCATTCTAAGTTGAGAAACTGATTGCAGCATCCTACTGCTAAAAGACTTTTTGTTATACTATGCTGCATTGTAGTAAGGAAAGTGAGGATTTTAATGATTTTTTTTAATACAGTAATTATTGTACTATATTACTTACCTTAATAAAATTGATGTAAATTAAAAGCACTGTATTTTATTTGAACGAGTTTCATTCTACCATTGGTGAATGATCTGCATACTATTTACTACTAGTTTCAAAAGTTTAATTAAAAAATATGCTTGTTAAATTGAAATATATGACATTTGATTTCGTGCATTTTGGATAAAATTTCTTTTCTTCAGCCAATGGTTGAAGATCTGACAGGTATTGTGGCTAAAAAACTGATGTAATTATTAATTTAGCGTATATAATTAATTAAATTTATATAAGTCTGGTGGAATTAATTTACTTAAGGTTGTAGGAGGAAGACACTTATTGTATCTTACAAAGTTGAAAGTTATATGGTAAATTCTTAAAGAATAAGTTTCTTCCACTTGGAAGAAACCTATTTCTTCCAACCACTTTTTTCCGCAGTGTTTTCCACTGTGGAAGAAACTTGCCAACCCTGTGAATTAAATACTTTTTGCATTTTAGAAAAGAATTCTATAGTGACTGCAAACAAACTGATATTCAACAATTTTTTACAATGGCTTCTACGAGTAAGCTTACAAATGCACCTTTTCATTTTATAATCATGTACATATGTTGTTGTTGAGTATTTTTTTATTCTATTCAAGCAATTTAAAGAATAAAAAACATGCTTTACTGCCCTTTTTCATTTAATTCTAACTTCTCCACATTTTTCTTGACATTCATCCTGTAAATAAAATCATATCGGATAAGCGTTGTTCTACTGAGTTGTTTTCATATTTTAAATGTGTTAACCCTTCCTCATCATTCCTTATACTTTGTCGCACTTTACGTATTGATAACCCTTTCCCCTTATGAAATGTGACATAATTAATAAACGATCTCTAACTATTATTTTTTTACATTTAAATTATTAATAGCAATCTCATGATGACTATTTCTTAGTATGTGGAAATTTGGCTTAAAATGTTAAATATGTGAAGTTTTTTTAAAATTTGCTTAAATAAGAAAACTGGAAACGCTGTCTGATTTTTTGGCAAATGAATATGAATAATCCTGAAGCATATGTGTTTGTGCACAAAGTAGGAGTTCAAGAATGCATCACAAAATAAACAGTTTTTATTGCACAACAGTCTTTAAGGGATGCTTTACTATTCTTCACCCTCCATGAGGAAAATTTAAATGGCGATGTATCATTACCTAATACAGTTATACAAATACCCTTTGCACCATCTGAAAGTAGATGTTCGGTGACAACATACTACGTCTTAAATTTTAGATATTTTTAAGAAGTCAGTCTAATTTAAAAATTTTCATCAGGTAACGACCATTTTAATTCTCCTCAGTTAAAATTTATATCTTTTGCTTTTTTAAAAATATCTAAAATGTTAAAGGACTTTTTCTTAAATGCAGTCTGTCGGCATTGGTTGTCTACATTCTCATGCTGAAAACATCTATCGATAGCCCCACCAGAGGCCGAGAGCTATTGCTCTCAAAGCTGGTAGATGGGATGTGTTGGGTTCGAACCCAATCGTGCCCGTTGTTCAGAGTTTACTGTGGTTTTCTTCGAACTTTGGATTTTCTTGTGTAAATACGGGTTAGGTTCCCATAGAAATACCCACACAGAGAGCACTCCTCTCTCCCCCCCCCCCTTTGGGCTTATACCCCTCATGTAGATAATTGGCCATCATAAATAACATCAACACCATCTATCAATAATAATATTAAATAATGAATTACAACTTATTTAAATTTCCTTATAGATTAACATATCAGGTTGTAACGAAAGTTTCCTGCCACAGCTAATATGGTCTGTGCAAACAGTTCGCGTTGATGTGTTTGCTCATATTTTGTCAAGCAATTTTTGGTAGTTGAATGAAAAAGACTTGCTTTATAACACTGTGTTGTGAAATTTGTAAAAAATAGCGTTATCATTAAATACAAGGTGTCTGAAATGGAACTATCATGCTACCAGATTAGAACCATCCTTTATTTCCAGTTCTGTTGTAAAAAGTCAGCTACAGAATGTCACCAAATAAAGTGTACAGCTTTAGGTACTAGTGGTGTATCATAAGACACCGTGAAGATTTTGTGGAATGCTGGTTATATATAATATTACAGTTCATTATATATATTATAATTAGTATTATATAGTGGTGCTTTGGCGGAAAACTTTCATTACAACCTAATATATATATATATATATATATTCTGTGATTTTACTATCGGTGAAGTGTTCTTTCAAGACTCATCATGATACTATTTACGTTGGTTGAATTTAATGTCAACAAATCAATGCTATGTTAGAAAAAAACTGATGAAATGTAGTCAATCTGTTGACACTTTTTTTTCACTTTTCAGGTTTGTCTTTTGCAACTGGAAATTTTGTAAACGAGGGGTTTTATTAAAAGTGGAAAGTTTTATATATCCTTGTTTCCCGCCATGGCAACCACTGGAATGATTTTAAAGTCTGCAATTGGCCTGAATGTCCTTGTTGAATGGAAAATTCGCAATTTCTTCTTCCTTTCACAGGAGGGATACTATATCAGCCCTGATTTCTCCTTGAATGGTGTAACATGGAGCTTGGGGATCTGCCCGAATGGTTTATATGGAAATGTCAGTCTCCGACTCAGCAAACAATCATCTGATTTTCCCATAAAGCAAGCATTTTCTCTTTCGCTCAAAACTGTTACAGGAGAAAAATATAATGAAAAACTTTGCACAAAGGATTTTGAGCGATTTCATGGCATTCATGAATTATATTTCCTGCCAAGATCAGAACTTTCCTTAAAACAGTTTGACCTCTTACCTGCTGGTGTCCTGACTGTTGTTTGCATCATGAGGAGAACAACGTGTGCCAGAAAAACTAGTAAGTCTTTGTATGCTGGACAAGTCTTTGTATACATACATTTATTACATAAATGTCTATATATGCATTCTTTACATTTGTCAATACATTACTGCCTATTCTTCCAGATAACAATTTCTTTTTTCAAAAATTGTAGAATTTTCCGTAATTAAACAATGCCATCATTATCATTCAGAAATACTGACAGTGAAATGCTAACAAAAATTAAGAGGAAACCTTGCACTGCACATGGGTGCAAGACTTTCAGTCTCAGGATTGATTTCAGTCTTGAAGAGATTTTTTTACTGATACTAATTTCTATTTTATGTACTTAAATAATAGTAATTTTAATGTCAAGAACTTTTAATCATTTTTTTTATTGTAAGAGACCAATTTTTAGCCATAATGCAAGAGATAGAAACCTTCTAGCCCATTTCCATTTGGTTTTTCCTAATACTCAAAAAAGTTTTCAGTCTTGGCTTGGATTGACTTCTTGCATCCATGACCTTGCACCTTTCAGAGTTTATAGAAAATTAGATACCAGTCACTGTAAAAGATAAATCAATGAAACTTTAATTTTTACATATGTGAGCATTTCACAACCTATATTTAAAAATAAAAATTGTTGCTTTATATAATCATAGAATTTTCTTACAACATGATTATTATTCGAAAATACCGTCACAGATAACAAAAATAAATACTGCAGAAACACTGCACCTACCAGAATTTATTAGAATTTAGAAGCTACAGTGAAACCTCCCTGTATGACCATCTCCCTGAACGACCATTTTTTCATGGGACTAAATTTGTTCCCATAGGCTCAATACTAATTTTACCTCTATTCAGAGACCACCCCAGCTGAACTCCCTGCATGAGCGACAAATTTCCTTGAAGAAAATGAAACAAATTCTGTTTCTTGGGCGCTTGAAGAAGTTTTCATTAGAATAATAATTCCAGAGAGCGCATTATTCATCGAACTTCTAAACTAAGTTTAGAATTTTTATTTATTCCAGTAAATTTTGTTTAAACCCCTTTGTACCTTTTTAGGGAATGAATTTAACTCTAATGACAAATTAAGGATGACGGTCAATAAACTCCCCTGCCTTATTCTGTCACGAAACTCTCAAAGAAATAGATAAATTAATGAAATCGTCATTATTTGTTCCTGTCAAAAAAAAAAAATAATAATAATTTATTTACTGAACTTTGAAATAAAACTTATAGAAGATAAAACTGTAAAATCAAAGCAAATGTCACCATGTATTCATTTTTTAAACTCTGCAGTAATTAACGTACGTAATTAACTTTTGTTTTGATACTTAAATTTTCATATTTTTTCTTAATGTGAAAAATAAATTTTAGTAACATTAATTGTTACCTATTTTCAACAATTTAAATCTAGATTTAAACATAACCTCCATTAGGAGACCACCTCTCGGAGTGACCAACTTTTATTGGAATGGAAGGTGGTCGCTTTAGGGAGGTTTTACTGTAATATCTGTGAAAGAGAAATCAATGGACTTAACATCAGTTGTTTAAAAAATATATATGTATTTATAATTGCACTTCAATATGGATGGATGAAGTCTTGCATTTTAAAATTTGTAAAAAATGTCTTTTGGCTTAATAAATGCAATTAAAAGCTATTCAGTACTTCAAAATTAATTAGTACTATTGTTGTTTTTATTTTGTTACTCACTCTGAAATTTTTGGACATAGTAGTTTAGCACAAAAACAAGCATGCCGTTTTAAAGATTTGAACTCATAGATTTAATTTTAGTTCTTCAGTGACTAAAAAAAAATGGAAAGGGGTAAGGGAGAGCAATACTAAAAAATCTTGGTTTAATATATATTTTTTAATTATTCCTTTAAAATTGAATAAATAATTATTTATATCAAATGTATTTCAAAGCATAAATGCAAGGAAATAAAACTTCCATCTTGTTTAGAAATATTTTTTTTTTCTTTCTTTTAACAGCTTTAAGATAAAAAGAAGGGAAAACAGAACACATGCTACTCATTCTTCTAACATAATCATAGGGAGAAAAAAAGTCTTAATTCAATTGATTAAGGAAAATGCCTCTTATTATTACATGATAATCACAAATAAAGCTTTGGGAGCCATCTCTATATTGAACATTCACCATTTTTAAAATTTTTTAGGAGTTATGTATCATTAGCAACACTCAATTTTAGCAAAGTATTTTTAATCTGCTTTTAAAGTTATCCTTAGAGTATATTTAATTCCGGCTGTATAATAGTAAAGTATTTTATAACTTATATTTTCTAAATTGAAATTTTACAGCATTGATTTTTTTAAAATGCAGTAGACTCCGCACAGCTTGGGACCAGAGCAGGGCTCAAAATGGAAAAATCCATGAACCGGAACGCTATTTCAAAATTGTCAACCTTTTTTTTTTTTTAAGTACAGTTTAGTGAGAATGGCACCGATGGGATTTGAACCAGGGATCCCATGATCAGGAGGCGAGAATGTTAGCATTGAGCAAAAGGTCAAGCCAGTTACTCTAAGCTAGTAACTCGCTTTATACTGATCATGTGAGATGAGATTGCTACACACTCCCTCCCCAGTGAGAAAGACATATTGCTGACATCTGACGAGCGATCTGCACTCGTGAATGATGCTGTCGTACGCATATGTGATGCGTGGGATGACAGGCTTTGGGCTGTGAGCATTACACAGGCTTTGGATGCAGGGGATGAAATTTTTTTAGTGCTGTCATCTGTTGGTTATGAGATGAGATGATTCTTGCTGAAGGTTGCTTTTGCGTGTTTGTCCGGGTCACCACTTTAGAGAGTGGATTGGTTCTGATTTATACTGCTCATGTGAGATGAGATGGCTTCAACAGTAAAGTCCCAATTATCCGAGTCCCACTTAACTGAGTTATTTTCTTCTGATGGATTCCTTATAGCTTCCATTATTATGAAACAGCCGCTATAAAAAAAGTGCTAGGTAAAGATGAAAGAGCAGTCGTAAAAAGTTAGAACTCTGATTTTCTGGTCAGAATTTTGAGTTTTTGCTTATCCGAGATGAGCTTGGTCCGTATTAACTCAGGTAATCGGAACTTTACTGTATACCAAATTTGTATTTAACTGTAGAAAAACCAAAAAAATGCATTCAAGATTCTAAATAACAATTTAAAAAAAAGTTACAGAGAGCATAGTAAGCTATATATATGAAACTGTAAATATATTTTTTAATAATTCCACAAATCAGAACAATATTTTCCATACTTTCACGAACCGGAACATCGGTCCGGTTTGCTCCGGTACATTTCAAGCCCTGGACCAGAGGTTGTGTGGATTTTGGAATTTTGCAGATTTCTGGTCATTACTTTCTTTACAATTTTTAAGTAGTAATTTGAGTGTAATAATGCAATCAAAATTATAATGAATGCTTGCAATATAGTAAGATATTAAAATGATTAAGTACAGTAATAAATTAAAATGATAAGAAGTTAGATAATTTTTAAAATAATTAAATTGTTAAGAGAAAAGGTCAAGTAAATAATTAATAATGTATAATTAAATATGTATAATAAAGATAAGATACATTTATCTTGAATTATTCAATGAAACTTGCCTTATAAAGGTACCCGACTTATTCACATCAAGATCATAAAACAAGAAAGTTTTATTTCAGATTTAGACAGACGTATTAACCAAAAAAGTTTGATTAATATATAAAGATATTTGGTAAAAATATTGTTATTAACAGTGGTATCAGCAATATCTTGGTTTTTATATTTCAGAAATAAATTTATACTTTCTTCTTGATAAACTACGAGTTCAGTCATATTATCGAGAATTGGGTATTGATATACCTACAGAATGATATAAAACTAAAAAAATCTGTAATTTTGCCCCTATATCCGAACTGTAAGTTTCATTGTTTACATTTTTGATAGTGTGCGGATTTTAAGCGTTTGCGGATTTGAGGGAGTCTACTGTACAAGATTAACGCAGTAGACACGGTAAATCCACACTTCATTACAGACGTAAACAGTGAAACTTTTACTTCAGATGTAGGGACACAATTACTTTTTTATTTTTACAACAATTCCATATATATTGTAATATGTAATTCTTGTTAATATTACTGAACTCAGTTTTTTCATGCAGGAAGTATACATTTCTGAAAAAATTCAAGATATTGGCAATCACTGGTAATCACAATCTTTTTACCAAATAAATTTATGTATTAATCAAGCATTTCTTGTTATTAAGTCTGGATAAGCCTGAAATAAAACTTCCTTTTTTATGGCTTTGATGTGAATTGTAGGGTATCAGTATGGGGCAAGATTAATTGAATAATTTTAGGAAAAATGTATCTCATCTTTATCATGCATATTTAATTTTACATTACTATTTATTTGACCTTTACTTTTAATCATTTTTAAAATTATCTTACTTTTTATTATTTTAGTTTATTTCTTTGCTTAATTATTTTAACACTATATTGAAAGTATTCATTATTATCTTGATTGCATTATTACATTCAAATTCAAATTACTGTTTAGAAAATTTAAACAAAGCAATGACCAGAAATCTGCAAAATTCTAAAATATGTACAACCTCTGGTCTTAAGCTGTGCGGATTTGATGGAGCCTACTGTATACATATACATTTAAACATATTAATTTTATTAATTTAATCATAAAGGTTAAATACCATGATTTTGAAACTTAATATTCACATTTTTCATGTCCAAAGTAAAGAAATCACTGCTGTCATGGCAACTCATTCATTATGTTTGCCAATTAAAAATAACATCTGTCTATGAACTGCCTTTCTCTCATGTCTGTCCCTTTGATCTACTAATTGGTACAAAATGTGTTTATGGAATACTGCATTTGCTTTGCGCTGTGGATTTCTGTTGTTTTATTTTTTTTTTTTGTAACTTAAGAAATGTTATCTATTTACTTTCAATATTCTATTCATTTATTATTCAAAAGTTTTTTTTTTCTAAAACAATCTTAGACGAACATTCATAAAAATTTGTCTGAAACAGTTTCATAATATTAATGTTAAAGAAATAAATTTTTGCATATCTTTTTTTTCTTCTTGATTCTAGAATGTAAAGCTTCAAATGCTAAGATAAATAAGTCTCTCACGTCACATATGGCTGAATCTGCTAAATCTGTAGCTTCGTGTTCTAATCATGCTGATACTATTAAAATCAAGGAATCTGCTAAATCTGAAGCTTCTGGCTCTTATCAGACTGGTACTATTAAAACTAAGGAATCAGGTGAGTCATTTAGAAAAAAGCAACAGTTAATTTATATTTTAACTACTTTAATAATTCTAAGTTTTCAAAATTTTTGGAAAAGCGTCTGATCTTTTGTTTATCTAACAACTAGAACTGTAGCATTTTCCCTGATTATTATATGTCCTGATATGCTGACACTATTTACTGGGCTACATGAAAAATCGACAGATAATTCAATTACCTTTATGAGACAACTTTAACTATAGTGTAAAATTTATAAAGCAAACTGACTCATAAATTTAACTTTTACTGCAATTTTTTTTTACTTCTAAACATTACACTACAGCTAATTTTTACAATATCAAATACAGTAAACTCCCTCTAATCCGCACAGCTTGGGACCAAGGGTTTTGCGGATTATAGAATTTTGCAGATTATAAGTCATTTCTTTGTTTACATTCTAATATTTAAAATTTATCAACAAATGTAGTGATCACATTGTAAATAAATAACACAGAAATGAAAAAAGGTGCTTTTTTATAAATAAAAAGCTATATTCAATATTAGGAATAATACATTTAAATGATATAATAATACAAAATTAATGGAAAACATTTCTATTTATTTTTAAAAATATCAAACATCACAGTGATAGTGGTTGGTTGCTTTAATTTTTTTTTTTTTAATTTATGCTATGCAGTTTAATCTTGAAGCCTTTTAAGAGTCAGGATTTTCTTGATCATTAAAAAAAAGGTTGTTTTTTCTGAAAAACTAAGATATTTATCCCCAAGAGCTAACCCCTCTTTGCAAGAAATTTTATCTTTTATATAGCCTTTCAAATTTGTTCAGAATATAGAAGTTCAATAATTATTTATAAGATACATAGAACATTTCCTTCTAATGAATGCAGAAATGCATTAAAAATTCCGCTACTTTTCAGTTAGCCGGGTGCCAGTGTTATATAAACATACATATGTATATATACATGTATGTATATATACATGTATGTATACGTATATTGTATACATATACATATATATCCACATATAGGTATATGTATACATATGTATGTATACATATACATGTATAAACAATACTGGCGCCCGGCTAACCTAAAAATACCAAAATTCCTTAATAGATTCATTAGGGTAGTCAACGTGTACATTATCTTGCTTAAAAAAAGGAAATTCACAGTTTCCCGCAGGTTTAAAAAAGGGCAGGGTGCTGTTTGGGTTCTTAAGGGCATTTCTTGAAATTTTTAAAGGCATTTTTTTTTCTAAACTACTCTTTAATATTTAATAGACAGAACACTATTTTAAAGACAGCAATGAGTCAATTTTTACTATGCGAGTAATTTTTTTTAATAAACAAAAGAGTAAAGGCATTTTTTTCAGGTAGGGGCAAAAAGGGAGCTAATTTTTTTAATAAGGGGCAAGAGGGGCGCTATCTTGTAAACCTAAGGGCAGGCAGGGTGCAACACCCTCCTGAAACTGTCTGGGGGGAACTCTGGGATATTTTAACTGTTTGTTTACATCTGAACAAACGGAATAATATAGTGTGGAAAATATAGTGATAGAAGAAAATATAGTGCAGATTATAGGCGTTTGTGGATTATAGAGTTGCGGATTAGAGGGAGTGGACTGTAGAACAAAAAAAGTTTTTGTAAATGCAGTTCGTTTGAAAACTTTACCTCAATTGATTATTTTTTTATGTCTCGTATGATAATTTAAATAAATCATATCACATGTAGCCTGATTACTAGTTAAACATTTGTTTACGTCTAACATTCCATAACAGAATTAAAACTACTTTAATAAAAAACTATGAATGGATCACAAAGTTAACAAGCATGTAATCGAACTACTGACTAACATTATTAAAATAAAAAAGTAGCAAACTTTTTCGTGATTTCTTCAGTTATTAACTTCTGTTACTATTTGAGCATCACTTTTAATGAATTTAAACACTTTATTTAGGCATTATGTATGTGTTTCATATAAAAATCTTTTTGGTGTTACAGGGTAATCTAAATAACTTCTTTCGGAGTGATAGATGAAAATAACACATTTTAAAAATGAAACACATTTATTGAAAACTATGTAATGAATACATTAAAAATATAATTTAAGGATAAATTAAAGTTTGACCACAAAACTTCAGGATATGTGATATATTTTGTAAAAACTCTTTCATTATTTAAATGCTGACCTTGCTCTTCAGTATCTTCAACATAAATTTTTAACTGCCCTTGCTCTTTGCATCTTGAAATACTTACATATAATTGTCCATGAGAAAAAACTGTTCTTTTAAATACAGTCCAACTGTAGAAAATGTTTGTCCTTGTGACTTATTCAACGTCATTTCAAATGACAGTATAACTGGATATATCAATTCATTTCATTCATTACTCATTCATTTCAAATCTGTCAATGCAATTTAACTTTTTTTATGAGATTATATTATATATGTATGTATGTAAAGTTGGCGTCCACACTTTCATTTTTTTCTTGGACATGAGAAAATAAAACAATTTCTTTCCTGGCCTCAAATTATTTTCTACTTTTTAGTGCATTTAAATATATATATGGATTTTCTACAATTTTGTTAATGTTAACGTGTTAACAAAAGCATGTCTTAATGAAAAAAAAAATATATTTGCAACTTTTTTTTTTCTTAGTCTTATTTTAAATTTATTTTAGACTTATAGTGCTTATAGAAATTTTAATATTTAAACTTTTCGTCCCCCCCCCCTTGCATGTAGTACAAACTATGGTGCAGATAGTGCAAAATAATAGGGAATTTAGTATTTTTCCACTATAGGGGCCTATAGGTTTTTTTTTAAAAAGCTTGGCGAATTCAGGCTTCAGAAAGTGAGATCTGTTGCCAAATGATACAAACAGCTATGAAAACAAACTTATAAATTTTTTTGTTTGTTTATATATGTATTTTAAATAAAGGTATATTATTGTTGCTTTTTACGTACAAATTACTTCTGCTTATACATAGAATTAGATAAATGGCTTCTTTATATTAAATAAAAAAATTGTATAAAATATAAAATTATATAAAAATATTATATATAAAAAAATGTGCGTGTATATGAAATGAAACAGTGAATAGGTTGCCAGAATATATGTTGCCAAATTTTCTTCTTCGCCAAAGCAGTTTTCTTTTGCAAAGATCCCATACTGGAAAAGTACCGAGAATATTAATTTCTGCATCTGGCTATGTAAAACACTTTAAAATTGGATAGCTAGGAGCTCAGATAGTACAGGGCTGGCTAGTGGCGGTTATTTTATTAGTAGCAATAATATAAAGATGTGCATTTTCATATATTATTCTTTAAATTCTGACCCATAGATTTTGAACAAAACCTTTAATGCGGTGAGTTTAAGTTAAATTGTGGCGAGCTCGATTATAAAGATTAATGGGTTTCAATGGGAATTTCACTAAATTAGCCAGTTATTGCCAAGTTCTCTTCATGTATGGCAACTTATTTTTGTCACCAAATTTGGTGATATTTTGCCAAGTTTGTCAAAATTTGGCACTATTGTAGTAACCCTGTATTAGTACTTTTCAATAATTACTCATTGTTGAAACTGATGCCAATTTATCCATAGGAAGCCAATTTATACACATGGCTGCATTAATGAAGTGGTCCAACTGAAATTGTGAGGGACATGCAGAGGAATTGGATTTTATATAAGTAGATTTAAAAAGTATATTACTTTTCAATTTAATAAAAAATTGTTTTCGCCTATAATCTGTAACTTGGGTTGAATCCCCAAACATTTGTTCAAAAATTATTTAGCATGATTTAATGATAACTTTTAATGTTAATGCCATGCTTCAACATGCAACTACTTTGCCTTTCTATGTGAATTTAAAAAAGCTTTGTTTCTGCAAATGAATTTCAAAACTCATCACTAAAATAAAATGGCAAATTGTACATAATTTTTCTATAAACATTATTAAAAATACCAAAATATGAACAATGTTGTGAGGGATTCTCTGTCTAACATGCAAAAGTAAAATTTTCATCAATAAATTATTATAATTTTTTTATGATACTTTCATTATTTTAAATTACATGTTAGATTAAAGAGAAGTTAAAAATTTCTAAAATAAAATTTTTAATTTTTATTCCTTGTAATATGTATCAGTTCAATAAATTAAATTTTCTATTCAATTGTTTGTTAAATTAATGGCTGATTCTAATAGTAAAATTATATTTTGATTTTTAGAGTTCTGTACCATTATAAGATTACTCTCATGTCTGTCTCGGTGATTTTTTCTCCAAAACTGTGGAAACTTGGTATAGTTATAAAGACTATTGACCTACATATTTATAGATTATTAGCCATTAACAGATATTTTTAGAAAAAAATTATAAGCCTAAATAAATTGATTTTTTTCTTTTGTGTACGCATGTTGGATATTGTTCAAAAAATCTCCTAACATCAATTTAAAAATACATTTGTTTTAACTTTAGAGGGGATTTTTTTTTTTTCAGCGATGTCATCGTTACTGCAAAAAAAAATATTTTCAAATCTACTGAAAGTACAATTCCAAAAATGAGGGACAGTAACAGTTTATAAATCTTGCATAAAAGATTATAGCAATTACGCTAGGTCACATAGTTTTTTGTGAAAATCACATTTTTCTGTTACAAATTTACTTTACTGGAGCTCAACAGAGGAGTTTAGCAGAGCACGGAGTACCTGTCAGTGCAGATTCACACAACAATTATTGATAATTTTTGAAAAATTGTCTAATATTAGCTCACATATGAATTAAAACTTATCGACAAAATGCAGGGTTCCTTTCGAAGTATACTTGCCACAATGCCAAGCTTAAGGGGACTCTTCACTCACTTGAAAACATCCACTTCGTAATGTTAAACAATCAGCAGGTTGTTTTCGAATTTCTCATTTAAATTTGAATATTTGTAAACATTTTTTTGTATCGAATAGCTGAGGTCAATCTTTAATATGGTTATTTTTTACTTTTTTTAAATTTCAATTGCAGATTTTTTTAATAAAGGTACTTTCACTTTTGGAACTGTTTTAAAGGTTTAAGTACCTTTTTTAAAAAATCTGCAGCCAAAATCGAAAAAGTAAAAAAAAAAACTTTATTAGGGATCAACCTCAGCTATCCTAAGCAGCAAAAAAAAAAAAAAAAAAAAAAAAAAAAAATTGTTTAAAAATATTCAAATTTAAACAAGCAGAAACTAGAAATTCAAAAACAACCTGCCCATATGTTTAACATTACGGAGCTGGTGTTTTCAAGTGATTGAAGAGTTCCCTTAAACATTGTACAAGGTCTTTGTTTTAGATAAGATGAATTGCATTGTTAGATAGTCAATGCATGGAACCCTTTGTGTGCGAGTCAAACTCACACTTCACTGATTTATTATTGTTTTTATTTAATGCATTAAAGTGCCTGATTTTGTTAACTACTTGTATTTCGTATAAGTAGTTTGTGCTGCAATATCTTTTTATGGTTTGAAATGTTATAATGTTTATAGATATAGAGTAGATTTCCTCAAAGCTGCACAGCTTGGGGCCAGAGGTTGTGCAGATTTTAGAATTTTGTGGATTTCTGGACATTGCTTTGTTTACATTTTTTAAACTTTAATCTGAATGTAAAAATGCAATCAAAATTATAATGAATCCTTGCAATATAGTAAAATATTAAAATAATTAAGTAAAGTAATAAACTAAAATAAGAAGCAAGATAATTTAAAAAATGATTAAATATAAAAGTAGAAGTCATATAATTAATAATGTATAATTAAATATGCATTATAAAGGTGAGGTACATTTTTCTTGAATTATTCAATGAAACGTGTCTCATAAAGGTACTGTATTAATTCACATTAAAATCATAAAGTAAGGAAGTTTTAGTTCTGATTTAGCCAGTCATAATAACCAAAAAAGCTTAATTAATTCATAAATATATTCGGTAAAAAGATTGTGATTACCAGTGATATCAAAAATATCTTGATTTTTTTTTTACAAAAAAATTTCAACTTCCTTCATGAAGAACCACGAGTTCAGTCATATTATCGAGAATTACATATTGAAGTACATACGGAATGATATATATATATATATAAATGTAATTTTTCTCCTACACCTGAATTGAAAGTTTCATTGTTTGCATCTGCAATGTGTGAATTTTAGGCATTAGTGGAATTTAGGGTTGCGGATTTGAGGGAGTCTACTGTACTTCGTGAATTTTGCACTTGTACATGAAAAGGTTCACCATCCATGGACTAGAATATTTATGTCAATGTTGTGTAAGTTATAAAACTTTTTAAAATTTTGCTAAGATTCTTTTTTAAAGAGCACATTAAAGCCCTGCATATGTTTAGGTAATCCGATTTTATCTCAGGCAGTCTGAATCAGTTTGGGTCGACATTTTTGTAGGTGGTTGGGTTGACATCAATTGTTGCTGTTTTCAGTTTTAGATAAATTCTTTTTGAAAGGTTTAGGTCAATATGTGAGTGAACAAAAATGTTTTTTGGGGCGTTGGATTGGTTTATGAGTGAACAATTTTTTTTTTTTTTTGCTGAATTTGGTTTACTTGAAATAGTTTTCATGCATGACATGGGTATAACAGACCCGCATATTATTCTAGAACACATGCTGAATAGTTGGAAATTTCATCACTGATCCCCTGTATATTTCTCATTTGATTGTACAACTTTATAAAACTTATATTTTACAAAATTTTGTTTTATTTCTAATTACTAATTTTTCTTTTTCAATACAGTTCTAAAATGGATTAAAGAAATTTGTGCAGAAGCATCAAAAGGAACGAAAAGAAATACAGAAGAGGAAAATGGTAAGTAGTGTATTTTAACCCATTCAAAGGCAAAGTGCTGTTTCTAAAATGTTAAAAGGATTGAATCACATCAAGATTCCTGAAAAAATTGAAAATTAGTAAAAAAATTCACTTTTGCAGGAACTTTCTAATAGCAAAATTTGATTTTAAAATTTTCATGTCATTGATATATTTTGTGATTAAAATCAAGTAGTATATAAAATATTTTACCCCTCCAAGGTGTTAACCAAGTGTTGATCTTTAATGGTGCCAAGTTTATTTTTATTTTTTAATTCAAAATGTCTGCCAGAATTTTCAGTTGTTTTTTCATAATTAAGGATAGACATTCTGTTATTAAAAAGACTGTTGTATAAATTCTGGGGAACAGATGCCATATTCGCCCCATATTGGCGCGATTTTTTTCTGTCGCCAATATCATATAGGCAACAGGTACTTAACTTGCGCCAAAGTGTAGTTATTTTGGTTGATGTGGTAACCCAGATTATGTTGTTTATGCTGTTGATGTTTTCGCCAAATTGGCAACCAAAAAAAATTGAGCCAATATGGGGCAAATATGACATCTGTACCAATTCTGGTAGATATTTTAATTAATGAAACATACTAAATTAATGATAAGTGCATTCCTTACAGGTCAACAGTGTATTCTGAAAAAGTTTAATGACATTGTTAAAACAAAATCCACATTATTTAGGAAATGTTCAAGTGGCAACTAATTCATTTTACAAAACAATCATTTATCACAATCAATTTTCTATGCTACATTTCTATAATTATTTTTCACTATGTTCTACACAATTCAAAAATATTCTTTATTTAACCAGTGCTTGATTTGCAAATTAGTGATTTTGGAAGGAAAAAAATAATTGCTTGAAAGATTTTGCAGTCAGCAAAATTCAAATAGTTTACAGTGTGCCATCATAAAAATAATAAAAATGAATGAACGAATACTGCACTTGAAAATTTCAAAATTTTTATTTTAGGAAAACAAGCGTTTATAATGCATAAGTATTTTTACAAAAGCGATGTAAAGATTATGTAACTTTCTACTTTGACTAGAGCAAACTTTGTGAAATGCATTTTTCACTTGCTCTCTTTTGAAAATTCAAAATTTTGAGTGGTTATATATTTAAAATTTATTGCAAACTGTTAAAGTGCTCGTCTCTAGTTTCTGTTTATACAGTTCTTGCTGAGTAAATCCATTATTTTTATAATACAGTAGACTCCCTCAAATCCGCACAGCTTGGGACCAAAGGTTGTGCGGATTTTTGAATTTTGCAGATTTCTGGTCATTGATTTGTTTACATTTTTGAAACATTAATTTGATTGGTATTTAAGCAAGGGAAATTATAATGAATGCTTACAATAAAGTGAAACATTAAAATAAGTGAAATATTAAAATAATTTATTAGTTTAAACGAAAGTAATTATTAAAATAATTATGTAAAATAAAAATTTAGAAAAATATTAAATTATTACCAATGAAATGGATTCAATTCGATTCCAAAAGTCCTATGCTGCCATCTAGTGGTAAGCGATCGTAAGATCGATATGTCATCATAGATATGATAATTTATATCAAAATCAAAAGTAATGTAAATTTATTTAGTAATAAATCAGTTGTAATAACCAAAAGAGAATGATTAACAATAAATTTAGTAAAAAAAAATTGCGGTAGTCGCTGATTTTGGCACCATCTTGAATTTTGTTCCTGCAACTTAACTATAAATTTCATTGTTTACATCTGAAAAAATGCGCGTTTTAGGCGTTCGCGGATTTTAGGGTCGTGGATTTAAGAGAGTCTACTGTATTAATAAATCTGATCTCTCCCATAAAAAAATTATTATAATATACGATCCGTTTTTTTATATAACAATGTGAATAGTTTTCCCCTGTAAAACTATAAAACATACAACAGAGTTCGTTTTAGGATCAAGCACAGACAGAGAGCAGTTTGCCACAAAAGAGCACAGCGGAGGAATAAATGAAGCACATTTGAGAATTATTACAAATTTGTCCCGTGTTTAAATTAATAATGTTTTTACAAATTTTGATTTTATTCATATACTGCCATTAAATATGGGCATACTTTAAGGTTTGAAATAGATTTTTTCTCTTATAAAGCTATAAAAACAATTTTGCATTAGGAACATAGTTATCTCAAGTTTGAAATAACCCAATTTTATGAAAATCCTAATGTGATTTTTCCCTTATCACATCTTATTGATTAATTTTCTAAAATTATATGACTTGAAAATGGATGCTGTATTTTTGTGATATTCATTCAGTTTAGGTTTGCACAAATGTGTTTAGTTTTTAATTGATAACAATTGAGGCAATGTTAGATTTACATATTTGACAGACACAGACTGTATATATTTGGCTACTGCAAGCCTTTAGCCTTAAAAATGGGGGATTCAAAAATCTTAGAACTGCAAAGTCTGTTGCACCAACATCAGAAAAGTCGTACTCAAAAAGAATTGCAGCTAAAGCAAAATTCAGCAGGTACGTATCTAAGGAGAATATCATAAATTTTCCTATGTTCAATTATATGGCAACGAAGGTGCACTAAGCTATCGCTAAAGAACTCCTTGCACTTATGTAAAGCATGCATAGGTTTTACCTCTATATAAAGGCTGCCCCTACAAGTTGGATCATTCTTTATACCCATAACACTGAGTCTTTTCAAAAAACAGTAGGGGAAGACGGGGTACAATGAAACAAAATTTACTAATTATTTTTTCCTGTCCACAATTTTGCATGCACAAAAATATAATTAATGCATATTTTTAACCTTGTATTTTCCCCATCTAAATAAATTTTTATTAGGTTCTAAACAATATCTTTATGCTTGAAAAATAACAAAAAATAAATGTCTTACAGTGTTTCATTGTACCCCGTATGCCGGGGTACAATGAAACACATACTGGGGTACAATGAAACACTCTAAATGATGGAAGCAATTTTCACCCAGTATAGTTTATTTTATGAAAAATGAGATAAATACAGAAACAAAACTTGATTAATAAGAAACTTAATAAAAATATTATCGTCTAAGATGAAAAATAAGAAAATTCTATTAGTTTAAGAAATACCTTTCATTTTATATTAAATTGGCTCAAGTCAGTTTCAAAAATTAGCATTTCTGCTTATATTTCAGTTGCTCCTGAAGGAATATGGGATGGTAGTTTCAACACAATGTTTTTTTTTTTTTTTTTTAATGTAAGTTTCTAAAAAAAAAAATTAAAACTTGGTTGGAGTTTTTTTATATCAAGTACTTCACATTTGACTTCATTTATGTATGATTTCTCCAATGGAATATATTTCCTTATGTTTTCATTTATACCGATACTGCTTGTACCATACATGTTGTGTGGGGATATCTCATTCTTAGTACCTCGATGACTAGCTGGGACTGGAAAAAAAATCTGGATCATCATCAGAGTCTGTAGCAGGCAGAGTTTGTTTTCAAAACAATCCCTTCTTAGCTTTTTTTCTCTTTCTATTTTTTAATTGCTTAACAAGAGCATTTTTTACTGACCTGGTTAGAACAAAACTCTTTTTTTTTCTGTTTTCCTACTCTTACTTCTAATATATTCTATTTACTATTTTTATTACTGTAATAAAACATGTTTCATTCTACCCCGTCTGCAAGTGTTTCATTGTACCCCGCACTGAGGTTACTAAATAAAAATTTATTTTCAAACTTCTAATATTTATTTTTTTTAGTTTGGTTTTAGAGGTTTGAAGACAACAACCCAAAGATAATAATGTATAGAAAAAATAATTATTACATATAAAAACAAGGAAAAAGAAACAAAATTACTTTTAGTAAAGAAAGTTACTTTCAATGGTGCAAAAGCAATAATCTTCTATTGCTACTGTTGTAGAAGTGTGAATGCATCCAAATCACATCAGTAATTGGAACATATAGTTGTATAACATATATATAAACTGCAACTCTGTATGACAAATTTGATTGATTTTACAAGTAATGTTTCATTGTACCCCGTCTTCCCCTACCCTGTTAAAAGACCAATGGTTTTCTGAATGCCATTCCTACTGAGCAACAAAAGTTACTTATGCCTAACTCTATTTAATAAAAGACATTAGAATCCTGCTGTGGGGTGGGTAACCCGATTTTATCAGAACTCATGCTGACCAGCAGTTAGTTTAACATTTAATTTGTTGCTCAAAGTTGGGCTATTGGTCAACGAAATTGTTTTGTCGGGTTACATGGAAATAAAAAAAATTTGTCTAGTTCAGACTGATTTGATTCCTTTCTGAGTTTCGGTAAAGTATGGCATGATCAATATAGCTTAAGAGATAGAACTTTACCGGGTGGGTAACCCGATTTTATCAGAACCCATGCCGACCAGCAAGTTGGGTTAGATTGTTTAGTTTGTTACTCAAATTTGGACTATCAGTCAATAAATTGTTTTATTGGGTTACATGGAAATGAAAAACATTTTGTCTGGTTCAGATTGATTTGATTAATTTCTGAGTTTCGGTAAAGTATAGCATAATCAATATAGCTTAAGAGATAGAACTTCTATCATCTTTATATTTTTCATTTCATTTGTGCAAACTCTATAAAACTGTGATTATATATTCCTAATTTTATTTTAAATCAAATTACTACTAATTTTTTTTTTTTTTAATCCAGTTCTGGAATGGATTCAAGAAAATTGTAAAGAAACACCGGAAGGAAAGAAAAGGAAAATGGAAGAGGAAAATAGTAAGTTGGTGTATTTAACCTTCTCAGGATCAATGT
Source organism: Maratus speciosus (assembly GCA_963932465.1). NCBI lineage: Eukaryota > Metazoa > Arthropoda > Arachnida > Araneae > Salticidae > Maratus > Maratus speciosus. The sequence continues at coordinate 15,336,083 of OZ010797.1, forward strand.
TGAATTTATTGAACGAAACCAGGATTTATGAACAAATTTATTTGGAAATAAGCAAAAGCTTTTCTTCACTTACATTATAAAAGCTAAATTGTATTCCAAATCTCTGGCATTGAGGTATTTTGTGATTAAAATTAAGTAGCACAAATATACTACAACCATTCAGGTCTTAATAAACGGTTCATTGCTAGTGTTGCCAATTTAGCACTGTTTTTTATTCAAAATATTTACCAGAATTTTCAAACAGTGATTTTTACTTATTTAAGTGCATACATTCCATGATTAAATAAAACAGATTGCTATAAATAAATTTTACTAGATATTAGTTCACGAAAAGAAACACTCTAAATTAAGCATAACAGATCAGTAAAGTGTTAATAGGCAATGCATGTTGTGAAAGGTTTGATAACGGACATTATTAAAACAAATTTCATATTAAGAAAGAAATTTTTGAAACTCAAACTAATTTGTTTTAAAAAACTGTCACTTATCACAAACTATTTCCTGTATTATATTTGTATGCTTTTTTCCCTATGCCCTGTACATTTTGCGGCAGTCGGGGGAGGAGGTTTATAATCAGATTTTTTTTAATTGTTATTTTAATACCTGTTTTTATCATTAATTTAGAAGTAAATAAGTTAAATACAGGGATGAGAATCTTCCATATTTCAGCAACTTTTTGGTTTGTAAAAAAAAAAAAATCTAACCCCCCCCCCCCCCCCCTTTTCCATTGGACTTTAAATTTGTTGGAAGGGGTGTCAGAGGAGAAATAAGAACTTTTGGAGAAAGGTGTGTAGTTTAAATAATTGATTATTTACTTGTTGTTATTAGTGAGCAACAAATTACCCCAATTTTAAACTTTTTGTGCTTAGGAAAGGAGGGATTTCATTAAAATGTGAAAACATGTATAAATTCACCAAGAAAGTCAAACTATTCAAAAATCTCTCCCTTAGACTTTTAAATATTTTTTTTCTCACAAAAAAGTTTGAAAGGTTTGGGGAGCTTATATTAGAGTGGAAAATAAAATAAAAATTGCTTAAAAATGGGGGGGGGGGGGCTTACAATCAGGATTTTATGGTAATGATATTTTAAAATAAGAATTGTGACTTTTACAGGTTTTTCTCAGTGGTTTGGTATAAAAAACAAATTTATTATTTTAAACAGATTTTCAGAGACATGAAAATCAGGAAAATTGGCGTGAGAGAAATTAATATTCATTAAAATTAATATTTATTTCTACGTAAAAGGAGATTTTTAAATGAGAAAATTAATCTTGAAACTATTTTTAAATTTTAGTAACAATTTCCTGCTGCATACTTTCAGTATAAAAACTGAAATTTATCTCTTGTCTCTCTCTTTATATATACAGGGTGATTCATAAAAGATGGGCAGAACTTTAAGGGGTTATAGTACACTTAAAGACAAATAATATTAAATAGGAGACTAAGGGTCCCAGACGTATTCCCAAGGAGATAGGGGGCATTAAAGTTTAGGGTCCGAAATTTCAAATGATTATAAAACATGGAAAAATTGGTCGATTCGTTTGCGGTTTTTGCAAAAAATTTTCTTTATGCCAGTATTTTCTTGAAATAAAATTTTAAAGTTCGATTTCAAAAAATGCCGATAGGGGGCGCTTTAGACTTTGGAGTAACAAACAACTATTTTTTAACGTTATTTTTTGTATTTCTTTAAATGATTTCGAAAGCTTAGACTTAAACTTAAATTTTGATCTAAAAATCTGAGTCCTAATGAGTAGTTAAGTAGCATAAACTAAAATTTGAAATTTGAAACCCTTCTCCCCCCAGAACAAAAATCAGTTATTCCCGATCTTTGTGTCGTAGATTAGGCTCTAACTACTGCCGCGTTTTGCTAAAATTATTCTTTATGTCAGTATTTTCTTGAAAATAAATTTTAAAGAAAATTTTCAAAAAATTCCGATAGAGGGCGCTTTAGACTTTGGAGTAACGAACAACTATTTTATACCGTTATTTTTTGTGTCTCATTAAATGCTTTCTAAAGCTTAGACTTAAACTTAAATTTTCAGCTCAAAATCTGAATCGCTGAGCGTGGTTCGGTAGCGAGGGGAGGGGGTTCAAATTTCAACTTCTGAACATAGTTCAGTTTGCACTACTTAACCATGCCCAACGATTCTGTGCTGTGATACGAGGCAAAAATACAACTTTCGTCAAGGACTGCATAGTCGGAATTCACTCATAAAGGCACTGGCACAGTTGGAAACGTCGCTCATGCAAACGTTAAAGCTCCATTCCTGACGCTAGTCACCGGGTGAAGAAGGAAACAGAAAGTATGCAAATGTCAAATGGGGAAGAAGAAGAACACGTATGCAAAATTTCGACACGATTCAGGCATAAAAACCACTGAACGGTGAGTCAAGTGTAAGTCGCTGTAGTAATGAATCGGAAGATGGTGCCCTTCACGAATAAGGAAAAGGCTGAGATGCATTTAATTTACGGAGCGGCAGATGGAAATGGTGCAGAGGCACAACGAATGTACGGAGAGCGATTTCCCAACAGGCGGTTGCCTAACCGCAAAACTTTCGAGCGCTTGCACAGACAGTTGTGTGAGACGGGATCATTTCTCGCTTCCCGGTCGAATGCAGGTCGTGCAAAAAAGGACGAATCAGTAGTTGTTGCAGAAGCCATTCTGGATGTAGTAGCGGCGCAGCCAAGTACAAGTACACGAACAGTGGCTAGGCAGGTGGATACCTCACAGTCCATGACTTGGAGGGTACTGAAGGATGAACATTTGCTCCCGTTTCACGTGCAACGAGTCCAGAAACTGTCTCCAGGGGATTATCCAAATCGTATTGAATTCGCCCGCTGGTTTCTGCAGCAGAACGCGCTAAATCCACATTTTGGACGAACTGTGCTTTTCACCGATGAATGTACCTTCACACGTGAAGGTACATTTAACACACACAATGCACATGTATGGGCGGATGTCAATCCACATGCTACGTATCCACATGCTCATCAGAGACGCTTTTCCATCAATGTTTGGGCAGGAATCCTCGGAGACCACCTAATCGGACCGTACCTTCTTCCTGAACGCCTCAACGGTAAAACATACCTCACATTTCTGCAACATGTTCTGCCAGACCTGTTAAACGTTGTTCCTCCACGCATCCGGCGGGTCATGTGGTTCCAGCACGATGGAGCGCCAGCCCATTACGTACGAGACGTCCGCAACTATCTGGACATCACATTTCCGAACAGATGGATTGGTCGAGGTGGTCCTGTTGCTTGGCCTGCTCGCTCGCCAGATCTTTCACCCCTCGATTTCTTTTTTTGTGGACGATTGAAGGCTCTTATGTATGAGACACCCATTGAATCCCCCGAGGAACTGGTCGCCAGACTTTCCGCCGCTGTAGGGGAAGTGCTCGAAAAGCCTGATGTTTTCGCGAATGTTCGCCGTTCCATTCTTCGCCGTTGTTCTGCGTGCATAACCTCTGGTGGTCACAATTTTGAACATTTATTGTAATTACATGTTAATAAATATGCTTTGGTAACATAATCCTAATTTGTGTCTTTTTACCTCGTATCACAGCACACAATTGTGTGGACATGGTAAACTGAACTGTGCTCAGGAGTAGAAATTTCAAACCCCTCTCCCCAGAAACTTAACCACGTCTAACGATTCAGATTTTGGGCTGAAAATTTAAGTCTAAGCTTTAGAAAGCATTTAATGAGACACAAAAAATAACGGTATAAAATAGTTGTTCGTTACTCCAAAGTCTAAAGCGCCCTCTATCGGAATTTTTTGAAAATTTTCTTTAAAATTTATTTTCAAGAAAATACTGACATAAAGAATAATTTTAGCAAAACGCGGCAGTAGTTAGAGCCTAATCTACGACACAAAGATCGGGAATAACTGATTTTTGTTCTGGGGGGAGAAGGGTTTCAAATTTCAGTTTACGCTACTTAACTACTCGTTAGGACTCAGATTTTTAGATCAAAATTTAAGTTTAAGTCTAAGCTTTCGAAATCATTTAAAGAAATACAAAAAATAACGTTAAAAAATAGTTGTTTGTTACTCCAAAGTCTAAAGCGCCCCCTATCGGCATTTTTTGAAATTGAACTTTAAAATTTTATTTCAAGAAAATACTGGCATAAAGAAAATTTTTTGCAAAAACCGCAAACGAATCGACCAATTTTTCCATGTTTTATAATCATTTGAAATTTCGGACCCTAAACTTTAATGCCCCCTATCTCCTTGGGAATACGTCTGGGACCCTTAGTCTCCTATTTAATATTATTTGTCTTTAAGTGTACTATAACCCCTTAAAGTTCTGCCCATCTTTTATGAATCACCCTGTATATATATCAGTGAAACCCGCTTAAGAAGTTTCCCAAGGGAATGGAAGGGAAAAACTTCTTAAACGGGAAAATTAGCATTTTTTGAAAAAATTAATAGTTTAAATATTGATATTCAGAAGAGGGTTTATTTTATCTTAGTACAATAATACAAAGAGTATTTTCTATAAAATTGAGTTTTCTTAAGAAATTTAAATTATATGCACACTTAAAAAATTAGCTAATAAAGTAAAAATACATAATTACCTTAGAAACTCTTTATTTAATCCAAGACAAGAAATTTCTCTTTAAGAGTCATTTGATATGTTTTTGCAAAAAAAATTGGTTATAATTTTTTTTTTTTTTCGGCAACTTTTAATTGATAACAGTCTAATTGTCTTAAGCTTTTGAAAACTTCTTCAGGCACATTTTCAACAGCTTCCGAAAAACTAGAAATTTCCACATCTTTTTCCTCAGTTTCTATCATTTCTTCTTCTACTGTCATTTCACAAATATCATCCACTGTAAGCATTTCACATGGTCCTACTTCATCATCTACCGACACATACTCCTCAAACGATGCAGTGAAATCCATCTTTCTTTGAAGAGTCTTCCAATCATCCTCAATTTCAAATTCATATTCTTATGTTGATTCTCCACCCAAGAATCCCGCTTTTTGAAAACAATTGGCAATGACAGATGGGGTTATAAACTCCCATGCAGATAAAATAAAATGAATTGATTCCAAAACGTTCACTTTTTTTAACTCCCCAGTATTGTCAAGTTTTTCAATCATCCATTTCACTAGCCGTTTTCTATAATGCTGCTTAAACACTTTAATTACTCCGTGATCCATAGATTGTAAAACGGAAGTTGAGTTCGGTGGTAGAAAATAGACTTTTATGTTGCTCAAGTTTTTCGTGTCTTTGGAATGGGCGGCACAGTTGTCTACGAAAATGATGATGTTCCTCTTAGCTTTCCTCATTTTGTCATTCAATCTTTTCAAGTAATCTTCATAAATTGTATGAGGCATGTTTTTTAAGTAAGTACCATTTTGCAATTCCGCCGCCGCAGTGCTACGGTCGGCATTCCGCGCATGCGCGCTGGTTACCTACATCTCTTGTCTACGCATTGACGCCATTACAGTCTGATTCTTCATTGTATACGTTGTTTACTGAGTGTTTAAGATGCCTCCGACAATCGTGAGTCCCGCTGATTGTGAAGTACGGGCTATTATACGATTTCTGAGTGCTAAAGGTGTAAAACCGATCGATATTCATCGTGAGATCTGTGAAGTTTACAGACAAAACATTATGAGTGATGGAATGGTAAGGAAATGGGTGAGAGCATTTAAAGATGGCTGCACAAATGTGCATGATGAAGAATGGAGTGGACGTCCTTCGGTCATTAATGAAGATTTGGTGCAGAAAGTGGACGAAAAGGTGAGAGAAAACAGACGCTTTACAATTTCATCATTGTGCGACTGCTTTCCTCAATATTCTCGTAGTGTTTTGTATCGCATTGTGACCGAGAACTTGAATTACTGGAAATTGTGTTCACGTTGGGTTCCAAAAATGTTGACGGATTTGCACAAAACCCAACGTTTAGGCAGTGCATTGACTTTCCTTGAGCGGTACCACAATGAAGGTGAAGATTTTTTAGACCAAATTGTTACTGGTGACGAAACATGGGTGGCCTACGTCACACCAGAATCGAAACAACAATCCATGGAATGGCGACATTCATCATCACCCAAAAAAGTGAAGTTTAAGCAAACAATTTCTGCCCAGAAAATCATGTGCACAGTTTTTTGGGACAAAAAAGGAGTATTGCTAGTGGAGTTTCTGCCTCGTAATGAGACAATCAATGCAGCGTCTTATTGTGAGACATTGAACAATCTGCATCGTGCAATCCAGAACAAAAGACGTGGCAAGTTGAGTAAGGGTATCGTTTTGCTGCATGACAATGCCCGTCCACATGTGGCTAATCGGACCAAAGATCTCATCAAATCTTTTAAATGGGAAACTCTAGATCATCCTCCATACAGCCCTGATCTGGCGCCCAGCGACTACCATTTGTTTTTGCACTTGAAGAAACACCTGGGTGGTCAGCGTCTTCAAGACGATAACGAAGTCAAAACATTTGTGATACAGTGGTTAAAAAGTCAGGCGGCAGAATTTTATGAGGAGGGTATTCAAAAACTGGTGCCACGTTATGACAAGTGCCTCAATAATCACGGAAATTATGTAGAAAAGTAGATGAAGGTACAGGCTTTCATGTAAAAATAAAATTATTGCGATATCTTTGCACGTCTTTTTTTAATTCCAAAACGGTACTTACTTAAAAAATGCCTCGTAATTGTCATCCACGCAGTCTTGTTGCTTTCATAATCACGAAGCAGCGATTTCACATTCTGAGAAAACATCTGGGTTTCTTCGATTTTCCAACAACTAAAATTGGCAACTTCTCAGAACCATTCATGTTGGCACCCAATGTAAGTCGTTCCTTAGTTCTTTTACCTCCGTGACATTTTTCGCCTTTATATGCATATGTTTTATCCGGTAAAAGATTGTAGAAAAGTTTACACTCATCCATATTGAAAATGTCTTAAGGATGCTAGCCGGTTATCAAATCTGGTAAGATTTTCTTCCACTCTTTGATTTCTTGTGGATCGACACTTTTACTCTAGCCTTGTATAGAATTATAAGTCAATCCAGCTCTTTTCTTCATCCTATCAATCCATCCAGTTGAAGGAGTAAATTTAATCTCCATTTTTTTGGCAATTTCACCAGCCTTCTCTCTAAGAATAAGTCCGCTTATAGGAATATTGGCGGATCTGGCTTGTTTGAACCAAATCAATAACTTTTCTTCCATAACTTCATATTTTCCTCTTTTCACCTTTTTATTTTTACGAGATTTTTTGAGAACAGTTTAAAATGAAATCTCGTTTTGCTACAATTCCATTTACTGGTATGTTCAACTTCTGTGCAATTTCAACTCTTGTTGTTTTCTCGTTACCATCAACTTCTTTCAAAATTTTGATTTTGTCTTCAATTGACAAGGCTTTCCTTTTAATTGCCTTACCCAACATTTTTGGGCAGAAAAAAACAGAATTTTTTGTTCGTGTAGTTTTTAACGAGAAAGCTTTGATGTTATGCACTTTACACTGACTTAAAAACTGTGAAATGAATAAACCAAACATAGCTTTGGTACATTAAACTTATGGAAGACGGTGGTGGGAAAGAATCTGTTGTAACTATTGAACTGAAAGAACCACCCATCGGTAGGGCGGAGCAATTCCCTTTTCTCTTTATCCGTCACTATTGTTACAGTAACGAGGGACCCATCCTCTACCCACATTCCATTTCCATCAAACACGTTAAACAGATTTTAAGATGAAATAGTGGTGACCACAACTTCTATCAGTCCTAAACATTGACCTTTTTGAATAGCGAAGAGTAATAAAGAGATTTTCAGCACAGAAAATAAAATAATAATCAAAAAGACAAAATAAACGCGCTTTGAAAGTAAAAATGGAAGGAAAAATAAAACTTTTTAAGCGGGAAAGATTTTCAAACTAAACTTCTTAAGTGAGTTATTTTAGTGTTGTAAGAATAAGAGAAAAATGGGAATCGAAAATATAAACTTCTTAAACGGGAAAACTTCTTAAGCAGGAACTTCTTAAACCGGTTTTACTGTGTATATATATATACACTGGATGTTTCAAAATTATATGTCAAAAATGTAAAGATAGATAGAGGGGATCTAAGTAAGCATATTTCGTATAGGTATGTGGGTGCGGAAATGCAACGTTTATGTAGTAGAGGATGCTGTTGAGTTCGGTGGATAAAAGCACTTTGCTGGCTTGAATCGTCATTCTCCGCATGGATTTTGAGCAACATGCATCTTTACACCGATGTGGAGCTTGCCGATGTGCATTTCATGTATGTTCAAAGAATGTATATAGAATGATTCCCTGGTAGGAATCTGCCAGATATTTGAGTGTCTTCATCGGATGTTGTGTGTGAGTGGATTGTTTTATGCTTCAAGGTGGGATATGGGGCCTGGAAGATATAGAAGAATTTCTGCAGAGGAAGAAGCAGCATTATATACAGTAGGAGATAGTCCTTCGACAAGCTTGCGAGCTGTTGGACATGTGTTGGTAGCAGGGTTGGGGTTTTGGACGCCCAAAACTAGTTTTGGACAGGACATGTGGGTTTTACTGTCCAAAACTGTACTAAAGTGTCCAAAACTGTACTAAAGCGTCCAAAACCTTAAAATAAAGCAACAATCCACATGCGACCACTGCACACTTATTAAACGTATGAATAAATATAAATATCTCACAATATATTTTACTAACATTCCATTTAATTCTTTGGTAAATGAAAAAAAGTTCAAATTTTTCTAATATCTGTGTAACATAAAAAGTTCTGTTTCTGTTGAAATTGAGTTATAATAATAAGAAATTCTTTATAATACCACACATGAAATATAGGGAGGGGAGATTTGCTTAACACTAGTGCTTTTGTTTCAATTTTTGTGCAAGAAAATGTTACAAAGAGATTTCTTTTAAATAATGTTTCATTGTAAATTATCTTTTCTAGATTATAAGATAATGAAAGAAAACACAAATATTTAATTTAAAATCTAGAAGTTATTTTTTTAAATATGTATTTTTAGTATGAATTGAATCTAAATCTAGTGAGCATTCTATTTCTTAAGAGTTAAATATTGTTGTTATAATAATAGTCATAATCTAAATATCTCATAATCAAACAAAATCAATTATTTTTATTTATACTATTTCTTAATATACACATATACATAGTTGCCAGCATTAAGCTGGTTAAATCAGCATGCTGAACCTGAACTCTATTTATCAATTATTTCCAGTAACAACTTTCGGGACTTTCAGTAACAGAATCAAAATGTATTCTTCACAAAAATCGTTAGTACTTCTATTAACTACTATAATTTAAATGAATAACATTAAAATTATGATACATAATTAAATTTAATATCTTTTTAATGTAATTACTTTGTTACGTAGGGCAATTAGGTTGCTATACTACTAAATTGTTAGGTAGTATAACGTAGGGTGATTAAGTTGTTAATGGTAAATTGGTATTTTTGTATTGTAATCTTTTTGCCAATTTTTTAAACTTTTAGCATTGTTCTGATAAATACAATTTTACTACAAAATATAGTTTTGGACAGTTTAAGACAGTTTTAGACAGAAGGGTTTTGGACAGTATGGTTTAAACCATGGATTTTACCGTGGTTTTTACCATTGTGTCCAAAACCTTGCCAACCCTGGTTGGTAGGAGGCATTTACTTGTGCAGCTCCATACATAAAATACATGTTGGCAAGCTCTGCATTAGTGTAAAGATAATGCATGTTGCTCAAAATCCGAGCAGAGAATGACGATTCAAATTTGCAAAGTGCTTTCATCTGCCGATCTCAACAACACTCTCTACTCCCTTAATGCTGCATTTTCGCACCCACATTCTTATACGAAATCTGCTTATTTAGATCCTCCCTTTACATCTATTATATATATAAAATCCAAACGGAAATTTTGTTCCAAACGCCTAGATTTTGAGTTCTACTGCATGGATTTTTACGGAACTTATACCGTTAGATAGGTATCGTTTAAGGGAAGGTTTTAAGCTATTACACATCATTCTACCTATATTAATTATAGAATTATGATGAAAAGTTCTGCTATTTTCGACGATAAGGTTTACCATTTTATTTCTTGGCGAAATTTATCGTTGATAAAAAAATTGAAACAGCTATTACATCTCAAAACATAAAAGAGAAAACTGTTCTTAATTTTATTTAAATGAAAAAAAAAAGAAAAAAAGAAGAAGAAAATCCATTTTAATGTGTGATATTAAAAAACGGAAACATTTAATTTAATATAAATCTGAAAGAAATATTTGTAATGCTTAAAAATTAATTTAATAAGAAAGATTACAATTGATACGCAATATTTGGCTCTTTATCGCTTGCGTTAGATTATAGAAACAAACCTGAAAATTTGATTAGATGAAATTTTAATGACATTTTTTTTCTTTTTATCTAATTGTCCCATCAAGTGACTTAATAGAAGAAACAAGTAGATATAATTGTGAGTCACATGTGTAATTACTATTTGTTTCGTTACGATTTTTTATTTTTATTTTCTCGCCAAATGTGATTTTAAGCCAAAAATGCATAAGCATGACATTAGCTTGAGAATGTTCTCACAAATGGTGTTTTTTTAAGTGAAAGGGAATATTTTTTGAGTACATCTTCATATTCAATTGTAACTTATATAGATATCAGTTAATATTTTAAAAATGGAATCGAATACTTAAATTTCAATGTGAATTTCTGCCACAGATGCATATTGTAAAATAATTTCATACGTTTAAAAATGTTTTTCACCGTAATTCCGGAAGCATGTGATATTTATAAACTCGAACTCAGATCAGCGAATACTTCCCCATTTTTTTAAGGAAATATTATCTTTTGTTTATTTCATTTTTTCTCAAGTCATATTGCCAATTTCATTTATAGAAAAATTCACAGCTTCGAAATCTAGGAAATAAAGATAATTTTTAAGGAAATTTATGCAATAATACGTTATTACTATAAAAAAATTCAACGTTTTGAAAAAAAAAATTACAAGTCTTTTTTCTTCGTCTTTCTTCGTACTTTCTCCTCTGTTATATAATATTTCAAATGATATTGGACTAATTTTTGATCATCGAATCACAGCAAAATGGCATATCTGATATAGTATATAAAATAAAATTTTGATTAGGGGACTAATTAACGGTTAACGCACAGCGCAAACTACTGAACCTAAAATCTTGAAAATTGTGGTAAAAATACTTCTCATGACACAGACTTCTGTTTAGAAAGAATTTTCTAAAGTGTCACCCCTAACAGTTTTTGCACGGAGAGGGAAAAAAATTCCTTAAAAATCAAATATCATAATTATGCGTCAAATGATAGCATATTTTAATGTAGTTTTGCTGAATTGAATGGTACCAAGTAAATTTTTATAAGTCCAACAGTTCATGATGCATTTCATATTTTTCTAATTTGGCGGTGTCTTTGGCGTCTAAACCTCAAAATATCTATCATTACATCGGTTACTCTAGCAACGGAAAAAAATTCAAATCAACTCTTTTGGCTAAAGAATAAAAACGGCTCTATGAGTTTGAAAAAAAAAATACAAGCATCTTAATAAATAAATAAATAAATAATGCAATTTAACAAATTATAACGACCATTTGGAAAATGATTTTTTCAAAGACTATAATTTAAGACATAAAAAATAGCAGGGAGTTGATCATACATTACGTACGCCATGAATTAAACATTAATAGTGTTATTACACGTAAAAATAGCAAGCGACAGAAATCGCCTGCGACTTGTACGTATTATCCACCTGAAACTTATGTATTATCCAAGTATTTCATTGGCTGTTCGGGAAAAGGCTTTTCCATCGTCAGATTTCTTGGAAATCTGACGGCCAATTTTAAATGAAATTTATTTCTTAAACTTCTAAACATCCCACAATATTACTTTTTATGTCGTCGTATAGAGAAAAAAATGTACTTTTAAATGCAATTTGTTTGAAAGCTGTATCTCAATTTGTTTCTGAGTTATTAATTTTTTTTTTTTGTAGTTTTTATTACTTTTTTGTAATTGTGGCAACACTCTGTGGTCCATCTCTGTTGAAAGTAAAGGGAAATACAGATTACTGTATAGACCAATCAGAAAACGAATAAAAAGATGATTAAACCAATAAAAACCTTTAGATATGCATTTGATTTCCTACCTTGACGAGGACAATGAACATTTTTCCAAATGGTTTAAAAAAAATTAAAAATATTATGTAAAATAAAAAGAAATAAATTACTGAGAAATTAGCATTATACAACGAAAATGGAAAAGGTACTACTTATATATTCCGTCGACCAAAAATCTATCGTCAAACTATAAGATTAAATGCCAATAATGGTTGATCGTAAATGTCAAATTCACTTGAATTTAAACAAACTACACGTGTTTACGTCAACAAGTGATTTTAATTTCGATGTTTTATTTGTATTTCTATTAATGTTATACTAATTTATTTATTGTTTTGTTATTTAAAATAAAGATTATGTCAATTTGTATAATTTGGCGAGTGGTTTGGTGATTTATATAATTTGGCGAAATTGGTTGACAGGTTTTTTTTACCATTTATTTAAACAAAAATATTTAAATATGAAAGAAATGTTTGTAACGACTTAAAAATTGTTTTCATACATATAAACTCGGTTTATGACGTCAGATGTCGTCATCCGAAGAATCTACTAGGGTCTTTTTCCATTTTTTCCGGTCAAGGGTCCATTCTTCAGTGAAAGAAATTAGAACTGGAATAATATTGGGCGATTTATAAATTGCTCCTCTTATAAGAAGAAAAAATGGGTACATTTATAACACCGTGCGCAAATACCATTTTTTAAATTCCCAGTAGCAGTAGTTACACATAAATAGCAGTACATTTAAGTAGTTACATTAAAAATAATTTTTTGTTTTTAATTATGGCATCATTTCCTAATATTGTTTATCTTTTCAGTTTTTTAAATGAAATTAGTATAAGGCATGCATTTTAAATGAAATGAGTTAAAGGTTTGTGTCTTGAATGAAAATAATAAAATAATAATATAGTATGAAAACAATCTTTATTGATTTATTACCTGCGCCCGGCTAACATAAAAGCCACATATTCACGTTTCTTTGGGTAATTACTCATGAGAATCCAAGTTAACCTTCTGTAATCAGATACTTCACATATTGGTGTATTAGCTAGAATGTTGAAAGCATCATTTATGTTTGAAGTGAAAATTTTACGATGAATTCTATTACACAAAATCGCATCATCATCATCTACTATATATTTACAACGGAAATTTGCATTTCATTCCGATTGTTTATAATATTTTCGTAGGATATACCACAATTAGGTAATAATTTTGGAAAGGTTTTAGTGTATGTGTATACATATTGTTCAAAGGTACTTAGTTATAGAGCAGCAGTAAAAGTTTAAAAATTAAATGAACCTGATTATGAATGTTTAGCCTTTTTAAAAAAATCTACAGAACATATTTTGTTACAAGTGGCCCTGTTACATGACTTTTCAGGAATGGTGTTAGTACATAAGATTTCATTATATGATGATTAGTTATAGAGCTATTAATTCCTGTTGTCATGATGGTCTCATTACCCGACCAAAAGTGCGCTGTTTATAATCATCTAAAAGAATTACTTCTTAATAGCTAAATTTTGTCCAACGCTTAAGATAACATTATATCACAATGGTGTTTGCATCGTTTTCAGTAATGAGCAAGGTCCAGCTGACGGTCCATATTATTTAAAATACAAGTTCAAATTTACCATTTAGTTTAATCCAAGGTTCATATGGAAATATTGACCAACGCAGCAGGCATAGCCTGCTAGTTTTTGACATACAGTTTTGAAACACCCTGTATAATATAAGGTATTTGTTTGTTATACGGGCCTTGGCCTTTTTTTTTTTTTTTTGTAAGCTGGTGCAATTAGGGTTTTAGAAAGTGAGATTCGTCACCAAACAATACAAAAGCTATAAAAACAAACATGATGAACTTCTATGCTTATTTATATATGTACTTAAAAGAGTTTCATGAATTCCATGGATTAAACAAATTATTTTCTATTTGTATATAAAAAAAGATAAATTGCTTCTTTATATTAAATAAATAGCACAAATAATGAACAAAAATTGCTTGTGTTTATGAAAACAGTTCATAGGTTGTATGGAAATACATACTGAAATTTTCTTCCCTTGCAAATGTCATTTCCTCGATTTCGCCAAGGCTCTTACAGCAAACAAGTACCTAATATAATATAGTACAGTATAAATATGAATACATACATTTATAGATATAGTATGAATAGGATATGTATTTTATTCATCCTGGTAGACTTGGGCTTCCAGATGAAAATCAGGGGTCAACCTAGGCAAAATTTAGGACCTATTTAGGGCTCCTTCTATAGGTCAAAATTAACATTTTTACCCACTGGCCACTGGCCAGTACATTGATTTTTTTCACTGACCAGTTTTTTTAACCACTGGCCAGTAACAAAGTTATGTACGCTCCATGCAAAATTGTGTTTTTTCTAACTATAAACATTGTAATTTACTAATATATATTACTTACCATTCGATATGATTACACTCAACTGAAAAATTTTATTTTTACTATTAATTGCAATGAAATAAATTTAGAGGAAATTTTCAGAAAGTTTACAGCAGACGAGGATAACCCCCCCCCCCCCCTCGGCACTAACTAATATGCATTTTTTCTGCCACCATTTAACGAATTTCGCGATCTTTTGACGAAATCTGCGTTTTTTCAGCGATCTTTTCACAAAAATGCGGGGGTTTTTTTGTAATCTTTTAACGAAATTTGTGGGGTTTTTTTCGCCATTCTTTGAAAATGTTTGCACTTTTTTTCAAGATTTTTTGACGAAATTTGCGTTTTTAGGCGATTTTCAGATGAAATTTGTGTTTTTTCCGTAATCTTTTCGTGAAATTTGACTTTTTTCACGATCTTTTGACGAAAGTTACGTTTTCTCCGCGATCTTTTCACGAATATACGTTTTTTCCGCGATCTTTTCACGAAATTTGCGTTTTTCCGTGATCTTTTCACAAAATTTGCGTTTTTCCGTGATCTTTTCACGAGATTTGCGTTTTTTTCGCGATCTTATCACGAAATTTGTGTTTTTTCCGCCATCTTTTCTCGAAATTTGTGTTTTTCCGCGATCTTTAGAAGAAATTTGCGTTTTTTCCTCGATTTTGTCACGAAAGTTGCATTTTCTCTGTGATCTTTTCACGAAATTTGCTTTTTTTCCTCGACCTTTTCATGAATTTTGCGTTTTTTCCACGATCTTTTCACGAACTTTGCGTTTTATCCGCGATCTTTTTACGAAATTTGCGTTTTTACGCCATCTTTTCACGAAGTTTGTGTTTTTCCGCGATACTTTAAAGAATTTTGTGATTCTTTTTCGCAATTCTTTGTCGAAATTTGCGTTTTTTCCGCGATCTTTTCACGAAATTTGCGTTTTTTCCGCGATCTTTTCACGAAATTTGCGTTTTTTCCGCGATGGTATTCGCATTTTTTAAGTGGTCCTTGGGCGAAATTCACATTTTTTCCTGATTCTTTGACGGAATTGGTGATTTTTTTCAACGAACAATTGACGAAATTGATTTTTTTCGGTGACCATATCGAAATTAGCGATACTTTTTAAGTCCGAATTTTCGGACTGATGACCTTTTTTTTTTTTTTAGGAAACGAATGCCTTAAATTTTCGGAAAATTCGAGATAGAATCACCCCTGCTACTTTCTTTTCTTACGTTCGGGAGAATCGCCGATTTGGACGCCGTAAATTCTGAACGAATTTCACCCCTTTCCTCCCTGGCATCGATCTTTCAACCACCGCGTTTGGCGAGTGGTGCCCATTGAGTTTGGCGAGTGAGGGCAATAAAGTTAATCACCATGTTTTAAGTGTTACTCGACGCCTGGTGAGTGGCGAGTGCTAATTTTGTGCTATAGCTCCTTCCCAAAAATCCATTCATAATTTTGAAAACCCTGCATACATATAAATGAATGTTTCAGTGCATGATCTATATTCAAATCTACAATTTTTGATAAATTA
The DNA here is from genome assembly GCA_963932465.1 of Maratus speciosus. NCBI lineage: Eukaryota > Metazoa > Arthropoda > Arachnida > Araneae > Salticidae > Maratus > Maratus speciosus. The sequence continues at coordinate 15,352,139 of OZ010797.1, forward strand.
GCACAAAACTTGATATTTATATGTTTTTAGAACAAGGCTATTTCAGCCTTTTTTCATAAATAAAATTTAAAATGTATAATATTAGTTTGTCAAAATGACATATATTTGAAATTAAATTTCTGCCTTTGGGCATTTCTATTACAAAAAAATATTACAAAATACGTCATTTTCAAAAGGATACTTTCAGTGGATTTAAACAAACTGTTGTTATATTTTATTTCCATTTAGCTTTACCATTAGTGTTTTAATACTTTAACTCTTTCAGGGGCAAGTAATTGTGTTTCTGTAATGTTCAATTCTCACCAGAATTTTTGAAAAAATTTATTTGAAAATAAACTAAAACAATTTTTATGTTTTTCCTCCAAAGTTGTAATAGAAAAATTTTTAAATTTTAAGTGCAAATCTTGATTGAAATTATGTGGGATACAATGTATCCCACTGCCCTAAAAGGGTTAAATTCAGTGATAACATTTTCTATGATTTATAACAACTGCTTTCTTAGTCAATTATTTCTGTTTTCAAATAAATCTTCATGACTCGTATCACCATTGAAAGCATCTAAAAATGTATATCATTTTCATGTAATCATTGTTGATTTAGTTTACTTGAATGGAGATATAAGTTTCATTTTAAAATAAGTTATCTATGTTAAAGATGCATGTCAATAGAGCATAGATAAAAATTAATTTTTAATTTAAACCATGAATAGATTTTTAACATTTAAAATATATATTATAGATTGCCTAACAACTGCTTCAAAAAAGCATTTTGGCACTTTCGTATATGGTTAATCACAAAACTTTTTACTTTTTATACTTATTTATCTCTAACATAGAATGTGATAATGTTTGATTTAATGAATAAATAAGATTAAAAAGTATAAGAAGTTCATAGATAGTTTTTTAACAAAAAGAAAAAAAATTATTTTTATTTCTTAATTAGGTGAAGCCTGCACCTTAGGATCCTCCATCAGTCCTCAACAGAAAAAAGTTCTTCATGATCTCAAGGAATTATTCTGCAAGAAACAGGACTGTGATGTCATCATCAAAGTCAAAGGTTCAGAATTTCCGGCACACAGCCTCATACTGAAAGCCCGTTCTCCAGTGCTTGCATCCACCCTTCAATATGATATGAAAGAGAATGCCACTGGCATTGTAGAGATTGAAGATTGCGACCCTTCGTATTTTTCAGACTTCCTGCACTTCCTCTATTGTGGAGATTTGGGAATGATTTCCAAGGAAAATATCTTCGCCCTTTTCACAGCAGCTGACAAATATGAAGTTCTGGATCTCAAAGAGAAGTGTTTGGAGTTCCTGAAGAAGAACATGACTGTTGAAACATTTTTTGAAACCATCACTTTTGCTCTTCAGCATTCAGAAACTGAACTCATCGAATTAGCCAGCAATTTTTTTGTCAAGAATGCCAAGGAAATTATTTCGACTGTCAAATGGCAGACATTTGTGGTTGAAAATCCTGTAAAGAGTAACGAGTTGTTCATGCAATTTGTGAATTCAGTTCAGCATGGAAACGCATGAATCCTTGTCAGGACTTGGACTACCTGACTTTAGGGATTATATTTGAATCTCATCTGAACATTTTTGTTTTTTTTTTCTTTACATTGGTTTACAGCTGATGTTGAAACTGAATAACAATATGCATAAAAGTATTTTAACCCTAAGAAATTTTAAACACGTGAAAAAAACCCATAGTCCTCTTTTTTTTTTCTTCTGCTGATTTACAAGCTTCCTCTGTTTGTCAACTAGATGAAAAATTTCTACAAAAATAATTTAAATGCTGCATTTTTTATTTTTGTATTTGCTTGCCTAAATGTTATGATTGTTACCAAGGCTAAAATAAATTATCTGAATGAATTTTTGTTTCTTTTTATTTTTACTAGGGGGCTCGGCCCCCTACGAGCTACGCTCGCCAACCCCCGTTCAGACACCGCAGACTCTAAATGCACGCTAATTTAATTGGTTTAAAAAGATTTCGAAAGATTGAATTATAATTTAAAAAACAGTGGCAATCTCCCTATAAACGAATTTCTATTCATTTCTCTTTGATTGGGGAATTTTAATGCCAAATCCGCTGCGGTATTACTTGATTATCCCGTCAACCATTTTCGTCAAATTATACAAATTGACATAATTTTTATTTTAAATAACGAAAGAACAAATAAATTAGTACAACATTAATAAAAATACAAATAAACTGTCGAAAGAAAAATAACTTGATGACGTAGACACGTGTAACAACATTTCAAAATAAGCTAATATAAAAGGAATTAAGTAAACAGAGTCTTTGTCTCCTGGTATTTTTTAACAAAGCGAAAAGAAAGTTCTTTAAATGAGACATTTTAAATGAATCGTTTTAAATCTGACGTAATTTTTACCGAGCTATTCTTTCCCTTTTAAATATTCACATGAAAATACTTTTGTTAGAAATGAAATATTATTTGCGCTTTCCTAACAAAAATAGTTGAAAAGATCATCTCAAAATATCAAATATATGTCTAACGCAATTTCTAAATTTAAACTGTTTTGCAATATTATTTTGTGTTTATTTTATGTAATAACTATAATGTGATGTAAATATGACGTAATTTCTCCTACACTGTAAAAAATTTTCAGAAACATTTCCAAAAGTAACAGAGACCTGTGGTGCACGATACTAACGGAAAGGTTTCAGATTCAAGCAGAAAACTGTTTCGGTTATAATACGGAACATTTCCGATTTGTAATGAAAGGTTTCTGAATATATCGGAAACCTTTCATTATGGATCGGAAAGGTTTCTGAATACATATGAAATCTTTCTGAAGCCTAAGAAATGTTTCTGAATGTATAGGAAACCTTTTATTTTGAATCGGAAAGGTTTCTGAATATATATGGAACCTTTCTGAAGACGAGGATTATTTTAAAATTTACATAAAAAAGCACAAATAACTGTACTAAAATTACTTGCAGGTGCATACATATAATATAAAATCATTTAAAATACATTAGAAAATCTCAAAAATACATTAAAATTTTTAATGTATTTTTAAGATATTTCTAATGTATTTTAAATAATTTTATATTATGTGCAATGCACCTGCAAGTAACTTTAGTGCGTTTATTTGAGCTTTTTTATATGAATTTTAATTATTTACTCAAGTTGAATTTAGCACTAGTATTTTAAAAACATTCAACTATTGAAGATTACTTTGTGAAAGGGGCTTAGTTTAGTAAAATGAATTTTGTGAAGAAGCCAGTTTTATTAAATGAATTTTTATGAAAGAGTCTTATATGGAAGTTCATTTCTGAATGATTTTTTTTTCTGGTTTATATATATATATATATCTGCTTGGATTTATTCTGAAAAAAAAAATCAATATTATTATACCTTTTTCATAATTTAGATAAAATTTATTGCGTTTTAACATCTTGCAGTGATATTTTTTTAACCATGCGGATTAACAAGTAACATTGAAGTTCCTGAATTGTATTATTATTGAAAATGGAATGATGAATTCTTTCGAAAAGCGTTTTTTTAATCATTTATAGCATTATTTTTACTTATTATTTTAGTTCTTTATTAGCGTTTCTTTGTTACACAGACATTTTAATACATAACATTTTATTATTATTAGTGCATGTAAATAAGATATGATTGCAATTTATGTTATTGTTGATTCAATATCGTATTCTGCTTTTCACAGCATTAACATTAATAAATTAAAATGCCTTATAACTTAAAACAAGAAATTTTGTGTACTATATTTCATAAAATAAGCTGATGGTTAATAATCTAGAAATTTTCAATTTTGTTTACTGTAAAGTGCATGAGTTAAATAACAACAATAGTATCTTTTTTTTTTTCTTTCCCACAATTCAGTCTTGCAAAATCAGAAGAAAACATTTTTCTTTTCAAGCAAGAACATTTAGATGAAAAAGTAAAATTCAAATCGCAAAAAATGCAATGGTTAATTTTTTCGAAGCATTAACAACAAAAAAAAAAAAAAAAAAAAAAGTATGTGTGTGTGTGGGGGGGGGGACTTACATAACTGAACCTGAGTACTAAACAAGTTAATGATCTTAAAACGATTCTTCTTATTTTTCTATCAAAATTTTAGAAGAAAAAGGATGAATATATATAGAAAACTATATGTAAGAGAAATATGAATGTTAATTGTATTTTTAGCACCTATTTTTGGAATTAAAACTGAGAATCATTTTAATGTATTCATGTTTTAACTGAAAAAGGATGAATATAAAAAATAAATATTTGAAAGCTTTTTCAGGAAACAGCAAAACAAATGAATCAATTTTTTTTACTATAATGATTTATAAAAATAAATCCTATAATTGTAAGAATAGTTTACTGTTTATTTTTACTCACAATACTGTATTTTTTACATAAAAGCAATCAATAATAAAGAAGTAAAATGACAATGAACCTTCAACTTGTTTGATTAAAATATAATACGTAAGTTTTCTTTTAAGTTATAACGCATTTAATAATTTGTTAAGAACACTCTGTGAAAAAGAGAATACGATACCGCAATCAGTATGAACATCAAGTTTAACTATATTATCTTATTTGCATGCACACATGTATATATATTATGATAAAAAAAACAGACAAAACAAAGTCTGATATATTAAAAAATAAATAGGTTATTAATTTCTTTTCGTGTATTGCAACAAAGAAAACTAATAAAGAAGTAAGTAATAATAAATAACAGTAAGTAAAAGTAATACTGCAGATGATTAAAAAAAAAAAAAAAATACCCAGAATTGCGTTCCGTGTTCAGTAATACTAAATTTCCAAAGCTCTGAAAAAGTCCATTGATAATATCCAAGGTACATTTCTTGCATAATTTTAAAACGCAATAAAAAATACCCACAAAATATAACAAAAGTGTTATAATATTGTTTTTTTTTTTTGTTTTTTTTTCAAAAGCGAATTCAAATTCAAATACATGTGGTAAAGCATAGAGTTCCCTATGCCGCATCTCATACACTCGAGTTGACTTTCACTTTAGGCGATTGCTTCCGGTTTCAGCATAAGGAGAAATAGTGGTGAAATACTTGGAGTGCATGCGTACACGCTCTTTCGCTCTTTCACAAAAAGTAAACTGAAACACCCAGGAACCTTCCCTGTTGTTTTGGAAAATAGAAATAGCTCTCACATATCTGATACTATCAGAAATGTTCTTCTTAGAATAGTAAACGTTCCCACTATTTTTAACAGTGTATTTAAGACTTCTAACGCATGTTAATGAATTTATTATTTTACAATATCCTTTCTCTTTTAAAATTCACGTGTATACTTTTTATGACGTAATTTTTTATAAGTTCCTGCTTTTTGTACATGATTATTTAATTCTAATTCCTAATGATTTTTTCTGTTTATAATAGTCACGTGTAAGTAAATTTTTAATTTGAAGCAAACATTATTGTTTGCGCTGTTTATACATTTGGCAACAGTATAAATTAATACCATTTTCTAAAATAATGTAAAAAATATCTCTAGAAATGCTGAAAATTTGAATTTAAAATAGAAATAAAACCTCAAAAAATGAGTCAAATTAAAAAAAGAAATACAGTCTACACACTGGGAACTTCAAACGTATAAAATGATCTAAAAATGATTAAATTCCCATGAATAGTTTTTAATCCTATAAAACTTTTTTAGTGGAACGATTTTGTTCAACTTTAGCATTAAATATCTCTTAAAATAATTCTTCGATTTCAAAACTGTCTGCATCAGCGTGTTTATCAAACATTTCTGTATAAAACCACCAATTTTCATATTTTTTATGCATTATTTTTCTTAATATTAACGAAGGAAGACCTCTGGTCACAAAAAATTCAAAACCAGTGGCGGCGGTGAAAGTGGTAGTTACTATTTTTAAAATAGAGAGATACATTAGAAACAATGTAGCCAATCTTTTTTTTTTTTTTTTTTTTTGACAAGCTTTTGATAAAACAAAATGATTTTTTATTTATCTATTTTGCAAATTTCTGAAGCCAGTCAAAGCATTAAAATCAAAACAGTTTTCATTTATAATGCATATAATACAGCTCATATTCAAAATATTAGAATAATTGAGAAAAAGTAATAAGAAAAAATTATTTTTCATTTATTTATTTTTGATACTAAGTAAATACAATTCAATTTCTTATAAATTAAACCTAGAATGTTTAGATAAGATTTTAACATTTACAAAATATAAGATACAGTACAATAAATTAGATATACAGCTTGTGTGGTTCAAAACATTAGAATATTTTATTTTATGCAACAATATTACCTTATGAATATGAAGTAAATGGTAGTTAATATTTTGTTGCATCCCCTTTAGCTTTCATAACAGTGTACAATCGATCTTGTATAGTATATACAAGGTGTAAACAAACATTTCTATCAATATTAGCCCAAATAGACTTTATACGTGCTACTAACTTAGTTTTACTTGAAGGAGGATTTTCTTGGAGTTTTTTCTTCATTATACACCATAAGTTTTCGATGGGATTAAGGTCTTGTGAGTTTAGTGACCAAGGAAGTACCTGAATGTTGCATTGACGGAACGAGTTCTTAGTTGACACAGAGATATGCAGTGATGCTGAATCTTGTTGAAAGGTGAAATCATCTTCAAATAAATCTTCTGATGATGGAATCATGTAATATTCCAAAATTTCTTGATATATCTGAGAGTTAACCTTTTCGTAGACAATGCATAACTTTCCAGGTCCTTCTGTACTCATGCAACCCCAAACCATGACACTAGCAACAAATTTTACGGAACATTTAAGGCATTCTTTATCAAATGCTTCTTGCTTCATTCTCCAAACTCTAATACCTTGATTACCATATGAAACACAAAACATACTTTCATCACTAAATAATATATTTTTCCAATCTTCTTCGCTCCATGAACATCTTGATTTACACCATTTCAATCTTATACGCTTTTGTTTTGCAGTCATAAGAAGTTTTCTTTTCGGTACATGAGATTCAAACTTAAATTTATGGAGACGTCTTAATGCTGTCGATGTGGAAACTTCAACTCCTGCTTATTTCCATTTTTGGTGTAAGAATCGCACCCTTTCAAAACAGTTTTTTTTTAATTATACGCTTCAGTTTCCTGTCATCTCCAGCAGATGTTTTTGTCACCATTTCGGTGATTTTTTTTTTTAATTTTCCATTTTTTTGATATTGTGTTAGTATTTTACAAACGCTTGAGTGCAAACAAAGTAAATAATTCATTGTATAACATTGATTTTTACCGTGACGATACAAATCAATCATATGAAGTTTAATAAATTCAGGAATATCACTCACACGACCCATTTTAAGACGAAAAAGCAAACAAACTGCAAAAAGAATACTGATTTTAAATAAAATCGTCTGAGTTTAATCAATCATGCCACCAGTTATGAATTGGTGATAATTACATAGGCGTAACCAGCCTTTTGAACGGGGGGGGGGGCGGTGCCCAGACTTTTTAACCTGAACATGTTGGATGCAAACAATATCTTATATAGTAAAACCTTCTAAAACGGAAAAGGGTCGAATTTTCGTTTTAGACAGGTTTTTATCTTAGAAGGTATAATTGTGTGGTATTTCTTTTCAAATAGGCTCAAACGCGATTTTTGTTTGCGTGAGGAGGGATGAGAAGGAGTTCAAAACATTAAAACTAGATCTAATGGTAAAAAAAAGATATGTAAACGTCCTTGCGGCAGTAAGATAAGACAGTGATTAAGTGTGGTCACAAGTGTAAAACCTTTTCGCACCCTAACTTCTTATAAAGATTAAAAAAAGCCTTTAACCATGCTAGAAACTTCTATAGGCACAGGGAACGCTGCATGAAATTTTGCCGTATGTTAAATCTCAGATAATACATGCGGTACACCAGTACATACACACGAAAGTTTTTCAGAATGTGACTCCATCACTTCTTAGGGATTACCGGAGGGACCCAAGGAATTTTGGAGGAAAGCCTATATAAATAATTATTATAATATTATAAATAATTATAATATTCATTAATACCGTAATTTCCAGCCTATAATCCGCGGATCAAACAATCATGTTTCGACCCAGAAATTTTATTTCATTATTGAAGTTAAATATTTATCGCGATTTAACAAATTACGTTTTATGAAACAAGATTTCTGGGTCCGAGCATAATTGTTTGATCCGCGGATTACAGGCCGGAAATTACGATAATTCATATTTTTACTACAGAATGTGTCGAATATATTAGGTAAAACAGGTCATGATAATACACACTAAATTTTATCAAGATGATACAAATTATACTATCATGATGCGACTATAATAATAAAGATAGGTACTTGTCTGTCTCTGTGTGTGTGTGTACGCGCGCGCGCGCGCTGAACTCTAAAAAAACAATGCAACCCGTACCGCCGTGAGATTTGACAGGATCTGTATGCCTGAACTCATGCATATCGAAGATAATTTCTGGAATTTTTCAATTTTTTATGTGAATTTTTTCGCATTTTGCGGCATTTTTTTCAAATTACTAAAAAAGAATCCTATTTCAATATTTTATCCAGTAAACTTTGTCTTCTTTTCAATAAAGTGTTTTCGAGATTCTTACAGCGATTTTTCCATTTTTAACAATTTTTTAATGTTATTTTTAGAGGGTTTTTTTCGCATTTCGCGATGATTTTTTTTCGACATTCCTAAAAGGAATCCGCTTTAAATCTTTTACCCAAATAGTTAATTTCGTTCCCTGTGGTTTTTTAAATCTTTTCCAAATTTTTTATGCGATTTTTAGCGGGTGTTTTCGTGCTTTGAGGCAATTTTTTTTTTTTACTTTTTTTGAAATAGAAAAAATTCTCTGGTAATTTTTGCAATTGCCTTGATTGAATTCGAATTGGAATAATGTCAAATCAGTTCTTATAAGAAAGCTGAAAATTTAATTTTGCTCGAAATAAAAAGCGCAATAATTCAAGATTTGCTTGTTTCGAGACAAAAGAGGTCGTAGCTTGCTCGGGAGTACGTTTCTGAAGGCACCCCCCCCCCCCAATCCTAGATTTGTTTAATTCTATGTTCGTTTAAAAAAACCAACCAACAAATTTCCTCTAGTAATGAAGTTTTCTTTGAGGTACAGGCTTTGAAATAACGTGCGTGATCGCGCGATTTGTGCACAGAAAAGGAAAGTCCCGCATAATTAAAAAATGCTGTGCATTATTTCCCCCCTCCAAATTCTTCACAGACTTGTGATTCTTCAGTGAGTATTTAAAAAAAATTTTGAAGTCCGTGATTTTTATTTCTTTTATGCCATTTCTTAAAATCAATTCGTGAATCGGTCCCGGAAAAATTTTAGAATTTCTTCAAACGATCGTGCAAAAATATCGGGAATTTCGACAAAAGAGTGCAAAAAGTAATCGCCAGTTTCGTCAAAAGATTGCGCAAAAAAATTATGAATTTCGATAAACGATTGATGAAAAATTTTGCAAATTTCGTCAAAATGTCGCTGAAAAAAGTAGAGAATTTTGTTAATTGATACGGAAAAATATCGAGAATTTTCCCGATCGGTCGAGCAATACTATCGCGAATTTCGACAAATGATCTCCCTGTAAAAAAATCACTTTCGTCAATCAGTCGCAACAGAAAATAAATTTCGTCAAAGGATCGCGGTAAAAACGAGAATTTCGTCAAAGGATCGTAGAAAGAAAGCGCGCATTTTGTCAAAAGATTGCGGGAAGAAAAAGCGAATTTCATCGAAGGATCGTGCTACAAAAAATGCCAATTTCGTCAAAATATCGCGGTTAAAAATGCGAATTTTGTCAAAGGATTGTGGTAAAAAACACGAATTTTGTCAAAGGTTAGCGGTGAAAAGTGCAGATTTCGACAAAAAATCGCGTAGAAAGACGTGAATTTCGTCAAACGATTTTGGGAAAAAATCGTAAATATCATGAAATGATCGCAGAATAAAATCGCGAATTCGGTCAAAATTTACTGCACCGGGCTAAAAGATTGAAATCGGGTTCCTTTTCCTACTTTCAAAAGAACGCTGCGAAACGAGAAGAGACTAAAAATCGTATAAAAATTTTCAGAGGAAAAAAAAATTACTATATTGACTTGAAAGACAGCAACCTTATTCTTTTTACGAATGTCAAAAAATGGCCGCGAAACACGAAATTCAACCAATCAACCAACCTCCAGATTAATTTGAATTTTCTGTGCTATTATTTTTCATTTTCAAAGGAGGCAGGTTCAGTGTACCCCCCCCCCATCCCCTTTCCCCAGGCTAATCGCATTTTAGAACTATTGTTTCACATCTGCATTCCTTTCAAATTTTTTTGCTTCTCTCTAGACTTTAATAATTTTTTGCATTTTGTTCTAAATGCATAATCTGTGTAGTATATATAAAATATATTGTTAAAAATAAATATTTAAAAACATTGTGTAAGAGGATGTACACTACATGACTATTAATATCCGAACACGTTCAATTTTAGACATTTTGTTGAATATGTAAAGATATATTTGTCGGAATTTCTGGAATTTCAGGATTATGAAGAATATGTTCTACTTCATTTTTATCAACGGTGGTTTGATCAGAAGGACAATTATGTGCCAACAAAAAATCAAAAAGAATGTTTTGGATCACTCTGTAAAATAAAATGCAGGAAATGATCTATCGCTATAGCTTTTGAATATATGGATATTGTACAATATATGTATTCATTTATGGAAGATAGAACATATGTTCATGGAGATATATCGTTTTTTTCTAAAGTTCAAAAAATTCATGTGCTTTGTTTATATCATGCAGGGTTTTTTACCAAATTTAACGCCAGTTTCAGAAAATTTGACGAAATGTACTAGAAATAATATGGTGTAATTGGAATGTAAATATATTAAATATTTGGTGAAATATGAGCAGTTGAATGAAGTATATTTATCTGCGCATGCGCTCGCGATAATTTTTTTTTCATGATTTGATAGTCAAGTCTATGGAGCAACTCATAAAAAAAAACACCGTGAAATGTCATGAAAATTCAGAAAGATATCGGCAATAGACTGCGCTGATTTTTAATTGTTTTCTAAAAACAGCGAAATGTTAAGGGGTTTTCCATAAATTGTTTTTAATTTTTACTTTTTTTAATTTAAATTTTTTATGGATGCTTTAGATCTTTTTGAAAAATCACCAGAACGAGCCTATTCCAAGAAAAAAATGTATCAAAATCTAAGCATTTCTTCTAAATCTACTTTTTGACATCCATTAAATACAAACTCTTTTTTGAAAGTTAGATAATAAAAAATGACAATTTGTGGAAAATCCCTTATGATTCAGCAGCTTTTAGAGAGCAAGTAAAAATTCGTTCACTATATTGCCGATATCTTTCTGAATTTTCACGATATTTGACTGGCTTTTTTTACAAGTTGCTTTATAGAGTTGAGAATGGCCATATAGTGTATAAAAAAAATGTACTATAGTTTTCATTTCCATAATTTTAAATGATTTCATATATAAAAATGCCATTGCCATATTGTACAGTATAATACATTTTGAATTTTTCAGCAAAAGCTTTAATGCAATTTTAATTAAATATTTAAAGTATCTACTATTTAATGATATAGTTAACCCTTTAACCTACAACTACGTTTCAGACATGTGGTCTTGTATTCGGGCCAAAACTGATTATCACGGGCTTAACCTGTTGTACAGTCGTGGAAAAAAAAGTAAACACCCCCTACTAACTCCTCAACAAATTATCGTAGACGAAAGTTACTGGTATCGCAGGATTGGAAATAAAGTCTACTTTTAAATGATGTATATAACATTAGCATAGGGGGATATCTACATATTAAAACGAATCCAAACTTCATTCTTTTCAATGGTAATACCCAATTTTAACGAGATATTTCACATCTTCGGTTCAAAAAATGCCTAGATACCGAATTTCAAGTCATTTGAATGATAAGTTTTTGAATTATAAACATTCAAAATTGAGTGCTTCTAATGTTAAATTACATTTTCATATTCTCATTTGTATCTCCTGAAATTATGCTCCTAATGTGCTAATTTTTTTTGTAGCAATAATACTAATATACCCAAACATAAATACGCTGAATCTGCAATTTTTATAATTTTATGATATGAATTATAAATTATGAAATTAATACTCAAAAAAATTATGAATTGCAACCTTCAATTTTTTTGATGGATTTAGATTTATTAAGTCCTTCTTCATTTAATTCCAAAATTTCACATTTTTCTTCCAAGTGGTTTTCAAATTATGCTTAAAAAACAGCAAAATGATGGCTCAAGGAGCCGTCTGTGATAGAAGTGAGTATATATTTTGGAATTTATTCTGCTGTCCTGTAATCTAACAGGCTTCATTGACTCCTTCAGTGGCGCTTAAGGTGCCTTGATCAAGAAGGGGGCTCTCTCGGTCAGGGCCGTAACCAGCGAGTCCAGTCAGAGGGGGCTCTGAATTTTTTTGGTGGGGCTAACATCTCTTAACAATCCATATCTTAAGCAAACTAAATATAATAAAACTGATAAAATGGACCTGTCTGAAAAGGAACCCGTCTAAAGCGTAATTTCTCTATAACGGAACTTCCTATAATGAAATTCATAAACGGAAAATACTTCATGGTAATCTGAAAATGAATATAAAACAATTAGGGGCGGTGTACCTCTTAAGAAAACCTACCTAAAATAGAACTTTTCTCTATCCCGTGTGATTTAGTCTCAGGTCTTATTGTATTTAATGGGAAACAAATAGATAGCATCCGACACCTCATAAAAAAATGACTTTATTTAAATTTGAATAAGGAAAACTAATGGATTGTACACTGTATTCTATTCCCATTGCAATTTTTGCATTATTAAGCATATTGCTTCTTTTGTCCCTTGGTGTCTTCGGAAAAGGGAACACCCCCCCCCCCCTCTCATCTCGCGTTTGTTCGTACAGTGTGTGCATATATACACGCAATAATTTCTATGTGTACTTCTATGGATAACTTTGTACCAATTTTGTGGAAAATAAAATTTTAAAAAAGTTAAAAATATAATTTCTAAACAGGCCATTTGTAATATGCTAAAATGTGCATCACTACAATTGCCAGTCCTAAGCCTGGAAAAAGTGGGAAGGGAAGTTACCTGAAAAACACTGCCATAGCCGTTTTTTAAAGTTGTCCAATTATTCAGATTTTTCATTAACCAGATCGGCATCGGCCCCGATTGGTTCGGATTATCAGCGCTCTACTCTATTGAACATTGATTATATATATGCATATTTGAACCGCTGATTAATAAAATCAGTCTTTCTATTGAATAAATTAGTGTAATTTATCATACTAGCATTCTGACAGAAAAGTACATCTTTATTTGCAAAAACACCGATTCATACAGCAAACATAGAAATCTTCAACTGCCCAGCATGACAATTTTTTTTAAAGATGCTTTTTGAAAAACTGAGAAAAAGGAATCTGTTGATATAGAGGTCTGCACGGGCCGGAATTTCCAGGCGCCGGGCCGGCCCGAACGAAAACTATCTTGACCTGGCCCGTTCATATTTTCACAGTTCACAGCCGTATAAAAATCAGTGAAAACAGACCCGGCCAGTGGAAAAATCAATTAAATCAGGCCCGATCCGACCCGACTCAATTTCTACAAAAAATTCAGATTTTTCTTAACCCCCTAACCGCCGACCAAAAGAGCAAATTTTTAATGTTGTTTTCTCTGTATTTTAATTTTTTTTTTAATTCTAAGAAAAGGTATTTTTTTAAACATGATATAAAAAATTTCATTATGTGTAAGAATATAACCCTTGAGAGTATTAATCATAAATTAATCTGTTGAAACTGGATTATATCTGTAGAATTATATTAATTTAAAAACTGATTCTATTGCAGTGAAACCTACAGCTTAGTGAATGGACATATCAGTTCACGGCGGTGAGAAGGTTAACATACAATTAAGATTCTTTTAAAGAATACTACATACATATTTAAGGGATAATTTTACAGCATATTTTAAATTTACGACGCGTTCGCAAGACAGAAAATACACAATAGCAACATTAATGATTTACTTAGAGTCTTAGACGTTTCAACATTCAAATAAGGATTCATTAAAAAATTCATATTGTTTAGAATAAAAGAAAAACGGGAAGGTTAAAAACATGATGATAACTTTTGAGGGTATATTATAAAAAGTAGATTTGCGAAAATATTTCTGTTATTCCTTAAGGCTTTTCTCAAATCCAAAGAAGCTACTTTCTAACACATTTCTAAATTCATTTCTTTTCGAAAACGTCAATATATTTTTGAGAAAATACTGTCCAAGTTACCGTTTTGAATCGAATATCCGGAGGCGATAGCGCGGAAAAGGAGAAAAACCTGCAGTCACGTGACAAAAATATCTTATATCTCTATAAGTAATTTATTTATTTAAAATGGGAAACGTTATTCAATTCTAAATCCCTTCAATAGACAGGCTTGTCAATTTTATGCCTTTACAGTTAAAAATGTGTCAGAAAGTTTTTCGTTTTTGAGCAGTGAAGTTGAGAACAACCTTCAAGTATATTTCCAAAAATTCCGTTAACAGAGGTTTATTATCGCTATTAATATTTTTACAAAACAATTGCCTGCCCTAAACATCCTGAGAACAATTAAGTCCATTTCTGGCTATGTTGAAAAAAAATGCAGGCATGATCTCGGTCCGGCACGAGTCTGCTGGAAGAATTAAGCCCGGGCTCAAACGCCATGTAACTGTCCGATGCCGATCTCTACGCTGGAAAATGTTATATTTCGATATTGATGCTGGCAAACTAGTATCGGCTCGTAACGCACATTTATACTTATTAGGGTGGTCACAAGCAACATGGGAAAAAATTTTTTTAACGTTTTCTTCGGGGGGACCCTCCTAAAAGTTGCCAATTAGTTAGAAAATGAGATTGGCAAAGTTTCAGCTCAAATAAATAACATTAACCCGTGCCTCATCGAGGTTGAATTCTTGAAAATTTGCAATTTTTGGCAAAAAATTGTCGTTTTCCTTTCCTTACGTGAAAAATATTTGTCTTAGAAACCTGATTGTTGTTTTATTTCATAGAAACTGTTGTTGCCTTGAACTTTTACTCTCATGAAAACTTATATTTAATGAACATTTAGTATTTTTCAGGACATCTAGTGAACCATACCCTCAAACTCTGCATTTTTGAAACATAGGTAAAAAATGACAAATTAAAAATTTTATTACTTTTGATAATTGTTTTGTATTATTTTTATTAATAGGCAAAAATAAGTGAACAATTTTTGTAACTTTAAAAGTATTTCACGAATTATAATTGATTATTAATTATCTAGTTCTGTGTCTAGTAAGAAAGAGCTTCTCGATTTGTATTGCAGTTGAACCTCTGAATTTCTCTTTTTATTACAAGGCTGTTTTTGTTATCTGTTATGGTTATCTATTTTTAGAATTGAATATTAGAATAGAATACATTCCGTAAAACCCCTTCCCCCTCTTGATATGATGGCAGAAATGTAAGATTTTTTTAAATTGCCACATGTCTCATCAAATCATCCACAGTCAGCAGCCAAGTAATTGTCAAGTTTTATGTATTTTATCTTATAATATTCCCAAAATGAACTGAACGCCAGAATAGCTGCTAGGCTTAGAATACATCCACAAGCTAACCACAGACATCGACTCTGCAAATAACTGTTTCGTAAACAAAAAACTGAGCTCATAAAAAATAGATTTTAAAATTCCCGTTTAGAGAGAACTGTTGTTCACTGGCGTGGAAAACTGCTTCACCATTTTTTGAATTAAGAAAAGGTAGAGTGGATAAAAGTTTTAATTAGTTGTGGGGATGAAGAACAGTTATTACGAGTTCCTCAACTTGAAAATAGTATCGGAACAATTCAGGCGAAAGCTGTATTTTCAGCAGTTGAAGAGTGGGGGGAAGTTGGTAAAATCCAGGCAATATTTTTTGATACAACTGCAGTAAACACAGGTCGCCTCAGAGGAACCTGCATTTTTCTATAGCAATTGTTAAAGGAAAAGTCTTCTGTATTTACCATGTCGCCACCATACTTTAGAAATTTTCCTAAAAGCTGTTCTTGATTGTAAAATGGACATAATCACTGCCCCTCAGCCAGATATTTAAAAAAAAACAATTCTGATTGGGTGGTCTAAATTAAACCAGAGTAAGTATACAAATGCTATTGAAGATGAAATACTAGGTATAAATAGTTAATTCGGAAGAAATTTCAAATTTTCTTACAGGAACTTTTAAAAATTAACAGCTCAGGGATGATTATAAAGAGTTTATCCAACTTTGTTTAATTTTTATAGAACTCCTTCCTGCAAAAGACTTTTTTTCAAAGCACATTGTGCTTTTAATCATGTCAGATGGATGGCGGCACAGGCCATTCATTCTCTCAAAATATATTGTTTCAGGGATCATCTTTCAATAACAAATTTAGAAAAAGAAGGTATCAGAGATCTTTTCTTATTTTTAATCAATATTTATGTAAAAGCGTGCTTCAATACTTCCACTGCCACTTTAGCCCCCAATTCAAGACCTGCAAATAATAAAATCACTTGTTCACTACAGAAAATTTGATAAATAGGTTACAGACAAAGCACTTGCTAAAATGACAAACCGCCTTTAGTATCTTAACTCGGATCAAGTTGCATTTTCATTTTTAGATAATACTTTGGTAAAAAAAGTCAACATAAGCCACCTTATCTAAAACATTAACACTTAAATCCTTTCCGGCGCAGTGTCCCACGCCGGACCACCTAATTTTAATTCCAAACTTACAAACGGCACGAAGAATATTTTAATAAAATTTTGCTTTTACAATGAAAGGTTAAAGTAATGTGTTTTTAATTTCTAAAAAAGTCGTTTGTAAATTTCGGGGTAGACAATCATTTCATCCTTTTACGAACAGAATTTTTCTGTGCCGGAAAGAGTTAACGTGACAGTTGTAAGGGAAAATAATTTATTTTCTTTATTATGCCTCCTTTCTTGTAACACAACTTTAATAATAAAATACACTTGAGCATTATTTGCTCTCATTTCTATATTTCCTTTGCCCTCCCCCTTTTTTTTTAATTCTTTCAGTTTAAAATTCGATTTTTTTCCTTTTCTTTGGATTTTTTTTTTTAATCAAACACTTTATTGGACTTCACAAAATGAAAAAAAGAATAACGAAAGGTGGAAAGCAGATGAAATGGAATGTTACAAATTTTTTTTCGCTTTTTCATAAAAAGTCAATTTTTAGGATTCAGGTGAAGTCTGGTCCTGAAAAATGTGCATATTTTTAAATCTATACATTTTTAGAAAAAAATGGTGCGTGGTTCTTCAAAGCAAAACTTTTTTTTATAAAATGAGACCTGCATTATGTTTCTAGGTTCAATTGTATTCATTTCATGGAAGAAAAACTGCATTTTTTTGCGAAAAATCACGTTTTTTTCAAACTTAAATCTCAATGAGGCACGGGTTAATATTATCCAAATGAGCTGAAACTTAGCCAATCTCATTTTCTAGTCAATTGGCAACTTTTTGGAGGGTCCCCCCGAAAAAATTCGAAAATTGATTTCTTGTGACCACCCTAATACTTATTCTCGTGAAACTCTTATTCATTGAAAATGATTCATATTTTCTCGTCTGCGTTTAAATATTTATATCGGGCCGACAGACCCGCTTAATTTCTTTTATTGGCCCGGTCCAGCCCGGCAGGCACGTCCAAATTTTGCCGGCCCGGTCCGTTTAAACTTCACCTTCATTTCGCCTTCCCGGCCTAGTACAGGCTTCTAGCCAAGCCCGGGATCGTGCAGACCTCTACTGTAGGATACACTTCTTTTCACATATTTTTTCTTTAAATTGAAGACATTACATAGATTTAAATATCATATTCTGTTCAATTTTTTAATATATAGAAAAAAGAACGAAAATTTGAGATTTTGCTAATGTTTTTGCGTTATGCATAGATGCCAACAACACTTATCCAGAGTCTGTTACAAGACGAAAATATTTTCAACAGGAAATTTCATTTAATCAAAAATTTCAAACTGAAATCTAAAATGTACCTTATCGAAAAAAGACACAATTCCTTATATATTTTTTCCAGTTTAAAACATGCTTCTTTTGGATCAGACTCCGGAATAATTAAGAGATGTTGGCATCTATGGTTATGTGTCCTATATTTATTAATTTCAATAATTCACAAACTTACTATTATCATTTAAAAAATATTTTAATCCGTTAATTCCATTATTATATATTTATAATTAATACCTATTTGTAATTTATTTAATTTTATTAATATTTTGGTTTCAGCTGAATTATTAGGTCTTTTTAAAATCACGGTTGTTTGTATACGATTTAATTTAGTGATGATATTGTTTCTCTTTAAAACGAGCGTTACCTAACCTTATTTTATTAATAATATGATTTATAAAATTAACCATTTAACAATTCACAATAATAATTAAATTTAAAATTCAGCATATGATTACATCATTTTAAGTAGGAATCAATTATTACAAATATATATTAATTACATATTTTTTAAACATACCTGGACTTAATAATAAAAAAAGACATTGTAATTTTAATATTATATACAATACTTTTTTTTTTCAAAGAAAACAACTTAGATTTAATTCATTTAAATAGCGATAACAAAGATTTTTTTTTGCGTACGTTTTACATGTGTTTCATGAAATTTGTTCAGGGGCGTAGCTACCGTGGAGCAGTTGGAGCAAACTGCTCCAGGCGCACGAATCCTAAGGGCGCAAAATTAGAAAAAGCGAAATAAAGATTTCTTAATTAAGAAATTTTTATTTAAAAATATTTACATATTTTTTTCATTATTAATTATATTATTAATCATTATAGATACATTTTGTTACAATCAGCGTATTCCTAAAATATATTGCCTTGTGTTTAACCTCAACTATTTCGATTTAAAGCATGTTTTCATACACAGTTGAAAGAAATGACTTCTATTAAGGAAATTTTAATTCATACCATATTGCAGCCTCAAGTAACTTCTCCAACACCTTTTAAGCATGCCTGATTTTTTTGTGTAACTTTTCTGTAGACAAGTGTTGAAGATTTTCAGATCTTAAAGTAATCAAAACTTATTTAACAGGGCTCTCATTGGTCACTTTACTGGCTACCACTTTTCCCAAAATATAATTTTTCTGGTACATTTCTTTTAAAATATTTTAGAAATTTATCATGATGTACAGAAATAATGGTAGCCAAAGAATTCACCGCTGAGAAACCTATATGTACAATGTAACACTAGGTATTTTACGATGATAATTATTTTACGATTTGTAAAAAAAATAGCCTGACAAGTTGAAGAAAATTATTGACCATTTTACAGACGAAAACCAAGAAAACGAAAATTTTGAAGGGTTTTTTGTTTGTCTGTTTCGTGGAAACTAAATATGCATCAATACAGAGCAATAATAAGAGCTCGATTTAAGCATATTCCACATCAGCCAATGGCGACAAAATTTAGACGGGATGGGGATGATGGGAAGCATTAAATTTTATGAGTATTGTTTTTGAGATTTTGAAAATATTGCAAATGTCAAGTGCAGAATCGATACGATTTAAAAAGAGGGAAAAGTTAAGTACCAAATTCAGTATTCCTTAGGGCTTGATTATAGCGTATGCAAAATTATACCACTTTTTTGTAGCAGTATTTTTCAGCATTAAACCTTATTTAATCGCTGAATTTTAGGATTGAATAAGGCAGACTGGCCCGCCGGGCAACCGACCTGCGGGTCGGTGCGCCGTAAACCAGGTAAAGCTGCTCCCTCTCTCAGGTGAAGCTAATAGTTTTAAAATTTCCTATAAACATTATATAGGAAAAGTCTTAAATCATTTAATAATTTTTTAAAATATCACTTTTTTGAAGCCTTTTTTATTAATGATTTTTACTTCTTTTTGCAAGGCAGAAGAATTGTTTTTTTCTTGAAAGTTTCTTTGCTTCAGAGGACCATTTAAATCTTTTAAAACCTAACGTATATATTCTGTAATTTTCTCTGTGACCAATAGCGACATGGTCTACTCCAAGAATTTTTATCCTGTCTGAGAGCGTGGCGTCTCTTTAAAAAATATACACATATACGGATTTTATTATTATTTATTAAGTATTTGTTTGAAATGTGTAGGCTTCGTGTTTTCGTACAATACTGTGGTTGTAATTTCCCATATATAAATGTGTATTACATTGATTTTAGCGCTTTATGTGCGAAGGTATTTATAAAGAATATTTTCGGCAAAGAAATGTAATTCAAACATTCTTTTTTTGTTAAAAATTGCATTTTAATATGAAAATGGGACTGTTTCAATATTGTCTATAAATGTGATAATCAGAATGGCGGTTACCTATTTTGTATATGTGTTAGAACAGGACTGTTTTTATTTTTTAGTTTTTAAACCGATTTTTCACGCAGTCATCGCGCACGTATTTCAGACAAAATCGTGTTAAACATATATGACAAGACCTTTTTTTTTCCCCTTCGTTGACTCGTTTTTCTGCTTTCGTCGGGAAATTCCGTTGAAAACGCCAACTTTGACAGTGTTTTCTGTAAGATCTATTGTGTTTACAAAAAATACGGAAAATTTCTTTCGATTACAAAGTTCTGAATAACAACACCCGCCAATTTCATGCGTTCTCGAGCAAAACTAGTTAAAACGTATGCCGTAAAATTGTCTCTTTGAATTTAAGAACATCCTTAAGAAATAAAATCATACAAATTTCAGGTTCATTTAAGAATATTACCATGGGCCCGGTCAACACCGGGTGGGTCAGCTAGTCTATACTAATAAAAGAAAGTTTCACTCAGTGTGTGGTGGCTAGCGAAATATACTGCTCGTAGAAGTCTGAAAATTTGGGTGAGGATAGTCCAAGACAGGTCCTGATACACCTGAAGCTCAGATTTTTAATTTTTTATGACCGCCCCCAACCCACAGAGCACCTTTCAGTTTGTATGCCCTGAATTGCTCAGAACTTGCACCCCCCATCCCCCCCCCCTTTTATCAGAACTTCTTCGTTTTGGGGGCCCTTTTCCCATTTAGTTATTCTCAGTTTCAACATTCCATCTAAGACTCTGGGCCCCTTGAAATTTTTGAGCGCCATGCGTTTTTCACACCCTAATATTGTCAACCTCTCAAGGCATAACTTTAAAATTGAAACTTGGACTCCTCTCCCTGGGCCAGTACCCTCATATTTTGGACTCCTCTCCCTGGGCCAGCACCCTCATATTTTGGACTCCTCTCCCTGGGCCAGCACCCTCATATTTTTATTGGGCACCTAGTGCCCTTCTTTAAGAATTTCCCCTACTTTTTTTGCGCTTCTTTAAAATTTTATTCAAATGATTAATACATATCCTATGCTTAATTGCGACTTATTGAGATCTAAAGCGCTAAGTACGAGAACCTTTTGACATGTTTTCATCTTAGCGCCCTGCTCTCAACTATCAATTGGCCCCTTTTGGACCTCCTATTATATCTCCCTTAAAAATGGTCTGATTCACTAACTTTTTTTTGTGACAACATCTTAGGAAATCTTGCTACTACATGAACAATATAAAAATTTTTTTAGACTTCAGCTACTACAAAATTTGAATATTAATCGCCTTCTTGATGCCCTTGCCCAGCTCATTCCAGTTGAGATCCTGAACCTCTGGGGCTTGATACGAGCCCACTTGAAGTTTCTGTGCCCTAAATTGTTAATAAATTGCCCCCTTTTAATCCGACATTCGTTTTTGTGGATCTTTTTCCATTTTTTTTTTCGTTTCTACATTTCAGTTAAGACACTGGCCCCCTAGGGTAGCTTTTATGCACCATGCATTTCCCCCCCCCCCCCCCATTAATTGTGTCACATTCTCAACTTCAAAACAGAGTCTTGGACTTCTCTCCCCGAGCCAGCACCTTCATATATTTATTGGGACCCTAGGACACTTTTTTGAAAAAAAAAAATGTCTAATGATTTAATACTTATACCCTATACTTAATTTCGACTAATTGAAAATCTAAAGCGCTAAGTACTAGGGTATTTTATCATGTTTTCATCTTAGGCCTTGCTCTCAATTATCAGTAGGCTCCTTATATCAGTTGAAGTTATATCAGTTACAGTAGCCTTCCTCTTAACCGGAACTCCGCTTTACCCGGTTGACTTTTTTTCCAAACATCACGCAAAATTCAGAAAGGAAAATTTCGGTTCTGATTTCTTTAGGGTTAATTAACCGAAATTTTCATAATGTAGAATAATTTCAACTTCTTATAAAGGTATGTGAAGCGATTTTCAACAATTTAATTTGTATTAAATATTGTTCAATATTTGTTATTAGTGATAATTTTATTTCAATTCAGTTAATTACAACAAGTATTCATTTCACAAAATATAGAAAATATGTACTTTTTATAAACTACATAAATTAAAAGAACTAAATGCATCCTACGCATTTAATTAATTAAATATGCAGTTACATTTTTTAATTCTCAGGTTTTTCGCTTAACCGGCTAACTTTTGGTCCCGTTTAGGCCGGTTAAGTGGAAGGCTACTGTATATCCTTATCAGTAGGCTATTATAGTTCCCTTAAAAATGGCCCGATTCACTAGGATTTTTTCCTAACAACTTCATGGGTCCTCCAGCTACTGCATCAATAACAAAAAAATTACTCACACTTCAGCTACCACCAATTTTGAATATTAATCGCCTTCTTAGGGTCCTTGGTGCAGTTCCTTTAAAAATTATCCGGTAGTCTTGCAGTTTTCTTTAGCATAATTCTAGGGTCCTCCGGTTACTTTGTAAACCACTAAAAAATTTCTTTATACTCCAGCTACCACCTTTTTCGAATTTTAATCTTCTTTTTCGGCATCAACTTACGTTTACTCACTACAGCCGTGAATTAAAATTCGAGCTACCGTTAAAGGTAAGTGGTTAACATTAGAGGGGATGTAATTTTATCCGTAAATTAAATGTCACGTTAATGTTAAAGATAATTCGTTAAATTTACAGGAAGTGGGGGCGAAAAGCACCTTCCACTGCTTCGGGGTGCATTCTTTCTTCGGGTTCTAGGGGCCCGATTTTAACGGATATTGGTTTATTCAACCTAGACTACGATTCAGCTACTTTCTGTATTATGAAAGTTTGTCTTAGACTTCAGTTACCAACATTTTCGAACATTAAGGCTGTTCTTAACTGCCCTGCTCAACAAGCGAAAAACGTTTTGACATATTTACAAATTCATTTTTTAACGGAAAGATATAAATTTGGAAAGCCTAGCCATGGAAGCGATTTGGAATCGAACTGTTTTTCCCATTTTTTGATCAATCAATTACCTATTGAGTTATAAGCGAATTCGATCACGTGACAAACCCGTTTTTCGTCCGCTCTTGAGTGCTCTTTCAACCTTTGCGCGGAAATTCGGTTCAAAACGCCTACTTTGACAGTATTTTCTGAAAGATCTATTGCGTTTGCAAAAAATGGAAAAAACAGCTCAATTACATAGTTTCTGAACAACAACACCAGCTAGTTTCATGCATTTTCGAACAAAAATAAATTAAAACTTATGTCAGAAAGTTGCCCTTTTTGATTTGAAAACACCTTTAATGGTACATTCTTTTCCTGGTTCAATGTGCCCTATTTCAACGCTAATTGGATAATTAAGCTTAGTTTACTTTTCAGCTACTTTCTGCATTATAGAAGTTCATTTTAAACTTCTGTTACCACCATTTTCGAACATTAACGGCGCATTCTTTTCTCGGTTGTTGTATGTTCTATTTTAACGGAAATAGATCCATTCAACTTAGCTTACGATTGTTTTAAAGATTATAGTTCCACCGCCAGGATTCGCATTCTTATCTCGGGTTCTATGGGCTCGATTACTACGGTGTTTACTCATTCATCTTGGTTTTCGATTGCCTCCGGCGCGTACGGAACACTCCTGGCATACGCTGCCTTTGGTAGCGGGGACCCAGGCCACAGGTTCGTTCAGAAAGAGGTTTCTCGGGAATATACTAGACGCTGCCGAAGTCAGTGGGCCATCCCTAAAAACAGGTTCATTTGAACTACTTTATGAATATATAAAATCATACAAACTTGAGTTTTGTTTACGTTATTATAACGAGCACGGACAACGCCGGGCGGGTCAGCTAGTTACTATATATATATTTACTATATATATGTATATATGTAACTTCAAAACAAAATTACGCAGAACTTCTTTGAGTGACAAGAGGGCGCACAAACTTTACTTGCTCCAGGGCGCTGAATATGTAGCTACGCCACTGAATTTGTTCAATCTCATTTAGAAAAAAAAAAAAAAAGCACAAGGGCATGAACGTCCTTTTCGAACAGTTTTCATTAAATGTAGGCGACTATTTATTATTATACGTTTCCCCCATTTCTAAAGATCTTTAAAAATATTCTTCTTTCACTCAATAACGAAAATTTTTCTGATACAGTTAAGAAGTAATTTTCTTTCTCTTTGCCTAAAATTTTCAGCTTCTCACATTCATGCGCCTAAGAATTGAATACCGTTTCCCATTTTCTTATAAATGCCATGATTATAAATAACATGATTTATAGTCATTTGCTACTCGATAAAATCAGTCTACAAAGTCAAATTTGCCGTCATTTTTTGACAGATTTTTATATATTTTCTGTATAGTTTGAATACTTGCAAATATCTTTATAAATAAAAGAAATTCATGAATATGTCAGAAAGTTGCTGGTTTAGATTGGAAAACAGCCTTATAAAACACAGAACACAGTTTAATTCCATGAGCTTGAATAATCATATCTGCAAATGTAATGCCTTTAACATTAAAATTATTTCGAAAATGTGTCAGAAAGTAACGCATTTATACTTGAAAATAGATTTAAATGAAGCATGCGCTAAATAGTTGAAGACAATTTTGTCATAATCTTATAATAAACTTAACCTTAATCATACTTTTTCACTTAAGGCTCCTGTCTCTGCCGGCGAAGGCACTCACGAGCTAATGCTAATCTTATGGGGAGGTATTTTTCTAATGTCTCGTTTGCATTTCGACATTTTTTAATAATTTTTTTTTTTTGCATTGGATAGCCGAGGTTCGTCTCTACATCGCACCTTTTTTACTTTCTCGATTTTGGTTGGAGATATTTTTTAGAATGACACTTTCATTTTCAGAACCGGTTTTGAAAGTGAAAGTAACTTTATAAAAAATATCTGCGACCAAAATCGAAAAAGTAAGAAAGGTGCGCTGTAGAGACGGATCTCGGCTATCCAAGGCAAAAAAAAAAAAAAAAATATATATATATATATATATATATATATAAAATTTCAAAATGGGAGCGAGATATTAGAAAAATCCCTCCCCATAGGATTAGCATTAGCTAATGAGTGCCTTCGCAAGCAGGGACAGGAGCCTTAATGTTTTTTATTGTTATATGACAAATAGAAAAAAAAATGTTTAGCAAATTCACGGAACACAAGAAAAAAAAATTAGACAAAAGTTCAAAAAGCAAACAAAAAAATGCCCTAACTCTGCTTTCCTACTGCCTACACCCATAGCATGAAACAATTTTTGGCTTTCAAGCAATTACTTTCTTGTTCCATTTGTATAAAATGACATTTTGTTATCTTTCTAATTTCCTTCAACAAACATTCTAGTTAGTTTCCAAGTGATATTTCATCATTAACCAAATCTGCTGTCAAATACATAATGTCAACAGGAAAATCATTAACATTTAGAAACACGTCTTTTTTGTGACTACGTTTTAGTGAAGACGTTTAACCATTGCTTAACTAATTATCGATTAACTTGAGCAGCATATGTCTATTTCCATTCATCCAGTATACGATCATTGCTTTTAAAATGTAAAGATGTACGAAAACATGTGGTGGCTAGTTAGTGCATCTGGATTTAATTTTTTCGGGAGAAAGAAATGTTCCTACTTAGAACGCGTTTCGAGAATTGTATCGCAAGCAAGATAATATTAAACAACTAATCTAATGGGGTTCTGAACGCAAAATGTTTGGCATATTCCATTGCATTCAAACAGTTAAAAGATCTAAAAGTTTTTTTTTTTTTTTTTTTTTTTTAAGAAAGTTAAAACGTATATTATGTTGAAAAAATAAAAAGTAGGGAAATTGTTAGAGGGGATCTAGAGGAAGCTAGGGGGGGGGGGCTCAGCCCCTATCGCCCCAATCTGGTTACGGGTCTGCTCTCGATTAACAATCGAGTACGGAACTTCAATTTGGATACAGCCCTTCAAATGCGCTCGTTTTAAAATAATTAATTTCTGGGTCATTCCATGTCAATTCAACCAAATTTTTTAAGGTTTGTAACCCGACCCCCAGGGATTTGGATGAAACTCGGTGTATATACTAATTCGATCATGATATGAATACATCAGAAATTTTTCCTTCCTAGACCTCATAGTTTGTAAATATGGGGGTCCAATTTTTGGATTTTTCTCAAATCGCACATTTCTGAGTCTGTATTTTAGGTAGCTTTCATTACAAAAAGCTACCTATTGCAGCCGTTCGGAGGAAAGCGATTTCAAAAAATTTTGGTATATTTTCAACGATCATGACCCCCAGACCCCGAAACCACCCTCCGTTCAAAAGTTGATATATATATATATATATCCATATATATATATATATATATCTGACCTTTGTCATACTGTAACTCTCGAATTTATGAACCGATTTGGATGTAATTCGGTATGTACATAGTACATACCAATGTCTCGACCGAGTTCGTTGGCCAGCTTCATCCGCCATTTTGTTTCAAAATGGCGGCCATTTAAAATTTTTTTTTAAATTTTAAATTTTAAATGTGGTACCAAATAATTGAAAATGGAAAAATATTTTTTTCTTATGTATTTGACCTTTATACAAAGATTCCGGAGCAGTTTTTGTTTCGCCTATATCTTAAAAAATGGCTGAGTTATAGCATTTTGATTTTCTAGCGTGGCTGACATTTTGAAACGTCCTGAATTTTGTCACGCGATAAAAGGCGTATTTATGAACCGATTTGGATGTAACTTCGTTTGTACATAGTACATACCAATGGCTCGACCGAGTTCATTGGCCAGCTTCATCCGCCATCTTGTTTAAAAATGGCAGCCATTTAAATTTTTAAGAAAAATTTAAATTTGAAATGTGGTACCAAAAAATTGAAAATTGAAAAAATATTTTTTTCTTATGTATTTAACCTTGATACAAAGATTCGGGAGCAGTTTTTGTTTCGTCTATATCTTAAAAAATGGCTGAGTTATAGCATTTTGAATTTCTAGCGTGGCTGACATTTTGAAACGTCCTGATATTTGTCACGTGATAACAGGCGTATTTATGAACCGATTTGAATGTACCTTGGTGTGTACATAGTACATACAAATTTCTCAACCGAGTTCGTTGGCCAGCTTCATCCGCCATCTTGTTTCAAAATGGCGGCCATTTAAAAAATTTAAAATTTAAAATGAGATACCAAAAAATTGGAAAATGAAAAAGATTTTTTTCGTATGTGTTTGACCTTAATACAAAGATTCGGGAACAGTTTTTGTTTCGTCTATATCTAAAAAAATGGCTGAGTTATAGCATTCTGAATTTCTATTGTGGCTGACATTTTAAAACGACCTGGTTTTGTCACGCGATAACAAGCATATTTATGAACCGATTTGGATGTTACTTGGTATGTACATAGTACATACCAATGTCTCGACCGAGTTCGTTGACCAGCTTCATTCACCATCTTGTTTCAAAAGTGTTGCCATTTAAAAAAAATTAAATTTAAAATTTAAAATGAGGTATTAAAAAATTGGAAAATGAAAAAGATTTTTTATGTGTTTGGCCTTGATACAAAGATTCCGGAGCAGATTTTGTTTCTGAAAATTTGTTCTTTTGTTTATATCTTAAAAAAATGGTTGAATTATAGCACTTTGAATTTCTAGTATAGCTAACATTTTGAAACGATCTTGTATTTGTCACGCGATAACACACGTATTCGCCTACTTCCATGTAAGAAGGCATGTGGATAGTATACATCAACATCTCAGACAAATATAAGTTACTTTAAATAAAAGCAGCTTGGATAAAGCTGACTAATTTCGCGAAATTCTCATTCATAATGATTTAATATTGATAAAAATTAGTATTGAATCTCCTATATTCGGTTTCCACTAAATTGAGCTTCGTGTGTTTGAATAATATAAGTTGGCTTTTTTAAAATAAGGAATTTGAAAGCTACTTCTTCTCCCGGCACTGGCCGGAAGGACTTTTTAGACTGCAGTTCCATTTTCAAAAAATTGTTTCTCTGGATCTAAAATGCGAATCATCTTAAAAATATGACCGTACGTACATCAAAAGACACAGATTTTAATAAAAAAATATTTAAAAAATTAATTTTAAATATTTAGGACCAAAAAATTAAACCAAAGTTGAAAGTTATGGTTATTTTTCCAAATTTTTGTGACTTTACGAAAAAGGCTCTACACAAAAAGGCAAATGAAATTTCCAATTTCTTTTTGGTTTAAATAAAAGTTTACACTTCGGGCTTTCTAGTTATGAAATAAAAATGATGTCTTTCTCATGACTTAGGCAAAATTTTGGCCTGTTTTGGGAAAATGCACCAATCAAGAAAAAAAATATCTCTGCCTAATTTTAGCTGAGGTACCTAACTAACTACTGTAGTTCCTATGACTTGTTGAATATATTATTCAATGTTTCTTTCTTCCTTTCTTTTGCAAAGTAAAGTTTTTGCCTTTTTTTTCCTTTCTTCTGAGTAAAAGGGGGGAAAAGTCTATGACTGCAGTCTATCCTCCCTCCATTAAATTTTGTGCATAATCCTTATCTTTTCATTATTTATTCATTCATATATTTTCTTTTATTATTAGCAATTTTCTAAATTTAAACAAACCCTTAATTTTGTGTTTACAATATAACTGTAAACAAAAAATCTTTTGTTGATATAGAATAAGAAAATGCAATAATGACTTTTTAGTCATCAAATTTTCAATATGTTTTTTTTCTGTGTGTATGTGTGTTTGAATTAAAACATTTTATTTATATGTAACATTCTTTTAAAACTTTCTATCTTATTATCTTGGATAATTTTAATCCTTTTAAATATGTTTTTTATAGTTTAAATACCTTATATTTAACAAAGCCTAGTTCATGTCTACAGTATGAAACATATTTTTACACCTGCCTTGTATAAACAAATTCTGACAAAGGCAGGATAAAATTATTTAGTTAAGGCAGGTGTTTTCGAATCTGTTAATCAAATTATTATTAGTCTGCTGTTTCTCATAATAGAAAGGGGGATCTATTTTTCCTTGTGCTGCAAATGAAAATAATAGATGAATTTGAAGTAAGTAATTATGCTGCAAGACCGTCATGAAAACTTCTGAGAGAAAAGAGAATCTTATCTATGCCAGAAATAAGAAAAATTAAGGCCACAGCTACAGGTCCAGAAACTATTGAACTAATTGAAAAGTTTTATAATTGTAATGAATATTGAAGAATCATGGCTGGAAAAAAATGTAGTTAGCATTGCTAAGAATGTACTATGCACAAAAGCGATTGATATTATGTGTATCTACATGAGTTGTATTCTTTTTTTTAAACGGGAATTTCCAAAAAAACTTGAGAATTATAACTCTAGGTATTCAATCCAGTATTAGCAGCACTGTTCATTTAATTGAATTTGTGACAAGCTAAGTAAAATATTTGGAAAATGTTATTCCACTCTTTTATAACGAAAGCTAAATCTAATTTCCCAAAAAAAACTAAAGCAAACTTTGGCCCTCAAAAAGCTATCGTTTTGTAGGATTTCAGTAAAAATTTTACTTTTCTTATTCAAGATGAGGCTTAAAGTTACCATTGGACAAAAGAAGCTGCACTTTTGATCCAGCTGTTATATACACTCTATCTCTCAGTATTAGATTATCAGCAAGCAATATACACATTTTATCTTATGATATGCAACATGATGTCACTCTTGTGTGTTTGACACAGAATGAAGTGATATCATTTGTAAAAGAGATATTTCCTGACGTAAAGAAAGTCCTTGACTTTTGTGATGGGTGCTCTGGCAATATAAAAATTTGCAAATTTTCATAAACCTTTACCAAAATGAAGGGAATTTCACCTTAAGATATTTAAATTCTTTTCTGGGGATGGGCCAAGGAGGGGAGATAGCCACCGATTTAATATTTTAGAGACTAAATCACGAAGATCTTCTAATTTACCGATGTTTTGTTGTGTTATTATGTTTGGAGTTACAGTAAGATAGGAAAATTGACATATATATTAGAAGGTTCTCAATGATGCTTATTCATAATAAATATAAATTTTAAATTGCACAAAAAAAGAATGTTGCAAAATAAGTCTAAGTGATACTGCAAAAGTACGTCATTTATTTCTATATTTATATTTAGCTCAGTTATATTTTTGAATTTCAATCTTTTAAATGTAATGTTTATTCTGATTTTTTAGCTTTAAAAATTTGCATATAATTTAACAAATTCTTTATTTGTTACATAAAAAAATACAACAATCTAAATTTTTAAATTATTTATAAGCAATTTTATTTAATGTATTAGATTTAATTAAAGATTATTTCAATTTTAATAAAAATGAAGTTTTTCTCCTAGCTTATGTAAAAATTTTGCCCTGTTTTGGGAAATTGCACCATTCAAGAAAAAAAAAATATCTCTAATATGTCTAATTTAAACTGTGGTACCTAAATAATTACTGTGGTTCCTATAACTTGTTGAATTTATTTAATATAAGTGCTTCTTCTTCTTCTTTTTTTTTTTTTTTACAAAGTAAAGTTTTTGCTTTGTTTTTTCTGAATAAAATGTGAAAAAATCTATGATTTCAATATCTACACCCCCTCCATTAAATATTGTACATATTCTTTACATACTACCTTTGTGAAAGTATTTATAGAAATGGTATACCACTGAATCCAATGATAGATGTTCATTTATGTGACAAACATATGCGATAAGATTGCGAACAACACGATTTCAGATGAAGTGTGATATGTACCAATAACATACAAATTTTCTACTGTTATAAAAATAAATAAATCAGTCTGATTTTAAGGGTTCATTTTAGGGAATAAATCAAAATGATTAATAAATTTATATTTAAAATGACCAGCAATTATTTAGGTACCATAAGCAACGTTAAAGATATTTATCTCTTGATAGGTACAGCATCCCAAAATAAGTCAAAAATTTTGCATAAGCCATGAGAAAGACATCATTTTTATTTCATAAATAGAAAGCCCAAAGTGTAAACTTTTATTTAAAACAAAAAGAAATTGGAAATTTCATTTGCCTTTTTGTGTAGAGCCTTTTTCGTAAAGTCACAAAAATTTGGAAAAATAACCATAACTTTCAACTTTGGTTTAATTTTTTGGCCCTAAATATTTAAAATTAATTTTTTAAATATTTTTTTATTAAAATTTGCGTCTTTTGATGTACTTTCGGTGATATTTTTAAGATGATTGGCATTTTAGATCTAGAGAAACAATTTTTTTGAAAATGGAACTGCAGTCTAAAAATACAGACTCAGAAATGTGCGATTTGAGAAAAATCCAAAAATTGGACCCCCCATATCTCACAAACTATGAGGTCTAGGAAGGAAAAATTTCTGATGTATTCATATCATGATAGAATTAGTATATACTTCGAGTTTCATCCAAATCACTGGGGGTCGGGTTACAAGGTCTGGTTGAATTGACATGGAATGACTCTTCTCGGAAACCTTTGGTACGAATTGCATAAAAATTTGTTTTTAGGCTAATTGAAGGGTGTAGAGTTCATTTATGCTGTCAGAACTGTGTACTGCTATTGAAGAAAACAAAGTTATGGTTTGTTTTAATATGTACGTGGCCCCCTAAGCAAATTTTATATACATCATTTAAAAGTAGACATTATTTCCAATCGTTCGGTACAAGTAACTTTCTTCTACGATAATTTGTTCAGGAGTTAGTAGGGGGTGTTTACTTTTTTTTTTTCACGACTGTACATCGGACGTGCCAAATGTAAATATTACGGGCATGATCCCTAGTACAATGATCGAACTAAATGTAAATATCATGGGCAAGGCCCGTGGTGCAACAGTAAGCCTAACAGGAGGCAGGGCTCTCTACCTGATTAGCTTCCTTTTCTTTTTGCTTGGCGATCCTTTGACAGATTTTGCCAAATAGCTCGATAATCCAAAGAGAACCTTTCTTCTCATTCAGGAGCCAGTTTATGTATTTTATCAGTCGACATGCTTGAAAATTGTGTGTTTTTTTTTTAATTCTTATTAAATAAATATTTTAAATAAATGAGGTTTTGTACACGATATTTATAATTTTTATAGATCTTAGTAAAAGAGGTGTGTGTGTGGGGGGGGGGGGAGGGAAAATTTAGATCAATGATTACTTATTTATTTTTATAAATTTTGTTTTAGTTTTGAGATAATTACAGCAATAATTATAATTGTGTTAAATTATGTGCGTTTTTATAAATTTCATTCTTTTCATGTACAAGAAATTTTGTCAATTCTGGGCATCTGATCTTCATTGAGTTTAACTTCATAAAAAAGACACTTTTTAAAAAAATCTATTTCGAGTT
This sequence comes from Maratus speciosus, assembly GCA_963932465.1. NCBI lineage: Eukaryota > Metazoa > Arthropoda > Arachnida > Araneae > Salticidae > Maratus > Maratus speciosus. Next base: position 15,384,783 of record OZ010797.1, read on the forward strand.
CCTGTTACTGCATTGCAAAGAAATTATTTTCAATTTATGTAGATTATTAAAACCCGAATGCTTGTCTAGTAATGGGCCTTTATGACAACCAAGCTTTTAAATCTTATTTTCTTTGTTGTATGTCAACAACATTTTGGACATTTTCGTTTTCAGCTGAAAATAGGAAGATTACCGAAATTCGGTTTCGGTTTTAAAAACCTGTTTCGGTCTATCCTTAATTATCACTATCACTATTTTCCGTTCACCTCCATTCTTATGACAAGTAAGTAGACAACATCAGCACAACAGAATTTCATTTAATTTATTGGTAACATCTGGATTTAACAATGAAAACAATTACTTGCAAGTTACTAATATTCGCTGATTTTTAATATTGGCAAGCTATAACTTCATGTTTTAGTAAATTGATTGTAAAAATAAAATAATATATAAAGCAATTTATACATAAGAAACTTTCACCCTACACTTGAGATGTTAATTTGCAGTTGTTTGAAATGTATAAATCTGTATTTCTGAAGTGTTATTTCCTTTTTCTTTCATTATTTTTTGTTAAAAAGGTATAAAATTGTTTTATATTCACAAGTCTGAAAACATCCAAACAAGTAAAAGTACAAAACAAGTAAAAAAACAAGTAAAAGTGTGAAAATTATTAGAATAGTTGTGAAATTTACAATAAAATCTTGTTATATTAAAGAAATGATACATTATTTAAAAAATATTGATACATTTAATGTTTAGTGTGCATCCTCTTGTTTTTCATTAAAGATTCGATACGTTTTGCATACTTTACTTTGTATGAGGTTTTGGCAACTAATTTGTATTTCGTTGTCATGGAGCCAAATTAGGATGAGTCTTTTTATCAGACCATTCTTATTTGTGAGGTTGCATTTCTTTAATTTTCAATTAATGAAAACACTTCCATGGCCTGGAAACAGTCCAGATATGAACCACATGGAGAATCTTTTGGCCATTGTAAAGAAAAAAATTAAAGAAATGCAACATCACACACAAGAATGGTCTGATAAAAAGACACATCCAAATTTGGCACTATGACAACGAAATACACACTGATTGCCAAAAATCATACAAAGTATGCCAAGACGTATCGAATCTTTAATAAAAACAAGGAGAGGCACACTAAATATTAAATGTATCAATATTTTTAAAATAATGTATTATTAATATAACAAGCATTATTAAATGTATTATTAATATAACATACAACAATGTATTATTATATAACTTTAATATAACAAGATTTTATTGTAAATTTCACAATTATTCTAATAATTTTCACACCTCTGTAGACAAAATTTTGTGTTGTTCCCTTAACACATTCTCCCCTTCGCCTCCAACTTTTAATACTTAGAAATCTGTCATTTTGCTAGGAGATAAAAAATGAACTGGAAATTTCGGAGGCACAAGATTGTTTTTAATGACTGAGTTCCATTTGTTCATTACAGCTACAAAGTAACAAACAGAGCAAATGTTTTTGTACCGAACCTAACACTTAGAAATCAGGAATTTTGCTAAGAGATGAAAGATGAAGCGGAAATTTCTTATGCATAAGATGAATTTTTAATTGTTACAATTTGTTCATTTCAGCTACAAAGTAACAAACAAAGCATTTTTTTTAATACCGAACATAATACTGAAAAATTTGTCGTTGTGCTAAGAGATAAAAGATGAAGCGGAAATTTTGTATGCATAAGACGAATTTTTAATTATTAGTATTTGTTCACTGCACCTATAAAATAACAAACAGAGCAATTTTTTTGTACTTTTGTACCGATCCTAATACTTGGAAATCTGCAAATTTGCTAAGAGATAAAAGATGAAGCAGAAATTTCGGAGGCCACAATATGAATTTTAATAATTGAGAATTTTAATTATTCAGTACTATTTGTTTATTGCAGCTACTAAGTAACAAACAGAGCAATTTTTTTGTACTTTTGTACACTGAAAACAAAATCAAAACCATTACAATCCATAGAGGAAACATTTCCAAAAATGTAGTGTAAACTATTAATTCTCTTGAGTTACTGAATAAATTGGAATCGTTGCACTCATCTCTGCGCAAAATATTTGAAGCAAATACATTGTAAAGAAAACGTTACAGTCCATAGCGGAAATGCTTCCGAAAATGTAGTGTGGACTATGAATTCTCTTGAGCGACTTATTAAATAGACGCTTTCAGTATGACGTCAATCATGGCGTTTTGCTTGGAAACTGACTCCAAACAAATGGTTGCTATGTTTCATATCTTATTAAATATAAATTGTAGAAAATGTTACCACTGCATATAAAGTATTAAAACATATATATATGAGATATAGCTGCAAAATATAGCTATAAAATATAATAAAAATAGAAAACACGGCATAGCAACGGTTTGTTTGGAGTCAGTATCCAAGCAAAACGTCATACCTGACGTCACGACTGAAAGCGTCTATTGGAAAAGTTACTCTCATTTACACGTAAAGTATTTCATGCGAATATTCGGATTCTCTGCACATGCCCAATGTGTTCTACAAACGTCATGATCACGTGACTTTTATTGTTCTGGGGTTGAAAGTAACGAAGAGAAGTAACGTATATTTTGAGAAAAGTAAGCAATTATGTTTTATAATATTTTTATTTAAGAAAGTAATATGCTTTTTAAAAGAATTAATATTATTCGATTGAATTTTATTGAATAATAATATTAGAGTTACTGTTTATAGTATTTTGCAGATACGAAGTTAAATAATTCGTTCGAAGTATATACTCTTGTCCATGAATCTATGATAGATATAAGATACTACATAGCTGATTAACGAATAATAACCATGGAAGAAGGAATACACGAATATTGGGAAAGTCCATTTTTTCATTGGCGTGATGTGCAGAAGTGGAAATATCTGGTCACAGAATTATTGCATCAGCTTTAATTTTAGAAAATTTCAATTAATAGAATTTTCAATAAAAAGTTTAGAAATCATTATAAGAGATTTTTAAATATTTTATTAAATTCAATCATTTCAATTATTTAAATCAAAATGCATATATTTAGAAAAATAATTTTGTACTTTTTATTTATTTTTTATATTTTTAAATCACGGCATAATATTTTGGTATTATTGTTTATACCTGAATTATTATAAATAAAAAAGTATTTTTTCACTTTTAATTTATTTTTAGATCACGGCATAATACTTTGGTTTTAGCATAACGCATATATTTATTTTCTTTGTAAACAAAGTTTTAGAGGCAGAAATTATGCATTAAATTATTTCTTTTTTAAAAGGAATTGATGATAAGTTATATCATCAACGTCAAAGCAAAAGTATTTTGGATGCTGCATTCCTTTCGAACACTTCGGATCCTATCGCTAGAAGCTGCACCCTATTTCTGTGCTCAATGATAAAAAAAAAAAAAAAAAAGGAAAACGAGTTTTTAAAATTAAAATTATTTTTTAACTTAATTAAATTTTTAAAATAGAAACTTTGTATTTTTTCATTCAAATCATTCTCTACAATTTAAAAAAAAATGATTTATGAATCATTATTATAAATGCTCAATGATTTTTTAAAAAAGGGGTTTCTTTTAACTTAATTAAATTTTAAAACCAGAAACTTCAGATTTTTTTGTTCAAACTTTTTTAACAGTTTAAATAAATATTAAAAAGTAAAGATTTCCATTTTTTTTCAAATCCTCCTCTACTTGGATTCGATTCCACGATTTACCCATTAGGAGAGAAAAGACATACCACAGAGATATTGGTAACCAGACCGAAGTAGCTTATAACAAAATTTGAAACAAATCTCAATTCTGTCAACACATGGCTCCGCTTCTGCGCATTTCTCAAATAATATATTTTAATAAGTTCTTATATAATGATTGTTAAACGTTTTATTGAAATTTCTATAAATTGAAATTTTCTAAAATTGAAGCTGATGCAATAATTCTGTGACCAGATCTCTCCACTTCTGCACATCACCCCAACGAAAAAGTGGTCTTTCCCAGTTTTCATTCTTCCATAGGAAGCCATCTAGGAATCAGACGCTAGTGCTCTGGACTTCAAAACACAGAGTTTACAAGTATTGCGATTGCAACGCCATCTGTTAGCGGTTTTTGCAACTAATTTTTAAAACTTCTGTACAACATTTTTGAAGCTTAGCTAATAAACAAACCGTTTACCGCATAATTCTATTGATCTTTGTTTTTGAGATATTTAATTTTGAAATCAGGGTCTTATTCGCTGGACACCCTGTAGTTAAAATACCTTCATTATTGTTAAAGTAACAAAAGAAAATTAAAGTTTGGGGATATACACTGTAATTCTGACTGTATAAGTGAATTGCGATCCTGATTTACTGGACAAAAAAATTGCCTGTTTTGATGCTTATTTTGATGATGCGCCCCTGAAATTTTCTATCATTTTGTTTAGAAACACCCTGTTTGCGAAAAAGCAAGAAACGGATTATTTACCAGACAATACTCAGTAACTTGCATTTCCACATTTATTAATTCCCATGAACAAATGATATGTCATTAATGGTTAATTTTTTTAAGTGACATTTTTAAAACAACAAATAACATAAAATCATTCTCTTTTATTTAAAGATTCTAATTATTCTGAATATCTTTATTAATTGACAGTTAAAAGTAGAACTTGTGTAACGTTTAAAAAAATATTTTGAAGAGGTTTTTTAAGTATTTGGGAAACCGAATAGTTTGATATTTGGCCTAACCGAATATTCGGTAGTATGGCCGAATAGCGAATAGATACCGAATATTCGGTGCATCCTTAATCAAATATCAGATTCAAACAAATATTAGAAAATTGCTGAAACTCTAAAATAACTCATCAGATTTTATTGCAATAAAAACATATGCATTAAATAAATTTTTATGCATAAAAATTAATAATTATCAAAAAAAATTCCTAAAGCCTTACTATTCGAACTCCCTGAAGGTGAGACATATATCTTTAATGAGTACTTTGATCAATTTTAAAAATACATGTGAGAATTTTTTTTTTCAGCTGCTTCTCAGCTGTGTGCAAATTGATCTTGGGAAAACTCGTCAAAATCATTGACGAGTTTTTCTAATCACAATGGTTTTCTTCTAGCCAATTCTCAAATAAGCACAAAGAAAATAATAACATTTAAATCCCACTGATGACGGTCTTGTGATGACTGAAAACGTTATGGGGTTTTCTAATGTATTTTAAATAATTTTAAATTATATATATGCACATGAAAGTAATTCTTGTACATTTATTTGTGCTTTTCATATGAGTATTAATTAAAAATGTTTCCTTTTCTGTAGAAAAATAAAGATATATACATAGCATTCATTAATGTTCAAATATGTAGTTTTTTTATCGGAAAAAAAATCAGAATTTCTTTGAAAAATCGGATTAACATGAAACTATCTCATAATAAGGAACACACAATCCGAAAAAATTACCGCTTTACCTTCACTTGCAGAAAATCACTGACGAAAATTTTTTTATACTTACAGATCACAAAATTTGCAAATTTCGTGACCTATTCATGACGTTCGTTGGCTGATTATCTCATGACTGATTGAATTTCATGATTTTTTTTTCGCGATCATCTGACGAAATTTGCGACTTTTTCCGCGATCGATTTACGGAAATCTCGATTTTTTTCTGAAAGCATTATACGAAATGGATTTTTTTTCGCGCGAGCACTTGCCAAATTTCACAATATTTTTCCGCGACTAACTGACGAAATTAGATATTTGTTTTCGTGATTTTTTTGACAAAATTCACGATTCCTTATCACTATCATTTATTGAAATCGTGATTTTGCTTCTGCCACCGACTAATAATATTTGTGATTTGTTTGCGCGAGAGTTAGACAAAATTTTGGACCTTATTGCCCGATCGTTTGACGAATTTCTCCTCGATTGTTCGACTAAATTTTCGTGATTTTTTGCGCAATCTTTTGACGAAATTTGCTATTTTTTCGGCAACCTTTTACGAAATTCGCGATTTTTTTGACAATCCTTTTACAAAATTCAAGATTTCTGTTTGTGCAATCATTTGACGAAATCTGTATTTCTTTTGGCGATCTCTGATGAAATTAGTGATATTTTCCATGGTCGTTTGAAGAAATTAGCGATTTTTTAAGCGACCATTTTGAGATTTTTTTTTTTTTTTTCAAAATTTTCAAGATTCGCGATTTTTTTCTGCGATCCATTGACGAATTGAGTTTGCGGATTTTGAAAGAAAGAAAAATTGCGGACTTTCACGAAAAAAAAAATTGTGGAATAATCACATGCTCGTGAAAGGGCAATGAGAAGGGCATGGAGACAAAATCACATAGAGCATGTTTTATTGTGCGGTATTTTTTTTTCTGTGTGATTTGTGCAGTTCTGCAAGTTGTGCAATTTTCCACGTTCCCTGTTCCTCAAAGAAAAATTTTCCTTGTCCTTCGTCAGGAAACTCATGAAATGGTGCCCCTGTTAGTAAAACTTCGAAAGGGACTAGAAAAAAGCTCCATTTAAACAGGTTTCAGTCTTAGCAAGTATAATTGTATGATGTTTTTTCAACGAGATTTGATTTTTTTTCCCTTCTAGAAAGAAATCTGTTATAGACAGGTTTCATTTTTACAAGTTTTACTCTAATACATCTCTTTTCAGAGCTATACTATAGAGCGGATGGTTTAACAGTCAGTGAGGATACCTGTAAAAATGAAACCTGTGTATAATAGAATCCTGTCTAAAAAGGAAAAAAAATCATGTCTAATGTATTAAAATTTTACCTTCTAAGACGGAAACCTGTCTAAAACGAAATATTTCATTGGTTCTGAGTTTCCGTATTCAAAGTTTTTACTGTTATTGTAAGCATAAGTCAGTAAACGTTTCTCATACGGGGGGGAAGTTAAACCCCCCTGGATCCTACCTTTAGCTATATAGCATCCGTCAGAAAATGTTTGCCCCCCCCCCCCCCAAGAAAATTCTGAAATGGCGCCCCTGGTTGCTTTCCGGCAACATATCCAATTTAAGCTTCTAAAATACTATTAGAATAATTTTGAAGCTATAATGTCTAACGTTGCCAATAAAATACATTCTGAAAATATTATTAAATCGATTTTCAAGATGTTGATGGCAACACTTGTGCTGTTTAAAAATAAAGATAGATTTATTTTTTCACTTGTTGCTACATGTTCTTTTTGTTTCGTTTGGAAGCTTGCGAAATACCCTATTTTGTTCTGCAGTGAGCAAGTAAAATTTATTTCTTATCATAGTTCCTAAAATTTTTGTATGTTTAATATTATAAAATTTTATGGAGGAAAATTATTTTTTCAATTAAAGACCAGTATTGCCGATTAGTAACAAACAGTTTTTTAGCTGTAAACCATACTTAAAACAAAATAGGATTTTTTGAAGTACTAGGGGGCTCGGCCCCCTACGAGCTACGCTCGCCAACCCCCGTTCAGACACTGCAATCTCTAAAAGCACGCTAATTTGATCGGCTTTAAAAAGATTTTGAAAGATTGAATTATAATTTAAAAAACAGTGGCGATCTCCCTATAAACGGGTTTCTATTAATTTCTCTTTGATTGGGGAATTTTAAGGAAAAATCAGCTGCTGTTAAAAGATACAATGGCAGTTTTCGTCTTTGAATAAATAAAATCAGTTAAACATTTCAAAATAAGCTAATATAAAATGAATTACGTAAACAGTCTTTTTCTCCCGGTATTTTTTAACAAAGCGAAAAGAAAGTTCTTTTAAATAAGACATTTTAAATGTATCGTTTTTAATCTGACGTACTTTTCACCAAACTTTTCTTTCTCTTTTTAATATTCACGTGAAAATACTTTTGTTAGAAATGAAATATTATTTTCGCTGTCCTAACAAAAATAGTTGAAAAGATCATCTCAAAATATCAAATAAATGTCTCGCGCAATTTTTAAATTTAAACTGTTTTGCAATATTATTTTTTGTTCATTTTACGTAATAAGTGTAATGTGACGTAATTTCTCCTATTTAAGACTTCTAACGCATGTTAATGAATTTATTATTTTACAATATCCTTCCACTTTTAAAATTCACGTGTAAATATAGTTTTTATGAAGTAATTTTCAATAAGTTCCTGCTTATTATACGTAATTATTTAATTCTAATTTGAAAGTTTTTTTCTGTTTATAATAGTCACATGTAAATAAATTTGTAATTTGTAGCAAACATTACCGTTTGCGCTGTTTATGCAGTTGGAAACAGTTTAAATTAATACCATTTTCTAAAATAAATAAAAAATATCTCTCGAAATGCTGAAAATTTGAATTTAAAATAGAAATAAAACCTCAAAACAGGAGTCAAATTAAAAACATAAATGCAGTCTGCACACCGAGAAATTTTAACGTATAAAATGATCTAAAAATAAATTAATTCCCATGTATAGTTTTTGCTTGTATAAAACATTTTAATGGAACGATTTTGTCCAACTTTAGCATTAAATATCTCTTCAAATAATTCTTCGATTTGAAAACTGTCTGCATCAGCGTGTTTATCAAACATTTCTCTATAATACCGCCGATTTTCATATATTTGTATGCAATATTTTTCATAATATTAACGGAGAAAGACCTCCAGTCACAAAAAATTCAAAACTGGCAGAGGTGGCGGTGACAGCGTAAGTTACCTTTTTTTAGAATAGAGAGATTTTTCCCATGATTTATTTAAAAAATGAAAGTCGAAAACATTATTAAAATGATTTTTGAAAAATTAGGCATTTAAGGGTTAGAGGTGGGTCACGTACCAATAAATATTAGTAACTGCTGCTCTTCACAAAGGACTGGCTTTGCATTTGTGAGAAGAAGAATATACAGGGTTAGCATAAATGAATGACTGTAGATTATAAACATTTGTATTTTAAAAACTATTACGCATATTGTTATATATAAGTGATATATGAGAAAAAGAAACACATTTCAAGTTTTTTTTTTTTTTTTTTTTTGTGTTACAAATGTTTCATCTATGAACTTTTCGTAACATGACAAACATCTAGTCTGCAAACACGTTCGTTCTACACATTTTGCAGTTTTACACCGTAAATGGTCCTTAATGCAGCCAGCCCTTATGCGCTCTAAAATATTCATGGTGTATAAATGCTGCATTATTTATTGTTTTCATGCATCAGTTCTGAATTAAGAAACGCTGACAGTATAAAACTGCAAAACGTGTGAACTGATCTTGTTTGAGAAGAGATGTTTGTCGTGTTACGAAAGGTTTGTACATTGAACAGTTGTAACAGAAAAAAAAAACTTAAAATGCTTTTCTTTATTTTCTTATATCACTTACTATAATATGAGTAATAGTCTTCAAAATATAAATTATTAAAATCCGGTCATACATAGGCCTGCTGGAAATGAAAATAATATCGATAATGGAAGAAATCACAAAAGTGGATGAACTAAAACCACATAAAGAAAATTCATAGTTTTAGACTACAAAGTTAGTCTCATTTGTAAGTTACACTTAAAATGAAGGAAAAGGCTCACTACACCTATTAATTCATTGATAATGCAATGTCAGTTGCTCCGCCCACTGCTAAATATATTGCATGAGTACATATATATTTTCCACTATCTTCCCGAAAACTTCAATTAATCATGATGCAATATGCTTTTCAGTTTTCATTTTGATGATTTGAATATCATAATGTAAGATTTTTATCAACTATCATCGTAAGATAATTTCTTTTAATGCTACAATGATTTTTCTTAATGTTTGGCTCATATTATAAAAAGCAATTTTAACTTTAAAATGCAAGATAAAAAAATAAAATTTTAGAAATGTCAATGTAATTTGTATCGATTTATTATATAGTTGTGATAAAAAGATTATTAATGAAAAAAAGCAAGCTTGCGTAATCTAGTTGAGTGGAGGGGGAAGGGGAGCATTTTTATGAGAAATAGGGGTATTCCGAAATGAAAAGCCTAAGAAAGGGGTACGTGAAAGAAAAAAGGTTGGGAAACGCTGCTCTAGAATAAAATTCACAAACAAATATTTTTGCATTTGTGTGTACATGCAGATGTGTTTTTAGATGGACAATTTGTGATAATTCATTAGAGATATTAATTCATATGATAATCACAAACAAGATGTCTTTCAATTTGTATGAGTAAGATAAAGTTTACTTAAATTGCTATTATCGTTTTAAACATATTTCACAAACAGAAGGGTTCTCATGTGTATATGCAACTTCTTTTTAAAAAACTACTTTGAGAAAATTATTCGAATATGTTTCACAACCAGAAGGTTTTTCTTTTTTATGGACATGCAAATGTCTAGACTGTGCCTCACTGAAAATCCTTTTGAAAGCATTATACTTCACAAACAAAAGGTTTATCATTTGTATGTATAGGTCAAAACTGGGAAATTTCATTAGCGGCCACTGGCCGATAGGACTAGTTTTTTAAGTGGCCACTTTTTTATTTAAAAATACTAAACAGTAAAGTTTCTATAAATATTAATCTAAAACTGAATAGCCCAAATAAATATGTTAATATAAATATATTAGAACCAAAAAAAGTAGAATTCTTGATGAAATGCAAGAAAATTTTACTCTCCCCTTGTAAAAAAGTGGCCGGAAGGTGGCCGCCGATAGGCAATTTTGTACTAGCCACTTTTTCTCATTTACTGGCCCTGTGGCCGGTGGCTAGTGCTAATTTTGACCTTTATTTGTATGGATGCGTAAGTGTACTTTTTAGACTACCCCTTTGTGAAAATCGTTTGGAACATATTTCACAAATTTAAGGTCTTTCATTTCTATGGGTAAGCAAGTATTCTTTCAGAAGACTATCTTGTAAAAATCCTTTGGAACATATTTTAAAAACAAATGATTTTTTCATAGTATGGGTGCACAAGTGTACTTTTAGGATACTACTAGCAGGCTATGCCCGCTATGCGGGTCTGTTTATCCAAACGAATCTTGAATCAAACTAAATGTATCAGTGAGTTTGACATTGTGATTTAAAGCAATCTGGAACCTTATTGAAATGTCCTTTTGTACTGCAGAAAACGACATGAACGCCATTGTGTATTATATTTTCTAATGTGCAGACAAATTTTCCGATATTAAGATCTCAACCCTTTTAATTGATCAATCACAGTAGGATTTGGTAAAGAATGATATTACAATATGCAATGTAATAAAACAAAACCTGAAAAAATTATTTAACTAATACAGCAAACAAACAAACTGACAAAATCCATCCAGTAAAACTTTTTTTAAAGGCTGATCTTTCATATTGCGGTCCATCTGTTTATAGAACTTTCTCCCCATAATTCTACAACTAAGGAAAGTAGAATGATACGCAATAAACTAAAACCTCCCAAACATTGTCTAATCAACAAAGCAAGTGTTATCAATATCCGCCATTTAGAACTTTTTGAAAAGTCTAATCTTTCATAATCGGTTTCACATGATTATGGAACTTTCTGCCTTTATTTTATGACTAAGCAACGTAGCACAATATGCAAAATACTAAAACCATATCTAAATAGGTATGGAACTAACAATGGAATTCCTATCAAAATCCGTTCTGTAGAACTTTTTAAAAATGCTAAACTTTCATAATCTGGTTCAACTGATTATAGGACTTTCCACCACGTCTCTATTGTTAAGAAATGCAGAAGGGTATAGTATATACTAAAACCCTGCCTGAAACATTATCTAACTAACAGTGCAAATTCAATCGAAATCCATTCTGCTGAATCTTTTAAAAAGACTAATCTTTCATAATCGGGTTCGTATGATTATCTAACTTTTAAACATAATTATGTGTATAAGCAACATACAAGGATATGTTATATGCCAAAATCTTCCCTGAAAAAGTATATAACTATCATTTCGATTCTCATCAAAATCAAGTCAGGTGAGCCCAAGTTATATGCAGCCGGGACGAATTTCCCATTTGCATTTTACTTTCGTATATATAGTAGAAGCAGAAGTAAATAGATCGATAAGAATATTGAATCTTAAAATTTATGAAACTAAGTTATTCCTCGTTGTCTCTGCTGAATAATTTTAAAGACTTTTCAGTCGTCGAGTATTGAGATTTACAATTATGTCTGCAACAATTGTATTTCATTTTGAGCCAAAATATTCTCGGTAAAATGAGCATATTTGGAGTGGTTTCCGATATTATAAAATATTTATTTTTCAAAATCGCCATTTAAACTACGCACATGAAATTCTAAGTATCTCTTAGCACTGCAGTAAACGTTTTGCTTTTTAATCAGTGAAAAATGAAGTTATAACTTAATTTTATTTAATAATAAAAAAAATACTTTTAATTAAAAAAAACCAGTTAATTAAATTTTTTTGCAATGTTACTATTGAATAATGATTAAAGCCAAAAGAAATTCGCATTCAATAAATAGCAAGCCACATTGTTTGGCACAGTTTGCAATTAAATTTGGTACTTTTCCACTATAGGCGCCTTGGCGTTTTTTTAAATAGCTTTGCGCAATTCGAACATCAGAAAGAGAGATTTATTGCTAATTGATATAAACAGTTAAGAAAACCAACTTGATGAAATTTTTGTTTGTTTATATGTGTATATTATTAATGCTTTTTACATACAAATTACGGTACTACTACTAGTTATCCCGTCGATCAAAAATCTATCGCCAAACTATAAGATTAAATGCCAATAATGGTTGATCATAAATGTCACATACACTTGACTTTAAGCAAGTTACACGTATTTACGACATCAAGTGATTTTTATTTCGACGTTATAGTTGTATTTTTATTAATTTTATACTAATTTATTAGTTCTTTCGTTATTTAAAATGAAAATTATGTCAATTTGTATAATTTGGCGATTTATATAATTTAGCGAAATTGTTCAACAGGATAACTAAGTAGTACCCAAATTACTGCTGTTTCTATATAAAATTAGATAAATAGTATCTTTATGTTAAATAAATTATATAAACATAGAAAAAAATGCTGTGTATATGAAATGAAACAGCGAATTGGTTGACAGAAAATATGTTGCCAAATTTCCTTCCCCGCCAATGCTATTTTCTCTATTTCGCCAAGATCCTTATACTGGAAAAGTACCAAAATATGTTTGCACGTTTAGGATTGAAATAAATGGCGCAATAGCGTACATTTTGGTATGGTGTTGGTATATCGTAAATGTAGCAAAATGTCTCCAAAAAACTATTTCTCAAATTTCGCCAATTCTCTGTAAATTCGGCTACAGAATTGGTTCGCTTTAAAAACACAGAATCAATTTTAACCTTTTCCTAAGTTAATTGTGCGTCGAACCACGCCCGGTAACATACGCCATTTGTCTGTAGGCTCAATTATGTAACTTATCTGTACCTGATATGCCAATTGTCTCTGGACTCGATTACGTAATTTATCCCCTTAATTAAGGCATACTTTAAAAACTACATCTACTTTCCAATTTTCCTGATTTTAGATCAATGGGTATTGTTAGATGTTATAAAGCTTGGGGCAATTCGGGCTTCAGAAAGTGAGATTTGTGACCAAATGATATGAACAGCTGTGAAAACAAATAAAATGAACTTTTATGCTTTTTAAAATATGTATTCGTATATATAAACGTTTTATTTATGAATATTAATATTTTTGTTATTTATATACAATTTACTTCTGTTTTTATATAAAAAGAGATAAGTGTCTTCTTTATAGTAAATAAATTCTATAATTATTGAACAGAAAATATGCATTAAAACTTTCCTTTTCTCTCCAAACCCATTTCTTCCACTTCGCAAAGGAAAAATTTGAAAATTACAGAATTTACCCCCTTGCACTATCACTAAACAGTGTCGAACAATACATTATATACTAAAACTATCTCTGAAAAATTGCCAAACTAACAATGCAAATTCTATCAGAAACCGTTTATTATAACTTTTTTTAAAGGCTAAATTGTGATAATTGAGTTCACCAGATTACAGAATTTTCCCCAAAACTGTATGGCTAAGCAACGTAGAAGGACATGGTTTATACTGAAATCTTTCCTTGAAAATTATCTAATTACAGTCCAAGTTCCATCGAAACACAATCGGCAGAATCTTTTATAAAGGCTAATTTTTCATTATCAGGTTCATCTCATAAAAGAACTTTAAACCATAATGCGATTCCAAGCAACGTAGAACGACGTGTTACGTACTAAAACCTTCCCCAAAAAATTACCTATCTAACAGTGTAAGTTCAGCAAAACCCAAGTTCTAAGCAGCCGGAATGAAATTTCCATTTGAATTACACACACATATATCTATATATATAAGTAGAATGAGATTTTTCAAAAAATGCAGTCGTCTACTTGACAAATAACCAATATTGAAAATGCGCTCAAACCGAAGCCACGCTTGTGCATTTTTGGCTTAAAATTAAATTGTTTGGCGATAAAATGAAATCGTAAATAAACAGACAATATGAAACTCACAAGTAGAGTCATTTTTATAATTACATCTGCTAGTTTCTTCTGATGGTCACATGATGGATGAGTTAAATAAAATACAAATTAAATTATAAAAAAAAATCTAAATCAAAATTGTCACTCAGATATTATCTTATCAGAATTGCTGATGCATTTTTTTAACCTGACGCAAGCGATAAATTGCCAGATATAGTTTAAAACTGCAATCTTTCATATTGAATAAATTTTTAAGCATTAAAACATTACCTTTCATTTTTAAATTCGATATTGTCGTTTTATAATATTGCCACTCGTCAAAACTATTTTACTTTTCTCTTTTTTTTTTTCTTTTCAACAAAATTAATAAAAGTTTTCTTCCGATATGTACAGCCATTTCAATACGAATACCATATCAACGAAATTTATCGCCAATAAAATAACAGTAACACTTTCGCCCAAAATAAAACAACTTTCCGTCATAATTCTATAACTATTCTAGGTAGAATGATGTGTTATAACTTAACACCTTTCCTGAAACAATACCTATCTAACGGTATAAGTTCCGTCAAGATCCATGCAGTAGAACTCGAAATCTCGGCGTTCGGAACGAAATTTCCGTTTGGATTTTATATATATAATAGATAATATAATAGATAATAGATTTTATATATATAATAGAATAGATAATAGATTATGTGTTATGAACTATCTCAAAGTTTAAAACAGATCGCATTGTTAGATTTCCTAATTTTAACAATATCGCGTTATGTTAGTTCCACATTCCACCACCAGGGAGCGCACTCTATTCTTAACGAAACTCCTTCATGCAACCTTTCCGTAGATACATGAATCGGGAGGGTGGCGGTCTTAACCAATAATTTAAGATAATTGCTGAAATTACTACGAAAAATATTTTAAAGGGGCTCTACGCGGGCCCCTAATAGAGTTAGAGGAAATCGGAAGACGGCAAAATAATCGCGGGGAAAAGTTTGCTTGGGTGCTTCGGAGCTACTTTTGGCGCGAGATTTAAGCTCTACGACCAATAGGAGCCCAGATATTTCAGGAAATATGAAGTAACAAAGTCCAAAATAACAGAATTTTCCGTAATAATTCTATAACTAATCTAGGTAGAATGATGTGTTATAGCTTAAAACCTTCCCTGGAACGATACCTATCTAACGGTATAAGTTCCGTCAAAATCCATGCGGTAGAACTCGAAATCTCGGCGTTCGGAACGAAATTTCCGTTTGGATTTTATATATATAATAGAATAGATGGTGTGAATATTCTTTGGAACATATTTCACAAACATAAAGTTTTTCATTTGTATGGGTGCGTTAGTGTACTTTCAGAGAATAGCTTTCTGAAAATCCTTTGGAACATATTTCACAAACAAAAGGTTTTTCTCCTTTGAGTGGGTGCACATGTGTACATTTAGACTATCCCTCCGCGAAAATCCTTTGGAACATATTTCACAAACAAAAGGTTTTTCATTTGTATGGGTGCGTAAGTGTATTTTCAGAGAATAGCTTTCTGAAAATCCTTTGGAGCATATTTCACAAACAAAAGGTTTTTCCTTTGTGTGGGTGCGCAAGTGTACAATTAAGCTATCCCTCCGTGAAAATCCTTTGGAACATATTCCACAAACAAATGATTTTTTCTTTGTATGGGTGCGCAAGTGTACTTTTAGACTACCACTCTGTGAAAATCCTTTAGAACATATTTCACAAACATAAGGTCTTTCCTTTGTATTGGCATGCACATGACTTTTCAGATCACAGCGATATGAAAATCCTTTGGAACATATTTCACAAACATAGGGTCTTTCATTTGTGTGGGTATGCAAGTGTTTTTTCAAATGACCACTTTGTGAAAATCCTTTGGAACATATTTCACAAACATAAGGTCTTTTATTTGTATGGATACCCAAGTGTGTTTTTAGATGAGCACTTTGTGAAAATCCTTTGGAACATATTGCACAAACATATGGTTTTTCCTTTGAATGGATGCGCAAGTGTACTTTTAGATTACGAATATATGAAAATACTTTGGAACATATTTTACAAAGAAAAGAATTTTTCTTTTTAAGGACATCCAAAGCTTCCTTCACTTCACAATTTTTGTCTGTTGCCTGTGAGGGAATCTGAGGCACTGACATTTTCACAACAGAAAATGTTTATTTTGATAGAACATAGAAGATAAAATAGCTGCGTATAAAAAACTTTGTTGAAATTCTCTATGGAAATGCTTTATGTACTTTAAAAACAAGAATGTCAGTTGTCCAACTTTTTATCTAAAATATTGACAAAAAAAATTAAACATTTTTTTTTTAATCTTCAGAGTTAAATACATCTTAATTATCAGTTTTTAAAGAATTCGATAATTAAAACAGCCATAAAATAAAAATAAGAAATATTTGTAGAAATTACTTGTTTTACATATTAAACTTTAAGAACATGGATGGTTTTCAGTAGCAAAATAACATCAGCAGCATCTTCTGTAGGCAAACACGTTTTTAAATCCTAAATATCATTAGTAAATAATATTCTTGATTAACCCTAGAATACTAGATATAGTTAGTATAGCGTTAACGTTAAAATACCATAGTCGTGATAATTACGAGCGTATGGTAGTCTAGGGTTAAAATAAAGTCAAGTAGTAATACAAAAGTAACAAACTAAAATTGCAAAACATTAATATGATCAGAAATAATACAATGAAATACTGTAAAAAAGGGTGGTTGACAATTTGTAGCATTACGAATTTGAACCAGAGCAAAATAATCAAAAATGGTAAAAAGAATTTCTGTCATTCAGACAAGTTATCGGGCTTTATTGAACAATAATAGCTGCTCTCAACGATGTGATTAGATATTTTGATATGTGCTTTGAGCATAAAACTGGAACAATCTGGTGACATATTCTGCAGTCCATTGCCATAAAGTAAAAATAATAAAAGAGAAAAATAATTGAAAATTTCAACTTCAAATACCAGTTTAACACTGAAGGGTTATTGGGAAAAGGTGAAATAAGATGCAGGTATTAACTTTCTATCTACTGAATTATGAAAATTTTATCTTCTAAAGCATTTTTAGTGATGTGTTTAAACTACATTAGAAGATTTACATTCGAAACTTTAAACTGCGCTTGGTTTGTCCAAAATAGGAAAGACCATATTGACAATTTATACTATAGATACCCATAGATACCCCCAGGAACTCAATATCTCAATAGAATTTTTTAGTTTGGAGCGAATAAGTTAATTAGCAGGTGTAAAAATTATTCAGAAGTCAAATTGCTTAAGGATTTTAGCGATGGGAAAGCTGGATTTCAGAAAGAAGGGTAAAATGATGCCATTATTTAGAGAAGGATATTTAAGTGAACTTGAGGAACGAGGATGCTGTAATTTAAATAAACTAGTATCAATAATGGAAGGATTCTAACTTCTGCCAATAGCAATGGCTTTAAGATATTGAATATCTGAATTTAATGAGTGGGAATGAGAGCAAAGATGCAACACGTGATTTACAAAGGTATAAAAAGTGGCCATTTTCTGACAAGCGGTATGAGATGAGCAAGCATGGGGTGGTAGAGAAACAGCGAAACTTTTGCAGTAGACGGATATAGAGAACCCATTTTCAGCGTGAGTCACAAGGTTATCTAGAAAAGGGAATGAACTATTGTTTTCTGTTTCATAGGTGAATTGAATATTGCTGTTGATAGAGTTCATAAATGTTAAGGACATTACCAATACTGTGAAGAGAAGTGTCAATTAAGGTAAATTTATCACCAACATAGTGAGTCCAGAAAAGGAAGGAGAATTTGTGTAAGAGGGTACTTTCAAAAGAGTGCATATAAATGTCTGCAAGGATAGGTGACAAAAGGGACCCCATGGCAAGACCTTCAGTTTGTTTGTAGAAATCAGGTGCGGATCCACGAGGGGGGGCGACCGGGACGATCGCCCCTCCTAAAATAATATAAATCCAACTTTGGCAGTTTTCACGGAAAATACAAACAAATGGAAACAGGTCCTGGCATCTACAGAAGAGGGGGGGGGGGGAGAATCGCCCGATCACCTGACCTCCCCCCCCCCCAAAAAAAATATATATATCTCGGGAAAACTCACATTTCATTAAACGACCGAGAAAAAAATGTGAATTTAGTCACAGGATCGCGGAAAAACGTGAATTTCGTCAAAGGATCGCAGAAAAGAAAGTGAAATTCGTTAACGGATCTCGAAAAAACACGAACTTTGCCAAAAGATACCGAAAAAACGCGAATTTCTTCAAAGGATCGCGATAAAACGCGAATTTGTCATATAATTGCGAAAAAAAGCGAAATTTGTCACAGGATGGCGGAAAAGGCGCGAATTTTGCCACAGAATCACGGATAAAACACTAATTTCGTTAAGGGATCGTAAAAAACACGAAATTCGCCAAAGGATTACGAAATAAACGCAAATTTGGTCAAAGGATCGCTAACTTCGTTAAAGGACCGCGAAAAAACGCGAATTTTGTCACAGGATCGCGGAAAAAACACTAATTTTGTCACAGGATCGCGGAAAAAGCGCGAATTTTGCCACAGGATAGCGGATAAAACCCCAATTTCGCCAAACGATTCTTAAAAAAACGCGAATTTCGGCAAAGGATCACGAAATAAACGCGAATTTCGTCAAAAGATTGCGAAAAAAACGGGAATTTTGTCACAGGATTGCGGAAAAACGCGAATTTTGTCAAAGGATCACAGAAAAACGGGCATTTCGTCAAAAGATTTGGTTATAAAACGCGAATTTCGTCAAAGGATTGGTTAAAAAAGGGGAAAAGCGCAAATTTCACCAAAGATCGCGAAAAAACATAAAATTCGCCAAAGGCCGCGAAAAAACACGAATTTCGTTAAAGGATCACATAAAAAGTGTATTTCTTTAAGTAATCGCGGAAAAACGCGAATTTCGTCAGATAATTGCGAAAAAACGCGAATTTTGTCACAGGATCGCGGATAAAACTTTAAACTTTAATTACGCTAAAGGATCTTAAAAAACCGCGAATTTCGTCCAAGGATCTCGGAAAAACGTCAATTTTGTTACAGGATCGCGGAAGAAACGCGAATTTTGTCACAGGATCGCGGAAAAACGCGAATTTCGCCAAAGGATAGTAGAAAAAATAATTTTGTTAAAGGATCACGGAAGAAATGCGAATTTCGTCAATGAATACCAAAAAAACGAATTCCGTCAAAGGATCGCAAAAACAAACGCGAATTTCGTCAAATAATTGTGAAAAAATATGAATTTTGTCACAGGGTTGCGGAAAAGGTGCAAATTTTGCCACAGATCGCGGATAAAAAGTAAATTCTGTCAAAAGATCGTAAAAAAAAAACCCGCTAATTTCGCCAAAGAGTCACGGAATAAACGCGAAATTCGTCAAAGGATCGCGAAAAATACGCGAATTTCTTCACCAGATCGCAAAAAAATGCAAATTTTGTCAAAGGATCGCGAAAAATACGGGAATTTCGTCAAAAGATTGATTAAAAACGCGAAAAAAACGTAAATTTCGCCAAAGGCCGGGGAAAATTCCATAATTAGAGCCAGTAGAGCACCCCCACCTCCCCCTCTGTTGTAGCCTTTCAAAAAATATGCTGCACATTTCAGTATCTTTTTACTCAGATTATATGTCACTCAGTACCGCCCCCCCAAAAAAAATAATTCTCTGGATCCGCCCCTGGTAGAAATTGCCTTGAAATGAAAAAGTTGTTTGTGATAGACATGTACAAGTAAGAGATAGTAACACTCATGTCCAAATGTGTGTAATGGAAATCGCGAAGTCTCTTTTCAAGGCAATTGAGGGCACCATTTGAAGGAAGTGCATAAATAATGATTTAACATCAAAGGAGATCATAGTAAGATTAGTAGAGGACAATTTTTGAATTACCGCAATTTCCGGCCTATAATGCATATATCAAAAAATTATCATGGATCAAACTCAGAAATCTTACTTCATAAAATGTAAGTCATTAAATCACGTAACATCAATTATTTAATAAAATTTCACGGTCGAAACTTGATTGTTTGATTTGCAGATTATAGGTCGGAAATTACAGTAATTGGGCGATACTGATGGAATTTTTTACAGTATGTATATTGGCGGAAAGTAAAGGAGCAAATATTGTGGTCAGATATTTAGCTAAGCAGTCAGAAGCGGTGCCAATGTTTGAAACTATGGGACAAAAAGGTATATTAGGCTTATGTATTTTAGAGCATAAAGTCTTGATTAGTTGGCTACTAAAGTATAAATATAGCATTTGTTTGACTTAGAAAGTAGAGGACAAGACTTAAAAATAGATTTGATTCGTGATAGTTCTTCTGAACATGGATCACGAGATAGAAGTGTGTATGGCCAATAATTAATTTGATTTTTCACACTGTCAGCATAAATCTTTTTATCAAGGATGACAATCTGACCAGCATTGTCTGCTTTTGTTATTACAATATTGCCATTTGATCCAAGATCATTAAAGTCAACTTTTTCGAGAGACGTGAGGTTAGGTTTAGTATTGTTAGAATTGTAGTTAATGTTAGTAATTTTGAGATGATGTCGATTTGGCATCCCTCTTTCCATCCATCAATACTGAGATTGTTTTAAGTAGAATTTTTACGATAATTAATGAAATTGATAATTATAATTATCACATTAAAAATTCATTAAAATCAGGACTTAATCTAGGTTAATAATAATGTTTCTGTCTTTAACAATATAATTTATAAGCAGACAAAGGGGGCGCCTATGGGCTCTCCAATATTTGGATTCCTGGCTGAATTTATTTTAAGACTTTTAGAAGACGATATTTTAAAATTTGATAGACCTAAACCTGATTTTTGGGTAAGATACGTAGATGTTTTCATCTGTTGGGCACATGGGATGCAAGCTTTGAATGAATTTCTTGAGGAAGTTAACAAACTGGATTGACATATAAAATTTACAATGGGAACGGAAAATGAGGGGAGGCTACTTTTCTTTGATGTGGATATTTTAAGAATACATCAAAGTCTTTCATTTAACGTTTACAGAAAACCAATCAAGTCAAACACAGTCATTCCATTTCAATCTGGTCATCCGTTTTAAACTGCAAGATTTCTGCTTTCTCTTCATTTATAAAACGCACTTTTCTGATATGCTCTGGTACATCCCTCCAAACACTACTTAATTTTATTTAAAAATTCGCAGTTGAACATGGTTTTCCTGCAAAATTTATTGATAAAATTATCGTAAAGCATATTAACCCCCCTCTCAAAATTCAAGACGATTCTAAATCCAAAGTTATATACAAAAAATTTGGTTATATCACAGGTACTTACGAAAGGTTGAAAAAGTACTTCTGACCGTTTAATATTCACCTTATAACAATTCCCAGACCTAATATTATTAATTTACTTTCAAGTAAAATTGACCTTACCCCCCCCCCCCCCCTCTGAGTTTATCTGGAGTTCATGAAATTCAAATTTTTTTAGATAACAGTGAGACAATATATTATATAGGTATGACAAAAAGGAAATTTGAAACAAGATTAAAAAGAACAACATAGCAGATATAAAATATAATAGACAATCCACAGCCCTTGCAAGATTTTGTTCTAAAACTCAGATTAAAGCAACAGATTATGACAATGCAAAAATTATTACGCCGTGCTTCTTTCTGCAAAAAGTATAATTAGAGAATCCATGGAAATCGAATTGAGACTTGGAGATGTCTGTATCGAAGGTGTTTCTTGTGGCATACATAAGTTGTGGTTGGATTTTTTGAAACAAAATTTAACTCAAAGTTAAAGAGGTCTGACGCAATTAATGGCACTAATTATCTGGTTTATTCAAGTTTTTCTATTTTGAGGTTGGATGGTTGGACTGTAGCTATACAGATGGCGCTGTTCTTTTTTGGGGGGGGGGGGGAGGTGCTCAACACAGTATGTTTACTTTTGACTTTTATGAACTAATATGTATCTTTCTCTCTTTGACTGAACTATGACCCTGATGATAGCCACAGGGTGGCTGAAACTTGTCGGTTTTAGACTTTTAAAATTTTATTTATACTTTGAAAGAGAATAAGTCTTTTAGTAAATCTTTTTAATTATATTTGTGCTGTTAATTTCAAGACGTAATAGTCCTTCAATTTATTTAGAGCAAAGTATACTTATAATTCAATGCCAGATTTCTGGTGTATATACCGGGTGTCCCAAAAATGAATGGTGGATTTTAAAATTCAATAACTTGCAAACAGATATTTAAAAAAATCTTGCAGAAGGGTTATGTATGATGTCAGGAGATTTTTGATTTTAGTTCGAATTTCAAACAATAGATGGTGCTGAGAGCAATAGGTGCTCAGTGCAGATCCGATTTTTGGTACTTCGGGGTCCATTCAATACATTTTAATCTTCTTCTTTTGCATAGAAGAAGAGAGAGGTCGAAAAATCGAGCCTGGATTGAGCGGTTATTGCTTGCAGCGCCATCTATCGATGCTATTTGTAACTAAAACCGAGAATCGCAGCATAAAAACTCCTGACATCTTACATAACACTCCTGCAAGAATTCTTTTAATATCTGTCACCGTTTGGATGTTATTGAATTTTAAAATCCATCAGTCATTTTTGGGACACCCGGTAGATTACTAATATTATAAAAAAAGTAGTGTTTGTTTGTGTGTTTCTAGGAGGTAATCTCTTGAATTACCAAACAAATTGCAAAAGCAATGGTGGAAATTGATAATGGGAGTTCCTATTCTAATATAGGCTGTATTTTATGTCAGTGGCACTATCCCCAGCAGGGTGCTTGAGCAAAAAGCGTTCCAAAAATTCAATTTTTGTGACACTGAAGGGCAGAGACACTTGAGATGTAGCATGGTAGTTACATATAAGATGTAAATGTTCTCTAAAAACATTTAAAAAAAAAATTAAATCGAAATGGCGAAATAAGTGAAGAGCGACCTAAAAAACTTTGAAACGACGATTTCTATGTAATTTCAGGAAACACAAAACCATTTTTAAAAGTAATGGTAGCAGATTGATAGTGACAGTCACTGCTACAACATAGGATATATTTTATGTCGGTGCCACTACCACCAGCGGGTAACAGGAGCAGAAAAAAGCTCTATAATTGCATTTTTTATAATGAAGAGAATAGAAATTTGAAATGGTAGTTACTTATAAGATGTAAATACTCTCTAAGAACAATAAAAAACATTTTTTGGTATTTAACAGGGGTAAAAACGATATACATTAAGATTTTTATGGAATTGTTAAAGATAGAAACTTGAAATTTAACATGATAGTTACTTATAAGATGTAAATGCTCTATAAGAACATTTAAAAAAAATTCTAACTTTAAAAGGGTGAAATGAGCGGAACTACTGAATAGATTTCAAAAGTAATGGTGGAAAATTGTTTATGACATTTCCTATTCCAACATAGGCTATATTTTATGGCGGTGCCACTATTCCCAAGGAGGTTCTTGTGCAAAAACAGTTCTAAAAATCAACTTTTTGGAATACTGATTACTGAAGGACCTAGAAACTTGAAATCTACTAAAAATAGATTTCAATAGTAATAAATAACACAAGTACAATATTTACAAATAAATAAAAAGGTAAATACTTTTTTAATGCACTAAATTTCTAATTAATTTATATTGTTTTAAACATACCAAAGAAGTTCCTTTCCGTCATAGTCTGATGTATCAAAAAACGTACTTTTTTTAACTCGACCTGCAGCCAAGGTTGCAAAAAAGGCAGCTAAAATTTTTAAAAAGTGGTTTTAACCGGCTTTTTTTGGACAAAATTGGCCATAATTGGCTTTTATACAGTGAAGCATTTTAATTATAAACAATACATTTTTCAGTTCTTTTTAAATAGTTTTAAGGACATTTAATTGACTTAGAATTTAATAAATAACCCAATTTCTCAATAATGAAGACATTAATACTGGAATAACACATAGATAGAGCTGCTCTAAATTTTAAAATGTCCATACTAACTGCTTTATTTGGTTTACACCGACCTTTAATCCCAAAATTTTTTTTTCCATTTTTACTTCTTTATAAAATTAAAGACAACAATGGTTACTTAATTACCTGTTTTATTACTTAAATAATTTTAACAGCTGTTAATACAGTAAAACCTCTAAATAACGGACTCCTCAGGAGCGCAGAAACTGTCCGCTATTGGGAAACCTCAGAGATTCAAAAATTGCTAAGATATGCTTAATGTTTCATTAATTGACATTTGTATTTTCTAAAACCTCTATTATATGATTAATCAGAAATTAAAATTACTTATTTAAGCAATAAAATACTGCATACCTTTATCCACTGTTTATTACATTCTTACGAAAAAAATTTTGCTACAAAAGTTTGCATTTGACTGCGATTAAATGTAATTTGTTTTTCAATGTGAAGTTTTAATGCTGTCAGTAGTTTTAATCTTTCTGAATTATCTTTTTTTTACAAAAAATTTGCGTAACTGGTCACTGTATTTTGCCACTTCTTGGAAATTATCGATATTACAGGAAGCATCTCCAGTTTCAGAATCTGTTTCATTTTCACTAATCATCATCAAGACAACTTCTGTCGAAAATTCTGAGGGGCAATGAAGTCTATTGCAGTCCGACATGTCATAAAATCAAAAGGATAAAAGAAGCAATCCAATGGCCCGTTGAAGCCGAAATACATAAAAAGTGGGGAAGGATTGTACTTTGTGCCAGCAACTCGATGCAGCTTTGCTGATATTGGATTTAGGAAGGTTATTATTGAAAGTCCCATTATTGGTGATTAAGTGTCTAATTGAATCTTTCTGAGAAGGGTTTAAGGCACTGAACTTGAACGCTCTTTCGATGGGGGCAAGCTTCGTAGCTTCAGTGGTACTCAAAACAATAGTATGGTTTCATTCGACGTTAAATCACTATTTACTAACGTACCAGTTCAAGGTGCTTTAAATTGTCTTAAATTACGCCTACAAGAATTTCATTATCATATTACGAAATTGATGAGCTTATACATCTTACTAGCATTTGTTTATCGCAAAACACATTCATTTTTAATGGTAATTTTTATTGCATGACTGATGGTTTGTCCATGGGCTCCCCCTTCAGCCCCATCCTCAGTGATATTTACATGCACTATTACGAATCAAACCTTTTCAAGATATTATCCTTTCCATTTTACATCCGCTATGTCGATGACTGCTTTGCATTATTGAACTCTGATGATCTTAATCTTACCAATATTCTCGATATTATGAATTCTATAGATGAACATATTCAGTTCACTTTCGAACTCGAAAATAACAGTCGTTTGCCTTTTCTTCATGTTATTGTTTTCCGCGAAAATAATTTGTTTCACACTACTGTTTACCGTAAACCATTCGCAGTATCCTTACCCCCACATCGCCTTTCATCCCATCCACCTAATCAAAAGTTGGCTGCCTTTAACAGTTATGTTTACAGGGCTTTAAATATATGTTCTTCCGACAGTTTACTAAAAACAGAATTAGACTACATTAAATCCATTGCCATTGATCGAGGTTTTACAGCTGAAATCGTCGATTCCATTCATAACAAACTAAGTAAACGTACAAAATCCAGAGCTAATACTGTCGGTAATGAAAATTTAATTATACTCCCATATTTTCCAAAAATAAGCCATCAAATTTCTAAAATCTTGTTAAAATTTGACTTTAAAGTAGTTTATACTCCTTTTAATAAAATTCAATTCACAAATCTGAAACATCCAATTGATAGTTTTTCAAATTGGGGTATTTACAGGATATCTTGCGAATGCAACAAAATGTACATTGGTCAAACAAAGCGTGCATTTAAGATCCGTTTGGGGGAGAATAAAACTTGCGTTAAAAATTGTGATATTAAACGTTCCGCTATTGCCAACCACTGCTGGTCCAACAACCATAATTTTAAATTTTCCGAAGCCTCCATAATACAAAAATGTACTTCAATCTATGATCTGGACTTGTGGGAAGCTTATCACATATGGAAAAATTCAAACAGTTTAGTTAACGATTTATCCAGTACGCCCAATTTTTCAAAGATATGGTTTAATTTTCTATAATTCTCTCCACTCCCTCCCCCCCTTTTCTCCTTCTAAGTTTGGACTCTTCCAGAGCAATTGGGTGATTTTGATTGGTCTCCCTGAATATGCGCGTGAGATCAACTCCGTAACTTTTTGTCAGCCGTATGTCGCATTTCACCGTTGGCAGTAGAGCTGAAAGGTACGCTTTTCTGACT
Organism: Maratus speciosus; assembly: GCA_963932465.1. NCBI lineage: Eukaryota > Metazoa > Arthropoda > Arachnida > Araneae > Salticidae > Maratus > Maratus speciosus. Next base: position 15,411,481 of record OZ010797.1, read on the forward strand.
CTCTGTCCACCTCCCCCCACTTTTTACACAATGTTTTAGTTTTAATTTAACTTTTATTTTAAGCACTGATGAGGAAACCTTAGACGTTTTGAAACAGCTGTATGCTTTTAAACACATTTTATTTGTGCCTTTACACATTGTTTCTTTTTCTTAATATATTGGCACAAAGTACAATCCTTCCCCACTTTTTATCTATATTCTATTCATTCAAGCCAAAAAAGAAATGAAAATATTTAAAAAGATAAAGATATCAGAAACAGTGCAATACTTGAAAAATATCATGATGAAACAGAAAATAAATCTAGAATTTTACACCTATTTATGTAAAAATTAAAAAAATCATTTAAATCTCTTTCAGATAAGTTCATACGAATTATCAGTAATGAATTCAGGAGATAGTTTAGGAGATTTTTCTTTCCTTTCTTCATAAAATGTTACTTAAAAGGGAAAAAAAAGTTCTCTATTTTCCCGCCAACCACATTTCATATATTTTTTTTTTTTTATCGCCAAACTGTAACTCCTAATGAACAACTAGAAGAATGTTGCCAATGGAATCTCGGCTAAAGTGTCAGGTATCAGCAAGTTAAAACAAAATTTATAAGACTTTTATGCTTTCTCCCAATAATAAGCTCGGTGTCTTTAATTTGTGTAATTCTCCTTTTAACTTTGTCCGGTTTAATTTTTGATTTTTTTTTTTTCAACCTGGCTTCCATTAGAGTCCTCTAACTCGGGACGTGCCTGGAAACATATGAACTTGGCTTCCGCAAAAGAGTACAAATAAGAGAAGAAAAGCTTAAAGGACTGCGGACGGAAAGATACAATGGTAATTATCACACAGACTCCAGTTATTCATTCGTAGAGACTTCAAATAACTGCTGGTTTGTTGATAAGTAGCCAGCACTGATATATGCATGATATCAGACACAATGTGAAAAATATAATTAAATAGTAATTTATCCAGTTAATATTAAAGAATAATTTATTTACAGATTATTTACATTAAAAAAACATTATTTACAAAAATAGGCTCGGATATAACAAATCCTGCCCAACACCAAGTTATATACGTTAAAATAAAGTCTATGTACTGGGTTGGGTAGTAGTATTAAATTATGTGTATAATTTTATTATGTGAAAAAACCCTTTGTATACACGTTCTCCATGCAGGAGTCAATCCTTTCTCAGGAACACTTTCACTGGCAAATCCACTGCTCAAATCTCTAACTTTTACCCATGAGACTTTCACCAAGACTACCCAACGCTCTCTCTCAAATTCTACTTCAAGAGGAAAACATGTTGGGTCCTCCCATGTACAATCAGGGAATATCTCCCACTGCACTTGGCTTCCTTGCTCAGTCATACAGTAGAGATAACCAAGGACTTCTTTTGTTATTTTTATCTATTTTCTTTGTCAATGACATTCTTTTATACAAAAATATAACTGGTATGTTGTTTACACAATGGATCTTTTCATACAATAAGATATTACTAATATAATTGCTCACTCCAAATTCAAGATAAGAAAAATGTTTCTCTAATCAAAGTATGTAGAACATGATTTACACATAAAATAAAATTATATTATATTAGACGTAAATTTCCAACTGGGCGAAAAATGTCCGGACCAGGATTTCGCCCAGTTTGAAATTTACGTCTAATATGATTTGTTTACCAATTAGAATAATTGTGTTAATATTAATCTAAAATAATATTAACTAACAGTAATCTTAATTAGTCACACACTCGCTAATGTCAGAAGCCTTATAAATATATTAAAGAAAATAGAAAAAATAATTTTGGATATTTGTTTGTTTACATTATTTTTCTTAATTACCTCTGTAGGCTGGTGGATGAATGTTTCCGAGGTCAGTTAAAACTTACTGTTATGATGCATTGGTGGCATGATGCAGCTGGTGGGTAAATTTCAGCTGAAACTGATCTATTTTACGTATTTACGGATCACAACATTTTTCCAATGCTGTTTCTCTTTTAATATCATGGCGACATCATTTAAGGGAGTAATTCGTGTTTTAATTAATAATATATTTAAAAAATCAGTAAAACATCATTAAAAATGTAGACAAACATCGAATCAAAAATCACTTGATGACGAACACATAAAGATTGGGTGTCACCCCATCTTTATTTGCAAAAAAAATGCATAATTTTATAAGATTTTGGAAAATAATTATCACATGAAATAAAATTTCTAGTGCATCACACAATAGAGTTGATTTTTCTTTCTTGGAAAATCTCAAATTTTACACAGAATGGGGTATCTAAATTACATATGCACCAGTGAACAAACACCTACCTAAAAATAGCAAATAAAGCCTTTGTGCAACAATATTAAAAAGCAGAAAAACCAACGTTTAAAATGCACAATGTATTATTTGTGCATTTTAAACGTTGGTTTTTCTGCTTTTTAAACACCTACCTATTCAACAAGTGAGTAGCAAAAACAAACTTAGAATTTTTATCTACATGTAGGATTTGACTTATGTGGACTATGAGATGAGTGATTATTTGCCTCTGTGATTTCTTATGTGAAGGGACAGACGGTAAAAAAGGGAGGGGGGGGGGGGGTATAGTATGATTATTTCCTTGCTATTGTTGCCTTTGTTTCGAAAGAGACTGCACCCGTAGACAATATAATCTATAGTAGTCTGCGATTGCTTCATTGAATTCCAGAAAAGCATATATTTTAGGTTGTAAACTAGTAGACCTTATGCTCACAATCATTGTAGAATTCAACCATCAGGAGAAGGTAGCAGTGACGTATGAGTCACATGTGGTCAGAAAAGTTTATTTCAGCAATTTAGCTAATGGAGGAATCAGAAGAGAACTTTGCAACAAAGTGCTTTAATTTACCTTATTTGTTTAGTTATCACCTTTCGATGTAGGATGGAAATAAAATTATGTGTATATATGTTACGGTTACGAGATTTCGATTGAGGGAAAATATAAATATGCATTTTAAACAATGTTTAGCGATAACTTTTACCTTAAAAATATTTTTATTTTGCTGGTATTAGAAGAAATTGCTTTTAGAAAGTAAAAACTCAGCATAAACCAATGTGGTCTAAAAATTCTGGGATGCCTAATGGTTTTATAATAAACCAGTGGTTCCCACATGAGACATACGCCCAACAGGGGAGCAATTTCATTTTTTAGAGTGGTGATTCCAAATTTGTACTAAGCCTTTCTGAGTGATTTTTTTGCCTTGTTTTGGAAAAGTAATGTTATAGACTAAAAATAAAGTTATTAGTTCGAAATTTAAAAAGAAAAATACTGAAATTTCAAAAAATTAGCATTCAAAAGTTGAAAATAGAATAAGTAGCAGAATAATTATATGAAAAATCTTTTATGCATTTTAAACATCAAATATTGTTAATTTAAAAAGCTCTATAGTTATTCTGGTTATTATACTATTTGTTGAATAAAACTTATTTTTATTCGTTCCGCTATATGGTCACATGAAGGAACTTCTATACATGAAAGTACTTATGGGTGTATGTTAAAAACTGTTTTGAACACATTTAATCTTAAAAATATATGAAATAGCTGAATGCAATACAACAAACTTTATATAAAGCATAATCTCCAAATGTGCCTGAGAAAAGGAAATGGGTAAATAAGTCTTTGATTTTGAAAGTGGGGTATTTTGTAAAAAACACTAAAATTAGTTAAAGCTAAATCTTATTACAAATTAACAAAAAAATTATATTTTTAACCAATTAACAATAAATATCTTTTTTTTTTCTTCCTAGTCCTGTCCTGTAATTTGGTCAACAAGATTTCAAATGTGTTGATTTTGAAAGTGATCATCTAGAATATAAAATGGGCATGACCCATTTTCAAAATCAATGGCTCAATTGGTAAATTTCTTATGGCTTTAGTACAAGCCTCATACACAATAAATAAATATATATCATGTCATATATATGACATTTTAAAATTGGACTACATGCTTGAGTTGCAGCGGAAAAAAACACTTTTTGTTCTTGTATAAAATCATATTTATGTTGAATATTAATATAAGTACTCCGACTTATATAAGTGATAGATGCCAAGCTGGGCATCGTCCTTGAGGTTTAGTGGTAGAGCACTGGTGATCTATTACAGGGGACAGGGTTCGATTCTTAGCTTGGACATTTTTTACTATGTTGGTTTACGCCTTGTTAGCAATGTGATAATTCACGTCTTTAATATTCAATAATTTCAAGCGTAATTTCACTGCTGAAAAGTAGTTGAAAACTTAATTAAAATTGCATGTTTATGTTATTTAGGTTATAATGGAATCTTAGTCTCTGCAAAAATACTTTACTAGTTCGTAATGAGTTGCCAAAATCTATTATAAAACGTATCAGCACTATTAAATTAAAGCCAAATGTGTTGGCTTCAAAAAATGTTGTGAAGATAAAAATTCAGACTATACAACAATTTAGTTTTACAGTGAGGTAAGTTGGCAAGAAACAACAAAACACTTTGTGACACAGAGACAAATTCGTATGGTCTCATATTGCTTTTACAGAGTTATTATATTAAATCATATTTGTGACAGAAAATTGTGACTGTTTGATAAGCTAAAGAAATGCGAAGTAACTTGTTATTGTTAAAGTTCTTTTAGGCTCCATCCATATGAAATTTAATTACTAAGAAAAATATGTTATGAAGTGGGAAAGGGATCATCATTTTAGAGATGCTTCAGTGGGCCATGGTGAATGGCCAATAAAAGGTTGGGAACCACTGTAATAGGCACATTAATTAAACATGAAATATAAAGTCATAAATTGAATTTTCATACTTTTTTTTTATTTAAATGTTTTGAAAATCTTAAATCGCATTTTATTTCATTATAATCTAATGTAAAAATATTTGCTTATGATACAAATAAATTCTTAATTTGATTGAAACGTTTTTTTCTTTTTAATATACTTCCGATTAGATTGGCGTATTGAAAGTATTAGAGTATTAAAAAATAATAAAATATTTCTTTTTTTTTTAATGTTATTTTGTTAATATACAGATGGTAAAAGTTCTCCAAAACAACGTTAAAATGTTATTTATAATAACATAGAATTGTGACTGATAAAATATGGCGGGTGGGTGAGACCATTTACATCCGCCACGGGGGTCGCCCATCCTAGCTACGCCATCGAACATAATCTGATGTCAAATGCATGCAACGTACGATTATGCATTTTTGCGCTAAATCCTATAGTTAGGAAATAGTTTTTCATGTGGGGAAGTGCTCGACAGGATAATAAAGAAGTGCCCCACTCCCAAAAAAAAAAGATCGATCAACTTAAAAGAGATTAAAATTAAATGGTTTGAATAGTTACGCCTAAGTACAACTTATTTCAAAGACTACATGAATATTTTAAATGATTATAGTAAATTAGATACTGAGATATTTATATACAAAACCTTGCATAACACAAACATCGAATATTTTAAATGGAGGCTATTGAAGTTTCGTATTTAGATATAAAACTTCACAGACTAGAGCGATCAACAGCGCCATTTCGAAAAAGAGACTCCAGGCAATTCGATATTATTCAACGTTAATTTCGATTAAGAAAACGAATAAAAGAATTTTTGCTCCATGCTGCCATCTGTGATCTGTCTAGAGTTTTAATATGTTTTTCTTTACTTTTTTCTTTCACCTTTTTATACCCAAAAAATTCCACACCAAATTAAAAAATTCTAGTGTTATTGGTATTTTTTAATGAAGATCTACACAAGTTGAAAAACATTTTAGCATCATCAAAACCCATAAAACTTTAGATTGTATTTAGAAATTTTTATTGTGTTTAAGAATAACTTCTCCAAGCACTAATTTTAAATTTTCTTTGACAATTTCTGAAGCTATTCGAGTTTTAAAATTAGGTTTAGTGGCAGAGATTTATGTATTTTTTGGTATTTTAAAACAGAATGTTATTAAACGTTGAATGGTTATCAGAAATTCTTTCTAACTTAAAGTTGTAATTTTAGCAAAGCAATTTTTAAATTATGTCGATACATTTTTCAAAAGGATGCCCAGGGGCGTGCCTAGCGGGGGGGGGGGGGGGGGGGTAACCCCCCACTACTTATTTGGAAGAGTTGGTAAAATTTAGATTAGTCAGAAAGTTAAGAACACACCCTGCAAAAAGCCCCCTATATAATGGCCAGGTGGATTCCAACTTTAAAAAACTGGATTGATGATAATCATCTTCGCCCATACCATGCCAACTATCTTAGTAATACGTCGCAAAATGACTTTATTCGGGTTCTTGGATCATGTGTCCATGAAAAAATAGTTGCAAATGTCAAAAATTGTGGATTTTTTAGTGTTATGGCTGATAGCACACCCGATCTTTCTCATCTTAACCAGCTCTCAATTGCAATTCGATACATGACCCCAAAGTTTCAGCTAGAAGAAAGGTTGTTAAAACTAAAAGATTATCTGGATAAAAAAGGCGAAGGAATGGCTAAGCTTATTTCTGAAATTCTACAGTCAGTTGGAATATCACTTTCCCAAGCTCGTGCACAGTCTTACAACACCACATCATCTATGTCCGGCCGCATTTTAGGCTGTCAATCAAAACTTTCAGAAATAGCTGCTAGATTTATTTTATACATACCCTACCTCGTGCATAAAGTAAATTTACTTGTTGAACATGCGTGCGAAGAAAGCAATATAATAAAATTGCTCTATGACAGTATTCAGGATCTCTATAACTTCTTTTCACTGAGAAAGAGATTCGGCATACTGAGAGAGAAAATGGAAGGTCTTCAGAAGAGTCTTACCTTGAAATCTTTGTCGAAGACAAGATGGACTATGCAAGCAGATTCAGTCAGAGCTATTTTATCGTCCTATGATGCTCTCATCTATACTCGGCAAATTATTTCTGAAGACATGAAGGTTGATAAGGATGCTCGAGCTAAGGTGGCAGGGTTAAGAAGCAAAATGATGTCATACAATTTCATTGTTTCTTTACTTGCAATGAAAACAATTATGTTTAAGACCAAGTTAGCAACAGAGCAATTGCAACGTGAAGACCTGAACATTTTAGAGGGAATTGACATAATGCAGAAAATTTACGAAAGCATTCAGAAACTCTAGAATGATGATGTGCCGGCAATAATGAACATCATTAAGGAAGCTGACAACATCTGCGAGACACATGGAATAAATCAAGATTATGGGTTCAATTTACGGCACAGGCGACGGAGGCCTCCATCGAAGATCGACGAAAATCCTGAAACTGCAGTTCTATTTACAGGAGAGAATTAGTTTAAAGCAGAAATTTTGAAGGTGGTAGATCGGCTTACAACAGCATTTGGAGACATTCATAAGTTGGTATTTGAGAAAGTTAAACCACTGGCCTGTCTCCTTCCATCTAGGATCAAGTATAGCTCTACCGAGAACATTTCTAAACTATGTCTATTATTCCCTGATCTCAAAGATATCGATAACTGGAATGTGAAATTGATCTCATGTCCTCAGAAATAGCTAGTTCTGAATCGGATACAATTAGCGCAGCAGTGCAAAAACTTGTGCGGATGGCTCATTTGTATCCTAACCTTTCTTTGGCCTACAAGTTGGCCTTAATTATTCCAATAACTGTGGCAAGTAATGAAAGAAGTTTCAGCAGGTTAAAGTTAGTAAAAAATTACTTGCGTACCACCATGTCGGGAGAGCGACTGGACGAACTAATGCTATTAACCTGTGAAACAGACATAACTGACATGTTGGATTTAGACAGTGTAGCTGGAAAATGGGCTATTCTGAAGGATAGGTGGGTGATAATTTAAAAATGTAGAAGGATAATTTTTAGTCTCTTATACTAATATATATCTTATTTTTAGCAAGCAAGATTTGTCCTTTTTATATATTTTAAAATTTACACACTGACATTACACAACAGCATGCAGTTTTATTTATAGAAACATAAATTCCGAAGTACTTCAACATTCTTAAATTGTTACCTTTTGAGAACTGGTTAATGTACGGTACATCCGTACACATTTCCTTTTAAAGAGTAAGCAGAATCCTAATTAATAACAGGATTCTCAACTCTACTTATATAGTAAAATAATTTTTAAAAAATTACGTATACTGACATATACATTACATATACATTTAATTTCAACTGTGGTTAAGGAGAATGCAGGTGAACACTTCAGACTTTTAGTGATTTTTATAAATTCACAGTATTGTAGAACAGTTGATTCCGTTGCTGAGGGTGGGAGGGCTATCACAAAGCCTTTCTCACTCCAGATCTTGCAGTCGGCAAAATTCAGTTCACCCCCCCCCCCCCCCACACACACACACACACACACTAAAACAGCCTTCGGCATGCTCCTGAGGATGCCCATCTTCTGGTTTTGTATAATAGCACACAGCACAATTTTAGATTATATCTTATTTACTCTGGTCTAGCAAGGACTAAAAATTAAGTAGTGCTGCTGTCAATTTCTTAAGCTTCCAAACTTTAATTATTGAATTTATTATGCTAATGAGAAATTGGTTATTCTTTACAAAAATTAATTAACTTTAAATATCTTAATATATATATATTATTTCTAAAGAGTATTAAACGTTGAAAAATGGGTATATAGAAAAAAAGGGAAATGTTCATCACAAATAATACATACAAAATATACAGGTAATAATTTGCTTTTTTACCTGCATATTTCATATAAAATGAGATAAAACATGAAAGTTAACAATTAATAATTCCTTTATCAATTAGAATACACAAAATAATTTTAAGGTTTATAATAGAGTCATAAAGTAATTAGGGTTAAGATTATAAAGGTTATTAAAATGCGATTATCTCAGAAAGTTCTGCTAAAATTTAATATAACCTCGCAGTTAAGTTCCAATCCAGGCATCTTTTTTTTTTTTTTATCTTGTCCATGCTCAACAAGAGCAAAATCTTAGTAAAATTTAGTTGAATCTAATATTATTAACAAGTAACAAACAAAAGATCTGGATTAATCAGACATGAAAGACTCTACAAAAAACAGTGAACTTTTTTTCAAATTAATATTAATAATTCATTCCTATAATTTAATCATATTTAAAAAAATAAAATAAATAAACATTTTTTCATTAATTGAGAAAATGTATGAAATTGTTTTCAAAAAGATGTATTTCAATCTTTTGAAAAAAAAAAAAAAACTCACATGTAAGGTTTTTTTTTTGTTTTGTTTTCAATTGTGAGACTGAGAAAAAGGAGATAAAAAGTTTACCACATGATCACAATGAACGACAAGCATTTCTGACGTCATATGTCACGATGGATTATAGCTAATCAGCTTCTCGATTTCCCTACAAGCATTCACCAAAAGCCAATCAAATACCACAATGCTTGTGCAAAACGTTGCGAGCCCCATCCAGTGTGTATGGTCAATTGATCATAATTTGATAAGTAATTTATGCATCAAAAAATGGAAAACTCATTTCCATACCAAATTGCTTCAGTACTCAGACCTGCCAGTTTTACGCTTTTATATTTAAAATGTGTCAGAAAGTTTCACATTATTGAGCAGGGGATTTCAGAAACAAGTTAATGACATGGAAAGATTTCAACTGAGTGTGCTGGATTTAGAAGAGATGAAAGATATCAGGCTTAGGAGAGAAAAAGCCTCTTACTCGCTCCATTCTTACAATCTCTGGAGGTTTTTGAAGATTACAGTAGGCTCCCTCAAATCTGCAACCCTAAAATCTACACATCATCACAGATTTAAACAATGAAACTTTTGGTTCAGATGTAGCAAAATTACAGAGTTTTTTATTTTTATATCCTCCCATATGTATTTTAATATCTAATTCTTGTTAATATGACTAAACTCATGTTTTTTTCATGAAGGAAGTATAAATTAATTTCTGAAGGTTCAAGATATTGGTGATCACAATCTTTTTACCAAATATATTTATGTATTAATCAAGCTTTTTTAGTTATTAAGTCTGAAATAAAATTTCCTTATTCTATGAATCTAATGTGAATTAGTAGGATACTTCTATGAGGCAAGTTTTATTGAATAATTTAAGATAAATGTATCTCATCTTTATTATGCATATTTAACTATACATTATAAATTATTTATTTGACCGTTACTTTTAATAATTCCATCATTTAGAAAATTATCTTAATTTTTATTATTTTAGTTTATTACTTTGCTTAATTATTTTAATATTTTACTATATTGTAAGCATTTATTATAATTTTGATTGCATTATGACATTGAAATTGTTTTTAAAAATGCAAACAAGGCAATGACTAGGAATCCGCAAAATTCTAAAATCTGCACAACTTCCGATCCCAAGCTGTATGGGTTTGAGGGAGTCTAGTTATTGTATATTACTGTATCTCTACTCTGTATAAATCTTGGATCAGTGTTCAATTCTCAATGTAACCAAGATATAATCAAATTAGTTTTGCATAATTACTTTTAAAAGAATAAAATAAAGAAATGTTTTTTTTTTCAATTTGTTTACTTAATTTAAGGTTACTCATTATCATTTGAACTATTTTTTTTATTTCAGTGATGTAGAATATCTTATTGAGACATTATTGGATGGTTTTATGAAAGGAAAGGATTTAATAAATCAAAAATGTAAATTTTGCAGTAAAAGTTGAAAATTTAATTTTAAAATACTAATTAAGAAAATTTTAAAACAGCACATCTATGATTTTGGACATCCTGAAATAGCTTTTTGGGGGGCTCTTTCATTAGACGTGTGTCCCATGTAAGGATCAGGTTTTCAAAAAGATAATTTCAGAAAGAGTAAATAAAATAACATTATGGCATTTGTAAAAATACAGTAATTTTTTTTTTTTTTTTAAAAGCTCAAAGAGAAAAATACCAAATCCCTTTAAATAAAAATAATGGTTGATTCTTAGCAATTTTACACTATACTAATTTAAAATATCACAATGAAATTGCTGTATCACATACCATTTTCTACGTACGAAGGCTTGCTTTTAAAATTAAGGTATTTCATGTCTTGCTGAAACTTACTAAGTGAAAATTGTATAAATAATTTAATGTATGTTAATGATATGTAAATTTCTTATAAATATATGTATAAAAACATTAACCAAGGTTTAGCGGCATAAGGAATGAAAATATATCAGTGGATATCAAGAAGTAAATTTGGATACAAAAGGACACTGAAAAAAAAAATTCATGCTATAATCTATTGATTTATTATCTAAGACAGTGAAAGTATTTTTTTCATAATTTCAATTTTATCTAGCATTTCAAATTACTGTGTCAATCCATCCCTATTTGTTATTATTACAGTAGACTCCCTCAAATCCGCACAGCTTGGGACCAGAGGTTGTGCAGATTTTAGAATTTTACGGATTTCTGGTCATTGATTTGTTTACATTTTTGAAACATTAATTTGATTGGTAGTTGAGCAAGGGAAATTATAATGAATGCTTACAATAAATAGAAACATTAAAATAAGTAAAATATTACAATAATTTATTAGTTTAAACGTAAGTAATTATTAAAATAATTATGTAAAATAAAAATATTACCAATGAAATCGATTCAATTCGATTCCAAAAGTCCTATGCTGTCATCTAGTGATAGCCAGGAGAACACTGTTAATGCTATTATGAGTATATATAGCTTATTGTGCTCACTGTAACTTTTTTCATTGTTATAGTCCTGAATGCTTTTCTTATACTGCTTTGTATGTTTAGAAATAAATTTGTCTCTAATTAAAAAAAAAAATTCTGCGAACAATAATTTTAAAATAGCGTTTCGGTTCGTGGATTTTTTCATTTCGAACCCTGGAATTTTTGATATAGATATGCTAATTTATATCAAAATCAAAAGTAATGTAAATTTATTTAGTAATAAATCAGCTGTAATTGCCAAAAGAGAATGATCAACAAAATATTTAGTAAAAAAAACATTGCGGTAGTCGCTGATTTCGGCGCCATCGTGAATTTTGTTCCTGCAACTTAACTGTAAATTTCATTGTTTACATCTGAAAAAATACGCGGATTTTAGGGTCGCGGATTTAAGGGAGTCTACTGTATAAAACTATTTCTTGAAAAAATGGTACATGCCAAAGCAATTTGGCTATTAAATTTTGATTTAGGAATAGTTACTTTTCCAGTATAGGGGCCTTGGTGAGATTAAAATAAATTCTGGGTTAGAGACGGAAACTTGGCAACCTAATTTGTGGAAATCGATTTACTGTTTCATATACACAAGCAATATTTTTCAATGTTTATGCAATTTATATAATATAACGAAACCATTTACCTATTTTGACATAGAAACAGAAGTAAGTTGTATATAAAAAACAATAGCTATAGAAATAAATTGTTTATATAATATATAAATTTAGCTATAAATAAGCACAAAAATTCATTAGGTCTGTTATAATAGTTGTTTATATCATTTGGCAACAAATGTTAATTCCTAAACCCCAAACTGTACCAAACTTAAAAAAAAAAAAAAATGCTAAGGCCCTACACGGTGAAAAATCACCATGGAATATTAGATTTGTAAAATTTACATATTTCTTTTGTTGGAAGGATTTTTTTTATATTTTTTTCTTAACCAGTGCAATTAATCGTACATGAATTTTCACTTATGCATTTGTTTATTAACATTCAGTTTCCAAAAAAATATTTCCCACCTGCATTATTTTTTCTTACCTTCTGTCATTTATTGAAATTCATATTCGTGTTCTGAACGAAGCACTTTTATGTTTGAATATCTCATTTGCAGTCGATCTGAAACCAAAGAAATAATATTTGCCAGCCTGTAATCTGTCCGGAATCCTAATGCAAACTTAACAACTAAAGGAAGTAAAAAAGGATGATGTACAGTTTGTTATCCCTCTAGGATTTACTGTAATACATAAGTATGGTGTTGGTGTTGTTTTATGATGGCCAATTATCTACACTAGGGATATAGGCCTGGAGAGGATGCATTCCATGGAAGTCTTTCTAAGAGAACCTAACCCGTATTTACATAAGGAAATCCAAAGTTCAAAGAAAATCACAGAAAACTCTGAACAATTAGGCCGATGGGCATGATTAGGTTTGAACCCAGCACCTCCCATCTACCAGGTTCGACAGCAGAACCTCTCGGCCACTGGTGGGGCGTAATACATAAGTAATTTAAACTTCAGTCTCTCTAATTCAATTAAATAATTTTTTCAAATATGTTATTACAAATTTAAAAGGGAAATTGATTAAACAAAGACATCGAAAAGCGGGAAGGGTTGGGCTCAGGGCCCTGGAACTGCTGGACGACCCCAGCAGCTTCGAGCTTAATGTTCATCTCAGTAGCGATCAGGGGAGGGCAGGTGTGGTGACCACCACAGAAAACAAGGAGTGCAGCATTTCTGCGGGTCCCTACCTACGTCGTAAGCACCGAGACTCTAGAAGGAGCCAGGAATAAAAGAAAAAAAATTTCAAAAACTGAAACTGGACAAATTTTAAAGGGAAATTGATTAAATCAAAGACATCAAAAAGTGGGAAGGGTTGGACTCGGGGCCCTGGAACTGCCGGACAACTCCAGCAGCTTCAAGCTTAGTGTTTGTCTATTTACCATAATTTCCTGCATATAATCCGAGGATCAAACAATTCTCTTTGGACCCAGAGATTTTATTTAGTTATTGAAGGCAAATATTTACAAAGTTACATTTTATTTAAAAAAGTTTCTGGGTCGGAAAATGATTGTTTGATCCACTGATTATATGCCAGAAATTACGGTAGGTAAAAAAAAAAAAGGTCATCTTTGACTCCTTAAATAATAATAATTAAATATGATTTTTCTGTGACTAGCCGTAAATTTGTCAATTTACTGCATGGCATCACAAACTACTAAATCTGAAATAAATTTTATTTAAAGTAAAAAAAAAAAAAAATAAATAAAAGAAATAAATAACAAATAAATAAAAGATGCTAATATTAACAGATACTTGTGAGTCAACATACACACATATACTTAAATATAACTTCAGTGTTGAAGCATATAAATTAAATATTTGATATTAAAATTTATCCTTCTCCCCACCCCTTTCTCTATCTCATTTATTTATTTATTTTTACTTTAAAGAAATTTTATTTCAAATTTAGTAGCTTATGATGTCATATCATAAAATGAAAATTTTATGAGTAGTCACAGAAAGAACATATTATTATTGTTATTATTATTATTTTTTTTTAAGAATACAATGAATAATGTTTTTAAATTATTGTTAAGAAGAAAAAATAAATGTAAAATTAATCAAAAGAAACCTTCAGGATGTTATTCTTATAGGATTAGCCAGTAGATGGCGCTCGTTTCTAGTGTGGGTTAGAGAACCTACAATGGATAAGAGAAACGACATGATGGCAATAAATTCTGATTGGTCCAAAGCTGTTTTCAACCGCCGCAGGCGATCGACTGTACCGCTACCATAGATATAGGATACTATTCCTTATTCCATGACCGCTACCATAGACATTACACAGGACGAAAATAGAGCGTTTTTAAAATTATGTAATTCATAATGTTTTCACGCTTGTTCAGATTTTTAACACCAATTTTCAGGTTCAGAAATGTTTATATTATGGATATAAACTCAATTTTGTCCAAGAATTTTGCAATTTTCTTGAAAAAATATTTTTTCCTTCCTTAAGTTTCGTTTTCATTCTGTCAGCACGAGCATTATTCTTTCTTTATCTGATTATATTTTAATATATATATACATAATTTGGAATATTTTTATTTCTATGACTAAAATGTATATATATCCTTGCTTTGTTTTAGTGGAATCGAATCACAAGCATTTTTTTTCGTCTCTTTGCTGTCATCGTAATCAAAATAGATGTTGGTGAAGAAAGAAAAATCCCCAAGCGCGAAATCCTCCTATGAACTTATGTGGGGAGTAATAGAGAGTTGTTTCGTAAAATCTACATAGATGATATGGTCTAGTGGTTAAAGCACATATCTACTAACTCAAAGGTGGCGGGTTCGATCCTCTTTATTTCGCCTTTTAAAATTTTGTTTATTTCTCTATTTATTTGTTACCAGTTACTCTGATTTTTTTTTCAAATCGATTCTTGTCGATAAAACTAAGTTTTAATATTTAATTTTATTTATTTATATATTTCTTTTTAATAATTTATTATCAGTTAATAAAATATTATAATTTTTTAGATCGGCTCTTCTTAATGAAACTAAGTTTTAGTATTTAATATCACCCAAGGACTATATTTTAATAATTAAAAAGAAACATATTTTAATGCAAAAACATCGAATAAAATTACATTAAAATATTTTTGTTGTAATTTTAATAACATAAAAATATCTAATTACTAGAAATAACTTAATGTAATTTTATGTGATAGGGAAGGGATGTCAGAGGAAATTAAAGGTGGAAATTTTGTGAAGTGTAAATTTAGAAGATCATTTTTTGTTCTTCGGTCTTCTTACTGTACAATACAAAATAGAGCGAAAAAAAAAAAAAAAAAGGAGTTACAAAATATTAAATGAAGTTCGACAAATAAATATCTGCTATCAGTCGTCATTGTGGAGCGATCGATTATAATTAAAAATGTAATGTAAGGAAAACTAGAAACGATATTCGATTCGAAAGAACTGGAATATAAATTGTCATGCATGACTACCTGCAAATTTCATGCATTTTAAGACGCACAATGATATCCTGAATGTGTGACTTCGTGAAATATATTAATTTATATAATTATTTATTAATTTCCTAGGCATCCTTAGAATAAATTGTGCACGGAGATAAGCAATATACATTTTAGAGGAGGATTATACATTTTTTTTTTTCATTTTGTTTCCTATGCATTTTAGGAGTGTAAGAAATAAATTAAGTTTTTTATCTAATGTCGGATGAAGTAAATGTTTACATTTTGCTTCAAATATATGTATGAGCTAAGTTCTAAACCTTAACCTCAAAATCCCCCCCCCCCCCTTCCAAGAAAAAATATAAATATTTATGGCCGTTAAATTCCCATAGTTTTAAAAATTAACACTAAAAATCTCTTGAAAATATAGAAAGATTTTTTTTTTAATATATTGTAAAATAATATTAAAATACATAAATATATTAATACATTTTATCTAAGCACAAGGCATATTAAACCATTGGGCCGAATTTCTGCAATTCTAATTGGACCGAATTTCCGGACGTGACACCGCAGAAAAGGAAAATGTTGCCTTCTGAGACAGCAATAATTTATAATTCAAGTTGCAATTCATTTATCAGAAAAATAAAAAAACTGTTACATTGAAAATCCCTTCAATAATCGTACCTGAAGAATCGTGCTTTTATGTTTAAAAATGATTCAGAAAGTTTCGCGTTGTTCAATGGGAGAATTCTTCTTTGTGAATCGCCTTATGTAAATTAAGGATAGAGACAACCAATATAAATTGAATACAAGTATTTTTTTTTTTCAAAGTATTTCACAATTTTTTTTCTTTTTTCCTCAAGAATTTTGTGGGTTGTTGTCAAATTCAAACTAATTACTTTCTACCACATTCAAGAGGTTATTTTTAACCGCAGATACATACGAATTTGCAAATATTCTTTTCCAGTTGTAAGAAATCGAATTGCTTTTCTGGTTTTCGATAAATAGAAACGTCTTCTCCTAAAATGGCAATAAGAATTGCACATTCTGTCAATTTGTAATGCACTACAGTCATTAAAAGTTCGTCATAGTAACCAATGGATTGTAATTGAAGGTGCGACAAATTTTTAGGAAAATGGAAAACACAGTGCCATTGTTTGACACTTGAATAGTAATATCTAAAAATTTCATGCATTTCTGTGTAAAAAAGATTTAGTGAATGAGCCAAAGAGATTGGTATTTTTGGAAAGGCACGCCCCCCCCCCCCCCAAAAAAAAAGAAACCACCTTTAATACATTATTAAATGGTATATGTTCACAGTTTTTTTTATATTTTGGACAATATATAAAATTTGAATATTAATATTATATACTAAATTTGAATATTCATAAAAATATCCATTTTTGTTGAAGGGTGCTAAATTTATAAAGTTTTAAAAATAAACGCTAAAAATTTGTTATAAAAATCCCGAAGTTCGAGGAATATTAAAAAATGTTACTGATAATTAATGCGATTATGAATTCTGTTTTTGTAAGTTCACCGTTTATATTTTGTATTTTTCGGTCCAAATAAATAGATTCACACACACACAAAAATTAACATAGATGGTTATTAAATTCAAAAGGTTTAGAAAATTAACAATAAACCATAAACACCCGACACCCCCCCCCCTTCCCGAAAGCGAAGAAATGTTAGAAAATGTTATTGATTAAAAACTTGCATAAGGCATGGATAGTTTTTTATTCCCTTAAAAATGTATTGTAAAATAGTACAGAAATGTGTAATTTCAGTTATTCAATTCAATGATTTTCAATCAAATTTATGATTTTTATAAATGACCAATCGACAAATTTCGCGATATATTGCAGCAACAAATTGACGAAATCACCGAATTCTTAATGCAGCTTACGAAATCAATGAATTTTTAACACGACTTATTGAAGAAATTTGCTAATTTTTATTCCACTGATAGAAATAAGTTCGCGTTTT
Organism: Maratus speciosus; assembly: GCA_963932465.1. Lineage (NCBI taxonomy): Eukaryota > Metazoa > Arthropoda > Arachnida > Araneae > Salticidae > Maratus > Maratus speciosus. Next base: position 15,429,087 of record OZ010797.1, read on the forward strand.
TTATCAGCAACATATTAAAAATATTTACAATTTTTTCAATAATCAATTGACAAAAGCCAATTTTTTTTTTTTTTTTTTTTTTTTTTTTTTTTAAACAACAGTTTGGCAAAATTTAAATTTTTCTTGTAGGATCCATTGACGAAGATCACTATTTTTTTTTTTTTCAACCGATTGATGAAATTAGAGATTATTTTCGCAATCAAATGATGAAATTTTTAGTACCGTAACAAACCTAAGAAATTTATTTATTTATTATATTTTTTTTGTATAGAATTGACAAAATTCGTGATTAAAAAAAAATTGCAGAATTCGGCAAAATTAAAAAAATATATTCACGGAAAAATCACATATATGAAAAATATAGGAAATATAAGAAAAATAGGAACTTTTTCAAATTTATAGGAAATATAGGAGCGCTGTTAGACCTGCTTAGAGCAACTTTTGTTATAATATGGACAAATTTTGATTCGTCCTAAAAAAGGAGAATTTTTTTTTTTAACCCTGTTCCGTTTCAAGAACGCGCATTAAAATAATAATAATAATAATAATAATAATAATAAAAGTAGCCAAAGGGTGAGAACGCACCAAGCAGGGAAAATCATGTTGCATGATTTTTCTTCCAGCCTCCACTTTTCTTCCAGTGAGCATGCGTACTTGATCTCATGACGTTTCTCTTATCTAGTTGGAGTTTCTCTAGTGTGGGTGGAGCCTTCCTGGAGCGTTGTGCGATTTACCGCTGACCAATAGATGGATGACAGCAAGAAGAGTGAAAATATTCAGGAAGTTTGGTAATCCGAAATAATTTGATTATATAATCGAAATTTCTATTTCATCGTCATCGTTGATAGAATTGTCTGGAATCTCCTGCGAAATTTGGGAATTTTTCATTATTAATACGACATAGTTTAACAGTGTTTGTTCATTATTTTTAGCATTAAAGGTATTGTATATAAATATTTGAGTATCTAATTTAGTTTTATCTTTTGAAATATTGATCTAGTTTTTGAGATAATTTGTTCTTAGGCCTAACTAGGGTGAACTACCCAGTAATTGACCATTTAGTGAAAGTTTCTTCGCAATTTTTTTTTCTGTGCTAAATTTAAGGAGATATTTCTTGAAACTTTTTTTTAAAAGCAACAATCACTTATAAGGATCAATAATAAATAAACATTTTTTGCCTACTTTTTTGCAATTTTATTATATTTAATATAATAGTTGTCAAGGGAGATTTTGCCAGTAATTGACCATGTAATGTTAGAAAATGACCATCACTATGTCAGTAATTGACCACTCTGAAGTTGAACTGATAAACCTTCTTAAAATTAATCGTATGAAAAAATGGGGAAGTTTGCCAAGTTTTATTCTACAGAAACTGGATGTCTAGCCTCCTGGACAGCCAGAAAAAAATCAGGGAAATTTCAAATTTCTGAAAAAAAAAAAAAAAAAAAATGATGAATTTGAAATTTTTGAGATTTTTTTTAGAAAAAGAATTTCAATCATAAAGCCAAGGATTTTTAAATTGCAGTAGTAGCAAAATATGTAGCTGTGCTCTTTATAAGGACTGTTCGAACCTCTTATAGATTTTTTTCTTTTTTTTTTTTGCTTATCCTCTTTTACTCTTTCCTTGGCAATTATTAAGGTTTTTGGTTATGTAACATCACACAATCTCGACACCTGAAAAATTGTTGCCACCTGGCTAACTGAAAAGGGTACTTCTTAGTTATTGCGTTGACCAAATTACTGTCGCCGAATTGTAAGATTAAATGCCAATAATGGTTGCCATTAATTAATTGTAAGATTAAATGCCAATAATGGCCAATAAAAGCCATTAATGCGACATTTTATTTGTATTTTTATTAATGTTTTACTAATTTGTTCTTTCGTTATTTAAAATAATAATTATGTCAATGTGTATAATTTGACGACTGGTTTGGCGATTTATATAAATTAGCGAAATTGGTTGACAGGATAACTAAGAAGTACCCCGAAAAGTACCAATTGTTTTTATTGGCATGGAAAACCTAAAAAAGTGAAGGAAATTCATACTGAACTTGTCTAGTCAATCACTCTGTATGGAAAATATAGATGTACAGCACTTTATGCTTTATGTAAATGGGATGCTTATTGTGCAAAGTAGTTAACACTAATTATTATTCAAAATTAAATTTGACTATATATTTCTACAGTTTAAAAAAATATATTGAACAAATCGCTGATTAAAAGTAATATTTTTATTTTTGTCCCTCAAAACTTACTATAATGTTAATGTAAATTCAGTATTGTTATTATGTTTTATTATTATACAACTGCAGTTAATTAGGGTTGAACTTTGTCATGGATAAAATTAGCATAAAAACATTTTATATAGCAATTTTAACAGCATACTTCCACAACAATTGTAAAAGAAATCTACCACGAACTATGTTTCGTAAAACATTTTTTTTATAAGATTTGTGTGACAAACCCTAATGATATTTAGAGCCTCACTATACTAATTTTGTTATCTTTATATTTTAATTACACTTTTCTTGCATTATTATGATATAAATGTGTTGTGACCCTCTTAACATAACAAATGTGTGTTTGCTTGATCAGTAATTGACCAAGCATATTTAGTTATTAACCACCCTGGTCAACTACTGAAAGAACTCCTTTTTTAAATAAAAAATTGATGAATATTGCTTTCATAATAGAAATCTATGTATTTTTTTAAGTATCAAAAGGAATGGATGCAAACAAGCAAAAAGTCAGTAGTTGACCATTTTGGTCAATTACTGAATGCTTTTAACATTCACACATCTAGTAGTTGACCACCCCCCTTAACGTCATTTAATTTATGAATTTAATATTAAATGCATAATGATTAACTTAAAACAAACAAAAATGAACTACACACCTCATTTGATGAACCAATGGAACTAAATTAAACTTAATGCTGCAAGATTAATAAAACAACTCACAAAACAACACTACTATTACAGAATGTATTCACTTTTGATATTGTTAGAAGGTGCATTTTCTTTGATTTTTTACATTCAATCAGAATATAGATAGCAAAAATAATTTTTTCCTATGCAATTCATTGTATGTTAGATATTTTTATTCAGCATTCAAAAATACTTTATCAACACATTGATTCTTGTTTTTAACACATAAATGTGTTTTTGGTCAATTACTGGCATGTGGTCAATTACTGGAAGGCTCACCCTATTCAAAATTAGACCCATGCTCCATCTAATTTTAATCTTTTTAAAGTTGAATGAGATTTTTTTTCCATAATACTACTTTCCATAAATATCTTCAAACTATAGGATTTAAAGCAAAAACTGTATGATTTTCGCGTTACATCTTGACGTGAGTTCTTTAACACGTGTTTGTTATCAAGTGATTTTTAATTCGATGTTGATCTATATTTTTAATGATCCTTTACTGATCTATCAGATATTTCGGTAATTAAAATAACAATTACTTCCTTAAACGGCTACGTCATGATATTAAAAGAGAAAAAGCATTTGAAAAATGTTGATATGCATAGTCAACATTTCATTTAAGAACAGATAAGTTTCAACTGGCCTCACAAATATTTATCGACCAACTTAGAGAAGTAATTAAGAAAATTAGTTAATAAATAAATGTCCGAGATTATTATTATTTTGCTGTTTTCTTTGAAGTTACTGAAAGTTGACACTTTTGTGAGTGACGCTTTTCAAATTTCTTGTATTTATTTGAGATTCCATTGGCAACATTCTTCCATTTGTTCAGTGTTGAATTCAGGGGGGTGGCTCGGGGACGGTAGAACATTCTTCCCCCCCCCCCACCCCGCCGCAATGAAATGTTCTTCCCAGAAGACTTGAGATTTTGTGTTTTTAATCGTCAAAAAGTGCTCCCAGAACACTATAATGTCCCACCCCCACCCCCTGGAACTGCAGAAATCTCTCTCTCTGAGAAAAGTGTCTGAATTCAACATTGCATTTGTTCATTAAGAGTTAGTTTCGAGGGTTTTTTTTTTTTTTTTTTTTTTTTTTTTTTTTAATGTAAAGTGGTCGACTGGATAATGGAAAAGTATCTTTTTTTCTTTTAAGTATGAACCTCATGAAGAAAGGGGAAAAATCCACTAAACTATCTTCTGAATACATCACTGATAATTCACATGAAATACATTGAAGGGATTTAAATGATTTTTATAATTTTTAACAAAAAGGGGCAAAATTCTAGATTTACTTGCTAATTCTGGATGTTTTTTAGAATTATAGTATACACTCTCGAAAATCTGCAATCTTCTGAAATCCACATGCATTTCAAAACGTAAACAATGAAATTTCCAATTAAGAAGTATTTATTCTTTATAACCTTTATTCCAAATAACAGTGAACGAAAATAAAATAATTTTTAACGTAAATTTATGGAAAAATAGTAATGACACAGGATATTACACAAATAAAATGCTTTTATTTCACAGAAACTTACATACAAGAAAATGTAAAATAATAGAAGTCGACAAGAGATGTAGAGAAGCGCAGAAAAGTTTTAGTAGTGGCATCATTAGGGTGGTCACGAGCAACATGGGGAAAAAAGAATTTAACGTTTTCTTCGGATGGACCCTCCTAAAAGTTGCCAATTAGTCAGAAAATGAGATTGGAAAAGTTTCAGCTCAAATGAATAACATTAACCCGTGCCTCATCGAGGTTGAATTCTTGAAAATTTGCAATTTTTGGCAAAAAAATTGTCGTTTTTCTTTCTTTAAGTGAAAACTATTTATCTTAGAAACCTGATTCTTGTTTTATTTCATAGAAACGGTTGTCGGCTTGAACTTTTACTCTCATCAAAACTTATATTTAATGAACATTTAGTATTTTTCAGGTCAGCTCATGAACCATACCCTCAAACTCTGCATTTTTGAAGCATAAGTAAAAAATGACAAAATTATAATTTTATTACTTTTGATAATATTTTTGTGTTATTTTCATTAATAGGCAAAAATAAGTGAACAATTTTTGCAACTTTAAAAATATTTCATGAATTATAATTAATTATTAGTTATCTAGTTCTGTGTCTAGCAAGAAAGAGCTTCTCAATTTGTATTGCATTTGAATCTCTGAATTTCTCTTTTTATTACAAGGCTGTTTTTGTTACCTGTTCTCGTTATCTATTTTTAGAATTGACGAAGCATTCCATAAAACCTCCCTCCCCTTTTGATATGATGGCAGAAATGTAAGATTTTTTAAATTGGCCACATGTCTCATGAAATCATTAACAGTAAGCATAGATATACTAGACTCTAGGGAGAGTCCTAACTATCGTGCAGGCTACTCTCGTACCCAGAGCTTTATCAGTTCCCGTAAGAAAAACAAAACCATGTGACCAATGACGCAACACAAACGTCATACGCAGGAAATGCAGTTTTGCAAAATGGGAAAGATAGAGAGATATTTGTGAATAAATTATTTAGAGCCTTTAAATACATTACAAATCCTTTGTTTCTATTTGGGTTAAAACATACACACGTAATCCAGAATCCACAGTTTTATAAACTATGGACATTGCAGCAGGTTTCATACATCTTTTCGTAAATAATACACAGCATTTTCTACAATGTATGCAACATCCACTTAAATATGAAATATCAGTAAGAAAATCTTAAAACAAAGTTTCCATTAATTTATGTGTTGTTGCCATTGCTTTTGTCAGAGATAAGAATTTCTATTTTGTGAATAAATTATTTAGAGCCTTTAAATATATAACAAATCCTTTGTTTTTATTAGGGTTAAAACATACACAAGTAATCCAGAATCCACATCCACAGCTTTATAAACTATGAACATTGCAGTAGGTTTCGACCATCTTTTTGTAAATTATACATAGCATTTTCTACAATCTATGCAACATCTACATAAATATGAAATATCAGTAAGAAAACATTAAAACAAAGTTTCCATTAATTTATGTGTTGTTGTCATTGCTTTTGTCACAGATAAGAATTTCTATTTAAACCCGTTACATTTATGTATAGCCATTTCATTACATATTCCTTATGATTCATTTATTTTTAACTCATTTAACAAAAACTGTTTATAAAACTTTCTTCTGAAAATTGTGTATTATTAAAAAGTGTCAACAATCTGAATTTGTATTGAAATTTCTTTCTATACTAGTAGAAATCTTTAAAAAGAGCATGCAGCAATGATAGAACTGTAAATAGATTCTAGTGATATGATGCATTAAAAAAAAGTTTTCAGAACAAACTGCCTGGTATTACTATAGTAAAATAGTGCACTTTTGTATAATTTCATACTGCTTCTTCAGTGTTATTGTCACAGCAATTTCAAAAGGTGTTGGTGTTGTTTTATGACAGCCAATTATCAACACAAGGAATATAGGCCCAAAGGTGGGGAGTGCCCTCTGTGGGGTCTTTCTAAAGGAACCTAGCCCGTATTTATACAAAGAATTCAAGGTTCGAAGTAAACCAAGGAAAAATCTGAACGATTGGGTTTGAACCCAGCACCTCCCGTCTACCAGCTTCGAGAGCAGAACCTCTCGGCTACTGGTGGGGCAGCAATTTCAAAAAGCAAAATATAAAATTAAGCATTGTTAATAACTTTATAAAGAAAATGTTCCAATCATATTTTTTTTTTATAAAAATTAAATGCAGTATAAGATCTTTATAACGCAATTCTCCATATAACGCACAGCTTCTGAAATGTAAACAATGAATTTTACACTTAAGAAGAGCCTTCAATTTATATTGTAGAAATGTTGCTAGCTTCTAGAGGACTAAATTTCAAACGTTATTTCCTCTTTATCTATATAATTTAAATTTTTTTTTTTGGAAATAAGTAATGTAATGTTTTGTTCGTTTGTATTTTGATCATGTTTGTAAGGTAATTTCACAATATATGAAATGATCTGTATTATGCAAAAATTTATAATCTGCACAAACTTTTTGTCCTGAAGAATGCAATATAAAGATCTTCTACTATACATTGATATGTTCCCAGACCTATTTGGCCATGTTTGCAAGGTAAGTTTCAATGATCTATATAATGCAAAATTCTATATGGTGCAAAGTCTTACGTTTTTAGGTTTTCGTTATAAAGATCCTCTACTTAATTTATTTACTTTGTATTTTTTACCTTTCAAAGAAAAACTGTAAAAAAACATTCTTTAATCATTTTTGTCTCAGTAAGCAATAGCGTAATGTAAGTGTTCATTAATAAAATAAACACTTAGTATTTCTCTATATCCTAATATCTGAAGAAGCTCAACTATAAAAATATTACTTTGTTATGGACACTATTTCTACAATTTAAACCCTTATGCTGCATAAGTAATAATTATTAGATGACAAGAAATCATTTATAGTAATAAATATTTGAATAGAAGAAAGGAAAAAAATAAACTCGTTGACTTTTTATTTCAAATTTTTAATACATAATAGTGGCAAATCACTGTCATTAATTTTGGAAAATGCTAAGTTGCATTTGTGTGTACATACACTAGAATGTTAAAATAGAACTTTTTGAATATTAGTTCATGTCGTTATTTGATATGACAAGGATATAAACATTTAGAAAAGTTAAATGTGCACAGAAATGATTAAATACAAAAAAAATATAGATAGATTATACAAACTGATTTTCCCTCCCAAGCATTCTTTGATTATAACATGCAAAGTTTTCACTCAAATTTTTTAATGGACAATATTTATTATCAAATTGATGCAAGTTATAAATAAAACTAATAATCTGAAGCTGTCCAATGTTTCATTTTAAATGACTTTTTGCTTCTAAAAAGTAGTTTGGTTTCTGAATAATCATTACAAATTATATTTCATAACGTAGAATGCTGTTAAAAATTTTGAAGACTTATTTTCTTGTAGTAAAAACATTATTATTATACAGTAGACTCCCTAAAATCCATACATCATCACAAATGTAAACAATGAAACTTTCAGTTCAAATGTAGGGGGAAAAAATTAAGAGTTTTATTTTTATATCATTCCATATACATTTTCATATGTAATTCTTGTTCATATGATTGAACTCATGCTTTTTCTTTAAGGAGTATAGATTTATTTCTGAAAAAAAATTAAGGTTTTGCTGGATACTGGTGATCACAATTTCTTTTTTGGTTATTAAGTTTGGCTAAATCTGAAATAAAACTTCCCTATTTTATGATTTTGATGTGAATTAGTAGTGTATCTTTATGAGGCAAGTTTCAATGAATAATTAGAAAAAAAAAAAATGCAAATCTTTATTATGCATTATTATTTACTTGACCTTTACTTTTAATAATTTAGCCATTTTTAAAATTATCTTAATTTTTATTATTTTACTTTATTACTTCATTTTTTTTACTTAATTATTTTACTCTAAAGCATTCATTATAATTTTGATTACAGTATTGCATTCAAATTACTGTTTAAAAAATGTAAACAAAGCGATGACCAGAAATCCACAAAATTCTAAAATCTGCACAACCTCTGGTCCCAAGCTGTGCGGATTTGAGGAAGTCTACTGTATTCAGGGTTGGATGGTATTTACCAGTTTTAACCATGGTTTTTACCGTCTTTGGAAAAACATGTTTTTACCACCTTTGAAAAACTTATTAGTTTAGCTGTTTTTGCCACTCTTTTAAAAATTTATCTATTAATTTTTCATTTTTCCAGGGATGAAAGTTTTCTGGATATTTAATACCACTATAAAAATATTCACCTAATTTAGTTTCTGATTAGGTTAGTAAAAGAATGCTATACGAGAATAGTGGTTTTTAAGGAATATGAAAAGGCCCGGTAAACTTTCATCCCTGTTTTCCTACTACAAGAATTCAAAATTTTAAATATATTATTGTATAAATATACAATAATTCTTTAATAATTTATTTATCATATAACTATTATTATCAGAATTCGCATTACAATATTTATTATATTTATCTTAATGGTGACTAGTTTACAAATTTTTACTTAAAGATTATAAGTACACTTTTATCACACTTAATAAACCTTAATCGTTTTAATAAAAACCAAACATTTACAAATATTATCACATAATGTAGTTTGTACAAATGTTAGTACTGTTTACCAATCTGTGTCCTGCTGGAGTAGGGTCAGGTGGGGGAAAGTGGTGGTAATCTAAAAAAATGCACTTTTTTCACAATAAATGTACATATTTTTACTTTTTTTTCAATTAATACATAATTGGAGTTTGTGACAAATATTTCTATTAAGATTTGTAAATCGGGCAACAAGTTTACTGTTGTTTATCTTCTTTTTTACATATATGTGTAGTTTGTTCTTAACACATGGTATTGATAAACTTTGTTCTTGATCATTTCTCACTTGAAAAAATTAGTATATTTTGATACATTTCAGTAGAAGAACTTCTTAAAAACAGATTCATGCATCAAGGTAAGAATTATTTTATTATTTCAATTTTTTATGATTTTTTTTCTGAGGTGGGGGAAAGTGGTGGTATAGTTAGGCTTAGCTCAATGTTGTATGATGATTCAATTTTAGACTGTAGATGTGATTAATTTTTAAAAATGGGCTGTAATAAAAGTATTAATCTAAAAAAAATAGGCTTTATTTATAAATTTTAATCTTAATATGATAATACAATTAAAAGCTATTTTTTACATAGGGTCAGGTGGGGGGAAAGTGGGCCCATGAGGTAAAGTGGGGGTATATTGAAAAAAACCTATTTTCTCTTTTAAATTAAGATATTTTGTTAATTCTTTTTTAGAGACATATATTGAGATTATGGCAACTATTCTTATTTTAGTTTTAGAAACTGGAAACAAATTTAATGTTTACAAACTATCTTGTTTATGCTCATTGCATACTGTCAAAAAGTCGATCAGCTAAAATAATCGCCCAAGTGATAAAAATTAATACATTATATCACATAAAGCATTTGAATAAGTCACCATTGGGGATCTATTAGACTTTTCTTGCTATTTAGTGGTGAAGATTATATAGAGTTCAGCAATATATGCTACATACTGAGTGAACCTAATTTTGATAGCCATGGACATTATTTCTTTAATTAAATAATATCTCAAAAATATTTTTTTTGTGTGCATTTGTACCTTTAAAAATAATTAAAATACATTTATTTCAGTGTATTTTTATTTAAAAAACAATATTTACACATTTTTATTTAAATATACACTAATTTTGGAACTACCCCCACCATGGGGTAAAGTGGTGGTATCAAAACATGCTCTTTTAAATGTATCACTGTCAGAAAACAATCGAATAAAATTGAGTGGTTATGCTTCAGGTTTAATCTATATGAATCCAATGTATAGAAAATGCATCAAAAGTTTCATTAAAATAAATTTAATAGTTTGATTTTAGGGCCTTTTCTAAAAAAAGCTTGATTTTACCCCCACTTTCCCCCACCTGACCCTACTCAACCTGCACCAGCAAATTCAATTTGAAGAGAGAGTTTATTCTATCCTTAGGTTTTTACCACTTTTTCCCAGGTTTTTACTGGTAAAAACCTAGTTTTTACGATGTCCTGGTAAAAACCAGTTTTTACCGGTAAAAAGACAACCCTGACTGTATTACAAAAAATAAGATATCAACTAATGTTTGAGAAAAAGTAATTAGTTACAATATAATTTCCTATTTTTCTTTTATACTCATCTCTATTTCCTTGCATAGGTATTTGCAAAGTCAACTAGCATTGCTGATAAGTAATACTTCATATCAATTTTACATCATTAAACATACATTGTTGAAAATATGTTCCTTCTGTTTGCTTTTCTGAAAACGTTTCATAATTTTAGAAAAGTAATCTAAATGTTAATGGAGAAAATATATGCTTTATGTGCCATTAAACATATTTCTTAAATGTGTTTATTATATTATACTGGAAAATATTAGATCTGTTTGTATGAGAATTTTTTTCATCTATCATCCAGCAGTTCAGAAATAAAACCACCAAAAGTCTAATAAACAAAAATTCTTGTATCTTAGCAATTGAAAAATAAATATTAAATTAAAATTCTGAAATCTTTCCTATTTATCCACAAATTTTATAAACTGATGTATTAAATCAAGAACTATATGTAGACGAAAAAAGATGTTTCCTGTATTGTATTATCTTCTCTAGGGGATTTTTAGCTGATAATATCTATTGCAATTTTTCTATTAGGAAAAACAAAATAAATCTTCTATATGTTCTTAAGCATATGAGCAGCTTTTAAATAAAAAATGGTCAGGTATAACAATTTAAGTACAGTATGGAACATCAAATCTGAAATCAGAACTCTCTCTTACCGAAAAAAAAAAAGGAATTTTTCTCAAAAAAGAAAAGTTTAAAAAGGGACCTCAGGTGAAAATATTTCCTGTTGGCGTCAAAAGATGGTGCTACCTGCTTTAAAAAGTGTGGCAAGTGGAAAACAACCACTATAAAAAATATGGAGCGCTATGTGGAGAGGGGTTTGCATTCCTTGCTCCAGATAGCTGTAAACGCTAATTGACGTTCCATACTGTATTTTTTATACTGAATATTTTATGTATTGTAGTACATTAGACTCCCTCAAATCTGCAACCCTAAAATCCACAAATGCCTGAAATCCACACATCATCGGAGATGTAAACAATGAAACTTACAGTTCAGATTTAAGGACAAAAATACAGGCTTTTATATATATATCGTTCCGTTTTATATTTTAATATGTTCTCATTAATGTGACTGAACGTATGCCTTTTTCATAAAGGAAGTATATATTTATTTCTTAAAAAATTCAAGATATTGCTGATATCACTGTCACTTGTGATCACAATCTTTTTGCCAAATATATTTATGTATTCCTCAAGCCTTCTTGGTTATTAAGTGTAGTTAAATCTGGAATGAAGCTTCCTTATTTTAGGATTTTGATGTGAATTAGTAGGGTACCTTTATGAGGCAAGTTTCATTGAATAATTCAAGAAAAATGTATCTCATATTTATTATGCATATTTAATTATACATTATTATTTACATGACCTTCACTTATAATAATTTAATCATTTTTTAAATTATATAACTTCTTGTTTTAGTTTATTAATTTACTTAATTATTTCAATATTTACTGTATTGCAAGCATTCATTTATAATTTTGATTGCATTATTACATTCAAATGACTGTTTAAAAAATGTAAACAAATCAATGGCCAGAAATCCGCAAAATTCTAAAATCCGTACAACATCTGGTCCCAAGCTGTGCGGATTTGAGGGAGTCTACTGTATAAAATATATGCATTAAAATATTACAGAAATAGTCTTTGAAAATATAATTTAATAAAAAAAATTTTAAATATTAATTTTTTTGACGTTGAACTATTAAAATTATGCAATCTTTGATATTGTATATACAATGTGCTCTAATATAAAAAAAAAGATATTAAGGAAACGTTTCTGTAATTTTGAACACAAAGTTACATAAAAAAACAGCACCTCGCCAAAAAATCATCACCTTTAATGACATGGGGGGAGAATTAAAAAAAAAAAAAATCTGTATCCAACGTTCATATAAAAACTAATGTACACATAAAATAAATAGAAAATATCACATAACTGATAATTTTTTTGATTTTCAAAAGGGGGAGGGAGGGGGAAATAATGCTTAATGATTTTACTATAAAGATGGGTACTTCCTGGTTACAGGGGCTCCTGCAATTGCAGTTATGAAATGGTTGCAATTATGAAAGCAAAGGTCTTTGCTAGACATATATGCAACATATGTATATACTATATGCATAAACACTGATATATGAGTATATACATATGTGTGTGTGAATAAAAATATAAAATACTACATAGTGATTTATTATTTCAAATGTATATTTCTAAAAAATTTAAACTTTGTGAACTGAGGAGGGGAAAAAAGAGAAGAAGATTTTTTTTTCTTGGGGGGGGGGGGGGGCATTATTAGATGACTGATTATTTACCTTACTAAAGATTTACAAATGGGACAAAAAAAAAAAATATGACAAAGTTTTAAAGGCTTTAAATTTGTATTCTTCGTAAGAAGGTGAAACAATTTCGAGTGAGGATGGAAGAAAATTAAATGATTGATTATTTATTGTTGCAATAAAGTAACAGATGGAGCAGAATTTTTTTTAAAAATTGCTTTAAGAATTTTAAACTTGGGGTGAACTGAGGCCGAGGGGGGGGGGGGCAGCAGAAGCAGAATGGAGAGTTTTTTTTTTTTTTTTTTTTCTTGGAGGGAGCTGGAGTTTATTAGATAACTTATTTATTTACCATGCTAAAGATTTACAAATTATAGTATTTTAAACTAATTAATAAATAATCACATCCTCAAGGTTGAGATGGCCATGTAGATACTTATAGGCCGGGAGACGACTGCACAAACCATCACCTCATCGAGTTGACGGCTGAAATTCCAGGATTAGTTAAAATTCGATTTGCATATTAAAATGCAACTGGTCGGCCAAGTCATATCTTGGTGGAAGACACCTGCAAACCCGATTTTAGTAGTTATCTTATTACCATTTGGGTTTTCCTGCTCCCAGTCCACTATGTCTTCATACCTTTAGGTGCAAGAAAACACCATGATAAACCTACCGATCAACGACTAAAATCAGGTCTGCAAGTGGTTTCCACCAAGATATGACTTGGCAGACCAGTTGCATTTCAATATGCTAATCAAGTTCTGTCTAATCCTAGAGTTTCAGACACCAATTCGATGAGGTGATGGTCTGTGCAGCTGCCTTCAGGTCTATTAAGGCTGTTCTCAACTGCTCTGCTCAACAAGTGCAAAACGTTTTGACACATTGACAAATTCATTTTTTTAATGGAAAGATATAAAATTGGAAGGCCTGACTATAGAAGCGATTTGGAATCGAACTATGTTTCCCATTCTTTGATAAATATATTACCTATTGAGTTATGAGACATTTTGATCACGTGACAAACACGTTTTCCTCCCTTTGCTGACTGGTTTTTCTGCTTTCTTCAGGAACTTCAGTTCAAAACACCCACTTTGACACAATTTTCTGAAAGATCATTGCGTTTGCAAAAAAACTGAAAAAACAGTTCGATGACATAGTTTCTGAGCTACAACACATGCTAGTTTCATGCATTTCCGAGCAAAAATAAATTTAAACTTATGTCATAAAGTTGCCCTTTTGGATTTTAGAACAGCCTTAATTAATCTTTAATTTTACGCATAACAAACACCAGTTACATACACACACTACACATTTTTGACACTGTTCTGATCAGAAACATATAATTTGCTTACATGACAGGCTTTTCAAATACTTGTGATGCCATCTAGTGAGTAATATTCAAACTGAAAAATATTACACAAACGGTACATGTTTGCTAAGAAGGGCAAAGGAGAAAAGCTCTAATTTTGAGAAGTGGAAAGAGTCGATGGTCGATTATTTATCGTTACAATAAAGTAATAAAAACAGCAGAAACAGTTTTTAAAAAATTATATAGTTTTAAAAAATTGAAACATTGCGTATTTTGGTGTTGGGGAAAGAGGGAAGCAAAATTTTGGAAGGGAGGAAATCTAAATGAATTTTTTTACGATTTTTAAAAAAAAATCAGAAATTCACCGAAATGCAGAAGTTTCACTGCCGATTAACAAACAATAGGAGAGTAAAATGGTACTTGTGTATTATCCAGGCCAGATAGATAGATCGCCAAAAATGGTTGACAATCTTCAATTTGATTTATCATAAAGGTGATACAAAACACTAATTTCGGTACTACTTAGCTATCCTGTCGACCAATTTCGCCAAATTATACAAACTGATATAATTTTTATTTTAAATAATGAAAGAACAAATAAATTAGTATAACATTAATAAAAATGCAAATAAAACGTCGAAATAAAAATCACTTGATGACATAAACACCTGTAACTTGCTTAAAATCAAGTGAATTTGACATTTACAATCAACCATTATTGTCATTTAATCTTATAGTTTGGCGATAGATTTCTGGTTGACAGGATAACTAAGTAGTACCCTAATTTCATATACATTTATTAAAAGCATCAAATTGACGGCTTTTAGCAATAAATGATATTAACATTGGCAGTTTTATTTCCAGTGGTTTGTTATGCCCACCAGAATGAACATAATATAAATATACTGCATTAATGAATATAATATTTCTCTGCTATAGCATTTATATAATTATACATATATAAATACTTCTGCCACTGCCTTTAATATGACTATTAACTTTGCAGTTAAAATAAACAAAGCAAAAAAATAAAAATAAGGGTTACTATAATTAATATTTTTAATGTCATTGTTGGCACAGTGAAGTACCAGCAAAATTAAGGACTTTTAGCAGATTTTTCAAACAAATAATGACTTTCAAGGACCAAAAATTGTTTTTAAAAATTTCAAGGGTTTTCAAGGACCATATGAACCCTGAAAACTTCAAAACTACTTAATTACTATTTGAAATACACATATGCATTAACCCTGTCAGGGGCAAAGTACTTCTATTTGTAAAATGATTGAACATCAGAATTCCCAAACAAATTTATTTGAAAATAAATAAAAGCCTTTCTTCACATGCTTAATAAAAGGAAAAATTTTATTCCAAAATTCTAGTGCCAATATGGCACTTAGGAATTAAAATTACGTGGTCCGAAACTGAACCACTGCCTTTGAAGGGATTAAAATGATAAAAAAAGGAACAGAAAATAACGTCAATTTTTAATAAATTTACTTTAAACGTATCGAGGGGGGGGGGGGGGTAATAACATTAACATTTGAATTGCGAGGCAAGAATTTTAACTACAATCACAGACCACTATCTAACAAATCAGTTACATTAAGTTATGCATAAAATAATACACTTATGGATAAAGGCAATCATTTCTTCAATATACAAGTCCTTAGTTGCTTTAAAAATTGGCAATAAATTCAATCAGAAAATTATTAAATACAGTTTGATATTTAGTTTTCAGAACATTCTTCCACAATAACAAGTTTATACAAAGTATAGATACCGATAATAAACCTGAAAATTTTGCTGCACTTACTATTCAAAGTAGACGAAATAATTTTACACCAAAGCCAGGGCAAACGAAGGAACTTTGCATTAATCCTAATTCAGCTAGCAGACATAATTAAGATAACTGAAAGATATATAACACTTCAATTATCATAACTAGACCAACTAGCTAAGAGTTCAAACAAATTTCACATAAATAAACAACCTACAGTTTCGTTTTTAACTTTCGCACATCAACAGCTGATTAGCGCAAAGCACACTGGGAAAATACTACAACAGCCGAGGTCGATAAACGCTGGTAACGAGAGTGCCTTGCACGGTAGTTAGGACTCTCCCTAGGGTCTAGTGCATAGATATAGGATACTAATAGATGGATAACGGGAAATTAGTTTCGTTCTACTTTCGGCAGGGAATCATGGGAGTAAAATGCTGGTAACCCAAAACGCTTGGCGAAATTTTGGCGTTCTTTTTCGGCTACTATTAGCTGTAAGCCTTTTAAACACGATCTTGACAGGTGCCTTTTATTTACAATGCAAAATGCATTAATGGAATTGCAATGGCAAATGCATTAATTTGTAAATTTATTTACTATAAATCCAGTATGAAAGATTAAAAATTGTTAAAAAGAGTATATAAATCAAATAGAGCTTTTATATATGTTTTATTAAAGGCTTATACATATAAAAATTAAAATTTTATTTTCCTTATATGGTGACTTCGTACAATAATTTATATTTAGTAAAATGTTGTTCTCTGTCAAGGAATGACACTTGAAATATTCCATTCTTCTACGACCAAAACTTAGAGAAATATTATATTTTGAATTTTATGAAATTTCAATGTTTACCTTAACAAAAAGTGCTTTTTCAGTTTTCAGTGCCAGAAAACACTAAAATATATCGCTTTGAAGGAGGGGACAGGGTTGCTAAAAATGTCAAGCCCAGGAGGTAGTTGATCCATCTCTAGGTCATGGTAGTTTCCATTTCAGACATTATTAATAAGCAAATTTTAGTATTGGGATATTTTTATTAACATGATGCTATTAGTGGACAACTTTGTAATCTTTGATGCCTCAATCTGCTGAAGCTATTTTAACCCTTTATATATATATGTGTATATATATATATATATATATATATATATTTTTTTTTTTTTTTTTTTTTTTTGAGTACATGGAAATTTACAGAATCATCCTGTACATTTCAGTGTAAACATTTGGCATAAACTGAAGTATCATGTATGTGACAACAGCTTTAATCAATTTCAAATTTAGATTACTTAAAAAAGAATATTAATTACAAGATTTAAACCACTTTTATCACATAATTAAGTGCAAAATCTACTTGAAAAATATTTGATTTTATTCATTAACTTTTATTGTACAGTCTGATATGATATAAAGGGTTAAAAAATCTTATGATGGGAAGGATACAATTTACACATATATCTGATTTGAGCAAATGCTGCTTGTGAATGGTATCACTTTATGAAGTCTTGCATATTTTTGGGAGAATAACATTTTCAGTGGATGGCTTCCTCAAAAGAAACTTAATGATAGCTGTTACTGAGTTAGTCGGCCAAACTGCCTTGAAAAGATCGCTTTTACCTTCAAACGCTGGATTTTAGATTCTGATCCTAATTTTCTTCTTTTGCTGCAGTAGATCTTTATAATGTACAACTTCTGAGATGTAAACAATGAATTTTGAAGTTAAGAAGCATCTGTATTCCAACATTGTAAAAAAGTACTCTCTTTTTGGACTAAATTTGATATAGTCGTTTAAAAGTTTGTCGCTTTATAACCCTTTATGTACTGAATTATGAATTCATGAAACTTTTATCTTCTAAAGCATTTTTCGTGAATTGTTTAAACTACATTAGAAGATTTACATAATCATTTAATAAATTTTAGAAGGGTTAATTAAATTTGAGTTTATAGGGATTTTGTGCAATATTTATAACCCCACTCAAATCTTTTATTTTAAATATTATTCTTAGTATTTTGTAGAATTAGGAAATGTACAAATACATTGTTCTTACAATGGAAATATTTCAGAATTGAAAAATTCCCTCCCCCCCTCGCAAAAAAAAAAAAAAAAAAAAAAAAACCGCTAAGAAAGCTGAAAAATACAAAGGCAAAAATCATCCTTTTAAAAATATTTTTGTTTCGTGTAACCAATAATGCTTTTGAACAAGATAAAGTAATGTATCTATAACTCATTCTAAACTGTATTGCAACTAATCGATGTATTAAATGAATTTTTTAACAAGTTATTTTAATGGTACTTATAAGTACTGTCAGTAGATAAAGGGTTAATTCAGAACTTGACTGAAAAAATTGCTATTAATGCTATAAATTTATTTGAAATTGTGTAATAAATTGATTTGGCCATGTTTATATAGTTAATTTAACAATGCATAAAATGATCTATATTATGAAAAAAAAATTATAATCTGCACAACTCCTGGTCCCAAGGAATGCAAATAAAGATGTTGTACTGCATTTTGATGTGGTTCAGACATATTTGGTCATGTTTACAGGGCGAGTTTAATGATGCATGAAGTGTGACTTATATAACACACAATCTTGTATTTTTAGGTTTCATTATAAAGATCTACTGTATTCTATTCATCTCGCTGTATCTGTGTGAAAGATTGTTTTGTAAAATCATCAACTTCAAAAGTTTTCTGTACTTGTATCATACTTTGTACAAGAATGTTTAGACCATGTTTCATAAAGTAAATTTAACGCATAAAAGGATCTGTATTATGAAGATATTTATAATCTGCACAACTTCTGGTCCTAAGGAATGCAATATAAAGATGTTTTACTGTATTTTGATGTGTTTTAGACATCTTTTGTCATGTTTACACGGCAAGTTTAATGATGCCTGAAATGTGACTTACATAACACACAACCTCATATTTTTGGGTTTTGTTGTAAAAATCTCCATTCTGCTGTATCTGTGCGTAAGATTTATTTGCTTTATAAAATCAGCTTGAAAAATTTTTTGTACTTTATTTAATTTTTGTAAATTTTATGCAATAAAATGCTTTTTTTTTTTTTCAAAAAGTTGTGCTTCATTTTTTGTTAAATATTAGGCTGTGTTCAATTTTATTTAAATATTTTATTTGATTAGTTTAATTCCTTCAAGACCTGAGTTGCATATGCCTATTTTTGAGAACCTTTAATTTTGAAACTTATTTGCTTTATTTAATTGCAAAGTTTTTTATAAATACTAAAAATTGCTATATTTAAAAAAAAGGGAAAATTTTTTTGACAACTAAATAAATCTTATGTATATGATGTTGGTTTTGAAGGGATTAAATAAATTCATTTCTGTTTTGTTTATTTGTAAATCAATTATTAGCAACATTTTCCATCTGGTTAGTAATATCTTTCACTGTTCAAAAATATATTTATTTTGGAATTCTTTTTAAATAGAAAATCGCTCCTGCCGATAAAATTTCCTATTGATTACATGTTGCTTATAAATAATTCTATCTAATAAAAGTAATAACATTTTTGAAATTATATTTTTTAACTTAGTGAGTTGAAAGTCTAATTTCACATGGAAATGTATAATCTCAAAATAACCTTCATGTCTACATACACAAAAATTTCAGACATATTAAATCAAATGTACTATAAAAATATGTACATTATTTGTTTTTTATTACTTTAAAATAATCATGGGTATTTTTTTCTTTAGTGAATAAACAATATCTATTGTTCATCATTTGATTTTGGAAAATCTTTATTTTTAGTGACTAAGTAAATGCTGATAAAAACAGCATATCAGTGATGTCAAAGGAATTATTTATACTGAAAAAGTGGCTATTGCTGTTAAAACAGATATATTGAGAATTATACAGACAAAAGAATTTTGGAATATACAACTGTTTTAAGATGTTATAAATGGAGCCTCTATTTCCAACTTCACATTGTAATAAAATGAGAAAAAGTTGAATCTGTAACACATACTTTTCTTCGATTGTATTGTTCCTCAATCCCCTGATTCATTTTGTACCAAATTCATTTTTTGTTTGTTTTAATACAGTGCACACTGGAAAAAAATTAACCTTGTATGTATCGTATCAAAATGCGTCATTTAGCCAAGAAAAGATTTGATTCATTCCAAATAAATAACAAAATTTGGGGGAAAAAAGTAATTGAAATAGACAACTCAAAGTAAAAATGTATCTGTTATTTTTATTTAAACTATAACAGCTACATACTTGATTAACGATACTTGGCAGATGAATTTACCTTCCCAATAAGGTTTGAATTGATTCTGTGTTATTGTGGCGACAATATACAGTGATTGCAATTGGTCAATTTTTAAAGAAATTAACCTGAAAGTCTCATGATACTTTCTAACAACTATTTCATATTAAAAATAAAAGCAGTAGATCAAAAACTTGTTATTTTGGAAGGGACGGAAGCAGGGAGAGGAAAAACGTAGTTTCAGCCTGGTTCATATTTTTGTTTCTCTTGAAAGTAGTTTTACAAAAATCTCTTAAAAATTGTAGCAGGAAATACAATTCCATGTACTTATGCTTCAATGTTTTCCCTTCTGATTTTTAAGTTTTTAGTAACTTTTTCACTATCTCAATTATTGAATAGCTGTGATTCAGTATTTTAAATAGTCTATCTAAAACTAATTAAAATATTGATCCTGTGATAAAGCCGTCAAAATTCAACTTTATTAATTATTCTTAGAAATATCTTTTAATTATTGATATGACAATTGTTAAATTTATTTGAAAATCACTATTTTGTTTCATTAGTATGTTTTCAATAAAATTATATATATATATATATATATATAATTTTGAAGGCTGTTCATTACTGAAATTTTGGGTGCTCTGATTTACTTCTGTTATTACAAATAAATTTTGAATCACTTTTGGAAATGTGACTTAAACTATTAATTAAAAAATTATGTGAATTAGAATCCTATAACTTCAATACACAAATTAATAATTAATTTATGAAAGTGACTAATAAATAATGTGTTATATTGTTTAAATGTTCTTCTTAAAAAAATTACATCTTTTGAAAAATTTAGACAAATGTAATTTTTTTAATTTTCAAAAGAGAGTTCCATACTTTTATTTCTTTTCAATTCATAAGCAATCATTTGTTGACTATTTGTGATGACAATATAAACAAAGTGATTGCAATGTCTACTTTTATAGAAATTAACCTTAAAAAAATCTTAAGACTAATATACTTCCTAACAACTATTTCATAGTTAAAAGCAATAGATGAATGAACAGATGGGGGGGGGGGGGGGGGAAACAAAATTCCAGCCCTATTTCATATTTGTATTACTAATTCTAGGTAGTTATTTTCTTTTTTTAATTCACTTTTTAAAAATGTAGCAGGTTCCATGTAATGATACTTCGATAGTTTTCCCTGTGAATTTAAATTTTTTAGTAGCTTTTCTAAACCCTGCCATTCACTCAATAATTTGATAACTATAATTCTCTGGAATTCTGTATTTTAAATAACCCATCAAAAATAATTTAAATATTAATTCCTCGATAAAGCAATTAAGAATTAACTTGAATAACTAATTAATCTTATAAAAATCTTATTAGTTATTGATATCCCAATTGTTAAATTTATTTGAAAATAAGTATTTTATTTAATTAGTATAGTTTCATTAAGTATTGGCTCTAAATAAAACTATAAAAACAATTGTCTATTTTTGAAGGTTGTTCATTACTGAAATTTTGGGTTTCTAATTTACCTTTTTTATTATAAATACATTTTTATTCACCATTGAAAAAAAAAATTATATTACCCCCATAAATGTACTTTTGATCAATAACTGAGCTACTAAAGCTAAAATATTTAATATGAAATGTAAACTGACTTTAGTTACATAATGTTCAGGGATTAATTTAATATTTAAAAAAAAAAAAACTAGAATATAATAATTACAACTATTCATTAAAAATTATTGTGAATTAGAATTCCTGTAACTTTGATACACAAATTAATAATTATTTTCTGACTGTGAATATTAGGTGTTTTTTTTTCCCCCAAGAACATGCACTTAAATATATATACTATATATATATATATATATTAATTTAGAGAAATGTAAAATTTCAGTTAGTTCCATTACTTTTTTTCTTTTCAATTTATAAGCAACTATTACTTGAAAAAAAAAAAGTTATGATATTACCTCCATAAATGTACTTTTGATCAATAACTGAGCTGCTAAAGCTAAAATATTTAATCTGAAATGCAACTTGAACGAAACATTCAGTGTTTCTGTTTAAGCAAGTTGTAAAAAAATAAAAGTATCGCTAGAATTTTAAAAAAAATGCATCACTTTAACAGAAAAATAAATAGATAAATCAATGAATTTATTAACTAATTTTTAAAAATTCTTCAACATTTTAATATTAGTTTTAAAAAATTTTAATTCCTTCTATGAAACGAAATATAATTTTACAAACATTTAAAATGAATCACTAGCAAACATTAAAATATCTCAATCCTTCTACAATCTGCCGACCGAGTGTGCTGCATCTAATGAACTAAAAAAATTCGATTCTTGCGTAAACATAAACATCCAAATAAAGAAAAGCAAATGTAAAGCGAGAAGAAATACAGCCAAATAGCGATAATCACACCAGGCTATACCCCTGCTCGCGCCAAACTAGTCAACGGAGTCAAAATTGGTGGCAACGAGGAGGTAAAAGGTTCTCTGTGTTACGAGATACTGGCTTTCCTTCCAGTTCTATTCCTTATTCCATGACAGTAAGCTACCAAGTAATTGTGAAGTTTTATGTATTTTATTTTATAATATTCGCAAAATGAAACTGAACGCAAGAGAAGCTGCTATACTTAGAGTACATCAAATGTTAACCACAGACTTTAATTTTAAGTAGAAGTGCAATTGACTCCACGAATAACTATTTCATAAACAAAGAACTGCGCCCACCAATAACAGATTTAAAAATTCCAGTTTAAAGAGAACTGTTGTTCACCGGGATGGAAAACTGCTTCACCATTTTTTGAATAAAGAAAATATAGAGTGGATAGAAGTTTTAATTAGTAATGGGGAGTGAAAAACAGTTACTACAAGTTCCACAGCTTGAAAATAGTATCGGAATAATTCAGGCGAAAGCTGTGTCTTCAGCAGTTGATGATTGGGAGGAAGTTGGTAAAATCCAGGCAATGTGTTTTGATACAACTGCAGTAAACACCGATCCCCTCAGAAGAACTTGCATTCTTCTAAACAATTGTTAAAGTAAAAGTCTTCTGTATTTACCATGTCGCCACCATGATTTAGAAATTATCCTAAAAGCTGTTTTTGATTGTAAAGTGGACATGATCACTACTCCTCAGCCAGATATTTAAAAAAAAAAAACAATTCTGATTGGGTGGTCTAAATTAATTAGAGTAAAAATAAAAAGGCTATTGAAGATGAAATAAATAGTTAATTCAGAAGAAATTTCAAGTTATGTTACAGGACTTTTTAAAAATTAACAGCTCAAGGATGATTATAAAGAGTTTATCCAACTTTGTTTAATTTTTATAGCACTCCTTCCTGCAAATGACTTTCTGTCAGAACACCTGGTGCTTTTAATCATGTCAGATAGATGACACAGGCCAATTATTCTCTCAAAATATATTGTTTCAGGGATCATCTATCAATAACAAATTTTTAAAAAGAAGGTATTATAGACCTTTGCTCATTTTTAATCAATATATATGTAAAAGCATGCTTCAATAGTCCCACCCCCACTTTGGACTCCAATGCAAGACCTGCAAATAATAAAATCACTTGTTCACTACAGGAAAATTGGTAAATAGGTTGCAGACAAAGCACCCGCTAAAATGATAAACCGCCTTTGGTAGCTTATCTCGGAACAAGTTGCATTCCATTTTTAGATGATACTTTGGAAAAAGGAAGTCAACATAAGCTTGAATGTAAAATTAATGTCATTTGAAGAAGAAATGATGATGATGATAAGAATTTAAAAGCAACAAAAGTTTTCAACGAAGTGGATTATTTATTGAACGAAGAAGTCAATGTTTTTGTTCCATCTCAAACTGTAAAATTGTTAAGAGATTTTATATTAATAAGCATTTTTTAAATACTGATCCCAATGTATGGTGTGAAAATAAACATTATTTGAAAGCAAGAAAACAGTGAATGGTTTCAAAGTTGTCAATAACATAGCTGGAAGGGGAAGAAAATTAACCCAAGATTTCAATTCCTGTTTGAAAAAAAACAAAAATAGTGTATGCTAAAAGTTGTATCTGAATGTAGAAAAACTTTTCAAGATTCTTCAAAAGCCACCTTATCTAAGCCATTATCACTTTAATCCTTTCCGGCGCAGTGGTCCCATGTCGGGACTACCTAATTTTAATTCCAAACTTGCAAATAAATAGCACCAAGAATATTTCAATAAAATTTTTCTTTTACAATGAAAGGTTAGAGTAATGTATTTTTAATTTCTAAAAAAGTCGTTTGTAAATTTCAGTGTAGTCAATCATTTCATTATTTTACGAACAGAATTTTTCTGTACTGGAAAGAGTTAACGTGACAATTGTAAGGGATAATAATTTCTTTTCTCTATTATGCTTCCTTTCTTGTAACACAACTTTAATAATGAAATGCATTTGAGCATTATTTGTTCTTATTTTTATACTTTCTTTGCCCCCCCCCCCTTTTTTTATTTCTTTCAGTTTAAAATATGATTTTTTTCTCTTTGGAATTTTTTTTTAAATTAAACCTTTTATTATGTACAAAATAAAACAAAAGGTCGAAAACAGATGAAATAGAATGTTACAATTTATTTTCGCATTTTCATAATAAGAAAATTTTTAGGATTCGGGTGAAGACTGGTCCTGAAAAATGCGCATATTTTTAAATCTATACATTTTTAGAAAAAAAATGGTGTGTAATTCCTCAAAGCAAAACTTTTTTTATAAAATGAGACCTGAATTATGTTTCAAGGTTAAATTGTATTTATTTCATGAAGGAAAAACAGCATTTTTTTTGCGAAAAATCACATTTTTTTTCTAACTTAAACCTCAATGAGGCCCGGGTTAATATTATCCAAATGAGCTAAAACTTTGCCAATCTCATTTTCTAGTCTATTGGCAACTTTTTGGAGGGTACCCCAGAAAAAATTCAAAAATTGATTTCTTGTGACCACCCTCGGCATCATCTATTGGCTGCTAAAGAAAATAGTGAACTAATTGTTTTTTTATATCATGCAAGGCTTTAATTAATGCATGACATAAAAAATGGCCTGCATCTGTATTTATACAAAATGAGGAATATGATAAAAAATTTTCATTTAACCTTACCACATTGTAAAGCATCTGAACTTGAATTATGCAAAAAATTCCAACCCAGGTTCACGAGAGTTTTTAAAGAAGAAATTGTTGAATGAATGAATAATAAAAATGAAGTCTTAAAATCATGTTGCAGATGAAGAATTATTTCTTCAATAATGAATTCACCTGAAGATAATGAAACTGAATCCGACAGTGAGCATGCGAAAAAAAAATTGAAGGTTTGGTTTTAGGTGAAAATTTTGAATTTAATGGAGCAGCAGAGTTATATAGACCAACAGGAAATAATGACTGTTTACAGCAGCCATACTCAACCTTTTTTTCTCGTGGGCTGCAAACCTACATTTGCGCCGTTTGGCGGGCCACAACACATTTATATAATAATGCAACAAAAGGATAATTAAAATACATAACAAATGTTCTGTAACAAAGCTATATAAAACTTTATTATAATCAGGATTGAACATTCGTTGTAAAAGAAATGTTACCAAAAATGTAACAAGTATTTCCAAACAATATTCTTCGTAGTATTTCTATTGCAAATGATGTAGAAACAGGCTGCGATGAGTGTTATTCGGAAATATTGCTATAAAATTTTTTGCTGCCCATTTTTCTGTAGCAAATGTTTAATCCTAATAAGTATTATTAGCTATAAGATGAGTATAAATCTTAATAAAAGCAGCTTTTCAAGTTCTAAAGAAACAAATCAAGGAATTGTATTTAATAAATCAGTCGTTTTCTCAATGCAGAAACTTTTTTTATTGTTTAAATATAGAAATGTGCAAATTTAGTTCATTTGGAATAATATTTTAGTTTTGAAAATTAAATAATGTATATGTCGTAGGCTAATTGAGAAATCCGGCTCTTTGCAAACAGACTAGGCTCTTTGCAAAGAGCCAGGCTAATTTGAGAATCCATCTACCTTTTTCCAATTAGACTGATATTTTTCAGGCTTATTGCAAAGAGCCTAGAAAGCGTTAGGCTAATTGAAAAATGCCACTTATTATCCGATCAGGGTAATATTTTTAGCTCACAGGCTATCAAAGCCTGAGAGCTTATGTTCCCGCCGATTCTGTATGTGCGTGTGTACGTACGTACGTAACGCGATAACTCTTGATAGAAATATCCGATTTGCTTCAAATTTTTTTTTCTAGGTTCATTCTGATGAAGTGCTTCCCTGATTAGTTTTTGGGGTTCATTGGTTAAGGATAAAGGGGGCTAGTCCCCCCCCCCCCTTAATTTATATAAATGGGTTTTTCATGCAGAAATATTCGCTTTCCTCCAAATTTGGTATAAAGGTTTATTGTGTTAAGGAACTTCCCTGATTAGATTTGGAGGTTCATTAGTTACATATAAAGGGAGAAAAGGGGGGGGGCTATCCCCCGTAATTTAGATAAATTGGTTTTTCATGCAGAAATATGCGATTTACAATAAATTTGGTATACCGGTTAATTGTGTTAAGGAGCTTCCCTGATTACATTTGGAAGATCATTATTATGTATAAAGGGGGGGAAAAGGGGGCAATTGCTTCTCCCCTTAATTTAGATAAATGCATTTTTCATGGAGAATTATTCGATTAGCTCAAATCTGGTATACTGGTTTATTATGTTAAGGAGATGGCTTGATTAGATTTGGAGGTTCATTAGTTAAGCATAAAGGGAGGAAAGGGGGTATACCCACCCCCTTAATTTAGGTAAATGGGTTTTTAATGCAAAATTATTCGATTTGCACCAAATTTCGTATACCGGTTTATTATGTTAAGGAGCTTCCCTTATTAGATTTGGAGGTTCATTAGTTAAGTATAAAGGGAGAAAAGGGGGCTAGACCCCCCTCCCTTAATTTAGATAAATGGGTTTTTCATGCAGAGTTATTCGTTCTGCTCCAAATTTCGTATACCGGTTTATTATGTTAAGGAGCTTCCCTGATTAGATTTGGAGTTTCATTAGTTAATTATAAAGGGAGGAAAGGGGGGCGAGACTCCCCCCCCCCTTAATTTAGATAAATGGGTTTTTCATGCAGAGTTATTCGATTTGTTCCAAATTTTGTATACCGGTTTATTATATTAATAAGCTGCCTTGGTTAGATTTGGAGAATTATTGGTTAAGTATAAAAGAGGGACAGGGGTAGTGACCCCTTAATTTAGATAAATGGGTTTTTCATACAGAATTATTAGATTTGCTTCAAATTTGAGATACCAGTATATTACGATATGGCTTCCTTCATTTGATTTGGAGGTTCATTGGTTAAGTATGAAAGGGGGACAATTGCCCCTCCCCTTAATTTAGATAAATGGGTTTTCATGGAGAATTATCTAATTTAGTTTAATTTTTTTTCAACCAGATCCGAACTTTAAGGTTCCATTTGATGTCAACCCAAAAACCGACCACATCCAGGTTTCGGATTGAGTTCAATTAGAACTTTCAGGTTCGGATCGGGTTGCCGGTGGACGGAGATTATTTTGTCTGGCTTGCATCGGGTTATAGTACTTTGGAAAATTTTTGTAGCTTAAGATTTGGTTCGGGACGGGTTTCAGGTTGACTTCGAATGGAATTTTTAGGTTCTGGTAGCGTTGCGTGTCCACGGAAACTAATTTGTCTTGTTCGGATCCGGTTATGGATCTTTGGAATATTTTTGTTGGTTATCAGATTTGGTTCGGGATTTCAGGTTTTTTCAAATGGAACTCTCAGGTTCGGGTCGGGTTGCATGTAGACTGAAATTATTTTGTCTTGCTCGGATCGGGATACGGTCTGTTGTAATTTATTTTCGGGTTTGGGTAGGGTTATGCGTTAATAAACCAAATAAAAAGAAAATTGCCCAGTTAAACTGATGGCATTGAGCTCACAGGCTATTCACACTAATTGTATATTATTCTCTTATTTCAAAGAATAATGTCCCTCGAAAAATAAATGAAGGGATTAGTCCCCGTTGCCCCCCTTTCTACTTAACCAAAGAACCTCCAAATCTAATCAGCAAAGCTACTTAACATAATAAACTGGTATACCAAATTTGAAGCCAATCAGATAATTCTGCATGAAAAAACCATTCCACTAAATTAAGGGGGGGGGGGTATTAGCTCCCCCATTTCTCCCTTTATGCTGAACCCTTGAACTTTCAAATTTAATCAGAAAAACTCCTTATTAGAATGAACCTAGAAAAAAAATTAAACTAAATTACATAATTCTGCATGAAAACCCATTTATCTAAATTAAGGGGAGGGGCAATTGCCCCCCTTTCCCCCCTTTTATACTTAACCAATGGACCTCCAAATCAAATGAGGGATGCCATATCGTAATAAACTGGTATATCAAATTTGAAGCAAATCGAATAATTCTGTATGAAAAACCCATTTATCTAAATTAAGGGGACACTAGCCCCTGTCCCTCCTTTATACTTAACCAATAAATCTACAAATCTAATCAAGGCAGCTCCTTAACATAATAAACCGGTATAAGAAATTTAGAGCAAATCGAATAACTCTGCATGAAAAACCATTTATCTAAATTAAGGGGGGGGGGTAGCCCCCCTTTACTCCCTTTAATACTTAACTAATGAACCTCCAAATCTAATCATGGAAGCTCCTTAACATAATAAACCGGTATACGAAATTTGGAGCAAATCCAATAACTGCATGAAAATCCCATTTATCTAAATTAAGGGGGGGGGTCTAGCCCCCCTTCCTCCCTTTATACTTAACTAGGGGGGTCTAGCCCCCCCCCTTCCTCCCTTTATACTTAACTAATGAACCTCCAAATCTAATCAGGGAAGCTCCTTAATATAATAAACCGGTATACCAAATTTGGAGCAAATCGAATAATTTTGCATTAAAAACACATTTACCTAAATTAAGGGGGGTAGCCCCCTTTCCTAATCTATCTATTTAAATTTATCTAAATTAAGGGGAGAGGCAATTGTCCCCCTTCCCCCCACCCCTTATACATAATAATGACCTTCCAAAAGTAAGCAGGGAAGCTGCTTAGCATAATTAATCGGTATACCAAATTTATAGCAAATCGCATATTTCTGCATGAAAAAACCATTTATCTAAATTATGGGGGGCTGATAGCCCCCCCCCTCTTTTCTCCCTTTATATGTAACTAATGAACCTCCAAATCTAATCAAGGCAGCTCCTTAACTTAATAAACCGGTATACCAAATTTGGAGCAAATCGAATAATTCATCATGAAAAACCGATTTATTTAAATTAAGGGGGGTAGCCCCCTTTCCCCCCTATATACTTCTAATCAGGGAAGCTCCTTAACACAATAAATCGGTATACCAAATTTGGAGCAAATCGAATAATTCATTATGAAAAACCGATTTATTTAAATTAAGGGGGGTAGCCCCCTTCCCCCCTATATACTTCTAATCAAGGCAGCTCCTTAACACAATAAATCGGTATACCAAATTTGGAGCAAATCTAATATTTCTGCATGAAAAAACCATTTATATGAATTAAGGGTGGGGACTAGCCCCCCTTTTCCCCCTTTATCCTTAACCAATGAACGCCAAAAACTAATTAGGGAAGCACCCTATCAGAATGAACCTAGAAAAAAAAATTGAAGCAAATCGGATATTTCTATCAAGAGTTATCGCGTTACACACGTACATACAGAATCGGCGGGCACATAAGCTCTCAGTCTTTGATTGCCTGTGAGATAAAAATATCCCCCTGATCGGATAATAAGTGGTCATTTTTCAATTAGCCTAACGCTTTCTAGGCTCTTTGCAATAAGCCTGAAAAATATCAGGCTAATTGGAAAAAGGGAGATGGATTCTCCAATTAGCCTACGACATATATATCAGCATACAACATATAGAACTACCTGTAAAAAGAACTTTTGACTAGGGAAACAACATGTAAGATATTTTAAAATGGTAATCATAATAAATAACAGGACAGATTTTTTTTCTTTCCACAAAAATACATAAAAGAACAGTGAAGGTCTTAAAATTCTTTTATGCACAACTCAATTTTATAAATAGGAATTAATGACCATGTGTGTCGGGCCACACATAAAAGGTCGCCGTGCCGCAGTTTGAGTATGGCTGGTTTACAGAATTCAAAAGAAACTTCAACAAGAGAAAATGGAAGTTCTCAACCAAAGGACCATAAAAGAAATGTTTAAAAATTGTAACAAAAAATAACTTTGGGTATTAAATGATAATGAACAGGTAAATAATAGAGATTCAAGCTTTGATTTGCTTAAATTGAATTATTACATGTTCTTCTTGGAAATAAAGAAAGGTAAGTTGAAAAAAATAAATCATTTAATCCAGAATCTACAAAACTCTAAAATCCACAAAATTCTAAAATCTGCACAGCCCCCTGTCCCAAGCTGTGTGAATTTTTGAGACTCTACTGTACATTGTTTCTGAAATCTTTGTCTTTTGAAACAATATTTTCTTTTGGTATGAAGGGGTATAAAATACTAGTTACATTCAGATGAATATTCTTGACTTTATATATCAAAAGTTTTTGCTTGTATTTTTATCATTTTTTTTCCTATGTTACTCCATTGAATGGTTACTTCGTATTAACGAGGAGGATTATCTTCATTTAAAAAGGAAGAAGATATTTTGAGTGGTGGGGATAGTTTAGGTCATGAACTATTGATTACTATAGAAAATCGAATAAGTCAGAAAGGAATTTTAAATTATGTATGTTCGGTACCAGAGCTGAAGCTAAAGGGAAAGCAATTATTTTAAGGGAGAGGGTGGTAGATGATTACTTATTTATTGTTACAATAAAATAACAAATAAGTAAAAATATTTTTAATTTTGTTTAGGGGAGGAGGATTTTCTGGGGTGGCACTTAGATAATATATCCTTTTTAAGTAAAAATTTTCTGAAATACAGAAGAATATTGCCCCTGTGTTTACCCTTTTTACTTCTAAATTAACGATAAAAACGAGTTTTCTAATAACTTTGAAAAAAAAAAAAAAAATCTTAATCATAATCCCTCCCACTTTCAAATTTAACTGTTTTTGCTTTTGAAAAAGTGGGGCTTACAATTGGGATTTTACAGTATATATACAGTATGATTCATAAAGATTGAAACAATAGCCTATTTCTTTAAATATTGACACTAGATAGATACATATTTCCAACTGCAAAGTTACATAAAAAAATGTGTAAAATTTGTAAAAATGTAAAATATTTAAAAAACTGCTTATGATTATTCTGGATTTAAATCTTTTTTAAATTTTTGATTTGAAGCTTTTCTGAAACTCAACAAAAAACTTTTTTATTTTATTTTTAATTTTCCATTATTACTTTTATTTTTAGTCAAAAACATTACTTTTCCAAGAAAACTGACAGTTATTTTAAAATTGCTCCTGTGGTGTGCGCCCAATGTTGGGAACCACTGTTTTAGAGCTAGAATATTTCAAACTTATAAATGTGAAAGATGTAACTTTGTTTATTTTATAAAATAAAAGATTTTTTGAACATTCATCTGTAAAAAAAAATGCCAAAAAAGTGCTGGAAAGTGGCAGAAAGTCTTCCAGTCATAGAGCTGGGCTGAAGTGAAAATTGAAGATTCTAAATGTAAATGTATGCATTGCGAGAAAATTATAAGCTGCAAAATGGAAATAATTAGATGCCATTTAAACAAATGTTTTGCTTGTAAACTAATACCTTTACCTAAAATTAGGTACTATGTATGTTGCCTACTATGTTCTATGCTAGTAATTTCAATGTACTCAAATACATTGTTTTTTACTTCAGGTGTTTATGTAATGGCTTTTTTATATGTTAATTTTCTTTTTCAAAATTAACCGAAATGACTTAAATTCATTAAATGTAGTATATGTTGTTTAAAATTTAAAATATTGTTGAAAACTGAAAAAATCAACATTAAAGGTTTTTCAGTGGGCTTTTTCAAGTGGGCCCAATCTGAAAAAACTCACTAGGTTTTTTTTAACTCGGTCCAGCTTTGCGAACCCTGTTTCTAAGTAAGAGAAAAAATATACCTCATACTATCTGAATAAAATTACATATTTTTTAAATGAATTATATTATACTGCTTGCAAATAATGGCTAATTACAGTAGAACCCCACTAATCCAAACTAATTGGGACCAGTGCCTGTTCGGATTTAAAAAATTTGGATTATCCAAAATTCCGATAAAAATAGAAAAGAAAAGGTACATGCTAAAAAAATATAAGTTATAAATACTCAGTAGTACTGTAAAATTCCTCTAATCTGGCATCCTAAGGTCTGACATGCTGGATAATCCGTCACAACTTTCGGAAAAAAATAGTATTCCTTGTTTAATTGCTCCTGATGTTTATAATAATCCAATGGAACTTCAGAATGAAGAATTACGTAACAACCCATTACATAGGTTCAAAATCGCGAATCTCTTAAATACCGTAATTTCCGGCCTATAATACGCGGATTATCTGTGAAAAAACCTCAAAATTTTTAAGTGCGGATTATCTACCGGTGCGGACTATCTGCTGAAAACTTTTTAAGCAGAAGCTCAGGGCAGACATCCAGTTTCTACCCCTGCTACCTGCAGTCATAAAATAAAAATGTAAACAGTTATCAAACAATTGTCTGCTATCGGCCGTTCCTGGAGTTGCTTGTGATTGATTCACTTCTGACTTGAACATGCTAGTGGGAGTGGCTTCCGATTATGATTTTATTTTTTTTATCCTTTTGGCAACATGTTTTTATGAAGAACAAAGCATTTGTCAACTCATCCCTTTCAAAAATTGCAACCTCAATCATTTATGAAATAGCTCCGCCCAAAATTACGGCAGTTTTACTAATTACAATGATTGATATTACGATGCAGCCAATGGGAATCCACCACAAAATAATCGAATGAATCATTATCGTATCGTAATTTCGCGGTTTTACTGCTGCCCTCTATGGATAGAATAATAAAATACAATTATGTCCTTGTAATGTATATTAAAAACCAAAACGTATTTGATGGTATATCACGTTGAAAGTTATAATAATGTCTGAGAAAACCTGTTATTTAACACTGCAGAATTTAAACAGGACGTTATTTAAAATGCAGAAGATGATTTAAAAACAGCAATTATAACAGAATTATCTGTATTCACAAGACATTCAACGTTTTAGATATAAGATTCAATGAAAAAAAAATATTTGTATTTTATAACTTGTAATTATTTTATTATAATTATTTTCAATTATTTTATTACAATTATCATTTAAATAGAGCAACTAAATAAATAGGGAGGTGGTTTATTAGTAGTACTTTGGGATGTTGAAAGCAATCAGTAATTGTCGTATAGTCCGGCATATAATCCGCGGATTATCTGCTGAAATATTTTTATAAGGGCTAAAAATTGCGGCTGCGGATTATAGGCCGGAAATTACGGTACTAGCTCAATCACCACGTCGATGAGGGGGGGGACTTTTCTGCAGCTAATTTATGAAATCAAATTGTTATCAACTGAATTAAATTAAATACTTTTTGCATTTTAGAAAAGAATTCTGTAGTGACTGCAAACAAACTGATGTTCAACATTTTTTTTACAATGGCTTCTACGAGTAATTTTCAAATGCACCTTTTCATTTTATATTCGTGTACATATGTTGTTGTTGAGTATTTTTTTATTCTATTCAAGCAATTTAAAGAATAAAAAACATGCTTTACTGCCCTTTTTCATTTAATTCTAATTTCTCCACATTTTTCTTGACATTCATCCTGTAAATAAAATCATCTCGGATAAGCGTTGTTCTACTGAGTTTTTTTCATATTTTAAATGTGTCAATCCTTCCTCATCATCTCTTACACTTTGTCACACTTACCTATTGATACCCCTTTCCCCTTATGAAATTGACATAATTAATGAACGATCTGTAACTATTATTTTTTTTTATATTTAAATTATTAATAGCAATCTCGTAATCACTATTTCTTAGTATGTGGAAATTTGGCTTAAAATGTTAAATATGTGACGTTTTTTAAATTTGCTTAAATAAGAAAATGGGAAAAGCTGTCGGATTTCTTGGCAAATGAATATGAATAATCCTGAAGCATATGTCTATGTGCACAAAGTAGGAGTTCAAGAATGCGTCACAAAATAGACAGTTTTTATCACACAACAGTCTTTAAGGGAATGCTTTACCATTTCTCACCCTTCATGAGGAAAATTTTAAATGACGATGTATCGTTACCTAATACAGATATAGAAAAAAACCTTTGCACCATTTGAAAGTAGATGTTTGGTGACGACATACTGCGTCTTAAATTTTTAGTATTTTTAAGAAGTCAGTCTAATTTGAAAATTTTCATCAAGTAACAACCATTTTTTTCCCCTCAGGTAAAATTTATATCTTTTGCTTTTTTAAAAATATCTAAAATGTGAAAGGACTTTTTTTTAAAGTGCAGTCTGTTGGCATTGGTTGTCTACATTCTCATGCTGATAAACATCTATCAATAGCCCCACGAGTGGCCGAGAGCTATTGCTCTCAAAGCTGGTAGATGGGAGGTGCTGGGTTCGAACCCATTCGTGCCCGTCGTTCAGAGTTTTGCATGGTTTTCTCCTAACCTTGGATTTTCTTGTTAAATACGGGTTAGGTTCCCTTAGAAAGACCCACACAGAGAGCACTCCCCCCCCCCCCCTGTCCTTTGGGCTTATATCCCTCATGTAGATAGTTGGCCGTCATAAATAACATCAACACCATCTATCAATAATGATATTAAGTAATGAATTACAACTTATTTAAATTTCCTTATAGATTAACTTATGTATATATCCTGTGCTTTTACTATCGGTGAAGTGTTCTTTCAAGACTCATAATGATACTATTTACGTTGGTTGAATTTAATGGCAACAAATCAATGCTATGTTAGAAAAAAACTGATGAAATGTAGTCAATCTGTTGACACTTTTTTTTCACTTTTCAGGTTTGTCTTTTGCAACTGGAAATTTTGTAAACGAGGGGTTTTATTAAAAGTGGAAAGTTTTATATATCCTTGTTTCCCGCCATGGCAACCACTGGAATGATTTTAAAGTCTGCAATTGGCCTGAATGTCCTTGTTGAATGGAGAATTGGCAATTTCTTCTTCCTTTCGCAGGGGGGATACTATATCAGTCCTCATTTCTCCTTCAATGGTGTAAAATGGAGCTTGGGGATCTACCCGAATGGTTGTAGTTCATTTGGAAATGTGACTCTGCATCTCAGGAAAAAATCATCTGATTCTCCCATAAGGCAAGAATTTTCTCTTTCGCTCAAAACTGTTAGGGGAGAAAAATATAATGAAAAACTTTGCACAAAGGATTTTGAGCGATTTCATGGCATTCATGAATTACTTTTCCTGCCAAGATCAGAACTTTCCTTAAAACAGTATGACCTCTTACCTGGTGGTGCCCTGACTGTTGTTTGCATCATGAAGAGAACAACATTTGCCAGAAATACTAGTAAGTCTTTGCATGCTGGACAAGTCTTTGTATACATACATTTATTACATAAATGTCTATATACGCATTCTTTACATTTGTCAAC
Organism: Maratus speciosus; assembly: GCA_963932465.1. Lineage (NCBI taxonomy): Eukaryota > Metazoa > Arthropoda > Arachnida > Araneae > Salticidae > Maratus > Maratus speciosus. Next base: position 15,464,910 of record OZ010797.1, read on the forward strand.
ACATTACTGCCTATTCTTCCAAATAATAATTTTTTTTCAAAAATTGTAGAATTTTCCGTAATTAAACACTGCCATCATTATCTTTCAGAAATACTGGCAGTGAAATGCTAACAAAAATTAAGAGGAAACCTTGCACCTTTCAGAGTTTATAGGAAAATTAGATACCAGTCACTGTAAAAGATAAATCAATGAAACTTTAATCTTTACATATGTGAGCATTTCACAACCTATATTTAAAAATAAAAATTGTTGCTTTATATAATCATAGAATTTTCTTACAACATGATTATTATTCGAAAATACCGTCACAGTTAGCAAAAATAAATACCATGGAAACTCTGCACCTATCAGAATTTATTAGAATTTAGAAACTACAGTGAAACCAGTGGCGTGGCGTGAAAATTTTCGGTGGTCATCGCAATTATTTAAGTTTGTGGTGAAAAATTATTAACTCTAAAATTCAATGTTTGAATGTTCAAAAAAGAAACTTTAAACCTTACCTTCACTTATACATGAACTCCAAATGTTCTGCTAAAACTGGATCGTAGAGTTTTAAAAGCTTATTAAGAGTTTTAAAATATTGCTTGGTCATCGCCGCATCCAGCGATGACCGGACGCCACGCCACTGGGTGAAACCTCCCTGTGCGTCCACCTCCCTGAACGACCATTTTTTCATGGAACGAAATTTATTCCCATAGGTTCAATACTCATTTTACCTCTATTCCGAGACCACCTCAGTTGAACTCCCTACACGAGCGACCCATTTCTTTGAAGAAAATGAAACAAATTCCGTTTTTTCCTGGGTGCTTGAAGAAGTTTTTATTAGAATAATTCCGGAGAGTGCATTATTCATCAAACTTCTAAACTAAGTTTAGAATTTTTATTTATTCTGATAAATTTTGTTTAAACCCCTTTGTGCCTTTTTAGGCAATGAATTAAACCTAATGACAAATTAAGGATGACGGTCAATAAACTCCCCTGCTCTATTCTGTCAGGAAACTCTCAAAGAAATAGATAAATTAATAAAATCATCAGTATTTGTTTCTCTCCAAAAAAAAAAATAAATAAATAAAAATATTTACTGAACTTTGAAATAAAACTTATAGAAGATAAAACTGTAAAATCAAAGCAGATGTCAATGTATTCATTTTTTAAACTCTGCAGTAATTAACGTATGTAATTAACTTTTGTTTTGATACTTAAATTTTCATATTTTTTCCTAATGTGAAAAGAAACTTTAATAACATTAATTGTTACCTATTTTCAACAATTAAAATCTAGATTTAAACATGACCTACATTAAGAGACCACCTCTCGGAGCGACCCATTTTTATTGGAACGGAACGTGGTCGCTTTTGGGAGGTTTTACTGTAATCTCTGTAAAAGAGAAATAAAGGGACTTAACATCAGTTGTTTAAAAAATGTATATAATTGCACTTCAATATCCCTTTAGGACCCAAACCGCACAATCGTGCGGGTTAGACATTCATTTAAATTTTTGCTTCTGGGTCGTATGTAATAAAAACTCGAATTGAAAGATAGTTCTGGTTTGCAGATAGAGTAAAGTATCATTTTTTATCAACAGGTAGCGATTGCAGTCCATGTTTTACTTTCTACAGGCATGACTAGCTTTGTTTACAAATACATCGGGTCTTAATGGGAACTCTTGCATTTTAAAATTTGTGATAAAAATTGTAAAAAATGTCTTTTGGCTTAATAAATGCAATTAAAAACTATTTGGTACTTCAAAATTAATTAGTACTAAGTACTATTTTTGTTTTTATTTTGTTACTCTCTCTGAAATTTTTGGACATGGTATAGCACAAAAACAAGCATGCCATTTTAAATATTTGAACTCGCAGATTTAATTTTAGCTCTTCAGTGACTAAAAAAATGGAAAGGGGTAAGGGAAAGCAATACTAAAAAATCTTGGTTTAATATATATATTTTAATTATTCTTTTAAAATTGAATAAATAATTATTTATATCAAATGTATTTCAAAGCATAAATGCAAGGAAATAAAACTTCCATCTTGTTTAAAAATATTTTTTTTTCTTGCTTTTAACAGTTTTGCGATAAAAAGAAGGAAAAACAGAACAATCACATGCTGCTGATTCTTCTAACATAATCCTAGGGAGAAAAAAGTCTTGATTCAATTGATTAAGGAAAATTCCTCTTATTATTACATGATAATCACAAATAAAGCTTTGGGAGTCATCTCTATAATAAACATTCACCATTAAAAAAAAAAAAAAAAAAAAAAAAAAAAAAAAATATGAGTTATGTATCATTAGCAACATTCAATTTTAGCAAAGTATTTTTAAGCTACTTTTAAAGTTATCCTTAGAGTATATTTAATTCCGGCTGTATAATAGTAAACTATTTTATAACTTATATTTTTTAAATTGAAATTTTATGACATTGATTTTTTTTTAAATGTAGTAGACTTCCTCAAATCTGCACAGCTTGGGATCAGAAGTTGTGTGGATTTTGGAATTTTGCAGATTTCTGGTCATTGCTTTGTTTACATTTTTTAAACAGTAATTTGAGTGTAATAATGCAATCAAAATTATAATGAATGATTGCTATATAATAAAATATTAAAATGATTAAGTACAGTAATAAATTAAAATGATAAGAAGTTAGATAATTTTTAAAATTATTAAATTATTAAGAGAAAAGATCAAGTAGGGTCAGGTGGGGGTAAAATGGTTATAAAATTCACTGTTTTTAGATGTTCAGTTAAAATTTTCTGGTAAATGTTAAATAATTAAAACTTTTTTTGGTATTTTCTTTACATACATTCTTGGAATGAAAATACACTATTTTTATGTATTAGGCTACAAAAGTTTGTCTAGAACAAGACTTTTAAGAGATATAAGTGTTTACTATACCCATTTTACCCCATGCAGGTGAAAATGGGTATAGTGTGGGGTAAAATGGGTATATAAAAGTTTATATTGGAAATAGAACAGAATGGTATACTACTTTATTTGGATCTTAAAGCCATTTTAAACCTTGCCCTTCCTCCTAGTCGATGCATTAAATTTGAACATTTTAGCTCTCAATTTTTTCTGGTGCACTGATCAGTATTTAAAAAAAAAAGAAAAGAAGAAAGCACCTTAGACAGGTATGCAGATCACCTGTTCTGTGAAGTAGCGGTGGTCTCCCAATCCACCCATCCCCAACATCATTATAGACATTACTCCCATATTTGTTGAACACACATGATATTCAATGCCCGATTTTCAAAGGGCAAACTTGCACCTGCACCAGTATTTTTAAAAGAAATGGTCATCTTATATAAACTCAGTATTTTGTCATAAATAACGTAGCTATTTCTTTTCTGAATTACTGGTTGATATTTTCCCCTATCTATGGAGGCACTGATGACATTTTTCTCATTGATATATACAGCCACAGTCCTCCTGCAAATGTCAATGGACAGTGTTTTTCATGTCCAATGGAAAAGAAGCACTACTGTCACTTTCTGCCATGGCAACTCATTCATTATGTTTGCCAATTAAAAATAGCACCTGCCTGAAAACTGTCTTCAGTGTCTGTCCCTTTAATCTACCAATTGGTACAAAAAGTATTTATGGAATTCTACATTTGCTTTGTTCGATGCATTTCCACTGTCATGTATTAAAAAAAATTATTTTTTAACTTACCTAAGAAATATTATGTATATTTACTTTCATTATTCTATTCATTTATTATTCAAAAAAAAATTTTTCTAAAAACATTTTAGACAAACATTCATAAAAATTTGTCTAAAACAGTTTCATAATATTAATGTTAAAGAAATAATGCATTATTATTATTATTATTATTTTTTTTTTTTTTTTTGTTCTTGATTTTAGAAGTTGAAGCGTCAAATGCTAAGGTAAATAAGTCTCTCACATCACCTATGGCTGGATCTGCTGAATCTGTAGCTTCTGGTTCTAATCAGACTGGTACTATTAAAATTAAGGAATCTGCTAAACCTGAAGCTTCTGGTTCTAATCAGACTGGTACTATTAAAATTGAGGAATCTCCTAAACCTGAAGCTTCTGGTTCTAACCATGCTGGTACTATTAAAACCAAGGAGTCAGGTAAGTCATTTAGAAAAAAGCAACAGTTAATTTATATTTTAATTACTATAATTATTCCAAATTTTAAAAATTGTTGGAAAAGTGTCTGATCTTTTGTTTATCTAGCCACATGAACTGTAGTATTTTTCCCGATTATTATATGTCCTGATATGCTGACAGTATTTACTGGGCTACATCAAAAATCGACAGATAATTCAATTACCTGTATGAGACAACTTTAACTATCGTGTAAAAGTTATTGGTTTTTGACCCTGGTTTTCTCACATAAATCTATATTATAAAGCGAAAATATGTCTGTGAGCAACACCCTACTCATAAAGTTCACTTTTACTGCAATTTTTTTACTTCTAAACATTGCACTACAGCTGATTTTTACACTATCAAATAGAACAAAAAAAGTTTTTGTAAATGCAGTTTGTTTAAAAACTTTATCTCAATTGATTATTTTTTATGTCTCATATGATAATTTTCAAGGATGATTTAAAAAAAATCTATATCACATGTAGCCTGATTACTAGTTAAACATTTGTTTACGTCTAACATTCCATAACGAAATTAAAACTTCATTAATAAAAAAACTATAAATGAATCCCAAACTTAACAAGCATCTAATCGAACTACTCACGGAAATTATTAAAATAAAAAAGTAGCGAAATTTTTCGTGATTTCTTCGAGTATTAATTTTGGGTATAAACACTTTATTTGTGCATTATGTATGTGTTTCATATAAAAATCTTTTTGATGTTACTTGGTAATCTAAATAAAATATATTAAATGTAAAAAGTCTATTAGTTTTCACCTATAATATGTAACATGAATTGGATCCCCCAAACTTTTCTGTAAAAATTATTTTAGCATGATTTAATGATAAGAACTTTTAATGCTAATACCATGCTTCAACATGCAACCACTTTGCTTTTCTATGTGAATTTAAAAAAGCTTTATTTCTGCAAATGAATTTCAAAACACATCACTAAAATAAAATGGCAAATTGTATGTAATTTTTCTATGAACATTATTAAAAATACCAAAATATGAACCATGTTGTGAGAGATTCTCCATCTAACATACAAAAGTAAAATTTTCATCAATAAATTATTAAAACTTTTTTTATGATCCTTTATTTTAAATTACATGTTAGAGTAAAGAAAAGTTAAAAATTTCTAAAATAAATTTCCCCTCTTGTAATATGTACCAGTTCAATAAATTAAAATTTCTATTTAATTCTTTGTTAAATTAATGACTGATTCTAACGATAAAATTATATTTTGATTTTTAGAGTTCTGTAGGGTAATTCCGGGATTTATGCCGCACATTTTTTTTTTTAATGTGTGCATAAAGTCCCATGGTGGACATAAAATAAAAAAAATCATGTTGTGCTATTTAATGTTAAATATACAATGCGTGTACTGTGACAAAAAAATTCAAAACAAATTACAGTGAATTCTCGATAGGTCGAATATTTGTTTAAGTCAAAGTTTATACAAAGTCCCGACCCCTTTCTTACAAATCAATGTTAAACTTTCTCATTTTGTTGAAGTCTACATCTTTTAAGTCGATTTTTTTTTTCAGAAAGAGAAGTAACAGTAATTGGACTAATTTCTTAATTTTTCAGCCACAACTCAAAAATACCGACACTTTCTGCTAGATAAAACTTTTCTGCACGTCTCACGGGCTTTGAAGGATGCTATTCTTACATCCCACCTTGGACGCTGAAAAGAGTCTGCGAGTTTGCAATTTCGGTGGCAATCGTTCCCCCTCCCCCATTCATTTCTTCTTTACGTATTCCCTTTTCTCAACTCTCAGGTGGCTTAGTGCATTTTAATTTGTCAATTTTCACGCTTTTATGGAAGGATTTTTCTTTTTATCTTTCGATTCCATTATTGAGCTTTCTTTCGGGTTCTTTGTGTGTTTATTAGTGAGAAATTGCCAGGCTAGGACATCGGCCAGGGGTAGCTTAACGGTAGAGCAACAGCACGTTATGCTGTCGACCCAGGTTCGATTCCTGGCCCCGGCTAATTTTTCACTCCAGTTGGGTTTATTGTATTTAATTGTATTTAAAGTCTGTCTTAATATATGTGTACCTTTAATAATTAAAAATGGAATTCAGACGTTAATTTATGTGCTTTAATATACATTGTGGATCGATGGAAAAAGAAATTTATTCATCATTGTCACGTCATCCTGTGCTATCTGATAGATGGACGGTGACGTTCCCCAACTTGGTTTATTAGTGAGAAATTGTCAGGCTAGGACATCGGCCAGGGGTAGCTTAACAGTAGAGCAACAGCACGTTATGCTGTCGACCCAGGTTTGATTCCTGGCCCCGGCTAATTTTTCACTCCAGTTGGGTTTATTGTATTTAAAGTCTGTCTTAATATATGTGTACCTTTAATAATGCATTATTATTATTTTTATTATTATTATTATTATTTTTTTGTTCTTGATTTTAGAAGTTGAAGCGTCAAATGCTAAGGTAAATAAGTCTCTCACATCACCTATGGCTGGATCTGCTGAATCTGTAGCTTCTGGTTCTAATCAGACTGGTACTATTAAAATTAAGGAATCTGCAAAACCTGAAGCTTCTGGTTCTAATCAGACTGGTACTATTAAAATTGAGGAATCTGCTAAACCTGAAGCTTCTGGTTCTAACCATGCTGGTACTATTAAAACCAAGGAATCAGGTAAGTCATTTAGAAAAAAGCAACAGTTAATTTATATTTTAATTACTTTAATTATTCCAAATTTTAAAAATTGTTGGAAAAGTGTCTGATCTTTTGTTTATCTAGCCACGTGAACTGTAGTATTTTTCCCGATTATTATATGTCCTGATATGCTGACAGTATTTACTGGGCTACATCAAAAATCGACAGATAATTCAATTACCTTTATGAGGCAACTTTAACTATAGTGTAAAAGTTATTGGTTTTTGACCCTGGTTTTCTCACATAAATCTATATTATAATGCGAAAATATGTTTGTGAGCAATACCCTACTCATAAAGTTCACTTTTACTGCAATTTTTTTACTTCTAAACATTGCACTACAGCTGATTTTTACACTATCAAATAGAACAAAAAAAGTTTTTGTGAATGCAGTTTGTTTAAAAATTTTATCTCAATTGATTATTTTTTTATGTCTCATATGATAATTTTCAAGGATGATTTAAAAAAAATCTATATCACATGTAGCCTGATTACTAGTTAAACATTTGTTCATGTCTAACATTCCATAACGAAATTAAAACTTCATTAATAAAAAACTATAAATGAATCCCAAACTTAACAAGCATCTAATCGAACTACTCACTGAAATTATTAAAATAAAAAAGTAGCGAAATTTTTCGTGATTTCTTCGGGTATTAATTTTGGGTATAAACACTTTATTTGTGCATTATGTATGTGTTTCATATAAAAATCTTTTTGATGTTACTTGGTAATCTAAATAAAATATATTAAATGTAAAAAGTCTATTAGTTTTCACCTATAATATGTAACATGGATTGGATCCCCCTAACTTTTCTGTAAAAATTATTTTAGCATGATTTAATGATAAGAACTTTTAATGCTAATACCATGCTTCAACATGCAACCGCTTTGCTTTTCTATGTGAATTTAAAAAAGCTTTATTTCTGCAAATGAATTTCAAAACACATCACTAAAATAAAATGGCAAATTGTACGTAATTTTTCTATGAACATTATTAAAAATACCAAAATATGAACCATGTTGTGAGAGATTCTTCATCTAACATACAAAAGTAAAATTTTCATCAATAAATTATTAAAACTTTTTTTATGATCCTTTATTTTAAATTACATGTTAGAGTAAAGAAAAGTTAAAAATTTCTAAAATAAATTTCCCCTCTTGTAATATGTACCAGTTCAATAAATTAAAATTTCTATTTAATTCTTTGTTAAATTAATGACTGATTCTAACGATAAAATTATATTTTGATTTTTAGAGTTCTGTAGGGTAATTCCGGGATTTATGCCACACATTTTTTTTTTTAATGTGTGCATAAAGTCCCATGGTGGACATAAAATAAAAAAAATCATGTTGTGCTATTTAATGTTAAATATACAATGCGTGAACTGCGACAAAAAAATTCAAAACAAATTACAGCGAATTCTCGATAGGTCGAATATTTGTTTAAGTCAAAGTTTATACAAAGTCCCGACCCCTTTCTTACAAATCAATGTTAAACTTTCTCATTTTGTTGAAGTCTACATCTTTTAAGTCGATTTTTTTTTTTTCAGAAAGAGAAGTAACAGTAATTGGACTAATTTCTTAATTTTTCAGCCATAACTCAAAAATACCGACACTTTCTGCTAGATAAAACTTTTCTGCATGTCTCACGGGCTTTGAAGGATGCTATTTTTACTTCCCACCTTGGACGCTGAAAAGAGTCTGCGAGTTTGCAATTTCGCTGGCAATCGTTCCCCCTCCCCCATTCATTTCTTCTTTACGTATTCCCTTTTCTCAACTCTCAGGTGGCTTAGTGTATTTTAATTTGTCAAAATTTTCACGCTTTTATGGAAGGATTTTTCTTTTTATCTTTCGATTCCATTATTGAGCTTTCTTTCGGGTTCTTTGTTTTAATGTTGAGTCTTGTCACTGTAGTGTTTATTGCTTTCACATCGTGGTACGTTTTTAGTTCGGTCTTTAAAAATGTCGAAGCAGAAATTAGAAAATCTTACTTTAGAACAAAAAGTAAATTTGATAAAAGATATTGAAAACAATCATAATTTGATGAAAAAGATCTCCTGAAATATGGTATCCCTCCCAACATGCTATCTACCATACTGAAAGATAAAGAACGCTTTTTCAAAAGACGTAAGTCAAGTGCCAACCCAAAGTGCAAAAGGATGAATACGTGTGCCTTCCCAGATATCGAAACAGACCTCGTACAAAGATTTACATCTTACAGTACACAGAAGAGTGTAATTCCTTTAAGTGGTACGGTGTTACACGAGAATGCTTCGAATTTCACAAAATTATTGAATGTGGAAAGATTCCCTGCAAGCACGGGATGACTAGAAAAATGTAAAGCTAGACACAACATTGTGTTTCGGACATTATTATGCTGAAGCAAAAGATGTGTCTGATATGCAGCGGGATGAATGGAAGACAGTTTCATTACCCAAACTTCTTGCAGGTTATAGTGCGGACAACGTTTATAATATGAATAAAATGGGAGATTTTTACAAATGTTTTCCTAACAAGACAATGATGTTTGAGGGGTAATCATGTTCCGGTGGAAAGTTAAGTAAAGAACGTTTCAATGTGCTTGTCGGAGCAAATGCTTCTGGAACAGAAAAATTACCTTTACTGGTCATCGCTAAATACAAAAATCCTCGCTGTTTCAAACATAAAAAGTCACTTCCGGTAGAGTACGGATCCAATAACAAGGCTTGGATGACACTTTATTATTCGAGGAGTAAATCAGAAATTTGGATGTAGTACTTCATGCAAAAAAGCGTAAAATATTGATCTTCGTTGATCCTTGATTACAGCTCACGATCAACTTTTGAACTTAAAATCTATCAAGTTAGAATTTCTCCTTTCTAACACAACTTCGAAACTACAGCCAGCAAACCATGGAATAGTTAAAGGTTTAAAACATTCCTACAGAAAAGGGTGGAAGGCAATCGAACATGACGAAAAGGAATAAATCAAAAGTGTGATGTGCTAGAAGCAATTAGACTGATTTCAAGTCCCTGGAACAACGATGTGAAACAAATCACTATAAAAAATTGCTTCAGTAGATGTGGCTTCTTTGCAAGCAATGCGCACTCATGTGTTGTGAATGAAAATTTACACGATCAAGTTATTTCTGAAGATGACGATAATGAGTTTTTGAATATTGACGAAAATGTCGCAGTTTGCGGAGAAATCAGTGCTTTAGATATAGTTGAAGCAATGAAAAAGGTGGAGAACGATCCTGGGTCTGAGGATGATGAGGAAGTAAATTGCGTTTCACCTCCAAACAATCAAAAAGCACATGCAGTAATGACGACACTACAGCAATATCTCGAAAGTAGAGACGGTGTGGACGATTGTCTTTTGCTTTGTTTACATACTTTTTGACATGTGAAAGACAAAAAAGTTTCTTCAAACAGTCATCATTAACAAGTTTTTTCAGAAAACTTGAGTTTGTAAGTACCTTATATGTAGCATTAAATTATATGTCTCTTTAGCGCTCATTTTGCCAGACTCCGTTATTACAGTATAATTGCAATTCCTATGTATATGATTGGATTATTTTTCATATATTTTCTACATATATTTAAGGATTTTTGATAAGTCGAACTTACGATAACTCGAATATTTTTTGCCGGTCCCTTCGAATTCGACTTATCGAGAATTCACTGTATTAATATTTTTAACAATTTTTTTCTAAAACATTACACTGCGGCGCGTCACCCATACATTCAGGCTGAGAAGCCGCACTTGTGCAGTAGTTATGCCGCGCTTGTAATAAGAACAGAATGAAGTTATAAATAAAGATATTCAAAAAAACATTCTTATCTGGACTATAATTATGGATGTAATAACAAAATGAAACTAAATGAGTACATTGAAACGTATTAGTAGATTCAAATTAATAATTGTTGCCAAATTTCACAATTAAAATTATCGACTTATTTTTTTACATTAAATTTTAATTATTATTTCAGCAACAACATAACATCAACGTATTAGAAAGGGAAAAGAAAAAAAGTAAAATTGTCTATACATAATTTGTTAACCCTTTCGAGACCGGTGGCATTTACACAAATTTTATTCGGTTGGTACCACTTTTTTAAAAGAAGTTACCTTTACTTAAATAATTATGAAAATGCTCTAATTAAACAAAGCAAATCTTTTTTACTGGTGCCAGAAACAAATTTTGTATGCTCTTTATGAAGGTGCTTGTATGCACCTATGGTCCCGAATGGTTAAGAGATCGACTTTAATCTACAGAAAAAGTGCCGAAAAAGTAGTCTTTATGTAACTACATTTAAACACATGATGCAACGGAGCCAATTACACTTCCTTTTTTTTTTTGAATAGTTTGCAAAGAACGTCTGTGTTACGCGTAATCCAATTTTTCATTATTATTATCTTGATTTGCATCTTTCTTGCCATTCTTACTTTTTATTTCTCCCTTTTTCTCCTTTTGGTTTTAGTAAACTTGACAACATGCCTAACATGGTTAGTCTGTGCAAACGAAAAGGAAAAGTTAATAACACTTAATTATCCCATACAAAAGAAACTGCGGCATGTATACCAGAATAGCAGTGCAGCATGTATCCCATTTTGCATGGTGCAGACGTCGGCCATCACAGTTGCCTGCCATCGATAAGGGGAATGGCGTAATCATAGACACAGCACTCTATACAAACGCTACACTTAGTTTTGACTTCGAAATCATGGATGCATTTAGTAATTAGTGTATAAAAAGTATTTAAACATGACGTGTTTAAAAGTTTGGGCAGTGAAATCATGCACTTAAGTCAAATTAAGGATTGTACTTCTACAAGTAAACATCAAAATGGGATTCACGCTATATACAGGTTAAAATAATCTCATTGTGCACCTATACTATGCGTTTGACGACCATCTATCGATAATTACAAGAAATACAAGGGGTGCGGCATCTATCTGGATGCGGCGACTCTCCCGGAGTTACCCTACTTAAAAAGCAGAAACAAAATCATTATAAGATTATTCTGCGTCTGTCCGTCTGTCTCGGTAATTTTTTCTCTAAAACTATGGAAATTTGGTATAGTTATAAAGACTATTAACCTACATATTTATAGATTATTAGCCATTCGCAAATTTTTTTAAAAAAATTTATAAGTCTAAATAAATTCCTTGATTTTTTTCTTTTGTGTATGTGTTGGGTATTGTTCAAAAAATCTGCTAACATCAGTTTAAAAAATATATTTGTTTTAACTTTAGAGAGGGACTTTTTTTTCAGAGATATCATTGTTACTGCAAAAAAACCTATTTTCAAATCTACTGAAACTAAAATAGGGGTAGTTACAGTTTATAAATCTTGCATAAAAAATTATATCGATTACCCTAAGTCACATAATTTTTTGTGAAAATCACATTTTTCTGCTACAAATTTATTTTACTGGAGCTCAACAGAGGAGTTTAGCAGAGCACAGAGTACCTATCAATGCAGATTCACACAGCGATTATTGATAATTTGTGAAAAAATTGTCTAATATTAGCTTACATATTAATTAAAATCTTATCGACAAAATGCAGAGTTCCTTTTGAAGTATACTTGCCACAATGCCAAGCTTAAGGGGATTCTTCACTCACTTGAAAACATCTGCTTCGTAATGGGAAACCAATGAGCAGGTTGTTTTCGAATTTCTCATTTAAATTTGAATATTTTTAAACTTTTTTTGCATAGAACAGCTGAGGTCAATCTTCAATATGGTTATTTTGTACTTTTTTGATTTCAGTTGCAGAATTTTTTAATAAAGGTAATTTCACTTTTGGAACTGTTTTAAAAGTTTAAGTACCTTTTTAAAAAAAATCTGCAGCCAAAATCGAAAAAGTAAAAAAAAAAACTTTATTAGAGATCAACCTCAGCTATCCTAAGCAAAAAAAAAATCATTTAAAAATATTCAAATTTAAACAAGCAAAAACTAGAAATTCGAAAACAACCTGCCCATATGTTTAACATTATGGAGCTTGTGTTTTCAAGTGAGTGAAGAGTTCCCTTAAACGTTTTACAAGGTCTTTGTTTTAGATAAGATGAATTACATTGTTAGATAGTCAATGCATGCAACACTTTGTGTGCAAGTCAAACTCACACTTCACTGATTTATTATTCTTTTTATGGTTATGCTTGAAATGTTATAATATTTATAGATATAGAGTAGACTTCCTCAAAGCAGCACAACTAGGGGCAAGAGGTTGTGTGGGTTTTAGAATTTTGTGGATTTCTGGACATTGCTTTGTTTACATATTTTAAACTTTAATTTGAGTGTAATAATGCAATCAAACATATAATGAGTGCTTGCACTATAGTAAAATATTAAAATAAATAAGTAAAGTAATAAACTAAAATGATAAAAAGTAAGATAATTTAAAAAATGAATAAATTATTAAAAGTAAAGATTAAGTCAATAATTAATAATGTATAATTAAATAGGCATAAATAAAGGTGAGATAATTTTTCTTGAATTATTCAATGAAACATGCCTCATAAAATATAAAGGTACCCTATTAATTAACATAAAAATCCTAAAGTAAGGAAGTTTTAGTTCTGGTTTAGCCAGTCTTAATAACCAAAAAAGCTTGATTAATACATAAATATATTCGGTAAAAAGATTGTGATTACCAGCGATATCAGCAATATCTTGATTTTTTTTTTACAAATTTTAACTTCCTTCATGAAAAACCACGAGTTCAGTCATATTATCGAGAATTACATATTGAAATACATATGGAATGATATATATAAAAAAAATGTAATTTTGCTCCTACATCTGAATTGAAAGTATATTATTTACATATGCGATGATGTGCATATTTTAGGCGTTGGTGGGTTTTAGGGTTGCAGATTTGAGGGAGTCTACTGTACTCTGTGAATTTTGCACGTCCACATGAAAAGATTCACCATCCATGAACTAGAATATTTATGTCAATATTGTGTAAGTCGTAAAACCTTTTTAAATTTTGTTAAGATATTTTTTCTTTTTTAACGAGCACATTAAAGCCCTGCATATGTTTAGATAATCCGATTTTATCTGAGCCAGTCTGAATCAGTTTGGGTCGACATCGTTTGTTGCTGGTTGGGTTTACATCAATTGTTGCTTTTTTCGGTTATAGATCAGTTCTTTTTGTCAGGTTTAGGTTAAGTTACAAGTGAACATTTTTTTTTGGGGAGGGGGGGGGGGGGCGTGGATTGGGTTATGAGAGAAATAAATTTTTCTTTTGTTGGATTTGGTTGACTTGAATTAGAATTTACATGTATATGGCCTGGGTTATAATGGACCCGCATATTATTCTAGAGCATATGCTGATTAGTTGGAAATTTCGTCACTGATCCTCTTCATAATTCTCATTTGATTGTACAAAATTTATAAAACTTATATTTTCAAAATTTTATTTTATTTCAGATTACTAATTTTTCTTTTTCAATACAGTTCTAAAATGGATTAAAGAAATTTGTGCAGAAACATCAAAAGGCACGAAAAGGAAAATAGAAGAGGAAAATGGTAATTAGTGTATTTTAACCCTTTCAAAGGCAAAGTGCTGTTTTTAAAATGTAAAATTATTAAATCACATCAAGATTCATGAAAAAAAATTTCTGAACAGTAGTAAAAATTTCACTTTATGCAGGAGCTTTCTAATAGCAAAATTTTATTTCGAACTTTTCATGCCATTACAATATTTTGTGATTAAAATTAAGTAGTATATAAAATATATTACCCCTCCCAAAGTTGTTAACCAAGTGTTTATCTTTAATGGTACCAATGCAGTTGTTTATGAGCTCCTACAGGAGTCGCTATGCTTCTGTTTATCTCAGTCGAAGTTGACTGGTCGATTTGTCTGAGTGCTTTGATGTTTAAGCAAAAATGGAATTCCTCAGCATTGGGATGGTAGAAAGTAACCAGGAATCGTGAGGAAAGAGGAAAAGGCCCCAGAGCCATACATTATATATATGTATATATATATATATATATATATATATATAAATTAGTTACATCAAAATAAATTGAGATAGTATTGAAAAAGTTAATAAAAATAGAAGTTTGCAGTAAAAATAACGAATTTTGAAAAGAAAACGGCAAGGATTTGACAGCTAACTTCATCAGCCAATGATCTTTAATGGTGCCAAATTTATCTTTTTTTTTTTATTATTCAAAATGTCTGCCAGAATTTTTAGTTGTTTTTTCATAATTAAGGATAGACATTCTGTTATTAAATAAAAAAGGATTGTTGTATAAATTCTGGTAGATATTTTAATTAAAGAAACATACTAAATTAATGATAAGTGCATTCCTAACAGGTCAACAGTGTATTCTGAAAAGGTTTAATCACAAACATTGTTAAAACAAAATCCACATTAAATAGGAAATGTTCAAGTGGCAACTAATTCATTTTAGAAAACAATCATTTATCACAATCAATTTTCTATGCTACATTTGCATAATTATTTTTCACTCTGTCCTACACAATTCAAAAATATTCTTTATTTAACCAGTGCTGGCTTTGCAAATTAGTGATTTTGGAAGAAAACAAAAACTCTTGTTTTGAAAGATTCTGCAGTCAGTAAAATTCAAATAGTTTACAGCATGCCGCCATCATAAAAATAATAGAAATAAATAAACAAATATACTGAAATTAATGAAATGAATTCATTTGAAATTTTTATTTTAGGAAAACAAGCATTTATAAGGCATAAGCATTTTTACAAATTCGATGTAAAGATTACCTAACTTTCTACTTTGACTAGAGCAAACTTTGTGAAATACATTTTTTACTTGCTCTCTTTTGAAAATTCAAAATTTTTAGTGGTTATATATTTAAAATTTGTTGCAAACTGTTGAAGTGCTTGTCTCTAGTTTCTGTTTATACAGTTCTTGCTGAGTAAATTCATTATTTTTATAATGTTACTAAATCCGATCTTTCTCATAAAAAAAATTATATTATTATAATATACGTTCCCTTATTTACATAACAATGTGAATAGTTTTTCACCTGTAAAACTGTAAAACATACAAGAGAGTTCATTTTAGGGTCAAGCGCAGACAGAGAGCAGTTTGCCACAAAAGAGCACAGCGGAGGAATAAATGAAGCACATTTGAGAATTATTACAAATTTGTCCCGTGTTTAAATTAATAATATTTTTACAAATTTTGATTTTATTCATATACTGCATTAAATATGGGCATACTTTAAGGTTTGAAATAGATTTTTTCTCTTATAAAGCTATAAAAACAATTTTGCATTAGGAACATAGTTATCTCAAGTTTGAAATAACCCAATTTTATGAAAATCCTAATGTGATTTTTCCCTTATCACGTCTTATTGATTAATTTTCTAAAATTATATGACTTGAAAATGGATGCTGTATTTTTGTGATATTCATTCAGTTTAGGTTTGCACAAATGTGTTTAGTTTTTAATTGATAACAATTGAGGCAATGTTAGATTTACATATTTGACAGACACAGACTGTATATATTTGGCTACTGCAAGCCTTTAGCCTTAAAAATGGGGGATTTAAAATTCTTAGAACTGCAAAGTCTGTTGCACCAACATCAGAAAAGTTGTACTCAAAAAGAATTGCAGCTAAAGCAAAATTCAGCAGGTACGTATCTAAGGAGAATGTCATGAATTTTTCTGTGTTCAATTATATGACAACGAAGGTGCTCTAAGCTATCACCAAAGAACTCCTTGCACTTCTATAAAGCATGCATAGCTTTTACCTCTATATAAAGGCTGTCCTTACAAGTTGGATCATTCTCTACATCGATAACACTAAGGAGTCTTTTCAAAGGACAGTACCCTGTTAAAAGTACCAATGGTTTTCCTAATGCCATCCTTACTGAGCACCAAAAGTTACTTATGCCTAAATCTGTTTAACAAAAGACATTAGAATCCTGCTACAGGGTGGGTAACCCGATTTTATCAGAACCCATGCCAACCCGCAAGTTGGGTTAGTAACATTTTATTTGTTGCTTAAAGTTGGGCTATCAGTCAACAAAATTTCTTTGTTGGGTTACATGGAAATGAAAAAAAAATTATCTGGTTCAGATTGATTTGATTAATTTCTGAGTTTCGGTAAAGTATAGCATGATCAATATAGCTTAAGAGATAGAACTTTACCGGGTTGGTAGCCCGATTTTATCAGAGCCCATTCCAACCAGCAAGTTGGGTTAGATTCTTTAATTTGTTATTCAAAGTTGTACTATCGGTCAACAAAATTGTTTTATCGGGGTACATGGAAATGAAAAAAATTTTGTCTGGTTCAGATTGATTTGATTAATTTCCGAGTTTCGGTAAAGTATAGCATAATCAATATAGCTGAAGAGATAGAACTTTTATCCTCTTTATATTATGCGTTTCATTTGTGCAAACTCTATAAAACTGTGATTATATATTTCTAATTTTATTTTAAATCAAATTGCTAATTTTTCTTCTTTAATGTAGTTCTGAAATGGATTCAAGAAAATTGTAAAGAAACATCGGAAGGAAAGAAAAGGAAAATGGAAGAGGAAAATAGTAAGTTGGTGTATATCCTTTTCAGGATCAAAGTACTTTGGTTGCTAAAATGTTGAAATTATTGAACGAAACCAAGGTTTTATGAACAAATTTATTTGAAAATAAGCGAAAGTTTTTCTTCACATACATTATAAAAGCTAAATTGTATTCCAAATCTCTGTGGCCATCCATTGTGGCATTTTGTGATTAAAATTAAGTAGCACAAATATACTACAACCATTCAGGTCTTAATAAACGGTTCATTGCTAGTGTTGCCAAATTAGCACTGTTTTTTATTCAAAATAATTATTAGAATTTTCAAAAGTCATTTTCACTTATTTAATTGCCTACATTCCATGATTAAATAAAACAGATTGCTATATATAAATTTTACTAGATAGTTTAAGCCAAGAAACACTCTAAATTATGCATGACAGATCAATAAAGTGTTAATAGGCAATGCGTGTTGTGAGAGGTTTGATAAGGAACATTGTTATACCAAATTTCATGTTAAGAAAGAAATTTTTGAAACTCCAACTAATTTGTTTAAAAAAAACTGTCACTTATCACAATCAAACCATTTTCTTTATTACATTTGTACACTATTTTTCACTATGTCCTGCACAATTTATGGTGGGCGGGGGGGAGAAGGGCCTATAATCGAGATTAAAAAATATATATACAGTAGACTCCCTTAAATCCGCGACCATAAAATCCGCGTATTTTTTTAGATGTAAACAATGAAATTTACAGTTAAGTTGCAGGAACAAAATTCAAGATGGCGCCGAAATCAGTGACTACCGCAATGTTTTTTTTACTAATTTTTTTGTTAATCAGTTTCTTTTGGCTATTACAGCCGAGTTATTACTAAATAAATTTACATTACTTTTGATTTTGATATAAATTAGCATATATATATCAAAAATTCCAGGTTTCGAAATGGAAAAATCCACAAACCAGAACGCTATTTTAAAATTATTTTTCGCAGAATTTTTTTTTTTTAATTATAGACAAATTTATTTCTAAACATACAAAGCAGCATAAGAAAAGCATTCAAGACTCTAAACAACAATGAAAAAAGTTACAGTGAGCGCAATAAGCTATATACACTGATAACAGCATTAACACTGTTCTCCTTGCTATCACTAGATGACAGCATAGGACTTTTAGAATCGAATTGAATCGATTTCATCCCTAATAATTTAATATTTTTCTAAATTTTTATTTTACATAATTATTTTAATAATTACTTACTTTTAAACTAATAAATTATTGTAATATTTTACTTATTTTAATGTTTCACTTCATTGTAAGCATTCATTATAATTTCCCTTGCTCAACTACCAATCAAATTAATGTTTCAAAAATGTAAACAAATCAATGACCAGAAATCCGCAAAATTCTAAAATCCGCACAACCTCTGGTCCCAAGCTTTGCGGATTTGAGGGAGTCTACTGTATATTAATACCTGTTTTTATCCATTAATTTAGAAATAAATAAGTTAAATACAGGGGTGAAAATCTTCCATATTTCAGCAGCTTTCTGATTTGTTAAAAAACAAAACTAAATTTGCCCTCCCCCCCTTGAATTTAAAATTTTGTTTGGGGGGGGGGGGAGGCTCAGAGGAGAAATAACTTTTGGGAAAGGTGTGTAGTTTAAATAATTGATTATTTACTTGTTGTTATTAGCGAGCAACAAATTATCACAATTTTAAACTTTTTGTGCTTGAGAGGGGGAGGGATTTCATTAAAATTATGTGAAAATGTGTATAAATTCACCAAGAAAGTCAAAATATTCAAAATTGTCTCCCTTAGATTTTTAAATAATTTTCTCCCACAAAAAAGCTTGAAAGGTGCGGGGAGCTTATATTTGGGAGTGGAAAATAAAATAAAAATTGCTTAAAAGTGAAAGGGGGGCTTGCAATCAGGATTTTACTGTAATGATATTTTAAAATAAGAATTGTGACTTTTGCAGGTTTTTGTTAGTGGTTTGCTATAAAAAACAAATTTATTATTTTAAACAGATTTTCAGGGACATGAAAATCAGGAAAATTGATGTGAGAGAAATTAATATTTATTAAAATTAATATTTATTTCTACATAAAAAGATATTTTCAAATAGAAAATTAATCTTAAGACAATTTTAAAATTTTAGTAATAATTTCCTGTTGCATACTTTCAGTATAAAAACCCAAATTTATCTCTCATATCTCTCTTTATATATATATATATATACAGGATGTTTCAAAATTATGTGTCAAAAATGTAAAGGTAGATAGGGGGAATCTAAGTAAGCATATTTCATATAACAATTTGGGTGCGGAAAGGCAACATTTATGTAGTAGAGGGTTCTGTTGAGTTCGGTGGATAAAAGCAATCTGCTGGCTTGAATCGTCATTCTCCGCATGGATTTCGAGCAACATGCATTGTTACACCAGTGTGGAGCTTGCCGACGTGCATTTCACGTATGTTCAAAGAATGTACAGTAGGGTGGTCACAAGAAATCAATTTTCTAATTTTTTCGGGGGGATCCCCCAAAAAGTTGCCAATTGACTAGAAAATGAGATTGGCTAAGTTTCAGCTCATTTGGATAACATTAACCCGTGCCTCATTGAGGTTTAAGTTTGAAAAAAAACGTGATTTTTCGCAAAAAAAATGCTTTTTTTCCTTCATGAAATGAATACAATTGAACCTAGAAACATAATGCAGGTCTCATTTTATAAAAAAAGTTTTGGTTTGAAGAACCACACACCATTTTTTCCTAAAAATGTATAGATTTAAAAATATATGCATTTTTCAGGACCAGACTTCACCTGAATCCTAAAAATTGACTTTTTATGAAAAAGCGAAAAAAAAATTTGTAACATTCCATTTCATCTGCTTTCCACCTTTTGTTTTTCTTTTTTTCGTTTTGTGAAGTCCAATAAAGTGTTTGATTAAAAGAAATTCCAAAGAAAAGGAAAAAAAATCGAATTTTAAACTGAAAGAATTTAAAAAAAAGGGAGGGCAAAGGAAGTATAGAAATGAGAGCAAATAATGCTCAATTGCATTTTATTATTAAAGTTGTGTTACAGGAAAGGAGGTATAATAAAGAAAATAAATTATTTTCCCTTACAACTGTCACGTTAACCCTTTCCGGCACAGAAAAATTCTGTTTGTAAAAGGATGAAATGATTGTCTACCCCGGAATTTACAAACGACATTTTTAGAAATTAAAATCACATTACCTTTCATTTTAAAAGCAAAATTTTATTAAAATATTCTTCGTGCTGTTTGTAAGTACGGAATTAAAATTAGGTTGTCCCGGCGTGGGACATTGCGCCGGAAAGGACTGAAGTGGTAATGGTTTAGTTAAGGTGGCTTATGTTGACTTTTTTTACCAAGGTATTATCTAAAAATGAAAATGCAACTTGATCCGAGTTAAGATACCAAAGGCGGTTTGTCATTTTAGCAAGTGCTTTGTCTGTAACCTATTTATCAAATTTTCTGTAGTGAACAAGTGATTTTATTATTTGCAGATCTTGAATTGGGGGCTAAAGTGGCAGTGGAAGTATTGAAGCACGCTTTTGCATAAATATTGATTAAAAATAAGAAAAGCTCTCTGATAACTTCTTTTTCTAAATTTGTTATTGAAAGATGATCCCTGAAACAATATACTATTTTGAGAGAATGAATGGCCTGTGCCTCCATCCATCTGACATGATTAAAAGTACCAGGTGCTTTGAAAAAAGTCTTTTGCAGAAAAGAGTTCTATAAAATTTAAACAAAGTTGGATAAACTCTTTATAATCATCCTGAGCTGTTAATTTTTAAGAGTTCCTGTAAGAAAATTTGAAATTTCTTCTGAATTAACTATTTATACCTAGTATTTCATCTTCAATAACATTTGTATACTTACTCTGATTTAATTTAGACCACCCAATCAGAATAGTTTTTTTTTAAAATATCTGGCTGAGGGGCAGTGATTATGCCCATTTTACAATCAAGAACAGCTTTTAGGAAAATTTCTAAATTATGCTGACGGCATGGTAAATACAGAAGACTTTTCCTTTAACAATTGCTATAGAAAAATGCAGGTTAACTTTGAGGCGACCTGTGTTTGCAGTTGTATCAAAAATTATTGCCTGGATTTTACCAACTTCCTCCCTTTCTTCAACTGCTGAAAATACAGCTTTTGCCTGAATTATTCCGATACTATTTTCAAGTTGAGGAACTCGTAGTAACTGTTCTTCATCCCCACAACTAATTAAAATTTTTATCCACTCTACATTTTCTTTATTCAAAAAATGGTGAAGCAGTTTTACACCCCAGTGAGCAACAGATCTCTCTAAACGGGAATTTTAAAATCTGTTTTGATGAGCTCAGTTTTTTGTTTACGAAACAGTTATTTGCAGAGTCGATGTCTGTGGTTAGCTAGTGGATGTATTCTAAGTCTAGCAGCTTCTCTGGCGTTTAGTTCATTTTGCGAATATTATAAAATAAAATACATAAAACTTGACAATTACTTGGCTGCTTACTGTCGATGATTTGATGAGACATGTGGCCAATTTAAAAAATCTTACATTTCTGCCATCATATCAAGAGGGGGAAGGGGTTTTACGGAATGTTTCGGCAATTCTAAAAATAGATAATCATAACAGATAACTAAAACAGCCTTGTAATAAAAAGAGAAATTCAGAGGTTCAACTGCAACACAAATCGAGAAGCTCTTTCTTACTAGACACAGAACTAGATAACTAATAATCAATTATAATTCGTGAAATATTTTTAAAGTTACAAAAATTGTTGACTTATTTTTGCCTATTAATAAAAATAATACAAAAAAATTATCAAAAGTAATAAAATTTTTAATTTGTCATTTTTTACCTATGTTTCAAAAATGCAGAGTTTGAGGGTATGGTTCACTAGATGTCCTGAAAAATACTAAATGTTCATTAAATATAAGTTTTCATGAGAGTAAAAGTACAAGGCAACAACAGTTTCTATGAAATAAAACAAGAATAAGGTTTCTAAGACAAATATTTTTCACGTAAGGAAAGAAAAACGACAATTTTTTGCCAAAAATTGCAAATTTTCAAGAATTCAACCTCAATGAGGCACGGGTTAATATTATTTATTTGAGCTGAAACTTTGCCAATCTCATTTTCTAACTAATTGGCAACTTTTAGGAGGGTCCCCCTGAAGAAAACGTTAAAAAAATTTTCCCTGTGTTACTTGTGACCACCCTAATGTACAGTCATGGAAAAAAAGTAAACACCCCTTACTAACTCTGCAAAAAATTATCATAGAAGAAAGTTACTGGTATCACCCGATTGGTAATAAAGTCTACTTTTAAATAATGTAATTAAAATTTGCTTAGGGGGCCATCTACATATTAAAATGAACCATAACTTTGTTTTTTCAATAGCAGTACGCAATTCTGACAGCATAAATGAACTAACTCTACACCTTTCAATTAGCCTAAACACAAATTTTTATGCAATTCATACGATAAGTTTCCGAGAAATTGTTTATTTTAAAATGAGCATATTTTAGAGGCTGTATCCAAATTGAAGTTTGGTACTCAATTGTTGACCGCGAGAGCCATTTTCTTGATAAGGGCATCTTAAGCGCCACTCAAGCAGTGATTGAAGACTGCTAGATTACAGATAATAAAAAATTTCAAAATATCAACTCACTTCTATCATAGACGACCACTTAAACCATCATTTTACCATTTTTTAAGCATAATTTGAAAACTACTTGGAAGAAAAATGTGAAACTTTTGATTTCCACAAAGCAGGATTTAATAAATCTGAATCCATAAAAAAAAAAAAAAAAAAAAAAAAAAAATTGTAGGTTGCGATTCATAATTTTTTTGAATATTAATTTTGTAATTCATATCATAAAATTATAAAAATTGCAAATTCAATGTATTTATGTTTGGGTATTTTAGTATTATTGCTACACAAAAAATTAGCACTTTAGGAGTATAATTTCAGGAGATATAAATAAAAATATGAAAATGTAATTTAACATTAGAAGCACTAAATTTTCAGTGTTTATAATTCGAAAACTTATCATTCAAAGGACTTGAAATTTGGTGACTAGTCATAGTTTGAACCGAAGATTTGAAATATCTTGTTAAAATTGGGTATTGCCATTGAAAAAAAGAAGCTTGGGTTCATTTTAATATGTATATGGCCCTCTAAGCTAATTTTATGTACATCATTTAAAAGTAGACTTTATTTCCAATTGTTTGGTACCAGTAACTTTCTTCTATGATAATTTGTTAAGGAGTTAGTAGGGGTGTTTACTTTTTTTTTGCCACGACTGTACATAGAATGATTCCCTGGTAGGAATCTGCCAGATTGCCAGACATTTGAGTGTCTTCATCGGGTGTTGTGTGCGAGTGGATCATTTCATGCAGAGGAAGAAGCAGCATAATTACTTCCGCAGCCGCATACATAAAATGCATGTCGGCAAGCTCTACATTGGTTTAACGATGCATGTTGCTTGAAATCCGGACGGAGAATGATGATTCAAATTTGCAAAGTGCTTTTATCCGCCTATCTCAACAGCACCCTCTACTCCCACAATGCTGCATTTTTGCACCCGCATTCCTATACAAAATCTGCTTATTTAGGTCCTCTCTAACTGCCTTTACATTTCTGATGTATAATTTTGAAACACTCTGCATATATATAAATGAATGCTTGAGTGCATGATCTATATAGAAATCTACAATTTTTGATCAATTAGTGCAAAACTTGATATTTATATGTTTTAGAACAAAGCTATTTCAGCCTTTTTTCATAAATAAAATTTAAAATCTTTACTATAAGTTTTCTAAAATGACATATATTTGAAATTAAATTTCCGCCTTCAGACATTTCTATTACAAGAAAAAAAAATTGCAAAATAGAATGCCATTTTCAAAAAGATGCTTTCAGTGGATCAAACAAACTGTTGTTATATTTTATTTACATTTAGCTAAGTTTTCTTATACTTTAACTCTTTGAGGGGCAAGTAATTGTGTTTCTGTAATGTTCAATTCTTACCAGATTTTTTTTTTTAAATTATTTCAAAATAAGGTAACGCATTTTTTACAACTTTGTTCCTCCAAAGTTGTAATAGTAAAATTTAAAATTTTTTAGTGCAAATCTTCATTGAAATTAGGTGGTATACAATGTATCTCACTGCCCCTAAAAGGGTTAAATGCAATGGTAACATTTTCCATGATTTATAACGATTGTTTTCTAAGTCAATTATTTCTGTTTTCAAATAAATCTTCATGACTTGTATCACCATTGAAAGCATCTAAAAATGTATATCATTTTCATGTAATCATTGTTGATTTAGTTTACTTGAATGGAGATATAAGTTTCATTTTAAAATAAGTTATCTATGTTAAAGATGCATGTCAGTAGAGCATAGATAAAAGATAATTTTTAATTTAAACCATGAATAGATTTTTAACATTTAAAATATATTATAGATTGCCTAACAACTGCATCAAAAAAGCATTTTGGCACTTTTGTATATGGTTAATCATAAAACATTTTACTTTTTAGCCCCCGGGACGGTATGCTATTTCTTTCTCCCAGCTTATTTTGTCTCCAAAAAATAACGTTAGCTTACAGAAGGCAGCAATAAACAAAGCAGATGTATCATTGTGCGATTAAATGCTCTATAGCAATTTTTTTAATTTCTAAGCATCGTACATTTTAAATATTTATACCATCGTATTGGAAAAAAAAAAGTACTTTTAAATGCAATTTGTTTGAAAACTGTATCTCCATTTATTTTTTAAATATTAATTTTTTTGTAGTTTTTAGAACCATTTGTTTAATTTTGGCAACTCAAGTACTCCATTTATATAGAAAGTAAAAGGAAAATAGTTGAAAAATAGCAATTATATCTTTTTGTTGCCATTTTCTCATAACAACTGAAAGAAAATGTAATTAAAATATGTGCTATTTTGGAAAAATATAAACGAATAATTTCGTTAAAACATGGAGCTATTATAAATTATATTTAATTTTAAATATCTGTAGATGCTTTCAGTGTGACCTCAGTCATGATGTTTTGGTTGGAAACTAACTCCAAACAAACGGTTGCTATGCATAATTTCTTTTTAAATATAAATTGTGGAAAATGTTACCAGTACATATCAAGTATTAAAACACTTAGATGTGAGGTATAGATATAAGGTATAGCTGCAACACACAAACAAAATAGAAAATACAACATAGCAACCGTTTGTTTGGAGTCAGTTTCCATCCAAAACGTCATGACTGAAATCGTCTATATTAATGTTACAAACAAATAAATGCCTATGAATCATTAGATAGCCCTTTTTTTGTCGAGTTTCTTGAATGAAGGCATCTTTTTGATGCATTTGTGTATTATTTTGTGATAGTGACATCCTTATGCATGCTTTACTGTAGATGTTTAAGAGTGGATTGTAAATGTGGAATTCTTAAGCCGATGCGAATGACGTCATTTTACATAAAATAAAAGCGTGTGCTTTAAGTCTTAAAATTGAAATAGGTTTTGTACTATTTATATATAGATGTATTTTTTTTCATCGGGGGCAACACTAAATTCTGAAAAAGTAGAATTCCTCTTTTCTAGTTATACTTATTTATCTCTAACATAGAATGTGATAATGTTTGATTCGATGAATAAATAAGATTAAATAAAATGTACAGTAAAAGCTCTGTTATCCGGCATTCAAGTAACCGGAAAGCTCAACTAACCGGAAAAATTCGGAGAAATCGTTTATTTTCTTTTCCCTGTAAACAGTTGAAAAATTTTCACTACTATTTTAGGAAATTTACTGTTAGCATTCTCAAATTATCTCAGCGACTGATTCGGCGTAAAACAGATCTGTGTATATGTTCATAACAGTGAACGTTATAAAATAAAAATATAGCATAAAGAACTGTCTATAGCTCGTTAGCACAGAATAACTTCATGTTGCATCATAGTCCGCGATAGCATGCTCCCCTCCCCCCCTTTCATGACAGGTTTTGTAGCGCTCAACTATCCGAACTTTTCAAGTATCCGGCAATCGGCATTTCCCCGAGCATGCCGGTTAGTTGAGCTTTTACTGTATAAGAAATTCACAGATAGTTTTTTAACAAACAGAAAAAAAATCCTGCTAGTATTTAATATAAGGTTCTTAATTTTTATTTCTTAATTAGGTGAAGCCTGCACCTCAGGATCCTCCATCACTCCTCAACAGAAAAAAGTTCTTCATGACCTCAAGGAATTATTCTGCAAGAAACAGGGCTGTGATGTCATCATCAAAGTCAAAGGTTCAGAATTCCCGGCACACAGATTCATACTGAAAGCCCGTTCTCCAGTGTTTGCATCCACCCTTCAACATGATAGGAAGGAGAATGCCACCGGCATTGTAGAAATTGAAGATTGTGACCCTTCTTATTTTTCAGACTTCCTGAACTTCCTCTATTGTGGAGATTTGGGAATGATTTCCAAGGAAAATGTCTTCGCCCTTTTCACAGCAGCCAACAAATATGAAGTTCTGGATCTCAAAGAGAAGTGCTTGGAGTTCCTGAAGAAGAACATGACTGTTGAAACATTTTCCAAAACCATCACTTTTGCTCTTCAGCATTCAGAAACTGAACTCATCGAATTAGCCAACAATTTTTTTGTCAAGAATGCCAAGGAAATTATTTCGACTGTCAAATGGCAGACATTTGTTGTTGAAAATCCTGTAAAGAGTAACGAGTTGTTCATGAAATTTGTGAATTCAGTTCAGCATGGAAACGCATGAATCTTTATCTGGACCCGAACTTAGCATGTGTTAAATAGGTCTTGACCTGGACCACCTGACTTAACGGACTATATTTGAAGAATATTTTAAGAAAGTTTAACGCGTGGAAAAAAACCATAGTCTTCTCTTTTTTTCTACTGATTTACAAACTTCCACTGTTTTTCAAATAGATGAAAAATTTCTACAAAAATAATTTAAATGCTGCATTTTTTATTTTTGTATTTGCTTCCCTAAATGTTATGATTGTTACAAAGACTAAAATAAATTATCTCAATGAATTTTTATTTTATTTTTATACATTAGAAACAATGTAGCCAATGTTTTTTGACAAACTTTTGATAAAACAAAAATTATTTTTTTAAATGTATGTTTTGCAAATTTCTGAAGCCACTCAAAGCATTAAAAGAAAAACAGTTTTCTTTTATAATGCATATAATATAGCCAACCTATTAAGGAAAATACTTTCAATTTCTCACGATAGTCTATTTCTTTATATTATGTAGTATATTATATATTAGTATATTACCCAGCCCCATAGCAGAAAATTCTCCAGGTGTCTGCGACAGATACTTCAAGGACAAAAAATAATCTGCAGGTAAAATATTTTTACAATTGAAGCATTAATTAATCAAACAATCCCTTACCTGTATTGTTTTTAGGTATTTTATAAATTTTTATTAATAATAATCTCAACTTTTTGTATTAAGTAATAAAGAGCTAAACATAATATGAAGCAAAATAAAGGTTTGATGAAAAAGAATCTGCAAAAGAGAAAAGAAAATCTGTGACGACTGTCTCCCGTCTCAAGCTTTCTGCTACTGGTTTACCCAGTAACTAGAATGAAGCAGAATCTTTTCTGAATTAATGAATCAACATTGATTTCTCTCAGATTTATACACACTCCTTTCTTAGAATTCTTTTGAATATTTTTTTACATTTTGTTCTAAATGCATAATCAGTGTATATATAAAATATATTATTAAAAATAAATATTTAAAAACATTGTGTAAGAGGATGTATATGTATAAATTAAAAAAAAAATGCACTGTAGTTTTCATTTCAATAATTTTAAATGATTTCATATATAAAAATTCCATTGCCATATTGTACAGTGTAATAAATTTTAACTTTTTCAGCAAAAGCTTTAATGCAATTTTAATTAAATATTTAAAGTAGTGATATCTACTATTTAATGATATATTTAACCCTTTAACCTACAACTACGTGTGAGACATGTGGTCTTGTATTTGGGCCTAACCTGTTGTACATCAGATGAGCCAAATGTAAATATTACGGGCATGGCCCCTAGTACAATGATCGAACTAAATGAAATATCATGGGCAAGGCCCATGGTGCGACAGTAAGGCTAACAGGAGGCTGGGCTCTCTACCTGATTAGCTTCTTTTTCTTTTCGCTTGGCGATCCTTTGACAGATTTCGCCAAATAGCTCGATAATCCAAAGAGAACCTTTCTTCTCATTCAGGAGTCAGTTTATGTATTTTATCAGTCGACATGCTTGAAAATTGTGGTTTTTTTCTTTATCATTCTTATTATTAAATAGATGAGGTTTCGTGCACAACATTTATAATTTTTATACATCTTATTAAAAGAGGTGTGTGTATGGGGGAGGGCAAATTTAGATCAATGATTATTTATTTATTATAAATTTTGCTTTAGTTTTGAGATAATCATAGCATAATTGTAATTGTGTAAATTATGTGCGTTTTTATAAATTCCATTCTTTTCATGTATACTTTAAGTACAAGAAATTTTGTCAGTCCCGGGCATCTGATCTTCATTGAGTTTAACTTCATAAAAAAGGTACTTTTTTTAAAAATCTATTTCGAGTTCCTGTTACTACATTGCAAAGAAGGCATTTTCAATTTATGTAGATTATTAAAACCCGAAATGCTATCTGGCAATGGGCCTTTATGTCAACCAAGCTTTTAGTTCTTATTTTCTTCGTTGTATGTCAATAACATTTTGGACATTTTCGTTTTCAGCTGAAAATAGGAAGATTACCGAAATTCGATTTCGGTTTGAAAAACTTATTTCGGTCTGTCCTTAATTATCAGTAGCACTATTTTCCGTTCACCTCCATTCTTATGACAAGGAAGTTGACAACATCAGCACAACTGAATTACATTTAATTTATTGGTAACATCTGGAGTTAACATTGAAAACAATTACTTGTAAGTTACTAATATTCACTGATTTTTAATACTGGCAAGCAATAACTTCATGTTTTAGTAAAATGATTGTAAAAATAAAATAATATATAAAGCAATTTATATATAAGAAAGTTCCACCCAACCCTTGGGATGTTAATTTGCAGTTGTTTGAAATGTATAAATCTGCATTTCTGAAATGTTATTTCCTTTTTTTTCATTTTTTTTTCTTGTTTTTTTTTTTTTTTTTAAAGGTATAAAATTGTTTTATATTCATAAATCTGAAAACATCAAAACAAGTAAAAGTACAGTGATGTGAAAATTATTAGAATAATTGTGAAATTTACAATAAAATCTTGTTATATTAAAGAAATAATACATTATTTAAAAAATATTGATACATTTAATATTTAGTGTGCATCTCCTTGTTTTTCATTAAAGATTCAATACGTCTTGCATACTTTACTTTGTATGAGGTTTTGGCAATTAATTTGTATTTCATTGTCATGGGGCCAAATTTGGATGAGTCTTTTTATCAGACCATTCTTGTTTGTGATGTTGCATTTCTTTAATTTTTAATTAACCCATTGAGCGTTTCAGTATATTCTAAAAATGTACCTTAAAAAGGCCTTGAATAGGAAAAAAGAACTTGTTCTAAAAGGAAGAAGGGGTTATGTGATTTTTTACTTCAAAAGTGCTAAGGGATTTAGTTCTTTCCCCTTCTTTCTGACACTGAATGAATGAGGCGGCTGTCCACCGCCTGTATGAGGCATAAATGGGTGTTTAAAACTAGTTGACTAATAGCTTTCGAAAACGATTGTCCGGTAAATTCCAGACAACATCTGAAAGTATATAAGGAAATAGCAGTTTTCAGGAATACAGGTCCGTTGCTTGGAATAATGTTTGCAAACTGTTAATGTAGTATAATTTGCTTTATATGCTATTAAATTTTATCTAAATTTGAAAAGAATTTATATCTCCCCAATAACAAGCATGTTTCATTTCGTCTAAATGCATTTTTTTAAGAAACAGTTTCTGTTACATAAACCTGTACATTTAATTAATTTGTAATGATTTAATTATAAAATTAAACTGGAAGTAATCGATTTTATAAATAAATATACATTTTATAAAACGCACATAAAGCGATAGATCTCACTATACAATGAATCTCAATTAAATGTTTAGTACGGCATACCATGGTGCTCGCTTTTAGATAGTGTTATCCATCGTATTTCAATTTCAATGCTAATATTATTTATTTTTTCTTCTATAAATAATGATAATAATAATTTGTCATTATACAAGTTAGTGTAACATCTGCTTTCTTTGATTTTATGTGATATAAATCTGAGATAGCTGATATATTTTACATTATCCTGATGAATATGCCAGTTCAAAATATATTCAAATATTCCATCCCCCAAAAAATGTGATTTGTTATATAGTATTTCAAATCCGCATTCAAAATAAATGGAAAAATTCTTCTTCTAAATGATAATCCCTCTAACTTATTTTTTGTGAGCAAGCAATAAAAGAATTAAAATAAATTTTAATAAGGTATTCAAAATGTGCAAATTGGTGTTTAAAAAAAGAAGAAAAAAATACAAACTGACAAACTTTTTTCCACCCATGCTTAAAGAAGAAGAAAAAAAATAAATAAAAAATAAAGAGATTTTTGGATCTTATAATTTAGCTTCCAGATAACAAATTTGAATTTTTATTAATTCCTATTTTTTTTACTGATAAATGTAGACCATTAAAAGAAAAACATTTATTGCTGTAATCAAAGTGGCAGTAATTATTTCAACCTTGCCTTTCTCGGCAGTTTTTACTATATATCTTTAGGCAGTTGTTTGATTACAGTAAAACCAAACATGTTAAGGCATTTCTTTTTTATAAAGTACACTATTTCTTGTACTTAAATCATGTTTACAGATAGTAAAGATACATTACTTAAGTATTACAGAATTAATTAATCAGTAACACTACACGGTACCACTGTATATTACAATAAAACCGGTTAATACGAGATCACTGGGTACGAAAACAAATTCTGTTTTAGACAGGTTTTACTAGGTGTAATTGTGTAATATTTCGTATTTCGAAAATTTTATGTTATTAAACATAAAATTTTCCGTTTAAGGCAGGATTATGTTACACATAGATTCCATTCTTACAGGTTTTATTGTAATTAATTAGTGATCATAGTATTGCATCATTAATGAGCTATAGGTGTAATAATTGTACATATGTATAATATTACTGATTAAATGCAGATTTTAATTTTAACAATGAAACCCTTTAAGACGGAATGGCAAGGGACAATAAAATAATTTTGAGTTAGAAATTTTCCAAGGAACTTTGGATTTCTTTTTAAGTCAAGATTCCACTTAATGTTACAGGTATTACTAAGTATAAATAGGTAAATGGAGAATCTGCATAGTAATATACAAAATAAATATGCTTTTTGCAAGTTCCATAGTAATAAAAGTGCCCTTTTTTTCGGGTGCCAATTTTTCCTTTCCCATCACACTGTAAAAAATAGTGGGAACGTTTACTATTCTAACAGGAACATTTCTGACTGTATCGGATATGTGAGAGCTATTTCTATTTTCCGAAACAACCGGGAATGTTCCTGGGTGTTTCAGTTTAATTTCCCTGAAGCAGTGAAAGCGCCTGTACGCATGCGCTCCAAGTATTTCAACACTATTTCTCCTTACGCTGAAACCGTAAGCAATCGCCTAAAGTGAAAGTAAACTCGTATGTAAGAGATGGCGATGTAGGGAACTTTACCCTTTACCACGTGTATTTGAATTCGTTTTATTTTGAAAAAAAAAAACCAATATTATAACATTTTTGTTATATTCTGTCGGTATTTTTTATTGCGTTTTAAAATTATGCGAGAAATGTACCTTGGATATTATCAGTGGACTTTTTCAGAGCTTTTGAAATTTAGTATTATTGAACACGGAACGATCGTAATTCTGGGTAAGTGTTTTTTTTTTATCATCTACAATATTACTTTTACTTATTATTATTTATTTTTACTTACTTCTTTATTAGTTTTCTTTGTTGCAATACACGAAAAGAAATTAATAACCTATTTATTTTTTAATATATCAGACTTTGTTTTGTCTGTTTTTTTATTATAATATATATACATGTGTACATGCAAATAAGATAATATAGTTAAACTTGATGTTCATACTGATTGCGGTATCGTATTCTCCTTTTCACAGCGTGTTCTTAACAAATTATTAAATGCGTTATAACTTAACCCTAGAACTACCGGAAATTTTACTCAAGTTTTATAAAAACATTCTACACCAGAATTTTTACTTAAAACTATTTAATTTGTTTATTTAACTTATTATTGTCTGATTTATACATTTAGTTTGTTTTGAAGAAATTTCTGGTTTGAATAAATATTTTGAATGTACATGTCGGGTCCAATGGACCCGTCTGGTAGACGGAAGGTTAAAAGGAAATTTATGTATTATATTTTAATCAAACAAGCTCAAGGTTCATTGTCATTTTACTTCTTTATTATTGATTGCTTTTATGTAAAAAATACAGTATTGTGAGTAAAAATAAGCAGTAAACTATTCTTACAATTATAGGATTTATTTTTATAAATCATTACAGTAAATAGAATTGATTCATTTGTTTTGCTGTTTCCTAAAAAGCTTTCCAAAATTAATTTTTTATATTCACCTTTTTTCTTCTCAAATTTTGGTAGAAAAATAAAAAGAATCGTTTTAAGATTATTAACTTGTTTAGTACTCAGGTTCAGATATGTAAATTCCTCCTCCTCCTCCCCCCCCCCCCCCCCACACACACACACATACTTTTTTTTTGTTGTTGTTAATGCTTAAAATTAACCATTGCATTTTTTGCGATTTGAATTTTACTTTTTCATCTAAATGTTCTTGCTTGAAAAGAAAAATGTTTTCTTCTGATTTTGCAAGACTGAATTGTGAAAAAAAAACAACAAAAAAAGATACTATTGTTGTTATTTAACTTATGCACTTTACAGTAAACAAAATTGAAAAATTTCTAGATTATTAACCATCAGCTTATTTTATGAAAATATAGTACACAAAATTTCTTGCTTTAAGTTATAAGGCATTTTAATTTATTAATATTATGCTGTGATAAGCATAATACGATATTGAATCAACAATAACATAAACTGCAATCATATCTTATTTACATGCACTAATAATAATATAATGTTATGCATTAAATTGTCTGTGCAACAAAGAAATGCTAGTAAAGAACTAAAATAATAAGTAAAAATAATGCTGTAAATGATTAAAAAAATAAATAAAACGCTTTTCGAAAGAATTTATCACTCCATTTTCAATAATAATACCGTTCAGGAACTTTAATGTTACTTGTTAATCCGCATGGTTAAAAAAATATCACTGCAAGATGTTAAAACGCAATAAATTTTATCTAAATTATGAAAAAGGTATAATAATATTGATTTTTTTTTTTAGAATAAATTCAAGCAGATATATATAAAAGAAAAAAAAACTCAGAAAAAGATCATTCAGAAATGAACTTCCATATAAGACTCTTTCATAAAAATTCCTTTAATAAAACTGGCTTCTTCACAAAATCCATTTTACTAAACTAAGCCCTTTTCACAAAATAGTCTTCAATAATTGAATGTTTAAATACTAGTGATCAATTCAACTTGAGTAAATAATTAAAATTCAGATAAAAAAGCTCAGATAAATGTACTAAAACTACTTGCAGGTGCATTGCACATAATATAAAATTATTTAAAATATATTAGAAATATCTTAAAAATACATTAAAAATTTTAAGGTACTTTTGAGATATCTCTAATGTATTTTAAATGATTTTATATTATATGTATGCACCTGCAAGTAATTTTAGTACAGTTATTTGTGCTTTTTTATGTAAATTTTAAAATAATCCTCGTCTTCAGAAAGGTTCCATATATATTCAGAAACCTTTCCGATTCGTAATAAAAGGTTTCCTATACATTCGGAAACATTTCTTAGTCTTCAGAAAGATTTCATATGTATTCAGAAACCTATCCGATCAGTAATGAAAGGTTTCCGATATATTCAGAAACCTTTCATTGCGAATCGGAAATGTTCCGTATTATAAGCGAAACAGTTTTCTGCTCGAATCTGAAACCTTTCCGTTAGTATCGTGCAGCACAGGTCTCCGTTACTTTCGGAAACGTTTCTGAAAATTTTTTACAGTGCACCTAGGAGAAATAATTACATCTAAAATTTTCTGATAACAGGAATTATTTTCCATACCTAATATATTTCCCTATACAAAATGAGAAAAATACAATCAATTTCAAATGTTTGTGAAGAATAATACCCCCCCCCCCTCCCCCTTATCCCCCTTCACTTTATCCCCAATAAAACCTCCAGCATCCATCGGCCATAAAGAGAGAAAAAGGATTTAAAATTTACAACAATAAATTCGCAACCTCGCGGGACACAAGTTGAATATTCTTAGACTAGATGGAAACTAAGCACTATTTTTAATAATTTCAGAATGTATTCATGAATTTTTCCTTATATTTAGTATAGTAAGATTCAGTATTATATTTTCTAATTCTTTGGAGAAATTGAAAAAGAAATCTGTAAAAGAAACAAGAGCTAAAAATCATGCGTCTAGCATAAATTAAGATTTTCCAATACATTCAGAATATTGAAACAAAATTTTGCAGCTTATTACGGAGAAAGATGATATCTAA
Source organism: Maratus speciosus (assembly GCA_963932465.1). Taxonomy (NCBI): domain Eukaryota; kingdom Metazoa; phylum Arthropoda; class Arachnida; order Araneae; family Salticidae; genus Maratus; species Maratus speciosus. The sequence goes on from OZ010797.1 coordinate 15,499,926, forward strand.
ATAAATAAATTAGAAAACGCATCTAATTTTTTGTGCAGCCCTGTATATGCTCTATAACTTTATATGTATGCTACATGGTATGGAAAAATTTAGTTCAGCATGGAAATTTTCATTCAGCAATTTCTGTTAATAAACGGGAATGTATTTGAGATAGTGCAGCCCTGTACATGATCTATAAAATTTACAAACGCCATATAATATGATAAAAAAAATAATAAAAACGTGTACCACAACCGATAACAAACTTCTAGCAATTATTGTTCATAAGCCAAATTTGTTTGTGTGTCCTTGAAAATTAAATATAAATTCTTTGCACACCATATTCTACATTAATCGCCTTGTAGTGTACAACACCTCAGTGATGTATATAAATTTCAACATGTTTAAAAGAGTGTAATATCATTAAACTACACAACACACGATTTTTTCCATTCACAGTAATGTGACGGTATTCTTTTGGGTGTCCCTGTAAACGAATCATACATGCTACACACATCATTTTCAATACTAAACATGCCAAAGTAAACACAAATAACATATATCAATTCCATGGCAATTAGACTATATTTACGCAAGCACGGAATGGCGGATAGGAGGAAAGATAGACAAACCGAATTCAAAAACGCTTTTTTTTTCTTTCACTTTTTCTTTTTTTCATTTTTCGGCAAATAAATTACATGAGAATTACAAGCGTTTTCCTGTTATAATCTTTATCGAGCTTCCGTGTGTAGAATTTTTTTTTCAAAACGTCAACTTTAACAGCATTTTCTAAAAGACTTCCTACGTTTATCGAAAAATGAAAAAAAAAAAATGTTCGACTTTATAGTTTCTGAATAAGAGCTCCTGCCAATTCCGTGTGTTTATGAACAAAACTGAATTCAGGAATGTGTCAGAAAAAGTCAATTTCGAAGATTATGCAATTTTTGTCCGGCGCATTTGCCCAGAGACCCCAAAATTTAGTGTCTCAAACTCTGAAGCAATTGCAATAAGTTGGATTTATATGATGTAACCATTATCAGTCAGGATGAGAACGAAAGTAATCAACATTTATTGTCAAATATTTTTGCGATCTCTAAGTAATCTATAATTAAAAATAAATATTTAAATACATTAAAATAAATTTCAAATATACAGTATTAGTGTACTTTAATGCATTAAAATAAAAGTTTTCTTACTTTAATTCTCATGGTAACGAAATGAATATTTCAATCATCAAAATCTAGTTTAACTTTTTTTTTCCAGTTTCAATACATTCATTTCATTATGATTGTTTTAATCATACTTATCATATAGTATTAGCATTAAATCTGATCATATATGATCCATGTGAGATAGGATTATAAAAAAATGGATTACCATGATTTAATTTGTCATTTAACCAACATGATTGTGCTAAGTATTAATAAAAATAACAATAAATTTAAAATAGATAATGCTTTCGTTTCCATTATTGTCAGAATCTTTGTGATAGATAGTGATTCTTTCCTGTTTTTAAAGACATATACTTACACTAAATCATATCTACTGTTTTAATTGCATCCATTCTATTGATATTTTTCAATAATTCGATACTTGTACTGTTCATTGGTAAAATTTTTAAACAATATGCAGTTACACTTTATCAAGAATATTTTAGTCTAATTGTGAGCTTGGGGAGCAATCGCGACAAAATCTATTACTGCTCTTCCACCTGACTTCGCAAATATTACTTGTATTGCCATGAAATCGATATATGATATGGAGGCCTGTTCACTATTGGAAATAGTGAGTGTGGCCTTTATTGTTGGTTTACATGGATGTATAAAATAATTCGAATTATGGTCTAGGTTGATATCTGCTTGTAGTACTTTTTTTTTATAGAATATTATTTCAACCATAATAATTGATACACATTGCTAATGTGCACTGCAATTTGTTTCCCACAAATAATAATAATAATGCGCGTAGTGTTTACGGATCATTAACAGAAGAATTCCGAGACAACCGAAGGACAGTGCACAAAAAAGTGACGGTTGAAAAGGGATCACTTTTCTGCATATTTAAAATATTTATGAGGAAAGGGTAGATTGCTGAAATTAAAATTTTAATATCTATAAATAGCCCCAGGGGTAGGGGAGCAAAAAAAGGTCCAATTCGGAAATAATTAGGGGAAAGCTGGAAATTGTTTTAATCCCTTCAGTTTATGTCTAGAATGAATATGCTACGTTTTCCCCCTGGTACTAGATGAGCGTTAAGAATTATGCATAGATTTATAGTGAAAAAACACTTTTTTTTTAAATACCATAACGCTATCTCGAAATCATTAACTCTTTCAAAAACATTGTCAATACAAATGTTATAGCGCTTAAAATTCTGAATAAAAGGAGTACCTACACTCAATGCTTATGTTGAATATTAAGGTCACAATTCTACTTCAAAGTTGTAGACCCATCATCAGGAGGATGACCTCAGAATTAACCCTCCGACTGTCTTGGAAAAGGGCAAAATTGTAATGTTGTTTTCTCTGAATTTTGTTTTAAATGCTAAAAAAAAATTTTCTTTGAACATTTTATAAAAAAACTTAATAACGAATATGAATACAATCCTTCGAAGTATTAATCATTGTTCAATGTATTAAAAATACATTAAATCAATAGAATTATATTACTTTAAATATTGCTTGTATTGCAGTGAAGCCTGGTGCTTAGTGAACGTATTAACACGGGCTTGTCAGTGAGGGGGTTAATTAGGGGAAAACTGAAAATCATTTTAATTCCTTCAGCTTAGGTCTAAAATGAATATTTTATGTTTTCCCCCTCGTACTAAGCGAGCGTTGGGAAATATGTACATATTTACATTCGAAAAACATGTTTTTCCTGAATTCTTTTAACAATATCTCGAAATAGCTAATTCTATCAAAAACATTGTCAGTACAAATGTTGTAGAGCTTAAAATTCTGAATAAAATGAGCACCTACATTAGTATTTTTGTTCAAAATTAAGGTCGCAATTCGAATTTCAAAATTTTGCCTTAATCGCTGATCAAGAGCTTGAAGTCCGGAGAGACCAAGTTACTTAAGAATATCTCAAAACAGCTAAGTCTATCATAAAAATTGTCAGTACAAATGTTGTAAAGTATAACATTCTGAATAAAATGAGCACCCACATTAATATTTTTGTTCAAAATTAAGGTCGCAATTCTATTTCAAAATTTTGCCGTAATCATTAATCAAGAGCTTCAAGCTAGGAGAAACCAGATTACCTTAACAATATCTCAAAACAGCTAACTATATCAAAATATTGCCAATACAGATGTTGTAGAGGTTAAAATTCTGAATAAAATGAATACTCACATTAATATTTTTGTTCAAAATTAATGTCGCAATTTCACATATTGTTAAAATTATTAAAGAAAAACGTGTTTTTCGAATGTAAATGTGTTCCTTTTTTCTAACGTGCACTTAGTACGAGGGGGAAAACATAGAATATTAATTTTAGACCTAATCTGAAGGGATTAAAGTGGTTTCCAGTTTTCCCCTAATTAATTCTGAGGTCATCTCCCTGATGATGGGTCTAAAACTTTGAAGTAGAATTGTGACCTTAATATTCAACATAAGTATTGAGTGTAGGTACTCATTTTATTCAGAATTTTAAGCTCCACAACATTTGTGTGGAGATTACAATGTTTTTGAAAGTTAATGATTTCGAGATAGTGTTATGGTATTTAAAAAAAAAAGTGTTTTTTCACTATAAATCTATGCATAATTCTTAACGCTCATCTAGTACGATGGAGAAAACGTAGCATATTCATTCTAGACCTAAACTGAAGGGATTAAAACAATTTCCAGCTTTCCCCTAATTATTTCCGAATTCAAATCCCTAACCACTGGGCTAAAAGAAAACTGTCTTATTTTGAAATTTGCTTTTCGCACTCGAGTTCAAAATTTAATAAAACATCATTTTCATTATATCTTCCTTAATTTTTCAAATGGTGAAGAAAAAATAAGTTTTTACTTTCCAGTTTTTTTGCGTGTGTGTGTAAAAATCAGAGAAAAATTAAATGATTAAGAGGAAGAACGATAATAGTCAAATTGTGTGAAATTTGGTATGACAGTTTTATTTAATAGCTTGAACAAAGTACTATCGTTTGTTAATCTTGAATAGAGGAATAAGATGAAAATCGTCCTTTGACAATGCAGTTAAAGATAGGTCAATGCATAGCCGAAGATCCTATATCCACAAATGTAAATTGAAATAACTCCGAATAACTGGTCCCTGACTATCATAATTTTTTCCTTCGACTCACATACCCCATTTTTATAATATGTCTGTTAAATTGTATTAAGACAAACTTAATAAAACTAATTTCTTAATTATTTAGATTTTACTATTTTTCTAAATAGAATGTGTATTAAAGTTTTCCATTTCTTTAAAAAGTGTTATTCTATATAGATTTTTCACCAGAAAAAATATTTTAGAAATTCTTTGAAAAATAGGGTCATCCTGAACCGGACCCGCAAGAACCAAAACCTAACTCGAGCCCGAAATAATGGATGTCAACCCGATTTGCAGAAAAATTGTAGAAGTTAATCCGACCCCTGACAAAAAAAGAAAAATATATATTTAGCGTCGACCCGACCCGAACTGCTGATATTGCAGTTTCAGGTAAAACGGGTTTCCAGACCCGATGCAGGACTCTACACCATATCCAATAAATTTAGATCCTAAATGTTATTTCAAATTATTTTCGAGAAAATATTTTCATTTCTGCTGTGCTTTCCCTAAATTTTGTTTTCTTTGTCCAAACCTCAAAATTTTGACTCCCACTCATTGTTACCCCCCCCCCTCCACACAAACACACGTACACCCCGATCTTAATCCTTCCTCCTCCTACATTACAAAAATCAAGATAATGAAAAACCTTCACTTTTGAAAAAATTCCTTTTGTTTATCATTGTTTTGACCCCTTTAAAATATCTGTATGTAAAGTTTTGTTTATTTTAATTCCATGTCCTTCCCCTTCCTCTTGAATCTATAGATTGTATTTTCTGTTTAATCCCCCCCCCCTCCTGGGGCCTCCTAATGAATAGCCGGTGTCTCCAGCAAAAAATATTTTTTCAATACACAGCACCTATTTATTAGTGTGCTTTAGTGTAACGATATGTATAAATTTTTTTTTTTTTGCTATCAATAATAGGGAACAGTTATGCGGGCTTAGCAGGGGCTTTACTTAAAGCTTAGAATCGGTTTTTTATAACTGAACATATATGCAACTTTAATAACTAATAGATCTCAATTTTAGGTTCATTTAAGTATTTATAATATTTATTATTTTTACCATTGAATTTTTTACTATTGACCTTTTTATCGTTGACCTTTTTACCTAAATTCGTTTGAAATTGAGTATCTACATTAAAATATACTGCAAACTATATTCCCCGTAGACCATTATGTAACGGAATTATTTTGTGCGACTCTGTAAGTGAATAATAAATTGTTTGCATTTCAAATTCTACAGAAAGCGTGTTTTAGTGTTGCACTTGAAACGATTTTTTCCCATTGACCATAATGTAATGGAATGCTTTTGAATGGCCCTGTAAGTGAACTGTGTATTATACACACTTCATTTTCACTGTCGATCGAGCCATAGTAAATGTTAATAACACACAAAATTTCAGGGAAATCGAATTATATTTACGCAAGATAGAGCACTGACAGACAAACGGAAGTCATAAACCCTTTTCAACTATGCTGGAAAATGTGAAATAAATAAATATAATAGAGGTTCCTCATAATTTAGAATTACAAATTGTCATTAGTGTGTGACTTGATCGGAGAAAATTTTTCTTGATTTCACGATATCGGAGCTAACATGCGCATATAAAATATCACGAATTTGATTTTTTTAAAGTAGACCATTAAAAGTGATTATTTAAAAGTATTCAGGTAGAATAACCAAATTACTAAATTCTTCTATAAGCGCGCTTGCGGAATGAAACAAAATTTGATAATATACAGAAAATGTGCAACAAAGTTTTTATTATTAAAATAACCATATGTTTAATAATAATTCTTAGGCTACAATAAAGACAACTCTTCGGCTGTCAGTTTTTATTTTTCGTTGGGGAGGGGGGGGGAGTTATTCTAAGATTTCTGCTGTGATGTCAGAAAAGATTTTTTTTTTTTTAATGATGTCTTACTTTATTTTTATATCAACAATCTTTTATGTTACATTGTGCAATATTCATGATTTAATAAATTATTGATTAATACTAATTTTAAAAGAACTAGTTTAAAACATAAACTTTTCATAATCCTTTTATTAAATAAGCGACAATGAAAAAAATATGTAGCAAGCTACTGCTTTTTGGAATTTTACTGTTCCTGTGAACTGTTTTCTTTAGAAATCATCTTTACAAGGGAAGAGGTGGGACTGTCAATCATAGTTTTCTCAAAGCTCAAAGAGTCACTTACAGATAGTATTTCGATCTCATTCACAGGTTGCAAGAGTTTGGACTAGATAACAATGGGAGATATTTACTCTCTTTCAAAACTTACTTCAAAGAAAACTCATAGAAACTTTTAAAGTATCATTGGAATTAATTACACTGGAATATTTGGTCAACTCTGTTGTATTTAGTAGAATGATTAGGTAAAAAATATTGATAATTTTAGATATAGTTCGGAGAAATGTAGTCTCATAAGCATTTTTCTGGCTACATCTCTGGTTCTTCTCTGTGAAACACAACTGTGAGAATAAATAAGATTTAGGGCTTTTTAATATGGCAGTTTTAATGTAAGAGTCGCTATATTGGGGCTCGTTATATAAAGAAAGCACAAATAGTACACAATGTTTTTAATTTACCAAGCGGACACAGCCACTGATATAAATATAAGAATGGTGTTTGGATTCCCCCACCCCCTCAACTTTAAAAAGAAAAACAAACAGAACTTTTTTCATATTAAGCCAAGTATTTGCTATAATAATGCTAAAAATGGGACTATATACTGCTTATAAATATACTAATGCACGGTACAAGTATCAAGTTATTCAAAAATATAAGTACAAATATAATGAAAACCACAAATATAAATACAGTCAAACCTCGTTAAGATGAACACGCTTAACGTGAACTACTTTTAACATGAATTGTTTTCACAGTCGCCTATAAAAACGAATACAAAGATTTCATACTGATAACATGAATTGCTGTTAACATGAACAAAATATTGTTTCCCCTTGAGGTTCATGTTAACGAGGTTCGACTGTATGTGTAAAAATACACCTTTATTTATTTTTTAATGCAAGTAAAAACAAGGAAGAGTAACTTTTGTTAAGATTATCTGTCCTAAATGTGTATGAATGCATTACCTATCTTAAAATTATTATTATTTTTTACTTTGCTTAATCATATTGGTGAGATGATAGGTTATATCTCCCAACTTGAGAAGTACTGTGTAAACATCATTTTATTGATTAAAATTATCCTCTCATGGCAAACCTCTTTGTATGTAAACTGCTATATAAACAAAAGGAAAATCGAGATAAGAACAGAAAAACACAAACAAACAGCAACAAAAAAAAGTTATGATATGTTTGTAGAGATTTTGAAATACAGCCTTCACGGTAGAATTATCATTAACTTTGTCTCATATGATTAAAGAAAGTTTTCAAATTGAAAAATAAAATTACTTTATTTTTGCTCTAAAATATTAAAAAAGCATTGCAGATTACTGCGAACATTTGGACTTAATAAACCCGTATATGATGGTTAATTGCTTGGAGTTTTTGATCTACTTCCAACAATTAATAGGCTACTTCACTCACGTGAAAGCACCCGCTCGCTAATGTTTATTCGGTGGAGAAGAAATTTTTTTAGATACCTCGATTTTATTTCCATTTTTTTTTAAACGATTCTTTTGCATTGGCTACCTGAGATCGATCTATAGAAAGACCGTTTTTCTCTTTTTCGATTTTGTTTAAAGTTTTTTTCTTTTAATTTAGGATACTTTTACTTTCGGAACCGGTTTCGAAAGTAAAAGTATCCCCATTAAAAAACCCTGCAAATAAAATAGAAGAAGTAAAAAAGTCCTTTGTACAGATCGACCTCAGCTACTCAAATCATAGAAAATCGTTTTAAAATACTGAAATGCAAGCAAGCTATCTTTAAAAAATTCTTCCTTAGGAATAATATTAGTCAATGCGTGTTTTCGTCAGTGAAGTACACTCACGATTAACTTTTGAACGAAGCGATCAACTGAATGTTTCTAAAAAAGAGCAATATGGGGATATTTATTTTTTTAGATCATATGAATTCTGCAACATATATTTAAGTCCCCTATAAATATTGAAGAGTATTTAAATTTAGTCAATCAATTTTATTGGGTTCAGTGAAAATACTGATAAAGATACCCTGTTAGAACGCCAAAGGAAAATGGTAAAGAGTGTTGTACATGCACGTGAATTAATTCAGCACAAACTTTATTTCTTTTTACATGAAACTTTTACATGATTCTTTTTTTATTTCTTTTTACAAGGCTGGGAATGTCAAATAATGTCTGTGAATAAATAAAAGTACTATTTCTCTTCTTATCTTCTACATTTAAACATCCAAGTACTTTTTTTTTCTTTTTTTACACGAAGTATTTCTTTTTGGTTTATATTCAAATGAACAATATCTGAAATTTATTTCTCCTGTTTAATAGTCAAAATTGTGAATCCCTGTTCGTTTTTTTTTCTTTATCGCACTTTCATATATATGACATTGTACACTCTTTATATATTTATTAAAAAATAAAGAATTCTTATTATTGATAAGAAAATAATTAAATTTCATTATTTAATTAGATAATTCTAAAAAGTTAAACGAAGGATTCATCTATATATAATAATTATTTTATTATGTACTCTGAATCAATGAACAGTCTTTAATCTACCTATAATGAAATTGAAAACCTATCTACATCGATGCTTTTTCTGGTCCCTTCAGCGTCATTATAGACAGGTTTCACGGTACTAGTTTTAAAATTATGGTAGAATTTGAATAAAATCTGAGCAACAATAATAAATAAAAATATTATTTTTGAAGTGTAATGTTAAAGTGGATGTTTGAGATTTTTATTATTATTACACAACAAAAGTGCTGTAAGTAAAGAACAGTTTAGTTATTTAGTATTATAGTTAAGTGAAAAAAGTCATACATTTAGAAAGAAAAAGGAAAGAAAAGAACGTGTATATTCATTAAAAGAGCAAAAGAAATAAATATTACATAATAAATAATGAACATGCAAAATAAATAAATATTATATGGCAGATTTGAAATAATAATAATTATAATAATGAATTAGAATCTTATGGACAGAAATAATAAAATAAAATAAGTAAACGATGATATTGTATAAAGTTGCCTAGTATATGTTTCGAAATACAATGCCATTCTTAAGCATTTACAGAAAACGAAGTTCTCTAAAGGCATTCGACTTAAAATACGGTAATGCAGTTAACAAATAGTCTGCCTAACGCCTATTGTGTGTGTGGAAAGAGGGGGTGATTGATAAACGCCTTCTTTAACTCCCAGTCTCGAGAAGTGGGGGAAGCACAAACGCGCAAACGCGCTCATAATCATTTACAACTGGAATATTGTGACCGCCTATACGCGCTTATGACCATCTACAAGTACAAAAGTCTGACCGCCTATATGCGTTTATGACCACTTTTAAGTACCAAAGTGCGACCGCGTATATGCGTGCATGACCACGAAAGGGTTAAAGAAAACACTTCCATGGCCTGAAAACAGTCCAGATATGAACCTCATAATCTTTCGGCCATTTTAAAGAAAAAAATAAAGAAATGCAACATCACAAACAAGAATGGTCTGATAGAAAGGACACATCCAAATTTGGCACAATGACAACGAAATACACATTAATTGCCAAAAACTCATACAAAGTATGCCAAGACATATCGAATCTTTAATAAAAACAAGAGGATGCACACTAAATATTAAATGTATTAATATTTTTAAAATAGTGTATTATCTCTTTAATATAACAAGATTTTATTTTAAATTTAACAATTATTCTAATAATTTTCACACCTCTGTAGACAAAATTTTGTATTGTTCCCTTAACACATTCTCTTCTTCGCCTCCAACTTTTAATGCTTAGAAATCTGTCGTTTTGCTAGGAGGAGATAAAAAATGAAATGGAAATTTCGGAGGCACAAGATGATTTTTAATGACTGAGTTCTATTTGTTCATTGCAGCTACAAAGTAACAAACAGAGCAAATGGTTTCGTACCGAACCTAACAGAAATCAGCAATTTTGCTAGGAGACAAAAGATGAAGCAGAAATTTCGTAGGCATAAGATGAATTTTTAATTATTACTATTTGTTCTTTGCAGCTACAAAGTAACAAACATAGATTTTTTTGTACCGAACATAATATTGATAAATCTGTCATTTTGCTAAGAGATAAAAGATGAAGCAGAAATTTCGCAGGCATAAGATGATTTTTTAATGATTAGGATTTGTTCACTGCACCTACAAAGTAACAAACAGAGCAATTTTTTTGTACTTTAGTACCGATCCTAATACTTGGAAATCTGCAAATTTGCTAAGAGATAAAAGATGAAGCGGAAATTTCGGAGGCACAATATGAATGTTAATGATTGAGAATTTTAATTATTGAGTACTATTTGTTTATTGCAGCTACAAAGTAACAAACAGAGCAATTTTTTGTACTTTTGTACACTGTAAAAAAAAATCAAAACCATTACAATCCATAGAGGAATAATTTCCAAAAATGTTGTGTAAACTATTAAATCTCTTGAGTTACTGAATAAATTGGAATCGTTGAACTCATTTCTGCTCAAAATATTTGAAGCAAATACATTGTAAAGAAAATCAGAAACGTTACAGTCCATAGCGGAAATGCTTCCGAAAATGTAGTGTGGACTATGAATTCTCTTGAATAACTTATTAAATCGGAAAAGTTACTCTCATTGCCGTGTAAATTATTTGATGCGAATATTCGGATTTTCTCCACATGCCCAATGTGTTCTACAAACGTCATAATCATGTGACTTTTATTGTTCTAGGGTTGAAAGTAACGAGGAGACGTAATGTATATTTTGAGAATCGTAAGGATTAATGTTTTATAATATTTTTATTTAAGAAAGTAATCATACATGTGATTTTTCAGCGAATTAGCGGAATTCAGCGAATTTTTTTTCCTAATTCGCGGAATTCAGCGAATTTTCTTTTTTCCTAATTCGCGGAATTCCGCGAATTGTAATTCTATTAATCTGGTATTTACATTATATCTGAAGTCCGCGAAAATGTATAAAATCAGTTACAAACACGTGATCACCAGACGTGATGGGCGGGCATCTTTGCCCATCAATTTTGATCCAAACAATCGTAAATAATCGTCAATCTGTAGCCAGTATTTTGAGCCAGCCAATCACAAGCCACTACATCTTTCAACTTTGGGAATATGCTTCACGCCTCCTTCCACGCCACGAGATAAGAAACGAAGGAAAGACGTTTTGTCATTCGCTAGTTTCAGTATTTGCGATTGTGAGCGAGAGCGATCTGTCGAAACAAACGATCGCTTGCTCACAATCGCAATTCCGTAAGTGAATAAGGGTTTTGAGTTATGTTGTTATCTTGGAATGGCAACAAAACGCTACTCATGTTATGTTGATCGGTAAATGAAACAACAGCGTGCACGGAAATAATCGAAATTGATCGTTCTTTCTTGCCGAAAAATATATGTGTGCATTGTTTTAAGTCGTTTTTGTATATATTTTTTTAACAGCATTTAGCTGGTGGCAGATAATTTTAGATATTTTATTTTTGATTTAATTCGAAAGTAAATAAATGTATTAAGATTTGATTGCACGTGCTGTGCTTTTATGAACTATGCTTGCTCTACATAAATCGGATGATCTTAGATTCAGAGAAGTGGACAAAGATGTCACAAATAAATTTAAATGGGAATGGCTTGATAAAAAAGTGATGCTGAATTTAAAATTTTTATTTTTATTTTTATTTTTTTGTATCATAATTACCATACATAGATTTTGCATTCAGAAATCCATTAGTTGATGCTTACCAACTGTAATAAATATATATTTTTTAAACTAATGTATTGAGAAAGAATCCTGATTTTTGGTTAATGTATGGTATTATATTATTTTAAGAATAATTAATATATATAATTATTATATAAATCATTTCGCCTATCCTTAAAATTTATCTTGTAAATATGACCAAGTATGTATGTATGCATGGATATATATAACTGTTTAGGTTTCAAATTCAAAGTGAGATTATTAATGTTCAACCAACCAACCAACTATAAAAGGGAAAAAAAATTTCAGCTAATTTCAAATTTTAGCAATCACATGTCTGGTAATGTGCTTTTTAAAAGAATTAATATTATTCGATTGAATTTTATTGAATAATAATATTAGAGTTACTGTTTATAGTTTTTTGCAGATACGAAGTTAAATAACTCGTTCGAAATGTATACTCTTGTCCATGAATCTATGATAGATATAAGACACTAGATAACTGATTAACGAATAATAACAGGATTCGTACGCATCAAGTAATCAGGGGATTTTGGGTGTTTTCGTACCAGAAATTTCGTAAAGTGCTGGTTGATATATCTGTAGATAGAATTTTTTGTTCATTAAATAAAGTAAATATCACTACGAAAATTCTGGTAAAAGGTCCTTGGCAGTCCTTGAAGTGTACGAATCCTGAATAATGTAGTACTAATGTTAAGGAAGTACAGATAGCACTGTTTATATGTTTTTATTATATTTTCTTTTTGAACTTATGTTCCATTTCACGATGAAATGTATCGTTTATATGACTAAAGAAATTACCCAACAAACACCGAACTTATGGGCCACTGATGGTTTCGTTAGCCTTGGCCGAAGGTGTTCGATGGTGGCCCGCTATCAGTGAAAGTTACGGCTCCGTAAAAAAAGTGTCACGCCGGACAGAATAAGGCCACAAGATAATTGGCCGTAAATACAAGAAGTTGCCCACAATCATGCCACTAACTTTTCGCTGAAAATGTTAGATAGCCTTAAACTGCCCACAATTATTCTTTTAATGGCCACTAAAAATAAAAGCTAACCAGAAGCTTGCCTTTGTTCTGCCATTTGTGGTTGTCATAAATTAAATTTATCCCAAAGCTGCCCACAAAAAAGCATATTAGGGTTATTTAAAATGTAATCACTTGCCACTGTTGTGCCATAACGATTGTTTAGGAATAAATCAAAATTTATTCTATAAAAAAAATACTTTTTATCAGCCTAATTAAATGATAAAATATTTTTGCAGGATTAAAAAAATCTTATAATTATTTAGATATACTTTTGTAGAAAATGAAATTCTTTCACTTTGAACTTTTTCAAAAAATTTCCAAAACACAATATTTCACATAGTGCATTAATTTATTTGTTCATTTATTCACTTACATATTTACAAAATTTATATGCAATGCATTTTTAAATAGTTGCATTTCATAAAAATTTATAAAGTGTATAATTGAAAAAATAAACTAATCAATCAATTCATTATCAAATATTGTATTTTGAATATTTTTGAAAAAGTTCAAGTTAAATGAACTTGATTTTCTTGAAAAGTATGTCTAAATAATTATAAGATTTTTTTTTTTTTTTTTTTACCTGCCAAAACATTTTACCATTCAATTAACCTTCTAAAAAGTATTTTCTTTTGAAGAATAAATTTCGAATTTATGCTTAAATAATATACGTGATTTTAATATAGTTTATTATATATTTTATATAAAAATGTGTGTGTTTGTGATATTCTTTTTACTTAAATTTCCACTATATTTTACACAGCTTCGTTGGTAAATCTGTTAAATTATGCTTATTCATCAAAGCTTTATTAAATCATTATTATCTAAATTTTTGCATCATTTCTGATCATTTTATAAAATATTACATAAAAATAAGTTTAATCTTTATGTAGTTAACGAATGACAGTATAATATTTCTCATATATTTTAAAATTTTGCTTTTATCAGATAATATTTAACTATTTCTCTTGCAGTTTAATAGCCAAACATTTGAAAAAATATATTATTTCAACTTTTTCAAAATTCTTGAGAATTATTTATAATTATTAGACATGTAAATAATAGAATCATAAGACGAAACGCAATTTTTTCACCTTGATTCAACATAAAATATATGATGTGAACATTAAAAAGGTCCACAATCTTACAAAGGCGACTAAAGTAATGAAGAAGATGTTACAAGTTTAAAATATACATTTTATTTAAAATTTCTTAGTACTTTCAAGCCTTCCAAGCTCATCCTTAGAGAATATCTTAATAACTAAATGTTGTTTATTTATACAAATACGTCACTTTGTTTTGAAAATGAGAGGGTCAATAATTACTGAGTAAACTTAGCAGTTTCTTGGATTTAATTTAAGTAAAGAAAATATATATTATTATTATTAATTGCAGTTCCATTTTTTTTTACACAAAAATAATTATATCATAAAATAATAATTTAATTATATCCATGGAAAGTGACCTATGAGAAACAGAGTGATGTCATAAATAAATGGAACTGTAATTAATAATAATAATATATATTCCCTCTAATTAAGTTCAATCCAAGAAACTGCTACTGCTACTGCTACTTCTACTTTCAACTCTAGTAATTATTGGCTCTCACATTTTAAAAACAATAAACAACATTTAGTTATTAAGATATTCTCTGATGATGAGCTAGGAAGGCTTGAAAGTACTAAGAAATTTTAAATAAAATGTATATTTTAAACTTGTAACATCTTTTTCATTACTTTAGTCGCCTTTTAAATAATATTGTGGACTATTTAATGTTCACATTATATATTTTATGTAAATAATAGTTTAATAGTGATTTAAAAATATATATTAAATTAATCTTGATACTTCTAAATTTCATTTAAATTCAATTGTTTTAGTCACTCAAATTTTCTCGAGTATAAAGTCATATTTTTATAATTAAACTAAAATAAACTGTTTTAAGGGGTCTTGTACCTTTTAAACGCGTCGAAAATTAACGAAAAACTTCAACGTTTTAATTAGTTTATCTTCAAAACCTTTTTATGTATATACGTGAAATTTTGGATATTGATTAAACAGATTATGCTTTGTAATATACTACCAACAGAAATTTATTAACCCTTTACAGAATTTGTGTATTGTTGAAATCAAAATAGCTCTTTTTTTACCCCATAAGTCATTGCGCGCATGATATCTTAAGAAAGGATGTATGGATTGTCATGAAATTTGGTAAATATATTAAACAAATATGTGTGTTTAAAATGATCTACTTTTAAGTATTTACAATTGTAATATTTTTAGTTATGACTATTTATATTCATTAAAAATATATATGTTTTTATTTTTTTTACGAAAATATTTTTTTTATATAGTTAATGAAATAATTTTAGACTAAGAGTAGATCATTTTAAACACTTATATATGTTTAGTATCTTTACCGAATTTCATGCTAATCCATACATACTTTCTCAAGATATGCGCGCAATGACTTATGGGGTAAAAAAAAGAGCTATTTTGATTTAAACAATACACAAATTCTGTAAAGGGTTGATAAATTTATGTTTGTAGTATATTACAAAGCACAATCCGTTTAATCAATATCCAAATTTTCATGTTTATACATAAAAAAGTTTTGAAGATAGACTAATTCAAACTTTGAAGCTTTTCGTTAATTTTCGACGCGTTTAAAAGGTACAAGACCCTTAAAGAACAATATCATCCGATATTTATAATGTTTAAAAATAAATTCGATAACTTCGAAAAACTAAAAATAAACGATTGAAGGGAATTTTACTAAAAATGAAAATATCTTTTACATTTTCTTTTGCAATTATAAAAACTAAAATATAAATATTCTTTAAGATAAAATGATGCAAAAAACAGATAGAATGAAATTAATAAATTTGTAATGAATCAACATGAACTAACAAACTTACCGATATATGTGCTACATTTTGAAACCATGTCCACTTATTCCGACGAAGTAAATAACGCGAATGACAAAGCAGAAATGAAAACGCACAGCTAAAGAAAAATTCTGAGAATTTCTCCCTCTCCCCTCTTATCCTACCTTACCATAACTTTCAAAACTGCTTAACCTTGAGCCATTTGAAGGTCCCATCATCTATTTGATTTTTCTGGAGAGGGAGGGAGGGAGAGTAGTTTTATGAGCCAATACCTTATTATAATAAATAAAAGTCATTTTTTCATAAATCATATATTTTTTCTGTTAATATTATTTTTAGTCATTTGGAAAAAGAGCTTTGTTTTCCTTTTCTTTCTTTTTTTTCGTTCTTTTTTCTTCTTTTTTTAGAGAAATAAAGATTTAAGATACATTGTTTGAATTTTTAAACTCTCCATACAGTTTTCAGATAACACAAAAACACTTTTTTTCCCTCCGATTTATCCTTTAAATGGGCATTTTATCTCTTTTCTGTAAATTTTTACCCATTTATCTTCGCAATTAAAAATTATAAGATTTAAAAATAACATGCATTCCATTTTATTCTGATATGCTCATAAAAAATATCTTGTTTATCTATATATATATCAAGGCTTATTTTTGACTCAAGACGATTTTACTGAAATGCCTAAAAATTAATAGAACCTTTTCATGTTTATTTTAGGGCATAAAATATATATATCGCATTTTATTTAATACTTTCATATAATGTCAGATTTTAATGCGTATTCTAAATTTTGCCAGAAATAATTTTTCCAACTGGGTGAAAATGTATCCAGGTCGGGACTCGAAACCAAATAATAATGAACAAAAATTCTTTATTTGTTCTGCAATTCTTTACTTAATTCTGCGAAAATTCTTGATTTATTGTGCAATTTTTCACTTAATTATTTTTATACATATGCAAGTTTTATCTGTATTTCTAAAGAGTAAAATAATGGTAGTAAAATCATTAAATATATCTAAATTGTTAGGAATTTAATACAGGCAAGAAATTTTATTTATATTTTCCGTTACAGTGGATTCAGAAACAAAAATTTCTTTTCCAGTATTTTCTTTTACATGGAAATATGTTTCAAATGATATTAAAAATTCATGTTTTAGTAACAGCTTTTAAGTTACCTTTTCTCCCCCCCCCCCTCTCCTCGCTCTCAAGAATAACTGCTTATTGAAACATTTTCTCCTTTTCATTATAACAAATATTTTTTCATGAATGCTGAAAAAAAAAGAGCATAAATAAATTGACATTTATCAATAAATTTTTAAATATGTTTAAGTAGTATATATGTCCGAAGATTGCAGTATTTTGCTATTAATATATTATTCAAATCAGCGTATATTTTATATTATGCTATCTGATTATCTTTGCAATCAAAAACAATATAAAATAACCATTAAATATAATCTTTTTTATTCCAGTGTGTTCAAAATATATTTATTTAAAAATATTTTAAAGGCAAGAACGTTAAACGCTTTTATGTTGTTGTTTTTTTCCATATTTTTAAAAAATATAAAAACAGGGAATTTATGTACATTTTGGGGACAATTTTTGATTTTTGTAAAATATTTTCAAACTAAATAAAAATATGTAATCTATTTTACTGCTTTAAATATAAATCTCACGACATATTTATATTTTTACTAAAACCCAGATTTAAAATAATTAAACTTACTTAGAAAGAAATGAAGAGAAAAATATATTTCCTCTCTTTAATTAAATATTCGGGTTAGGTGATATTAGCCCTCTACTTTCTAAACGATGACGATCCATTACATTTTTGCCAGAAACCGCCCCTTAAGAGTTGCCGGGCAAAGTAAATGCAACAGTTCTCTCACCGCCGAAACATTACCGTTCCGGCAGTAGCTGCCGGAACTAGCGGCGGGTCATTTACGGCACAACATTGTTTGGTTACAAATGGCCTTAACTCCTTTTGGCCGCGACATATACGCCTTTCGGCCGTAAGTTGAGTGTTTGTTGGGTAATAATTTCACTTATACTATACGTTATATCCTATTTGTTTATGAATCACACATTTGTAAAAAAGATCTTATTGAAAATTTGATTTACAGATCTATAAAAAATTCTTTTTTAAAATGCGATCTCGTGAGTTCCATCCTGCAAATAGACATACTTTAAAAATTTTAATTTCCCTATGAAAATAGATGGATTTTTTTTATACTTTTTAATATTTATTTTTTTTTAAGAATACTATTTCACAACATTTCATATCTGTTAATTAATTTATTTTCGTGATTATAAAAATGATTTAGTGGAAATGACGGTGAAAATTAAGGAAGAATATGAGAAATGGGGACTTCACATGAACGTCAGCAAGACCAAATACCTATGTATAGGAAGAAATGAGACAGACCTAAATCTAACTAATAACATAAAAATAGAAAGCTGTGAGCATTATAGATATTTAGGTGTAGACATTAATAGAGAAGGAAGAGACTCACAGGAAATTAAATACAGAATTTGTCAGGGGAGAAAGGCTGTAAAACTATTAAATTCTATTTGGTGGAGTAAAGAGATCTCTAGGAAGAGAAAGTATAATATATACAACTCTGTTGTAAAGAGCATATTGTTATATGGAGCAGAAGGATGGATAATTATGGAGACAGAACGAAAGAAATTAGCGGCAGTAGAAATAGACGCCCTAAGAAGATCATGCAGGATATCAAGAACAGAAAAAACAAGAAATGACAGAATCAAGGAAATTATGAAAATAAAGGGAATCATATTAGATGATATCCAAAAAAAAGCAATTAATCTGGTATGGTAATGTCAAAAGAATGAATGAGGGAAGACTACCCAAAATAACATTCAATTATGAAACAAACAAAAAAAGGAAACGGGGAAGACCACGAAAGAACTGGATGGATGATATTTCAAAGGCAATGAGGGAAAGAGGTCTGGAAGAGGAATGGACCCTTGACCGGAAGAAATGAAAAAAGACTCTTGTAGATTCTTCGGATGGCAGCATCTGACGCCATAAACCGAGTTTATATATATATATTATAATACTTATAAATAGATATATTTTGAAAATACTTTGCTATTTGTAAACACATTTTTAATATATTGTTTTATAATTATCATACTTCTAAATATTGTCCTTTAAAAGTATTTATTTTATTTGTATAACTTGAGAAGTGCTGAGATAATCTGAGAAAATGTATCTATTTATAAGTATACAATTCTTGAAAATAAATTAATTAATCGCAGATATTATTTTGAAATAGTGTATCTTTTTATACGACAAAAACAATTATTTAAAGGTATAAAAAAATCCATCCAGATCTTCTCTGCCTACGACATAATGTTTCAGTTGTCATTTTAAAAAAAAATACACCAGGAGGTGGAAGTTGCAACTAAAAAATACAAAACAATCGAAAACCAAGTTAAATGAGCAAAACACAGTTAAAATCAGGCCTATAGAACTCGAGATACGAATGGATCCCCTGGCGATGGAAGGAGGATTTAAAAACGGCAAGAGAATCGCAAGCTAAATGAAACAGTTCCCATTGAAATCTGGTCAATTGGTCACATGCACTGGGCGGAGCTCCCGATGTTTTCCACAAGCATTGCGGTGTCTGATTGGCTTTTGATGAATAAATAATTAATCGCAGATATTATTTTGAAATAGTGTATCTTTTTATACGACAAAAACAATTATTTAAAGGTATAAAAAAATCCATCCAGATCTTCTCTGCCTACGACATAATGTTTCAGTTGTCATTTAAAAAAAAAATACACCAGGAGGTGGAAGTTGCAACTAAAAAATACAAAACAATCGAAAACCAAGTTAAATGAGCAAAACACAGTTAAAATCAGGCCTATAGAACTCGAGATACGAATGGATCCCCTGGCGATGGAAGGAGGATTTAAAAACGGCAAGAGAATCGCAAGCTAAATGAAACAGTTCCCATTGAAATCTGGTCAATTGGTCACATGCACTGGGCGGAGCTCCCGATGTTTTCCACAAGCATTGCGGTGTCTGATTGGCTTTTGATGAACACTTGTGCGAAAAATCGAGAAGCTGATTAGCTATAATCCATCGTGACGTTGTATGACGTCGAAATGCTTGTCGTCCATTGAACTCTAGATATTGATGTGTCAATAATGTTCAAGAACTGTGGTTAATTGTCATCCAAAACGAGTTGAATAAGTGCCCTCAGCCGATACTAGCTATCACACTATGCATTACAACCCCGGATTCTGCAATAGAACCCTACTCAACACATAGAAGAGGGGCCAGAACAGGTCCAGTTTAGAGCAACTATCACATCATCACCTCCAATCAAGAAACCTCACATGGGAATCACACTAACTGGAGATTAGCGAGAATAACAATACATTACTCTTCCACAAGTGAGAAACGAGGATCCCTTATGGAAAGGCAACCTCTGATATTCCAGCCAGCACATGGGACAACACAAACATAAATGTTAGTAAATATAAAGATAGAATTAAAAATAAATAGGAAATTTTGCCCACTTCCCATGGTACCAGGGTTGAGTAGATGATATCAGGGCCACAAGAGTAGGAATTAAAAGCATAATGATGGTCTGGCCAGACCCTGTGATAGCCATGTTTCTCTGTTAGTTCATCTGCTGCCAGGGTATCGACCTGCTTTCATCCATGCAAGAGAATACCCTTACCCCAGGCATCACTCTTGCCCAGAGTGGGATACGAGTGTATATCCATATGATGATGCCCTATGTGAAAGTCTATCCCGGTGCATGGATAGTAGTCCCCATGCACAGTCATTGAGCAGGACATAGGGCTTTATCACCAACTTGACCTTTCAGTGTTTCTGCTTTGGTCTTCTTCCGAATAGGAAGGGACCGTTACAGCGTCCTCATCTGAGCACCCAATCATCCTCATGTAATGTAACCAAAGTTAATTTGGGATCACTCAGGGATGCAAGCATCCAACTGGTCTAAGACTATTGGATATGTGTCTGCGGTCACTACTGGCTATCACTCGGCGGATGCGGAAGGTAGCGCCATGGCATCCACTAGGGACCCTACTTCAGCCTTCTACCAACCCACGGAAAAAAACCGACTACTTTCCAGTCAGCGGACCATCCCACATCACGGATGCATTATGCACCTATAAGTATAGAAGTACCAATAACGAGAAGGAAGACAAGAAACCGGATTAGCTCTGAAGTGCGCAGGGGCTGGAGGGATTTAACGAAGACGAACTGCTTGCAACCCCCCTAATGCTTCACCTTACTATCCAATGGGCTTTGTTACTATCACCCCTTTTGCCGCAAGTACTTATGGGGATTAACGAAAGAGAAATTATCCGGTGGCAAACAGCAGTCAGGAAAGATGCAATGCAAAGATATGCTTGCCTTCCTTCTCGTTATTGGTACTTCTATGCCTATAAGATGCAGGTTGATCAAAAACAATTTGAAAGTGTTAAGAAGTCCAGATGCTGCGATAGAGCCTTACACAATCCCTCAAGAGAGGTATCGGAACAGGTCCAATCTGAGGCAGAGTGACCGTCGCATCACCGACTCCTAATCGCGGAACTCCACCGGAAGGACCATTCCTGGAGACTAGCGAGGGTGACTCCACTCCAACTTAATTTACTGCCAGCCGGAACTGAGGTAAATTGAATGAACCAATTCCTCCTGTATTCGAACTCATAGAAGCAGGTAAAAACATGCACCATTAATGTTTGAAAATGGTGGTAACTGTAGTCTATATATAGGAAAACATACCTTTAAATATAAATAAAGGACGAGAAAAGTGACTCGTGCCACAGAAAACATTATTAATCTTTGAATAACTGGATAAAATCCTTTTACATTTTGTTTTTAGCATTTGGCAGCGTTTAATAATTAATTTCCTTTCATATCCTAAATTGAAAGTGATCGGCTTATCTGCTGAAAAGGATCCATTTTTAATGAATGATCGTTCCTGTCTGGTTGTTTCTTTGAGTATCTATACTGTCAGCTTCAGTTTTTTTGCTTAAAAGTATAGACAGATTTTAAAAGCATTTGAATATTCGGATGTAAAAAATTTTATATTTGCTCTGAAATTTCCAAATTGATATTTTGATTAGTTTTCTTAATTTTGGCCGGCCCCACCAGTAGCCAAGAGGTTCTGCTCTCAAAGCTGGTAGACGGAAGGTGCTGGGTACGAACCCAGTCGCGGCCGTTGGTCTAAGCGTTTGGAGTTTTCCGTGGTTTTTTTCGAGCCTTGGATTTCCTTGAGTAAATACTGGTTAGGCTCCCTTAGAAAGACCCCAACGGCGGACCCTCCCCCCGCCCACCGGGCCTATATCCCTCGTTCAGATAATCGCATAAATAACACCAACACCTTAATTTCTGCCAATTAGTGATAATAGTTATTATTCTTGCTGTGATTCTGAAAAGCTTAAACTTCACTTGCAGATTCCAAGTTCCCCATGTACAGAAGGTTTTAATTGGACAGTCTCACGGGCCTTGCTCGAAGGGTCCAAATCTATTCACTTTGGTGGTTTTTGAAAAAAAAAAGCTTTTAAATTGGGCCATTTGATGAGTTTTTAATTAATATATCAACTAATTATCTAAAAATTAAAAATATGAGTCTCAGGTGCATCAAGGATATGCCTCGTACTATCCTCACCCAAATTTTCAGATTTCTAGGTACTAAATTTCAGCAGCGCAGGGGTGGGTTATTTATCAATATATTTGTCAAATATTGATATTTTTTATTATCGCAATAATGATATCAAAGCTCTGACTCTGACGATGTATCCCAATAACGATATCTAACCTCTAGCTCTACCGCTATATCTTAATAACCTTTCATTTCCCGCAACGCGACTTCGAACTCAGAAAAAAAGCGCAGAATATCCTGTATCAATACATTCTTCAATTCCTTTCTTTCATACAATATACATGCAGCTACGCTTCATTCAAATCAAAATGTGCTGGTATCTCCAGCCTTGTTGATAGTAAACTAGACTTATCTTACGTAATTCTAGACCACGTTAGTAGCTGGGAAACTCGTCTCGCTAGCAACCAATCAGAGTCCGCAAAGGAAAAGATACCCATTCTCACGTCACGTCCTTGAAATCTCTCTGCTCGTTAGTCCAGTACTGGCCGGAATTTCCAGATCTCGGTTCGTGCAAAAATCAGTGACACAAGGCACGAACTGCACAAAAATCAATTAATTCAGGTCCGGCCCGATCCTATTCAGTTTGTACAAAAAAATTCCAATTTTTCTTAACATACAATTAAGATTCTTTTAAAGAAGACACATATTATACCGGGGGCCGGCAGCACAGACAACCACCTCGTCTAGTTGGAGGCTGAAATTCCAGAATTAGCTAAAACTCGACTACAAAATTAAAACGCAATCGGTCTGCCAAGTCATATCTTGGTGGAAAACACATAAAAACCCGATTTTAATAGTCGACTCGCAGGTTTACCATCGTTTTCCTGCACCCAAAGGTATGAAAACATGGCGTACTGGGAACAGGAAAACACAATGGTAAACCTAAGAGTCAATCGGTAAAATCGGGTTTTTAGGTGTTTTCCACCAAGATAGGACTTTGCAGACAGATTGTGTTTTAATATGGGAATCGAGTTTTAGCTAATTCTGAAATTTCAGCCTTCAACTCAATGAGGTGGTTGTCTCGTGGTTCGTACGCCTCCTTGAATTTTGCAGATCAGAAAATTTTTCGGCACCAGTATTATCTTATAGGAAATCTCTTCTTAAAAGAAGCCAAAATTTTGCGCATTTAACTTAGATTTCTTTTTCTATAAAAAGGTACTGGTAGTTTTCCTGGAGAAATAATGGTATCCGTACGAACCAGGGGTATGTGCTGCCGGCTCTTGGTCTATATTTATGGGAAAATTTTACAGTAGATTTTAGATTACCAAGTGTTTGCAAACAGAAAATACACAATATTCGCATTAATAATTAGACTCTTAGAGCCAGGGCTCGCAGCATTCCTAAAATTTTCGCACTTTCTTATCACAATTTTTAAACCATATTTATTGTAGAATTCTATTGTAGATCTTAAAGGAATCTGCCACGAAGATTTTTGATTTAAAATACTGGTAGCAAAGTTTGAAAATTTTAGAAATGCTACGAGCCCTGTATTAAACTGTTACATTGAAATAAAGATTCAATAAAAAATTAATGTAGTTTACAATAAAAGAAAAAAAAGGCTTAAAAGCATCATAACTTTAGAAGTTGTATAATAAGGTGTAGAATTTTGAAAAATATTTCTCTATAATTTACCGAGATATATTTCCGAAGATTCTGTTAACAGAAGTTCATTATCGTTTTCTATTTTTACAACACATATTGCCTGCCCGTGTCGTGAACAGTCAAATCATATTCTGGCCATGCTCGACTATGTAGAAAAAAATTGACTCTGATACCGGCTTGGCCCGAGTCTACTGACAATAAATCTGGGTTCAGACACAATGTAATTGTTCGGTGACAAGTACATCGCTGGGCATGTAATATTTCTCTGTTGATGTCGTCAAATTAGCATCGGCTTGTGCAGCACATTTATAGTTATTCTCTTGAAAATTATACCCATTGAAAATGGTTCATATTTTATCAGCTGATCGGCAAACTTGATTTTTTATTGGTCCATCTAACTTTTTTGTTGAACCGGTCTGTTAAAATATTTGTCTTTATTCAGTCGGCCCATTTGAAAATTTGCTTTCATTTTTCAGGTCCATGCTGACCTCTAGATCATTCATTGTAATCACGGTAGAGCAAAGTTTTCCCTAGAGAGTTTAACATGTCTTGTCTTGCTATTTCAGCTTCAAATGAGTATTTATCAAAGAAAATTAAAATTTTTATTGAGATAAAACTATTTCCAAATGCAGGGGGCTATACAAGTTTTTTTTTCTTGGGACCCATTTTGTTTAAATATTATAAGCGATTTTAATATGTATATTTCAAAAAAGGTATTTACTTGTTGCATTCATGTTGTAAATAGAGAGAGAAGTCTAAATACAATAATTTTTTTTACTGTTAAAAATGCATTGATACCTTAGAGAAAGATTGAAAAAAGATTTGTGCTACATCTATCATCTATTTAATTGCAAATATATTTGCATGACATGTAGCATTTAATGAATTTCTGTTTTGCTTTTTTTTGACTTTTTAAGATATCTATAATCATGATATAAAGTAAAGTCGTAATAAAATCAGCAAAGTCCTACATTAAAGATTTTTTTTTTTTTTTTAGTTTTTGTTTTATAATCTCTCTATTCTAAAAAAAAGTAACTTGCGCTGTCACCGCCGCCGCCGGTTTTGAATTTTTTGTGACCGGAGGTCTTTTTCTGTTAATATTAAGAAAAAAAATACTGCATACAAAAATATGAAAATCGGCGGTATTATAGAGAAATGTTTGATAAACACGCTGATGCAGACAGTTTTCAAATGGAATAATTATTTTAAGAGATATTTAATGCTAAAGTTGGACAAAATCGTTCCATTAAAAAAGTTTTATAGTAGCAAAAACTATACATGGGAATTAATTCATTTTTAGATCATTTTATACGTTAGAATCTCCCGGTGTGCAGACTGCATTCACTTTTTTAATTTATTTTTTGAGATTTTATTTCTATTTTAAATTAAAATTTTCAGCATTTCGAGAGATATTTTTTACTTATTTTAGGAAATGGTATTAATTTTAAATGTTGCCAACTGTATAAACAGCGCAAATAATAATGTTTGCTTCAAATAAAAAATTTATTTACACGTAACTATTATTAACAGAAAAAAAACTTTCAAATCAGAATTAAATAATTACGCGTGAAAAGCAGGAACTTATTGAAAATTACTTCATAAAAACTATATTTACACGCGAATTTTATAAGGATATTGTAAAATAATAAATTCATTAACATGCGTTAGAAGTCTTAAATAGGAGAAATTACGTCACATTACACTTATTACGTAAAATGAAGAAAAAGTATTATTGCAAAACAATTTAATGAAGTGTCATCAACAAAAAATATGATTTGAAAGAGAAAAATCTGTGAAGCAGAAAATAAAGAAATTGCTTAAATGGTTTAGTTAATATTCGTTAACCTTCTGTGTCGTTTCCGTCAAAAGAAGGCATTGGTATTTGTAAAATATATTTGCATTTTGATGCAGATATACTTATTATATTAGCTTATTTTGAAATGTTTAACTGATTTTATTTAATCAAAGACGAAAACAGCCATTGTATCTTTTAACAGCAGCTGATTTTTCCTTAAAATTCTCTAATCGAAGAAAAATGAATAAAAACCCATTTATAGGGAGATCACCGCTGTTTTTAAAATTATAATTCAATCTTTCAAAATCTCTTTAAAGCCAATCCAATTAGCGTGCTTTTAGAGATTGCGGGGTCTGAACGGAGGGTTGGCGAGCATAGCTCGTAAGGGGCCGAGCCTCCTAGTATTCTAAATTATATGTGAATTATTTAGTTAAAATTTAAGTTAATTAAAAATAGAAAATTAAATGGTTAAAATGTTATTAATAAGTAATCCATAAAATAGAAAGGATAAGGAAAATATTATTTTTAAAGAAAAGCATTATGCAAGGAATGGTATATGTGCAAATAAAATATCGAACGTTGGTTTCTCTTTAATGTTTATGAATTCAATTTGTC
The DNA here is from genome assembly GCA_963932465.1 of Maratus speciosus. Lineage (NCBI taxonomy): Eukaryota > Metazoa > Arthropoda > Arachnida > Araneae > Salticidae > Maratus > Maratus speciosus. Next base: position 15,526,606 of record OZ010797.1, read on the forward strand.
TCTCCGTGCTATTACTTGATAAATATACTCGGATTGTTATGGAATTCGTACATGTTATCGAGGTTTACTATGACATGTTTGGTATTGTAAATGATGTGTGTAGCGTTAACATATTGTTTACAAGGGCGCTCAAACAAATTCACGGTCTATGGGGAAAAATCATTTGCAGTGTATTTGAATGGTGTTACACTATTTCAAACATATCGAAATTATTACACATCACTGTGGTGTACTACAAGTTGCTTACTGTAGAACATGATGAGCAGAGTATTCATCATTCATTTACAGGGGCACACAAAAGAATTCGGTTACAGTACTGTATACAGGCCCAATAATTGCTAGAAGTGCATTATTTGTTGTAGTACAAGTTTATTTTTAATTTAACTAATTACTTCGTATGTATATAGATTCTATAATCATATACAGGGATGCAAAAAAGATGTAGAGTACATCTGCTTATTGATCGAAATTGTGAAGGTGAATTTACAACTGTCCTAATGCATTTCTTAACTGAACTAAAGTTTAGTATACTATTTACTATATATACAAATCTATAGATCAATACAGCGTTACACAAAGGAATTCAGATATTTTTCCGATTATTGATTATAATTGCTGAAATTGAGTTTTCAAATGTGGTATGTATTTTCTAAATTGCTTGCTTAGACGTCATATTTAACCTTATTAAACGGTAAAAATTTGTTACAGAATTCACAATGTCTTCGAAAATGTTTCATAATCTATGCTTGAAGTACGATTTTTCGTTATTTTTAAAAAATATTTCAATATTGTATAAATATATATTTATTTAAAGAATGCTGTAAAAGCAAATAGTATAAAATATTGATTCGTTGCTTTCTACATCTATTTGTACTTAGATCGTTTCTACTATACCATTTATCTTTTGAAATTAGCGATTTTTTTATTCCCATACACTTTACGGTAGTTACTGCAATATATCATCAATATTAACTCGCTGATATATTGCAATATTAAATTTCTGATATCATCCACACCTAATGGCCGTACACACGGAGAATTTTTTTCCTCTTATTACTATAAATAGCTCCAAAATAATAAACAGGGAATAAAATAGTTGGGAAAACTTTTAAACACATTAACCACTTCAAGGAAAGCTTGTTTTGAAAATATTTTATTGCAGAAGTCTAAAGTAGCAAAAAATATAAAGTACCGTATTTTTCGGCCTATAATCTGCGGATTATCTGTTAAAAAACCTCAAGAATTTTTAGGGCGGATTATCTGCTGACATTTTTTTTAAGCAGAAGTTCATGTCAGATATCCTGTTTCTACCGGCAGTGAAAATAAAAATGTAAACAGCTATCACACGATTGTTTACTATCGACCGTTCGCGGAGTTGCTCGTGATTCGTTCACATATGACGTGGACGTGCTAGTGGGAGTGGTTTCCGATTTTTATAGTATAATTTTTAGCCTTTTGGTAACATGTTTTTATGAAGAACAAAGCGTTTCTCAACTCATCTCTTTCAAAAATTGCAATGCAGTATAATAAATAATGTCTAACAGAAAACGTGTTATTTAACACTACAGAATTTATACTGAACATTATTATAAAAGCAGAAAATGATTTAAAAACAGCAATTATTATAGAATTATCTATATTCACAAGACAGTCTATGTTTTAGATATAAGATTCAATGAGAAAAAAAGTATTTGTATTTTTAACTTGTAATTATTTTATAATTATTTTTTCAATTATTTTATTACAATTATCATTTAAATAGAGCAACTAAATAAATAGGGAGGTGGTTTATTAGTAGTATTTTGGAATGTTCAAAACAATGAGTAATCCTCGTATACTCCGGCGTATTATCCGCGGATTATAGGCCGATGCGGATTATCTGATGAAATTTTTTTATAAGCACTAAAAATTGCGGCTGCGGATTACAGGCCGAAAAATACTGTACATAATACTTGCACTAAGATGCATTTTAATAAATAACATTTCTGGTCAAAATCTGCATCTGACAGTGAAGTTTACACAAATACAACTTGGAAAAGATCGGAATTTTTTAACATTGCAGTAGTCAAAGTGTTAAAGTATTATCTTGGAGCAATCATTTAGAACATATTACAGATACGAAAGGCTTTTCCTTTAAGTGAGATGTAGGATATCTTTATAAGAGACTGTTTCAAAATGTCTTCAAAATGATTGCTTTTAATATGTGAGAACATGCAAAAAGATTTTTAAATCATCATCTTAAGAAGATCTAGAATATATTTCACAAACAAATATTCTTTACATTTGAGTGAACATGAAACTGATTTTTAGATGGGCACTGTCAAAATTCACTGGAGCACATATCACAAACAAAAGTTCATTCCATTTGTATGGATACGCAAGAGTATATTCAGACAACTGCTTTGTGAAAATCCTTTGTAACATATTTCACAAACAGAGTTTTATCTTTGTATGGGTATGCAAGTGTACTTTCAAACTATCTCTTCTTGAAAATCCTTTGAAACAAACTTCGCAAACAAAAGGTTTTTCATTTGTATGGGTCCGCAAGTGTATTTTCAGAGAACCACTTTCTGAAAATCCTTTGAAACACAATTCACAAACAAAAGGTTTTTCCTTTGTATGGGTACGTAAGTGTTTTTTCAGACCACCATTTTGCGAAAATCCTTTGGAACATATTTTACAAACGAAAGGTCTGTCATTTGTATGGATATGCAGGTGTGTTTTCAGATTATCTCTTCTAGAAAATCCTTTGGAACATATTTCGCAAACTAAAGGTTTTTCCATCGTATTGGTGTGCAAGTGTTCCACCACATTATCACTTTCTGAAAATCCTTTTGAACATATTTCAGAAACAAAAGGATTTTTCTTTGTATGGGTATGCAAGTGTACTTTCAAACTATCTCTTCTTGAAAATCCTATGAAACACATTTCACAAACAAAAGGTTTTTCCTTTGTATGTGTCCGCAGGTGTTTTTTCAGAGTACCATTTTGTGAAAATCCTTTTAAACATATTTTACAAACAAAAGGTTTTTCCTTTGTATGGGTACGCAAATGTTTTTTCAGATCACCACTGTCTAAAAATCCTTTGAAACATATTTCACAAATGAAAGGTCTTTCATTTGTATGTGTGCGCAAGTGTTTTATCATATTTCCACTTTGTGGAAATCCTTTGAAACACATATTACAAACAAAAGGTTTTTCCTTAGTATGAGTACTAATGTGATATCTGAGATGACCACTTTGTGAAAATCCTTCGGAACATACTCTACAAGTAAAAGTTTTCTCCGCTACTTGTGAGTGAATCTGAGCCACTGACATTTCCTTTACAGATAATAGTTATTTTCACAGAACATGGAAATTATCCGCATAAAAAGGTACTTTGTTCGGATTCTCCAAGAAATGCCTCTGAAAAGCAATACCCGTTTTCTACCTTTTAAACTAAAAAAAAAAAAAAAAAAAAAAAAAAAAAAAAATTAAACACTTTTCTCCTGCAGAATTAAATACATATTAATTATATCGATTTTTAAATATATATAAATAATTTAAAGACAAAAAAATACTTATTTACATATTAACCTCGAAGAACACAGATGGTTTTTAGTATCAAAAAGACATCAGCCGTGTCTTCTGTAAGCTAACATATTTTAAATCATAAATATCTTTTAATAATATTCTTGATTAATGTAAAGCGAAGTAGTACTATTAAAGACTGAAAATAATTTGAATTGAAATGTTATAACGAAATACTATAAAAAATGTGTGTTGACAATTTGTAGTATTACAAATAAAAAAAAAAAAAAAAATCAAAATGGCAAAAATAATTTCTGCCAGTAGGATAAGTCATTGGGCTGTATTGAATAAGTATGGCTTCTCTCACTGGTGTGCTTAGATATTTTTACGTGCGCTTTGCACAATCTAAACGTAAAAAGAATGATAATATAACTTATTTCTACATTTATAAAATTTTATAAAAAAGCTGAAATGTTTTAACATTATTGTTAGAGGATTGCTCTTTTGTTTCAAGAACATTCCACCAGATGGCAGTATCTGATAAACCTCTTTGCTTTACTGGCACAAACATTCAGAACAGTTAGTTTTTTCCCTCCCGTAAAGCAGTTGCAGCAAAATGCTGCTGGATTAAATATCCAATAATATTCCAAAGGAATAATAATATATTAAAAACTGCAACAAACCATAGTTCAAAGTATTTCTTTATATTTGTGTTTGTAAATAGTCTCAAGAATATTCATCTGTTTTGTTTTATTGTGAAGTGTGATCAGTATTGTGTCCAGCATATTATTCTAGTGTATTTAATCTTCAAATAAATGTTTTTTGTTCATCCTAAGAAGAATATATTTCTACTGAATAATACATCAAAACATAAAGGTCAAACTTTTAACTTTTTTATAGTTTACTATTGAGGAATTTCGTATTCATGCCTTCCATATGGAATAACATTCCAATAGTCGATCATGAGACTGAAATTATCTCAATTTTAAATACAATAATATGAAAGAAGAAAATATAATATAATTAAATTCAAAGAAATAATTATTTTCTAAATGTTTTGTATTTTTCACAAGTGAATGATATAAAATAAAATTTAAAGAATTGTTCTTATTTTGAAATCAAAAGCATCGTGTATTGATAAGAAAAGAAATTATTCTGAAGTTTATTTATTAAGTTTCTTATTGAAATTTTATTATACAAGTTGAAAATGTAAATTTATGTTTAAAAAAAAAACATTTGAACATTTAAGAACAGTTTTTCTGAAATCAAAAGTAACTTCAAAAATTGTTCTCAAGAATTTTATTTTGTTCTTATTTCATCAATAGCATCATATTTGAGTTTATAATTGTTGTTTTGATGTATTAATAAGATAAAACGTTTTATTTTCTGTGAAATGCGCAAATATTATTATATTATAATGTCTAGTCTTAAAGAATCTCATTATGCTGATAAGTTAACTCATGACAATTATTCAGTTTGGAAGTTCAAAATAGAATAATTGTTAATCAAAGAAGGTCTGTATGATGTTGTATTTGAACCTAAAAAGGAAAATGATGATAATTGGGTAAAAAATGATAGAAATGCTAGCGCATTAATTTGTTTAAATATCTCAGATTCACAAATTGTTCATGTTAGACATGCTAAAAGTGCTAAAGAAACATATGATCAGTTGAAATCTGTTCTTGAAAGATTAAATTTAACAAATAAACTTTATCTTCTTAGGAAGCTGTATTCCATTAAATATAATGAAAGTGTACAAATGTAGGAACATATTAATTCTGTCTTAGAATTGGCAGAAAAATTAAGTAGTATGGGTGAAATACAAGATGATAATTTAATAGCTATTTTGCTCTGTTCCTTACCAAATTCTTATAGTACCTTTATAACTGCTATTGAAAATAAATATGAAACAGATTTATCATTAAAATATGTTCAAAACAAATTAATTGATGAGTATCTTAGAAGAGTTGAAACTAAACAAATCTCAACAAAATTTGAATCTATTGCTTTGAAGGGTAATAGGGGTAAACCAAAGCATTTGAATAAACAAAAATTTTGTTCTCATTGCAAAAAGAATAATCACAACCATGAACATTGTTTTCACTTAAAGGCTAATAATACTAACAAAACAAAACCAAATTTTATTCAAGATAGATCACGTCAACAGTTCAAAAAACAAACAATTTCTCTGCTTCAACTGCTAGTCAAAATAAAAATCCATCAGATTCTCAAAACTATCGTGAATTAATGGAAGAAACAAATTCTTCGATTTTTGTTATGAAATCTCAACAAAATGGAAATAAAAACAAAAATTTGACTTTTGTTATTGATTCAGGTGCGTCTGTTCATTTAGCTAATTCCTTGGAACTCTTCTCAGAATTAAAGAATTCGAATAAAGATACAATTACAATTGCTAATGGAACTAAATTAACTGCAAAGGGAAAGGGTAAATGCACCTTTAATATTGAAACACTTAATTGTCAGACAAATAGAGTTACATTAGATCATGTGCTTTATGTTCCCGAGTTGGATAGTAATTTATTATCTGTCCAGTCTTGTACTAAGAAAGGTTTTGTTGTAACATTTAAAGATGATATATGCTTAATTAAAAAGGGCAACATCTTAGTTTCAGATGCAAAAGCTGATGAGGGGTTATACAGATTAAAAAATAATACCTACAAATGAAAAGGTATATAGTGTTTCAGAAATATTACCCGTTTGTTCTAATGTCAACTGCATTTTAAAATGGCACCAAAGGCTGGGCCATAGAAATTTGGAATCCATCAAGAAAATTCAAAAGGATGATTTAGCTTTAGGTATTACTGTGAATAATTGTTCTCGTAATACTGAATGTTAAATTTGCATAAAAGCCAAGCTAACAGAAAAATCATTCCCAAAAGAAACACAATACAGAAGTAAAAAACCACTCGATTTGATATACAGCAACGTATGCGGTCCTGCAGAAACAAAAAGTATGGGATCAAAAAGATATTTCGTTACATTTATTGATGATTACTCTCGTTATACACAAGTATATTTTATTTCCTCTAAAGATGAAGTATTTGATAAAGTAAAAGAGTATGTTGCATTAACAACAAACAAATTTAAATGAAGATTAAATCCTTGCGTAGTGACAATGGAGCAGAATATTGCAACGAATCTGTCAAAGACTACCTTAAGAACTTAGGAATAAATCATGAAACAACGACGCCATATTCGCCATCCCAAAATGGAGTCGCAGAAAGAAAGAATCGCTTACTTATTGAAATGAGTAAAGCCATGCTTATAAATGCTAAATTGCCAAAAACATTCTGGGCAGAAGCCATAGCTACAGCAGCCTACTTACAAAATAGATTACTTACAAAATCAACTGAAGAGACACCATATGAACTGTGGAATGGGCATAAGCCAAATTTGAGTCACCTTAAAGTATTTGGATGCAAAGCATATGTGTATGTTCATAAACAGAAGAGACAAAAATTTGACGAAAAAGCCACTGAAAGAGTCTTTGTTGGTTACGATTTAAGAAGCAAAGGGTACCGAATTTATATAGTCGGGTTGCACGTGACGTCACATGTCTGAAATCGCTTTATGTGGCGCCCAAATATAAGGCGAATATGGTGCTCTCCATTTGATTTTTTAGACTTATTTGCAGTATAATAATAAAAATAAGGAAGCTCTAAATTAAAGTTAAAGATAACACGTGTTTTTAACGGCAAACGGGGAGTTCTGTGCTCTACGTGTGTGCTCCAGAAGCTATAGTATCAGTTGTTGCTAATAGCAATGTGACGTCAATGCAAGGGGTCTATAGGCGGTAGAAAAATAGTGATAAGCAGAACAGCGAAGTTTTTTGAAAATATGAACTGTGTAAATGTCTTTAAAGAAAATCCTGAAGAGCTAATCTCAGATTTAATGCATTTCAATTTTTCAGAAGAAAATCTTGAAAATGATGGTGAAGCTATCCCAATAGAAAATATTGCAGAAGAAATAAAAATGGATGAAAAATCAGTAGATAGCCCAACAACAGAAGAAAGTGAAGATAATTTCAGAGAAGAATATATAACGAAGAGACTAAAGGAATTCCACCAGAAAGATATTCTTATAAAACTGAAGACAGTTGTTCCAAAAATCAAGATCCTGAAACTTTTTAAAATGTTTTACAATTACCAGTAAAAGATCAACAGAAATGGTTTCAAGCTATGAAGAAAGAATTTAACTCTTTAAAGGAAAATGAAGTATTTGAGATTGTTACTTTACCCAAAGGCAAGCACGTCATTGGCTGTAAATGGGTTTAGAAAACAAAACGTGATGAAAATTGAGACGAAATAAAATGCAAAGCACGATTAGTTGCCAAAGGTTTCACTCAAAATTAGGCACTGATTATGATGAAACCTTCTCTCCTGTCGTCAAACATACAACTATTAGAGATTTTCTGACCAGGGCAGCTTATCATAAAGCCAGAGTATTTCAAGTAGATGTTAAAACAGCCTTTCTACATGGTAAACTGGACAATGAAGAATTATACATGAATAAACCAGAAGGCTTTCACGATGAAGAAAATAAATACAAAGTCTATAAATTAAAAAAGGGTATATATGGTCTTAAACAAACCGCCAAGTGCTGGAATGAAGAAACAAAGATTACTCTAAAGGCATATGGATTTAAGCAAAGTGAAGCTGATCTATGTTTGTTCACAAAAGAAAAAAAAAAAAAACAATTCATCTCACACTGTATGTAGATGATATGCTAATAAGCTCAGAAGATGAAAATGAAGTTAATGAAGTAATAAATTATTTAAAGAAATTTTATCCCATAACATCACTAGGAGAAGCAAAATACTTCTTAGATATAGAAATTTACAGAAAAGAAAATGGAAGTTATCTACTTTCACAAAGAAGTAAAATAAATCAATTAGTTAAGGATTTTCAGCTTGAAGAAGCCAAACCAACTTATACCCAATTGAAACTAACTATTATAGTTTAGATAAAGAAGAAAATCTTTTGTCACCAAATAATAATTATAGACAAGCTATAGGAAGTCTTTAATATATTTCATCATGCACAAGACCTGATATTACCGCTCCTACACACATACTAAGTCGAAGATGCAATAATCCAAGACAAAAGGACTGGAATGCTGTTAAGAGGGTAATAAGGTACTTAAAAACAATGAAAGACCTTGATCTCCACATTTCTTCAAAAGAATATTCTAATATAGTTGCATACTCGGATGCAGACTGGGGTCAAGATGCTACGGACAGAAAATCCACCTCAGGAAATGTAATCTTCTTAGGCAATAGCTGCATTTCTTGGTTCTCGAGAAAACAAACATGTGTGACGTTATCATCAGCAGAAGCTGAATATGTGGCACTGTCACAAGGAACTCAAGAGGTGCTATGGATCTTAAAATTATGTAAAGATCTCAACTTACAACTTGAAAGTGAAAAATTTAAATCTTGCACTAAGCACATTGATACAAAGTATCATTACATACGAGATTTGAAAACGAAAAATGTTATAGATGTTAAATATCTATCACAAATGAAATGATAGCAGATATAATGACGAAGCCGCTGCCAAAGGCCAAATTTGAACTTTGTAGAAACCTTATCCACCTGGTGTCAGATTCTATCACAAAACGGGAGAGATGTTAGAGAATTGTTCTTTTGTTTCAAGAACATTCCACCAGATGGCTGCATCAGACAATCCTCTTTGTTTTACTGGCACAGACACTCAGAACAGTTAGTTTTTCTCCCTCCCTTATAGCAGTTGGCAGCAAAATGCTGCTAGATTAAAAATCCAATAATATTCCAAAGGAATAATAATATATTAAAAACTGCAACAAACCACAGTTCAAAATATTTCTTTATATTTGTGTTTGTAAATAGTCACAAGAATATTCATCTGTTTTGTTTTATTGTGAAGTGTGATCAGTACTGTGTCCAGCATATTATTCTAGTGTATTTAATCTTCAAATAAATGTTTTTTGTTCATCCTAAGAAAAAATATATTTCTACTGAATAATACATCAAAACATAAAGGTAAAACTTTTAACTTTTTTATTGTTTACTATTGAGGAATTTCGTATTCATGCCTTCCATATTGAATAACATTCCAACAATTATTAACTCACATATAAAACTGGAATAATGTAGAGACATGTTCTTCACTCCAGTGCTGTCTTTTAAATAAAAAATAATGGAAGATGGTAAAAATATTTTGAAAATTTTCAATTTTAAACATTGGTTTAGAATTTTAATCAGTTTTAAACATTGATTTAAAACTGACACATTATTACAAAGCGGTTAAATAAGAAGCAGATATTAAACACATGATTATTCTGAAATTTACAGCTGCTTTGCAACAAGCAGTATTGTAAAAGGGTTAAATACCTTTAAAAACAACAAAATTATTGGGAAAAATACACTATAAAGCATATGGCTTGGAGCTAAACCAAAAATCAGTAGTTTTTCCTTGAAATCTGGAAGATTGGCATATTTGTAGTGCATTCAGATTGAAAATACAATTTCTTTATTTTAAATGGAAAATTTTATAGATTTAAAAAAATTAATTACAAGACTTAAAAATGTATACCGAAATCTAACGTTGAGAATTTTTTTATTAAGGTTAAAAGAATTGGCAGCTTTGAGATTAATGAAAAATCTGGGATGTTTTATCCAGAAATAGTAGCTGCAATTGGAAGATAGGCTTTTTTTTGTTGTTTTTCCGCAAAATTGTTGAAAAGTTTAGGGCTAAAATAGCAGCCGGTGTCGCCTGATGCTGAAAATAGTCACTTTTAGTAGCATTTTAGTTGCAAATGGCAGCCCTGCTTCTTACTTAAATTATATATTGGTATGCCACAGAAAACACTATACATTTTCATTACATTAGCTTGTATGTTTTATGCACCAGTGTATGTTTTAATTTCATTAAAAAATTATATTTTATAGTTCTTCATCGTGTGGTATCTTTAAAAGCAATCTCCAATAGTCAGCACTTAATTTTTCTGTTTGAACATACAGAACAATCTTTACTCTTTACATCTTATATCATAAATTTTTGTTAAACTACTTTCAATTTCACGGTACACTTCTCTTTGTCACTTTCTTTTTGCCATTTTAGAGTATTATTTAAAAATATTTTAAGAAGCGAAAATGCTTAATTACATTTAAACGCAATTTTAAAAATATTTTTATTATATTGTTGTCGAAAATATTATTAAACAAGTTTGTGTTTAATTATGATTTTCATTCATTTTTCTTGCTAAAATCCTCATCGAACTTACTAAATCTATTTAAAAAAAACTGTCCCTGAAAAATATTTTTTTTAAATATAACTAAATATCAGTTGATTTTCTGAATTTCTGTTTTGTTACAATTTCTTTCTTGTGCAGAATATTTTTATGTATGTAGCAACAGCTTGATCTTTTTGAATAACAACATCTAATAGTGGTAACCTGTTATTAATCCATTTCTGCAATTTGAATTACTTATGCATATTCTGTAGAAAATAATACACAGTTGATCGACAGATTTATTGCTATTTTGTTGGTTAATTTCAAAGTTCATTAACAATTTTTGTGCGAAATACTATAAATTTTAATTTTTTGAAACTGAGCTTTATAAAAGCAGTAGTTACAGTAATAACCCATCTAAAAATTCAATCCATACATTTTTTCTGTCCATTATTTGCTTTGAAAACTAAGCTGATCTTGATTTTCGAACACATTCTATTATTCTACATTTTAGAATATTTTTTATAAATTATGCATGCCTACTTATATGCATTTACAAAGTTATGTTTGGTTTCAAATTAAATCACTTTTCATAAGGTTTTTCTAATTTTCATTTGACTTTTTTTTTAAATTTTACGATATTTTTTTTAAACAACTCTTTCTTTTTTTGATAAAACAGAAAATACATTGTTCAACAATTTAACCTTTTATGTAGGGGAGACTTGGGAGACTTGATCCCTTTTTCAGTTTTTAATTTTTATTTTGGAAAAAACAAAATTTTTTTTAATGTTTCCAGTTATTATTAAAGGCTCATGTGTCTTTTTTGTTGTAGTATTTTTTTTATTTTAGAAAAACCATTTTTAAAATAAAAATAAATTGTTTTCCAAAAAATAAAAATAGGATCAAGTCTCCCTATTTGCGGGGAGACTTGATCCCTTGTCAAGAGAGACTTGATCCTTGAAACAGATGCATTGAAATGATTCAAATTAAGTAGTAGAAATCAAGTTTATTGTTGACTAACACGTAAAAAGGGAGAGAAACACAATTAATGATAAAAAAAACATTTTTAAAGCTTTAAAAATCAAATGTAAATATAAAAATTATTGCAGTTACAAGAATTCTACCAAGTACGGTCGGTTTGGGTTGTTTTTTGACAATGTCATCATTGTCCACAACACTATTGTCAACATTTTCTGGATAAATATATTGGTCGAAATTAAGTCCTCGTTTTCTTAGAAAATTGATTTCACATTCAGATGATAAAACCTTATTTTAAATTTTTTCTACAAAATGACTAATTTTCTTCTTTTCCAGAAATCGCATAATGCCAAAGTCATTTTCATCCATCGACAAATTTTTTGGATCTTCAATGATTTCAACAGAATGTTCATCAAGTAGATCTGAGTCGGTTGATCTGAGTGCATTCATCCACCTTGTGCTTGCTAACCCTCATATGCAGCCACATATTAACTTTCAATCTTTGTCAACAATCTAAAATCAAGTCAATCATATTCTAACTAATACAGATAATATCTAAATGTCACAATGAGAAGTAGGGGGTTGATAAAATTGAACATTAATTTAGCTTAACTTTGTTTTGCAGACACTCGATCCCCAGGATCAAGTGTCCCTAATGTGCATGTTTGGGTAAAAAAAATTGCTAAATCAAAAATAAAGAAATTGTATTGGATTTAAATAAAATTTAAGCATTAAGGAATGTTAGTATATTATATCAATAAAATTAAGTAATTTAGTTATATTTAGCAAAAAATATGAAACACAAACTATCTACTCAAAAAGAAGAAGAAGTGTAAGAAAACAGAGATTCCTTTCTTACAACAAAAATAAAAATGGCTGAATAAAATTATGTTGCTAGATCTGTTGATAAGGAATCACTTTATTAATGTTTCCAGTTTCAGAGACTTAATTGCCTTTTTTCTCTAGTTTTAGACCTAGGGATCAAGTCTCCCCTACTGAATTATGAACTCATAAAAATGTTATCTTATAAAGAATTTTTCGTGAATTGCTTAAACTACATTAGAAGATTTAAATAATCATTTAATAAATTTTGGGAGGATTGAAGAATTTAGAAGAATTAATTACATTTGAATTTATAGGGATTTTGTGCAACATTTATAACCCCACTCAAATCTTTTATTTTAAATATTTTTCTTACTATTTTGTAGAATTGGGAAATGTACAAATATAATACTCTTACAATAGAAATATTTCCGAACTGAAAAATCCCCCCCCCCCTTCGACGCCAAGAATGCTGAAAAGATGCAAAAAGGCAAAATAAATCATCCTTTTAAAACTATTTTTGCTTAATGCAAGTTACATAACACAAGTTTCATAAGCAAAAAAGAGCATTCCTGTCACTTAAACCATAAATGAAACTACACAGTAAAGATGTAACACGAATGCTGGTGATGGTAACAATATATGGCAATTTATCATCAGAAGCTGTCTAACATAAACATGCTGAAATTTCAACCATATATACATAAAAGTAAAGCTCCCCCCCCCCCCACTTCTGGATAATACCTTAAAATACACTAGTACCCCGACTTACGTCACCCCGCATTTACGTCGTTTGACCAGGGTAAAACATTTCCTTAATTATGACGCACTTTGAATTTTCTTGAAGACTTTTGGTTTTATGAAGGGAAAGTTTCCAGCGACAGTTAAGTAAAACAAAAAGTTAAGTTCAGTATTTAAGTTCAAACAAATAAAAATAGAAAAAGTTTAGAAAACACACTCTACGAAGTTCACGGAGCTTCTAAGAGAAAAAAAGAAAAAATTGTTGGTTCAGACGTCATTGTTAGATTTTTTTCACATCCTCAGTGATTCGAACGAACCAACTACAACTTATTTATTTATTCCAAATTCTTGCATTGTAAACTCTCTCTTTTTTTTTTTTTTGCTAATGTTAAACATATGTAATCTGTAAACAGAATACAATCATTAGATTTTGGAGAGTTTTTACTACTTATCTAAATGTACAGTCGTGGAAAAAAAAGTAAACATTCCCTATTAACTCCTCAACAAATTATCGTAGACGAAAGTTACTGGTACCGAACGACTGGAAATAGTCTACTTTTAAATGATGAACATAAAATTTGCTTAGGGGGCCATCTACATATTAAAACTAATCCAAACTTCCTTTTTTTCAATGTGAAAGGAATACCCAATTTTAACGAGGTATTTCAAATCTTCAGTTCAAACTTCGCCTAGACACCAAATTTCAAGTCATTTGAATAATAAGTTTTCAATTATAAACATTCAAAATTTAGTGTTTCTAATACTAAATTACATTTTCATATTTTTATTTATATCTCCTGAAATTATGCTTCTAATGTGCTAATTTTTTGTGTAGCAATAATACTAAAATGCCCAACCATAAATACGTTGAATTTGCATGTTTTATAATTTTATGATATGAATTATGAAATCGATATTCGAAAAAATTATGAATTGTAACCTACAATTTTTTTGATGGATTTAGATTTATTAAATCCTGCTTTATGGAAATCAAAAATTTCACATTTTTCTTTCAAATATTTTTCAAATTATGCTTAAAAAACGGCAAAATGACGGTTTAAGGTGTCGTCTATGATAGAAGTGACTAGATATTTTGAAATTTCTTACGCTGTCCTGTAATCTAGCAGACTTCATTGACTGCTTGAGTGGCGCTCAAGGTGCCTTGATCAAGAAGGGGGCTCTCCCGATCAACAATCGAGTACCGAACTTCAATTTAGATACAGCCCTTAAAATACGCTCGTTTTAAAATAATTAATTTCTCGGAAACTTATGGTACGAATTGCATAAAAATTTGTTTTTAGGCTAATTAAATGGTGTAGAATTAATTTATGCTGTCAGAATTGTGTACTGCTATTGAAAAAAAACACAAAGTTATGGTTTGTTTTAATATGTAGATAGCCCCTTAAGCAAATTTTATATACATCATTTAAAAGTAGACTTTATTTCCAATCGTTCGGTACCAGTAACTTTCTTCTACGGTAATTTGTTGAGGAGTTAGTAGGGGGTGTTTACTTTTTTTTCCCACGACTGTACCTCGACTTATGTCGCTAGTCTTGGAACGAACTGCTGACGTAAGTCGAGGTATTACTCTGCAATATAATGCAGCGCACTCTCTAAAGAAAAGAAAGGCGTTTAAAAAAATTTAAATAAATCCATTTTATATCAACACATTATTCGAAGTAATCACACTCAATTTTCACAGGAGTGAAAAATAATTCCTCGTGTGTTGATTATGACACTTTCTAACAGCATCATATAATATTGTTAAGAAATTCATTATTTTCGTATATAGAAATAAGATATGTACGTAAACAGTTTAAAAAACACATAATACAGTTGAAACCCCAGTTTTAGAGATTACTGCTTTTAAATGACATTTTTCTTTTTACGTTTCCGTACTTAAAAAGTAAAAACAGAACTATTATAAGTCACTCCTGTGTCTGTCTGTCACAGCCATTTTTGTAAACTATAGAACATAGAAAGTTAAAATTAGCTGAAGTAATAAAGGCTATTAACCCACATATTTATAGGTTATTAACCATTCACAAATAAATTTAGGAAAAATGTAGGGGGACTAAGTTACTTGAAAAAAAATTTCCTTTGTATATCGTGTGAAAGGTTCTGGAACGCCGAACTAAAAAATACATTTCTGTTAATTTTATTTTCAGATATATTGTCGAAAATGTAATGCAAAAATATGTCCCCCCCAACCTTTATTTTCGAATCTACTGAAACTAAAATTATGGAAAAATTAGTGTTGGTAGAAGTTTATTTAAACCTTGCAGGAAAACTATAGCGATTACCCTAAGTAACATAGTTTTTGAAAAAATTGCATTTTTCCTTTGCGCTCAGCTAGAGAGTTGAGGGTTACTGAAAGTATCTATCGTCGTAGAAGTATAAAAGTATAATTGATAATGATTTTCGAAAACAATTGTCGGTAATTAGCCGAGATATTAACCCTTAAACACACGGGCGGTTTGTACAGTCGTGGAAAAAAAGTAAACACTCCTTACCAACTCTGCAAAAAATTATCGTTGAAGAAAGTTGCTGGTACCACACGATTGGTAATAAAGTCTACTTTTTAAATGATGTACATAAAATTTACTGAGGGGGCCATCTACTTATTAAAACGAACCATAACTTTGTTTTTTCAATAGCAGCACACAATTCTGACAACATAAGTGAACTCTACTCTCTTCAATTAGCCTAAAAACAAATTTTTATGCAATTCGTATGATAAGTTTCCGAGAAATTAATTATTTTAAAACGAGCATATTTTAGGGGCTGTATCCAAATTGAAGTTCAGTACTCGATTGTTGACCGAGAGAGCCCCCTTCTTGATCAAGGCATCTTAAGCAGTCATTGAAGACTGCTAGATTATAAGATAGCATAAGAAATTTCAAAATATCTAATCACTTCTATCATAGACGACCCCTTAAACCGTCATTTTGCCGTTTTTTAAGCATAATTTGAAAAATATTTGGAAGAAAAATGTGAAATTTTCGATTTCCATAAAGCAGGACTTAATAAATCTACATCCATCAAAAAAATTGCAGGTTGCAATTCATAATTTTTTCCAATAATAATTTCATAATTCGTATCACAAAATTATAAAAATTGCAAATTCAACGTATTTATGTTTGGGTATTTTAGTATTATTGCTACACAAAAAATGAACACATCAGGAATCAGGAGATATTAATGAAAATATGAAAATGTAATTTTATTATTTTATGAAGTTATCATAATTATTTATTTAATAGTCTTAAATAGAGAAAATAATGCTTTAATAGTTAAGTGCATGCTGCCGCATCAACCGGCAAGTTGACAACAAACTTAACTGGCTAACAACTGTTGCCACAAGAGAAAAAACAAACTTAGATAAATATTTTCTTTTAACATAGAATGAATCATTAGTGAATGAATCTTAACACTTTCCCTTGTTAAAAAATATGTATATAATAATAAAAACTCGTTAAAATTCTGAGAATAAATAGTTACAAAAGTCCTACTTTGGAACAAAGAGTCAATAGCCCGGGTTTAAAAAGAGGTTTTGTCATCATATCAGCAATTTGATATTCTGTAGATACCTGTTGTACTACTAATTGTTTTTCTAGGACTTCTTCCCTAATAAAAAAGTGTTTGATGCTGATATGTTTGGTACGATGGTGAAATTCTGGATTTTGTGCTAATCTAATTGCAGCTGTATTATCAATTTGAAGCACTGGTATTCCATCTAATTTTGTGACACTAGAAAATAGACATTTAAACCAAATTACTTCTCTGGCACATTCATTCGCAGCAATTATTTCTGCTTCAGTTGTAGAGGTTGCAACTACTGACTTTTTGGAGGTTGCGACTACCTTTGGCTAAGCCATGATATAGCACCACCACTATACAAAATCACAACACCACTAGTTGATCTTCCTGATGTTTTACATCCGCCGAAATCTGCCTCACTAAAACATTCTAGCAATCCTGGTTTGTAATTATGTTTATATATAATACCTTTATCATATGAACATGCAATGTATCTAAATACACGTTTTACTTTCATCCAGTCTTCTCTAGAAGGATTTTCTAAATGACGAGAGAGAACACCAACAGAATAAGCTATATCCGGTCTTGTGCCTATCATTAAATACATTAAAGTATCTACAGCTTCTCTATACGAGAACTTCTCACTGCTATGCTCATCACTCTGCTCTGCATTTGTGTTTTCTTTAAGTATGGGAGTAGATACTGTTTTACAATTTTCCATATGAAATTTTTGAAGAACTTTTTTAGCATAAGCTTGTTGATTAATTTTGATACTTCCATCCTCAAAATGATGAATTTCAAGACCAAGAAAAAAGGTTGCCTGTTTGGTTGTAATTTTGAATCTTGAACTCAAATCATTTATGAATTTTTCAGATTCTTTTAAATCAGTTGCTGCTACTAAACCATCATCAACATACAAACAAACAATAAGTTTTGTTCCATTTTTTTCTCTTATGTACAAGCATGGATCACCTTCACTTATTTTGAATCCAAGTTTTGATAAAAATTCTCCAAAGTACCTGTTCCAACAGCGAGAAGCTTGCTTGAGTCCATACAGACTGCGTTTCAATCTACATACTTGATTAGTACTATCACTGTATCCCTCTGGCTGCTGCATGTAAATAGCTTCATCAAGTTTGCCATACAAAAATGCTGAACAAACATCAAATTTGGTAAGATGCATTTTTTCATTAGCTGCTATGCTGAGAATTGAGCGAACAGTACCCAACCTTGTCACAGGGCTGTAAGTTTGCTCATAGTCCACTCCATAACGCTGAGTGAATCCTTTGGCAACTAACCTGGCTTTGTATTTATCAATTGAACCATCAGGATTTTTCTTAATCTTGTAGACCCACTTGCATGGAATGGCTTTAGAATTCTTTGGTAATTCTTCTAAAGTCCATGTTTCATTTTCAATTAATGACGACATCTCTAAGTCCATAGCATCTTTCCAATTCTTGTTTTGTTGACAGTTAATGGCTTCTTCAAAAGTTACAGGTTCTTCAAAATCTGCAATAAAAGCTTCAGCTACCATGATATAGTCCTCGTAGCGCTTTGGTTTTCTTAAATCTTTTCTATTTCTGAGGTTTCTGGTCTATGGCTAACACAGAAAATAGGTTTTTACTTATTTCAGGGACATACCATACATTTTTCAGTTCTTTGAATTGCTTCTTATTGTTGACTATGGTGACAATTTGAAGTGTACCTATACCAAGAGCTGGAAGAACTTTTCCATTTGCTATTGTAATTCCATGAGGTGACTCGAATTTTCAAAATCAATAAAGTTCTTGTTATCCATTGTTATGTGCTTGGAGGCACTATTATCAATGTACCAGCTATCTGAATGAATTTCTGAAGCAAATACCTCTTCTTCAACAGATATTAGACCTAAGGTAGTGGCTGTACAGGAAGTACCAGCATTTCTTGAATCAGGCTTAGGTGATTTCCCATCTGCAATCCACTTTGGGCAACATTTGACTCAATGGCCTTTCTTGTGACAGTATTTGCACTGGCTTGTCTTTCTGTTGGAGAAAGTACTTCTATTTTTCTTATCTTTCACAAAAGAAATTGTTGTTCAGATGTACCTTTTTCATGATTTTTAAATTCCCTTTCATATGAACACAACTGAGTTGTCAATTCATCAACTGTTCTTTTATCTTCACCAAGCAGCAACCAAATAGATTTGAATGAAACAAATTCCTACGGTAAGATATCTAAAATTTTGCAATTTAGCAGCAATTCAGGTAAAGTGGGCTGATCCTTGTTCTGTAACCCTGAGATTAATTCGTTCCACAATTTTTTTAATTTTGAGAGATGAGCAACTACATTTAAATTTTCGTTCCACTTGAATTAAAAAAACTGCATGCAAATATTATACAGTTGATTTTCAGAAGACGCTTCATACAACTTATGCAATTCTATCCAAATTTGTCGAGCAGTTTCAAAACGCATTACCTTTTGAAGAGTATCTTCTGTCATGGAATTAGTTAAGACAACCATAGCACTTGTGTTGGCTTTCTAATAACTTTTGAAATCTTTCTCATATTTCGTACGCTCAGCTTCTGTAGCTCCCGTGGCGATGTCATCAGGCTTAACTAAAGTTCCTTGAACGATTTCTAATGCACCAGTATGACAGTTCAAAATAAACTTTATTCTGTATTTCCATACTTGCCAGTCACTTTCACCAGCTAAAGGTTTAATTTGGACCTTTGCTAAATCCATTTCTTCTTAGAATTCAACTGGCAAAACAACGTGGTTAGGCTTGTGCAGTAAGGCTTAATGCGGCATGAACATAAGCTCGCTAAATAAACTTAATGCGCGGAAGGAAGCGATATTGTTCCCATAACCTATTATTTTATGCAGTTATCATAATAATTTATTTAATAGTCTTAAAATAGAGAAAAGAATGCTTTAATAGTTAAGCGCATGCTGCCGCATCAACCGGCAAGTTGACAACAAACTGAACTGGCTAACAACTGTTGCCACAAGAGAAAAAACAAACTTACATAAATATTTTCTTTTAACATAGAATGAACCATTAGTGAATGAATCTTAACAAATTTAACATTAGAAGCACTAAATTTTGAATGTTTATAATTCAAAAACTTATCATTAAAATGACTTGAAATTTGGCAACTAGGCATAATTTGAACCGAAGATTTGAAATATCTTTTAAAAATTGGGTATTGCCATTGAAAAAAATGAAGTTTGGGTTCGCTTTAATATGTAGAAGATGACGCCCTAAGCAAATTTTATATACATCATTTAAAAGTAGATTTTATTTCCAATCGTTCGGTACCAGTAAATTTTTTCTATGATAATTTGGTTGAAGAGTTAGTAGGGGGTGTTTACCTTTTTTTCCACAACTGTACATAGTACATAGAGACACTTGCGCCATACTCTGCTGGTATTTTTCAATAAAACAGTTAAGTCCTAGTTTTAAGTCTAGTTAAATCCCAATATGTTTTTCCTCCTGTCTTTCACTCATCCCCACGATGTTTAATGAATTGGTAAAAAGTTTATTTGCTATTTTTAAAGTTTATTTATGTTTGAGAAAAGATTTTAAAAGTTAAACATTGCTGGCTAGTATAAAATATAAACAAACCATTACTCACATATTATGTAAGTAGTTAATTCTGTATATGTATTACTTTATTATTCCTAAAGGACATTTTACTCTTTAATTAATGTAAGCTATCTACTAGATGTTTTATTTATAAAAAAAAGTAACTTCACACTCCTAGCTTGCAAACTTTATGCCATGTCAACAATTTTTAGTAATGGTAGGTTGGTTGGTAACTAAATGCCAGGATTAGTGTTTGCTTATTAAACTTGTTTATTAAGCTGTTGTTTTATTTAATTGTAACCATAACCTTTTTTCAAACTATGCTAATGTTATTAAATTAACTGTGACTGTAGTGTGTTAGTGTAAATAGAGATGCAGCAGATGTTGTTTGTGTGCACTTGCCTGGCCAGCAGTAACTTCAGTTATGATTTATAGGGTAGTTATCTAAGTTTACAGCCATATTTAGTCTGAATAGTTCTTCCAATCGTGTTTTATTTAATGGTTATATGTCTGCTTAACTTATTATTTTTACCTGTCTATTATATTATTCAGCTTTTAAATAAACAGAACTTTGATTTCAACTCGGCTTCTCGTCTTCTTCACAGTATATTTACATTTTTCAATTACAATTACTGAACTTAGTGATTCTTGAATTCATCATACATATAGAGTCATGCAATAACAATTGGCCAGAAATGTGGTGTTTATTTTCCCTCCCCCCAACATACCCAATATGCCATCGGCTTTTAAAGCCTAGATAGCAACTTTTAATGATATAT
Organism: Maratus speciosus; assembly: GCA_963932465.1. Taxonomy (NCBI): domain Eukaryota; kingdom Metazoa; phylum Arthropoda; class Arachnida; order Araneae; family Salticidae; genus Maratus; species Maratus speciosus. The sequence continues at coordinate 15,547,774 of OZ010797.1, forward strand.
TTGTGTACTTAAATGCCCAGTTACTATTTCATATATTTACTGTGCAGAACCCTCTGTGCACAAGTAATACTTAAGCTTGACTGGTTATTATTTCATTTTGATAGAAATTTAAATGTTTTTCAGAAAATTATTATTTATACTTAAGGAAAATATTGTGCAGTCGAAATTTTGTTTGTTTTCTTCTTTTGCATTATTTATGAATTGACTGAATTAAGTGAGATCTAAAGCAGAAACTAATGTAATAAACTGTTAAGTGCCACCGAAATCAGTATTTAATTTCTCATTTTAACCCGACTGCCAAGAAGGGTTACGTGTTTCACGCGTATCTGAGTATGTCGATTTCTTTATACCCTTGAAACATCTAGTCCAGGGGAAATGTAATTTTACCTTGCAAAAGGTCGGGTAGAAGATTTTTTTTTCTAAATTGTTTATAATGATTCCAACATGGAAAAACCAAGTTTTCTAACAAGATTTCTTAAGGAATTAATTTTCTGTGGCCGAAAAGCAACAAAATTTCGGGACATTTTTTGATTTTTTGGAAATATCTCGAGAATTGTTGCCGTAGCATATTATTTGTCAATTACAATATTAAAGAGGATAACATTCTCTAGAACTTTTATATTTACAACTTTTTTATATACTCAATAGCAAGCGCATTACGCTATTTCAAATATGGGAGGATTTTTTCAATTTGCTTAAAAACTGTGAAAAACGTAGTTTTGCCGTGATTATTCAAATGTTCCCCGCAGATTTAATTGTGTATGTCGACTTCTAAAAATTGGTAGCAGTAAATTATCTATTATTTGCACACTCACGTCTTTATTTTCATCTCAACAGACATTTTATATGCAATAAATTTATATAATTTTAAAAGTAGGGCAGAGTATAGATGAATGAGACAATTTTCATATTTAGCAGTAACTTTAAGTGTATACAATGTTAATTTCAAAGCACTGTTTAAAAGAATTTTTCAATCTATAGTAACTTATTGGCACGATAGTTTCAATTAAAAAGATTTCTTGCTTAAGTTTAATAATTTTTATAATGTGGTGACAGAGTTTGAACTCTGTACTGCAAAGCCTAACACATTCTTAGATGAGGCTCGGGATGATCCACCCCAACATCTGAGTCAACGAAAAAAACTGCTGAACTTACACAAACTATTGTGAGAATGAGGAGATGACTGTTGGTTGATCGTGAGAGCAGACGTGTTGAAACGTCGCTGTTCGACCGAATGCCGGGTTACGGACCTGACTAAAGCGGAATGTCGCCACCCAGCTATATTTTTTCATGTTTAAAGTAAATGTAAATACCCCATCTGTAAATACCTCATCCATGTATTCAAGAACATTAAAGTTTAAGATTCCCTCAAGAATCTGCCTAGACTAATTACTGCTAGACACCGACCACAGTGTACATTTATTCGTCAAAATCCATGTGCATTAAATTTCTTCAGATTGGGAGCTGTCGACCGGGATATTTACATGCAAAGTGTGGATTTAACGTGTACGAAAAATTTTTCTGATGTCCTAAAGAAATTCTGATGTTCTGAAAAGAAAAAAAGTTGCTTTCATCGAATGTTCCGTGAATTGCTGGAAAGAAAAAAAAAGGGAAATTCTCATGCAGAAGGAAAGATAAAAAGAGTCAAGTGTCTCTGTCTTGTGCGTCGATAAAGTCCGTTAATGAAGGGTAGGAAGAAAATCGGAATTTCAACTGGGTATTTCATCGAAGGATCGAAGTGAGCGTAGTCTTGATGAATCATTTGTGAATACATCGTGAATTCTGAGTGCTGATAAAAAAGTGTGACAATATTTTCGAGTCTCTGCGAGAAGAAATAGACGTTGACCCAATTTCAGCTTCTTCTTTTCTTGTGATAAAATGGAGAAGTGCGTTTTTTGTTTTTCTCCAAAAGTGCTTTAATTTTGTTGATAAAAGGTGTACAGTGAGTTTTTTGTTGTGTACGCCAGAAAGAAAAGCATATTTAGCGACTTATGCAGAAGTGGATTTTTTTTGTTCTGCATAGTTTTTTAATAAAAGAAATAAGGCACTTGCTTAGACGTGTCTGCGAAGAGGAAATATAGGAAGGTGTTTTATTTTTTTGCTTTCTAATGATATACGTGATCTTAGATTCCTAATACATGATTTTTTTTGCTTCTTTCAGAGAAAATTGGTATTAACGATATAATTTTTTTATCTTGTTATTTTTTGTATGCGAAATGAAAAAATATATATTCCTTTGAGAAAATTTTGATGGAAGTAAGTGTTATTTAAACAGGTGTTAAATAATTATTTTTTGGTATTATTATATTGTGAAGAAAAATATATATATTTATTTTTTTGTGGAAAATTCTGGTACAAAGTAAGTGTATTTTAGAAAACTGTTAATATTATTATATATATAGATATATTTGATTTATAGGGTGCTTATATATTATTGATTTACATTGAAATGTTTTATTTTATGTGTTAATTGGTCAGATATAATTATGGCATACTTAATAAGGTCTAAAAAGATCGATCTGGTTACTGCGGTAATCGAGTTAGGTTTAAATCCTCCAGATGGTGCTAATAAAAGTCAACTGACTGATTTAATTTTAAAATCCGAAGGATATAATGAGGATCTAGTAAAAAATTTGCTAGCGGGGATTATAAGCGAAAGGGCAGAGAAAGAAAAAATGTTGCAACAAAAAGAAATCGAAAATCGTGAATTTGAATTGAAAAAATTACAATTGGAAAATACACAAAATACCCAATTGCATAAATCAGTATCTACAATCGCCGGAAAGGGTTCCGACGTTCTAAAATTGCTAAATAGATATAATAATGAGGAAGAAATTAGCATTTACTTAACCCTTTTCGAACAGCAAGCAAAGCGTCTTGGGATAGAGAAAAATGAATGGGTTACATATCTGTTGGCACTGTTAGCTTAATAAATCGTGAAAGTGAAGAACTATCCAGTGATTACGACTGTGTAAAGAAAATACCTTTAAGGCGTTTCAAACTTACACCAGAGCAATTCAGGCAAAAATTCTTTTTACATAGAAAACAAAATTCAGCGTCATGGAAAGATTTCTCCTTTGAAATCACAAATTTTCTGAATGAATGGTTATTGGGATTACACATATCAACGTTCGAAGAGTTAAAAAATATTTTAATCATTGACCAGATTAGGCGAAAATTGTCCCTAGAAATGAAGGAACACTTTTGTGACGAATTGCCGAAAATTACGAGTGTAGAAGAATTGACAAATAAATTGGATGATTTTGAAACCGCCAGAATTAACTTACGAAAAACTGAAATTAAACCCCCAAACACGGAATTTAGAAAACGTCAAGGTAGTGAAAATAATCGAGCGTTCCATCGAAATGACATTAGTCGCGTACCATATGAGAAAAACTACACACCTACCCCCCAAAAGAATTTAAATACAAAAATCCGTTGTTTCAATTGCAATGACTTTTCCCACCGTTTTAGAGATTGCGCCCGAAAAAAAGAAAGCCCGGTCTGCTGGACGTATAAAATTCCTGGCCACAGGTCAATAGTGTACAAATAATTCTCCTAAAAATGCAAACGCTGCCGTAAGCAATAACTCAAATTAGGTTGATAAAATAATAAAAAGCGTGGGGATTTTAGGGAAAAATATAAATGCTTTAATTGATACAGGAAGTGATGTCAATATGTGTAGCAACGATACTTATACTTCCCTGGGAGGCCCTAAATTGCATGGAAATGATTTGGTTTTATCAGGTATTGGTGGTAGCCAAATTACACCCACAGATATTTATTTAGCTGAGACAGCTAATTTATTAATTTTCACGAAATTGAGCTAAACCATATTACAAACAACACTATTAAGAAAGAGTTAACGGAATTGATCACTAATTATAAGCCAAACAAGGTTAAGGACACAGGGTTAAAAGTAAATATAACATTAACTGATGATATTCCGATTGCGCAACGACCGCGTAGGTTAGCATATCCAGAACAGGAATTTGTAGACAAACAAATACAAGAATGGTTGGAAATGGGAATTATAACGGAGAGTAATTCTAATTATGCATCGCCTATTGTGTTAGCGAAAAAGAAAGATAATTCCTGGAGATTGTGTGTGGACTATAGACCCTTAAATAAAAAAATAATTAGAGATAATTTTCCCTTGCCAAGAATAGAGGACGTTTTAGATAAGTATAGACGTAGCAGAGGAGAGTAGGAAATATACAGCATTTGTCACGCATAACTCCCAGTACAAATATTTAAAGCTTCCATTCGGATTATCGATTGGGCCCCAGAATTTTCAGAGATATATTCAAGCTGTTTTTAAACAGTTAATTAAAGAAAAAGTAATATTAATTTACTTAGACGATGTCATAGTATTTGCGAAGACTGAAGAAGAAGCGCTTTTAAAACTGAAACGCGTCCTAGAAGTTGCATCGGATTACGGACTTGAATTTAATTTTGCAAAATGCCAATTCCTTAAACGGAAAATTGAATTTTTAGGCTATATTATTGAAAACGGAACTACAAGGCCCTCGGAAGCCAAAACTTTGGCAGTAAAGAATTTTCCTGAACCCCGCACCCTTAAACAATTACACAGTTTCTAGATCTAACTTCTTATTTCAGAAAATACATCCCACATTATACAACTATAGCGAGACCTTTAAGTGATTTATTAAAAGCGGGAAATACATTTAGATTTGGAATCTTCGAAAAACAAGCTTTTGAGACTCTTAAAGAAAAATTAGTTAACCCCCCAGTATTGCATACATTTCGACGAGGCGCTAGACTAGAATTGCACACCGATGCAAGCGCCATAGGTTTTGGTAGTGTCCTACTACAAGAAGATGAAAACAAAAATTTACATCCTATTCATTACATGAGCCGTAAAACTACACCTACTCAAGCAAAATATTCGAGTTACGAATTGGAAACACTCGCGGTAATAGAATCGGTTAAAAAATTCCGAAACTACTTATTAGGCACGAAATTTAAAATTGTGACAGATTGTTCCGCGTTTCAAAAGACAATGGACAAAAAAGACATTACGCCAAAAGTAGCCAGATGGGCTCTATTCTTACAGGAATTTGATTATGAAATTGCCCACCGATCAGGATCCCAAATGAAACATGTAGACGCAGTAAGTAGAAATACAGTACTAATAGTTACCCGATCGCAAGATGAATTAACATTAAAAAGAAAGAATGCACAACAAGAAGACGAACACATACAAGCGATAAAAAAGTTAATTGAAAAAAATGAAAGTTCAGAATATTTTATACGAAACGGCATCGTATACAAATATGAAAATGATAGAGAACTTATGATGATTCCTACCAATATGCAAAGGAACTAATACGCGATGCTCATAACAAAGGTCATTACGCAGTGGCTAAAACTGAAATTATTTTAAAAGAAAATTAATTTATAACCCAATTAAGAAAGCAAATTGAAAGTGTCATTGCCAACTGCATAGAGTGTATACTTTGCAATAAAAAGCAAGGAAAAGGAGAAGGTCTGTTAAACCCGATCCCCAAACAAAATATGCCCCTCGAGACCTATCGCATAGATCACATTGGTCCCATGCCTTCTACAAATAAAAATTACAATCATATTTTTACTATTGTGGAAGCATTTACAAAATTTGTTTGGCTATACCCCGTTAAAACTACAGCCGCTAAAGAAGTCATCGATAAATTGACCCGACAACATGATATTTTTGGAAATCCGCCGCGAATCATTACCGACAAAGGACCAGCATTTACCTCTGCTGATTTTGAGAAATATTGTAAGGAAGAGAACATAGAGCATATTCCCATAACAACAGGGATACCTGGAGGAAACGGTCAAATAGAGCGAATGCACAGAATTCTTATCCCAATTTTAGCAAAACTTAGCGTAGAAGACTCCACTAAAGGTTCAAATTTGTCGCGCCCGTGCAACATATCATGAATAGTACCGTATCGAGGAGTACAAAATTTACACCTATTGAATTACTCACAGGAACGAAACTGCGGCAGAAAACTGATCTACAAATCAAAACACTGCTAGATGATGAGGAATTAAATTCGTTCATATCGGAAAGAAATTCGAATAGAGAAATAGCTAAGCAAAACATATTAAAAATACAACAGGAAAACATGAAAACGTATAACAAAAAGCGAAAAAAGGCCAACACATATAAACTCGGTGATTTGATGGCCATTCAAAAAACACAGTTTGGGACAGGTACCAAACTAAAGCCTAAGTTTTTTGGTCCCTATGAGATTACTGCAGTAAAAAGAAACGATCGCTACAATGTGAGTAAAGTTGGACACCATGAGGGTCCAAATACGACCTCAACGGTTGCAGATCACATGAAGCTTTGGACTTCTAAGACGAAATATTTGAGCTTTAAGTGATTTTTATGCTTTTTATATATATATATTTTTACTGTGTGTTATTGATTTTTTTTTACTATTATGAATAAACTGTGAAAAGAACTGCTTCCAAGTGACAAGCAGAAAAACTTTATTATTTTTCTAACTCTAAAAATATTGGTCAAGGACTGAAAACTTTTAAAAAGCAGTATTTAGTGGTTGATTTTACTATTATTTTGTTTTATATTGTTTTTTGTGTGTATATTATACGTTCTGGAAAAAGTAATCATGTACCAGTCAGGTATATAAAGGAGATGGGTGACTGGGAGGACCCAGCCCTGTCAGGTAGGCCGAATTGTGGTGACAGAGTTTGAAATCTGTACTGCAAAGCCTAGCACATTCTTAGATGAGGCTCGGGATGATCCACCCCAACATCTGAGTCAACGAAAAAAACTGCTGAACTTACACAAACTATTGTGAGAATGAGGAGATGACTGTTGGTTGCTCGTGAGAGCAGACGTGTTGAAACGTCGCTGTTCGACCGAATACCGGGTTACGGACCTGACTAAGACGGAATGTCGCCACCCAGCTATATTTTTTCATGTTTAAAGTAAATGTAAATACCCCATCTGTAAATACCTCATCCATGTATTCAAGAACATTAAAGTTTAAGATTCCCTCAAGAATCTGCCTGGACTAATTACTGCTAGACACCGACCACAGTGTACATTTATTCGTCAAAATCAATGTGCATTAAATTTCTACAATAATGCATACATATTTTTCCAGGTATCAATGGAATAGGTGGGTCATTTTCAAAATCTGTCCATGTTTTGAATAACAAAATCAAATTTTTAGAAATAATAGGAAAGTTTTAATTGTTTGTACATAATTACCTTACCTGATAAAAAATAATATACAAGCATCAGCAGAGACCAAATTACTAATTTAACATTTTAAAACTAATTTTTAAATTTTAGTGCACTTGGTATAATGACATAAGTGAGCACGGTAATGACAAATTAAGCAAAATATTTTTATTTTTCCACCAGGCATAAATGACAGCCATTATATCTTCTGGCCCATACAATGATTTTCTATTTCTCATATAATAAAAGCAGATTAAGAAATAAAAGTTCATTTAATTATCAATTAGAATTGGGCACGGTAATGACTTACAAAAGAATACTCACCAAAACATTCAAAGTCTTTGCTTGTTTTATTGAAACTATAAAACTATTTACTCTATTCACCTAAACCTGATAACAAGTTGACTTTTAAGGAGTACTTTTGCCTTGATAAAAAGGCATGTGCTGTCCTCTAAAAAAATCCAGAGGAACTTTTTGTCAGAAGCATAGCAATGACACTCTTTCTTGGGACATGGTTTAAAAAAATTATTAAGTATTATAGATAAGTTTATTTAATGAAAATAAATATTTTTTTAATTAGTAGATTCTTAATAAATAAAAATGTATATAAAATTATAACCATCAGTTTTAAATAGAACTTTGTCAAATCTTTACCTAATAAATTGCTTGTTGAGACAACCTACGGTAATGACATTTTGACTACAAAAGAATATAATTCTTATTTCTAATTTTTTTATAAATAATAATATATCTGTAAATTATCATTAAAAACATGATAGTTAAAATGCAATAATTAGAATTATGATATTTAACTATTTTTCTGGCAAATGTGAAAGGACAGTAAAACATGAGAATTTTTTTAAAAATCACCCAGGTATGAAAATTTGCGAAAAACATATTTTATTCCCCACTACAATGTATATTTTATGAACCAATTATTGATAACATATGTTTCAATGTTTTAAAGATAGCAAACATTGAATTGTAGTTCCATATAAAAGGGGAGACCCAAAAGATAAATATCTTTTATGAAAGAAATACTTTCACCTTATAAAATAGGTACAATAAAAATGACACCAGATTATTTCACTAACTAATGTTATGCATTTATATCTTGTAAAATTTATAAATTCTGCTAATAAAATATTTGAGATCACTAGTTTTATAAAAAATATTTAAAAGATTAGTTTTTAAACATATTGTCAATTTTTTTACACTTATATCAATAAATATAATAAGAGATTATATCATTTTAGTATGCAAAATTATGTAAAACTTTAAGATTATCTGTTAATTGCTTTAAAACTCAAACAGAATACTTTAAATTTCAGAACGGGTTCCAAACAGTTTTCCAAAAATGAAAGTGTCCGAATATATTTTTTTAAAAAAAAGCAACAAAACCCGAAAAAATACAAAAGCACAACATTAGATATTGATTTCAGGTATCCCATGAAAAAGAATTATTTAAAAGTAACAAAATGCGAGCGAGATATTTGTCAAGAACGCTCCCATAGGCCCATAGGCTACCATTGCCTTGCGAATGTCCTCGTGTGACTAATATAGTCCCATAATTCATATAACTGTGACTTTAAACGCCTCAATACGACAACTACCGTAAAATCTTTAAAATAAAATCTGTGTATACGGAACTCAGGTAATTTCCAGCCTATAATCCGCGGATTATCTGTTAAAAAACCTCAAAATTTTTAAGTGCGGTTTATCTACCGCTGCGGATTATCTGCTGAAATTTTTTTAAGCAGAAGTTACGTCAGATATCCAGTTTCTACCGCGCTATTGTCTGCTAGAGTTTCTAAATACTATTTAGTAGCCTTATTGTCTGCTATCGACCGTTCGCGGAGTTGCTCGTGATTGGTTCACATATGACGTAACTATGCTAGTGGGAGTAGCTTCTGATTTGTATGTTATTTTTTTAGCTTTATGGCAACATGTTTCGGTGATGAACAAAGCGTTTCTCAACTCAATACTTTCAAAAATTTCAATCTCAATCATTTATGAAATAATGTATTATTATAACGTTGAAAGTTATAATGTCTAAGAGAAAACGTGTTATTTAACACTGCAGAATTTAAACAGAACGTTATTAAAAAATCAGAAGATGATTTCGATATTTGTATCGATTATTAAAATAAATCTATAGCCAAATCGATATAGGTATCAGAATTAGTATAAATGTAGGCCCAAATCGATATAGGTATTGCAATTAGCATAAATCCATAGTCAAATCGATATAGGTATTATTAGCATAACTCTATAGTCAAATCGATTATTAGCATAAATGTATTGAAAATCGATCACAAGACATTCTACGTTTTAGATATGAGATTCAATGGAAAAAAAAATTGTAGCTTTTTAACTTGTAATTATTTTTTTAAATTATTTTAATATAATTATCATTTAAATAGAGCAACTAAATAAATAGGGAGGTGGTTTATTAGTAGTACTTTCGAATGTTGAAAACAATGGGTAATCCTCGAATAGTCCGGCGTATAATCGGCGGATTATACGCCGATGCGGATTATCTGCTGAAATTTTTTTATAAGGGCTAAAAATTGCGGCTGCGGATTATACGCCGAAAATTACGGTATATATTTTTTCAAGAGAAAGAATATGAACAATTATACCTGTTAAGATGGAAACATAGGCGTAGAGTTATATGGGCCCGTGGGGCTTGGGCCCCTCCAATAATTTTTTCAGATGGGCTATATTTTTTTTACATCAACTGACATAGAAAAAAACTCAGATTTTGGAATTTCATATAATTTACAAACTTTTTTAGCATATAATTTTTTCGATGGATAATTGTTCTTTCTCTAAATTCGCTGTCTATTTTTATTCTTTGTAAACAAGTAAAATAACTGGAAAATTTTAGCGTGACGAATGGGAAAAAACTAAGCACTCTCCATGGTGGATTTTTCTTCCTTCTTTAGACACTGGGCACACTTTCTGGGAAGAATTTCTTCTTCTAATTCGGCGTCATAGATATAGGGCAATAAATTCACGTTTTTAATGGACAACAAATGGTGTCCGATGTGATCTGATTAGAGCACAGATAAGATGCACTAGATTAATTTTAACACAATTATTCTAATTGATAAATAAATCATATTAGATGTAAATTTCCAACTGGGCGAAATCATTAACTTAATAATAATCATTCAATAATAACTAAATACTCAATAATAATAATAACTAAATACTCAATAATAATAATAACTAAATAATTAATCATTACAACTGGGCTATAATCATTAAGGTTTTCTGGGTGAAAAAGTTCGACTAGATTCGTCCGAGATAGCTCAAATGGCAGAGCACTGGCAGCTTCAGCCAAGAGATCCCTGGTTCGAATCCTGGTCCGGACATTTTTTGCCCAGTTGGAAATTTTACATCTTATACAGATAAGATAGTTCGCCGTTTCCCGAACCTACAAAGAAATTGACTCCAATTTACGAGCTTTGAAGAACTCGGGAGGTAGTGGGGAGAGGAGTTAAGTTTTGTTGCAAATGATAGACAGCCAGAATCACCAGTGTCTCAAAAGCATAGAATATAAAGGGAGAAATTCTTTGTCTCTAAATCATGCACAAAGCTCATATTTATTAAAATAGTCCAAATGTAGTAAGCGGTCTCTTTGTAGTAAATGACAATTCACCAGGATCTGGTAACAATAAACAGTACATATTCAGTTGTTCTTATTCAGGCCGAGCAAGAAACCCTTTCTCAGGCCCATTTTCTTTCATTGATATCATGCTGAGTAGGGACCGGGTCTAAATTTTTTCTGTAAACCCGACCTAAACTTAATTTTTTCCTGTGCGTTTCGGACTGACATTTGATTCGATTTTCGAGATATTTTCTAGCTTTTAGACGTTCATATAAAAATAGCTATCTGTACTTGCGCATTCATGGCAAACACAGCAGGGCCGCTTTTTTGTGCGCAACCCTGTAGTATTTATATTATACATTTATACACTAACTAGCTGACATGCCCGACGTCGTCCGGTCTGTCGAAAAACAGTACAAAACACGAAAAAACTCAAAAAATCGCGAAAAATTAAAAGAAAATCTGCACGAATACCAAATAAATTTAAATGAAAAGAAAACAAAATTTACTATTTTGGGCTAGAAGATAATTCTAGGATTCCTTTTACTAATTTGGAAAAATTGTAGCGAATCACGAAAAAACTCTAAAAATTGCAGATGACAAAATTTTGTTATTATGGGCTAAAAGATTAAAACAGGATTCCTTTTACGAATGTAGAAAAATCAGCGCGGAATGCGAAAAATCTCTTAACAATGCATAAACATTCGTAAAAAATTCAAAAATTGCTGTATGAATTTTCGAATAAACTTTATTGAAAATATTAGCAAAATTTATTATATTGGACTAAAAATTTGACACCCAATTCCTTTTACGAATGTCAAAAGATAGCAGCGGAACGCTAAACATCGCATTAAAAATCGATAAAAAATCAAAAATCACAGAGAAAAAAAAATACTATAGCGTGTTACAAGTTTGAAACGAATTTCTTTTATAAATGTAAAAAAAAAAGGCACGGAACGCGTAAAAATGCTAAAAATCGTGTTGAAATCCGGATTTTTCTTTCAGAAGTCGCAAAAGAGAAAATTTGCTGTATTAGGCTAAAAGTTTGAAACCGAAAAAAATATTTTGAATGCCAAAAAATCGCTACGGGATACGAAACACACACACACACACACAAAAAGCATTAAAAGTTCAAAAATTGCTGAGAACACAAATCACTATAGTGGACTAAAAACATTAACCGGAATTCTTTCACGAATGTCAAAAAATTTCCACGGAATGCAAAAAATCGCAATAAAAATCGCTCAAAGTGAAAAAAAATTACTACATTAGGTTAAAAGTTTAAAACCGAATTCTTTTTACCAATGCAAAAAAGTCACTGCGAAAAACCGCTGAAAATTGCATTAAAAAGCGCTAAAAATTTCAAAAGTCGCGAAGTCCAAAAATTACTGCAAGTGCTCTAAAACATTTTAACATTAATTCTCTCACGAGTGTCAAAACTCGTTGCGAAAAATTGCAAAAACTCACATTAAAAATCGAATTAAAAATTCACAAAACTTACTGTATAATGCTAAAAATTTGAAACCGAATTCCTTTTATCAGTATAAAAAAAAAAAAAAAATCGCTGCGAAACACGAAATACACTGTAAAAAAAATAATGCCAGTTTTCCGGTAGGAATCGCTAAAATAGTTGCCCTTATCGTACCGGAATAATTTCCAACCCAACTCAGAATAAAATCCGTAAAATCGGAATAAAATCCGTAAAATACCGTTTTACTATTTCCTTAGTTTTACGGATTTTATTCCGAGCTGGGTCGGCCCGTTCCCGTTGCCCGGGCCTGTGATAATGACCTTTAATGAAGCACAAATTTGTATGATTTTATACATTTAATCTGATTTTGTCCGAGTTTATATTTTTAAATGAAAAAATATCCAAAAAATATTGGTCTTTTAATGGTAAAAGCGCTCGTATAAGAAGTAATTTTCTCTTTTTCACACATAATTTTTTTAAAATAGGCCTATAAAACTTCGTGAAAAAAATACTGATATCTACTTCTAACAGAAATATGTTTTCTTCCTCCTTTTTACTTTTTTCTATCTTTGCAAGATAGATATCTTGCAAAGATATCTTGCAATTTGATTCAAGAAAATTTTCGAATTCCGGTTTTCGACGGTTTTACACAGATCCCGAGAAACATATTTTTACAAAATGTCTATCTGAGAATAAGTTTGTGAGTTTGTATGTGACACAAATTTTTTGGGCGCTCTATCTCAAGAACTAATACACAGAATTTAATAAAACTTTAGGTTCAATTAGTCCCTGATATAAATTGGTGCTGGAATAGTTGTTGGTGCAAATCGCCCTATATCTAAAGAACTAATACATAGATTTTCATAAAACATCAGATGCTGTTAGTCCTTGATATTGTTTGGTGCTGATTAAATTTTGGTGTAAATTGCTCAATAGGTGGCGCTGCTATGACGCATTATTCACGAATTCCACAAAAGCTATATCTCAAGTATTAATGATCAGATTTTCCTCAAACTTCAGACTCAGCTGTATCTTGATATTAATTCGGGCTGATTACGTTTTCGTGTAAATTGTCCAACAGGTTTCGCTGCTATGCTGCATTTTTCACGATTTCCGCAATAGCTATTTCTCAGGAACTAATGCACTTATTTTCATCAAACTTCATATTAGGTTAGTCCGTGATATAAAATGGTGCTGATTACTTTTTGGTGTAAAATGGCAAACAAGTGGCGCTGCGATACAGAATTTTTCATGATTTTCGTAATAGCTCTATCTTAAAAACTAATGCACAAATTTTCTTCAAACTTCAAATTCAGTTAGACGTTGAAATTTGTTGTTCTTTATTACGTTTTGGTGTAAATCGCGCAATAGATGGCGCTGCTATGTTCCGTTCCATTTTTCACGATTTCCGCAATTGTTCTGCCTCAAAAGCTAATACACGGAATTTAATCAGACTTCATGTTCTGTTACACTTTCACATAAATAGATCTTTTTTTTAAGCTTGGGTATATACAGCGCGACAGGTGTCGCTTTTGTGCTTTTTGAGCTGATAATTTTTTTTGCAGACATCTAAGTGAATTGATGCCAAAATTCAATTATTGTTTCAAAGATGCGATGCTTATATCTCCTTTTAAAATGCACACAATTTAATGAACCTATATCTTTAGAATCCTTATGATGGAGATGAGCATATATGCTCCTCATGACAATCTATAGATTGTCACTTAATTTTGGCATCATGATAATGAATTTTGAAGCATAAACATGCATGAGATAGAAGAAGGTTTTGGGTCACATCCGACTAGTTTTCCTTGCTTTCGCGTCGGGTTCTTTAATATAACAACAACAAAAAATAGTTTTCGTCGTCCGAACTGTCCGAAATTTTAATAGGTTATAAATATAACTGTACCCGAGTACTCTATAAAATTTCATGAAAAATATGCATATTTAATAGTGAAAACGTGTGCCGAAGCCAAGCGAAACCGTACCGAAACCGTTTTTTAGCTTTTTCGTCGATATTTTCTAAGATTTTATCATTATTATTTTTTTAAATACTTCTACTCATTCTAACATTACGAAATTATTGTAATAGATGTAACATCCAGTCTGTCGAAATGCTCTAAAAAGTTTGTGGAGAAAAGAGAGTCTCGTCACGGTGAGGCGCGAAGTGACCTACGGTCGCGAATTTGTTTGAAGAATTAAAATTAGTATTTTAGAAAACCGATTGCACCAGTGACGAGAAGAAGATCTTAGCTTTAAATACGTATTCTTTGTGAATCAGTACCTCTAAAATGAAGCCCTGAATAAGCGTTGACGAAGGGGAGAAAAAGTTGACCGCGAAATCCCTTTTTGAAAAAAAAAAATTCAAAGAGTTAAGAACCATATTTTTTTAACTGATTGCGGCGTTTGAGATGCAAATTTATGAACTATAAGAATATGTCATCCGTTTTTCCGTATTTTAAACGGCACGGCTGATGGGCATTAAAAAAAAAAAAAAAAAAAATGTATTTAGTTCTTTCTTCCTTTCCGCTCGAAAAGCAGGTTCTGGTCAAGCACGAGCGCGTCTCAGCCAATTTTCAAAAAAAGATCTCTTTTTTGATGAATTTTTAATTAATATCTCGGCCAATTATCAAACAATTAAAAATGTGAGCCTCGGGGGCATCCATACCTGCATTGAACTATTCTCATATAAATTTTCAGACCTCTGGGGGCAGTAGATTTTCCTAGCCATCGGCAATAAACACACACAAACAACGATCTTGTCTTTTATTATTAGACATATACATATTTATGATATATGTAGATTAAAACCTGTCAAAACGTAACCTGTCTGTGGCATAATCCTCTCTTAAATAGAAACTTTTCATGCTCCAGAAGAAAAGATTGCCGTACAATTTTACTTAATTAGCTAGAAACCTGTCTTAAACGGAATATTGTTTCGATCGCTTACGATTGCTCTTACAAAGGTTTTACTGTATGGATATAAGGTTAGCCTGTGTAGACGGAACCTGTCTATAACGAAATCTTCTCTAATGACAAACATTTCATGATCTCATCGAAAGGAATACTTTGAATTTTTATCTGCTAAGGTAGACGAAAACCTGTATAAAACGGAAACATTCAGCGGTTATTTGTAATTTTGTCTTAACAGGTTTTACTATTTTTGTATT
The DNA here is from genome assembly GCA_963932465.1 of Maratus speciosus. Classification (NCBI taxonomy): domain Eukaryota; kingdom Metazoa; phylum Arthropoda; class Arachnida; order Araneae; family Salticidae; genus Maratus; species Maratus speciosus. Next base: position 15,563,253 of record OZ010797.1, read on the forward strand.
CATTACTTAGTGAATTAATTCCCTGTTCCAGGGGGCTGTAGACCCCCACCCCCTTATATGCGCCACTGGCTGAGCCCCTCAAATAATTTTGAAAACTCTACGCCTATGGATGGAAACCTGTTTAAATCGGAATATATTTCGGTTCCTTTCAGTGCGGTTTTCAAGGTTTTAATGAATCAATATTTGGCAAAGCTGATTACGTAGTTCAGCATTAAGTATTTAATGCTTACATACTTAAAATTTTCAAAATCCGGCTATTAGAGATCTATTAAAATTCCCGTGGTAAATTTTCTTTGTAAGAAAGGGGGGTGGGGCAAAATCCATGTTTGCCACGGGTGCAAAAAAGACTAGTTTTAGCCCTGAAACACATAATTTACTGCTACTAATATATAGAAGTTGACATACACAATTAAATTCGTCGGAAACATTTGAATAATCGGGACAGAACTGCGTTTTTCATGGTTTTTAAGAAAATTGAAAAAATGGCGTACTGCGCTTGCTATTGAGTGTATAAAAAAGTTGTAAATATGAAAGTTGTAGAGAATTTTATCTTCTTTAATATTGTAATTGACAAATAATATGCTACAGCAACGGGTCTCGACATATTTAAAAAAAATCAAACAAGGTCCCAAAATTTATTTGTTTTTTGGCCTCAGAAAATTTAGCCTTAAGAAATTTTGTTAGAAAACTTGGTTTTTCCATGTTGGCATCATTATAAACAATTCAGAAAAAAAAGTCTTCTACCCGACCTTTTGCAAGGTAACCCCCTTTTTTTTGGTACATTTCTCCTGGACTAATCCCAACGGCTGGATGATTTTAATGAATGGTGTCTCTATCAATTCGGCTTAACCGCCCGATGGTTATAGGCTAAGTTTTGTTTTTATAAATTCAAAATGGTGGCCGTAAAATACAAATTGGCAGTAGACAGGAAAAAAAAAAAATGCACCATATTGAGTGGCATATTATTGGATAGAACTTTCAAAATGAAGGCAATGTTTCATTGACTATTTTACAGTTAGAAGCTCCGTTTAAATATTACACAACCTGGAAGTTGTTTAGGTAGGATCTCTAGCTTTACTGCAACTCTAACCGTCATAGACATCTATAGGCCTCATCAAAACAGCGAGTGTTTATAGATAGGAACTAACAATTAAACACAACTTAAAAGTCATCAATACAAGTAAATAAAAAAAATAGGTAAGTAATATAAAAATAGCTTAACATTGACGAGAAATAATTAGTTCGCTTTTTACGTCGGGTTTTTTGAATTTTTAAATTTAATTTTTACTTGTTCTTCATTTTAATTTTGTTAAGTTATCAATTGTTTAATACTTGTTTTAAAGTCCATTAACTTTTCCACAGGCTTACCTTGATCTAAAGACATTACTAGAAAAGGTTAGAGTGGCTACCATCCATGTCTAAACAACGCTGAGCTAATTTGTTTATGGAAAGTAGTTGACAGAATCTATACTAACTTGCCATAGAGTGAACTCCTTGTAGAAAATCCAGTTTTCACACATTTTTTTTTTTTAAATCAAAAACGAACTGACCTTTACTGCAATACTTATCTACACCAAAACTCGATTCTTGTTCCTATAACATTACATAATTTTTACAGATATTTTTATTCATTTGTCAGAATATTAGATTAAATCACAGAACAACTTGTGCTTCAAATTTTCACCTCTCTTGCTTATCATTCTAATATTTATCAGATGTATTCCTCAGAAATATTACTATCATATCAAACAGTAATTAATACTATATACCTAACCTTTAAATGCCGGGTGTTGCTTTTAGGCAACATACCCAATTTAGGCTTCTAAAATACTATTAGAATAATATTGAAGCTATAATGCCTAATGTTGTCAATAAAATTCATTCTGAAAATATTATTAAATCAATTTTCAACATGTAGATGGCAACACTTGTGCTGTTTAAGAATAAAGATAGATTTATTTTTTCAATTGTTGCTACTTGTTCTTTTTGATTTGTTTGGAAGCTTGCGAAATACCCTATTTTGTTCTGCAGTGAGCAAGTAAAATTTTTTTCTTATTATAGTTCCTAAAATTCTTGTGTGTTTAATATTATAGAATTTTATGAAGGAAAATTATCTTTTTAATTAAAGACCAGTATTGCTGATTAGTAACAAACTGTTTTTTAGCCGTAAACCATACTTAAAACAAAATATGGTTTTTAAAAATATTTTTCCCATGATTTATTTAAAAAATGAAAGCCGAAAAACATTATTACAATGATTTTTGAAAAATCAGGCATTTAAGGGTTAATATTTAATAACCCCATACACGAAATTACTACTGAATGAAAATACTAACAATCAATAAAATCAACTATTAAATGAAAAATGAAACAAATTACTGAAAAATTAAAATGTTTTTTCTACAAAAGTTAAAAAAATTAATAGATAAATGACAAGTTAGAAAAATAATTTAAAAATTCCTAAATTATTTACAAATTTACGCAAATCATAAGTTTTCCAAAATTTAACATTGAATTTATAAGATTTTAACCCTTTGGTGACATACACCTCAAGAAATATTCTTAATTAAATTTTTAAAAAAAATCATTTTTAATCTTATCAATAACTGGAAATTTCACATTAAAAAAATATTTTCATGATTGTACATATAAAACTTTTTTTTAACTATAAGTGTAAAGTAGCAACCTTAACTGTAACTATAAAAGAGAAAAACAATAAATGCTCTGAGGATAAGACACATACTATAATTCTGAACAATTAAGTAGAAATCCTATTTCATTGCAAAATGCCAAAATGGTGCTTAAAAATAAAGATAATGCAATAGATGAACATAATTTTTATGCTGTGCATTATATGATAAAGTATTGAAATTCGTATAAAATTTCTTGAAAGATGAGCCAGAAACTTTAGTTAGCCTAAGCGAGGTAGAATCGAAAACATAAACATTCAGTTATACATTTTATGTACCAATAATTAATCCATTCACAGTGGATGAAAAAGCCAAATACTGCTTATAAATGTTACAAAAATTCTTTGGCTAATTAACATTATGTAAAATGTACAAAAGTCTTTTGCACATCAAATAAATTTGTATTTATACCCAAATCGCAGTCTACATGCTATTTTTTCACAATTATGAGACTAACAAAACTTTTACAAGATTGATTCTAATTATTTCAAAACTCAGTCTTAAAAAATTAACTTTGCTGCTTTATTTACATCAAAAAGGATGCTGACCAATATTTATCCCATATCCGGGGTAATTCCTGGTCACTTAAAAATCATAATTTTTTCAATTATAAGTGCATAAATATTTAAGTAAGCATTTTGTTATATAGCCATCAGAGGGTGCTTATTACACAAAAAAAATTGGGACCAATACCTTTAATAATTTTTATAATAATTGGATGTTGTCGATTTTTGAACAGGAATTACCCCAGATGACCCTACCTTCTGCATTTTTTTAAAAAAAAGAAGCTCTGTATGTATCCTTTGTTTCTCAAGTAAAGCTACAGTGAATACCTAGGTATATATGCAGGGGTGTAGTGGAGGGTATACGCTGTATACCTTCTGGATTTTTTTAAGAAGCACCATATACCCTCTGTTTCTCAAATAAAGCAATGGCATATACCCTAGGCATGACATTCATGACTTTAGTGTATACCCTCCACGGTTGCTGGCTTTTAGCAAGGCCAAAAAAAGCCGACCGACTTTTTTTGGTTTTAACCACTTAAAAAAAGCCGGTTTTAATTGAAAAAAGCTGGCTTTTATTTTTCAAAAAGGTGGTTTATAGATAATTCATATAAAATTTGGATTAATTTATTTTTAATACACTTATAACTATTTTCTACTAAAAAAATATAAACTTCTATTAAATTTTGTCAAATGAATAAGTCCCTATATCTGCTAGAATGCAACTGTGAAGGCATTATGTCAGAAAAAAAAAAAATTATAAATATTCAGAAGAGTACATTAAATTAGATGCTAAAGTATTGATTTGGAATTCTTTTTTATCTATATTACACATACCACACATCAAAATAGATAGAAACATTCTTACATATCTACTGATATACTTTTAAAATTGATTAAAACTAAATAGCATATATGTATTTAATAACTGAAATTATATAATACTTGAGAACATCCAATAATAAGCAATTGATATTCTAACTTATAAAAATGATGTATGTAAAAAGTTTTTCTGCTACTAAGCTGTTATGTAACTTATTTTAGATATGTCCATATGGACAGATTAAAATCGTAGAATGAACAATGTTGAAAAAGAAATTAGGAAGGATATAACATTTGAGGAAATTTTAGTACATCTAAGTGCATAAAATAAAGAGAACAATTTAAAAAAAAAATCTCCAAATAAAACTTGTTGAATTAGAATTTTGAAAAGCTAGTTGCTATTTAAAATAGTGCATAGTCACGCATAAATTACAATGCATATGTTATTCATAATACTGTTTTAATAGAGAAATGTTTTTATTCAATGACTTTATGTGTGATTTTAAATAAATGTTTATGAGAAAAAAATAAGACTTGTATATTAATATCCCTTAAAATTAGTTAATAAAATATATAACTAAGCAACCATTGTCCTTTTTAATTATATAAAGCAGTAAAAATGAAAAAAAAAGGGTGTTAAGGTCAGTGTAGTAAACCAGAGAAAGCAATTTGTATGGCCTTTTATTTCAATATTAATGTTCTTCATTATTGAAAAATTGGGTTATATTGATTTCTACCTCAACTAAATGTCTTTAAAACTAATTAAAAAACACATAAAAATGTGTCATTTATAATTGAAATTCTTCACTGTATAAAAGCCAATTTTGGCCAAAACAGGCCAATTTTGGCTAAAAAAAGCCGGTTAAAACCAATAAAAGCCACCGGCATGGCTTTTTTAAATTTTAGCCGGCTTTTTTGCAACCCTGATACCCTCTGCCTATAGTGTATAACCTCTGGGTTTTTTACGACTACATCACTGGGTATATATCCGAGTGTATATGCCCTATCAATGTCCCCCTGGTATTTTTACAACTGAAGCATTGAATTACGAGGATTCTGTTGATGTACAATTCTCAGAACATTTTAAATTCACAAGTGATGAAGCTTATACAGATTTTCCAGATGAATTTTCATGATCAAGATAGAATTAAATCCCTCTTTGTACACTTTTTGATGAAAATATTTGAAAATACACAAATTTATACTTTATGATTCTTTTTCTGGAATAGTAATGGCATTTTTCTTTATTTTTCTGTAAAATCTTTTTAAAAAGCACCAAGATAGGCTGTATCCACATACTTAAGAAAAGTCGCTTTTGCAGAATTGACATTAGTTGAATGATATCTTATTTAAGACTTGTGTCAGTCTTACTACAAATTCCTCACAGAAGATACAAAAAATTATACTTTAATTCATTTCTTAGTTATAAATATCCTCTAAGTGAGCTATACTTTTCTAAAAAGAAATGAATGCATTTAAAACAATCCTTTTTTATTATTGTGCAAATGTATAAACGATGATAATTTTTTGGGATCCATAACATAAAGGAAAAATGGATGTTAATCTCAAAACTAAGGTTGCAGCTATAAATTTAGATCATCAGCCTTGTATAAGATTGCATATATATTATACGACGCCTAAATTTTCTTAGTGTTTTGGCGGTTTATAAATAGACTTATACACTGGAAAATACAGTGAACAAATACGAAATATGAACATTTATAAATTTTCTCTATCAAATACAATGAACAATGTCAGACTCTACTAAAATAATTTAAAAACATAAAATATAATTTAGAAAAACAATTCGAAAAATTAACTTAATCTGCATGAGATAATATCAAACACAACAATCTGATCACCTTAATTTTTCTGAAAAATCTTTTTAAAAAGTCATGCTGAACTGCACTATTCTAGATCATACTTTCTCATGGAATTTCTACAAAACGCTTTCACAAAACCTACATTGGTTGGGATGCAATTTTTTTATCAAAAATTTTTACACGATTCTAAGACACATTTATTTGTATACACAGCAAGAATCTTTTATAAAAGATTTTAATGCAAGGTTAATTATTTAAAATTTGTTCAAGTTCTGATCCAAATTCTTCAGAAGACACATCGATTCATTCATTGCATTAAGAACAATTTACGAGTCATTCAAATTGAATCGTTCGTTTAGCGTATCTTGTTTGTTTTTTTTTTACGCTTGAAAATTGTTTATGATGATACGATGTTTTGAATGGAAAACTTTTTCTAGGGTAATCTGTTTTATCATTATATGTCCCACTTTTTGTAATGATTCATAAAAATTGTTTTGTTAAGTTATACAAAAGACCTATTTAGTCACCGAGTCAGTTCATATAAAATCAGCACTCCGATTTTCCAAGCATGAGTGACATACGTATACTTTACTGAAAAGCATAACGATTTTATTGAATATAAATTATTGTGGAAATACGCAAACAATAAAAACAATAATTTTTTCAATATACTTAGCTAGTATAATGTTGACAAATTTCTTTTATCATTGTTGAATATTTCGTAATGCCAGATTATCTGATTGTCTGTTATTCTTTAAGTGGCTACAAGAATTCAGTTAAGTATGATTTACCGAATACAGCACCTGCCGCTTAATAAAATCAGCCGTTTAATCTGATCAAATTGTGAGGATTGGAATCAAATCAATGCAAATTTATGTTAAAACTGCCGCTTAATAACATCAGCATCGCGGGTTAATAAACTCAAAAAATTTATTCAGAAGCAAAACGCAGAAGATGTGTGCAAGCAAAACAATCAGTTTTATCATCACTGAAAAAAATTATTTTTGCTTTCTTTTTCAGATTAAACAAAAAAAAAAAAAAAAAAAAAAAAAAATTACAGCGAATTAAAAAATAATTATTAAATTTTAAAATGTGCCAGAGAGTCACACATGCTTAGCAACAAACACGACCTTCACGTCTCGTAGAAAGTTAGTGTAGAAAGAAAAGGGGGTATTAAACAGGAATGGTGTAAGTTGTAGATGTATGGCAGAGAGGATAAACGAATGCATTCTTTCATAGATTATTAGTGCAGTGCTAAGTTTCAAAAATTGTTGTTACAGTGACCACATGGCTTATTTTTTTTCTTTCTGTAATTTTAAAAAGTGAATTTAGCTCAGTTTCATTTGAAACCCCTAACGAGTAAGGATTTAACCTTGAAAGAAAAGAGTAAAATTTAAGAGAATTTACCGAAATGTAGCCAAAGAGAAGCAAGCGGCGTCAAAGGTTGGGATTTCCAAATCTGCTTTATGCAGTTTGCTTAAGAATAGAGACAATATTAAGTCTGAAATTGCAGCAAACGGAAGCGAGATGGAAAAGCAGAAGACGTCGAGGCAACACTTTTTTGAATGGTTTAAAAACGCCAGGTTAAAATAGTTCTTATTTCTAGCGGAATTTTCTGCGAGAAAGTCAAACAGTTGGCACAAACAATGAGAGTTGAAAACTTCAGACCCGTTGATGGCTGGTTATCACGATGGAAAGAACGAAACAACATCGTTTATCGCAAACTGTACGTCGAAAAGCAGGCTGCGGATTTGGACAATGCAGATTACTGGAAAGCAAATAGTTTGCCCAATTTGTAAGATCCATCTAAAATCTGTAACACTGATGAAACAGGGCAGTTTTATCAGAACACACTCATATGTTCAAAACAGAATCCAGTGAAGGATGCTAGGAATTAAACAATGTCTAACCGTTCTTCTAATGGAGACCATCAATAAAACACCTTTAATGATTGGAGGAAGTAGAAAACAACGATGTTTTAAAGGAGTGAAGAGTTCTTCTGTGGACTACCGCAACAATAATAAATGGTGGATGACATCTCCAATTTTCACTGATTTTCTTGTGCAATGGGATAAAAAATTTACGGAAAATATTTCCCTGTGCATCTTCCAGATTTAACGTGGAAGCACATACAAATAGAGTTTCTTCCACCTAACAACACCAGTGTTATACAGCTACTTGATCAGGGAATTATCAAAGCTTTTAAATGTTATTATAGTAAGGAATTGGCCAAAAAAGCAGTAACAGAAATCGAAGCATGGGATTCATCTGCATATTTTTCTGTAAGCAAAATCTATCAGTCTGTTGGATGCAGTGCATAACATTAAAATATCTTGGGACAGTGTGATAAAAGACACAATAAAAATTGCTTCTTGGCTTGTGGATTTAAATCCGAACAGTCACAAGAAATTGTCGCCACCTCTGAAGATAAGGAAGAATTTGACAAGGATTTCCTTCAATATGTTTAAATTGATGAAAATCTCCCGACCCCTAGTGAAATATCTAACACAAACATATGGAGTTAAAAAAGTTATAAACAGTTCTTGCCTTCGCAAGTTTCAAGCAAACTAGCTAGTGAAGATGAAGATTCTGATGTAGACGAAGAGCCAGATCCTCCATCCACTGCTGCTGATACACACTTCATAACACAGAAGGATACTAGAGAATCGGGGTGCAGAACTTGCTAAACACATTGCTCATTTGATTGTTCCGACTAAACAAAGCACCACTGATTAGTTTTTCCGTAAAGTATAATTTAATGGAACTAATGATGCGTAATTAAATTAATTTTATATGTATGTTAGTTATTAATTTTGAATGATTAATTAACTTATTTTAAACAAAAAATAATCAATCCTGTTTATTAATGTCATTAGGTGTCAAATTTTGCAATTTCTTTCTGAGTTTGCGGAGTACCACCTTTGTTTTTGAGTTCGCGAATGTTCACCGGATATAAAAATTAGCCGCTTATTAAAATCAATTTGGCTCAGAACGAACATGATTTTATTAAGCGGCGATTACTGTATTCACATAAATCGATGGATATATACCAGAAATATATAATTCAAACAGCAGTTTTAAATGGGTCTTGAAATGTGTTTTCAATATGTATATCTTAACCATTTAGCCATAGTGATATTTTGGGGCTTTGAAATCTGGAATGCATTATCCTATACTTTTATAAGCAAACATTGTTTTACTTAATTAAATATCACAATATAAATTGCACATTTGCTTTGGAAAAAAAACCTGTGAGCGTTCATCATTTTACAAATGCCAGATTGTGTTAGCTATATTAAACTGGTTTTTTTAAATAAATCAGCTATTGGACAAAAAAGGGTTATCTAGAAAAAATAAATTACAAGGGACAATTTATAACTGCGTTATTACACTTGTTGATGAGAAATAAGCAATTTATAACATTTTGTGGAACATTTTGACTGGTGTTTGTTTTACAGAAAAGTTCCCATCAGTACCCATAAACTTTTCAACAATATTGGGTGGGCTTAAAAAATTTTTAATAAAATAGCATACATATTGTTTTTCCTTAGTGCGTATGTATGTGAAGAGTGGCAAGGAGCGAATGGCAAAATTCAATTATTTTTTCTAAGCAAATTTTTAAATTATAATTTTATTAAATTAAATTCTTATAAAGTCGTTCCTTATAAATATATTAATATTTATTTTAAATAACATTGGAATTGCTATGTATTGAAAGTGCAAAAAACTAAATGTCAAGAAAAGCATACATTTTAGCCACCTAAGTGTGTTTAAAATTCAAGATATCAAACAAAGGGCAAAATAGGCAGGAAATTTGTTTTCATGAGAAATTTAACTATACATCCCCTGAAGTGGTTTTCAGTGCTCCTGGTAAATCTAATTTATGTCCTTACTATTTTGAGAAGGTTAATAAAACCAAATTTTATTTCAACAATTAAATAATTAAAGAAAAGAAATAAAAAAAAGCAATTTAACAAATTACAACGATTATTTGAAAAATGATTTTTTCAAAGACTAAAATTTAAGACATAAAAAATCGCATGAAGTTGATCATAAATTACGTATGCCATGGATTAAACATTAATAGTGTTATTACACGTAAAAATTGCAAGTGACAAAAATCACCTGTGACTCGTCACATTTCCTGAAACTTACGTATTATCCAAGCATTTCATTGGCTGTTTGGGAAAAGGCTTTTCCATCATTTCCATTTTAAATAAAATTTCATTCTTAAATTTCTAAACATCCCACGCTATTACTTTTTACACCGTCGTATAGAGAAAAAAATGTACTTTTAAATACAATTTGTTTGAAAGCTGTATCTCAATTTATTTCTGAGCTATTAATTTTTTTTTTTTTTGTAGTTTTTATTACTTTTTTGTCATAGTGGCAACAGAAGTATCTACCACTGTTGAAAGTAAAGGTTAGTGTATAGACCAATCAGAAGACGAATAAAATGCGGATTAAACCAATAAAACGCTTCAGATATACTTTTAATTTCCTACCCTGACGAGGACAATAACCATTTTTCCAAATGGTTAATAAATTATGAATTAAATCGATTGAAATTGGGTTGGCAGAGAGGTCAAATTATTAGGTATGTTCACGTCCCATGGGTTGACGCCACTGGTACCCATTATCCTTCTAATTGTTTGTTATAGGGTCCTTGGCACCTTCAAAAAAGCTTAACACGATTTTGGTTTAAGAAAGTGATATTTCTTGCTAAATGTTAATTGTTCTATCATGTATGTTACAGGTCTGATATTCATCATTATTGCTGATAGCAGAGTCCTAAACTGATTAATGAAAGAAACCTGATGTTGAATTTACTGTTGAGTTCAAAAGCAATAAAAAGTCTTTTATTGGTGAGTACAATTCTTTTATTAAATTCCTTTGAAAACAGGAATAAAATTTAATTAATAAATGATTTAAAACATTATTACCATACATACTCGCATATAAGTCGAGGAATTTCTGACAATTTTCCGTGAGCAAATTTGGGGGAGTCGACTTATACGCGAGTCAGTTAAAAAAGCAAAAACAAAAACTTCGAATACTGCAAAATTATGCCTTTATATGTGTATGAATAAAAAAATAATATATAAAATATACAAATAATAATAATTTATCATTTAAAAAAATTTCAGTGATATGTTTTTGTTTACTTACTACCTTTTTGCATTGGCAAGTGAAATATTTAGTTTGATTTTGTGCAAAATTGAAGTAAAAAGTTTGGGGGTCGACTTATACACGACTTTTTTATTTTTTCCAGAATTTGCATTCGAAAGTTAGGGGTCGACTTATACGCGAGTATATACAGTATTATTATTTAAAGCAAAAATTAAAAAAAACAGGTTGTTAAAAATGTTAATTACAAACATTTTTTATATCTAAAAGGATTTAAAGTTATGCTTTATATAATGACTGAAAATGATAATTAGGATACTTGATTGAGGGTCATACTCATTTCTGGTCAAACTGGGTTTCAAAATCATAGTCTATTAAAAATATCACAACTTAATTATAATAAAAAAGTTCTTCAAGTCAGTTTAAACTCAACTAAAATCATTTTTTAAAACAATCATTGTGTTAATTAATGAAACAAAAGCAGAATCATATTAAAGGGAGTTAAGTTTAATCAGAATTTAAAAGAGGAAATCATAACTAACTAACTGAGATCAACCCAGCAAAACTTAAACAGAGCACGAAAAGAAATAAATTAAAGCAAGGCTTATACAAAGCTAATACTTCATGCTATCAAACGTCTTTTATACTTCTGGAAAACAGAACTTTGAAATTCCATTAGCATGTGTTTGGCCTCAGCTAATTACAGGCCGATTTGATAACAACAGCCAATGCTACTTGTGAAACAGAAATAGAACTTCTTGGCAAACAAAGAACATGTAATCTTACGAGATAATAAGTAAATTAATGTAAACATGTTATGACTTACAGTGGGTGATCGGTTAATGAACTGTTCGGTTTACAAACAATTTCGCGAGAGATTTTTATGTTCAGATAATGATGAACACATGTTCGGTTAACGAACACCTCACAAAACAAAGTCACAAAGAAGCAATAGCTCAGCAAGCTATATTTAATTGTGCCTATTGTTGAGTTAGAGAACATTTTAACAGCCGTATATGTATGGCCTAATTAATTCATACCTACTTACGGGTTATCGGGAGTTTGGCCCTTTCATGTTAGGGGCCCCCAATTAGAATGAACAGATCATAAATCTTAATTTATATGTTTTGTATCCCTTTTTAAAGAAATATTTTTAATTGCAAATAAAATATTTTAATTGAAATTTATTTCACAAATTATTAACAGGCTCCAGACACCATTTGAGTTTTATCGGGTCCTGCAATAAACGTGATCTTTTAGAGAAGTAAAGGGTTCTTGAAAGGTCAAAGTGGCAAATTGATACGACTTAATGCTGTAGTCAATGAATATAATCCTAAAAGTTTTTACAAAGGGCATGGTTTTTTTTTTATATATATATATATATAGGGACAAAATCATCAATATACGATATGTCCGATATTAAATAAGTATATTAACATTATTATAAAGAGAAGATTTATATATTTTTTTACATTATTTAGCTTTTAAGAATGAATTAATTGAATTCCATACAAATCAATGAAATCTATGATTGGTTAGCAAACAATGTTTTGGAATGGATTAAGTTTGTTAACCAATCACCCACCGTACTTAACTTATAAGAGCAAAAAGAATTATGCAATTACATTTTAAACAGAAAACTTAACAGGTTTAGAACCTTGAAACCAGAATACTATGAAAATACTATGAATAACCATGAAGGTAAACTTGTAAACCATTTTACAGTTAGTCAATGGCGGATCTAAGGGGGGTTGGGTGGGGGGGAGCGAGGGGTCAATCTCCCCCCCCCCCCTTGGGCAAATAAAGAGTTTTCAAAACGGCATTATGCATCCTCACGGGAAATGACTTGGGGAGAAGCTCGAGCCCGGCACTACCCGGGTCGGATCATGCCAGTGTAAGTCCATGAGACTCAGCCTCGGTAAGGTCTTCTCTCTTTTAGAGCCAGGCCAGGCCCTGATTTAAAATTTTTCTGCAAATTCGGGTCGGGCCAGATTTCTTTTTCTTCCAGGTTGAGCCTGGCCTGGACTTCATTCTTCCTAGAGGTCTGCACTGGCCAAAATTTCCAGGTCAGGGCTCATCCCAGAATAAAAGCTACACGTTCGGTTCGTGTCAGCCTGTATGATAAGCAGTATTGGCCTGACCACGACCCGTGCACTTCTCTACCTGAGCCCAAGTTGGTCTGGCATATTACTTATTTGTTATTCGTAAAAATTATATTTATGTTGTACATTTGTTTAGCAAAATCTTTAAAAATTTAATTTGATTTGATAAGTTACAGAGATGCATTTTTAAAAATCCACTTTTTTTCTTTGTAGAGTTTTAAAATTGTGATTTTCTTTTATCATCCGTTTCTTTCATTCTAAACTGATTTTCTTATGGTATTTTCATTTGAATGTATTTGTCTAAGTAGGGATTTTTACATAGTGTTTATGTACATAATTGCCTAAATAGTCATTAATATTAATGTTTTTCTGTATTCATGAATTTTGAACATAATCTAAAATAAAATATGAGCATAAGTAAGTGTGTTTTATGAATAATTTTAATTGCAAAATGCAGCCTGGGCTGGAGTCGATTTTTTAGCTTTTATACCGGGCCAGGCCAATAATTTTTTTTGTGTGGGTTGGACCTGGCAATTTCAGCCCGGCTAAACATCTAACTGACATATCGAAGCCAGCTTTAATTTTTTTTAAATGCTTCCTTTAACCATCATCCCATAACTACGGAATATACCAGGTGTCCTAAAATGGACTGACTGATTTTAAATACAATCCAATTACTTGAAAATTGCGACAGCTATTTAAAAAAAATTGCTTGAAGGAGGATTATGTAAGATCTCAGGAGAAGGGGTGATTCTGTTTCGAATTTTCAGAAAGTTTAACCCTCTCGGTGCGCATCTCGCAATTTCCACGGCCAATGTAAAAGTAGCAAAATTTGTGCAACCCGCAATTTCCGCAGCAAATCTTTTCTTATGATCTAATTCTATTTAAAAAAGAAACTCTTTCACAAAGATTTTGGATATATTTGAACTCTAAAATATATGCAGATTAGATATATGTAATAAAATAAAAGTGCAATTTTTAACCAATTTTCATTAAAAAAAAAATATGTATATGTATACGCAACGAGAGAGTTAAGACATAAGGAGGGGTTCCGAAAATTAAAAAAATTCATCAATCAAAAATTCGGACATAAAAATAATTGCAAATTTTGACAAATGGTCCCCATAAAAAATCTATTTTGTCAATCGTTCGCAGAAAATAACTTCAATTTCGCCAAAGAATCGCGGAAAAAACGCGAATTTGGTCAAAGGGCCACGGAAAAAACGCGAAATTCTTGAAATGATCACGGCACATGCGAATTTCGTCAAAGGAGTGCAGAGAAAATGCACATTTCTTTAAAGAATTGCTTAAAAATCGCGAATTTTGTCAAAGGGTTGCGGAAGAAACGTAAATTTCGTCAAAAGGTAATGGAAGAAATGCGAATTTCATCAAACAGCTACGGAAAAAGTGCTGTGAAAGCATGCGAATTTCGTTAAGAAGTTGCGGGAAAAACGCGAATTTCGTCAAAGAGTCGTGGAAGAAAGGCGAATTTTATCAAAGAGTCATGGAAAAAAAAAGTAGTCTCTTTAGGAAACAGTACACATACATAAATCTATGTTTATTTTTATAGGTATAGTTTTCAATCTGAAATAATATACTGAACTAACTTTTGAAGAAAACAGGTTAACCCAAACCCAGCTTGCAGGTATCTACACTCAGCCTGAAATCGACCCGAATCGAAAACAGCTAACCCCAACTTGCAACAAAAATAATTAGTGCCAGGAGGGAATCCCCCCCCCCCCTTCTGCTGTAACATTTCAGAAAATTTGCTTTGAATTTCAGATTTTTTTTTTTTTTTACTGGGAATCACCTCAATCAGGAGGGTTTTTTTACTGCGATTTTTAATTTTAGTTTAAAATAGCAACGACAAATGGCGCTGCAAGCAATAGGCCCTAAATCGATGCTGATTTAACGACTATTGTTTGCAGCGCCATCTATCACTGTTATTGTAAAGTAAAATCAAGTGTCGCAGTAAAAAATCTGACATCTTACATACCCCCCTCCCCCCTGCAAGTTTTTTTTAAATTGCTAACACCATTTGCAAGTTACTGAATTTTAAAATCAGTTAGTCCATTTTAGCGCACTCGGTATGTTTTTTAATAAGTTTCAAAGCATTCTTTACTGAATTACAACTCATCTTAGATATAAAGAGACAAGCAGTCTTATACCAAATTAATATTTTTTACAAAATCCTGAAGATTAAAAAGTATTATGAAATAATTGTTTTGGCTTTCCAGTTATGTAGCTTTTAGTATGCAGTTTTTATCTTCAAAAATATTTAGACTTTCTTTACAAAATTCTGGTCGGCCCGAACCCTTAAGAGTGAAAATTCCCTCCGAAACTGACCCAAACTTGAAATAATGTATGTCAATCTGCCCCAAACCCAACGCGCTAGAGCACAGCTAAAAAGTAAAAGTCAATCCGACCCGCAGCAAAAAGTAGAATTCATTCGGACCCAAATGCGACCTACAGCAAAAAAGTATAAGTGAACCCGACCAGCAGCAAAAATAGAAGTCAACCCGACCCACAGCAAAAAGTCCTTCCGGCCAGTGCCGGGAGGAAGAGGTAGCTTCAATATTCCTTATTTTTAATAAAAAGCCAGCTTATATTATTCAAACACACAAAGCTCAATTTAGTGGAAACCGATTATAGGAGATTCAATACTAATTTTTATTAATACTAAATCATTATGAATGAGAATTTCGCTAAATTAGTCAGCTTTATCTAAGCTGCTTTTATTTAAAGTAACTTATATTGGGTTGCCAAATTCGTCGATATCTTGAAGTGTCTGCCATTTTAAAAGACAACATGGTGGATGAGGCTAACCAGTGAACTTGGTCGAGATCTTAGTAATGCCTGTGCACATGCTCATTCCCACCAGAATCGGTTGATATATACGAGTGCTGTCACAGGCAAAAAATAAGATTTTTCAAAATTTCACCATTAAAAAATCAAACTGCTATATCTGAGCTATTTTTTAAGATAAAGACGAAACAAAAATGCTCCGGAATCCTTATATAAATGTCAAATACTTAGAAAAAAAGTTTTTAAATTTCTAGTTTTTTTTGCATCTTACTTTAAATATATATATTTTTTCCATTTTGAAACAAGATGGCTGATAAAGCTGGCCAGCAAACTTGGGCTATATCATGGAATACGGTAGTATTGCGAGTGACGCAGCCTTAAGCCTAAAATCGTATCGTAGAATTCGTAGATGGCGGAACTCATATATACGGCTAACTCGACATCAAAGAAAACGCTAAAAGCCGCCTTTTAATATCTCCGCAGATATAGGTCCTATTATTCTGATTTTTCTAGAACAGTCTTATATCTGCAGTCTAATCGTATACTGAAATTTTTACATTTCTACGTGCAGTATATTTTGATATCTAAATAGCCATTTTTAAAGCGAAAGCGTTCGTACGGTATGTAAGAAGTTCCTAATTTTAAAATCTCGAAAACATTTCTAACGATTTTTTTAAAATTGATATATAATATAAATCTGATTAAGACGAGGTGAATAACACTTTTCTTTTTTCTGGGAAAACTCTAATTTTATTTTTAATTCACTTTTTTTTCCTCCGAAAATGATCTTATTAAAATTAATATATAATATAAATCTATGTTAGGTGAACCGAATAAGACCATGTGTGTTTCCACGAAGACTCTTATTCGTTTTATAATAAGCATGAAAAATCGGACTATATTTTTCCACCATTTATGGGAATTTCACCGAAGTTGCGTCTACTGTATTCATGCGCTTAATTTCTTCTGATCAACGTTTAGTACGAAGTTTACGATCCTTCCGTAGCTCAGTCGGTTAAGTGCGGGCATCGCAATACATAGGTCGCGAGGTCTGCCCTCTTTGAAGCAGTCAGCATTTTTTTAAAGCATATATATATAGATTTATTTTGTAAATGCAATATATTGCACCTCAGTGCATTATTTATAAGAAATATTTTAAATGAGTTGCATTAATTGCATTACTTTTATAAAAATCATTCATTTGATTTTGTAAGCTTTTCAATGCTGAAGTTTAAATCTAGAATTTTATTAACAAAAAATAATAAAATATAGAACCTAGATTAAAATTATTACTAGTGTTTTAAATGAATTGCATTACTAGCTTTTCAATGCTGAAGTTTAAATCTAGATTTTTATTAACAAAAAATAATAAAATATAGAACCTAGATTAAAATTATTACTAGTGTTTTAAATGAATTGCATTACTTTTATAAAAATCATTTCATACTTCAGTAAGATTTGTAAAGCTGAAAACTAATCAAGGGATAATGAAGTATAAAAAATTATTTTAAGTCTTTATTAACCAAAAATATAGAAGAATTTTTCATTATCGCTGAACTTTTATTGCATTTTAATAATTTGCGAATCATAACAAATAATATATATATACACTTTTTTGCGAAATAATTAATTTTTAAATAGTTAAAAATCACTTATCAGGCAGAAATTTTTTGTTAATTCACTAATTAGTCATTTGAAGACTACCGCTTAAGAGCTTAAGACGTTTATTTAAAAAACCACCTGGTAGACAAAATCTAGTGAATTTTGGAACGTCAATTCCGATTTAACGTGAACTAAAATTATGAATAATATTATAAAAAATGAGATATTGGGGTGGGAATGGATTAGTAATTAATTTTGTCTTTGCATTTTCTTATTCATAATTTTACTTTAAAAAAATGATGAGAATTCTAAAAAATATTTTTTTAGGTAACGAAATTAATGCAATAAAAACTGTTTAAAATCTAAGAACACAGGCTTTTGACGTTTATTTTAATAAATTTTCTGATAGGCAAAATCTAATGAATTTAGAAACGTCAATTTTGATTTAATGTGATATAAAATTAATAATAATAAAAGGTATTTTGAGAGGGGGGGGATAATAATTAATTTTATCATTAAATCTTATTATTCTTAATTTTTATATATATAAGAATACTTAACTCTAATGAAATTAATGCCAAAAAAAAAAAAAAAAATCCTAGCTCAAGATCTGGAATTTTAACTCTAAAGTAAATAAATGATGGAGAAATATAGTGCCTATTACTGAGTAAAACTGAAGTATTTTAGTACTTCAGAGTCAGTGTACACATTTTTCTCGAGTATATCAGTATCATTTAATAACATTTAATCTAGCATATTTCAGTATCATTTAATAACATTTAATCTAGCATATTTCAGTATCATTTAATAACATTTAATCTAGCATATTTTTTAAACATTTTTACTGTTAAAGATTTTTTTATTCAACTTCATCAAATTTGGTTCAACAGATGGCAGCAGCAGCAATCTAGACAGTTAATATTTTTATTCTTTCAGATTTTCAAGTAAGGATTTCCTCAATAAATATTGAATAAAAGTTGAGAAATCTCTTGAAATTAATAGTATTACTCATAAATGAAAACAGGAATAATCGAGAACTCTTTGGATTGCATACATGTTAATTTATTTTTAATAATCACTAATTTGAGTTTCACTGCTCTCGCACTGGCTGCCATATTGGAATTGGAAGGGTCAGAAAACGTCCCTAGATCACGCTCTCAGTTACTTCATTCGTTAACATAGGCTGAATTGGTGTTGCCGTGTCTAGTCTTTTTTCCTGTGTCTGAGCCCTAGATCACGCTCTCCGTTACTTCATTCGTTAACATAGGCTGAATTGGTGTTGCTGAGTCTAGTCTTCTTTCCTGTGTCTGATAGTTACATACATCAATAATTAAATGATTTTCTGCATGGTATCGCCATCTACTGGCTAAATTCAGCATTAACAATAAATGGGAAATGTATTCACAGAAAAAATTAAGTGAAATAAAACCTCAAATTAAATAATTCAGTTGGCTAACTAAATTATTAAACCGTTTCCTAGCATTAAAAATTTCAAGGTACAAAGTATAATTAAAATCTGTTTTTGAAGTATTTTACATTGCTTGTTGCAGGATTAGTTAAATACATCAATAATTAAATGCTTCTCTGCATGGTATCGCCATCTATTGCCCAAATTCAGCATTAACAATAAATGGGGGGGGGGGGGGGATATCACAATAAAACTTTCTTTTCAATAATGGGAGCAATAATAATGTATTTTATGCATTTTATACAGTTGTATCCAGTAAATCTAATATTCTACCACCCCAATACAACTATAGATTAAAAACTTACATGATGGGAAATTATTTCTTAAAAAATAAAAAATCAGTAATTTCCACATAAGTTTTATTTGAAAGTAATTTTTTGCTTACAATTTTATTGTATTTTTAATAAAAAGGTTTAAAGAGTAATATTTCTTTATATTTTTCTTAAGAAAGTAAACCTTTTACATAGTAAGTTTTAACAAAGCTTTTTATATCTGTGAAACAAACCATAACCCCCCCCCCCCACACACACACACACACATTTTGTATATTACTTCCATATCTTACTAAAAAGTTCTTAAAAAAATCAAATAGCACAGCACTCTTTACAATATAAGTATCAGGTATGCTTTTTTGAAGGGGGGGGGGGGGGAGGGAATTAAAGGTGAATGGAAATCACGATTATGAGTTCCTATCATTAGTCTCTAAAATTTTTTTTAATCTTTTTATTATTAACTTAAAAAAAGTAATGATATCAATTAAAAAAACCCTTAACGGGTTAAAAGTTTGTGACGCAGCGCTTTATCTTATTGCTATAAGAATTTTAAATGTGGAACTTAAAAAGAATGATATCAAATTTTAAGTGACGCTATATTATTTATTTTATCATTTTATTTTT
Organism: Maratus speciosus; assembly: GCA_963932465.1. Classification (NCBI taxonomy): domain Eukaryota; kingdom Metazoa; phylum Arthropoda; class Arachnida; order Araneae; family Salticidae; genus Maratus; species Maratus speciosus. The sequence continues at coordinate 15,583,091 of OZ010797.1, forward strand.
GTTTTATTTATAATTGCATGCGTAAGAATTATGTTAAATTTAAAAGGATGTATAAAAATTTATTCATTGATGCGTTATCATTCACATTTTTCATAAATTCAAACTATGAGTTTTAAAAGATATGATATCAAAATTTAAGTGACGCCTTGGTGTAGCCTTAAACAATGTTTTAAAATTCAATTTTAATTATTTTCGATTTGGCTAAATATATTTACACATCTAATCAAAACTTTTAATTTTCAATATACTGTTAAAAATACCACTTTCACTGAACCTGTACAATGCACTGTAATGTATTTATATGAATAAATTGATTTATCTTTTGTACCACGCTATCCAAAATCAAAAGTAAAATTTATGTAAGTGATTTCTTTGCATCATTGTATTCAAACTAAGCGAAATATATGCAAATGAATATTATGACGTAAAGAAATCACTTACATAAATTTTACTTTTGATTTTGGATAGCGTGGTACAAAAGATAAATCAATTTATTCATATAAATACATTACAGTGCATTGTACAGGTTCAGTGACAGTGGTATTTTTAACAGTATATTGAAAATTAAAAGTTTTGGTTAGATGTGTAAATATATTTAGCCAAATCGAAAATAATTAAAATTGAATTTTAAAACATTGTTTAAGGCTACACCAAGGCGTCACTTAAATTTTGATATCATATCTTTTAAAACTCATAGTTTGAATTTATGAAAAATGTGAATGATAACGCATCAATGAATAAAATTTTATACATCCTTTTAAATTTAACATAATTCTTACGCATGCAATTATAAATAAAACAAAAATAAAATGATAAAATAAATAATATAGCGTCACTTAAAATTTGATATCATTATTTTTAAGTTCCATATTTAAATTCTTATAGCAATAAGATAAAGCGCTGCGTCACAAACTTTTAACCCGTTAAGGGTTTTTTTAATTGAAACTATTTACATGCCTTCTTACATCGAAATAGGGTTAATAAATACGCATGTTATCGCGTGACAAATATCGGATCGTTTCAAAATGTCAACCATGCTAGAAATTCAAAGTGCTATAATTCAACCATTTTTTAAGATATAGACAAAATAAAAACTGCTCCGGAATCTTTGTATCAAGGTCAAACACATAAAAGAAATCTTTTTCATTTCCCAATTTCTTGGTACTTCATTTTAAATTTTAATTTTTTAAAATCTTTTTAAATGGCCGCCATTTTGAAACAAGATGGCGGATGAAGCTGGCGAACGAACTCGGTCGAGACATTGGTATGTACTATTTACACACCAAGGTACATCCAAATCGGTTCATAAATACGCCTGTTATCACGTGACAAAAATCAGGAAGTTTCAAAATGTCAGCCACGTTAGAAATTCAAAGTGCTATAACTCAGCCGTTTTTAAGATATAAACAAAACAAAAATTACTCCGGAATGTTTGTATCAAAGTCAAACACATAAGAAAAAAATATTTTTTAATTTTCAATTTTTTGGTACCACATTTCAAATTTTAAATTAAAAAAATTGTTTAAATATTTTAATATGAAAGGAGAAACATATATTTAGTTTAGTTTATTAGTTAAAATATGTCTTTCTTATTTTTCTTAGATTTTTTTAACGCTTTTATATTGAATTTCTTAATATTTTTTTATTCAATAAACGTTATTGTCTTTTAAAATCCTCTGTTATTCTGTACACAACCGCGCATAGTACTGTTTTGCTTTTAATGGTTATTTAACATTTATTTCAATATGCATTTAATTTTTTCAGACATTAATTCATTTATAATAAGTTCCAAGGATTTTCAGCTAAGAAACATTTTCATTGCCTTTAAGATGGGAATGGAAAGCTAAAATTTGAGGGCAAAATGGTGCAGTCAGGGGTGATTCTGTTCAGAATGTTTAAAAAATTTAAGGTATTTGGTTCCGAAAATTAAAAAAAAAATCGGTCATCAATCCGAAATCCGGCCATCGATTCGGGCATAAAGAATATCGTGAAATTCGATTAATGGTCTTCGAAAAAGATCAATTTCGTCAATCGTTTGCAGAAAAAAACGCAAATTTCGTCAGAGGATTGAAAAAAAACGCAAATTTAGTCAAAGAATCGCGAAGAAAACACGAATTTCGTCAAAGGATTGCACATTTCTTTGAAGGATCGCAGATAAAACGCGAATTTCTTCAAAGTTACGCGGAAAAAACATAAATTTCGCCAAAGGTTCGCGGAAAAACCCGCGAATTTCGTTAAAGGGCTGCAGAAAAACTGCATTTTTAGCACCGGGAGGAGATCTCCCCTTCCCTTTGTTCTGTAATTGTACATAAAATTTGCTGTGAATTTCAGAATTTTTTAAAACTCAGAATCACCCCTGAGTACAGTGCCCACATTTTCAAAATCCTATTCCAGAGAGTTTCACTGGTGGCAGCCTCCTGTCTAAGAAATTTCTGCAATTTAAAAAAAAAAAAAAAAACAACTAAGTTCGAGAAGCAATGCAGTGACCACTATGAAATTGAGACAACGGAAACTAAGAAATAAAAATTATTTAAATAACATAAAATTACAAAGATTACAATTTTATAATTTGTTGATATAAATTCTTTCATTGATATTTTGCCTGTTTGCCATGTATTGATATTTATAGTTCATTAAACATGTTAAAAATAATGTTCGAATTTTCTCTCTCCCCTGAACAATTAGTTGTACTGCATAGAAAATTTGGTAGGCAAAAACTCTCTTAACCCCTTGAAGGGCACCGGTATATATTATATACCACCTACGATTAATGAAATTTTACACCAGAAAAATTTTATTAAATTCTACTTTTCTAACTTTGGTGGAAAAAAGCCATAAAATTGCTTTTACTTATTTTGAAATAGAATTTTTCAAAAATTATTAGAATAATTGTGACATTTACATTAAAATCTTGTTATATTAAAGAAATAACACACTAAAAAAATATTGACACATTTAATATTTAGTGTGCATCCCCTTGTTAGGGTTCCGTACTTAAAAAGTAAAAATGGAACCATTATAAGATCACTCCTGTGCCTGTCTGTCTGTCTCAGCTATTTTACTCGTAAACTATGGAACGTGGAAAGTTCAAATTCGGGGAAGTAATAAAGACCATTGACCCACATATTTTTAGATTAATAAACATTCATAAATATATTTAGTAAAAATGTAGAGGGGCTAATTATGCTACTTGAAAAAAAAAATCTTTTCTTTGTATATCATGTGGGGTATCCTGTGAAAGCTTTCGTAACGCTGAACTCAAAAATACATTCCTTTTAATTTTAGGTATTATATTTTCAAAGATATTGTCGAAAATGTAGCGCAAAATTATGTCCCCTCCCCACCTAATTCTGAATCTACTGAAACTAAAATTATGAAAAAAATAGAGGTAGTAGACGTTAATATAAACCTTGCCGGAAAATTATAGCGATTAACCTAGGTCACATAGTTTTTGAGAAATGAGCATTTTTCTGTTATACACAAATTTCGATTTACAGGCTTTCAGAAAAATTGTTGAGCATCGGCGGATATACTTATCCTTGCAGAGGTATAAAAGAATTGTTGATAATAATTTTCGAAAAAAATCATGGGTAATTAGCCGAGATATTAACCTTTAAAGATACGGCCAGTTTGGACATACAAAAGGCCAGGGGCGGCGTACTTTATGCCTAGTTAACAACTTTTAATGATATATATGTGTAATGTAATGTCCAGTAACAACATAAAAGCAATAAACGTCAAATTGCTCAATACATACTAATTTAAGGGGTCTCGGGAACCTAAAAAATGAAAAAAAAAAGACCATTTTCAACACTTAATGTCTTAAAATGTATATGAATTTAAAACACAATTTTAATTGGGATGAAAGATATAAGTATGTTCTTTCATTTCATGCATTTAAAAAATTGCAAGATACAGAATTAGTATTTATAGGAGGCTCGAAACTGTTAGACATTTGTCGAACAAAAAATTGGCATAACTGTTTACGTTCAGGATTACAAAATAAATATTGCAACTAGAATGAAAATGTTGGTGCTTACTTATATTTCAGATTGTAACAATTTCCCTGAACTTAAATAAATTTGTATTTAAAGTACAGGGTGATTATAATTAAAGTTTAACTTTCAAAATGCTGTAAAAAAAGAACACTGGTCAGAATGACTTCAAATTTGAAATGAATATATTGGAAGAAGGGGGAAACTGTATGGCATAAGAAAAAAAAAGTTCCAAAGTGCCTCAATAGATGGCGCTGTAAGCGGTATAACGAAAGTGGATTCGGCGTCAAGTGACATTTTAATCGAAATACGACGGTTTTGTCATGAGTTGCACAGTAAACCAACCGTATTGTTCAATGTGCATGAGTGTTCCGGTTGTTTTACGGGAAAAAATGACTTCCAAATCAGTCAACAGTTGTGGTACTGTTAGTGGAAAGTCCATCCACCACGGCAGGGTCGTACCACATTGGATGGGAAAAATCGGTTTTTAATTGTCCTTGGGCCAAAAAGCACATAATGATTCTTTTTTTAATTGTCCTTTGGCCAAAAACCGCATAAAACGCACAAAATGATTCGGTTTTTAATTGTTCTTGTGCCAAAAAACGTATAAAAATCACTTAAGGATTCGGCTTTTAATTGTCCTTGGGCCAAAAACCGCATAAAAAGCGAATAATGATTCTGTTTTTAATTATTGCTAGACATGCGATGAGACAACCGATAACGATTATCTGTTTCAACTTGCGGCGAACAATGGTGGACAGCATATGGAACCTGTCTGCCGCATGTCTAGCAATAATTAAAAACAGAATCATTATTCGCTTTTTATGCGGTTTTTGGCCCAAGGACAATTAAAAACCGATTTTTCCCATCCAATGTGGTACGAACTTGCCGTGGTGGATGGACTTTCCACTAACAGTACCACAACTGTTGACTGATTTGGAAGTCATTTTTTCCATAAAACAACCGAAACACTCATGCACATTGAACAATATGGTTGGTCTACTGTGCAACTCATGACAAAACCATCGTATTTCGATTAAAAATGTCACTTGACGCCGAATCCACTTTTGTTATACCGCTTACAGCGCCATCTATTGAGACACTTTGGAACTTTTTTTTACTTATGCCATACCGTTTCCCCCTTCTTCTAGTATATTCATTTCAAATTTGAAGTCATTCTGACCAGTGGTTCTTTTTTTACAGGATTTTGAAAGTTAAACTTTAATTATAATCACCCTGTATTTTTATATTTTTAATGCAATGTTGCATTTAGCTAATACAAAATTTTGAAAATTCCAACAGTAAAATCATCTAAAAAAATATTTTTTTGAACAATAAAAAGGAAATTTTAGGTTCAGTTTATACAGACTAACATGAAAAATATGTTTTGAAAATTTCATGAAAAAATATTCAGAAGTTTTTGAGGTATCCTGCGCGTTATGCCCAAAAAACGCCATTTCGAGAAAAATGGCTTCAAATATTCGGAAACTCCCCTTCAGTTATTGAGCGGGTATAATTCTAAAAGCCATAACTTTTGTTCTAATGGGAGTTTCAAGGAAACAATTATAACAAAATATTCATAAAAGATAGGAGTTTAACATCTAAAAAAATTAAAATTTCTTAAATTTTGAAGCTTTAAGAGTCCTACGACCACTTAACCCTTTTTGGCGCGAAGTTAATTCTATTTATAAACTTATGAAATAATGAACTGACACCAGAATTTATGAACGAATTTATTAGAAAATGCGAACTTCCATATTTTAACGTACATGATAAAAGGAAAATTTTAATTAAATATTCTTGGTGCCGTTTGTCTGTTTTGGAATTAAAATTAGGTGTCCCTTTTTTAAGAGCACTGCACTCCGAAGGTTTAATTACAATGAATCGCATAAATACTGTGGGATTCGCAATAGTTTCTATTGAGTGTATCTCTCAATACGAGCCTCTCAATCGCCTCGAGTGACTTCAAAAGTTAATTAAAAACCTATCTGGAAAAACGCGGCACTGACCAAGGCGGTGTTGCAACTTTGAGACCTCCTTTCGAAGCGCGCTTTCGATTGCACTTAGCACAATGCCAAATTTAAACTTTGGACAAAGGTTTTGTTTGAGCTACACTGTAGAAATAAAGGTTCTTACTAAGCTGAATTTAGTTTTATGAAATGCCAAATGGAGTTTAACTATGCACTGCTTTTATTGTCAATACCGAATTAAGTTCATCGTAAACAGATTAGGATAATATTAAAAAAAGAGTTATACGAATAGCTATATTTGATGGTTCCATATCTCTTTGAACTTTCATGGAATAATATTTACACTTTTCTAATATATACAGTTATACCCAACCCTACGTTGTATAGTTTTTTACAAAGTCTTAGTATTCTTTTGGCAACGTTTTTTTTTATTTTTTATAATACAATTACAAATTCATATATTTATTCTACGGAACCCTCTGTGCGTGAGTAATACTCGCACTTGACCGTTTATTTTTTATTAAAGATTCGATACGTCTTGTCATACTTTGTATGAGTTTTTGGCAATTACTTTGTATTTCATTGTCATGATGCCAAAATTAGGTGGGTTTTTCTATCAGAACATTCTTGTTTGTGATGTTGCATTTCTTTAATTTTTAATTAAAGAAAACACTTCCATGGCCTGGAAACAGTCCAGATATGAACCCCATAGAGAACCTTTGGGCCATTTTAAAGAAAAAAATAAAGAAATGCAACATCACAAACAAGACTGGTGTGATAGAAAGGGTCATTCAAATTTAGCATCATGACGACGAAATACAAATTAAATGCCAAAAACTCATACAAAGTATGCTAAGACAAGTATGCCATCATTTCTTTAATAAACAACAAGGGGGTGTACACTAAATATTAAATGTATCAATATTTTTTAAATATTTCTTTAATATAACAAGTTTTTAATGTAAATTTCACAATTATTCTAATAATTTTCACACGTCTGTAAGTTCGAGAAGCAATGCAGTGAACACTATGAAATTGAGACAACAGAAACTAAGAAACTAGAAAACAGGAATTCTGCTTTTTTAGAATTTAGAGTCGCCCCCGATGAAAAAATATATATGTATATATAAATAGTACAAAACATATTTCAATTTTAAGACTTACAGCACACGCTTTTATTTTATGTAAAATGACGTCATTCGCACCCGCTTAAGAATTCCATATTTACGATCCACTCTTAAAAATCTACAGTAAAGTAGGCATAGGACGTCACTATCGCGAAATAATGCACAATTGACGCAAAAAGATGCCGTCAAAAAGAAACTCGATCAAAAAAAAAAAAAAAAACTGTCTAATGATTTATAGGCCTTCATTGTTTTTAACATTAATATAAGATACTTAAAATTAAATATAGTTTATAATAGTTCTATGTTTTAACAGAAATCCTTCGTTTATATTTTTTCAAAATAGCACGTATTTTAATTACATTTTCTTTCGGTTATTATGGAAAAATGGCAACAAAAATATATAATTAATATTTTACAACTATTTTTCCTTTACTTTCTACAGAAATGGAGTACTTCCGTTGCCAATATTTAGCAAATGGCTCCAAAAACTACAAAAAATTAATATTTCTAAAAGAAATGGAGATGCAGTTTTACAAAAAATTGCATTTAAAAGTACCTTTTTTTTCCAATACGACGGTATAAAAGTTGAAAATGTGCGATGCTTAGAAGGTAAAAAAAATGCTATAGGGTATTTAATCGTACTGCTTCGTTTTACGGCTGGCTTCTGTAAGGTAATGTTATTTTTTGAAGCCGACACAAAATAAGCTGGGAGAAAGGAATAGCATACCGCACCGGGGGCTAATAAAAATTATTTAAATCACATAAAATTAAAAAGATTACAATTTTATAAATTGTTGATATGAATTCTTTCATTGATATTTTGCTTGCTTGCCATGTATTGATACTTATAGTTCATTAAACATGTTAAAAATAATGTTCGAATTTTCTCTCTCTCCTGAACAGTTAGTTGTATTGCATAGAAAAGTTGGTAGGCAAAAGGTCTCTTAGCAGCACATGGATTTCAAGCCCTGCAAATAATAGAATTGTTTAATCCTTAAGAACATTCGCAATGCATTGTGCGTAATGCTTGGTGAAAAGCAGCTGTAAATTTGAGAATTATCATTTGTTAATACCTTCATCTTATTTAGCCCTTTCACTATAACCCTTCAGTGTTAACCATTTATCTACTGACGGTACTTATGAGTATCATTAAAATAACTTGTTATAAAATTCATTTAATACATCGATTAGTTGTAATACAGTTTAGAATGAGTTATAGATACATTACTTTATCTCGTCCCAAAAACTTTATTGATTACACAGAACAAAAATATTTTTAAAAGGATAATTTCTTTTGACTTTGCAACTTTTCAGCTTTCTTGGCGTTCGGCGGAGAGGGGGAATTTTTCTATTGTAAGAACATTATATTTGTACATTTCCGAATTCTACAAAATACTAAGAAAATTATTTAAAATAATAAAATTGGGTGGGGTTATAAATATCGCACAAAATCCCTATAAATTCAAATTTAATTAATCCTTCTAAATCCTTCAATCCTTCTAAAATCCTTTTAAAAATTATTAAATGATTATGTAAATTTTCTAATGTAGTTTCAACAATTCACGAAAAATGCTTTTGAAGATAAAATTTTCACGAATTCACAATTCAATACATAATGTTTAAAGCTAAGTACATAATGTCAGCACAATGTTTAGAGTTTAAATGCTCAATTATTTTACACTGTCTTTCATTATTATAACTTAAAACCCAGTACTAATACAGATAATAGATTAATCCAGCTTTACATGCAAAGTAGATATGAAAATATCACAGTACATCTGTAAGAGTAGTCATTAATTGCTCAAAAAGTACGATTGACATATTGTCTTTTTACCATTTTAGATTTACTTGTTTTTGTTTCAGATTTGTAATTTTACAAATTGTCAATCACATTTTTTATAGTATTTTGTCTTATTATTTCTAATCAAATTAGTGTTTTTCAATTTTATGCTTATTGCTTTTATACTACTACACTTTCCTTTGCATTAATCATGAATATAATTTAACCATTTATTCATAAATATAAGTTTTACAATAAAACCTCCCTAAAGCGGTCACGTTCCGTTCCAATAAAAATGGGTCGCTCCGAGAGGTGCTCTCTTAATGGAGGTCATGTTTAAATCTAGATTTAATTTTTCAAAAAAGGTAACCATTAATGTTACTAACATTTATTTTTCACATTAGGAAAATACATAAAAATTTAAGCATCAAAACAAAAGTTAATTACGTAAGTGAATTACTGCAGTGTTTAAAAAATAAATACATTGACGTTTGCTTTGATTTTACGGTTTTATATATATAACTTTTATTTCCATGTCCTTTTGAAGTTCAGTAAATAAATTATTTTTTTTAGGAGGGGGAGGACGGGAACAAATAATGACGATTTCATTAATTTATCTATTTCTTTGAGAGTTTCCTGACAGAAAAGGGCAGAGAAGTTTATTGACAGTCATTCTTAATTTGTCATCAGAGTTAAATTCGTTGCCTAAAAGACACAAAGGGGTTTAAACACTGAAAAGTTACCGGAATAACAATTTAAGAAACTAAAATTAGTTTAGAAGTTTGATGAATAATGCACTCTCCGGAATTATTTTTCTAATAAATCCTTCTTCAAGCGACCAGGAAAAAACGGAATCTGTTTCATTTTCTTTAAATAAATGGGTCGCTTATGGAGGGAGTTCAACTGGGTTGGTTTCTGAATGGAGATAAAATTAGTATTGAGCCTATGGGAATAAATTGCGTTCCATGAAAAAATGATGTCGCATAGGGAGGTTTTATTGTATGATTTAAAACTGTGTTGGATTACAAAAAACGTTGTTGATGCTCTTTAGCTGCTACAAACCATTCATGTTCTTGAAAAGTAACATATAAACAATTAGTTTCAACAAATATTTCTTATTTTCATTTTGTGGCTGTTTAAATTATTCTATTCCATGAAAAATTGTAGATAAAAATATATATTTTTTTTTCAACATTTTAGATCAAAAGTTGTACTTTTTTGTGGAAAGTTTCAACAGAATATCTTTTTATGCAGACAATTTATCTTCTATGAAAATAAATATTTTCTCTAAAGAAAAATGTCAGTGCCTCATACTTACTCTCAAGCAACAAAAAAGACTTTTTTTTGTGAAATATGTTCTAAAGGATTTTCACAAAGTAGTAATTTGAAAACACACCTGTGCAAACATACAAAGGAAACACCTTTTATTTGTGCAATTAGTTCCAAAGAATTTTCAGAAAATTGTAAGCTAAAAACGCATTTGCGTACACATACAAAGGAAAAACTTTTTGTTTGTGAAATATGTTTCAAAGGATTTTCAAGGAGGTACAATCTAAAAAAACATTTGCGTACCCATACAAAGGAAAAATCTTTTGCTTGTGATATATGTTCCAAAGGATTTTCCGAAAAGGGTGATTTAAACAGACATTTGCGCACCCATACAAAGGAAAAACCTTTTGTTTGTGAAATATGTTCCAAAGGATTTTCAGAAAGTGGTACTCTAAGCAGACATTTGCGCACTCATGGAAAGGAAAAACCTTTTGTTTGTGAAATATGTTCCAAAGGGTTTTCACGATGTAGTAATTTGAAAACACACCTATGCACAAATACAAAGGATACACCTTTTGTGTGTGTTATTTGTTCCAAAGAATTTTCAATGAGGCACAAGCTAAAAATACATTTGCGTACCCATACAAATGAAAAACCTTTTGCTTGTGATATATGTTCCAAAGGGTTTTCACGAAGTGATGGACTGAAAAAACACTTGTTCACCCATACAAAGGAAAAATCTATTGTTTGTGCAATTTGTGCCAAAGAATTTTCAGAAATTTGTAAGCTAAAAATGCATTTGGATATACATGCAAATATAAAGGAAAAACCTTTTGCTTGTGATATATGTTCCAAAGGATTTTCTCAAAAAAATGATCTGAATAGACACTTGCGTATCCATACAAAGGAAAAACCTTTTGTTTGTGAAATATGTTCCAAAGGGTTTACACGAAGTGATGTACTGAAAAGACACTTGCGCATCCATACAAAGGAAAAACCTTTTATTTGTGAAATTTGTTCCAAAGAATTTTCAGAAAATGGTTATCTAAGAAGACATTTGCGCACCCATACAAAGGAAAAACCTTTTGTTTGTAAAAAATGTTCCAAATGTTTTTCACAAAGATGTCATCTGAAAAGACACATGTGTATCCAAAGAAAGAAAAAACCTTTTGTTTAAGAAATATTTGCCAAAGGATTTATACAAAATGATGATCTGAAAAAACATTTGCGTATCCATACAAGGGAAAAAACTTGTTTGTGAAATACTATTTTCCAAATGATTTTCAGAAAATGGTAATCTAAGCCGACATTTGCGCACCCATACAAAGGAAAAACCTTTTGTTTGTGAAAAATGTTCCAAAGGTTTTTCACATAGCGGTAATCTGAAAAGACACAAGTGTATCCATTCAAAGAAAAAACCTTTTGTTTAAGAAATATTTTCCAAAGGGTTTATACAAAGTGATGATATGAAAAAACCCTTGCGAATCCATACAAAGGAAAAAACTTTTTTTGTGTGAAATACTATGTTCCAAAGGTTTTCGCAAAATGGTGATCTGAACAAACACTTGCATATGCATTGAAAAGGAAATCTTTTTACTTGTGTAATATGTTCCAAAAGGTTTTCAGAAAGTGGTAATCAGAAAAATCCCTTACACATCCGTGCAAAGCAAAAATCTGTTTGTGAAATGTAATCCAAGGATTTTCACTAAGAGTTATAAAAAAACGACGTGCATACCCTTAAAAAATCCTTTTGCGTTTAAAAATAAGTTCAAAACGATTTTCATTTAGTGACATTTTAAGAAATTACGCATAGACACCTCTTGTTTGTGTTGTTTGCTGTAATGAATTTTCAGAAAGTGGACATCTAAAACAATTTTATGTTCACATATATTTTTTTTTTATTTGTGATTGGTATTCTAGAGGATTTTCTTAAAATTTTACAGTAGACCCCCTTAAATTCACGAATGCCCAAAATAGGCATATCATTTCAAATGTAATCAGTGAAACTTAGTTGCACGAACAAAATTTATGATAGCGGTGAAATTAGCGGCAATCGAAATTATTTTTTTCGTACCAAAATTTTTGTTAATCATTCGCTTTTGGCCATCACAGCTGATTGATTAATTAATAAAGTTACACTACTTATTATTTTGATATAAATTAGCGTATCTATAGCAAAAATTAGCAATATTTTCAAGTGTAAATTGTAACTGAATTGTTTGTTTATTACTCTTGTGTTTGTTTATTACTCTTGTGTTTGTTTATTACTCTTGTGTTTGTTTTTCTGTGTTTCAATATTTATTTTTCTATAATTACATATATGCATTTTAATATGTAATTCTAATTAATATAACCAAACTCAAGCTATTTATTGAAGATGCTGTGAATTTATTTCAAATAAATACAACATAGCTCTAATATCAGTGACGATCGCGAAATTTTTTGAAGACAAATTTTTAATTAATCAAGCTTTTTTATTTAACACTTTCCAAAAAAGTTGAAAAGTGTTAATGACTTCGGTTTGTCTGTCCATGATCTAACTCTTGTAAATATGCTCAGATCGTTCTGAAAATTTTGGATGTTAGTGACCTCTACCATAGCACGTTCCCTATATCAAATGAAGTTTGTATCATGTTTAGTTCATTTACAGGGACAGTCAAAAGTTTTCCGTTACATTACGGCCAATGGGAAAAAATCGTTTCAAATGATTTTTAATGCTGTTGCACTGTTTCAAACACAGTAAAATTGATATTCATTTATGAAGTCCATTAATATATGCATTCTGTTGAATATGTGTGCAAAGAATAATTATTTTTCATTTACAGGGCCACACAAAAGAATTCCGTTCATAATGGTATAGGAGGAATTATTTGCGGTGTATTTGAAAAGATTTCAGATACTATATTGTATCCGAATCACTGTATATTAGTAATGATTTCTCGAAATGCATTTCTTATTATGATATGCGCTTTTTTCACTATATTTATGCATACTATAATGTGCGTATAAATGTTATAGTTCATATACAGGGCTACAGAAATGAATTCTTAAAGGTTACTGAGTATGAGCGAGCATAAAATGCTTAAAGGTGGGTTTTAAAGGAATTATGCATTTTTACGCTGAACTGAATTTAGTTTACTAAGAAATATTTGTAGAATATAGGTAAAATGATATTCAGGGCCACGCAAAGAGTTGGATACATGGCCGTCTATGGGTGATAATGTCTGGAAATGTAATTTCAGTAATTTTAAGAGTGTTTTAGCTTTAATTAAATTTTAGCTAAATAGTGGCATGTAATAAAGGTACTAGGTAAACTACAAGGCTGTACAAAAGTATTCAAGTATGTTTCCATTTTTAGTATAAATTGCTGAAAGATGGATTTCAACCTGTTATGCATTTTCTTGCTAAACTAAATTTTCCCATTATATAGTATATATATCAACCTACAAATCAAATAGAGGGCTTTTCAAAAGAATTTGAATACATATTTGTCTATGGACGGTAACTGCTGAAATCAGTTTTTCAAATGTTTTATGCGTTTTATAAAATGTTTACTTAGTTATCTTATTTACCTTATTTCCCTAATTAACGAAGTTTGTTAAAGCATTCAGGAAGTGTTGGAAAGTGTTTCATAATCTATGCTTAACGCGTGATTTTTGTTTCTTGTTGTATAATAAATCTGGATAAACACGGCATAAAATTTCATTATGTTACGATTATTGTGCAAGATATTTTCTTATCTAAGATTTACAAAAAAAAAAAAAAAAAAAAACAGCACAACAATAGCTTTCACACAATATCTGCAACTACACTGTAAATAGTGACAGCTGTTTCTAAATCTACGAAAATGTACAATAATCATGAACGCAAAGATATTATAACGTGTTCCGAATCATCCGATATTTCGAAAAGTGTTTCTTTATCTTTAGAAACTTCAGAAAACAATTTATTTTCGAAATTTAAAGAAGTTACAAAAATTAATTTTTCGAGCTGCCCGTAATTTTTGGAAACGTTTCCTAGTAGCTTTTACAATGCATTCATCAGTTTTTTGTACCCGGAAAATGGGTTTTTCGGATTCTATCAATAAGGAAAGGGCAGCTGACGTCACTGTTAGTCGAACAACTGTGGATCAGCAAGAAAAACTTGTGCGTTCCTTATGACTCCTACTGTACACATGAGCTCTGGAAATTTGATTGGTGTACGTTTAACTGGTCTATGATACGATTGGCCTACATCGCCAAGACGATTCCTGCAATGATCGCAATGACAAAAATGTAGTGGTATATTGGTTGACGCATAGATTAAGGACCGAGATGGGACATTTAAGGCAAAATCTGTAATGGCAGCAGTATTAGCGTCACTACCGACAAGGGGGAAGAATTAACAAGCCTCCGAAATTTACCTATGTTGAAGAAATATGTTTACGCTCTATGTCTTGAATATCTATCCTTTCCTAAACGAAGCAGAGTGGCAGACAATATTGTATTTATGTTTGATTTATTTAACTGTTTTTTTTTTTTATCGTACTTGTAACATTCATCTTTTACGTAAAAAAATGATAATTAGAGTAATAATATATAAGAAAATCCCTAGAAAATTCTGTTAAGAACGTAAATATGTAAGTTTATGAGATTAAATCGTAAAAAATCAAATTCAGGTATTGTGTCAATTTATTCAATTCATATCGAATAAAATTTTAATGAGTGTAACGTCAGTACCTCTATTTATTTTTAATTTTTAGATTTATATAATTATAAAAATTTGTCGAAATGAATTTTTCCCCATCTGTAATTTTATTATTATTTCTTATATGTTAATATTATAAATATTACTGAATTGATTGTACGTTATTTACATTAAAACAATATTTTTATTTTATCTGTAAGAAAGTGAAAATGCGTAAATTTTAAAAGATTATTGTAACGATTGTTTAATACGTTAAACTTCATAAATTAATAAAACATCGGCTATAAAAAATTTCTTACCGAATGGGAATATTTATGAAATTTTCTTGGATTTGTAGAGTGCAATACTTCGTATATTTTTATATTACACCATTACATATGAAGCTTTAAATCCAATTTTATCATATTTACTTCATATAGACCCCTTGCATTGACGTCATGTTGCTATTAGCAACGACTGATACTATAGCTTCTGGAGCACAGAAGTCCCCGTTTGCCGTTAAAAGCACGTGTTATCTTTCTCTTTAATTTAGAGCTTTTTTATTTTTATTATTATAGTGCAAATAAGTCTAAAAAAATCAAATGGAGAGCACCATATTCGTCTTATATTTGGGCGCCATCTGAAGCGATTTCAGACATGTGACGTCATGTGCAACCCGTCTATATAGCATTCAAGACGAAATTTTTACTCTGTTTTTCGTTGCACTTAAATCGTTCACTCATCATGTAAAAAAGAAAAAAAAAAAAAAAAAAAAAAAAAAGCATATATCCGTGCATGAACATAGAATCTATTTATATAAAATCCAAGTCTCTGTGTGTCCCTCACGATTCCGGTAGGACCACCTCATTGAAATGAGTAATTGTTGAAAAATACTAATGCACGGTTACCATAGTAGCGCCAAATGTTGGTCAACTTGGAAATAGCTGGCTGATTTGGTGAAATTCCCATTTAAAACTATTAATCTTTCATAAAGGAGGTCACCAAAATTTAATTTAAACTCCGCTCTTTTAAGATATTTTTTCAAAATCTATGGGTGAGAATTTAAAGTACATCTTTACATCTTCCTCCCGATGCTACTAATAAAATAACCGCCAATAGACGGCGGTGTACTGTATGAGCTCCTAACTGTGTGATTTTAATGTGCTTTAGGTACTTTTCCAGTATAGGTGCGTTGGCGAAAAAGGAAATTTGGCAACATTTTCCGGGAACCTATTCACTGCTTCATTTTATATACACACGCATTTTTTTTTTTTCGATATTTATATGATTTATTTATACGATTAAAAAAGCCGTTTCTCTAATTTTATACAGAAACAGATGTAATTTGTACATAAAAACATGAATAATATACATATAAAATAAACATATAAAAAAAACGCTCAACAAGTTTGTTTTCATAGCTGTTTATATGATCTGACAACAAATCTCAATATTTTTCCGTTATACGGACACCATGCCAAAATGTATGCGGTACTTTTTCGTTATACGGACAGCATTGTCGCCAAGTGCAATAGTTGGCGCAAAATGAAAATCACGTGAATTGAAACATTTGAAAAATAAAAGAAAAAACATTCTCGATAGTAAAGTGGGCATTTTAAAAATATAACATTTGAAAATTACAAACTTTTACGAACTATTTTATTAAATCACAAATATATACTTAAAATAAGTGAACAAATAACTGTTATACAATAAAGTAATAAAATAAAAAATCATATTAAACTGCTGCCATAAAATTATAAATATCTTTCAGCATTGCAGTAAACATTTCATTTTTTTAACGAAGGCGTCGCCACATAAAATCTATGCGATACGACTCTAAATGATGACGAACAGCTCCCCGATGTCTTTTGTTGCGCCATTTTGCGATGCCCCATATTCTCTGAACATTTGGAGTATGACATCCAGTATTAGGGTCGACAAAATTGTATTTGTGAATTACTGTGAAATGATCATAACCAGCACTTAGCAGTTCATCTGTTTTATATCCTTTCCGGCAATCTGTATAAATAATACAAGACTTTCATCTACTTCTATAATTTTATTAGGTCCCGATTTTTCTATTTGGTCGTGAACATAAAGATTTGCACAAACTTCTCTCGAATAACTATTCCATTCCACTGTTGTGTTGTGGTTCATATCAAGTTGCAGCTCCAAAACTCAATCGATGTCAACTCTTTGCATGATAAATATATAAACCTCAAAGCTTTAAAAAAAAGTCACCGCGTTCCTTTAAACCAAGTTTTTTGTTGTATTCCTACGGTTTCTTCGCATGATCGTAAGCTACAACTCAATTTCGGATTTCCAGAACTCATCCATAATTTCATTTCATGATTTTTTGAACACAATCTTTTATTATGCAGAATTCCAAATTCTGAAACAGTTTTATTACAACTTTCTCATCATCTGGTAATTGCCAAATGATAAAATCTATCTCAGCATCAGCAGTAAAAGTAAACTACAACTTTATAAAAAAAAAAGCATTTTTAATTCGATTAATAGCAGATTAAAAAGCTTTCCAAGGTTAAGGTTAAACAATAATCATTCATGTGATTCACGTTTCATAAATAACAAATCACAATGTTTCGCATGGTTTACAATAAAACTCTACGATCAGGGTTGAAGTAATTGGCGCATTAGCATACATTTTGGCATGCTGTCCGTATAACGGAAAACGTATGCTAATGCGCCAATTATTTCAAAATGCTAAAAGATATTTGTAATTTTATGCCAGCAGTTTAATATGAGTTTTATTTTATTGCTTTATTTTATAACAGTTATTTGTTCAATTATTTTAAGTATATATTTGTGATTTAATGAAATAGTTCGTAAAAGTCTGGAATTTTCAAATGTTATATTTTTTAAATGCTCACTTTAGTACGACAATATTTTTTCTTTTATTTTTCAAATGCCTCCTCAATTCACGTGATTTTCATTTTGCGCAAACTATTACGCTTGGCGACAATGGTATCCGCATAACGGAAAAGTACCCAAATCTCACTTTCTGATGCCCAAATTACACCAAACTTTTTTTTTAAAACGCCAAAGCCCCTACAGTGGAAAAGTATCAAACTGTCTATTATTTTGCGCTATCTGTGTTATAGTTTATACTACATGCAAGGTGAGTGGAGCGAAGAGTTTAAACATTAAATATTGAAGTTTCGGCACAGATGTCATATACACGACGGGTACTTAACTATCGCCAATGTGTCGTTATTTTACTTTATATGGTAACCCGGATGTTGTTATTTATGCTGTTGATGTTTTTGCCAAATTGGCGTCGGAAAAAATTACTCGGCACAGATGTCATATTCGCCCCATATTGGCGCGATTTTTTTCTGACGCCAATGTCATATACGCAATGGGTACTTAGCTGGCGCCAAAGTGTCGTTATTTTGCTTGATGTGGTAACCCGGATTATGTTGTTTATGCTGTTGATGTTTTCACCAAATTGGCAACCGAAAAAAAATCGCGCCAATATGGGGCGAATATGACATTTGTGCCAATCGCTCCAATATGGGGTATATATGACAACTGTGCCAAAGTTTCTATAAAGCAGTATAAGACTAAAAATTAAGAATAAAATAAATGCAAAATAAGAATAAAGAAGAAAGAAAAATCATGCGTTAAGCATAGAATATGAAACACTTTCCAACACATCCTGAATGCTTTAACAAAACTCCATTATTTAGGGAAATAAGGTAAATAAGTAAACATTTTAGAAAACGCATAAATTTTTTTAAAAATTGATTTTAGCAGTTACCGTCCATAGCCCATAGTACCATTATTACATGCCACTATTTAGCTAAAATTTAATTTAAACTACTTTTAAAGCTGCTGAAATCATATTTCCAGATATTATCATCCATAGACGGTTATGTATCCAATTCTTTGCGTGACCCTGTATATCATTTTATCTATATTCTACAAACATTTCTTAGTAATCTAAATGCAGTTCAGCTTAAAACTGCATAACTCCTTTAAAAACCGCCTTTAAGCAATTTATTCTCATACTCAGTAACCCTTACGAATTCTTTTGTGTAGCCCTGCATATGAACTGTAGCATTTATACACACGGTATAGTATGCATAAATGTAGTGAAACATAAAAGCGCATATCATAATTAAAAATGCATTTTTAGCAATCATTGCTTATGTACGTACAATACTTCGGCTTTTTAGCGCAAATACTTTTTAGCGCCATAGGTATCCCGGTTCATATCTTAAATCTGTGCCGTAATTTGTATATAAAAAAATATTATATATATTTAGAAACGATTTTTTTGTGTATATAAGTGCATATATAAACAAAAATAAAAGTTCATTAGATTTGTTTTCATAGCTGTATATTTTGGCAACATATCTCACTTTCTGATGCCCGAATTACGCCAAGCTTTTTTTAAAAATGCGCTATAATGGAAAAGTACCTAAATAAATAATTAACAGAAATAACCAATTATACAAACTAAAACTTTTTATTTCGAGATCAAAGCTTTGCTTTTAATTTCGATTAAAAATACATATATCCTTGGATAACTTTAGTTGAAATTAGGTTCACGGCTTAATATCTCATTCCATAAACCTAAACAAACACAAGTGATTCATTCATCATGAACCGTAAAAAATATTAAACCATTGAGGTAATCCTTCACAAAGTAAGTTCTCCAACAATCAATGGACAAAATTCTAATGACGTCATAGTAGGTAAAAGGGTGGCGGTATCATTTGTTTATGGTTTGAAATCACAAAGATTTAATTTCGCAATGTCTCTTAGTTACATTATTTTATTGTCATATTTATGAGATCAGAACAAAAGCATATTTTTTCATTATTTAGTTATTAAAGACGGAAAAAAATTATAAATGTGCATGATTTGAAAAATTTAATAATTTTCTTTCTTAATACTAAAAAATAACATCGGGGAGTAACAGCGAGTTTAAGTTAAATAAGTTTAGTTGTTTAATTCTGTTGTAATATTCAAAATAACTGTATTTATTAGATTTCAGTAAACAACATCAGGGCCCAATTAAACTTTGAAGTTAGAGGAATTACAATGTCATTTCAGGACCTTTCTTTTAGAGAAGCTTTCCTAAATTCCACATATACATGGAAACTCTTCAGTGTTAGAAATATTATTCCCAGGACTGGCATAACATGAGAACG
This sequence comes from Maratus speciosus, assembly GCA_963932465.1. Taxonomy (NCBI): domain Eukaryota; kingdom Metazoa; phylum Arthropoda; class Arachnida; order Araneae; family Salticidae; genus Maratus; species Maratus speciosus. The sequence goes on from OZ010797.1 coordinate 15,603,080, forward strand.
GCCTGCAATTTTACACAAGTTTTTGAAAACTACTTTATATCAGAAATTTTACTAAAAACTGATTACTTTTTTGTTATAGAGAGAGGCCCACACTATTAGAATTATGACAAGTTGTAGCCAATTTTGCCAAAGTCGTAACCAAGATCGTGAAGCACACACATATAATACCATATAATACCATTTCATGAAATCGTATACGATAATTTAATAGTTTTTACCTTACTTCAAGTGTGTAATTTATTTATTTTTAAGGCTTAACAATCTAAATTGTCCAATATATGAATTTAAAAAAAAACGTAAACAAAGACTGAATAGACATGACCGCAAAAATCCTCAAATCTCCAGAACACTTGGAACCAAACTGTGCAGATTAGTGGTCTTCTACTGTACACAGTTTTTCATAAATGTGTTTCGTTCTTAAAATGTGTTATTTTCATCTATCACTGCGGAACGATTCTTGCACATCAGTTGTATATATCTTTATATCTAAATTTCCGTCATTTTTGACGGGCTACCTTTCTAGTAGATATATAAAATAGAATATTTATTCTATGTTCATGTATCAGTGTAAGATTCTTTTGAAAACGTAAACATGCAACATTAAAAAAGAAAGATCACAATAAAGATAGATACTCAATAATAAGCATACTACAAGGATGGGGAGTTTCTTCCCCATTGTCACTAAAGGCGCTACGATCGCAATCGCATTACCATTACGCTCTATGGGAGTGCCCGATCTTGGATGTTAATCTATGGGTTGACGGAAGTGTTTGTTTGTAAACATGTCCTTTCCTTATTCTCAAGTAAACATTTTCACCTGCATAACTGAATTTGTGCACGCAGTTGTAACAAAATAATGTTAATACTGTTAATATTGTATGTTTGTTAAACATGTTTTTTCTGAATATCAAAATATGAGAATGGATATCATCCGAAAACGCGATATTCCGATTTGAGAAAACTGATGATTGCACTGCAAAAGCTACTCAGAAACGTTTCCAAAAAATGACGGGCAGCTAATAAAAATTTATTTTTATAAATTCTTCTTTAAATTTCGAAAATTAATAGTTTTCTGAGGTTTTTAAGGGTAAAGGGAGACTTTTTGTGATCTTCGGTGACTTGGAAGAGGTTATTGTAAGTTTTCGTTCTTGATTATAATACAATTTTGTAGATTAAGAAAACATCTGCCATTTTTAGTGATCTTGATAGGCATTATGAAATGCACTAAAATATACCGGGTGTCCTAAAAAATAACTGACTGATTTTAAAATTCAATAACTTGCAAACGGTGACAGATATTAAAAAAATTCTTGCAGGAGGGTTATGCATAAGGTCAAAAGTTTTTTTACAGTGATTTTCGATTTTAGTTCGAATTACAAACAATAGATGGCGCTGTAAGCAATAGTCGCTAAATACAGGCTCGATTTTTTGGTCCTTTCTCTTGTTCCATGCAGAAAAAGGAGATGGAAATGTATTATCCGGGCCACGAAGTACCAAAAATCGAGCCTGAATTGAGCGTCTATTGATCGCAGCGCCATCTATTGTTTGTAATTCGAACTAAAATTGAAAATCACTGTAAGAAAACTTCTGACTTTATGCATAACCCTCCTGCAAGAATTTTTTAAATATCTGTCACCGTTTACAAGTTATTGAATTTTAAAATCAGTCAGTCCTTTTTGGGACACCCGGTACATTCAGTACATTATGCGGTGCAAAAAATATTTATAAAACTAATTATAGTACGAACGCACCCCATTGGCCACGTTTGACGTGCAATTTCCAACTTGTTTTCTTTATACATGCTTAAAGGGAACAAAGGACATTCAAACTGATTATTACTTTCTTCTATCTTTTCAAGAAGAAAGTATTGGATTCGTGAAAATTTTCGACTTCTGGTTTCCGACGGATTTACACGTTTTAGGGGTTAGAGATCCCAAAAAAACATATTTTTACAAAATGTCTGTCTGAGTCTGTGACTCACTTTATGTGACACAAATTTTCTGGGTGCTCTATCTCAAGAACTAATGCACGGAATTTAATAAAAAATTATATTCAGGTAGCCCCTGATATATATGGGTGCTGATTAGTTTTTGGTGTAAATCGCCCAACACGTGGCGCTGCTATGCTGCATTGTTCACGATTACCACAATTGCTATATCTAAAGAACTAATGCGCAGATTTTCACCAAACTTCAGATTTAGTTAGTCCATGATGTGGGTTGGTGCTGATTAGTTTGTGGTGTAAATCGCCCAACAGGTTGCGCTACTATGCTGCATTGTTCACGGTTTCCACAATTGCTATATCTAAAGAAGTAATGCATGGATTGTCATTAAACTTCAGATTCAGTTAGTCCATGGTATGGGTTGGTGCTGCTTACGTTTTGGTCTGGATCACCCAACAGATGGCGCTTCTATGCTGTATTTTTCAGGCTTTACACGATTTCCGCAATAGCTCTATCTCAAAAACTGGTGCACACATTCTCATCAAACTTTAGATTCAGTTACTCCTTGATATGAATTGATGTGTTGGTGTAAATTGCCCAATAAGTGGCGCTACTGTGCTGCATTTTCCACCATTTCTTCAATAGCTCTATCTCAAGAACTAATGAACGAGTTTTCTTCTAACTTCAGATTCAGTTAGACGTTGACATAAGTTGTTGCTGATTAGGTTCTGGTGTCAATCGCCCAATAGGTGACGCTGCTATGCTGCATTTTGCTGGATTTGCACGATTTCAGCGTTAGTTATATCTCAAGAACTAATGCACGGAATTTCATCTTTTTTTAATCCTCATGATGAGCATAGATTGCCATTTAATTTTGGCACTGTAATAGTGAATTTTGAAGTATTAATATGTATGAGATAGAAAAAAATTTTGGGATTGTTACATCCGACTAGTTTTACAGTGTATAGCTGTTGAAGCCATAAGGGGTAATTATGACCACTTTTGACATTTTCAACATTGTTATTATTATTATTTTTTTTTTTTGCTTATTCCTATTTGGAAAAGTGGTGTTTTTAGTATATAAGAACCTTTAAGAACACCTTTTAAAAGTTGTAATTCTCATAGCTGGGTTTTTTTTTTTTTTAAGTTACTAGGTTGAGCAAAAAGTTCTGAGAAATTTGTGAAAGTTGCGTTATGCGCAAATTAACAACAAAAGCAACAGGGACTAATCTTCAAAGTAGAGACCATCATAGTCCACGACTTACTGCCATCATTCTGCCGGATTCCGGTTTGCTGAAAGTACCATGGAGGCTTCTTGGAATCTAAAAACTCTTGACCTGCTTCTTCAACTTCATTAAAAGATTCAAATTGACAGCCCTTGAAAAAGTGTTAATTGATCGAAAGAGGCCATAATCGAATGGAGCCACGTCTGGAATATAGGCGGGGTGTGGGAGAGTTTCGACGCTGTCCAACTGTGCAAACTTGTCCTTGGTCCTTTGGACCAAAGCGGTTATATAGGAAAGCGAAGACACTCCCATGCTAAATGATGCAGCAAAGTAGCGCCGCTAGTGGCCGTGCTGTAAACTAAATTGTTTGGTAGTGGGCGGGGCACTCCACGAGGGATTTGGTTTTGCTTTCAAGGACCGATTCATTTATTGCGCGGCAGTACAACGGTAACGACAATTAGAAATTTAACTGCTATGATTAAACTCAGATTAATGAAATATTTAAATTTTTGATAACTAATCTCATTATCTATTTCTTTCAGTTTTTAATATTTTCTGTTTACTTCTTATAATTTATAATGGCGTGAAGAATACGAATGTTTTAAGAGAGATCCATTTCTGAAATAATGGATATATATATTATTTAATGCATTTGACAATTTGTTTCAATGGAATATTTACTATATGGGATTAATATTTACAACAAATATTTTCTTGTAAAAACGTTAATATTTTTCACGCCTTATAAATTATAAAAAGTAAACAGAAAATAAATAAGATTAAATATAAAAGAAATACATAATCCGATTACTTTTATCAATAATTAAAATATTTCATCACTCAACGAGTTTGTTTACTGACAGAATTGAAAACTTCTGACTGTCGTTTCGTTACTGTTATACTGTCGCGAAATAAACGAGAAGTTCAAAGGTTAGTTTTCATAAAAAAATCCCTTACTGCAAGTGTATGAAGTGTTTGTTTTATAAGGGTACATAACTGGTTTTATTATAAGCAGGAAGCATTTAGAAAAAAAAAAAAAAATCAGATGTACATTATATTTTAAGTGAATACTAACTTAGGTGTTTTTTCAAAAAAATTTGCTTTTTTGAATTTTTGCGCACAACTATTATCAGAATTTCAAAAAAAAAAAAAAAAAGAAAGAAAAGAAAAAAAAAGAATTTTGCTCTGAAGAAAATTGATTTTTTTTCTGTAATACATATAACTTTGAAAAAAAAATTAAATTGAATAAATGAATTTTTTTTGTTGTTGTTGTTACTTAATGTTTAATTATTAATAAATTAAAAAGTTTCAACTATTACTTTATACCGAAAATACATATACAGTTTAAATAAGTTAAAATGTATTCTGTACCCTGTTCATGAACCCACGAAATATTGTTTCTTATCTTCTTTTTTTTTAATGTCCTTTATTTTGCTGATAAGTCTAAGTTATGCTCAGTTAATTTAGATTTATTAAATCCATTAAAATCTCAAGCTAAATAATTTTGCATAATTTGATTTCATAAAGATTATTCTCTTCGTAAAGATTTTTTTTTTTTTTTTTCAGAATCATTTGTATCTTACATAATATCAAACTTGAACTTGATGCTCCATAACTTTTATTTAAATCAAGTAACATTATTTAATTTTTCTCTTAAATTTTTCTTTTTCAAAATCTCTCATATCTATTATTATATACATTGAAAATGTCAAATATTTCAATTGATTTAATCAAAATTAATTTACTTTAAATTTCACATAAATGAAAAGCATTAAATACGTTTAATAAGATTTTCCAATTCAAAGAACTTGTATAACAAAAATTTAATGAATTAAGATTGCCCATTTAAAACCATCTGTTGTTGAACGGTATTATTTCATTTTATACAGCAACAGATTAAATAGGATAAATGAAAATAAAAAAAGCGCTTAAAATAATTAAAAAATAAATGATTTAACAACTTTGAATAATTTACATTTCAAATACTATACACAGAATAAATTCAATTCAATCGAAATTATTAAAGATTTTTTAAATACCTATATATGGTTATATTTTAAAATTGTGGAGCATCAAATAAATAATTTAAACAAACGATAAACGAATGTCTTTATGTATTTGTTAAAGAAAAATACGTTTAAAGAAGTAGCACTAATTAATACGAACTAAAAATGTGCTACATATTATGCAAGCGTGCATAATAAAAAAGATAAATGAAAACTGTTAAAAGGTATTTTTCAAATTTCACTCAACTTTAAATCTCTATGATAAAAATATCTACGGATATTTAATGTTTAAATGAGAATGAATCTTTTGGAAAAACAAATATATGCAAAAATAACGAACTTAAGTACGATTAAATAGGATTTAATAAAAAAATAACGAGCACAGTATACATGACTTACCAGCTTTCCCACGTGCAACGAACGTATCCGATTACCGCAACGCGAGCTTTCGCATTTTCCCTCTTGAAATGAGGCGAGACTGGACTGGATTGATAATCAAAATTGTGTCGGGGAGAATCACAGATTATAATCTGACCTATAGATATGACCTATAGATATGACCTTATAGATATGACCTTATAGATATGACCTATTAATTGTCTGTGGGGGAGAATATGCGCGCGCAGATTCTCCGCAGGCGGAGACGATCGCAGCGCTCCTAGATAGCGTGCTGTAAACTACAAATGTCCTGTTTTGAAAGTCAAGAATGAGCGCCCGTCGTCCCATAGAGATGTCGTCGCTTTTCCTGGAACCGCTTTGCTCTGGACCACGTGCCGTTTGGCATTGTCCTGCTGAAAGAAAACGCGCTTTCGGCGGACCAATCTTGGATACTCCTGCACCAATTTGTCGTAGACGCGATCCATCTGCTGGCAATAGAGCTCGGCACTGATGGCACGACCATCATATACGATAAAAATTCTGGTAATTATCAGATAAAAAATTTCCCAGAACTTTTTGCTCACCCTAATAAAAGGATGGTTATAATTACCCCACCAAAAACTCACAATCACTTAAGTTTGGGGTAATTAAGACCACTAGTGGGGAAATTATGGCCACTGTATCTTCTCTTTATACTTGCCAATGCACATTTGTTTGGGGTAATTGTGACCACTTTGAACTCCAAAGTGACAAATCCGTTTATCAAAATTTTTATAGACTTGGTTTCAAATTGCTATTTGGATCTCAAAAAGGCTTCAGACTAGTAATAAAGAATATCTAAGATGAAATATACATTATGAGGTTAATATCTAAGCTTGAAATAAAATTTTACCATGCACAGTTTTCTCCAATATGACAGTGGTCATAATTACCCCACCTAACCCTATACACGATTCGTCACTAGATTGTAATTGTATTCAGTTAGCATTCACTGTGCGTTACCACAGACGACTATTGATATATTCTATTCGCACCACTATATTTAAAAAATAAATTTTGTAGTCCAGTTTTCTTGCACATATTGTCGAAGTACAAGTAAAAATTATGTTTTAAGAAAGTGGTACCAACTGAATAAAATTTGTGTAAGTGATGCTAGTCCCGAACGAACTAATCTTGTCATATACGACTGATTCGACAAAGTATCAATGTCACGACAGAGATGATATAGGACTGATGAGGGTTAAGTTTAATGACTACTTTTGTATCACAATTTTAGTAGAAAATGTAAAATGAAGTATTTTTTAGAAAAATAAAATGATAGGATAATAATGAAAATCATTTTGTTACCTGATAATCCTTTATACATTCTTTTTCATATTTAGATTGATAAATGTTTTCGTTAGTCTCTCTTTAACGGGACACAACTGTGTCAAATTTAAATGCTAGCAAGAAATGTAAATAGAAAAAAAAATTATTATTCCAAATTTATCGAAGCAAGTTTCTTTTCGATTTTTGATTACAAAACACGAAATCGCAAGCGACTAAAAAAAGAAATCAGTTTTAAACAAGTTTCCGTGTTAGTTTTTCCGATTCATCTACTGTAATTTTGATGAATTTTTTCGCTGGTTACTACGAAAATTTTCCTTTTAAGACAGAATTCAGTTACAGACAGATTCCATTTTTACAGGTTTTCTTGTATTTCGAATTTCATTTGTGCTCATTTAAACGTTTCTCTAAATTGTACCTAAACCTGTGAAAACGGAACCTATCTCTGACGGAGGTAATTCCACCTCTATAATGGAATCTACTTTTAACGAAAAAAAAAATATATTGTTCCAAAGAAAAGAGTATGACACAATTTCTAAAACGGATTTTTTGGTGTCCCTGACGATTCCGCCTTAAAAGGTTTTATGGTAATTGGTTTTTTTTTTAGCTTGGGTGGGGAATAATAACATAGGGTGATAATTAAAGTTCTGGCGCGACACTGTCTTCTGCTGGTCATCCCCTCCGCCTCCCCCATCCATGATATCTACTTACAATGAAACCTGGAAATTTAAACCGAAAATAATGATTTTGCCGACTAGCTGAAAAATGTCTATCGAGCAGATAGCCATAAACCGCCACTGCAAAATAGTTAAGGGCATATAGAACATAAAACTGTTTAAATTTTTAGTTTTCAATTATTGGCCTAAAAAATAGAGCTAAAACATCATGGTGCTAAATGATTATGGATCTAAAAGATTATGGTACTGGAAGTTTTTTAAATAATATATTTTAAGTATTGTCGGTGTGTGTGTATAGCTTTCGCCTTTTTCTCGAAATGTGTTTTCTTTTACGCTTTGGTAAATTTTTCTAAAATTCTATTTTAGGTAAAGGGTTGAAACTTTCCAGAATTGTATAACTAACATGTTTCATTAAAAATATCAAATATTATAGGTCTGAGGGAATAATATTTTAAAATAATGAAAAATATGTTCTTAAAATTTTTAGGATTTTCAAAGATTTTAGTAAATTAGTTTTAATTTATTTTAAGCCAAAATGAAAACTGCTTCTTATTATTCTCAAATAGTACGTTTTTTGACATCATAACAAATTTTAAGGTGATATATTCAAAAGTTTTTAGAAAAGTGTACCGAACTGACATACTGTTAAAAAAATTCATAGATATATGTAAAAAGTTAATTAGTTCTTGAAAAGTAATTTATGCATGAAATTAATTTGTTTTGATTTATATATAGGCTATAATCTGTATTTTTACTGTAGAAAAAACAACAACATTTCTATATTTTTAAATAAAATACATGTTAAATATTTCACAAAATCTGCTTCCTTTTACTTGTCGAGATGTTCTATGTGACCTCAAGTCGATGCAGTTAAAATTCGTTGCAGCTTTCTCGCGTAAGCTCGAATCCTGCTGGCTGCGGATATGCTTTTACTTTACGTGCTATTATATGACTTTCTGGTACGAGCACGAAGTCATTTTAGTTAACCGAAAGTCTATAAATGTACTTTTACATTACGTTCGTACTGTGTATATCCATGAATAATTTAAACAAATAGTCCATTTTTTCTTTTGCGCAAAGGATACATACGGTTTACATAGTGTCCTTTCGCGTTTCAAATCCCCTGTAGGTGGCGCTGAAATAAAGAATAATGGCGGATAATTGCAGTTATTTACACTTTGCATGACTTTGTTTACCTTCGTTCAGTGTATTCATTCTCTCCTTAGAAATGGATTTGCGAATCGGTATAATGGACATACAGTAAAACCTGTGTAAGTTGACCACTTGCGGTGCCATACTTCGGTGGTCAACTTATAAAGGGTCATGATAAATTTACTTTTTTTTACGTAATATTAATACTATATCATTTTTTCCCCCAAAAATTTTATTTATTTATAGGGCTTTAAAATTTGTATTACCATGCATATTTCTAACACCTTATAAAAGTAAAGATTATCAATTTTAAAATAAATTAGTATTGCTACTATATATTTTTAAAAAAACAGTCAATCAATATACAGCCAATTACTGATTCTAACTATATTAGTTATTTCACATAATTTTTTAGAAAAAACGCTATTTTTTTCACATGTTAAGCCACATACACATTCTAAAATTTTAAAATTAATTTTTTCATTTACATTATCTATTTCCCAAGAAAAACTCTGTTATTGTAGTTTGACGCTGGTTTTTGGACTTTACATCAGCCCAATGTTTTTCAATGCAAACATACAGATCCATTATCTTTTCAGAAATACCAGGCTGCTTATCAGAAGCATAGCACATCAAATTATGTACTCAGTTTCAAGCTTTTGAAAAAGTTAAAGTAGTCTTCCTTTTTCTATCACAACTACAGTCCTCTAACCATAATTTAGTTATTTCTTCTCCATTCTTTGACATGTTAGACACTGTAGTTTTGGAAATTCAATATCTATCAGCTAATTTTCTCTGGCTTTCTCCTTTTCTAATTAAATTTGTATTTCATATATTTGTCATTTGAAAGTTCAACTAATTTTCTTTTTAGGCCATTTTAGGTTAACAAAATCTTCCTTGTTAAAAAGCAATTACAAAATATAAATGTCTTGTATACTACCTATACACCAAGTTTACTGGAGGAAAATAATAATCCTTCTGTACTACAACCATGGAGATAGAGTCACAATTTTACCTCATCATTATCACAAATAATTTTTTTAACTGGGTTGTTAAAATTGCCACAAACTATTGCAACTGGTGGAAATATTTCTGCTTACCAACTAGCACCTGGGGTTATTGAAAGAAGGGAAGGAATGATAAGAGACTGGGAAATAGAAGAAAGTAATCTAGAATCAAATGTAAGAATAGATAAGCCTTAAATTATTTACCTACACCTATCACTACTAAAAGCATTTCCCAGGTTAATAACTATTTTACCCTTTTAAAAATTCTAGTTAAAAAGAAAAAAAAAATAGAAAATTTCGTGGAAACTTTTGTTTTATTCATGATTTGTTAACTTTTTACATAGTCAAGTTATAAAGGGTTTTGATGGGCGTTTTATAATAGTTCTAGTCAAAATTGAGTAATTTCAGTGGTCAAGATACAAGATAGACAGGTGGTCAGGTTACAAAGGGTTTGTCTTACAGTTTTGTATAGGATAAATTTGGTTCCTGACAACAGAGGTTAACACAGAGAGGTGGTCAACTTTAGAGGTTTCACTGTATTTAAATTTCTAGACGGAAATTCTAATAGTAGCTATATTGAAGAAGGTGAAAAAATACTGAAAGCGCACCATTTAATTACTTGTGGTATAAAGTTTATGAATGGAACAACTATTGAATTGCTAGGCTTGTGTTTACAGACAAGTGCTTTATCTGTGCCACCGCATGAGGTTAATTGTCATTTGATCATAGAAACAGATGACCTAAAAATAAATTAATTATTATGTTCTTGATAAGCAGGATCAACAGGTCGTTGCAAGCACTGCTCAGCAATTTTAATATATTGCAGTAGGTAAGTGCATCATAAGGTTTATTGGCATGAATCTTGTGTATTCGAGCAAATTACTTAATGGAATCTGTAATCAAGCAGCAGTTTCTAGTTAGAAATTAAAGATGTATCTATAAATGTCTAATTTTATATGCGACTTGCCCTGTAATTTAGTTTATATGACTAAATTTATGCAATTTTGTACATTTTTTGTATACTACATTTCCTAAAATAAAAACAAGTAATACATTTTTTTAAAGTCAATTCCTACTTAGGTCATCAAAGAAAAATTTAATATAATCCCTTAAGCTAATATTAGTTTTTGTTGCATTAAAGTATCTCAATTTGTTGATTTTCTATAAGCAAGTAGGTTTACAATGGAACTCTATGGGAATTTGGCGAAATATTAGAGATATCGCCAAGTTGGCATCACTTTTGGCGACTCATTTTGGTCCACAGATTTGGCGATAAACTTGGCGGTATTTGGCGACAGAACAGGGTTCACCTATGGCAGGATTGGCGAACCTTTTTATAGTCACTTGCCAAATTTTTTCAAAAAATATTTTACATGACCTTGACGTGCCAACTATAAAACAAATTTAGTGGATTGAAAAATAATGAATTAAAACTACTTGAAAATTACTTATTAAGATTTTTTATAATATGGGTAACATACATTTAAGTATGGCACTGAAATAATTATAGAAACACTTATATTTAAAAATTAATAAAAAAAATGTTATTAATTGTGTTGTATCTTAGATGAAAAATAATTAATATAATTTTAATGCTCAGTTAATTTTAACAAAATGCAAACTAAAATGGATTTATCTGGCAACTGCGCTCTATTTGATTTTTTATATTATTCATTTGAGAAAATAATGATTCACAGGTATAAATAACAGGGAAAATTATTAAACTGAAAAAAAGGTAGTTTATATTTAAATAGTTCTCAAATTAATTTTCAAGTTGCCATAATTTACCATCAGCATCTTTATTAATACATATAATAACCTTTCCTTTTTGGTAGTTTTCAAATATTTTCTTTGTTTGATAAATTTTCGAACTATATCGAAAGATTAAAATTCTTGAATTTCCAATTAATCGATTTTAGAATTAAATCAGGTCGTCTAAATTTCTCTATTTTGTGTAAAATCACTGTGTCCTGATTTAGAGATATAATCAATGCCGCGTCATGCCAAAATTATTCTTTCGCGTGCTAAAAGTGGCACGCGTGCCATAGGTTCGCCGACCCTGCCCTCTGGTAACCCGCTTGATGCATTAAATGCTGTTCAATAACCAATGGCCGCCATTTTTTCTCCCCTATAAAACTAAAATTAAATAACTAATTTTAATTAATATTTGAAAAAAATATTAACATCAATTGTCATCCACTACAAGTTTAAAAAAATGTATTTGAACTTGAGTGGATGAATAATAAGTACTTTATTTACGATTGAAAATTTGAACAAGATATATATATCGAGAGTGTGAACTAATTATAGGAATTAATTTTTTTTTTAAATTTATAATATATTCTAAGCGTGAAACACTGTTGTGAATTATACTTCATCAAAATGAAGTAAAATATAGGCGAAAGATTTACAAATATAATTAGTGTTCGAAGGAACAGGTTTTTAACACTGAAACCGAATTTGGATAATTTTCCCAGTTTCATCCGAAAACGAAACTGTCAAAAGAAAATGTAAGGGAATTTTATACAAGCATAAATATTTATAATTATTAATTAAATATGCTTATATAGAAACAAATTTCAAACAAACATGCATATGTATATGTTTCATGAAAAAAAAAAACATAAATTAATAATGCAGCTTTTATATAATATTACAGTAGAAACTCTTTTGTCCGAAACTCTTTTAACCGAAATCCTCCATTAACCGAAATCCATTTTTGAAGCTTTTTTTTTTCCCCTATCACATTCATTGCGAGCAAAATCCATTTTGAAAGCTTTTTTAACTACCATATTCCTTGTGTGCAAGCGGTCCTTTCTGAACTACGAGTACATATAAATATTTTCGATCCCCTTTCTTAGAGTTCCTTTGAATTTAACTTGATCTCCCGAAAATTGCGGAGTGGAACGAAGAAAACGAACAAATTAGAAATTATGAAGCTTTTGAATGTTTTGCAAAAGGTTTGGCATGGCTGGAGCAGAAGAAAGACTGTGATACTGGTGAACTAATAATATTTAAAAACTCCGTGATAGAGATTCAAAGCAAAAACAATCGAACCACCGATAAACAAAACATTTTTTTCAAACCCTTGTGATATATTTAAAAGGTACTTAATTTCAAAATTAAAATTCAGGTAATTTATTCTTGTTTCTATTTTGCTATTGCTTTACTTTTATTAAGCTCTTGTTGCCATAATACGAAATATTGCATATATTTCTCCTTAATCTTAAAATTGAGGCATTATCCGAAAATTTCGATTTTCCGAAAGAGGGTCGGTCCTAATTACTTCGGATAATCGAGGTTCTACTGTACTTTAGGACAAACCAATAATCATAGACATTCATTAATAATTAATTAACAATGTAGTTAAAAATGGATAACAGATTCAACAGTGAATATTTAATTAAGTTTTTGTAAACATATAAAACGATTAAAAAAATTAATGAATTCTATTAATTTTAATACCTTCTAGATTTAGTCCCTTTTATGTGAATACACATGTGTGGCAATTTGCAAAAGGGAGTACCATGTAGGTTAGTTTTAAGTGGGGAAGGAAGAAGTTGTCACCTCAAGTGAGACATATTTAACAAGTTGAATGCCAAGTCTATTTCGTCTGTCTTTCCGTTTGGGCCACGAAATAAAATTCTCGTTGCACAGTCTAATCGTGTCGGTCACCAATGACTGACGCGGCCTAAAGGGAAAGTTCAGAGTCAGTAACCGGTGACCGACGTGGCACTCAACATGTTAAGACTTTACAGGGTGTCTCAAAAGGTCGTTTACAAACTTAACATACTGGTTTTTCATATCAAGATAAACAAGATTTTTCATAGGAACTTGTCTTCGAAAATGTAAACTGCGACCGCTATAGGGCTTTGAGCGCAGGCTTACGGGAGAATGGGAAGTGTAATCATAACAGGCGAGGACGTTGCAGGAGAAGGATGAATCAGTTTAGTAACGCAGAATTGACCGAGATGCATTACGTATATGGTGCCGCGGATGGAAATACACGAGCCGCGGTATGGAGATACCTTGAGCGCTTCCCAAGCAGACGTCAACCAAGTCATGTTTTGTTTGGACAATTGCACAGCAGATTGCGTGAAGCAGAAGTTTTCCAAGTACGTAGCCACATCGGTCGAGAACGCACTACACGCACGCCTGTCGTAGAGAAAACCGTGCTAAGGAAATTTGACATGAACCCGCAAACAAGTCTCCGAGCAAGCGAACGTGGCTTGGGTGTAAATCCTTCCAGCATTATGCGCATACTGCATGAGGACACACAACACCCCCACCACTTACAAAGAGTACAGTCCTTGTGCGTTGACGATTATCGCCAACGCGTTGCAATGTCATACGGTATTTGCAACAAAGGATCGCAAAGCCGGATTTTCCATCGTGGATTTTGTTTTCGGACGGTTTCTGTTTTACACAGGTCGGTGTCCTGAACCTGCACGACGTGTACATATGGGCGCATGAAAACCCAAGGTCAAAACGTGCCCAAGCACGTCAACAACATTTTGCCGTAAACGTTTCGGCTGTTATTATCGGTGACATGTTAATTGGCCCTTACCTATTACCTCAGTGCCTCGACGGGAATACCTATCGCGTTTTCTTGGTAAAAGTCTTGCCGGATCTGATGGGTGACGTTCCATCCGCTACATGCCGAAACATCTGGTTTCAGCATAATAAAGTGCCTGCCCATTTTAGCTGCACGAGAATACCCCGATAGGACATATCCTAATTACTGGATTGAGAGAGGCGGACCAATAGCATGGCCACCGGATCCCCCGACCTGACTCCCCTGGATTTCTATCTGTGGGGACACATGAAGTCCATGGTGTACGAGACGCCCGTAACATCGGACATGGATCTCGTCTCCAGGATCATGGAAACGGCGGCACGTGTCCGTGACATACCTGCCCATTTTGAACGGGTCCGTGAATCCATGCGTCGACGTTGTGAAGCATACATTGCGGCAAATAGAAGGGATTTTGAACACCTTCTGTAAATAAAACCATGTTCTTTAATAAAATTCATATTGATACCTATTTCGATATCCTTTCTTTCTTCCCCTCCACACCTGCGCTCATCGTCCTCTAGTGGTCGCAGTTTGCATTTTCGAACACAAGTTCCTATGTAAATCTTGTTCCTCATGATATGACAGACCAGCAGGTTAAGTTTGTAAACGACCTTTTGAGACACCCTGTATATATTACTTGCTTTATGATTTGCAGTTTTGTCTTGAGTCAATGATGACTGATAATTATATACAGTAAGTTCATAGAGATCATAAAATTTATATAAATTAAAATGGCCCAAACGTATACAGTGAGTTTGAATTCATTTTTTACAATTTTTGTTTATTTAATATTTTATTACATAATTGAAAATCATGCAATTAAAAACAAAATAAATGTAAAATTAACTGTTATCAACTAAATTAATCCATCAAACACATTCATTTTTTAAATTTGTATTTTATGCTTAAAAATAATTAAAGTAAATGTATGTAGAATTTAAATAATTTTGTTATATATATATATATATATATATATATATATATATATATAGGAATAATGTTTTGACATTTGAAAAATTATCTACGACAGATGTGAAATGTCTTTGGACATAATAAAAAAACATCAATCACTGAAAGTTACCAGACGGTGCCATTACAAGAATTTTGTCACATCTCATCTTCATTCGAAAATCACATTGTGAGTGAAGAAAACTTGGCGAAATATACTTCAATGTTTATTGAAGCTCGCCTTGAATCTGCATTATCCTTGCACATAAAAGGCCGTCGTGCATTGATCAGCCAAGAAAATACATCTAGTAGGTATTTTTTTTCTTTCAAATAACTCTCATACTTATTGCTGAAATTTTAATAGTTATTAGAAAAGAAAATATAAAGATTCAAAGGTTTAATTTAAAAAATGCTTATAAAATAATGCAGTCAGGGAGAGTGGGGTACAGTGGACCTAAGTACGCAGTGGACCACCCCTTATATTTTATTTATTTTTAAAGCTTTTCTTTTAGGCTAATTGATTACAGCATTGAAATAATTATTTATAGCCTTCAAAACACATCGTTAGCTCAGAATGAACCATTTTATCCTGACTGGTTGTTTTGAGCTTCTAAAAGTAAAATCTTTTATCGTCATACTTTTCTTTATTTGGTAATTAAAGGTTATAGATAAATAAGATAAAACAGCTTTTTTGTAAAGGTAAGAAACTTGATTTTATTTAATTTTAAAGTTAATATACTTAAAAGAAAGCTTTAAGTAACATTTTTTGAGAATGTATTGAACTACTGTAAAATAAAGCAAACAAAGTAGAATGTCAATTTATGAAACATAGTAAAAAATATTTTGGTTTGTACTGCTGTTAAAAAATATAAAAGTATACTATTGACGGTAGCCTGTTATTACTAACAGAATTTCTGGCAGGTTCAGAAATTGTATTACTCATTATAGATGTAACATAAAACAAATTTGGAATCAAAACTTTATGGTTATTAATCTGTTGTTTATATCAGTGTAATCGTAAAATTGCCCTTAGATACAAAAGAAAGGTATTTCTAGAAAATTTCAGGCTCATATTTTGGAGTTTCATTTTCAAATTTTAATGATGATGACTTTATTTTAATAATATTTTAATTCACCTTATTTGTAATTTTTCCTGTATCTTAATGTATTATTTAAAATATATAATAATTTTTTTAAATAATTTTTCTGTTTTGTTTGAAAATATTACTTGCAAATTTGCATTATTATGTTATTTTGGAGGTAAAGGGGAAATAAAGAGGAATCAATAAAGAATAAATTTATATTGTATTTCAAATAACACTTAATAGTGGACCACTGTGCCCTAGTGGGTGGACCAGTGTACCCGACTTCTGGGGCACACTGGTCCATTTTATGAACGTATACATTTTTTTTTATGTATTTGACACTATGTTTTGAAAAAATTCTGAGGCATGTAAAAATGTTTCAAGAATGTTCAAGAATATTTTCAGGCGGATTGGACTTTCCATTAAATAGGGAAAAAATGTAAACTGCAAAAGTGGACCACGGTACCCCAGTCTTTCCTATATCAGTTTTTGACATCCTTTAATTTCATAAAATTTTAATTTATAATGTACCAGACAAGAAAATCTATTTAATAAGTAGGGGAGAGTGTTGTACCTTGGGACGCTTGTACCTTGGGACATTGACAATTTCTAATAAACTATTAGCAACAGTTATCTTTTGTGTATTTCTAATAGTGACCTATAACCAACAGATCTCATCATAATAACAGACAACATCAGAAGCATCGAATTTTAACAGCTAGGTATAAAAAATAAATTTCATTAGTCCAAAGTAAATATTTTCCGCCATTCTAACTTCCTTTTTTTCCTATGTATTTCTACAACAAGTCAACTACAATTTATTTTTTTATAAAAGAGAAGATTTTTAAATGTTTTGGGTATGAGAAAATAATGATAGTTCTTCTAGATTTACCGCCATTTTGATTTTATTTAAACCGTGTGGTGATTGTACCTCGGGACAGTAAAATATGTTGTACCTTGAGGCATGTCCAATGGTACAAGAAATACGTGGTTCGTAATAATTTGGATAAATAAAAGTATTTTTATTACTTATTTTACAGAAAATTTCACAAATCATGTGAAATGCAATAAATAAAACAACTCAACTTTATTTTGGATCTTGAACTTGAGTTTCATTCTCTGTTTCCTTGAAAAAAAAAAAAAAAAAAAAAAAAAAGGTTTTGTTTGTTGGCATAAAATTAGTTATTGTTATTGTACAAAATATTGTATTAGTTATTGTATAAAATTATTGATGAGTTATATGCCTATTCCCTGAATTATGCAGTATGTCCCAAGGTACAACAGGATGTTGTACCTTGGGACAGTTTGCCTTCCCTACTTTAAATGAATGGCATTTTTTTATTTTCAAACTGTCTGAATTTCTAAAATTATATTATAGAGAAATATGTTGGTGTATTGAAATGTTGCTTTTAAATTTTAAATTTGATTATAATCATCGAAGTAAAAAATTAAAATATGAAAATTGTCCCAAGGTACAACACTCTCCCCTACTTTTTACTTTCAAATAATTCCTATATTTATTTATTTTTAATTTTCTCAGAAAAGTATTACATAAAGATTCAATGATTTAATTTAAAAAATGCCTATAATGTATATCAGCTTTCAACATCCCTTAATCTCATAAAGTTTTAAATTTTTAGAGACTAATCATATCCATTAGTTAATTAGTATTAATTTATGTGGTAGGGGAAACTAGGGATACTTGACCCATTTGTTAGTTTTGGCTTGATAATTTTTTTTACATTGCTTATGGGTGTGTAAATGCAGTCTATATATATTTAATGAAGTATTACACAATATTTATTTTTATTTGGAAGTAATAATTGTAAAGGTAGAAAAATATGAATATTCAAAACTTTCAATTTGAGTCAAGTATTCAAATGTTACAGGGATACTTTACTAAGATACTTCACTCACCCATTAGAGATGCCTGGCCCAAGTCATAGATTTGGGAATATGATAACAAAACACATTTACATAAGAACAAAATTTATATTAAGGTTAAAACTTAGTAGAACAATTAGAAAACTTAAACCCAGAATCAAAGAACATATAGCAGACATAAAATACAATAGAAGAACCACAGCTTTGGACAGATTATGCAGCGAAGAACCTTTACAGATCGATTTTAAAAATAGCAAGCTAATTTATACATCAAGATTTTATTTACCATCCATAATCCGAGAATCAATAGGGATATTTTTACGCAACAAGAATATTTGCAATGATTCAGTGTCCCTAGATTTACCTAAAATTTGGAAAGAGATGCTGTGTAATTTTAGTAACAATGGTAAAAATTAATCCACGCTCGCAAATAGCCAAGATAATTTTATTTTTATTTTATGTTTTGCAATATTTTTCATTATGCTGTTGTCTCGTGACATTGTTTTACCATGTTATTGTTTTGTTAAATTATATCGAAATTAATCCACGCTCACAAATAGCTCATTTAATTTTAATTTAATTTTATGTTTACAATAGACGCTTTCAATGTGACGTCAATCATGACGTTTTTCTTGGAAACTGACTCCAAAAAAACCGTTGCTATGTTTCATATCTTATTAAATATAAATTGTAGAAAATGTTACCACTGCATATAAAGTATTAAAACATATATCTATGAGATATAGCTGCAAAATATTAGCTATAAAATATAGTAAAAATAGAAAACACAGCATAGCAACGGTTTGTTTGGAGTCAGTATTCAAGCAAAACGTCATATCTGACATCACGACTGAAAGCGTCTATATTTTTCATTATGCATCATGTCTCGTGACATTGTTTACTATGTTTATTGTTTTTAAATTATGTGTGAATATTTTCTATCGTGAATGATTTTGAAAATGTCGCCGTTGGTGCGACGAAACGGTCGTCAATATTAATAAAGATATTTTATCACTTTTTATAGCATTATTTTACTTAATAAGGTTAAAACTTTTTTATTTTTGTCAAATAAAATGAATACTTTTAATTTTTATTACATATGCCCAATTTAAATTTTTATTGTTTAAAGTTCAAAATATTAGCATTCTGAAAGTTCTTTCTGTGCCTAAGCAAGTTCCAGAACAAGAAAATAATAATTTATTCAACTCCAAATGTAAAGTCATATTTAAACACAAAACTTGTAATTCTATCATTTTGTATCGCAAACTTAGGTGGATGAGGAATAGTCTCGATTTGGTCAGGATCAACTTCTGATATATCATTCATCTCAGGCCATTTAAATTGCGTACCATCCATTCTTTTTTCAAATTGAATGGTAAGCCCGTCAGAATTAATTTCAAGAACCTTCCCAACAAACCTTATATTCCATTTCTCACAATATTTGACAAGAACGCAGTCATTTAATTTTTCGACTCCAGGGATTTCATCACCTTCCTGATTCAAATGTAATTTTGAATTCTGTTTAGCTCCCTCTTTTCTTTTATATTTTTGGGGGCACCTATAAAGAAAGAAAACAAAAAACAAAATAAATAAATAAAAATGCTAAATGCATTTGAATAGTACTAAGGGGCGATCCATAAATGATGTCACACTTTTTTTCAATATTTTTTACCCCCTTTTCCCCTTTGTCACAAAATGTCATACTTTACCATACCCTTGTCACGTCACGCTATATTACGTAAACATATACTTGCTGTTCAGAAACAAAGCACTACGTTATAGGTCATATTTAACATTTTATTTTTAAAATATTGTGAGCATAACAATAAAAATGATTCGTGTACTTATTTTGTATGAAATAAGATTAAGGTTTACAACAAAACACATAATTAATATGCAATAGTAATAAAATATTAATATGAAAGAGCAATTGAAAACAGTAGTATTTTGGAATTTAATATATTTGGTTAAATCTTATTATGTACAGGGTGTCCGGTCTCAACGGTGTCCAATGGCTAATTCGTAAACCGTTAGTCATAGACATATAGTTCCAATTACAAAAATGTTTTAAATGAGGTAAAGAAGTATTTTTAAAGCGATTTGGGTCAAGAAAAACCTTTATTTAAAAATTACGAAATTTAAATTTTTATACGGTCCCCCGGTCCTATAAGTGATATTTAGTAAACTTTTCCTATTCCTCTAACAAGTACGGCAAAAAAAGTCCTATTTATCTAACACTAAAATTGACCGAGTTATGACATTTTCAATTTTATGACTTAAACCACTTTTCTGTAACTGAAAACAGATGAGTTGGACGAAGCTTTCAGGGGTCGTACGCGAAGTGCTTAAAGTATTATAAAGGGCGTCCACTCCAAACGATGTTGAATGGTTAATTCCTAAACCGTTAGTCAAAGACATATAATTCCAATTACAAAAAGTTTTTAAATAATATAAAGAAGCATTTTTAAAGCGATTTAACAGAAGGTGCTTCCCCCGTATAAATATTACGGTAGTGTTAATTTTTAGTAATTAACTTTCAGATTGGTTAAAATAATTGAAGAAGTGAGTTTCAAAACTCGCCTTATCGAGAAAATCAAATTTTGGGAAATCGCGTAAAACCTTTAAATGCGCCCATTGGTATTCATTGAAAATTTGGAGATTGTAGTGTTTGATTGGTACTGTTAGACCAGTAGAATAGATTGATAGAGAAACAGGATTTTTTAAATTTCGGATAAGGTCAATTTCGAAACTGGCGTCATCAATAATTTAATATATGTTTTGATTTAACGATATTTTCCCCTAATTTTTAATAAAAAAAATAATTAAAAAAAATTACTGATCTAATGAATATTTGCTGAGTGGAGAGACAGTGGAGTTTTCAGAAGGGGTAATGTAAAAATAATAATAATTATTATTACTTTTATCGTTACAATAAAATGACAAATCGAAAAAAATCTTAAAAAAAGAAAAGTTAATTAAAAAGAGAGAATGTGGGCGGTTATATGATGTCCGACCTTTAGTGGATAAATCTGTGCTCTATTAGAACAAAATATTAAAATATTGTAACAATTTTGTTATGTTTATTTAATTCATTGAAGTAATCGCACAGGTTGAATCATATAATTCAAATAATTGATGTTTATTGTAAAAGAAAATAAAAGTGATACGAGGATCATTTTCAAAAATGGACATATTAATTTCCTTAACGTATTCAGAGCAGCCATTCAAAAGTTATGTATAAAAATATAGGCATACAAAACAACAACAACAAAAAAAACAACATTAAGATGGTACAAACAAATTACTTACAAATTGAGCTTTCTTGTGTCTGTGCTTGGGACGGGAAGGATGGTGGTGGGGAGATGTAACAAAATTTGGAGCGGAGATTTCAGGGGGAATTGATACGGCTGTTTAGTGTTCATTACTACAACAGATATTGCTGCATAAAAAAAATGTAGTTTTCAGGATTATAAACTTTGTGTGTATGAGAGCCAGTGAGGGAAAATTTTAAATTGCAATTTCAGGTGGAATTTAGATTATGGATTACTTATTAATTATTGCAGCAATAAAGAAGACAAACCTTTTTTTCCTAAGTTTTACAGCGTGATAATTCTTTGCACATCAGTAGATTTTCGCTTTTTTTTTTTTTGAAAACTTCTTCTAAATTAATCGGCCCCTTAAATTTCTACTTCCCTACTTTTTGCTTAACCTGCACGCAAAGTTAAAAATCTATTGAGGTTTATATATATATATTTACTATTCTACTCGATTTGTCTAATTAAATAATGCATCTTCTAAAACTCCACGCCCGTTAAAAAATTTATTTCCTATTGTCTTAATTATAACACTTAATTATTAGAACATAAAGAGGTAATAATTTTTAAAAAATATTAAATTTAAAATCATTAAAAAAAAGATTCAAATTTATAATTTATGTAAGCAATTATAGATTTCAATTATAATTTTATTAAGTATAAATTACTGATTAAATTAAAAATATATAGACATACTCTTAAATTAAAAAAATATAAAAAAGTATATTAAATTTAAAATGATTTAAATTAATAACTTTATTAAAATGTTAGGAAAATTTTCTATTTTGTCTTTGTAGTTAGCCGTTACTTTATAGTTATAGTAAGTTACTTATCATCTCAATCCTCCCTAAAATTTATCCCCCCCCCCCCAAGTTTTACTCGGCCAATACATACTGTCTAAAATTATGTATGTATTTTCCCTATATTTTATTTTATTATGCAAGAAATAACTAACCAATCTACCACATCAACCCCCCTAAAAATTCTACTCTCTCTTCCCCCAACTCACGCGAAAACACCCGTTCGCTATTGTTAATCCCATGGAAGTATTTTTTTTTTAAGATAGCTCGTCGCAGAATACCCCCCCCCCCCTTCTGTTGTATGATACAGATTACCTTTTTTTTGTTCGAGCGTGGAGACGATATTTACACATTAAAAAGTTCAAATAACACAAGTTAATATTTAGAATTGATTGATTGGATAAAAAAAAAAAAAAAAAAAAAAAAAAAAAAAAAATCCAAATAGAAAACTAATTTAATATAATTCTATTAATTCTAAAATATTTTCGTTTTTCTAATTCTCCTGGTCCTCATACGAATGACTTTTTTTTTTATTATCGAAACTCTATCCTCTGATGGCTTTTGTCAAGCAAAATTTCCGCCAAGAATTGTCACTTTGATGCTGAAACTCTGACCAATCAAATTACGAGATACAGCATAAATGGCAAAATGTGGTTCGAAAGAAAAAATATTTTGTTTTAATATGTGAGAATGAACAAAAATCTCAAAATATATTTGTAATGTTAATTTACTACCAATGTTTAATGTTAAATTTTATATCTGACGATTATTTTTATTTCTAGTAAATTTGTGACTGACCCCTATTTTGCAGCAAAAAAGATACTCCAACTTTAAACATCCATTACTCGGTCAGTTTTAATCGCAGAGGAATGGGACTTTTTTTGTCTTACTTGTCAGAGAAATAGGATATTTTTACTAAATATCACTTATAGGACCTGGGGACCGTATAAAAATTTAAATTTCGTAATTTTTAAAAAAAGTTTTTCTTGACTCAAATCGCTTTAAAAATACTTCTTTACCTCATTTGAAACATTTTTGCAATTGGAACTACATGTCTATGACTAACGGTTTAGGAATTAGCCATTGGACACCGTTGAGACCGGACACCCTGTATACTTTATGAACACAAAATACTTTAAAACAGATTGATTTTGAAGAAGCCTCAATATTAGTTTTACTTAAATGGAATTGCCATCACATTTAATTTGTCATATTAATATGAACATTTGTTAAATCTATATATTTAAAACGCTAAGCGTTTTCTTTCGACAGTCCGTGAGAAGAAACTACTGCATCAAATTACACCAATCTTTTTTTAAATGAAAGATATTTGACCATAGATTTGTTATTGTACATTCGTTAGTTCAAATATTTTATTAATTAGCCGTAATTTCAAATTAAAATTCTGCAGTTGCGCATGCGCATTATATAAGTAGAAGTCTGCCTTTGGAGTGACGCGCTGCACATGCGCAAAGATGCCCGCTCAGTTGAAATATCATACGACAGGTAGAAGTTGTTTTAACTTCGTCTGCTATTCGATCTTACTGTAAACAAGCTTTTCTTTCTTTCACAAACTTAATATTTGGCTCTTTCAGCATTATTAACTATTCAAAAATTTATTGTGTCGATATTAAGAGCTAGGGGTGTCATATCGTTTTGGTCATATTACACGCTGAAGATAAATACAGTGATTTGAAGCTAAAAGTTATGACTGGTGAATTGCCAATAGTTACAAACGAACACACGAAGATTGAAACTAGCATACGTTGTAGTTTCTTCTTTTAAAAAAATAAGGTAACGTGATTATTAAAACGCAAAACTATTTTTGTAAGATCAAAACTCAAATTCAAGGCAATTGCGTATGCGTCAACTGTGTTTCGAACCTCTTCAATTTAGAAGGAAGGAAAACAAGTTCTTGCTAGCGTAGTCGGTTAAGGCAGCACTTTAATACTCTGAATTTTTTCAGAGGACGTGGGTTCGAATCCAAGCCTGGCATAATGTGTAATATTTTTTTCGATAATTCATTTCAGTAATGACATATTTTATTAGGAAGAGAAATTATAGGATTTTTATTTTATTATTATTTGAATGCTTTATAATTAAATAAAATTTAACACTCAATAATATTTTGAAAAAAAAAATAATGATTTTATATTTAAAATATTTTGCATGTAATTTTCAATTAAATAAACTGAACTGATCTACAATTTTCGTTATATTTTCTGACCATTATAGAGAATATATATGGGTGTGTGTCAGAAAGAAAAGTTTGTCATTCATTTGCGTAAATAAATAAAACGGAAAGAAAGAAAAATATTCGTATAAGAGCTATAACATAAATTACCTTGATATTCAGGTTTAATATTTAAAAAATGTAAAATAAAATTCAAGTAAAATATATATATATATATATATATTATAAATCGTTAGCTGCATCAAGTTTCAGATTTAGGTTTTTAGAGGTTTTTAGAGAATGAGACAGATAAAAATAAAATTCATGGCAACTTTTAATGGTCGTGTAGCTTTTATAAATAAATAAATGAAAATAAATATTGTTATTAAGAAAAAAAAAAAAGAGGCCGTAGTAAGTAAATATAAATTCTCTATCCGGTATTTTAAGGTAAATTTCTGATAAAAAGCAAGCAATTATAATGTAACATATGTAAATTATAAACTTAAAATTCTTTCTCTTCACTGAATAGGTTAGACTGACAACGCCAGCTATCGCCTTAAAGAAATAGGAGTCACTTATCAATATAGAAATTCATCGCGTAATTCGTCATTCAATAATTAATGTAAAAGCCACTAATTAAAAATCCAAGAATTTTTCTAATGAAACATTCAAGTTATTTACCGTCAGATCTTGACGAGCACTATCTAGTTATATATTAAATCATAAAACAGAAATTACTCTGAATGAAGCTTCCGAACGACTCATGCTGCTTGTAGCTTATTATTATTGTAGGTAGCCACATACCGTCCTCAGCCTTTTATTCTTCTACTTATTCCGACTCTTTTGCGGAAGCCAGGCCCCCAGCCACGTGCCGAGTGAAGGACACTCTAGCGAAAGCCAGATTGAAGAAAAAAAATCAAACATTTTAACTGGACAAATTTAAAAGGGAAACTTTATAAATTAAAGACTCCTGCTAAGACTCTAAAAGTATATATTTTAAATATCGAAACTTTCATTCTTGCTTTTTTAATCCTTAATGAGAAAAAAATAAATAGTAAAAAATATTGAGAGTAAAATGCAATATTTCTATCACTTCTGTGAAAGTGAAGAAGAGCTTTTTAAAACTTTTAAAATATTTGATATTATAGATAAAAGGGTATATTTTAAATATAGAAACTTGTATTCTTGCTTTCAGTTTATTTTTACCTTAAGAATATTTTTAATTAAAGTAGAAAAAAATTATCCAGTTAGACAAAAAATTAATCCTAAATCCAGATACAAAAAATAGATGGCAGCACTTCTTTTTTCATATTGAAATCGTGTAATATTTTAAGAAACGAGCGCGGATTCAAAGAGGCAAAGCTCATGGAATGTAATAGATATTACCTTTTTGAACCCATTTTTGCTGTGTTAGGAATCAAAAAGCAATCTTGAATTTTTTTGAGCATATCATGGACTTATTGATATTTATGTCTGAGCAATATTGTTAATGTCGGACCTTTCCTTTATTTATATTTTTCTCATACATAAGAGGAAAAATTATGATTTTGTAATTTTTTTTTTAAGTTTCTAAGTTTTTTTGAAGATTAAGGAAATAAATGGCAACTTCCAAACTTGGAGAATTTGATCTTCATATGTAATACTACATCAGGCATCAATTTCACAGATGTTTTTGAATTCCTTTGATTTTTATAACATTTCTAATTCTCTCAAAATTCACAAATTTTCAATTTTTACAAGCAATTAAATATTAATCATGGTATTACCAGATTATTATTACTCAATAAATGGGAAGAAAATTTTTCAGAGGTTACAATATTATAAAAAAAATTCATTTCTGTTAAATAGTTTTCAAGATAAAGAACTTCAAACTTACAACTTTAGATGGTTGCACACATGTCATTCTTTATCACAAGTTTTTTAAATGTCCAAAACTGCTAAAATAATTTATTTTTCTAGAGATATTCTGCAGTGCTCTATTTTAATATGAATTGAACCTGTGTATCAAATTTTATTAAAATCGTTTACCACGTGGTCACGATTTTTTTAAAATTTTTACTCATTTTACGTGGAATAACCCATTTAGATCACAAATATGGAAAACATTTAAAGTTATATGTGACATCAAATGTGAGATAAAATATATAACTAAACATGTAAAATTAACAATTATAAAAATTATTCAAGACTCAACCAATGACATTTTTGGTAATCTATCCCGCACACTGGATAGTGGAAATCACTACTTCATCGTAATGTGGGCAGCTCAGAAAAATGACAAATGCTAGATATTTTACGCTTTGTTAGAATGATAGATAGAAAGAAAATGAATGAAATATTTTTTTAATTAACAAATTAACATACTAGCACTAATCATAAAGTAAGGAAGTTTTGTTTAATGTTTAGCCAGTCTTCATAACCAAAAAAGCATGATTAATAAATAAATATATATGGTAAAAAGATTTTGATTACCAGTGATAACAGCAAAGTTTTTATTGAAATGAAAAAGGGAAAATCATGAAAATATGTACACATATATATGTATATACAGTAGACTCCCTCAAATCTCAACAGCTTGGGACCAGACGTTTTGCGGATTTCTGGTCATTTCTTTACACAGTAATTTGAGTGTAATAATGCAATTAAAATTATAATGAATGCAATATAGTAAAATATTAAAATAATTAAATAAAGTAATAAGATAGTTTTAAAAATGATCAAATTATTAAAAAATAAAAGTCAAGCAAACAATTAATAATGTATCATTAAATATGCATAATACAGATGAGATATATTTTCCTTGGATTATTCAATGAAATTTTTGTCATAAAGGTAAGATCCATATTTATTCAGATCAAAATCATAAAGTAAGGAAGTTTTGTTTCATGTTTAGCCAGTCTTAATAACAAAAAAAGCTTGATTAATACACAAATATATTTGGTAAAAAGATTTTGATTACCAGTGATAACAGCAATGTTTTTTCAAAAATAAATTTATACTTCATTCATGAAAAACCATGAGTTCAATCATATTATCAAAAATTACATATTTACGCCATTCACCTCAAGAATTTTCTATATCATTAAAGCCTCGAAAACATTAGAACAGATCACAAAGGAGTTATAATTTAAGCACCGTTACAAGCTACTATCATAAATCAATTCCTAGTCAAAAACTCACTTATTCAAATAATCATTCACGAATATAAACTTAAGATCAAATTACTTCTCGAAATAAATTTCCTTTATTTAATAACTAAAATGTCTTATTATAGACTAATAATAAGCTAGAAGAAGCAAGGGGCAGTTCGGTAGCTTCATCGCACCGAGCCCTCCCTTCCCGGTTTTCGGCGTCTTTAATTTGTGTAAATTCCCTTTTAAATTTGTCCGGTTTCAATTTTTGATTTTTTTTTTCAATCTGGCTTTTGCTAGAGAGTCTCTTACTCGGGACGTGGCTGGGGACCTAAGAATCTTGCTTCCGCAAAAGAGTCGGAGTAGAGTAGAAGAATAAAGGGCTGCGGACGAAGATGGGCCGCTCGCCGCGGACGGAAATATACACACGGAATATTATAAAACTAAAAAATTCTGTAAATTCACCCCTATATTTGAGCTGAAAGTTGCATTGTTTACATCTCTGATTATGTGCAGATTTTAGGCGTTTGCGGATTTGAGTGAGTCTACTGTATACATTGGCGCACCCACCGGGGGGGGGATGGGGCTAAGGGTCTGAAGTCCCCCACCCAGACGATGAAACTTGACTAATGAAGTATTGATATAAATTTTAACTTTATGAAAAATAACTTTTATTATTTTTAATAGGTCTTTAGGAAATGGAAATTTTGCAAAATATTGATTTTGTCTAAAAGTTTTACTTATTTTCAAATTTCTTATTAAATTTAATGTATTAGGATGTTTAATATTTGACAACTGAAAAAAAAATATATATGTTCATGCACCATTATTAGAGAAACAATAGACTATTAACTTTATCTCCTTTGAAATCACATTTTACGGTAAAAGTGGGGGGAGGCATGTAAAAAAAAAAAAAAAAAAAAAAAAAAAAAAAAAAAAAAAAAAAAAGCTGTCTGGATACATCAATTTTTCACTGACTGTAAAAATACATTTGCAATATTGTTGGTAGAAATAGCATAGTGCTAGTAAGATAGTTTTCATACAGCACGTTTACGAATCCTACATTTAATTATAAGAATGCATATTTATTACATTCTGTATTCATTCATCACTTTGAAATTGCTTTCGATTTACTTCTAGAGGGTCTCTGGACTCTCCGATTACTTCTGTGTAATGGACACGACCCCTTCAAGGTCAACAAAAATTTCACGGCTTAGTCCTCTGCTTTATTTTCTTCTAAATTCTCGCATTTCTAATAAGACACGTGCTCTTCTAGGTCTCCTTTTTTTTCTTCTTTTATCAGTACTTCTGAGTGATCGTTTTTTTTTTTATTTTATTTATTTAATTTTTTTAAGCATCATTCGTGTTAAAACATAAACGTTTAACTCATCGAGTAAAAAAATTAACCATAGTTTTAAATTTTATATTTGAAGAATTTAATTCATCGAAACTGGAAAAAAAATCATGTAAGACGAAAAAAAAATCATCTAAGACTGTGATAAATCATCATCACTAGAAAGGTAAGCATAAATATTAATTTCTAAGAATAACTGTACAGGAACATTCATAGGCGTAGAGTTTTCAAATTTATTGGTGGAGCTCAGCCAGCAAAGTAGCCAAGAGTGGGGAGATCCGGCGGCCTGCCCTCCCCCCGCGGCACAAGCAGGGTGCTAGTTCCTAATAAGGGCACTAGTTCAGTAGAAAAGGGCATTATTTCACGAGGAAATATGTTAGTAATGTGTTTAGTAACGGTATATAAAAAAAACTATATCATTTTAAAATATGATCAATAGTGACATTAACTTTTTTATGGTTTTATTAATTGAAAATTGAAAAATACAATTAAATTACAACGTGATTTAATAATATTTTGTTTATTTCTAAATAAACAAAGTTTATAATTTGAACTGTGGGACAACAAATTTCAGCCTTCA
Source organism: Maratus speciosus (assembly GCA_963932465.1). Classification (NCBI taxonomy): domain Eukaryota; kingdom Metazoa; phylum Arthropoda; class Arachnida; order Araneae; family Salticidae; genus Maratus; species Maratus speciosus. Next base: position 15,632,639 of record OZ010797.1, read on the forward strand.
GAAATTATGAAGTCAAAAGCAGCCACTGGTAAAGAGAATTCAAGAAATGCCATCGATGCTCTAAATATGTGTGATGAAAATATTTTTCCAAGCATACATATGTTGTTTAAGATTTTTTCAACACAGCCAATTTCCAATAGCACTGCGGAAAGAACATTTTCCACATAGAAGAGGCTCAAGATCTAAGTGTTCTCAAATCCAAAAGGGCAACTTTCTGACATAAGTTTTAATTTATTTTTGTTCGAAAATGCATGAAACTAGCTGGTGTCGTTGTCCAGAAACTATGTTATCGAGCTGTTTTTCCCGTTTTTTTTTTGCAAACACAATAGATCATTCAGAAAATAGTGTCAAAGTGGACGTTTTGAACCGAATTTCTGCTCGAAAGTGGAATATCCACTCAAGAGCGGGCGAAAAACGTGTCTGACACGTGATCGAAACCGCTTCTAACTAAATAGGTAATTGATTGATCAAAAAATGAAAAAAAACAGTTCAATTTCAAATCGCTTCCATGGCCAGGCTTTCCAATTTTATATCATTCCATTAAAAATGAATTTGTAAATGTGTCAAAACGTTTTGCGCTTGTTGAGCAGAGCAGTTAAGAACAGCCTTAAGGGTGTTCTGAAATCCAAAAGGGTAACTTTCTGACATAAGTTTTAATTTATTTTTTTTTCGAAAATGCATGAAACTAGCTGGTGTTGTTGTTCAGAAACTATGTAATTGAGCTGTTTTTTCCATTTTTTTGCAAACGTAGTAGATCTTTCAGAAAATAATGTCAAAGTGGGCGTTTTAAAACGAATTTCCGCGCGAAGGAAGAAAGATACTCTAGAGCGGGCGAAATACATGTTTGTCACGTGGTCAAAATTCCTTTTAACCCAATAGGTAATTGATGAATCAAATAATTGAAAAAACAGTTCAATTCCAAATCACTTCCATGGCCAGGCTTTCCAATTTTATACCTTTCCGTTAAAAAATGAATTTGTAAATGTGTCAAAATGTTTTGCGCTTGTTGAGCAGAGCAGTCAAGAACAGCCTTAAGAAATACAATGGCAGAGACGAGGTTGAATGGCCTCGCAAATTTAAATATTCACAGAGAAATTTCTGTGGATGCGGTTAAAGAAGACGACTTTGTATTATGAAATTGTCTCTGTTTTACAATCCATGATAGCATGCCAATTTTCTTGTTAATGCTTTTTTATTAAGAAAAAAAAGTTTTAAAAATTTATTGATTTTCATAAAATTAATTAATTAATACAAGGATGCTTTATTTTTCTGTAAATACGTAGCAGCAAAAAAAGTTGACTCTGAAGTAAATAAATAAATAGATAAAAATTTCTGTCTTTCATTTCAAAGTTCTATTTAGAACAACAGACTAAATAATTTACTATAAAATCACATTCCTCTATTTCCTTCCCATAATGTTTTATTCTGTCCACTAATCTGTCTATATTATAAAGGACAAACATATCTGTGCGTAACGCATACGTTATTTTGCGAATGGCAACACTTTGAAATTTGAAATAAAATTTTGCTATTGCAATTTTCTCTACTGAAAATTTTTAAACTTCTGAACATTGCACATTTTAAATTTTTACACCGTCGTATAAGGAAAAAAATGCTCTATTAAATGCAATTCGTCTGAAAGCTGTATCTCAATTTATTTTTGAGATAACAATTTTTTTGTAATTTTTAATACCATTTTTCTTACTGTGGCAACAAAAGTACCCCATTTCTATTGAAAGTCATTGAAAGTAAACGGAAAATAGTCGAAAATAAAAGATATTGAATTTTTTTGTTGCCATTTTTTCATAAAACCTGAAAAAAAAGTAGAAATTAAAATATGGGCTATCTACTTATAATAAAAGCTGAGTGCACGTGACCGACGGAACGATGCCGGTGCGAACCACTCTGGTCTGCGAAACGACCGTAGCTAAACGCCATGTTAGGCTTAATGAAAAACATATCTTAACATATGACTCCTAAATGATAATTTTTTCTATTTAAAATCATGTCTGTTCAGCATATTTTCATATAAAACATGTGTATCATATCCATTTATAATGTATTAAGTTCTAAATTAAAATTAAGCTATTAGAAATCAAATCTAAACAAACGATACTGTTGCCATTCAGATTCAAATTCCAGCAAATTAAGAAACAAATGAATGACTCTTTGACGATTCATCGAAAAAAAAAAAAAAAAAAAAATACGGCTAACATCTGATTTTGCTTTAAATATATTTTTTAAAGCATATTAAAGCCTTTAAGTTTTTTGAAATGCGTTTTTCATTTTTTGAAATGCGTTTTTCAATGCGTTTACATTTATAAGCAGCAATTTTATTTACGACTGTTTACATTTACATGCAGTCAGTTTACGACATACATATGAAATATTACGTAATTTATTGAATAAATATTTAAAAAAAATATTATTTAATGATTATTCATCATTATTCATATGAATCATTCATATGAATATTGATTCATATCAATGATTCATGTATTTCACTCTTCTGTAGTGGCAACAGTGAAACGCTGTTTCTTTAGGAAAAACAACAGAGGGATAAACGTGCTGATTTTTCGCCACTACTCGCTTTCATCTGTCAATAGTTATTTTTGAATGTTTTAAAAGTTTTTTTAATTTTTATTATGGACTTTCGGAAAGAAGGCGCCAATTGACCAGGAAAAGAATTGCGCGATCGCGGTAATCAACGGATTTCTCAGTTTGCCTGATAAACTCAGCTGAGTTTACACGGAACAGAATTAAACACCCATATGCACAATTTTTTGTTTATTTTTTTATCTAAACTATGCATATTTTAAGTTCATGTTCATAAAGTGTTTATCACTCACAGGAACGTTTCATTATAATAAAGATTTAAAAATCAAAATTACATTTTTTTTTAATTTTACTAAATTTTTGTACCGTTAAAAAACATAGCTTTTTGTATGTGTATTACTTTCAATGATGCACATAATGGTGTTTTAGTTTTGGCCAAATATATGAATCAAATTTTAAAGTTTCATCTAAAATTAAAAAATAAACATCTGATTTTTTAAAGAAATGCCATGTTTTTTGTTTTATTTTTAAGTTTCTTATTTCACCTATGCTGCATTTTTTAAGCTGAATTTAATATATTTCTGTGAATTATTTTTGCTGTTTGAAAAATGCAACAGCTTTTTTTTTTTTTTTTTTTCAACTATGCATATATTTTTAAAAGCATTTACAGACATGCCACTTTCCAGCGAAAACAGGGAATTCCATTTTTTCGGCACAATTTATCATCCCTGGGATTGATGCAAATCAGTATTAAAATTTGTTGACATTTTTAGGACGAGAAGGGGGGGGGGGGGTAGCAGAATTTGACAAAATAAAAATGCGAGTACAAGCAACTGCAATTTGAGTTTATTTCTAATCATTTCCCATGACCTGTGCATTTAGTCCATGTATAGAAACAAACAGGATGAAAAAAACATATAGCCAGGAGCTTGCAACTATCATCTGTCTGCTTTCCCCGAAGGATTGCAAAAATCATCAAAATATCGTAGAAAAAGGGTGGTGTCATCAAACGAATATGAATTCCATCAAAGGATCGCAGAAAAAAGCACAATTTTTCCCAAAGGGTTCTTTAGTATGCATGTTTCGTCTAAGGATCATGGAATATGTGAATGTCGCCAAATAATCGTGGAAAAAACATGAATTTCAGCAGATGACTGCAGAAAAAATGCATTATTTGATCAAAGTATCGCGAAAAACGTGAATTTCGTCAAACAATCACAGAAAAAAATATGTTTTGATTAGAGGATCACAGAGAAAACGAGATTTTCATCGAAAGGTTGCAAAAGTGTAAGTTTCAACATAAGAACCTAAAAAAAAATGTAAATTTTGAAATCGGGGGATCTTGAAGCTTATTGGTTCATCAGTATCAGGTGAACCGTTAGTCAGCTAAATTTTCTGTTACGTAACTAATTTGCTGCATACATTCAGATGCACCTGTGCTTCTGTTAACGTATTTTGATTGTAAGGAAGTCTCGCTTGCTCTGCTGTTTATTTCTTTTTTTTTTTTTTTTTTTTGGGATTTTTGCATTAGCTGTTTAAAATGCACCCTTTATTGGTGAATATATCGATTTTTACATTGTTTACCGTTTTAGAGACTGACGATTCAGCCAACGGCTGCCGAAAAAATTCAGAGTCTGAAAACATCGAGGGTGTATTACCAAACATCCATCAAAATTTAAATTTAATTCAGTTAGAAGAGAAGTACCATACCTTGACGATGTTTCAGACCCTGACTAAGATCCCTTTTTCTAAACATTAAATTATTGATTTTTTTTTAAAATTTTAACTGATTGTTTGTTTTTTATGTAAATATTTGAAATTTTTTTTGTATGAAACTCCCCCTTTTTTTTATGAATCGCCGTCTCATTTATTGGTATTTCTTTATATTTATCCTTTTACTTTTATTTTATGTTTCATAAATTTTTTGGCAGTTGTGAGCGAGATTTTACCTGCATTCGTAAGAAATTTTTCAAGATGGCAGTAAAACTTCGTTTTTAAATCTTTATGTTACTTATAAATCCATGTTTTTACATCATTTTCTATTTTTTTTGTGCAAATCATTGATTTATAAATAACATAAAGATTTAAAAATTGAGTTTTTCCGTCACCTTGAAAAGATTTTTGGCACAATTTTTTTCGTCAAGCGGCACAGGATGCGAAACTCTTCCTTGAATTTTGTCAAAGAAACGTGAGAGGTGTAATTCATCAAAAAGGCGCAGGAAAAACGTGAATTTTGCAACAAATCCCGATAAAAACACTCATTTTGTGAAAGGATTGTGGTAAAAACAGTCATTTTTTTAAAAGGCTGCGAAAAAAACATGAATTTCATCAGAGATGTGCAGAAAAAACGAGAATTTCACCATAAACATTAAATTATTGATTTTTTTTTGTTTGTAAATTTTAACTGATTGTTTGTTTTTTGTGTAAGTATTTTTAGTTTTTTTTTTTATATATTTTTTTCTGTATGAAACTCCCCTTTTTTTCTGAATCGCCGTCTCATTTATTGGTATTTATTTATATTTATCTTTTTATTTTATATTAGTAAGTTTTTTGGTAGTTGTGAGCAAGATTTTACCGGCTTTCGTAACAAATTTTTCAAGATGGCGGAAAAACTTCGGTTTTAAATCTTTGTTATTTATAAATCCATGTTTTTACATCATTTTCTATTTTTTGGGCAAAATCATTGATTTATAAATAACAAAGATTTAAAAATGATGTTTTTCTGCCATCTTGAAAAGATTTTTGGCAAGATTTTGAACAATTTTTTTTTGCCAAGTGGCACTCTTCCCTGAATTTTGTCAAAGAAACGCGAGAGGTGTAATTCGTCAAAAGGGCGCAGAAAAAAAGCAAATTTTTCAACAAATCCCGATAAAAACACTCATTTCGTCAAAAGGCTGCGAAAAAAACACGAATTTCATCAAAGATGTGCAGAAAAAATGAGAATTTTGCCATAGGGTTGTTGGAAAAAGCTCTTTTTTTCCCCCGCATGAGGTGGTTCATATTTTCTTCATTTGAAGGTTGACTTTTACAAACACTATTTTTTTGAGGACTTGCCACTATCTGAATAATCATGCATATCAATCACCTGTTTAATTGAGTCTGACTTAATGTTGTAAACTTACAATAACACTTTCCCGTCATTTTTGACGGGGCCATATGCTAGTGTCAAGAATATTGTCTGTTATTCCGTGATAATGACGTCATATGCATACTTTTCTATAGACGAAGTTTAAGACTGAATTGTAAAAGTCGTTTGCTTTAGCGGATGCAAATGACGTCATTTTATAAAAAAGCGTGTATTTTAATTCTTAAAACTGAATTATGTTTTGTAGAAGTGCGTCCTTTTTACAGCCCAGTTGCTTTGAAATTCTTCTCAAGTGAAAATGCTTCACTTTTGAAAATAATTTAATCGAAATAAAACACTGATAAAACGCAATGTTTTACAAAAATTTAGAGTGTCTTTATACAAGAGAGGTGACATGCAAATAATAGCGATTTTTATTACATAAATTGAAAGCCCTTCATTAGTAGATGTGCTTGCACTATCTGTTTGTTTTTAAAACATCCCCACTTTTATATTTTAATTCTAAAAGCATTTTATGAGATTTCTTCAAAATGGTGGTTATTAGATAGCTTTAATTATTGCAGAGAAGAGAGAAATAATGAGGTATTTTTATCTTTATTCATGCTATTTTCTGATAAAAATTCAAAATTGTCGATAAAAATTGTTGTATAGGGTTTAGTATCGCAAAATCCCATTAGGAGCAGAATATTATATTAGGGGCATAATTACGGAAAATGAAATACTGCTTTTGAAAACACGCATTTTTCCTCATATATTTTCTATATTGTTTTTCCTTCTGCACGTGTACTGATACTAAGTTTCAGACACTAGGCGAAATGCTTATTTACGTGAAAATGAAGTCATATTTAAAAGAAAACGATCATTTTCTTAGATAAAACTAAACATTTTATCACAAATGCGTCTAAAAAACATAAATTACGGCAATTTGTACACTCCGGAATTCAGATTAGCATCTCAAGTAAAGGGTGCGTCGGTACACATAAAAGATGTTGCTGATAATCGTGACTTCAAATTTTGAGTTAAAATGATTTTTAAATGATCAAACAAAATACAAATTTTTTTAAAATGATGAATATGGATATGAAAAGTGCGTATGCAAATTTTGAGAAGGTGTAAATTGCTGTTTTTTATTCCAGAATACCAAGCATAAGTGCCTCAATTGATAACCGCATTCTAATAACTAATTTTTATTATATTTTACTGATTAAGTGTCAACATTATAAAGAACAAACGTATCTGTGCGTAACGCTGACGTCATTTTGCGAATGGCAATACTTCACGATCAAATTTCGGTCTTGAAATTTTCGCTACTGCAATTTTTTAATCTTCTGACCATCGTGCATTTTCAGTTTTCTCCGCATAGGGAAAAAAGTTACTTTCAAATGCAATTTGTTTAAAAACTGTATCTTAATTGATTGATGTATTATATTTTCTAAAATAATTTTTAAGCATGATTTTTTTTTAAGTTTATCTTTTCACGTGCCGGTTTCAATACATAATAATAATAAACAATTTGCACATAAAGCAACAAACATTTTTCAGCATTTGTTTCAGACTATTTTTGCATAACGAAATTAATACTTCCTTTATAAACAAATAAAAGAATAATATTAAAAAAACTACCAATCTAACATGTTTGTGAAAGACAAATCAACGAAATTAATACTTCTTTTATAAACAAATAAAAGAATAATATTTTAAAAACACAAATCTAATATATTTGTAGTTGTACAATATAAATTTTTAGATCACCAAATAGAATTTTTTTTTTCAAATGGAGTTTGTTTGCAAAGTTCATCTCAGTTTACTGTTTGTATATGGTCTTAAAAACAATTTTAAAGCATGAAATATATTTAATGTATCTATATCGCGCGGAGCTCGATTACGAAAGATTAATCCGTTTGCCCTTAAAACAAAATAAAGAGTTCATCATTTTCTTACGGCTAATATCCATTAAAAAAAATTTCCCTATGAATAAATAAATAAAATAATATAAATAAAACAGTAATTTAACAGACATGTATAAGCTCTGAAATTATCAGAATATAAAAGGATGTCATAAGTAGCAAAATCTTGGTCAAATAACTCTTAGCATGCGGCTAATAAGAAAATAAGACTTTTGATAATATTCAAAAATTTATTTGATTGTATAATTCGTATTTTCCATATGAAAAATGCTTTTTTAATGCCAGTGGGCAATCTAAAAAATTTAGTGCATATAAAATAATTATTAGTTTTCAATTAAACAGAATGTTTTCACCTATATTCTTTAACCCGGGAAGCCCGGGTACGATCACCTAGTATTAATAAAAGAACAAATAGCTCTGTGTCTGTCTGTATGTATGCAATAGCTAGTGAAAACTACTGCACGTAGAAATCTGAAAACTTAGGCGAGAGTAGTCCAAGACATGTTCTGATGCACCTGAGGTTCAGATTTTTAATTTTTTTAAAGCTATTAATTTTTAAAGGTGCCCCTTTAAGTTTTTATGCACTAAATTGTTAACAACATGCCTACTTTCTATCCGATTTTCTTCGTCTTTTGGGACACTATTCAGATTCTACCCAATTTCTACATTTCAGTTAAGACCCTGGTACCCTTGGGTCCCGGTACAGGACCCCTTGAAATTTTTGTGAGCTAAATTGTTAATAAATTGCTTCCTTTTAATCCGATCTTCATTTTTGGGATTCTTTTTCCATTTAGTCATTCTCCCGTTTCTACATTCCAGTTAAGACCCTAGCTTGAACTATTTGTGTGTCATGCATTTTTCAACCTCTAATTTCCCACCTTCTCAGTGCATAATTTTAAAGCCAAGTCCTGGATTCTTCTCACTGGACCAACACCCTCATATTTTTATTAGGGCCCTAGGGCCCTTTTTAAAGCATTTACCAATTTTTGTCTCATTTCTTTAAAATGTTATTTTAATGAATAATTAATACCCTGTGGTTAATTTTGACTAATTAAAGATCTAAAACATTTTAACATATTTTCATGATAGGGCCCTTCTCCCAACTATCAGTTGGCCTCTTTTAGACTCTTTATTATAGCTCCCTCTAAAATTGTCCTATTCACTACCTTTTTTTTAACAACTGCTTAGGTTATACAGTTACGACATGAAAGACAAAAATTCAGACTTCAGCTGCCACAAATTTTGAATATTGGTGCAGTTTCTTTAAAAATGATCCGAATTGCTTTCAATTTTCTTTAACATAGTTTTCGTGTCCTCTGATTACTTTCAAAACTACTAAAAAGTAACTTTATACCCAATTACATGTCACTTAAGTCCCTGGCCCCTTGAGGCTCGGTACAAGACCCCTTGGAGTTTTTGCACCATAAATTGTTAATAAATTGCTCTCTCTTAATCTGACCTTTATTTTTGGAACCCGTTTTCCATTTAGTTATTCTCCCATTTCTATATTCCAGTTAAAATCCTCGGGCACCCTAGGGTCCCGATCCGGGGCCCCTTGAACTTTTTTGCGGCATGCATTTTCACCCTCTAATTTTCTCTCATTCTCAATGCAAAATTTTATCGTTGAGTCTTGGACTCCTCTTCCCGGGCCAACACCCTGTTATTTTTACTGGGACCCTAGGGCCCTGTTTTAAACATCTCCCCCTATTTTTTTCGCATTTCTTTAAAATTTGATTCCAATGATTAATTCATACCCTATGCTTAATTTTAACTAATTGAAGGCCTAAAGTGCTAAGAAGTTAGACCTTTTAACATGTTTCCACGTTAGGGTTCTGCTCTTAACTATCAGTTGGCTCTCTTTGAGCCCTTTGTGATAGCTCCCTTAAAAAAGGTCCTATTCACTAGCCCTTTTTTTTTCTAACACCTTCTGAAGGTACTCCTGCAACTACATGAACGGCCAAAAAAAATTTCAGATTTCAGCTACCATCAATTTTTAATATTAATCTCTTTGCAGCTTCTTTAAAAACGACCCAATTCTATTACAATTTTCTTTAACATAGTTTTAGCGTCCCCCAGCTACTTTAAAACTATTAAGAATTTTTTTTTATACCCAACTACATTCCAGTTAAAACCCTGGACTCCAGGTCACGGTCTTTCTTTATACCTCAGCTACCAACGTTTTCGAACATTAATCTCCTGTTTCAGCATCAACTTACGTTTACTCACTACAACCGTAAATCAAAAAACGCGTTACTTTAAAGGTAACTTTAGATAAGGGATTTCACCGGTTTATTATATATCGTGTTAATGTTAAAATAATTCATGAAATTTACAAGGCGAGGGGGCACCTTCCACCGCTTGGGGGCGCATTCTTTTCTCGGGTTCGAAGGTTCCAATTTTAACGGGATTTGGTTCACTCAACTTAGATTACAATTCAGTTACTTTTTGCATTATGAAATTTTATCTTAGTCTTCAGTTACCAACATTTTCTAACATTAATGGCACATTCTTTTTTCGGATTCTATGGGCTTGATTACTACGAGGTTTGGCTCACTCAACTTACTTTTCGATTGTCTGCGGTACGTGAGGAGCACGTCTGGTAGATGCTGCCTTAGGTAGCGGGGACCCAAGTTACACGTTCGTTCGGAAAGAGGTTTGTTGGGAACACACTAGACGCTGCGGAAGGCAACAGGGCCTCCGAAATTAGGTTCTTTTAAAAGAATTTCAAACGATATAAAATCATGCAAACTTGAGTTTTGTTTAAGGTTATTATAACAGACAACGCCGGGCGGGTCTGCTAGTTTATGATAAGTAATATACATTTTAGCATACGTTCCAACTCAAACGATATCGAGTTACTTAAGATAAAACAGTGACTCGCAAGAGCAGTCATCTAAATTTCATTACTTTGCTGCATTGCAGCTAATACAGTACTATATACAGTGTACACACATAAAACATATTACAGAAATAACGTATGCTTGATATAGTAAAACAATAAATTTTCTAACATTTTTCTGTAATCTTAAATAAAATACGGTACTTTGTGAAGGAAAGTAAAAAATCTGTACAAAACTAACAAATTTTGTATCATTGTTTGATATTAGAAGTGGTTAAAGTAAATTTCAGCGACTTTTGCAGTGCGCAAACGCTGCTGGTTACTGATTGCCTGTCCACAAGTGTCATACAAATATATTAGCCTCCCCAAAGCGAAATCCTGGGTGCGCCGCTGACTGTATAAATGTATGTATAACACTGGCGGCCGGCTAACTGAAAAGGACCAGATATTTTATTAATAAGCGGTCAAGTGCCGGGTATTACTCGCGATCAGAGGGTTCCGTACAATAAATATATGAATTATTAACTGTATTATTTAAAAAAATATGTTGCTAAAAGAATAATAAGACTCTGTAAAAAACTGTACAACATAGGGTTAGATATAGCTGTACATACTAGAAAAGTATAAATAGATATGCTATGAAAGTTCAGAGAGATATGAAGCCTTTAAATAGTATCAAATATCGCTATTCTATATAACGCTTTCTTTAATTTTATTCTAATCTGTTTATGATGGACTTAATTCGGCACTGACAATAAAAGTAGTGCATATTTATACTTCATTTTGGCATTTCATAAAACTAAATTCAACATAGTAATAATCTTTTCTTTTTACAGTGTAGCTAAAACAAAACCAACCGTGTCTTTACGGGTTTCGGCTAATTACCGGCAATTTTTTTCGAAAATCATTATACAATGCTTTTATACTTCTGCTACGATACGTACCTCCAGTGCTCCTCAATCCCTTTGCTCAATGCCCGCAAATCGATATTTGTGTGTAACGGAAGAGTGCGATTTTCTCAAAAACTATGTGACCTAGGGTGATCGCTATAGTTTTCCTGCAAGGTTTAAATAAATGTCTACTACATCTAATTTTTTCATAATGTTAGTTTCAGTAGATTCGTAAATAGAGGGTGTGTGGGGGGGACATATATTTGCACTACATTTTCGACGATATCTCTAAAAATATACCTAAAATTAAAAGAAATGTATTTTTGAGTTCAGCGTCCCAAAAGCTCCACAAGTTATACAAAGAAAAGATTTTTTTTCTTCAAGTAACTTAATTAGCCCCTCTACGTTTTACCTAAATATATTTGTGAATGTTTAATAATCTGTAAGTATGTGGGCCAATACTCTTTATTACTTCCCCCAATTTGAACTTTCCACATTCCATAGTTTAAGAGTAAAATGGCTGTGACAGACAGACACAGGAGTGACATTATAATGTTTCCATTTTTACTTTTTAAGTACTGAACCATAATAAAATAATGATTTAAATAGATGGACAACACTACGGCATTATTTTAAATATTTATCTTCACCTAAAACTGAAAAACTCAGATTAGTTATTTCTAAAAGGGGGGAGAGGATTGTACTTTGTGTCAATATATTAAAAAGAGAGAAACAACGTTTACAAACACAAATGTAAGTAATTTCAAAAAGCATATAGCTATTTCGAAGCCTCTAAGGCCTCATCATCAGTGCATATAAATTAAAGATAAAATTAAAATAAAACTGTGGAATAAAAGAGGGAGGAGACAGAGACAGAGAGGCGCACCTCACATCCCGACCGTCAAAGGCGGAAAAAAATATGCTTTTAAAAATTACTTACATTTGTGTTTTGTAAACGTTGTTTCTCTCTTTTTAGTTATGCCTGCTGCAGCTGTTAACATACTGTCAGCAATGCCAAAATGTTGCCATGATCATTTGCCTGAATTAAATATTGTAAATATTTCCAGTCTTTGGATGACTCTCTCAACATGAACACAGGCTTTTGCATTTTTTTTTGTTACAATAGCTTTATGTTTCAGAAATACTTTCTTTCCTTTTAGAAAAGGTGGTCGCATTAACTTGATCCCGTGTTGTGAGCAAATGCTATCAATGTGATGCCCAGGGTTCTCGTTGAATTTTTACGAACGTTAGCGATTTGGCTAATCAGAAGTAAAAAACATTCGCCAAATGAAAAAAAAAATTAGCAAAATAAATTCTTTGTGAAACAATGAAAATTTGATCTTTAACCCTTTAACGTATCCCCCCCCCCTTTTTTTTCAATATGTTCTAAAATAAGCCAAGTTTTTGAAACTGGTTGTAGATCAGTTATTCATTTAATTTAATTATCCGCTACAGAAAAAAAAAAAAATAACTGTATCCTGCATGTGTTGCGCAATCCAGAAAAAAATTAAAATCTGATTTAACTCAACAAAATGTTACGAAATAAAACTTCCAATCCCAGTTAATTCAGGATTTCAATGTATAAAATTCAATGAATTCTGAAAAATTCAAAATATAAACAACAAAATGTGTCAAAAGCGTTTTTTTCTAGAATTCTTCGGCTTTTCATTGAAGCTCATACTTCAAAGGCAATTTCAAAATAGTATTGTTGCCTATTGGGTACATTAAAAAATACTGGAATAACATTTTTGGTTACTGTGGCTTTGGCTGAAGCTAAATTGAATTGGTGTTGAGTTAGTATCTCTAAAAATATTGTAAAATGTACAATAGATTGAACATGATAAGTGACATCAATCGTTCAGTAATGTAAATAAGAGTGTCGCCTGTACTGATGCACACACACACAAAGAAAAAGATGAGCAAAAATTGAGCACTCGTAATTTGGTGAGTCTAATAATCCGTTTACTCGCCAAATGAAACATTTTGTCGTGATTTGGCGCAATGGCGAGCGGCAGCGAAAACACTGGTAATGCCCTTTATCCACATGGCTCTTGCATTTCGATAACCCTACTTTGTTCAAAAATTTCTTTGTCAGATGCCCTCCCTCCATAGCCTAAACTAACAAATTATATTATCGCACCAGGTATTATACATACCATATATTTGATTGTATTAGTACCTTTATAGTGTGAATATGTACTAATACAACATTTTACACATTTAGGTTTTCTACAGCAATTTCTGTGCAGTCTAAGACCATTCTGACATCAGAAAATGTTTGAAGCATTATGGCATATTAGAAAGAACTTCACCTTTGGATGAGAATCTTACAGCCCCTTTTAAAATACCTGCTAAAACTACCACAGTTTCAGAGAAAATGGTACTGCAAGTTGTGGAAGTACAGCCAAAATGTATTGCCGAAAAAAAAACCTCACATTGAATTTCATCTTAATTAATGACAGAATTAGTCTTTCCCTAACTGATAAATTTCTCTTTGGCTTATGTTTGAGTTCATTTGTAAGGCAAATAACAAATTTCTCTAATAATAGGCGGGAAGAAATTCCAGTCAAGCAACGCAATTCGTTTGTGTTCAAATTTTTAACATTGATTAGTACTCGTGACTGCAAATCTCCTAAATAAACTTGAACACTTTTTTCAAGTTTGATAACACCTTGTATTTATATATATATATATATATATCTTCAATAGCATCATTTGGGTCTATATTTTCCTGTTCAGGAACTGGGTCTATATTTTCCTGTTCCGGAACTGGGTATATATTTTCTGGCTCAGGAACAAAAGGTTTACCTGTATCATTTTCGTGGCTGCTTCAACCATGCTGATCTGGACAAAGACTAAGGAGTACCTTAACAGCAGTAATTTCCTGTTCATTAATGGTTATGTCCTCCTTTGGTTTTGCTTCACGTTTTCTATAAAAAAATTATCCAACTGTAAATATCAAATATTTTACAGTGCTACATATCAAATTCATAATTAAATGTGTTTTGAATTCATAAATAAATTTTAAGGCATTTATTTCAAATTACCTGATTATTGAATCATATCTGTCATTATATTTTTAACTATAGTTTTCTTCGCAAGTAACTTTGTTTCTGTTTCTGTAGATAAAACAGGTAAGCAAAGACTTGGAATTGCTGTATTCTTCAGATGGGGTCTTTTCGTAGGCAAATCTAAAATAAATAAATAGATAAAAATTTGATGCTATATAAAGTAACATTAAATTTTGTACAAATTTCTCAATAATTTTCATTGAATTCTGAATAAATAAATAACATAACTCACAAGTAGCTGAAAACGATAGCTTAGGTTATTATTTTTTTAAATCAAATATATTTCGTTTCACATTAAAAATAATAAAAAGAAATTGAATGTGTTTTAGCAAAATAAACAAAAGTTATATTTCACTTAAATGTAGGAACATGGTTTTTTTTTTTGTACTACAAGCATCAAAAACAGGTTTAAACTGTCACAAAATTGTTTTGACCATCAAAAACTTATACATGCTTTTAAAAACATTTTAACCTATGCAGTAAATAAATCATAATGGTTTCAGTAATCTTTTACTTTAAATTACAGTAAATTAATAACTAATTTATTTTAAATTATTTATTGTAATAAATACTATTTTTGTTTTTTGATTAACCAAATAGATATAAAAACCAAAATAGGTGTAGTAGTCTAAATGGAGACTGGAAATGTGATTATTTAAGGTTTCTTTTTATTAAATTTTCCCAAAAGAAGTTTTACAACATAAAACTTCTGGCTGTCTCTGATCAGTTGCAATTTTTTCTTTATGAAATCTTAACACTTGTTCATTTTGGAAGATATAAAAAATGCCTCAATGTTGATATGTATTATTTCATGGCATTTCTAATATTCTTCATTACTGCTTTCAGTTATTAGAATTTCTGAAAAAAAAATATGCAGATTAGGGTGCAGCGAAAAAAATTAATTTTTTTTAAAATCAAAAACGGGTAGGTGCCAAAAGTTGCCTTCATACTAGTACATCATCTGCGTCCAATATTACCGCTGAAATAAAATGCCTTGAGTCTGTGCTTTTGGTCCAAAAGTCGACATTTTAGGTAAAATTTGACATTTTTTCAAAAAAAATTAAAAATATCTATAGAGATGGTTATTATTTAACAGTGTTATTTAAACCTTTATTATTAATGACTTAACATATTTAAACGATAAAACGATATCTTTGTTCTGTATAACTGGAGAAAAACTGACAACTTTTGGTGAAAAAAAGGCATTGCCACTCTGTTGTGTCATACAACTAATTGTTCTTTAGAATACAGCTCTTACCTAGTTGCTTCCATAAACTACACAGGAGGTACCACGTGGATGTGACTGCATTTCATGTCACAACAGTGCAACGCTACCATCTGAACACAATGTTTTATTTATACATTGAATTGTGATTTTTTTTATCAAAGACTGGCATAAGTTTCCATGTCAATTCCATTCCACGTCAATTCAAACAGATCTTGTAACCCGATCTACGGTGATTTGGATGAAACTTTGTAGACATACCTATCTACCCCTTCCAACGAGAGGATATGAACCCATGAAAAATTTTTCCTTCCTAGACCTCATAGTTTGTGAGATATGGGGGGTCAAATTTTTGGATTTTTCTCTAATATCACACTTTGGAGTCTGTATTTGTAGATTGCAGTTTTATCTTTAAAATTTTTTTTCTCTGGATCTAAAATCCAAATGTGCTTAAAAATATCACTGTAAGTACATCAAAAAATGAAGATTCTAATAAAAAATATGCAAAAAATTAATTTGTAATTTTTAAGGCCAAAAAATTAAACCAAAACTGAAAGTTATGGTTATTTTTCTCAATTTTTGTCATTTTACAAAAAAAAAAAAAAAAAAAAAAAAAAAAAAAAAAAAAAAAAAAAGGCAAATGAAATTTTCAACTTCTTTTTGCTATAAATAATAGTTTACACTTTGGGCTTTCTATTTATGAAATAAAAATGGTCTTTCTCATGGCTTATATAAAAATTTTGACTAATTTTGGAATGCTGTATCTATCAAGAGATAAAAAATAATTGCTGCACATTTTAAATTTAATTAAATTTATTAATCGTTTTGATTTATTTAACAAATATGAACCCTTTTATCTCATTGATTCATTTGTTTTTATAACAGCAAAAAATTTGTAATGTACAGTCTTAGTACATATCACACATTATCCAAAATTGTGTTTTCAATTTTATCACATATATTTATCACATAAAAGTACATATATCATTGAATTCAGTGGCATATTTCTATAAATATTTTCACAATAGTAGTATACATCAAAATTGAAATAAGCATTAATTAAAAAAATTGCTAATTGTGGGATTTCAGCCTCCAACTCGATGAGGTGGTTGTCTCTTGGTTCATACGTCTCCTTTGAATTTTGCAGATCAGAAAATTCTTCGGCACCAGTATTATCTTATAGAAAATCTCGTCTTAAAAGAAGGCGAAATTTTGCGCATTTAACTTAGATATCTTTTCTATAAAAAGATACTGGTAGTTTTCCTGGAACAATAACGGTATCCGTACGAAACATGTTTCTGTGATGCCGGCTCTTGGTCTATATTTATGGGAAAATTTTACAGTATATTTTAGATTACCATGTGTTTGCAAACAAAAATATACAATATCCGCATTAGTAATTAGACTCTTAGACCAGGGTTCGCAGCGTTCCTAAAATTTTCGCACTTTCTTATCACAATTTTTAAACCATAATATTTATTGTAGAATTCTATTGTAGATTTTAAAGGAATCTTCCACGAAGATTTTGGATTTAAAATACTAGTACCAAAGTGTGAAAATTTTAAAAACGCTGCGAGCCCTGTCTTAGACTATTACATTCAAAAAAAGATTCAATAAAAAATTAATGTAGTTTAGAATAAAAGAAAAAAAAAAGGTTTAAAAGCATCATAACTTTTGAAGTTGTATAATATGAAGTAGATTTTTGAAAATATTTCTCTATAATTTATCGAGATATACTTCCAAAGATTCCTTTAACGGAAGTTCATTATCGTATTTCTATTTTTACAACACATATTGCCTGTTCGTGTCGGGAACAATTAAGTCATGTTCTGGCCTTGCTCGACTGTGTAGAAAAAATGTTACTCCGATACCGGCCTGGCCCGAGTCTGCTGAAAATATTAAACCCGGGCTCAGACACAATGTAACTCTCCGCTGGGGATGAGATCTCTGTTGAGGGTTGCTCTGTTGATGTTGTCAAATTAGCATCGGCTAGTGCAACATATTTATAACTATTCTCTCGAAAATTATACCCATTGAAAATGGTTCATATTTTATCAGCTGATCGGCAAACTTGATTTTTTATTGGTCCATCTAACTTTTTTGTTGGACCGGTCTGTCTCTATATGAAACTATATGGTTACTTTATATGACTACCCTATATGATTATCTCTATATGATTACTCTATATGAAAAGATTAATAATGAGTATTCATTTATATTTTATTGCAATTCAAGTGCATGTTACAATGTTTTCCATATACCCAGTATATATTTTTTTAAATCCTATTTTACAAAGAAAACTACTAAAAAGTGATAATAATCTGAAAATTTAATCAATAAGAAAATTTACTCCAATTTTCCAATATGAAATATTTTTGGCCAGCTAAATCCACCAAATACTCCACTGTGCGGTGGTCTATTAAAAAAATTGTCTTTATTCTGTCGACCCATTTGAAAATTTGCTTTCATTTGTCCCGCCCCATGCAGACCTCTAGCTCGTTCAATGTGATCACGGTAGAGCAAAGTTTTCCCCAGGGAATTTAATATATCTTGTCTTGCTATTTCAGCTTCAAATGAATATTTAGCAAAAAATTAAATTTTTTATTAAGATAAAACTATTTCCAAATGCTGGGGGCTATACAGGTTTTTTTTTCTTGGGGCCCATTTTGTTTAAATATTATAAGCGATTTGAATATGTATATTTCAAAAAAGGTTTAAATGTTGCATTCAAGTTGTAAATAGATAGAGAAGTATAAATACAATATATTTTTTTACTGTTAAAAATGCATTGATACCTTAGAGAAAGATTGAAAAAACATTTCTGCTACATCTACCGTCTATTGAAATCTATTTAATTGCAAATATATTTGCATGACATGCAGCATTAAATCAATATCTGTTTCGCTTTTTCTTTTCCCTTATTTTAAGATATGTATAGTAACCATGATAAAAAGTAAAATCATAATAAAATCAGCAAAGTCCTACATTAAAGATATTTTTTTTAGTTTTTGTTTTATAATATTCTAAATTATAGATGATTTAGTTAAAATTTAAGTTAATTAAAAATAGAAAATTAAATAGTTAAAATGTTATTAGTAAGTAATCCATAAAATAGAAAGGATAAGGAAAATATTGTTCTTAAATAAAAGCATTGTGCAAGGAATGGTATATGTGCAAATAAAATATCGAACTATGGTTTCTTTTTAATGTTTATGAATTCAATGTGTCTGTCCGTGCTATTATTTGCATAAATAAACTCGGATTGTTATGGAATTGGTACATGTTATCGAGGTTTACAATGACATGTTTGGTATTGAAAATGGTGTGCGTAGCATTAACATGTTTACAAGGACGCTCAAACGAATTTACGGTCTATGGTGAAAAATCATTTGCAGTATATTTGAATGGTGTTACACTATTTCAAACATAATGAAATTATTACACATCACTGAGGTGTACTACAAGATGCTTACTGTAGAACATGATGAGCACAGTATTCATCATTCATTTACAGGGGCACACAAAAGAATTCGGTTACAGTACTGTATACAGGAACAATAATTGCTGGAAGTGCATTGTTTGTTGTAGTACGAGTTTATTTTTAAATTAACTAATTTAATTACTTCGTATGTATATAGATTCTATAATCATATACAGGGATGCAAAAAAGATGTCGAGTACATCTGCTTATTGATGAAAATTGCGAAGGTGAATTTACAACTGTCCAAATGCATTTCTTAACTGAACTAAAGTTTAGTATACTATTTACTATATATACAAATCTATAGATCAATACAGCGTTGCACAAAGGAATTCAGATATTTTTCCGATTATTGATAATAATTGCTGAAATTGAGTTTTCAAATGTGGTATGTATTTTCTAAATTGCGTGATTAGACGTGATATTTAACCTTATTAAACGGTAAAAATTTGTTACAGAATTCAGAATGTGTTCGAAAATGTTTCATAATCTATGCTTGAAGCACGATTTTTCGTTATTGTTTAAAAATATTTTAATATTGTATAAATATATATTTATTTAAAGAATGCTGTAAGAGCAAACTGTATAAAATATTGATTCGTTGCTTTCTACATCTATTTGTACTTAGATTGTTTCTACTATACCATTTATCTTTTGAAATTAGCGATTTTTCTATTCTCATACACTTTACGGTAGTTACTGCAATATATCATCAATATTAACTCGTTGATATATTGCAATATTAAATTTCTGCTATCATCCACATCTAATGGCCGTACACACTGAGACTTTTTTTTTCTCTTATTACTATAAATAGCTCCAAAATAATAAACAGGGAATAAAATAGTTGGGAAAACTTTTAAACACATTAACCACTTCAAGGAAAGCTTGTTTTGAAAACATTTTATTGCAGAAGTCTAAAGTAGCAAAAAATATAGAGTACATAATACTTGCAGTAAGATGCACTTTAATAAATAACATTTCTGGTCAAAATCCGAATCTGACAGTGAAGTTTACTCAAATACAACTTGGAAAAGATCGGAATTTTTTAACATTGCAGTAGTCAAATTGTTAAATTATTATCTTGGGGCAATCATTTAGAACATGTTACAGATACGAAAGGCTTTTCCTTTAAGTGAGATGTAGGATATCTTGTGTCTTTTCAAAATATCTTCAAAATGATTGCTCTTAATATGCGAGAACATGCAAAAAGATTTTTAAGTCATCATCTTAAGAAAATCTAGAATATATTTCACAAACAAATATTCTTTTCATTTGAGTGAACATGAAACTGATTTTTAGATGGGCACTGTCAAAATTCACTGGAGCACATATCACAAACAAAATTTCTTTCTATTTGTATGGATACGCAGGAGTATTTTCAGACAACTGCTTTGTGAAAATCCTTTGTAAAATATTTCACAAACAGAGTTTTATCTTTGTATGGGTATGCAAGTGTACTTTCAAACTATCACTTCTTGAAAATCCTTTGAAACACATTTCACAAACAAAAGGTTTTTCTTTTGTATGGGTCCGCAAGTGTATTTTCAGACTACCACTTTCTGAAAATCCTTTGAAACACAATTCACAAACAAAAGGTTTTTCCTTTGTATGGGTACGTAAGTGTTTTTTCAGATCACCCTTTTCTGAAAATCGTTTGGAACATATTTTACAAGCGAAAGGTCTATCATTTGTATGGATATGCAGGTGTGTTTTCAGATTACCTTTTGTAGAAAATCCTTTGGAACATATTTCACAAACTAAAGGTTTTTTCATCGTATGGGTGTGCAAGTGTTCCACCACATTACCACTTTCTGAAAATCCTTTTGAACATATTTCAGAAACAAAAGGTTTTTTCTTTGTATGGGTATGCAAGTGTACTTTCAAACTATCTCTTCTTGAAAATCCTTTGAAACACATTTCACAAACAAAAGGTTTTTCCTTTGTATGGATCCGCAAGTGTTTTTTCAGAGTACCATTTTGTGAAAATCCTTTTAAACATATTTTACAAACAAAAGGTTTTTCCTTTGTATGGGTACGCAAGTGGTTTTTCAGATCACCACTGTCTAAAAATCCTTTAGAACATATTTCACAAATAAAAGGTCTTTCATTTGTATGTGTGCGCAAGTGTTTTATCATATTTCCACTTTGTGGAAATCCTTTGAAACACATATTACAAACAAAAGGTTTTTCCTTAGTATGAGTACTAATGTGATATCTGAGATGACCACTTTGTGAAAATCCTTCGGAACATACTCTACAAGTAAAAGTTTTCTTCGCTATTTGTGAGTGAATCTGAGCCACTGACATTTTCTTTAGAGATAATAGTTATTTTCACAGAACATGGAAATTATCTGCATAAAAAGGTACTTTGTTCGGATTCTCCAAGAAATGCCTTTGAAAAGCAATGCCCGTTTTCCACCTTTAAAAAAAAAAAAAAAAAAAAAAAAAAAAAAAAAATTAAACACTTTTTTTCTGCAGAATTAAATACATATTAATTATATCGATTTTTAAATATATATAAATAATTTAAAGACAAAAAACTACTTATTTACATATTAACCTCTAAGAACACAGATGGTTTTTAGTATCAAAAAGACATCAGCCGTGCCTTCTGTAAGCTAACATATTTTAAATCATAAATATCTTTTAATAATATTCTTGATTAATGTAAAGCGAAGTAGTACTATTAAAGACTGAAAATAATTTGAATTGAAATGTTATAACGAAATACTATAAAAAATGTGTGTTGACAATTTGTAGTATTACAAATTTAAAAAAAAAAAATTCAAAATGGTAAAAACAATTCCTGCCAGTAGGATAAGTCATTGGGCTGTATTGAATAAGTATGGCTTCTCTCACTGGTGTGCTTAGATATTTTTACATGCGCTTTCCATAATCTAAATGTAAAAAGAATGATACTATAACTTATTTCTACATTTACTAAATTTTATAAAAAAGCTGAAATGTTTTAACATTATTGTTAGAGAATTGTTCTTTTATTTCAAGAACATTCCACCAGATGGCAGCATCAGACAAACCTCTTTGTTTTACTGGCACACACACTCAGAACAGTTAGTTTTTCTCCCTCCCTTATAGCAGTTGCAGCAAAATGCTGCTGGATTAAAAATCGAATAATATTCCAAAGGAATAATAATATATTAAAAACAGCAACAAACCATAGTTCAAAGTATTTCTTTATATTTGTGTTTGTAAATAGTCTCAAGAATATTAATCTGTTTTGTTTTATTGTGAAGTGTGATCAGTATTATGTCCAGCATATTATTCTAGTGTATTTAATCTTCAAATAAATGTTTTTTGTTCACCCTAAGAAGAATATATTTCTACTGAATAATACATCAAAACATAAAGGTAAAACTTTTAACTTTTTTATTGTTTACTATTGAGGAATTTCGTATTCATGCCTTCCATATGGAATAACATTCCATAAGTCGATTATGAGACTGAAATTATCCCAATTTTAAATACAATAATATGAAAGAAAAAAATATAATATAATTAAATTCAAAGAAATAATTATTTTCTGAATGTTGCATTTTTCACAAGTGAATGATATAAAAGAAAATTCAAAGAATTGTTCTTATTTTGAAATCAAAAGTATTGTGTATTGATAAGAAAAGAAATTATTCTGAAGTTAATTTTTTCAGTTTCTTATTGAAATTTTATTATACAAGTTGAAAATGTAAATTTCTGTTTAAAAAAAAAAAAACAATTGAACATTTAAGAACAGCTTTTTTTAAATCAAAAGTAACTTCAAAAATTGTTCTCAAGAATTTTATTTTGTTCTTATTTCATCATTAGCATTATATTTGAGTTTATAATTGTTGTTTTGATGTATTAATACGATTAAAAGTTTTATTTTCTGTGAAATAAGCAAATATTATTATATTATAATGTCTAGTCTTAAAGAATCTCATTATGTTGATAAGTTAACTGATGACAATTATTCAATTTGGAAATTCAAAATAGAACTATTGTTAATCAAAGAAGGTCTGTATGATGTTGTATTTGAAACTAAAAAGGAAAATCTTGATAATTGGGTAAAAAATGATAGAAATGCTAGCGCATTAATTTGTTTAAATATCTCAGATTCACAAATTGTTCATGTTAGACATGCTAAAAGTGCTAAAGAAACATATGATCAGTTGAAATCTGTTCATGAAAGATTAAATTTAACAAATAAACTTTATCTTCTTAGGAAGCTGCATTCCATTAAATATACTGAAAGTGTAAAAATGTAGGAACATATTAATTCTGTCTTAGAATTGGCAGAAAAATTAAGAAGTATAGGTGAAATAATACAAGATGATAATTTAATAGCTATTTTGCTCTGTTCCTTACCAAATTCTTATAGTACCTTTATAACTGCTATTGAAAGTAAATATGAAACAGATTTATCATTAAAATATGTTCAAAACAAATTAATTGATGAGTATCTTAGAAGAGTTGAAACTAAATAAATCTCAACAAAATTTGAATCTATTGCTTTGAAGGGTAATAGGGATAAACCAAAGCATTTGAATAAACAAAAATTTTGTTCTCATTGCAAAAAGAATAATCACAACCGTGAAGATTGTTTTAACTTAAAGGCTAATAATACTAACAAAACAAAACCAAATTTTATTCAAGATAGATCACGTCAACAGTTTAAAAAAACAAACAATTTCTCTGCTTCAACTGCTAGTCAAAATGAAAATCTATCAGATTCTCAAACTTATCGTGAATTAATGGAAGAATCAAATTCTTCGAGTTTTGTTATGAAATCTGAACAAAATGGAAATAAAAACAAAAAATTGACTTTTGTTATTGATTCAGGTGCATCTGTTCTTCTGTTCATTTAGCTAATTCCTTGGAACTGTTCTCAGAATTAAAGAATTCGAATAAAGATACAATTACAATTGCTAATGGAACTAAATTAACTGCAAAGGGAAAGGGTAAATGCACCTTTAATATTGAAACACTTAATTGTCAGACAAATAGAGTTACATTAGATCATGTGCTTTATGTTCCCGAGTTGGATAGTAATTTATTATCTGTCCAGTCTTGTACTGAGAAAGATTTTGTTGTAACATTTAAAGATGATATATGTTTAATTAAAAAGGGCAACATCTTAGTTTCAGATGCAAAAGCTGATGAGGGGTTATACAGATTAAAAATAATACCTACAAATGAAAAGGTATATAGTGCTTCAGAAATATTACCCGTTTGTTCTAATGTCAACTGCATTCTAAAATGGCACCAAAGGCTGGGCCATAGAAATTTGGAATCCATCAAGAAAATTCAAAAGGGTGATTTAGCTTTAGGTATTACTGTGAATAATTGTTCTCATAATACTGAATGTTCAAGTTCCATAAAAGCCAAGCTAACAGAAAAATCATTCCCAAAAGAAACACCATACAGAAGTAAAAAACCACTCGATTTGATATACAGCGACGTATGCGGTCCTGCAGAAACAAAAAGTATGGGATCAAAAAGATATTTCGTTACATTTATTGATGATTACTCTCGTTATACACAAGTATATTTTATTTCCTCTAAAGATGAAGTATTTGATAAATTAAAAGAGTATGTTGTATCAACAGCAAACAAATTTAGATTGAAGATTAAATCCTTGCGTAGTGACAATGGAACAGAATATTGCAACGAATCTGTCAAAGACTACCTTAAGAACTTAGGAATAAATGATGAAACAACGACGCCATATTCGCCATCCCAAAATGGAGTCACAGAAAGAAAGAATCGCTTACTTATTGAAATGAGTAAAGCCAATGATAAATGCTAAATTGCCAAAAACATTCTGGGCAGAAGCCATAGCTACAGCAACCTACTTATAAAATAGATTACCTACAAAATCAACTGAAAAGACACCATATGAACTGTGGAATGGGCATAAGCCAAATTTGAGTCACCTTAAAGTATTTGGATGCAAAGCATATGTGTATGTTCATAAACAGAAGAGACAAAAATTTGACGAAAAAGCCACTGAAGGAGTCTTTGTTGGTTACGATTTAAGAAGCAAAGGATACCGAATTTATATAGGCGGTAGAAAAATAGTGATAAGCAGAACAGTGAAGTTTTTTGAAAATATGAACTGTGAAAATGTCTTTACAGAAAATCCTGAAGAGCGAATCTCAGATTTAATGCATTTCAATTTTTCAGAAGAAAATCTTAAAAATGATAGTGAAACTATCCCAATAGAAAATACTGCAGAAAAAATAAAAATGGATGAAAAATCAGTAGATAGCCCAACAACAGAAGAAAGTGAAGATAATTTCCAGAGAAGAATATATAACAGAGAGACTAAAGGAATTTCGCCAGAAAGATATTCTTACAAAACTGAAGACAGTTGTTCCAAAAATCAAGATCCTGAAACTTTTAAAGATGTTTCACAATTACCAGTAAAAGATCAACAGAAATGGTTTCAAGCTATGAAGGAAGAATTTAACTCTTTAAAGGAAAATGAAGTATCTGAGCTTGTTACTTTACACAAAGGCAAGCACGTCATTGGCTGTAAATGGGTTTACAAAACAAAACGTGATGAAAATGGAGAAGAAATAAAATGCAAAGTACGATTAGTTGCCAAAGGTTTCACTCAAAAATTAGGCACTGATTATGATGAAACCTTCTCTCCTGTCGTCAAACATACAACTATTAGAGCTTTTCTGACCTGGACAGCTTATCATAAAGCCAGAGTATTTCAAGTAGATGTTAAAACAGCCTTTCTACATGGTAAACTAGATAATGAAGAATTATACATGCATCAACCAGAAGGCTTTCATGATGAAGAAAATAAAGACAAAGTCTATAAATTAAAAAAGGCTATATATGGTCTTAAACAAGCCGCCAAGAGCTGGAATGAAGAAATAGAGAATACTCTAAAGGCATATGGATTTAAACAAAGTGAAGCTGATCCATGTTTGTTCACAAAAGAAAAATCAAAGAAAACAATTTATCTCATACTGTATGTAGAGGATATGCTGATAAGCTCAAAAGATGAAAATGAAGTTAATGAAGTAATAAATTATTTAGAGAAATCTTATCCCATAACATCACTAGGAGAAGCAAAATACTTCTTAGGTATAGAAATTTACAGAAAAGAAGATGGAAGTTATTTACTTTCACAAAGAAGTAAAATAAATCAATTAGTTAAGGATTTTCAGCTTGAAGAAGCCAAACCAACTTATACCCCAATGGAAACTATTATAGTTTAGATAAAGAAGAAAATCTTTTATCGTCAAATAATAATTATAGACAAGCTATAGGAAGTCTTATATATTTCCTCATGCACAAGACCTGATATTACCGCTCCTACACGCATACTAAGCCGAAGATGCAATAATCCAAGACAAAGGGACTGGAATGTTGTTAAGAGGGTAATAAGGTACTTAAAAACAACGAAAGACCTTGATCTCCGCATTTCTTCAAAAGAATATCCTAATATAGTTGCATACTCGGATGCACACTGGGGTCAAGATGCTACAGACAGAAAATCCACCTCAGGAAATGCAATCTTCTTAGGCAATAGCTGCATTTCTTTGTTCTCGAGAAAACAAACATGTGTGACGTTATCATCAGCAGAAGCTGAATATGTGGCACAGTCACAAGGAACTCAAGATGTGCTATGGATCTTAAAATTATGTAAAGATCTCAACTTACAACAACATCTTCCTATTAGATTTTTTTAGGATAACCAATCTTTAATTAAACTGGTTGAAAGTGAAAAATTTAAATCTCGCACTAAGCACATTGATACAAAGTATCATTACATACGAGATTTGAAAACGAAAAATGTTATAGATATTAAATATCTATCAACAAAAGAAATGATAGCAGACATAATGACGATGCCGCTGCCAAAGGCCAAATTTGAACTTTCTAGAAACCTTATCCACCTGGTGTCAGATTCTATCACAAAACGGGAGAGGTGTTAGAGAATTGCTCTTTTGTTTCAAGAACATTCCACCAGATGGGAGCATAAGGCAATCGTCTTTGTTTTACTGGCACAGACACTCAGAACAGTTAGTTTTTCTCCCTCCCTTATAGCAGTTGGCAGCAAAATGCTGCTGGATTAAAAATCCAATAATATTCCAAAGGAATACTAATATATTAAAAACTGCAACAAACCATAGTTCAAAGTATTTATTTATATTTGTGTTTATAAATAGTCTCAAGAATATTCATCTGTTTTGTTTTATTGTGAAGTGTGATCAGTATTGTGTCCAGCATATATATTATTCTAGTGTATTTAATCTTCAAATAAATGTTTTTTGTTCACCCTAAGAAGAATATATTTCTACTGAATAATACATCAAAACATAAAGGTAAAACTTTTAACTTTTTTATTGTTTACTATTGAGGAATTTCGTATTCATGCCTTCCATATGGAATAACATTCCAACAATTATTAACTCGTATATAAAACTGGAATAATCTAGAGACATGTTCTTCACTCCTGTGCTGTCTTTTAAATAAAAAATAATGGAAGATAGTTAAAATATTTTGAAAATTTTCAATTTTAAACATTGGTTTAAAATTTTAGTCAGTTTTAAACTTTGTTTTAAAACTGACACATTATTACAAAGCGGTTAAATAAGAAGCAGATATTAAACACATGATTATTCTAAAATTTACAGCTGCTTTGCAACAAGCAGTATTGTAAAAGGGTTAAATACCTTTAAGAACAACAAAATTATTGGGAAGAAATGCACTATAAAGCATATGGCGTGGAGCTAAACCAAAAATCAGTAGTTTTTCCTTGAAATTTGGAAGACTGGCATACTTGTAGTACATTCAGATTGAAAAGACAATTTCTTTATTTCAAATGGAAATTTTTATAGATTTAAAAAAATTAATTACAAGACTTAAAAATGTATACCGAAATCTAACGTTGAGAATTTTTTTATTAAGGTTAAAAGCAGTGACCCGGAGCGTAACAATTTTTGATGCTCCAGCTCCGCTCCTAGATAAAATACTGTGGCTCCAGCTCCGGCTCCGGCTCCAAGTCGTCTCCGACTTCGTGCTTTTGAGTTGCGAATTTTAATATACACATTTAATTTTTTGCTCACAAATTCTTTCTTCCTTTACCTTCATTAAAGATCTGACAAAAAAGAATTTTCCTTCTCATCAAACTTGAAATGCTTGTTCAGAAAATATGACAACTTTTAGCTTTTGCTTTTAAAATAGAAAGTTTGGTGGAATTTTAAACACAAAAATCTTAAATTTCTTCTACACTTTTCAAAGAATCAAAATTGTACTACTACTCATGTAGACAAAGGCTGCCATATTTGTTTTCAAATAGTGTTGTCACTTAGCTCAAGTAGAAAGTAAAAGTAAAGTAGTGCTATCATGTTTTGAGAAGTTTTCCATCTCTAATAATAATATATAAAAAACATAAAAAATTATATAATTAAAGTACTGAATAATGATGTAATTAAAATATTTTAAGCCTGGAAATTTAAAAGACCGAAAAAAAAAAGATTTCAAAGAAAATTAAAAACTAAAGGATCCCTGGAGCTGGAGAAAATTTAGAGCTCCAGCTCCAGGGAAAACACAGCTCCGGAGCGCTCCGGCTCCGAATCCAGCTCCGGGTCTCTAGTTAAAAGAGTTGACAGCTTTGAGATTAATGAAAAATCTTGGATTTTTTATCCAGAAATAGTAGCTGGAATTGGAAAATAGACTCTTTTTTTTGTTTTTCCGCAAAATAGTTGAAAGGTTTAGGGCTAAAATAGCAGCCAGTGTCCCCTGATGCTGAAAATAGTCACTTTTAGTAGAATTTTAGTTGCAAATGGCAGCCCTGCTTCTTACTTAAATTACATATTGGTATGCCACAGTAAACACTATACATTTTCTTTACATTAAACTCAATCAGCCAAATCGGTTTGAATAACAACATCTAATAGTGGTCTACCCTGTTATTAATCCATTCTGCACTTTGAATTACTTATGCATGTTGTAGAAAATAATACACAATTGATCAACAGATTTATTGCAATTTTGTTGGTTAATTTTAGAGTTTATTAACAGTTTTTTACTAAATAATGTAAATTTAAATTTTTTGAAATTTAACTTTATAAAAGCACGTAGTTGTAGTCAGAGACCCGGAGCTGGAGCCCGGAGCCGGAGCTCTAAATTTTCCCCTGCTCCAGGGCTCCTTTGGTTTTTAATATTCTTTTAAATCTTTTTTTTTTTCCAGTCTTAAATTTCCAGGGTTAAAGTATTTTAATTACATCATTATTCAGTATTTTAATTATATCATTTTTTAGAGTTTTTTTTAAAAATTAGGTATGGAAAACTTCTCAAAACATGGGAATACTACTTTACTTCTACTTTCTACTTGAGCTAAGTGACAACAGTATTTGAAAACAAATATGGCCGCCTGTTATTTACATGTGTAGTTGTACAATTTTGTTTGTTTGAAAAGTGTAGAAGAAATTTAAGATTTTTGTGTTTAAAATTCTACCAAACTTTTTATTTTAAGAACAAAAATTAAGAGATGTCATATTTTCTAACAAGCATTTTAAGATTGATGAGAAGAAAAATGCATTTTGTCAGATCTTTAGTGAAGGTAAAGGAAGAAAGAATTTGTAAGCAAAAAATTAAATGTGTAAATTAAGATTTGCAACTCAAAAGCGCGAAGTCGGAGCCGAGTTGGAGCCGGAGCCGGAGACACAGTATTTTATCTAGGAGCGGAGCTGGAGCTGGAGCATAAAAAATTGTTCGGCTCCGAGTCACTGGTTGCAGTAATTACCCATCTAAAAATTCAATCCATACATTTTTTCTGTCTATAATTTGCTTTGAAAACTAAGCTGATCCTGATTTTCTACATTTTAGAATATTTTCATAAATTAGGGGGAACTTGGGATACTTGACCCAAGGCCTTTTTCTCAGAATTGGGAAAGTTTTGTAAGCTGGAAGTGGCAACACTTTCTTTCTTTCAGTTAGCTGACCACATGTTGAAAATAATAACTGAATCATTCCATAAGTTTTTAAACTATCCGACAAAATACATTTTCATGCTCCAAAAGTAATTTTTTTGTTCTGTAAACTCTGGTGTTATAACTTTTTCTGTTTAAAGGTAAGACTTTTTTAATTGGTCATTTGTTTTGTACATGTTTTTAGCTACAGTAACATATATAATAATATTAATCTTCTCATTAGCAAATGGCTGCATTTTAGGGTTATGTAGTAAATGTGCAACTAGGGATACTTGACCCAAGTTACCTAGGGATACTTGACCCAAGATTGAAATTAGTACTATTCAAATACATTTAGCATGTTTTATTTATGAATTAAAAATATTATAATATTAAATATAATAAACATATAAATATAAGTATTATAAGTAAATAATATAAATATTATAAGTAAATGACTGAGCTCTTGTCAAATATTGCGGGAAACGATTATAAGAAAAGATTTGTTGGAAAGGTTCTTGAAATCAATTCTGACAGGCTTGCTATTCAGTTTACAAGAAGAATGGGTGGTACGCGATTTAAATGGCTTGAAATGAATGATATATCATAAGTTGATCCTGACCAAATAGAAGATATTCTTCATCTACCTGAATTTTCGACACAAATGATACAAGTTTTGTGTTTAAATATGATTTTACATTTGGAGTTGAATAAATTGTTATTTTCTTATTCTCAGGGTTGGGGAATTTTTAGAAAATCTTACCAGCCAAGGATTTATTTTACCCGCCAGCAAAATGCAATTACATTGCTATAATAAAATTTACATGATTGCAAAAATAGTTGATTACTATTGCTACTAATACATTTATCACATATATATTTTTTCACCCTGTAAAATTAAGAAATATACACAAGAGAGAAACGTTTAATAATCAATACAACTTAGTACCGAGTTTACATCGCAGTAATTTGGAAAGTTATAAAATATGGCTAACTAGTAAAAAAAGAAAAAAAGTTTTTGGCATGGATTTTTAAAAGACTGCTTACAAATTCACTCGCCATGTCAGAAAATGTACTCGCCAGTGGCGAGTAAAATGATGTATTTCCCCACACCCTTGCTTATTCTGGAACTTGTTTAGGCACAGAATGAACTTTCAGACTGCTAATATTTTAAACTTTCTGCAATAAAAATTATAATTGGGTATATTAATGTTAGCCCTATGTACTAAAAATTAAAAGTATTAATTTTATTTGACAAAAATAAAAAAATTATTAACCTTAATATTAATTTTGTTCTTATGTAAAAGTGTTTTGTTTATTATTTTTAATCATACTCCCAAATCTATGACTTGGGTCAAGTATCCCTATACATTGGGATACTTGACCCAAATTGAAAGTTTTGAATATTCATATTTTTCTACCTTTTATAATTAATACTTCGGAATAATAATAATAAATATTGTGTAATAATTCATTAAGTATATATAGACTGCATTTACACACCCATAAGTAACGTAAAAAAATAATTAACAATCCAAAACTAACAATTGGGTCAAGTATCATTAGTTTCCATTATGCATGCCTACTTATATGCATTTACAAAGTTATGTTTGGTTTCAAATTAAATAACTTTTAATAAGATTTTTCTAATTTTCATTTGACTTTTCTTTTTTAATTTTACGATATTTTTTTGAAACAACTCTTTCTTGTTTTCATAAAACAGAAAATACGTTGTTCAACAATTTAACCCTTTATGTACTGAATTATGAACTCATAAAAATGTTATCTTATAAAGAATTTTTCGTGAACTGCTTAAACTACATTAGAAGATTTACATAATCATTTAATAAATTTTGGGAGGACTGAAGAATTTAGAAGGATTAATAACATTTGAATTTATAGGGATTTTATGCAACATTTATAACCCCACTCAAATCTTTTATTTTAAATATTTTTCTTAGTATTTTGTAGAATTGGGAAATGTACAAATGGGAGATTCTCAAAAGGTGGGATCATTAAACGTTAACTATATGTAATTTTTAAAATTTTCAAATTTAAGACCAATTTTTTTTAATAGTATAGTATTTTGTGTATAAATATAATATATAAATATTTTTAATAGTGTGTCTACAAAATTATACACAAACATTAAAAGATAGCAACTATTCTGGAAAATTAATGATTAAAGCATTTAATTAGCAGTTGTGTACGTTACAAATTTTGGACATTTTTTCGCACGTACATTACAGATTTTGGACGTTGCTCTTAGTATTTAAAAAATTCTTAAGACTAAGAATGTAGTAAATGTGTCTGTATGCATATATATATGTATAATTAACTTTTTGTTATCCAGTAATAATAATAATACAATCAAATGCTTTGTTACGTACGTTACTTTCGGACATAACAAAATACAGAAAAATTCTTTATAGAAAAGTCCTTCTATCTTCAAAAAAGCAATAAATCAGCCTGCCATCTCTTAACGAAATAATCAAAAAATCATCCGTGTCCTTTATACATTCGTTGTTTACCATTAGAATCACCTGGAAAGAATTAAAACTCTTTTCCTTGGTGGTACATTGGAGCAGTTAACGTTATGAATGTCCGAAATTGGCCTCTTTAACATAAAATAATAAAATTTTAAGATATTTATACAAAGCTTTTACAATAAATTATGTCATTTTCTGTCTCTGAATAGAATTAAAAGCTCAGTGTAAAAAAAAAAATAATTAAGTCAATGATAATTAAAGTTATGTTTGAAAGGCTTAAAGTTATGACGTGTGTCCAGTGCCCACCTTTTGAGAATCGCCCAAATATAATGCTCTTACAATAATAGATATATTTCCGAACTGAAAAATCCCCCCCCCCCCCCAACGCCAAAAATGCTAAAAAGATGCAAAAAGGCAAAATAAATCATCCTTTTAAAACTATTTTTGTTTTGTGTAACCCATAATGCTTTTGGAACAAGATAAAGTAATGCATCTAAAACTCAGTCTAACTGTATTACAACTAATCGATATATTAAAGGAATTTTATAACAAGTTATTTTAACCCCTTGAGGGGCGGTGGGATAAAATATATCCCACCTAATTTAAACAAGATTCTCACCAGAAAATTTTAACTAAATTTTATATTTTTAATTTTGGAGGAAAATAGTTGAAAAATTGCTTATCTTTATTTAAAAATAAAGTTTTTCGATTATTCCGGTGAGAATTCAATATTTAGAGACATTTTTGCTTGCCCCTCAAGGGGTTAATGGTACTTGTAAGTACCATCAGTAGATAAAGGGTTAAACCAGAAAAAGAATATCAGCAAATTTTATACTTTATATGGATGAAAATGATGGTAGTACATGAATTTGTCAGAAAGAAGCGAGTTTGGATTTGAAAACAGCCTTAATATGTTGTTGCATTCATTTATCTTTTTCATCTGGCTTTTACAGGTAAAATTTACCCAAGTAGCATCAGTAGTTAGAGGTAAAAATAATGGTACTGCTACATACTAAATTATTAAATTCTCAAATCATTATGTAATATACATACAACAGAAAGACAAAATCTACAAGTTGCATAAGCAAAAAAGAACATTCCTATCACTTAACCCATAAATCCAACTACACAGTAAAGATGTAACACGAATGCTGGTGATGGTAACTATATATGGCGATTTATCAGCAGCAGCTGTCTAACATAAACATGCTGAAATTTCAACCATACATACATAAAAGAAAAGCTCTCCCCCCACTCCTGAATAATACCTTAAAATACAGTACTACCCCGACTTACGTCACCCCGCATTTATGTCGTCTGACCAGAGAAAAATATTTCCTTAATTATCAGGGTTGGCACGGTTTAAACCAAGTGGTTTTAACCATGGTTTAAACCACGGTTTAAACCAATTGGTTTTTTTTTGTCAAAAAACCATTTGGTTCTTTTAGAAAAAATCTAATATAATATTTTCTCTATTTTTGTAATTTAATTGCTTTAAATTATTGATAGAAGTAATTTCTACTTTTAATACTTCATCTCAGCTGTCAACATGAGATATAATGAGCCTAGGTCATGTTTCTATGCATGTAGAATGATAATTAGCATGTGCTGATGAACATATCTCGTACCATAAAGATTTTTCTTAAAACATGTGAAATTAGAAAAGATAGAATAGATAAATAATATTCAATATTTAGCATAAAATATTTTCATTTAAAAAATGCAGATTATTTACAGCAGTTAATAACAAAATACAATGATCTTTAAGATTTTGGTTAAGTTGTAAAAGAAAATTTTCTGGATTGGGATTGGGGAAGATTATCCTTAAAGAGAATTTAAAAGAGTAACTTAAGATATCAAATGGAATAACACAGCTTGCAAAAATTGAGTGCTAGTTATAGCATTTCAATAATACCAATCAATCTTTTCTGTTAGTTGCTGAATCTAATGGCCAAAAATGTTGACTTGGACACTTGGAGTTATCACTCAGAAAACAAAATAACCAGAAGTATTTGGATATTTAAAAAAAAAAAATAATAATAATAACCACAGAATAATATATTATATTCATGAAACTGCATCAAACATTTATTGATTGATTATTATATTATTAATCAAAGGTATCTAAATACGATTTTCAGGTATCAATGTTTCACTGTGTAGAGCAGTTTACTTTGAACATAAGATATACCTGTTACTAATAATGTTTAAATTAGAAATGATTTCAATTTTCTATATAATTGAATGTAATTATTTAATTTAAATATTTTCAAAAGCTATATTACTTACATACTATCCAAAAATGTTTATTTTATCAACAGATATGCATCTGTATGCAATAGGAAATTATATTTAAAAAAGCCCGGTTTAAACCAAAAAAACCTGGTTTAAACCAAATAAACCGGTTTTTTTGATTTTTTACAAAAAAACCTGTTTTTTTTCCAACCCTGTTAATTATGATGCACGTTTAATTTTCTTGAAGACTATTGGTTTTGTGAAGGGAAAGTTTCCAGCGACAGTTAAGTAATAGTGTCAAACAAATAAAAATAGAAAAAGTTTAGAAAACACACTCTACGAAGTTCAAGGAGCTTCTAAGAGAAAAAAAGAAAAAATTGTTGGTTCAGACGTCATTGTTAGATTTTTTTCACATCCTCAATGATTCGAACGGAGCAACCACAACTTATTTATTTATTCCAAATTCTTGCATTGTAAACTTTTTTTTTTTTTTTTTTTTTTTTTTTTTTGCTAATGTTAAACATATGTAATCTCTAAATAGAATATAACCATTAGATTTTGGAGAATTTTTATTACTTATCTAAATGTACCCCGACTTACGTCGCCAGTCTTGGAACGAACTGCTGACGTAACTCGAGGTATTACTCTACAATATAATGCAGTGCACTCTCTAAAGAAAATAAAGAGGTTTAAAAAAATTTAAATAAATCCATTTTATAACAACACATTATTCGAAATAATCACACTCAATTTTTACGGGAGTGAAAAATAATTCCCCATGTGTTGATTATGACACTTTCTAACAGCATCATATAAAATTGTTAAGAAATTCATTACTTTCGTATATAGAAATAAGATATGTAAGTAAACAGTTTAAAAAACACATAATACAGTTGAAAACCCAGTTTTAGAGATTACTGCTTTTAAATGACATTTTTCTTTTTAGGTTTCCGTACTTAAAAAGTAAAAACAGAACTATTATAAGGTCACTCCTGTGTCTGTCTGTCACAGCCATTTTTGTAAACTACAGAACATAGAAAGTTAAAATTCGCTGAAGTAATAAAGGCGATTGACCAACATATTTATAGGTTATTAACCATTTACAAATAAATTTAGGAAAAATGTAAGGGGACTAACTTACTTGAAAAAAAAGTTTCCTTTGTATATCGTGTGAAAGGTTACGGAACACCAAACTCAAAAATAAATTTCTTTTAATTTTATTTTCAGATATATTGTCGAAAATGTAATGCAAAAATATCTCCCCCCAACCTTTATTTTTGAATTTACTGAAACTAAAGTTATGAAAAAAATTAGGGTTGGTAGAAATTTATTTAAACCTTGCAGGAAAACTATAGCGATTACCCTAAGTAACATAGTTTTTGAAAAAATTGCATTTTTCTGTTGCGCTCAGGAAGAGAGTTGAGGGGCGCTCGAGGTAACTATCACCGCGGAAGTATAAAAGTATTATTGATAATGATTTTTGAAAAAGATGTTGGTAATTAGCCAAGGTATTAATTAACCTTTGAAGACATGGATGGTTTGGATATTTATAAAGACACGGGATGCACCATTAGATTTTAAAGCCCAGATAACAACTTTACCCAGTAGTAGTATAAAAGTAATAAATATCAAATCATTAAAAACAGACTAATTTAATTAGAATTAATCACGTAATTATTTATTCGTTACACAAAAGTTTCACTTTGTGGGTGCTCAGCTAGAGAGTTGAGGGGTGCTGAAAGTACCTATCGTCGCAGAAATATAAAAGGATTGTTGATAATGATTCTCGAAAACAATTGTCGGTAATAAGCTCGCCCTTAAATAATACTAATAATAAGCTCGGAATAGCAAGGGTCGTTCTGTAGCTTCAGGGCCCCAAGCCCCCCTTCTCACTTTTCGGTTTCTTTAATTTGTGTAATTTCCATTTTTAATTTGTCCGGTTTAAATTTTTGATTTTTTTTCAAACTGGCTTTCGCAAAAGAGTCGGACTAAGTGCAAGAATAAAGGGCTGCGGACGAAAAGAGGCCGCTCACTGCAGCAGTTGATTAACCCTTAAACACACGCATAGTTTGGACATAGTACATAGAGACACGGGCGGCATACTTTGCTGGCATTTTTCAATAAAACAGTTAAGTCCTAGTTTTAAGTCTAGTTAAATCCCAATATGTTTTTCCTCCTCTCTTTCACTCATCCCCACAATGTTTAATGAATTGGTAAAAAGTTCATTTGCTATTTTTAAAGTTTATTTATGTTTGAGAAAAGGGTTTAAAAATTAAACATTGCTGGCTAGAATAAAATGTAAACAAACCATTACTCACATATTATGTAAGTAGTTAATTCTGTATATATATTACCTTATTATTCCTAAAGGACTTTTTACTTTTTATTTAATGTAAGACATCTACTAGATGGTTTATTTATAAAAAAAAAAAGCAACTTCACACTCCTAGCTTGCAAACTTTATGCCATGTCAACAGTTTTCAGTAATGGTAGGTTGTTTAATGCCAGAGTTAGTGTTTGCTTGTTAACCACTTCGACGTTTGACCCGAGATATCTCGGGGGTAAAAGCACAGTTTCCTTATACCCTTCGCCATTGAAGTGGTTAAACTTGTTTATTAAGCTGTTGTTTTATTTAATTGTAACCATAACCTTTTTTCAAACTATGCTAATGTTATTAAATTAACTGTGACTGTAATGTGTTAGTATAAATAGAGATGCAGCAGATGTAGTTTGTCTGCACTTGCCTGGCCAGCAGTAAATCCAGTTATGATTTATAGAGTACCGTAATTTCCGGTCTATAATCCGCGGATTATCTGTTAAAAAACCCTCAAAATTTTTAAGTGCGGATTATCTACCGGTGCGGATTATCCGATAAAAAAAATTTTAAGCAGAAGTTCAGGGCAGACATCCAGTTTCTACCGGCAGTCATAAAATAAAAATGTAAACAGTTATCAAACGATTGTCTGCTATCGACCGTTCGTGGAGTTATTTGTGATTGGTTCACATATGACGTGTACGTGCTAGTGGGAGTGACTTCCGATTATGATGTTATTTTTTTTAGCCTGTTGGCAACATGTTTCTATCAAGAACAAAGTATTTCTCAACTCATCCCTTTCAAAAATTGCAATCTCAAAGAATTTGCAGTGACGTCAGGTGAAAACACTCTTTCGTATCCTACGCCATTTAGCATCTGGCGATAAGTACTATTCTGCGATCAGGTTGCCGTACGTTCGAAAGTGATTATATGGATGTAGCTCCTCCCAAAATTACGGCAATTTTATTGATTACGATGATCGATATTACGATGCAACCAATGGGAATCCATCACACATTAATCGAATGAATCATTATCGAATCATAGTTTCATGGTTTTACTGCTGCCCTCTATGGACAGGATAATAAAATACAATTATGTCCTTGTAATTTATATTAAAAACCAAAACGTATTTGATGGTATATCACGTTGAAAGTTATAACAATGTCTAAGAGAAAACCTGTTATTTAATACTGCAGAATTTAAACAGAGCGTTATTTAAAAAGCGGAAGATGATTTAAAAACAGCAATTATTACAGAATTATCTGTATTCACAAGACATTCTACATTTTAGATATAAGATTCAATGAAAAAAAATTATTTGTATTTTTTAACTTGTAATTATTTTATTATTTTTTTCAATTATTTTATTACAATTATCATTTAAATAGAGCAACTAAATAAATAGGGAGGTGGTTTATTAGTAGTAGTTTGGAATGTTGAAAACACAATTAGTAATTCTCGTATAGTCCAGGGTCAACCAGGCAGGGAGGCCTACCAAAAGGCTAAAGCACTCACTAGCCCCGCCCGCTTGTATAGTCCGGCGGATTATACGTCGATGCGGATTATCTGCTGAAATATTTTTATAACGGCTAAAATTTGCGGCTGCGGATTATACGCCGCCGCGGATTATAGGCCGGAAATTACGAAGTTATCTAAGTTTACAGCCATATTTAGTCAGAATAGTTCTTGCAATTATGTTTCATTTAATGGTTATATGTCTGTATACTTATTATTTTAACCTGCAGTTGGAAAAAGGATGTTTATTATATTATTCAGCTATTAAATAAAAAGAACTTTGTTTTCAACTCGGCTTCTCTTCATCTTCACAGTATATTTACATTTTTCAATTTCAATAATTGAACTTAGTGATTCCTAAATTCATCGTACATATGGAGTCATACAATAACAGTTGGCCAGAGATGTGGTGTTTGTTTTTCCTCTCCCCAACATACTCCATGTGCCATAGGCATTTAAAGCCTAGATAACAACTTTTAAGGATATATTTGTTTACTGAAATGCCCAGTTACTATTCATATATTTATTGTACGGAACCCTCTGTGTGCAAGTAATACTTAAGTTTGACCGGTTATTATTTCATTTTGATGGAAATTTAAACGTTTTTTAGAAAATTATTATTTATACTTCAGAAAAATATTGTGTAATCGAAATTATGTTTGTTTTCTTCTTTTGCATTATTTCTGAATTGACTGAATTAAGTGAGATGTAAAGCAGGCACTAATGTAATAAATTGTTAAGTGCAACCGAAATCAATATTCAATGCTTTATTTTTCTTCATTTTTATTGTAAGTAATCAGTAGTTTAACACTTGTTTTTAAAGCCCATTAACCTTTCCACAGGCTTACCTTGATCTGAAGACATTACTAGAAAAGGTTACAGTGGCCATCATCCATGTCTAAACAACACTGAGCTAATTTGTTTATGGAAAGTACTTGACAGAATCTATACTAATTTGCCATAGAGTGAACTCCTTGTAGAAAATCCAGTTCTTACACAATTTCTTGAAATTCAAAAACGAACTGACCTTTACCACAATACTTATCTACATCAAAACTCGATTCTTGCTCCTATATATATTTTAACATTACATAATTTTTACAGATGTTTTTATCCATTTGTCATATAATTATTAAATAACAGAACAATTTGTGCTTCAAATTTTCACCTCTTGCTTATCATTCTAATATTTATCACATATATTCCTCAGAAATATTACTATCATATGAAACAGTAATTAATATATATTTAATATTTAATAACCCCATACACGAAATTATTGCTGAATGAAAATATTAACAATCAATAAAATCAACCGCTGAATGAAAGATGATACAAATTACTGAAAAATTAAAATGTTTTTTTCTACAAAAGTTAAAAAAATTAATAGATAAATGACAAATTACAGAAATAATTTAAAAATTCCTAAATTATTTACAAATATACTAAAACCATAGGCAGGGGTGTCGCCATGGGGGGGTATGGGGGGGGGGAGCCTCCCCCCCCCAATATTTGTGAAGTTGGGAAATTTGAGCTTAGAGTTGGGAAATTCGGGATTTTTGAGACATTATGAAATTTTTATTGTTTTGGTGATTATGTTTCTGACTGAGTATTGTAACAGTAAGCAAGTTAAATTATCAAAAGAAATACAAAAAGAAATCAGACACACTCAATCTATCATTGTATTTTTCAGTTCTACAAAAATATTATACATCTACCAGACCTAAATTTCTCTACTCCTATCCACCAATAGCTGACTATCCAGTTCCGTTATTTCCTTCAAAACTTTGTTTCTTTCTCAAAATGTTCACCCTCCCAAAAGAGAATCCAGCTATTTTAATCCAAAGGGATTGCAGCTTCTTTTGAAAATTGGAGATCACTTGTAGCACAACAGAAAGGAATGTAGTCACCTACTTGAAACACAGCTGGGCAAGAAGATTTGATGAGTTTTCACAAATTGCACTAATTTTGCGATTTTTGGACAATATTTTACTCATTCTCGTGATTTTTTTTGCTCCGAAAATTAGTTAACCCTTCCCTGTCATGACAAAAGCATTATATGACCAAATGTGAATATAAGAAGTCGTTAGTTTAGATACATTTGCTACATTTTACCTTTATTTGTATGCGGAAATATATATATGTCCTGTTCATTTATATTTATAGGTGTTTAGTAAATTTTAAACCAAGTCCAGTGTTGTGTATTTAAAGCTGTTCTAAAAAATGACTATAAATCTTACCACGAAAGAACCCTTCATAATAGGAAAAGAGTTTTCATGCAAGATTTTGGAGAATCTAAAAATCCATTCGAGGATGAAAAAGGTAAAAAAGTGGAGGATATGAATTTGGAACAGAAATATGACCATGAAAGCAGTCCATCAACTGAAGAAAAAAAATCGACATACAGGTTGACATAAACACTGATAGGTTGCACTTGAATAAAATTTTGAAGAAATAAAGATTTCCTTATAGACAAGTTCATAAACAATTATGAATACTAGGATGTGATTGAATAAGCTGGCTTCTGAAAGCGCCGTGGGAAAACGGTTTCACCAAATGGAATAGATAAAAATAATAGCATAGCAATGGACATTGATAGACATAAGTTTTACAGGGAAGAGTTATAAGAAATACAAGAAAATTTCGGCAATTTAGTAATGGGCTTAAATGACAATGTTCCCTATATCAGGAGAATATTGCACCAATACATTCCATATTTAAATTGCAATTGTGCAAGGCAAATTTGAGTATCACTAACTGAGAAAAGTTAATAATGTTTCCCCCTGGATATGAGAAACCGGATGTACATGACTTGCAGAGTCAAATAGAAATAAACCAAATCCCAACTCACTTAACAAATCTTTTCTGATGCCATGAAATCCAAAGACTATTTGGGTCACACTGTCAAACTATATACTCGTACCTTAACATTCACAGCAGCTTATCTTTATGGCGTTGCATCTAATGAAAGAATCTTTAGTCAAATAAAAATTTAATAAATATATATTGCAAGCTTCAATGAGGCCTGACAGACTTGACAGCCTAATGCTTTTAAAATGTGAAATTGAAATAGTGGATTTTATTAAACTGGACGATGTTAGGTTAGCTTCATCAGGGTTAGCTTCTTTGAAGACCAAAAGAATTGATGTTAAATGAAAACAATTTGGATGTGCCAATCTCAAAACCTTATTATATCCCATACATGTTAATACTTCAAAATTTGCAATCACAATGTTAAAATTAAATAACAATTCTATGCCCATAATAATGACTTCTAAAGGTTTAATTGTGTGCATTTAATTTATAATTCGTTTAATTGTGTGCCTTTAAAAAGGAGATAGAAGCATCGCATTTTTCAAACAAATCATTGAATTTCGACACCTATGCTCTTAGATGTCTGCAACCAAAATTCCAAACCCAAAGAGCTCAAAAGCGATACCTTTGGACAGTATACACCCAAGCCCAATAAGGAAGTGTAACCGAATATGAAGTTTGACTAA
Source organism: Maratus speciosus (assembly GCA_963932465.1). Taxonomy (NCBI): domain Eukaryota; kingdom Metazoa; phylum Arthropoda; class Arachnida; order Araneae; family Salticidae; genus Maratus; species Maratus speciosus. The sequence continues at coordinate 15,674,683 of OZ010797.1, forward strand.
ATTTCCGTGCATTAGTTTTTCAGATATAGCTAACGCAAAAATCGTGAAAACTGCAATACAGCAATGCCACAGATATATACAAAAACCTAATAAGCACTAAATTATGTCAAGGTTTAATAGCATATGAAATTTGATCAAATTCTGTGCAACAGTTTTTGAGATATAACTATGCTAAAATCATGTAAATCGTGAAAAATACAGCATAGCAGCGCCACCTTTTGGGTAATTTACACCAAAAACTAATCAGCATTAATTTTTATCAAGGTATAACTGAATCTAAAGTTTTATAAAATTCCGCGAATTAGTTCTTGAGATAGAGCACCAACAAAATTTGTGTCACATTCACACAGACAGACATTTTCTAAAATCAGTCAAATCATGTGCAGGACCTTCTAAAACGTATCAAATCGTCGAAAACCAGTTGTAGATTTTTTTTACGAATTCAATACTTTCGTCTTGTAAAGACAGAAGAAAGTAAAACGGGTGTTTGTTTTTTTATTAAACAAACCAATAATTAGAATTTTTATATTTCTAGTTTCAAAATTTTTCTTTGGAAAGGAATTTTTTATGCATAAGCTTCATTATCATTATTACACACTTTGTGTATATCACTTTAGTTGAATGTTGGAGGAATTTGTTTCAAGTTGGGAAATTTTCGAACTCTCCCCCCCGAAAAAATATCTGTAGCTACGCCCCTGACCATAGGGGAAGATAGGGATAATTGAGCCACTTTTTAAATTTAAATTTTTAAAAAATTTTGATACTTTCTTAGAACAAAATAAAATGTTATAGTTGAAAATTTGATATTTTTTCTTCAATTGAAAACTATTTTCAATTAATTTTGAACTATTTTTCTTTGTTTAATAAATTTTTACTTTTTCTTTTACATTGTGGCTCAAGTATCCCCATGAGGGGTATACTTGAGCCAATACTAAAATATACCTACAAAAATAATATTTTTCTTTTTATTATTTTATAAATGTTTTACACTAAGATACACTAAGTCCTTCAAAACCAGTTGTGAAAATAAAACTAGTAACACGATCATCTTTTGTAGAGATAATTGGTGGTTGAAAGATCATTTCAACTCGGGTTTCATTGATGATAGCAACATCCTCAGTTTGTGTTTAAGTTTTTAAAAAAGTTCCAGAGGTTACAATTTCAGTATACAATATTTAATCTTAAAATATTACATTAACAAAATAAATATTTTAATATTTTGGGCCTAGCTAGTTAAAATATTAGAGATTATGACAAGTAAAATCAGTTATTAATCAAAAAGTTAAATTGAAAACTATGCCTACATTTCTCGAGACAGACCATTTTGTTAGTCAAAATGAAAAAAAAAAAAAGGATATTTTCATTAACAAAAGATACATTTTTAAACATATGTTTTCAAATTAAGTCCTTATTGATTATTTTTTAATGAAAAAAAAAAAAAATAAAAAAACGTCCTCCTCATTTTACCAGAAAAAAAAAAAAAAATCCCCATTTTACACTGAAAAAAAAAAATAATAAAAATCTATCTGTGAACATGAAAAAGACTCGTTACTTACCCATCATACGTAGTATAGGGTATGTCTTGTAATCGTTTTAAAAATCGAAAAAAATTTTTGATGGATTTACACGTTTCAGACACTGGAGATTCCGAAAAACATATTTTTAGAAAAAAAATTTGTCCATCCTTCTGTATGACAGTAATCGCTCTATCTCCCGAACAAATTGAGATAGAGACTTGAAATTCTGTGTGTACTTAGGGCGTAATAATGGAAAGAAGCTTATTGAATATCAGTAACCTCGATTAACCGGAACTGTTTTTTTCGGATTCTTGAAATATTCGTTCTGATAAAAGGTATACAAAAATTTTTTGAAATTGTTTATTTGAAGGAGTGAATATAAAAGACAATAAAAAAACATAAATTTTGCATCATGAATGAACTCGATCGGATAATAAGTTGCCGAGATATTTGTAATTCTATTTTTCATGACCCTGTATTTCATTCAAATTTCAAATCAAAGATATATTTTAATTGCAAATGAGACGCTTAATCCGACGCAGTAAAGTGTTAGTTAATAGGATTATAATTTTTCAAGTTATAAGGATGTTTCTTTTACACAATTCGGTACTACTCGATTATCCCTCCGATCGAAAAACTATCTCCAAACTATAAGATTAAATGGCAATAATGGCTTATCGTAAATGTCAAGAATTTAATGCCTCTCCATACCTATAAGGGGGTTTTCCATAGTGGGGACCCTGTTCTGTCGCCAAATACCACCAAGTTTGTTGCCAACTTGGCGGTATATCACAAAATTTGTCGGCCAAAATGAGTCGCCAAATTGGCTGTATCTCTAATATTTCACCAAATTCCCTTAGACTTCCATTGTAAACCAATAGCGTTTACTTGCTTACAGAAAATCAACAAATTGAGATATTTTAATGCAACAAAAAGTAATATTAGCTTAAGGGGTTATATTAATTATATTTAAGGAAGTCCAAGTAAATTAAATTATGAATAAAAGTAACATGGTACAAAGCTTAGCGAATATCACATGTTTTATTTTCATATTTTTTATTACCTATATCCATGATGGGTAAGTATTACGGTGGCCCCAAACAACTAATTTTTTTGTTTCACCCATATGTCTAATTTCCTAGTAGGGATGGTTGAGCATGGCTCATGTATCCCCCGTCTCAGTGGCTCAAGTATCCCCACTACAACCATTTTTGTTTATCAGACTTTTACTAAGTAATGCATGCGGCTATTTGAATTATTTTAGATTCAAAATACAACTGAAATTATTCTTATTAAATCTATCTGTATTTTTGTAGTTTAACACAAAACTTTGGTTACAAAAAAATATAAAAAACACTCACCTAAATATTTACTTCAGATAGGGGAAAAAGCAACTATTAATCACTGTACTTTCAAAATGGTTCCAAGGTATAGGATTTTTATTTTACATGTGCAAAACTATAAATATATTATCATGTTGCTAATTTTAGAAAGAAAAATTAACCTACTGTAGAGAAAATAGGGGTGGCTCAAGTATCCCCACTCTCCCCTACCTTTTTCAGACTACAAACCATAAGTTTTCGAAAATTTAACATTGAATTTGCAAGATTTTAACCTTTAGATGACATACACCTCAAGAAATATTCATAATTAAACAATAAAATAATTTTTAATAATTACACATTTTTTTATCAATAACTGGAAATTTCACATTTAAAAATATATTTTCATGATTGTACATATAAATCTTTTTTGTAACTATAAGCGTAAGGTAGCATCCTTAACTGTAACTGTGAAAGAGAAAAACAATAAATGCTCTGAGGATAAGACACACTATATGACTGAACAATTAAGTAGAAATCCTATCTCATTGCAAATGCTAAAATGGTGCTTAAAAATTAAGATAATGCAATAGATGAACATAATTATTATGCTGTGTATTATATGATAAAGCATTGAAATTTGTGTAAAATTTCTTGAAAAAGGAGTCAAAAACTTTAGTTGGCCTAAGTGAGGTAGAATCGAAAACATAAAAGTTCAGTTATATATTTTATGTATCAATAAATTTGCAAAGTATTAATTAATCCATTTGCAGTGGATGAAAAAGTCGAATACTGTTTATAAATGTTACAAAAATCCTTTGGTTAATTAATACTTTGTAAAATGTACAAAAGTCTTTTGCACATCAAATAAATTTGTATTTATACCCAAATCACAGTCTATATGCTATTTTTTCACAATTATGAGATGAACAAAACTTTTACAAGATTGATTCTACTTATTTAAAAACTCAGTCTTAAAAAAATTAACTTTGCTACTTTATTTACAGGCAAAATTCTTTAATCCGCACAGGTTTGGACCAAAGGTTCTGCAGATTATAGAATATTGTGGATGATAGAGTATTGGGTGGATTATGAATAATTTTTTTTCTGGAGAACATTTTAATACCACATTCAGTATAGCATTAACACAAATATGAAATCTAATAATTTAATATGCTATCTTATAAAAGGCAATTTTTCAAGTTCTTTTAGAAAGAAAATTATGTATTTAAAGAGAAATACATTTATAATTTGATATATTTACTACCAAAATTAAATTTTTCTTATGTGATCAATTGACGAAATTCACGTTTTTTTTCTGCAATCATTTTAAGATTTTTTTTCCACAACCATATGTCGAAGTTCATGATATTTTTCAACAACAGATTGACAAAATTCACTATGTGTTTCTTTTGACAGTATTCGTGATTTTTTTGTGATCATTTATCGAAATTAACGATTTTTTTCACAATCGTTTATCGAAATTCATGTTTTCTTCCACGATCGATTGACGATTTTCGCGTTTTTTTTACGATCATTTCACGAAATCAGCAGTTTTTTCCACGATCGTTTGTCGAATTTCACGTTTTCCACGATTGATTGACTAAATTAGCAATTTTTTACCGCGACAATTTCTCGAAGTTCGCAATATTTTTCAGCAACAGATTGGCAAAATTTGTGATATTTACTTTTTTTTGCTAAGCAATGCGGATTATAGAAAATTGCGGATTATCGATCCTTGGCTGTAAATGAAAAGGAATGCTGACCAATAATTACCTCATTTCTGGGGTAATTCCTGGTCACTTAAAAATCATACTTATTTCAATTATAAGTGCATAAATATTAATGTAAGCATTTTGTTATATAGCCATCAGAGGCTGCTTATTAGACAAAAAAAATTGGGACCAATACCTTTGATAGCTTTTATAATAATTGGATGTTGTTCATTTTTGACCAGGAATTACCCCGGGTGACCCTACCTTCGGCATTTTTTTAAAGAAGCTCTTTATATATCGTTTGTTTCTCAAGTGAAGCTATAGCGAATACCTAGGCATATACCGGAGGGTACATGCCCTTTCACACCTCCCTGGTATTTTTACAACTGAAGCACTGAATGGGGAAGTTGCACTCACTCTAAATTATGCCTTCTTTTATGTTTAATTGATGAAGACGATTTTACATTCCTCAAAACTCAACTCTGAATTCTAAAAATTATTTAAAATAACTAATTATTGCAGTTTAAAACCCCATTAAAAGCAAAACAAAACCACATGATCCGAAAACGGGACGGGATTGGTTTGACGTCACTACACATGAAACACGGATTCTCCACAGCGGCCTGCATTGTGCATGCAAGCTGTTTCCATTGCTTTCTGTTTGTTATCTATTATAAACATCTTTTAAAGACTCATTTGCACAAAATCAAATTAGAGTCAACAGATTATTTTAACACATCGGAATATAACATACTATTAATTTATACATTTGTATTAATTTTCATTTAGAAAAGTGCTGCACTTGGTTGGATTAAAAAAATATGAAATTATACCTTCTGGAAATAGTTTTTTCCCCCTCAAATTTATTTTAAGGTCATAAAAAATGCATTTCATGTGGGTAAAGATACAAGAAGCTAAAGCTAAAAGGCACATTTATTTTTAACTTACTCCTATTTACTTAAAAGAATAAAGAATGATAGTTTTATTAAAAAATAAATTGTAAGTAAAGTAAAATCGTCTTTATCTAGTTCTTGAAATGTAATGTTTCCTTAATTCATTGTAATGCTTTAATAATTCTTTTTGTTATGAATAAAATTTCGTGTTATGCAGGTTATATTACAGATAAAAAATGAACTTGAATTTACTATGAGAAAATGAAATTTTGTGCAATAACGCAGAAAACAAGAAAAAATTATTTGTTTAATACTGACTTATGGAATAAAAATTTTAAATTAGCTACCGTCGGTAATAAGTGCGTATCCATACACCAGAAACAAATTACTACAACATACGTGAGTAAATTTACAAGAATTGTCTTTTATTTAATTTTTTTTATGAGCTTACTTAAAAATAAGTATTAAAGCAAAAACTTTCCGGTTATGTAAAATTCACTGCTTTTTTTTACATTTGGTAAAAAATGTAAACTTGTCAATTTATTTAAAAAAAAATTATAATCTTTGCTCTATTTCTGTTTTAATATATGGAAAGAGGAAAGAAAAGAAAAGCATTATTTAAACTATCATTTAGAATTTCTAAATTGATTTTTCAATGCATAATCATAATTCAATTAATATGAAAGTGTTAATTTATTCAAGCATATTTCTTAAATATATTACACTCTTTATTTTCTTACTTATATTTTCTACTTTTTACTGTGTAAAATAATTGCAGCTTCACAACCATTTGACCTTTTTTTACCGTAGTTTAGAGCATAATAAATCCACTGTTGTTACAACTTCTAATGACAAAGAATATTCGACGATTTATCAACTGTGATGGGCTAATGGGTAAACATGTTAAAATTAATGTATTAATTTATAATTAACTTATAAAAATATTAAAATGTTGTATTGTCACTGGAAGCATACCTTTGTGCATAATTTTTATATTTCTTAATTTATCTGAAAGTGAGTGAAAGATCAAATACAAAATCCTAACCTCACATGCAAAAACCAAGTTAAGTTAAATGAAAAAGTGTAAAAATAATTTAATTACCATTTTAGAATTATTTGCTTACGAATAACTTTTGAATGCATGTAGTTTTTGTTTGAAATGTAGTTTCTCAGAATGTCCTACTTAATATTTATCAGGTTCTAAACATGTTATATCAGTATTTTCCTCAATGCTCTAACTTTCGTGTAAAAAAAAAAAAAAAAAAAAAAAAAAAAACATAATGATAATGAAAATGATTTGAATATCTTGTTAAAGAAAGCAGTATTTTCATTTTGAATATGTTGTTCAGGCGAAGGACACTCTTTTCACTTTTGAAAGCAGACATCTCATTATACATAAACTTTTTATAGCGACATATAAATAATTTAGCATATGTTATCATTCAAGATTAATTCTTTGTTTGGATAATGCGTTAGTATCATAAGGGCAACGTTAAGAGATGGTAACACTTTGCTATAATATCACAATGATTTCTAAATTCAATTCACAAATAAGACATGAATTTGCATGATTATTACATTTTTAATTATTTGGAAGGTATGGATTGAGTATTAATTTAGCAATAAAAAATTAACATAAAGCGAAAGAATAAAGAAAGCGTTTATTGATCATGAATAAAAATTCAAACATATTATTATTCTTTCAATCTGAGGCATCCCCCGACTTACGTATTATGCGACATGTGTAGATTCGCAAGTATGTAATAAATCTCAAACATTACAATTGTGAACATACTAGCATGTTTTATAAACGTTTATAATTATTTTATAATATTTATTATTTTATTACTTATTCGTATATTAATTCCGTAATCCACAAAATATTTGTTATTTGAAAAGTGTCCTTTCAGTTTGCTTATATTTTTTTTTCATACTACTTTATATCCGAGTAAGCACTGCTGTATTATTCTTCATTTACAAAATATTACTCTGTAAATATTATATATATGTCGTAGGCTAATTGGAGAATCCATCTCCCTTTTTCCAATTAGCCTGATATTTTTCAGGCTTATTGCAAAGAGCCTAGAAAGCGTTAGGCTAATTGAAAAATGACCATTTATTATCCGATCAGGGTGATATTTTTAGCTCACAGGCTATCAAAGCCTGAGAGCTTATGTGCCCGCCGATTCTGTATGTACGTGTGTACGTACGTACGTACATATGTACGTAACGCGATAACTCTTGATAGAAATATCCGATTTGCTTCAATTTTTTTTTTCTAGGTTCATTCTGATAAGATGCTTCCCTGATTAGTTTTTGGGGTTCATTCGTTAAGGATAAAGGGGGCTAGTCCCCCCCCCCCTTAATTTATATAGGTGGGTTTTTCATGCAGAAATATTCGATTTGCTCCAAATTTGGTATACCGGTTTATTGTGTTAAGGAGCTTCCCTGGTTAGATTTGGAATCTTATTATTTAAGTATAAAGGGGGAAAGGGGGGCTACCCCCTTAATTTAGATAAATTGGTTTTTCATGATGAATTATTCCATATGCTCCAAATTTGGTATACCGGTTTATTAAGTTAAGGAGCTGCCTTGATTAGATTTGGAGGTTCATTAGTTACATATAAAGAGAGGAAGGGGAGGCTATTCCCCTCCCCCTTCCCCCTCCCCCCCCGTAATTTAGATAAATGGGTTTTTCATGCAGAAATATGAGATTTGCAATAAATTTGGTATACCGGTTAATTATGTTAAGCAGCTTCCCTGGTTACATTTGGAAGATCATTATTATGTACAAAGCGGGAAAGAATTCAACCGGATCCGAACTTGAAGGTTCCATTTGAAGTCAACCCAAAAACCGACTAGAACCAGGTTTCGGTTTGAGTTCAATTAGAACTTTCAGGTTCGGATTGGGTTGCCGGTGGACGGAGATTATTTTGTCTGGCTTGCATTGGGTTATAGTTCTTTGGAATATTTTTGTCGGTTAAGATTTGGTTCGGGACGGGTTTCAGGTTGACTTCGAATGTAAGTTTTAGGTTCTGGTAGCGTTGCGTGTCCACGGAAACTAATTTGTCTTGTTCGGATCCGGTTATGGATCTTTGGAATATTTTTGTCGGTTATCAGATTTGGTTCGGGATTTCGGGTTTTTTCAAATGGAACTCTCAGATTCGGGTCGGGTTGCGTGTAGACTGAAATTATTTTGTCTTGCTCGGATCGGGGTACGGTCTGTTGTAATTTATTTTTCGGGTTTGGGTAGGGTTATGCATTAATAAATCTAATAAAAAGAAAATTGCCCAGTCAAACTGATGGCATTGAGCTCACAGGCTATTCACACTAATTGTATATTATACTCTTCTTTCAAAGAATAATGCCCCTGGAAAAATAAATGAAGGGATTAGTCCCCGTTGCCCCCCTTTCTACTTAACCAAAGAACCTCCAAATGTAATCAGGGAAGCTACTTAACATAATAAACTGGTATACTAAATTTGGAGCAAATCAGATAATTCTGCATGAAAAAACCATTTCACTAAATTAAGGGGGGGGGGGGGTATAAGCTCCCCCATTTCTCCCTTTATGCTGAACCAATGAACTTTCAAATCTAATCAGAAAAGCTCCTTATTAGAATAAACCTAGAAAAAAAATTAACCTAAATTAGATAATTCTGCATGAAAACCCATTTACCTAAATTAAGGGGAGGGGCAATTGCCCCCCTTTTATACTTAACCAATGAACCTCCAAATCAAATGAAGGAAGCCATATCGTAATAAACTGGTATATCAAATTTGAAGCAAATCGAATAATTCTGTATGAAAAACCCATTTATCTAAATTAAGGGGACACTAGCCCCTGTCCCTCCTTTATGCTTAACCAATAAATCTCTAAATCTGATCAAGGCAGCTCCTTAACATAATAAACCGGTATACGAAATTTGGAGCAAATCGAATAAATCTGCATGAAAAACCCATTAATCTAAATTAAGTGGGGGGTGTCTAGCCCCCCTTTCCTCCCTTTATACTTAACTAATGAACCTCCAAATCTAATCAGGGTAGCTCCTTAACATAATAAACCAGTATACGAAATTTGGAGCAGTTTGAATAACTCTGCATGAAAAACCCATTTATCTAAATTAAGTGGGGGGTGTCTAGCCCCCCTTTCCTCCCTTTATACTTAACTAATAAACCTCCAAATCTAATCAGGGAAGCTCCTTAACATAATAAACCGGTATACGAAATTTGGAGCAAATCGAATAATTTTGCATTAAAAACCCATTTACCTAAATTAAGGGGAGAGGCAATTGCCCCCGTTTATACATAATAATGATCTTCCAAATGTAATCAGGGAAGCTGCTTAACATAATTAACCGGTATACCAAATTTATAGCAAATCGCATATTTCTGCATGAAAAACCCATTTATCTAAATTACGGGGGGGGGGGGGGGGGGGTAACCCCCCTTTCCTCCCTTTATATGTAACTATTGAACCTCCAAATCTAATCAAGGCAGCTCCTTAACTTAATAAACCGGTATACCAAATTTGGAGCAAATCTAATAATTCATCATGGAAAACCAATTTATCTAAATTTAGGGATGTAGCCTCCCTTTCCCCCTTTATTCTTAAATAATGAGCTTCCAAATCTAATCAGGAAAGCTCCTTAACACAATAAACCGGTATACCAAATTTGGAGCAAATCGAATATTTCTGCATGAAAAACCCATTTATATAAATTAAGGGGGAGGGGACTAGCCTCCCTTTTCCCATTTATCCTTAACCAATGAACCCCAAAAACTAATCAGGGAAGCACCTTATCAGAATGAACATAAAAAAAAAAAAAAATTGAAGCAAATCGGATATTTCTATCAAGAGTTATCCCGTTACGTACATACGTACACACGTACATATAGAATCGGCGGGCGCATAAGCTCTCAGGCTTTGATAGCCTATCAGCTAAAAATATAACCCTGATCGGATAATAAGTGGTTATTTTTCAATTAGCCTAACGCTTTCTAGGCTCTTTGGAATAAGCCTGAAAAATATCAGGCTAATTGAAAAGATGGAGATGGGTTCTCCAATTAGCCCAGCTCTTTTCAAAGAGCCTAGGCTGTTTGCAAAGAGCCGGATTTCTCAATTAGCCTACGACATATATAATAAATATTGCACTTTCTTACAAAATTATGCTTAAGCAATTTACAAATTCGACTTATGTAAAATTCAAGTTACGTAAAAATTTACAGAACACATTGCTTACGTAAGTCGGGGGGTGCCTGAATTCCTCTTTTGCTCCTTTTAACTTCCGTTGAAATACTGCTAATTTATAACAAAAAAAAAAAAAAAAAAAAAATAGAATTCATAAACTAAACAGTGAGTTGTAATCTGAAGTTTTATAAAGCGTAAAATTTTCAATCCGAAGGTCTGATGAAGTTCACAAAACTGATAGTATTTTAATATAACTACTTGTTATTTTTTGCCCATTTGAAACATTTTTGAAGAATTGTTAAATTTTTTTGGGTATATTTATATAAAAATTCTGTAAGGCTATCTTAAAGCTACCTCAGCAAATTGCTCTCTTTCTGAGTTTATCTGTTCTTTATTCAAAAATAGTTTATTTAACAACTGAAGAGATAAAACATTTAACGAAAGCAGGGCAAATTCTTATTTCAAATATAAAATACAAATATGAAAACCTTTTTATAAGTTGCCCCTCCCCCCCATCAGTAATGAAAGTAATACTATTTGAACCAGTTTATGAAATCAGTTATTGTGGAATATTAATATGAAAAAGAAAAGTATATTTTTCTATAAAATACAATTGTAGTGTAAACTTGTACAGATATTTTATTTCTACATCAAGATCTCAAAATGAAAATCTTTAGAAAAACGAGGGGAAAAAATCTAACTCAAATTCACAATATTATTTATTCATTTCAACAATTTATAATGCTTTTAGTTTGTTCTACTAATAACTTTTAAAAAAAGAAAGAAATCATTCAGCGTAATGCAAGCTATCCCCATAGAAAAGTACGGGGGAAAATACAGCAAAGATTTGTTTACATGTGCAGTGGCATCAAAACCGCTTTCGTCACAAGACGCGGCTTTTTCCTGCCAAGACAAAAACTGCATTTTTAAAGTTAATTTAATGGATTTTCAGAGTTTCAAAAAAATGTAAAAATGGTATCAAATTGCTCATACTTTTGTACTCTATAAAATGCAAGTTAAATTGAAAAACGTGCAATTTCCCCATTACGAGGATTCTGTTGATATAAAATTCTCAGAATTTTTTCAATTCACAAGTGATGAAATATATATAGATTTTCCTGATCAAGATAGAATTAAGTGCCCCTTTGGACACTTTTTGCTGAAAATACACAAATTTATACTTTCTTTTTCTGTAATTATAAAGGCATTTTTCACTACATTTTTTTTTTCTGTAAAATCTTTTTAAAAATCACCAAGATAAGCTGTATCCACATACTTAAAAAAAGAAATCGCTTTTTCTAAATTTAAATTGGTTGAATGAAATCTTATTAAAGACCTGTGTCAGTCCTACTATTAATTCCTCAGAGAAGATACAAAAATTATACTTTAATTCATTTTTTAGTTATAAATATCCTCTAAGTGAGCTATACTTTACTAAAAATAAATAGATGCATTTAAAACGATCTTTTTTTTTTTTATTATTGTGCAAATATATAAACGATAATAACTTTTTGGGATTCATAATAGTAAAAGAAAAATGGATGTTAATCTCGAAACTAAGGCTACAGCTATAAATTTAAATCATCGACCTTGTATATGATTGTATATATATTATATGACGCCTAAATTTTCTTTGCGTTTTATAAATTAGACTTATACACTGGAAAATATAGTGAACAAATAAGAAAAATGAACATTTATAAATTTTCTCTATTAAATACAACGAACAATGTCAGAGTCTACTATACTACATTTAAAATAAAAAAATATAATTTAAGAAAACAATTCGAAACAGTTACTTAATCTGCGTGAGATAATATCAAACACAGCAATGTGATTACCTTAATTTTTCTGAAAAATCTTTTTAAAAAGTCATGCTGAACTCTACATCATACTTTCTCATGGAATTTCTACAAAACGCTTTCACTAACCCTAAATTGGTTGGGACTTGGATGCAAATGTTTTATCAAAAAAAGTTACACGATTCTAAAACACATTTACTTGTATCTTGTCTTGTCTTTTATAAAAGGTTTCGGATCCAAATTCTTCGAATATCGATTCATTCAATGTATTAAGAACAATTTAAGAGTCATTCAAATTGAATCGTTCGTTTAGCATAAGTTGTTTTTTTTTATACGCTTGAAAATTGGTTATGATGATTCGATGTTTTGAAAGGAAAACTTTTTCAAGGGTAGTTTGTTTTATCCTTATATGCTCCACTTTTCTGTAATGATTCATCAAAATTGTTTTGTAAAGCTATATAAATGATCTATTTAGTCGCGGGTCAGTTCATATAAAATCAGCACACAGATTTCCCAAGCAGGAGTGACATAGCTACGTACTATACTTTAGTGAAAAGCATAAAGATTTTATTGAATATAAATTGTAGTGGAAACACGCAAACAGTAAAAATAATAAATTTTTCAATCTACTTAGCTAGTATAATGCCGATAAATTTAATTTATCATTGTTGAATAATTTGTAATGCCAGATTATCTGATTGCCTGTTTTCTTTAAATGCGAGTGGCACTATAAGAATTCCGTTACGTATGATTTACCGAATATTCACATAAATCAATGGATGTATACCAGAAATATATAAATCAAACAGCAGTTTTAAATGGGTCTTGAAATGAGTTTTCAATATGCATATCTTCACCATTTAGCCATAGTAACATTTTGGGGGCTTTGAAATCTTGAATGCATTATCCTATACTTTTATAACCAAGCACTGTTTTACTTGATTAAATATCACAATATGAATTGCACATTTGCTTTGGAAAAAAATTAACCAGTGAGCGTTCATCATTTTACAAATGCCAGATTGTGTTAGCTATATTAAACTGGTTTTTTTTAATAAATCAGCTATTGGTCAAAAAAGGGTTATCTTGAAAAAATAAATTACAAGTGACAATTTATTACACTTGTTGATGAGAAATAAGCAATTTATAACATTTTGTGCAAAATTTTGACTGGTGTTCGTTTTACAGAAAAGTTCCCATCAGTACCCATAAGCCTTTCAAAAACATGATGGGCCTAAAATTTTTTGAATAAAATAGCATACATAATGTTTTTTATTAGTGTGTATGTATGTAGAGAGAGAGATGGAAGGAACGAATGGCAAAAATTCAATTATGTTTTTTCTAAGCAAATTTTTAAATTATTATAATTTAATAAATAACTTTATTAAATTATATTCTTATAAGCCCTTCCTTATAAATACATTAATATTTATTTTAAATAACATTGGAATTGCTATCTATTGAAAGTGCAAAAAACTAAATGTCAGGAAAAGCATACATTTTAGTCACTTAAGTGCTTTTTCAATTCAAGACATAAAAAAAGATGACAAAATAGGCAGGAAATTTGTTTTCATGAGAAATTTAACTATACATCAGCTACAGTGGTTTTCAGTGCTGCTGGTAAATCTAATTTATGTCCTTACAATTTTTAAAACAAAACTATTTTGAGAAGGTTAATAAAACCAAATTTCATTTCAGCAATTAAATAATTAAAAAAATAAATTATGAATTAAATCAATTGAAATTGTGTGGGCAGAGAGGTCAAATTATTGGGTGGGTTCACGTCACATGGGCCCATGTAAGTTGGTGCCACTGGTACCCATTATCCTTCACACTAGATTAATTTTAACACAATTATTCTAATTGGTAAATAAATCTTATTAGATGTAAATTTCCAACTAGGCGAAAAATGTCCGGACCAGGATTCGAACCAGGGATCTCCTGACTGAAGCCGCCAGTGCTCTACCATCTGAGCTATCCTGGACGAATCTGATGGAACTTTTTCATCCAGCTAACCTTAATGAAAGCTTCCCAATGAAGCCAGCTATATTCATTAACGTTAGCTGGGTGAAAAAGTTCCCCCAGATTTGTCCAGGATAGCTCAGATAGTAGAGCACTGGCGGCTTCAGCCAGGAGATCCCTGGTTCGAATCTTGGTGCGGACATTTTTCACCTAGTTGGAAATTTACATCTAATAACATTATCCTTCAGTTGTCGGTAGCTATCCCATAGTTAGAAAAGTTCATAATTGTTTGTTATAGGGTCCCTGGTACCTTCAAAGAAGCTTAACGACATTTTGGTTTAAGAAAGTGAGATTTCTTGCTAAATGTTAATTGTTCTATCATGTATGTTACAGGTCTGATATTCATCATTATTGCTGATAGCAGAGTCTTTAACTGATTAATGAAAGAAACCTGATGTTGAATTTACTGTTGAGTTCAAAAGCAATAAAAAGTCTTTTATTGGTGAGTACAATTCTTTTATTAAATTCCTTTGAAAACAGGAATAAAATTTAATTAATAAATGATTTAAAACATTATTATTATTATTAAAAGCAAAAATTTGAAAACAGCAGGTTGTTAAAAATGTTAATTAGAATCATTTTTTATTTCTAAAAGGATTTAAAGCTATGCTTTATATTATGACTGAAAATGATAATTAGGATACTTGATTGAGGGTCATACTCATTTCTGGTCTAACTGGATTTCAAAATCGTAGTCTATTAAAAATGTCCACCTTAATTATAATCAAAAAGTTCTTCAAGTCAGTTTAAACTCAACTAAAATCATTTTTTAAAACAATCATTGTGTTAATTAATGAAACAAAAGCAGAATCCTATTAAAGTAACTAAGTTTAATCAGAATTTAAAAGAAGAAATCATAATTAACTAACTGAGATCAACCCAACAAAACTTAAATGGAGTAAGAAAAGAAATGAATTAAAGCAAGAGCTTATACAAAGCTAATACTTCATGCTATCAAATGTCTTTTTTATACTTCTGGAAAACAGAACTTTGAAATTCCATTAGCATAAGAGTATGTGTTTGGCCTCAGCTAATTACAGGCCGATTTGATAACAACAGCCAATGCCACCTGCGAGACAGAAATACAACTTCTTGGTAAACAAAGAACATGTAATCTTACGAGATAATAAGCAAGTTAATGTAGACATGTTATGACTTACAGTGGGTGATCGCTTCATGAACTGTTCGATTTACGAACAGATCGGTTAATGAACAATTTCGCGAGATATTTTTATGTTCGGATAATGAACACATGTTTGGTTAACAAACACCTCACAAAACAAACCCACAAAGAAGCAATGCAGTGTGAAGCAACAGCTCGGCAAGCTATATTTAATTGTGTCTATTGTCAAATTAGAGAACATTTTAACAGTCGTATATGGGGCATTCTCACAATCTTTTGACTTTTATGTCCCTGAATAATAATTTTTATTTTAGAACATATTCTTGTGTTTTTTTTTTATTTCATATACTGGGGAACATCCCATTGCATGACTGCATAACAATATTAATGAGATAAATAAGTTTTGGACGATGTTGGGGGTCCAAATATCAGGAAAACTCCTATACCGTCCCTGATGCTGATTTTTAAGTTTGGAGCTGTTTGTATAAAATTGTTTCATTAAAAGCAATTCAATGTAATTTTTTTCCTGAAACTGGGACAATTGTTTATATAAATATGTAGCAAAAAATTAACCTGCACACATTTTTACGGTTGATATTATTTTTTGAACTCTGTCCCTGGGTTTTAGATTCCTTACCATCCCTCATCTAAAATTATACAGAAAATCACTTCAGATGCAGCGACAGAATTTTTTTCTCATGCAGAAGTATGCTAGAGAAAGAATGTCTAAAATTTTTGACAGGAAATTTACTGCAGAATTTAAATATCAATTTCAGGGATCGTAGCTTTATTTGTAATCTTACCGTCCCCAAGGTTTATTCCTGCACTTTTTGAGGTAAATTAAATTTTTTTTTTGATTTAATCCAATGTAAATAACTGTTTCTAAAAATCAATGAACATTGTGGCTATCACTTAGTCTTAACATGATTTGCCTAAAAATAGTGGTAATTTTCCTTACCATCCCTTTTTTTTCTATTACCGTCACTTCTATAACACCCCATTAAGACAATGTTATATCAAAATTTTGTACTAAAAATACTACATTGTTATTATTTCTTATTTGAATTTCCTGTGGGTACTATGCCAATTCATTATAAGTAAAAATTTAGAAGAAAATAGAAAGTTATAGTGCTAAAATGGTAAGGAAAATTAAACTCACAAGTTTAACTTAAACCTCAGTTAAATAAAAAAATTTTCGCTGCTGACCATTTTTTCTTTATTTGGAATCATTAAGGCATTCGTCTATCAGATTAAAATGTTATTTTAGCAAGTTTAATTTCACCAGATTTTTATTCCCGAAACTCAAAAGATTGTGAGAATGCCCCATATGTATGGCCTAATTAATTCATACCTACTCACTGGCTATTGGGGGTTTGACCCTTACATTTTAGAGTCCCCCAATTAGAATGAACAGATCATAAACCTTAATTTTTATATTTTGTATCCCTTTTTAGAGAAATATTTTTAATTGCAAATTAATTATTTTAATTGAAATTTACCATAAAATACCGTTAATCTACCCCCCCAAACATGACGGAAAATCATACAAAAATCAGAGGGGGTGCTTACACAGTATTAAAATTGTATTAATGATATCTATGGGCGGTGGGGTGGGGGATGGTAATGGCCGATCGATGCAAAATATGCACTATTTTAATAAAGTGAGAAAAGAAAAACATTTTGAAAAAAAAATTATATACAAAATAGAAAAACAGTGCCTCGCACTTAACGTCGATTTCAAATTATAGAAAATTCTGGATTTCAAAAGCTTTGAAACCGGAATGCATTTAGATAAATAATAACACTAATATCTGTCATAAGACAAATAACAACACTAATATTTCTCATTAATATGGTAACAGAAAAATAAAAGGAACTTAATAATTTAAAATAATAAAAAAATACTGAGAAATTGCGTTTGAAAATGTCCTAAAATTATTTCAACATTTTATGCGGTGTCGCCATCTGTTGTAAATTAGGAACATTAAATAACCGTATCATTATTTTTGTTTAATCATCATTTCTTATCTATAAAAGCTAAATAAATAATACAAATCACAATAATAACATAAAAAATATTGCAAATGAAACTAATTTTTTAAAAAAAAGAAGAAATGTGTTATAATGGGAAATTTAAATCAGACTGACATGGAATTAATAAAAAAAAAAAAAACTTTATCCCTACATTAACTTATTTTAAATAGTGATATGTAAAGTAAATATTATGTATATCACCTCCAAATATTAAATTAAATCACCAATTCAATACTTAATAATAATAATAATAATCAAATAAATAATACCAATAAATCCAATATCGCGTTATTTTGGCACCATCTACCATAACTTAGAAGAAAGAAAACCAACATGATATAAAATTCGGAAAGTTACTAAAAAAAAAGACTGTATGTTGTTATTATCACTATTATTTTATATATTTAGTAAAAATAATACACAAGGCTAATGGTATTATGAAAAATATTAATTATACATATAAATATGAAGTTACGTAGCTGTACAGAATGGAAGTACTGATTGGTAGTTTGATGACGTTAATCGATTCTTAATCAAATCGTAAAACGAATGACTGAACTGCGTTTACGGCTTCCTCTGAGGTTTACGACGATATGAAAACAAAAGGTAAGTGCAAACGCCGAAAATAGATTTGAATAAACTGAAAGAAATAAATGAAATCAAAGGTAAGTAGAATAATAGACTTAGTTGAAAAGGAAAAGTAAAGAAATGATTGAAATTGATTGTGACGTGCACACCGAAATTTTTTTGCGGGGAGGCACTGTCTCGGGATGTCTTGAATTTTCCAATTTGTTTACAAAGTGGGAGGGGGGGCGCTTAATTGGGAAGGGCCGATTAACGGGATTTTACAGTAGTTCACAAATTATTAACAGGCTCTTATGTTCCACTTGAGCTCTATCATGTTCTGCAGTAAACACAATCTTTTAGAGAACGTGTTTTTAAAAGGTCAAAGTGACAAATTGATATGATTTAATGCTGTAGTCAATGAAAATAATCCTAAAAGATATACAAAGGGCATGTCATTTATTTTTTTTAAATACAACCCAACACGGACAAAGTCATCAAAATATGATCTGTTTGATATATTTAATAAGGACGTATATTAACCTTATTGTAAAGAGAAGATTTATATATATATTTTACATTATTTAGCTTTTAAGAATGAATTAATTGAATTCCATACAAATCAGTGCAAAATTTATGATCTGTTAACGAACAATTCAGTTAGCGAACATTGTTTTGGAATGGATTAAGTTTGTTAACCGATCACCCACTGTACTTAACTTATATTTGAGCAAAAAAATTTATGCAATTACATTTTAAACAGAAAACTTAACAAGTTTAGAACCATGAAATCACAATGGGGAAAGCTTTAAATTGAAGATCAACCGTTTAACCATTTTAGATTTAGTATAAGCAGCAAATAAAGTAGGCTGATTAGGTAACAGTTATGAACAGCTATGAAAACAAAAGTAATGAACTTTTATACTTGTTCAGACGTATATTTATAAACATTTATCCATTTACATAGATTTATTTTTATGTACAAATTATTTCGATAATATAGATAAATAGTTCCTTATATTAAGTAAATTGTATGAATATTTAGGAGAATTGCATGTATGTATTAAACAATAAATACATTGGCAAAATATATACTGTATTTTCCTGCATATAATCGACAGATTATCTATTAGAAAACTTCAAAAATTTTAAGTGTGGATTATCTACCGGTGCAGATTATCTGCTGAAATTTTTTTAAACAGAAGGTGTTTGTTTATATAATCTAACAAAGGCATTCAGATAATGTGTAAGTGCCCACATAATTGGAAATGTGCAGTCACAATGATCACTTCATTTTTTAGCACAGATAAATGTTCTGTAATTTATAGTTGTCAATTTTTTTTTTTCTTTTTAACATTTTCTTATTGACACAAAAATTAGGTTATGGCAGATTCTGCCAATTTTAAACATCAATTTTATTATTACAGGGAACTCCCATATGTAAACTAGGGGTGTACCGAGTAGCACTTACGCTGAGTAGTTGTGTATAAGAAAGAGCTATCAATGCACACATGAAGTAAGCTTAAGAGTAACATGTCTGTGTGATATAAACATACTTCTTGAGCATATATAATCATATTTTTTTAATTAACTTTTAAAAACATTTTAAATTAACTAATTAAATTTCAAATTTAATTATGTACCTTTTAAAGACAATTTTTGAAAATTCAAAAAATTTAAAACAGTAGCATTATTAAAAAAAAAAAAAAAAAAAAAAAAATGATACATAAAAAGTAAATCAAAACTCATTCTTCAATTTATCCTAACTCATTGTGATATCTGAAATTTGTCTATCAAAAATTGTTATTGGTTGCTGTAACAATTCCTTGAATAATGCAAAAAGCTGATGTTAAAAGTGTAGCTTGCACTATTCACAATGTGCAGCAGCTTATATTAAAATTGGATTTATTCTCTTAAACATGCTATTTCTGACATGTTAGCTATAGCTAAAAAGATTTGGGAAATATTAACCACCCCATAGCTGCATGCTCAAAATTTGAAAAGTTTCAGCTGCATTTGTCTATGCAGGATCGTAAGCTCCCCCCCTCCAATTCATGACTGAGGAAGATTAATGAAAGAGAGTAAGACAAAGACCTAAAACAATTTTTAAAGTGGGATAAGCCCTTACTCAGAAATTTCTTATTATAAAGTATATTATAATGAAACTTTTTATAGACATCCTCACCTTTGTTGAAAATATGATAATATCAATAAAAGTGGTAGAAATTTTCATGAAACGCACCAGCAATATGCATTTGACATTTCACATTTTGGACTACGATGACCAGTTCATATAGTATCGATTGCATGAGCAACCTGTTTTTCGAGAACTTTTTATGATGCTATCACATTTCACACCAGACAAAGTGCACATCGTTACATTTTCATTGCAGTATTTTTATTTTTGTTAAATTTATTATTGTCGACACAAGTTCAGTTACAGTAAACAGCCTGGCTTTGTGACTAAATAAGTAATTTGTGACCCCATATTCTATGATAATTTTTCATAGTTTGTATCAGTGGCGTGGCGTCCGGTCATCGCTGGATGCGGCGATGACCAAGCAATATTTTAAAACTCTTAATAAGCTTTTAAAACTCTATGATCCAGTTTTAGCAGAACATTTGGAGTTCATGTATAAGTGAAGGTAAGATTTAAAGTTTCTTTTTTGAACATTCAACCATTGAATTTTAGAGTTAATAATTTTTCACCACAAACTTAAATAATTGCGATGACCACCGAAAATTTTCACGCCACGCCACTGGTTTGTATGTATATATAAATATATACAAACAAATTATGTAACTTTCTTTTGGAAGTAGGTAAAAAAAAAAGTGTTATTGTAAAACATTATTTTTATTTTATTTTTTGTAAAGCTAAATTTAATACATTTTTCTTATACCGTAATTTCCAGCCTATAATCCGCGGATGATCTGCCAAAAAAGTAAACTTTTTTTCTATGCGAATAATCTGATTTTTTTTTTTTTTTTTTTTTTTTTTTTTTTCACTTTTGAAAAAAAAATGACAAATTTTAGCACGTCATAGTTTAGTTTGAGACTTTTTCAATAGATGGTAGCACCATACAATTGCTTAATCTGGCTGCCTGTTTATGTGTACTTGGTATGCATTCTGCACATGCTCGGTAACAAGCAAGCTTACACAAGCAAGAAATAACAGGATTTTTTAACATTAAGCACTTTTTGCCACCATCGCCATTTCTTTAGACATAGCATCTTTGAAAATACGCCTTTTTAAAAGTGTATGAGTCATACCGGTGAATTCAAACTAAAGTTGTAGAAAATGCAGAAAAGATGGGAAACAAAAGCATCAAACCTTAAAATTTACAGTTTCAACAACTATTGTGAACTTCCATAACATACAGCTGAATTTTAATTTGAAATCTTCAATGAATTGTTCACTCTGCAAGTGCTTTGGCCTTTAACAAAATGTTGGGATTATCTTACTAATCATGACTGTGTATACTCAGTAGTTATTTTTCATCAGCACTCTGTCTACAATTAAAGGTCATTGGCACTCTTTCGTAGTCTAGTGTCTCGTGGCAGACATTATGTGACCATACTTAGACTCCTGCCTTCAGATCACAGATTTGCCTACACTACAGTACAGAACCACTTATCCGGAATGCTTGGGATCAGATGTATTCCGGATAACTGGTTTTTTCGGTTAACTGGTTATGCATGAAAGCAACAACCATTTGATAAGTTTTGTGGAATATGTGTGGTTGTGGAAATTTCTGAATTTAAATTAGATTACTTGGATTAAAAATCAATGCAAGAAAGATCAAAAGTTAACCAGAGTTTAAAAGAAGGTAATTTATGGGAATCCCTTAAGAACAAAAATTCTTCTGTTTCCTCTGCATAAAAATTAAAACATCTAAAATACAACTAAATATGTTTTCATTTCAAATATCATTATATTCATTATATGTTGTCATCAAATTATACAATTGTTTCAAGCAAAGCCTATGTCAAACTGGCAGTGTATGACACCTTTTTCTGCAAAGATTCTGAAATCAGTCTATCAGAAATATCGTTCCGGATAACTGGTTTTCCAGTTAACTGGTTTCCGGATAAATGGTTCCATACTGTATATGGAGAAAGGTGACCGGCCACTTCCGATTTTAGACATTTTGTTAAATATCTAGAAAAATACAGGAGGAATTGAACTGAAACTCCAGGTGTGTAAACAGTATAGTATAGGTCATATATTTCCATGAAGATTTTTTCCTGAAACTCCATACGGGACCGTCAACAAATTGAAAAAGAACTGTTATTTTTTGGATAGCCCTGTGAAATCTAATGTAGCAAAAGTGTTCAAACTCGAGATTATTAATAAGTGGCTTATTGTAATATACTGTGCTCATTTTTATGAGGACAGCATGTATACTCATAGAGAAATTAAGGTTTTTATAAATACAGTCTCAAATTTTGCCAAGTTTTTTGCTTATAATTTGCAGAGTTCTTAATATAAAAAAAGTTCTTTTCAGAAGACATGACAAACAACATTTCACACAATACTACCCTGCAATCAGAATTAAAATATAGTAAAAATTGTATGAAAAATGAACAGGTTTACTAAATAATGTTTCACTGTGCATGCCCGAATGCAATCAAAATATACTGTGCATAATGTGTTAGCTAAATGTATAGAGTAACTTTTGTAAAAGTCTCAAAAACATAGCTTGAAAATTCTGAAAATTATCATTGATAGAATAAGCTCAAAATCCGTTGTTCCCAAAATGAAGCAAAAAGATGAGGGGCTGTATCCATATATCCATTCATTAGTGCCAATATATCATACACAATATTGCACGTACTTCTGTATTTGGATACAGCCTCTTATCTTTTTACTTTCTTTTGGGAATAATGGATTTTGAACTTATTCTAACATCGATAATTTTCAAACTATGTTTTTGGGACTTTCACAAAAGTTGCTCTATATACTTAGCTAACACGTTATGCAAATTATATTTTTATTACATTCGGGCATGCACGGTGAATCATTATTTAGTAAACCTGCTCATTTTTCATACATTTTTTATTATTTTTTAATTCTGATTGCAGTGTATTGTGTACAATATTGTTTGTCATATTTTCTGAAAAGAACTCTTTTTTTTATATTAAGAACTCTACAAACTAAGCAAAAAACTTGGCAAAATGTGGGCTCTTTTTTATAAAAACTTTAATTTCTCTACAGGTATACATGCTACCCTCATAGAAATGAACACAGTTTATTACAATAAGTCTCTTAATCATTTTCTACAGTTTGAACACTTTTGCTACATTAGTTTTTACTGGGTTATCCAAAAGATATTCATTCTTTTTGAATTTGTTGATGGCCCCCTATGGGGTTATGGAAAAAAAAAAACTTCACAGAAATATATGACCTATAATATACTGTTTACACAACTGGGGTTTCAGGTTAATTCCCCATGTATTTTTCTAGATATTTAACAAAACGTCTAAAATCACAAGTGGCCGGTCACCTTTGGCTATATAGTGTACTTATTTTAATGGTTTGTTGCTGAACGGCAGTGTGCTTGGTGGTTGAATGGTTAGATAAATTCATTTGTATGGATAGCGTAAGTTCGAATCCCATGTTGTCTTTATATTCCCAACTTTATTCTAGATCTTTATTTTTAAATGTTTTATCGATTAAAATATTCATTTTTATACTTTTGTATTTATAAATGTTTTTTTGGTGAAATTTCCTTTTTCAGTTTTATTTTCAACTTTTTTATTTAAAAATATTTTTATAATAATTGAAACAAAAAATATTTAATCAGTTGCTTTTACCTATATTTTTCATGATAAATTGAATGTTTTTGATAAAAGTAAATTTTAATATTGATAACAATTAAAGATTTATTTTTAAAATGAAATACGTAAATATTCTATTTCAGAATTTTTTTTCGATTTTAAAATGTTGTGCATGGAATATTTTATTAAAAGTTAATTTTGATATTAATAACAATTAGATTTATTTATATATTAATAAAATAAAATTCGTATTTAAGTACAATAAAATGTGCTTAAATTTTTACATTAAAGTGCTTTTTAATATTTAAGGTTTCATTTCAGTGCAATATTATCAAATACGATTATTTATTTATTATTTTATTTTCAGCAAAGCATATTTAAAGATGTAAAATGGCAGGAATCTAAGTATGGACACGTGATATCTGGCGCGAGAAGCTAATTTTCAGTAAGTCAAGATTTCCCTCGAACATAGACAGGTCATTTCACGATAATTGTTGTCTGTAGTACTTCTGTCAATAATTACTGAATTTTCACAGAAAATGGAATTTCATTTCATTGTTATCTAAATCAGGCCTGTCCAATGCGGCGCCCTTTGAGGATTTTCATGGCGCCCTTTCAAATGATTCCTTATTATAAGGTACCTGGGCCCATTATGGTCCGCATCGTATATTTCGTTTACTTTCTTTTTAATTCAATAGATGGCAGTATACGTTCGACCCCCAGGACGATAGAAAGTGAAAAAATACAATAAAGGCAAAGTCGCATCTCAAGGATGACACTACTGGCAAGGGGAGGGAAATTGTCTGCCAAAAAAAAGTCGTGTTATTATTTCTTAAAAGTAAGGAATATTTCGTATTAGTAATATTTGTTAGCATTTAATACAAAGTAAAATTGAATATAATAACACCGTTAATCTACTTTTAGAAACTATCAATAGTTTTATAATTACTTCTTAGTATATATGTTTCTTGGGGTCAAAATAAAAAAATGGCGGAGGTTCCCATTATGGCCAAGGTGGGGCACTTTTCTGTTATATTTGTGTTTTAACTAATTTAGCTACCTTTTTTATTATTAGCCATAATTTTGTTTCACTTCTGTTCTTCAATTAATAAATTTCTTAGTAAAAATAAATATTTCTTTTTAATTTTTTTTTGTTTCAATTAAAAAAAATTTTGTAATTTTTTTTGGCTTTAAAAAAAATACAATTATTATAATGTATAATATGTAAATATAAATATATTATATATAATAATTATAATAACATAACATATAATCTATAACATATAATAATTTTAAATTTTTTTTACAATTTTCTAGTTTTATTTTGCAATTTTCTAAAAATTTATAAAGTGGGCCATATTGAGAACAGGGTGTTCCCAATATGGCCCCTATGACACTTTTTACATTTCAGTTTATATAATTTTTAATAGTATAATTGCAAGTATAAAGTCTTTTATTTTATTTACCATGTTAATCCCTCTAAGCAACAGCATAAATAGTTTCCGAAAAAAAAATAATACTAACATGTTGAAAAAAGCAATCAAACCTTAGGGTGGCCATAATGAGACCAGGTACTGTACTAGGACTTTTAAAATAAAAAATCAATTTTAAAAGATGTTTCTTTAAAATCATTGGTGTTTTACATGATTTTTTATTGTAAGCACAGTTAAATTTTCGGCTCCTTTCTCTACAAAATATATTGATAGGCCACACTCTCCAGGGATATGTTTAGGAAAATTTTAGGTCCTTTAAAGGACTCTTCACAAAACATTTCATCCCAAAACAGGACCCTTCACAAAATTATTTGTCTCTTAAACAGAACTGTCACCGATATTTTTTCAACTTTAACTTTTCTCCAATTTAATCATTTAAAAATAAAATCTGACCTGTAAATAAACAGTTGAACTCACCAAAGAGCACATTACTTAGCTTTTTTATATATGAAGGCAAGAATCTGAATACATCGATAATTTAAAATTCACAAAATTATGACTAGAATTTTCACAAATATAAGAAAACCTCCACAATTTTACAAAAACAGGACCTGTGAGGAAAGCCTGGACAGACAGTTGCTCTCAGGAAAATGTAATTCTCATTTCTGCAAATCTGTCAGGAAAATAAATCTAAATTTACTAAGATTTATGCTTTTTTCTACAATTATCTTTCACATCAAGCTCTGCGTAGTAGGGGGGGGGGGGGGGGCTTTATGGCTCACATTGTTCAGTGTCTGTGCATCTTATAAGACGCCTGTATATCGTTACTGCCTACCATGGATGCCTCTGTGAGCTCCTTTTTTATTAAGAAAATCTGAATTCATACCAGAAATTGAGACTAGTAATTTGTACTTTATTTAATAGACCGGGATGCAGTTGCACAAACCTTCACCTCACCAAGTTGACAGCTAAAATTCCAGGATTAGTTGAAACTCGATTCGATATTAAAATGCAATGGGTCTGCTATGACATATCTTGGTGGAAAACACAAACTCTACTTTAGTGGTTGGCTGGTAGGTTTATCTTTGTGTTTTCCTGCTTTTAGTCCTTCATAATTTTATTCCTTTGGGTGCAGAAAAACACAATGATAAACCTACTGATCAACCACTAAAATCGGGTCTGCAGGCGGTTTCCACAAAGATAGGACTTGGTAGACCAGTTGCATTTTAATATGCTACTCGAGTTCCGTCTAATTCTGGAATTTCAGCCGTCAACTCGATGAGTGATGGTCTGTGCAACCGCCTTCCGGATTTTAGAATTACTTAAAGTTAAAAAACAATCAGAGAATTTTCGAATAAAAAGGGAGGCCAAACTGGTGCCCTGCCCTATAGTGAGGTAATATTGTTCTATATTTACAGAAATGTGAATAATGGTGTCCTTTGCTGTTTGACATTAGTTGAGGTGCGTTCGCGAATATTGAAATGTTAGTCAGCCCTGATCTAAATTTTGTGTCCTAAAGTATTGGATTTTAAAAATAGAGCGTGTTTATATTAATAGGAACATCGTTTCTAAATCTTAGATGAATGAGCTATTATACAAACAAACTGAATTTGCATTTACTTTTCAAGTAACTTGCTTAAACTGAATAGAGAGTAAAGTATAATGAAGTCATTAAAATACATTTCACTCAGTAAATATCCATAATGCTATAATGTGTTTGATATCTTTTCAGTGATGCACTTTGAGTATATAAACATTTTGACAAGAGTTACTTATACTTTTGCTTTCTAACATGTATTGGAATTATATAATTTAAACTGACATATAAAAACTAATTAACACTTTTACATGACACTTCAAAGTTTTGAGCTGCTCAGAAACATAAACAAAATGCAGCAAACCACATAAAAATCCAGTAATTGCATATCTCTGTTGTCGATTAAAAGATCTGGGGTTAACATGAACCAAAAAAATTTAAAAAGGGAGAAAAGGTGCCCTTTTAAAATTGCATTTATTAATATCATATTTGTCTGATTCCAGCTTACTCATTGTTACTTACTCGTAGTCACTTACTTGGTGTGCCCCATTCCATACAAACAAGGAATTTATTTCTATGACAAATAGTCCGGTCAAATAAGGTGGAAAAAAGGGCACATCTCGGAATGAAAGACAGCAAGCTGAAAATTTGCAGATAGCTTTGTTATGACATTCTAAAAGTTAGCTGAAAAGTCTCATAAAATCTCGTGTCGGCGTCGCCAGATATTCAAGGTCAAAGGTCACGAAAATCAGTTTTTTGCTTATATCTCGAAAAACGTGCATTTTATTGAAAAAAAAAATCCAATTACAAAATTAAAGTAGAGAAAATTTCCTATAAAATACATACATTAACTTTAATATTCTGACAAATGGTTTTGTCGCTAGAGCGCGCTTGAAGAAAGGCAACTTTTTGACCTTCTGGCCAAAATGAGGGAAAAACTCTTGCCCATTCTCGATTTCTCAGAAACTGTGGATTTTATCGAAAAAAAAAAAACAGTTACAAATTCAAGTAGCCTATTTTTTACAAAATTCATACAATAATTTTAATTTTCTGACAAAAAGTTTAGGAGCTAGATCACGCTGAAAAAAAAGGCGATTTTTTTACCTTTTAGCCAAAACGACAGAAAAGGCCTTTTGTATCCTCGATTTTTCGAAAACTACGCGTTTTATCGAAGAACCCTAATTACAAAATCAAAGCGATTTTATTTTCTAAATAATGCAAAAATAACTTTAATTTTCTGACAAAAGGTTCAGGCGGCAGAGAGCGCTGAAAAAGGGCGAGTTTTTGGCCCTTTGTCGAAAACGAGAGAAACACCTTCTCAAGTTTGTTTCCTGTTCTTCAAATGATCTTTGAAAGTATTAAAAATATTCTAGATATAAAATTCTCAACAAGTCATCAGACAACTGTCGCTTGTAACTCAAGATGTAATACTTCTACATTTATCAAAAGAAGTGAAACGTTTTTCGATTTTGAATCCTTCAATAGTCTTGCCGGCAGATTCCATGCTTTCACGCTTAAAAATGACTCCGTGAATGCGTGCAAAAGTTTTAAGCTTATGAGAGGAATACATATATATATATATACTTTTTTTTTGAGAACCACTCTAAAGACACTACCTAATATTTAAGTGTAGAGTAATCAGAAAATCTTCTTGCCTTGCTTGCATATGAATATGTAATTACTATCTACTCGATTCCACTTAGAGCCAGTCTTCCTTACAATGACCCAGTGAAACTGAATTAACCTTAAGTGAAAGCCTTATATATTTTGAAAAAAATCCTCCCTCCCCTCCCCCCCCCCACCCCCCAAAAAAATTCTTTAGGAGTCGTTTATAAGTGCGAGAGATAGGGGTGGATCAGAATAAAATCCTTTTTTTTCAAAGATAAAAAAATAATTTTTACATTTTAGCCTCATTAGGACACCGTATAAATACCTTGATAATGCCGGCATGTGAAAAACTACAATTTCTTCAAAGGATCGAAGCAAAAGCGTGAATTTCTTCAAAAGATCATGGTAAAAACGCGAATTTCTTCAAAGGATCGCAGCGCGAAAAACATTAATTTTGCCAAAGGTTCGTGGAAAAAACCTCGAATTTCGTTAAAGGGCTGCAGAAAAAAATGCATTTTTAGCGCCGGGAGGAGATCTCCCCTTCTCTTCGTTCTGTAACCGTTCAGAAAATTTGCTGTGAATTTCAGAATTTTTATAAAACTCAGAATCACTTTTGAGTGCAGTGCCCATATTTTCAGAATTCAATTCCAGAGAGTTTCACTGGTGACAGCCTCCTGTCAAAAAAATTTCTGTAATTTTTTTAAAGAAAAACTAAGTTCGAGAGGCAATGCAGTGACCACTATGAAATTGAGACAACGGAAACTAAGAAACTAGAAAACAGGAACTCTGCTTTTTCAGAATTTAGTGTCGCCCCCGATAAAAAAATATATATGTATATATAAATAGTACAAAACATATTTAAATTTTAAGACTTACAGCACACGCTTTTATTTTATGTAAAATGAAGTCATTCGCATCCGCTTAAGAATTTCATTAAGATCCACTCTTAAACATCTACAGTAAAGTAGGTATAGGACGTCACTATCGCGAAATAATACACAATTGCAGCAAAAAGATGCCGTCATTAAAGAAACTCGATCAAAAAAACGGCTGTCTAATGATTCATAGGCCTCCATTTGTTTGTAACATTAATATAAGATACTTAAAATTAAATATAGTTTATAATAGCTCCATGTTTTAACAGAAATCCTTCGTTTATATTTTTTCAAAATAGCACGTATTTTAATTACATTTTCTTTCGGTTATCATGAAAAAATGGCAACAAAAATATATAATTACTATTTTACAACTATTTTTCCTTTACTTTCTACAGAAATGGAGTACTTCCGTTGCCAATATTAAGCAAATGGCTCCAAAAACTACAAAAAATTAATATTTCAAAAAGAAATGGAGATGCAGTTAAAAAAAAAATTGCATTTAAAAGTACCTGTTTTTTCCAATACGTCGGTATAAAAGTTGAAAATGTGCGATGTTTAGAAGTTTAAAAAATTGCTATAGTGTATTTAATCGTACTGCTTTGTTTTACGGCTGGCTTCTGTAAGGTAACGTTATTTTTGAAGACGACACAAAATAAGCTGGGAGAAAGAAATAGCATACCGCACCGGGGGCTAATAAAAATTCTTTAAATCACATAAAATTACAAAGATTACAATTTTATAAATTGTTGATATAAATTCATTCATTGATATTTTGCTTGTTTGCCATGTATTGATACTTATATAGTTCATTAAACATGTTAAAAATAATGTTCAAATTTTCTGTCTCCCCTGAACAGTTATTTGTACTGCATAGAAAAATTGGTAGGCAAAAACTCTCTTAACAGCACACGAATTTCAAGCCCTGTAAATAATAGATTTGTTCAATCCTTAAGAAAATGCACAGTGCATTGTGCGTATTGCTTGGTGAAAAGCAGCTGTAAATTTGAGAATTATCATTTGTTAATATCTTTATCTTATTTAGCCCTTTCCCTATAACCCTTCAGTGTTAACGCTTTATCTACTGACTGTACTTATGAGTATCATTCAAATAACTTGTTATGAAATTCATTTAATACATCGATTAGTTGTAATACAGTTTAGAATGAGTTATAGATACATCGCTTTATCTTGTCCAAAAAACGTTATTGATTACACAAAACAAAAATATTTTTAAAAGGATGATTTCTTTTGCCTTTGCATCTTTACAGCTTTCTTAGCGTTAGGGAGGGGGGCGGGGGGATTTTTTAATTCGGAAATATTTCTATTGTAAGAACATTCTATTTGTACGTTTCCTAATTCTACAAAATACTTAGAAAATTATTTAAAATAATAGATTTGAGTGGGGTTATAAATATCGCACAAAATCCCTTTAAATTCAAATTTTAATTAATCCTTCTAAATCCTTCAATCCTTCTAAAATCCTTTTAAAATTTATTAAATGATTATGTAAATCTTCTAATGTAGTTTAAACAATTCACGAAAAATGCTTTAGAGGATAAAATTTTCATGAATTCATAATTCAGTACATAAAGTACAATGTTTGAAGTTTAAATGTTCAATTATTTTACACTATCTTTCATTATTATAACTTAAAACCCAGTATTAATACAGATAATAGATTAATCCAGCTTTACATGTAAAGCAGATATGAAAATATCACATTACATCTGTAAGAGCAGTCATTAATTGCTCAAAAGTGCGATTGGATACTTTCTTGTTTTTGTTTCAGATTTGTAATTCTACAAATTATCAACCACATTTTTTATAGTATTTTGTTTTATTATTTCTAATCAAATTACTGTTTTTCAATTTTATGTTTATTACTTTTATACTATTACACTTCACTTTGCATTAATCATGAATGGTAATTTAAAGATGATACAGTAAAACCTCCCTAAAGCGACCACGTTTCATTCCAATAAAAATGGGTTGCTCCGAGAGGTGGTCTCTTAATGGAGGTCATGCTTAAATCTAGATTTTAATTGTTCAAAAAAGGTAACAATTAATGTTACTAACATTTATTTTTCACATTAGGAAAATATATAAAAATTTAAACATCAAAACAAAAGTTAATTACTGCACAGTTTAAAAAAGGAATACACAGACGTTTGCTTTGATTTTACGGTTTTATTTTTATAACTTTTATTCCCATGTCTTTTCGAAGTTCAGTAAATAAATGCAATTTTTTTTTTTTGGGGGGGGGGGGCAGGATTAAATAATGACGATTTCATTAATTTATCTCTTTCTTTGAGAGTTTTCTGACAGAATAGGGCAGGGGAATTTATTGACCGCCATTCTTAATTTGTCATCAAAGTTAAATTCATTGCCTAAAAAGGCACAAAGGGGTTTAAACACGGAAAAGTGACCAGAATAATAATAATAATAAAAATAAATTAGTTTAGAAGTTTGATGAATAATGCGCTCTCCGGAATTATTTTTCTAATAAAACCTTCTTCAAGCGACCAGGAAAAAAACGGAATCTGTTTCATTTTCTTTAAAGAAATGGGTCGCTCATGGAGGGAGTTCAACTGGGATGGTCTCTGAGTGGAGGTAAAATTAGGATTGAGCCTATGGGAATAAATTGCGTTCCATGAAAAAATTATCATTCAGGGAGGTGGTCGCACAGGGAGGTTTCATTCTATGATTTAAAACTGTGCTGTTTTACAAAAGAGAGCTGTTGATGCTGTTTAGCTGCTATAAACCATGTTCTTGAAAAGTATGATATAAATAATTAGTTTCTACAAATATTTCTTATTTTAATTTTGTGGCTGTTTAAATTATTATATTCCATGAAAAATTATAATTGATATGTGGGGCATTCTCACAATATTTTGACTTTTGGGAATAAAAATCTGGTAAAATTAAACTTGCTAAAATAACATTTTAATCTGACAGCAAAATTTTTTTTTATTTAACTGAGGTTTAAGTTAAACTTGCGAGTTTAATTTTCTTTGCCAAATTACCACTATAACTTTCTTTTTTCTTCTAATTTTTTATTTATAATGAATTTGCATAGTACCCACAGGACATTCAAATAAGAAATAATAACAAGGTAGTATTTTTAGTACAAAATTTTTGTATAACATTGTCTTATAGGGGTGCTAAAGAAGGGAACGGGAAGGGAAAAAAGGGACGGTAATGGAAAAAAGGGATAGTAAGGATGGGACGGAAAGAAAAATAACCACTATTTTTAGGCAAATCATGTTAAGACTAAGTGATAGCCACAATGTTCATTAATTTTTAGAAACAGTTATTTACATTGGATTAAATTAAAAAAAAAATAATTTACCTCAAAAAGTGCAGGAATAAACCTTGGGGATGGTAAGACTACCCATAAAGCCACAATGCCTGAAATTGATATTTAAATGCTGATTTAAATTCTGCAGTAAATTTCCTGTCAAAGAAATTTAGACATTCTTTCGCTAGCATACTTCTGCATGAGAAAAAGCTTTAAAAAATTCTGTGGCTGCATCTGAAGTGATTTTCTGTATATGTTTAGCAAGAGGGATGGTAAGGAATCTAAAACCCAGGGACAGATTTCAAAAAAATAATATCAACCGTAAAAATGTGTGGTTATTTTTTTTGCAACATATTTATATAAAACAATTGTCCCAGTTTCGGAAAAAAATTACATCGAATTACTTTTATTGAAACAGTTTTATACAATGAGCTCCAAACTTAAAAATCAGCATCAGGGACAAGGGACGGTATAGAAGTTTTCCTGGTATTTGGACCCCAACATCGCCCAAAGCTTATTTATCTCGTTAATATTGTTATGCAATCATGCAATGGGATGTTTCCCAGCATATGAAAAAACCCCACAAGAATATGTACTAAAATAAAAATTATTATTCAGGGGCTTAAAAGTCAAAAGATTGTGAGAATGCCCCATGTATTTAAATTTGTAGATAAAAATATATAATTTTTTTTCAACATTTTAGATCAAAAGGAGTAAATTTTTGTGGAGAGTTTCAACAAAATATCTTTTTATGCAGACATTTTATCTTCTATGAAAATAAATATTTTCTCTAAAGAAAAATGTCAGTGCCTCATATTTATTCTCAAGCAACAAAAAATACTTTTTTTTGTGAAATATGTTCTAAAGGATTTTCACAAAGTAGTAATTTGAAAACTCACTTGTGCAAACATACAAAGCAAACACCCTTTATTTGTGCAATTAGTTCCAAAGAATTTTCAGAAAATTGTAAGCTAAAAACACATTTGCGTATACATACAAAGGAAAAACTTTTTGTTTGTGAAATATGTTTCAAAGAATTTTCAGAAAATGGTCATCTAAGCAGACATTTGCGCACCCATACAAAGGAAAAACCTTTTGTTTGTGAAATATGTTCCAAAGGGTTTTCACGAAGTCATGATCTGAAAAAACATTTGCTCACCCATTCAAAGGAAAAACCCTTTGTTTGTGGAATATGTTCTAAAGGCTTTTCACAAAGTTGTTATCTTAAACAACACTTGCGTATCCACACAAAGGAAAAACCTTTTGTTTGTGTAATTTGTTCCAAAGAATATTCATGGATGCACAGTCTAAAAAGACATTTGCGTACCCATACAAAAGAAAAACCTTTTGCTTGTGATATATGTTCCAAAGGGTTTTCACGAAGTGATGAACTGAAAAAACACTTGCTCACCCATACAAAGGGAAAACATATTGTTTGTGAAATATGTTCTAAAGGATTTTCACAAAGCAGTAATTTGAAAACACACTTACTCACCCATACAAAGGAAAAACCTTTTGCTTGTGATATCTGTTCCAAAGGATTTTCTCTAAAAGATTGTCTGATTAGACACTTGCGTATCCACACAAAGGAAAAACCCTTTGTTTGTGAAATATGTTCCAAAGGGTTTTCACGAAGTGATGAACTGAAAAAACACTTGCGCATCCATACAAAGGAAAAACCGTTTGTTTGTGAAATTTGTTCCAAAGAATTTTCAGAAAATGGTGATCTGAAAAAACACTTGCGCACCCATACAAATGAAAGACCATATGTTTGTGAAATATGTTCCAAAGGTTTTTCACAAAGGGGTAATCTGAAAAGACACTTGCGTATCCATACAAAGGAAAAAACTTGTTTCTAAAATACTATGTTCCAAATGGTTTTCAGAAAATGGTAATCTAAGCGGACATTTGCGCACCCATACAAAGGAAAAAATCTTTTGTTTGTGAAAAATGTTCCAAAGGTTTTTCACAGTAGTAATCTGAAAAGATCACATGTGTATCCATACAAAGAAAAAATCTTTTGTTTAAGAAATATTTTCCAAAGGGTTTATACAAAGTGATGATTTGAAAAACCCCTTTCGTATCCATACAAAGGAAAAAACTTGTTGTTTGTGAAATACTATGTTCCAAAGGGTTTTCGCAAAATGGTGATCTGAACAAACACTTGCATATGCATTGAAAAGAAAATCTTTTTGTTTGTGAAATATGTTCTGAAAGATTTTCAGATAATTGGTAATCTGAAAAATCCTTTGTGCATCCGTACAATGCAAAAATCTGTTTGTGAAATGTAATCCAAGGATTTTCACTAAGTAGTCATAAAAAAACCATGTGCATAGACTTAAAAAATCTTTTTGCTTTTAAAAATAAGTTCAAAATGATTTTCATTAAGTGACATTTTAAGAGTTTGTGATGTTTGCTGTAATGAATTTTCGAAAAGTGGACATCTAAAACAATTTTATGTTCACATACTGATTTTTTTTTTCTGATTGGTATTCTAGAGGATTTTCTTAAAATTTTACAGTAAACCCCCTTAAATTCACGAATGCCTAAAATACGCATATCATTTCAGATGTAATCAGCGAAACTTCGTTGCAGGAACAAAATTTATGAAAGCGGCCAAATCAGAAGCAATCAAAAAAAATTTTTTTTCGTACTAAAATTTTTGTTAATCATTCCCTTTTGGATATCACAGCTGATTGATTAATTAATAAATAAAATTTCGCTACTTTTTATTTTGATATAAATTAGCGTATCTATAGCAAAAATTAGCAATATTTGCAAGTGTAAATTGTAACTGAATTGTTTGTTTATTATTCTTATGTTTGTTTTTCTGTGTTTCGATATTTATTTTTCAATATTACATATGCATTTTAATATGTAATTCTAGTTAATATGACCGAACTCAAGCTTTTCATTGAAGAAGATGTGAATTTATTTCCAATAAAATCAACATGGCTCTAATATCAGTGACGATCGCGAAATTTTTTCAAGATAAATTTTTAATTAATCAAGCTTTTTTATTTAACACTTTCCAACAAAGTTGAAAAGTATTTATGACTTTGATTTGTCTGTCCACGCGCTAACTCTCGTAAACATGCTCTGATTGATCTGAAATTTTTGGATGTTAATGACCTCTACTATAGCACGTTCCCTATTTCAAATGAAGTTTGTAGCATGTTTGGTTCATTTACAGGGACAGTTAAAAGTTTTCCTTTACATTACGGTCAATGGGAAAAAATCGTTTCAAATGATTTTTAATGGTGTTACACTCTTTCAAACATAGTAAAATTGATATTCATTTATGAAGTCCACTAATATATGCATTCTGTTGAATATGCAATGCAAAGAATAGTTATTGTTCATTTACAGGGCCACACAAAAGAATTCCGTTCATAATGGTATAGGGGGAATTGTTTGCAGTGTATTTGAAAAGATTTCAGATACTATATTGTATCCGAATTACTGTATATTAGTAAGGATTGCTCGAAATGTATTTTTAATTATGATATGCGCTTTTTTCACTACATTTATGCATACTATAAATTGCATATAAATGTTATAGTTCGTATACAGGGCTACAGAAATGAATTCTTAAAGGTTACTGAGTATGAGCATAAATTACTTAAAGGTGGGTTTTAAAGGAGTTATGCATTTTTACGCTGAAATGAATTTAGTTGACTTAGAAATATTTGTAGAATATATATATAATGATATACAGGGCCACGCAAAGAGTTGGATATATGGACGTCTATGGGTGATAATTTCTGGAAATGTAATTTCAGTAGTTTTAAGAGTGTTTTACTTTGAATTAAACTTTAGCTAAATTGTGGCGTGTAATAAAGGTACTAGGTTAATTACACTACAGGGTTGTACAAAAGTATTCAAGTATGTTCCCACCTAATATTAGTATAAATTGCTGAAAGATGAATTTCAACCTGTTATGCGTTTTCTTGCTATACTGAATTTTCCCATTATATGGTATATATATCAACCCGCAGATCAAATACAGGGCTGTTCAAAAGAATTGGAATACATATTTGGCTATGGACGGTAACTACTGAAATCAGTTTTTCAAATGTTTTATGCGTTTTATAAAATATTTACTTAGTTATCTTATCTACCTTATTTCCCTAAATAACGAAGTTTTGTTAAAGCATTCAGGAAGTGTTGGAAAGTGTTTCATAATCTATGCATAACGCATTATTTTTCTTTCTTGTTGTATAATAAATCTGCATAAATACGGCATAAAATTTCATTGTTTTACGATTATGGTGCAAGCTATTTTCTTATCTAAGATATATAAAAAAAAAAGAAGGCACAACAGTAGCTTTCGCACAATATCTGCAACTACACTGTAAACAGTGACAGCTATTTCTTAATCTACGAAAATATACAATAATCACGAACGCAAATATATTGTAATCTTTTCCGAATCCCCCAATATTTCGAAAAGTGTTTCTTTATCTTTATAAACCTCAGAAAACAATTTATTTTCAAAATTTTAAAAATAAGTTACAATAAAAAGGAAATTGCTCAGTTACACTAATGGCATTGAGCTTACAGGCTATTCAAACTAATTGCATATTATACTCTTATTTCAAAGAATAATGCCCCTCGAAATATAAATGAAGGGATTAGCCCCCGTTTCCCCCTTTCTACTTAACCAAAGTACCTGCAAATCTAATCAGGGAACCTCCTTAACAAAATAAACTGGTATACCAAATTTGAAGCAAATCAGATAATTCTCTATGAAAAAACCATTTCGCTAAATTAAGGGGAGACTAGCCCCCACCCCTCCTTTATACTTAACCAATAAATCTCCAAATCTAATCAAGGCAGATCCTTAACATAATAAACCGGTATACGAAATTTGGAGCAAATCGAATAACTCTGCATGAAAAACCCATTTATCTACATTAAGGGGGGGTGTAGCCCCCTTTCCTCCCTTTATACTTAACTATTGAACTTCCAAATCTAATCAAGGCATCTCCTTAACATAATAAACCGGTATACCAAATTTGGAGCAAATCGAATAACTCTGCATGAAAAACCCATTTATCTACATTAAGTGGGGGGGTGTAGCCCCCCTTTCCTCCCTTTATACTTAACTATTGAACTTCCAAATCTAATCAAGGCATCTCCTTGACATAATAAACCGGTATACCAAATTTGGAGCAAATCGTATAATCCTACATGAAAAATGCATTTATCGTAATTAAGGAGGGGTAGCCCCCATTTATACATAATAATGATCTTTCAAATCTAATCAAGGAAGCTGCTTAACATAATTAACCGGTATACCAAATTTGGAGCAAATCGAATATTTCTGCATGAAAAACCCATTTATCTAAATTAAGGTGGGGGGTCGCCCCTCCTTTATACTTAAGTAATGAGCTTCCAAATCTAATCAGGGAAGCTCGTTAACATAATAAACCGGTATACCAAATTTGGAGCAAATCGAATATTTCTGCATGAAAAACCCATTTATCTAAATTAAGGGGGGGGGGACTAGCCCCCATTTTCCACGTTTATCCTTAACCAATGAACTCCAAAAACTAATCAGGGAAGCGCCTTATCAGAATGAACCTAGAAAAAAATTTGAAGCAAATCGGATATTTCTATCAAGAGTTATCGCGTTACGTACACACGTACGTACGTACATACAGAACCGGCGGGCACATAAACTCTCAGGCTTTGATAGCCTGTGAGCTATTTTCGTTCTTCATTATAATACATTTTTGTAGTTTAAGAAACATGTCTTTTTACTTTTTTCTATCTTTACAAGAAGAAAGTATTGGATTTGTGAAAATTTTCGACTGCCGGTTTCCAGTCACACGTTTGCACGTTTTAGGGGTCAGAGATCCCTAAAAACATATTTTTACAAAATGTGTCTGTGTATCTGTGAGTCTGACTCTCTCTGTATGTCAGGGGCGCGCCGACCTATTGTGCAATTTGTGCGGCGCACACAGGCGCCAGGATTATAAAGGCGCCAATTCAAGCGAGGAAAAAATATTTAAAAATGCATATTTTTTAATTTTATTAAAATTATTCTTCAAATTTTAATTATATTTTATAGATTTATCTCATATAAATAAATTACTTAGAATTACTTAAATGTTATTAATCTTTAAAAGAATGTGATACATTAATCAATTAAATTCAGAGCGTAATTA
The DNA here is from genome assembly GCA_963932465.1 of Maratus speciosus. Taxonomy (NCBI): domain Eukaryota; kingdom Metazoa; phylum Arthropoda; class Arachnida; order Araneae; family Salticidae; genus Maratus; species Maratus speciosus. The sequence goes on from OZ010797.1 coordinate 15,713,570, forward strand.
ACTTGAAATTTAAATTGAAGCATTACAAAAAACTTGAGCATTTGTTAGCATTCCATCCAATTTTAGATCTATTTTTAACTGTTTTATTGAAAAAAAAAAATTGCGCGGCAAAAAATATACTTGAAAAAGAAGAATTTTAGCTTCAAGTTTTCATGCATTTTATGTCCCATGTTTAAATAGTAGTCTAAACTTGATAGTCAATGACTTTATGAATGTTAATCATGAAGCATGAAACTACAGTCATTTAGGGTAACTTTGAATCATGGGGTGTAACTTTGTACCACCTCCTATTTTTCAATATTTTTTACTCCAAAAGACCAAATCAACTCCAGAACTGTGCTCTGTTGGCAAGGTTCTAAATTGGGATTTCTAATCTTTATTTTAGAAAATAAATTAGCAACATTATCCGCAATTAACTGCATCATCTAACTATTTTTGTGAAGCACTGTTTTCAAGTTAATTTTAAATGGTGTTTTGAAGTTTTTGTAATCCAATTAAATTTTCATAGTAAGTTACAATATACTCATTTATAAGACATATTATTGCCTAAATGTTGTAAATGTGTTAATATTTTGTGATTATTTATTTATTAATAGTTAATAAAATGTAAATTAAGAAGGTACTAACATTTTAGCACATTTTCAGGGTAACTTTGAGCCGGCTCAAAGTTATACTGATGTTTATAATTTACTGATTATCGGCGCTACTGTCAAAAATTTCCCATATTTGGACGTATAATTTATATAAATGCCGAAAGTATGCATTAGATATAACATGTAAATATTTTCACAAATATGTAAAATACATAATTTTCATGTAAAGGCGCTTTTCGGGGCGGAGCTACTCAAATTTGACATTTCATACATTCCACATTTTTCTTTTTTTCTTGTTTGAATAATACTACTAGTATGTATTACTGTAACTATGGATATATTATTGAGTTAAAACATTGAAAATTGTTTTTCACTGCATTTTTATGTTTTATAATGAACAATAAACAGGTTTTTTGGAATATTCATGGCTCTCTTCTTCCAATTTTCTTATGCATAATATTTGTTGTAATATCATAAATTATACAAATCTTGTGATGTTGGGAAATGTAAATTCGGAGTCTTTACATATCTGAAAACATTTTTGAGGGTTTACAGTTGTCCTAACTATAATACTTTTTTTTAATAATGAATTATTTTAGAAAATATTTATCATATGGTGCAAAGTTACCCTAAATGGCTGGGTAACTTTGAACCAGGTTAAAAATTCATTTTTTATTGCTTTTATCCTTATTATTCCTTAATTTTTGATAGTCAAACAATAATTTAGGATAATTTCTTCTCTTTTATGCACCTAGTTGCAGCAATATTTTTAAAATAAGAGTGTGGTATATGAAAATAGAGAAAATGCGGATCAAAGTTACCCTGAATGACTGTTCTAATTTTTACTATAGCATGCAAAATATTCTTTTTCTTTTCTGTTTATCAGCGGAATATTTTAACTACTCATTTAGCTGTAAATCAGCTTGAAGCCACTTTATGAAATTTGAAATATGGTTTTCGATTTTTTGGGTTTTTTTTTTTTTTATAAACGGCATAAATTGTTTTATTTTCTAACCTTTGTACTCTCCATTTATGTATTTTTTCTTTGAGATATTCGTTTAATAATTTCTTTATATATATAAGCTTATAATTAATATATTTTGTAATATTTCATTTCTACACGCTGATAAGTTTTTATAAAACGATAGTTTTTCGGGGCGGGACATAGGGCGCAAGTGAAGTTTTGCACACAGGCGCCGAACACCACTGGCGCGCCCCTGCTGTATGTGACACAAATTTTGTGGGCACTCTATCCCGAGAACTAATGCACGGAATTTAATAAAAATTTATATTCAGGTAGTCCCTGATATAAATTAGTGTTGATTAGTTTTTGGTATAAATCGCCCAACAGGTGGCGCTGCTATGCTGCATTGTTCACGATTTTCACAATTGCTATAATCTAAAGAACGAATGTGCACGGATTTTCATCAAACTTCAGACTCAGTTAGTCCATGATGTGGGTTGGTGCTGTTTACGTTTTGTCTAGATCACCCAACAGGTGGCGCTGCTATTCTATATTTTGCAGGATTTACACGATTTCCGCAATAACTCTATCTCAAGAACTGATGCAACATTCTCATCAAACTTTAGATTCAGTTAGTCCTTGATATGAATTGAGGCTGATTACGTGTTAGTGTAAATCGTCCAATAGGTGGCGCTACTGTGCTGCATTTTCCACGATTTCTTCAATAGCTCTATCTCAAGAAGTAATGAACGAATTTTCTTTTAATTTTAGATTCAGTTAAACGTTGACACAAGTTGTTGCTGATTAGGTTTTGGTGTCAATCGCCCTGTAGGTGGCACTGCTATGCTGCATTTACACTGTTTCAGTGTTAGATATATCTCAAGAACTAATGCACGGAATTTCATCTTTTTAGAATCCTCATGATGAGATTAGATTGCCATTTAATTTTGGCACTCTGATAGTGAATTTTGAAGTATTAATATGCATGAGATAGAAGAAAGTTTTTGGATTGATACATCCGACTAGTGTTACAGTGTATAGCTGTTGAAGCCACATAGTTTATGTTTATTACTTTCCATTCCTCAGTTTTGGTTTTAATCTGAAATGATTATTAATCGTATTTTTGTACGTAATTCTGGGTAATATGACTGATTCCAATATTTCTAATGAAAAAAACAAGAAAATATGTTAGTTTGACAATAATTCAAAAAATGGAGATCATAAAAAAGCTTGATGCTGGTTTTAAAACTATTTTTTTTTTTAATTATTGTAAATTTTTTTTTTTTTTTTTTTTTTTTTTTTTGAAGCATTCATTATAATTTACAAGGATTAACCACATTCAAATTGCTGTTTAAAAAATGTAACAAAATAGTGACCAGCAACCCACGAAATTCTAAAACCTACACAATCTCTGGTTCCAAACTGTGCGCATTTGAGGGAGTCTACTGTATATGCATATTCTCACAAATGCAAAGCCAATCCCGAGGCTAACGAGAAAGGCAGGCTACCGCGGTGCATCCCACGTATCTTTTTTTACAGACCGCTCCAACCACGTGATGCTCGAATGCACCAATGAAGGTGTGCGAAAAGAGCATCACGTCACTCTAGCGATCTGTAAAAAAAGACACATGGAATGCACCGCGGTAGCCTGCCTTTCTCGTTAGCCTCGTTCGATATTGTGACGTATTTTCTGGACAATTGTTTGGAACAGTCTCGTATAAAGATATTTAGCATCTCATGTAAAAGAAAAGCTTTTTATATGTATTTTTTATTTGCTATAAACAATTTTTCCCAGATGATACTTTGACACTCCAACATAAAAAAAAATACTCTGATTTATTTCAAGTTGTAATTTTAAAGACTTCTCAAATATCTATTTTAATCTAGAATTTTATTTATGATGTATTGTTTTTAGCTATTTTAGGTTATTCCGAATCTATTGCATAATAAATAAAGAAATATGATGATAGTAAGATTGGTTTATTTTATTTCAGAACATGAAAATGTTGAAATGCATAAATACATATTGCTAGTCTATCCAATTTTAAACAATACAAGGCTAGGCTGACATTATTTCTCACACATTCAATGAAAAATTTTAAAAATTTAGAAATTAATGACTTATAAGCTACGATGATTCCTGTACTACAACTAGAAAGAATATACCGTGTGCCTTAAGAGTGTATTCCAATCCAAACTGCTTATTTTCTGATTCCTTTTTAAATTCAGTTTTGCTCTCAAACGTATAAAACTAGGAAATTCTCTTATTTTGAAACTACATAATGTGCCGTGTTTCTCGATTTTTTGATAAATGAAGAAAATATTGTAAATAATTCTTTCAAAGTGGACGTTTTGAATCGAATTTTCCGAAGAGGGGATTTCTGGTAATGAAAAAAATGGTCATACTGAGAAAATAATTATTTAAAAATCAAATTCTAATTAATTGAGCGAAAAATGACATCACACAGCCTCTTAAACATCTCTTCAAAAATCACCTCAGCAAGTTTCATGTTTTTACTTTAAAAAATGAGTCTGAAAATGTCTCAGAAAATTTCGAGCTGTTGAGGGTGGGAAAAATATTTTTTCGAATACACCCTTAAAATGGACTGACTGACTGTACTAATTTTAATTGCTAAAAGGTGTAAATTAAAACTTTACAAACAGTAAAAATAGGTTTATTCAACTGTTTACATGTTTCGACTCTACCCGAGTCAATTTCAAAACAAATAATTTAAAATAATCTTAAATTTCACGGTCTACGAAACGTCATCATTCAGTTTTCCACGTATCCTTTCATATTATGCACGTTATTTTTGTTATTTTCGTAACTAGAGTAACTCGAGCCATAGTTTTAGTTATAGTCGGGCGATTCTCAAAAGGTGGGCACAGGACACAAGTCATAACTTTAAGCCTTTCAAACATAACTTCAATTATCATTGACTTTATTATTATTTTTTTTTTTTTTTACACTGAGTTTTTAATTCTATTCAGAGGCAGAAAATGACATAATTTATTGTAAAAGCTTTGTATAAATATCTTAAAATTTTATTATTTTATGCTAAAGAGGCCTATTTCGGACATTCATAACGTTAACTGCTCCAATGTACCACCAAGAAAAAGAGTTTTAACTTTTTCCAGGTGGTTCTAATGGTAAACAACGAATGCATAAAGGAAACGGATGATTTTTTGATAATTTCGTTAAGAGATGGCAGGCTGATTTATTGCTTTTTTGGAGATAGAAGGACTTTTCTATAAAAAAAAAATTCTGTATTTTGTTATGTCCGAAAGTAACGTACGTAACAAATCATTTGATTTTATTATTATTATTACTGGATAACAAAAAGTTAATTATACATACATATATGTATACACAAACAATTATAGGACACATTTACTTCATTCTTAGTCTTAAGAATTTTTTAAATACTAAGAGCAACGTCCAAAATCTGTAACGTACGTGCGAAAGAGTGTCCAAAATTTGTAACGTACGTAACTGCTAATTAAATGCTTTAATCATTAATTTTCCAGAATAGTTGCTGTTTGTGTATAATTTTGTAGACATACTATTATAAAATATTTATATATTATATTTATAGACAAAATACTATACTATTAAAAAAATTGGCCTTAAATTTAAAAATTTGAAAAATTACATATAGTTAACGTTTAATGATCCCAGCTTTTGAGAATCTCCCAGTCGTAGACCGTTCAATTTAAGGATATTTTGGTACTACTTAGTTATCCCGTCGACCAATTTCGCCAAATTATACAAAATGACATAATTTTTATTTTAAATAACTAAAGAACAAATAAATTAGTATAACATCAATAAAAATACAAATAAAACGTCGAAATAAAGATAGCTTGATGACCCAAACACGTGTAACTTGCTTAAAATCAAGTGAATTTGACATTTACGATCAACCATTTTTGGCATTTAATCTTATAGTTTGGCGATAGATTTTTGGTCGACGGGATAACTAAGTAGTACCAATATTTTTATTTGTTTTGAAAATGACCCGGGCAGAGTCGAAACATGTAGATAGTTTAATAAACCTATTTTTACCGTTTTTAAAGTTTTAATTTACACCTTTTAGCAATTAAATTAGTACACATAAGATGTTAATTTGTTATGAATGGACTGACTATTTAAAAAAAATTGGCACGCGGATGCGAAAAGGTTCGCCGACCCTAGAGGCCAACAGTTTCCTTTATTTCCAGGGTATTTTCGGGCATTTTTTAATGATTGCGAGTGACCCATCATGGGACCAAAGAAAGCTTCTAGATCCAACAGACCCTAGACATGTGGTGCAGTCGATTATTGATTTCGGGTAGTCCACGGGTTTGGAGGTGAGTGGTGAGGATGTGGAAGAGTTGATGGATGAACATAGTGAAGAACTCACCACTGAAGAGCTGCAAGACCTTCAATTAGAAGTGCAACAGACGACAGATGAAGAGGAAGAGACACGAGAGATTGTGCCTTCTTCAGAGATTAAGATCATCTTCTATATATAGAGTAAAGTGTAGGGATTTCTGGTGAAAATCCACGCAGACAAAGCTATTGCATGCGGTGTCTGCAACTTGTTTAATGATAATGTCTTGCCCCATTTTATGCAAATTTTAAAGAGGCGACAGAAACAAACCACTTTTTTGAGCGATGCAGATCCAGATCCCCTGACACTGAAGCTGGTCCAATTGCCAAAAGACCAAAAAGGGAAGTGATCCCGGATATAGTGCAGTGCCTTGATAGCATAAGCCAAGAATACTATATTAACTTCTTATTGTTTTTAGTATTAAACGCTAAACTTATTCTCTATAAAATATGTTTTTGGTATGTATTTTGAGTGTTTTGAACGAATTCATTGGATTTACATAGATTCCTATGGAAATAATTGCCTCGGTTTCGGATTTCGCCGATAGTGTTCGGACGGATTATCGACGAAAACCGAGGTATCACTGTAATCGTTCTTTCGTTTATTTTCCATAATATAATCTCAATATATCACATGCATTTGTCCGTTTGTTACTATTATCGCCTGTATTTTATTTCCGCACGGGTATTGGTCAACACATATGGCAATTTTGTATCAATGATTGATATACAGGGTGTCCGGTCTCAACAGTGTCCAATGGCTAATTCCTAAACCGTTAGCCATAGACATATAGTTCCAATTACAAAAATGTTTTAAATCAGGTAAAGAAATCTTTTAAAAGCGATTTGGGTCAATAAAAACATTTCTTTAAAAAATACGAAATTTAAATTTTTATACGGGCCCCCGGTCCTATAAGTTATATTTAGTAAAATTTTCCTATTACACTGACAAGTAAGACAAAAAAGTCCCATTCATATAACTCTAAAATTGAGCAAGTTATGAAACTTTAAAATGCATGACTTATGCCACTTTTCTGCTCTGAAAACAAATGAGTTCGGCTTGGCTTTGAGGCGTCAGATGCGAAGTGCTTAAAGTATTCGAAGATCTTATTTCATGTGTATCTGCGCTTTGAAAAAATCGTACAAGCATTACGATTAAGTTAACATGTATTAAGTTTTAGATTGGCTAAAATAACATATGTTTTATTTTGTCAGGATTTGAGACTGCTTCTTTTATGATTTCTTTTAACAAAAATTATGTTATTTTTATAAGTTTTTATGTTACTTCAACGATCGTATGTATGTTTTTCCAGTTCAAAATTTGTACTCGAACTTTAACTCCCTTTTAAATATCCGATCGAGATTACATTTTACATACTGGCGCAAATCCAATAACAATCTAATATTATTATGATTTTCTGTGGTTACCATTTATACTTATTTTACAGGATAACACAAAAAAATTCGGATAGATTACCGCTAAGAAGTTTAAGAAAAAGTTTTAGATTAGATAATACAAGACTGCGATTGTTGGGTTTTTTTAAACTTTTATATATATTTTTTAGCACTGAATCCGAAAATTATATTAATTTTTAACCATCATGTCAGGATATTTCGCAAATCATAAATTGTCAAATTTAAAGAATTACAAAAATCAGATACTATAAAGTAGAGGAGATGGTTGTGTTTTTTAATTTTTGATAATTGATTTTTACGCCCTTTTTAGCACTGAATCTGAAAATGACCTTCATTTTTAACCATCATGTTAGAATTTTTTTGCAAATCATAAATGTGTAAGTTAAAATATCGCGAAAATCTCACACAATAAAACATATGTAAAACTTTTTTCTGTTTTATTTTATTTTATTCAATAATTTATTCGATATTTTTGCTTATCCTTCTTACAGCTAAATAGCTGAGTGATTCGATGAGATGAGGGAGGAGATTCAATTTTAACTTTGAAATTTGCGAAAAATCCTGATGTGATGGTTAAAAATGAAGGTCAATTTCAGATTCAGCGGCACATAATACATAAAAATCAATTATCAAAAGCTAAAAAACATGACATAACCGAACTTTTGCAGGCTAGTGTAATCTAATATTTTAAAATATGTACCATTTTGTAAAGAATTGAGGCTGTTAATTTAGCATCATTTTATTTAACAAAAATTCTGTTTTTTCTTTCTTCTTAAATGTTTATTACAAATTGTATATTTTGCATTAATATTTCAGAATGATTAAAGATTTCAAATTTATATTGCAATGATAATTTTACTCTCAACCATTTTTTAATATATCTGACAAAATTATGTTTCGACTAAATTTGTGAATGACCCCCAATTTGCAGCAAAAAATACGTTCCAACTTTAAACAGCTACTTCTCGGTCAATTTTTATCGTAGAATAACTTTTTGTGTATTACTTGTCAGTGCAAAAGAAAAATTTTACTAAATATAACTTATAGGACCGGGGGACCGTATAAAAATTTAAATTTCGTAATCTTTTAAGAAATGTTTTTATTGCCCTAAATCGCTTTTAATATATTTCTTTACCTGATTTTAAACATTTTTGTATGTGGAACTATATGTCTATGACTAACGGTTTAGGAATTAGCCATTGGACACCGTTGAGACCGGACACCCTGTATAATAACCAAGTACAGAAGCTTAAAATATCTTACTTATCTTACATAAGACGACTTATTAGCCGGGAAATTCCTCTCGTGAGCAACCAATCAGAGTATGCAATTGGAAAGCTGAAGGGGTAGCTTTAAGCTACCCCTTTTGCAATCACGTCGGCGAAACCTCTCTAAAAGGTCTGCTAGAGCTGGAATTTCCAGATCTCGGCCTGTACAAAAGTAAGTGAAAACAGGCACGGATTGCACGAAAACCAATTAATTCAGGTCCGGCCTGGTCCGAATTAATTTGTGCAAAAAATTCCAGTTTTTCTAAACATACAATTAAGATTCTTTTTAAGAAGATACATATTTATGAGAAAGTTTTACGGTATATTTTAGATTACCATGTGTTTGCAAGACAGAAAATACACAATAGTAACATTAATGATTAATTAGATTTTTAGACTATTACACGGACGACACAGTGCGATATAGTAATCCAAATTTTAAAGTGGAATTGCTACAGGATGACAGCTTTAAAGGCATATATGAAAAAGAATGAATGATGGCTACTCATAGTTTCTGAAGGTGCGGCAGAACATCTGTATAACCATCTTAAAGAAAAAATTGCCTATGATTTTTTTAAACACTTTATGTACAGTAGGTTGGAACCTAAGTATAGGGTAAAAAAAAAAAAAAACTTTTTTGTTTTAATGTGTAATAGTGAAAACTTTTTTTCCTTTTTGGATGTCTAAACTATTGGCTGAAAAGGTTTTTTAAAATTTATTTGTTTTCCGGTTCCTCAAGGACGTCAAAGTTTTCAAATTTCAGTATAAAGTAACTTAAAGTAAATAACGTAGTCGTTAGCTCATATCTGCTTATATTGAGCAAATACTACCTAGAAGTGATCACCAGGAGGTGGCTAAATATCGACTTCCACCATCCGTACCTCCCTTTGTTATGGATTAATTCAACTGGATATTCAACTTACTTGGCTTATAAATCTTCTTAGGCAAATTTTGTCATTACATTGCGGGAATTCAACTTCCCCAAGATAAAGCCATCTCTTTCTCAATATTTAAAGACGGTTGACACAGCTTGTCGGACAATTTTGACACATGTTTCACTGTTTGAGTATGACAAGAAAAATCTAAAATTCAGGTGTTTCCCCTGTTTGTATTTTTTTTTTAAGTTCTTCATCCGATCAGTCCGTAGAGACAGGATCCATTTTTTTATAGTCTATAATTTCAATATGTTCGCATTTTTTCAAGTTACTTTCTCTTTGGTCCAGAAAATCCTCTAGTACCCGTACTTTCTCCAGCAAGATGTTGAAATAAGTACCTAAAAAACAGTCCAATTGCATGTAATAAACAAATTATCCACTGTAAAGTTTTTACAGTCTTGCTTCCAATGTTTTGACAACTCCAGATTTGCGTCCTGCATTGACGGCATTTCTGATTCACCCAATAAATTTCAAATTTGAAATTTCCATATTATTATTTTGAAAATAAACCAAAATTGTAGTGGCTATATTAATATAAAAAGACGATATCAATGAAATATGACCAATATATTTTAATCCTGGTTTTTGAACTAAGACCATGTGTTCTTCTTTAATGATTTTCCGCTATACTTTTTCCCCTTTGCTTCAGTTATCATAGTGTTATCCTTTCTGCCATCAAAATACAAACCTTTTAAAATTAATTCATTTCGTCTTTCTTGTTCTTTCAAATATTTCCTTGTCTTGTTCAAGTACTACTTTCAGTTACCTTTTCTTTATTATCATCAGAAATACCCATATCTTCTAGTGTGTCATTTGCAATAGCATTTGCAGTTCTGTCTAATATTCCGATTCTCTCACCTTGTTGATTGTCAAATTCAGGTTTAGAAGAACTACCTATTGAAATATTTCCTTCCGAACTACTTTCTTCATTTGGAGAGTCATTCAATCGAAACATCACTTTTTTGTGTTAAAATAACTTTTTCTTTCCTTGATATTTCCTTTTCCAGTCTTGCTACACATTTTTGCAATTTTTAGATCTATTGATCCTATTGCAATCACCCCATCTCTCTTAGGTATTTGAGAAAGTGACGTTCTTGTTCTGATACACGATAATATTTAGTACATTTACACAAAGAAAAGTTTTTTGCACAATTACCTAACATTTTGCAATTTTATATTGGATGAGGGATTATTCTTTCTAATCTTAATATTTTTCTTCAAATTTTGAGATTCCTCACGATAGTCTAATCATTTTTTATGATTTGTGTATCAGAAACCGTTGGAATTGAAGGTCTCAACAATACACTTTTAATTGTATCAGCAACAGCTTTAGATAATTCAGAAACAGTGTGTTCCAGATTCAAGTTGGCAGATTTTAAGTTAAATTGAACTCATAAATAATGTTTCATAACATCTCCATATGTTCGCCAAAGATGACAGTCTAATGTTAATTGTTTTGGTTTGCGAAATACAAGACACTTCAACAATTTTCTAGATTTAGGCATGTCAGCAGACATTGTCACATTTGACACCGACTGTTTATAGCAAAATAATCGAAGAAACTAATAACACACGATAAATCGGACTAACTTATTATGAGTCGCAGCCAAATAAATCAGAGACAATGAAAGACGACGCCCGCTACGCTGGCTTCTACAAAGGTCAGATAAAGTGGGGCCATAGTTCCTATGGCACTCAAGTTAAATTATTCTCTTTATTACAGGACATTAACACTTCATTAATTTAATTATGCAAAATATAAATTTAACAATAAGCTTAAAACACTTTTCATGCAATTATTGGCTTTTATTCGTTTTTTATGGAAAATTAGACGCTTTGAGGAACCGGAAAATATCATTTTAAAATTAAAAGAAAAATATTTTCTTTTTATGGAGTTAAAAAGGAAAAAAATAATCACTATTAGAATACAAAATTCAAAACTTCGGTTTTTAGTTCCACCCTAATGTATAGTCGAGGGAAAAAAAATATACACACCCTACTAACTCCTCAACAAATTATCGCAGAAGAAAGTTACTGATACCGAACGATTAAAAATAAAGTCTACTTTTGAATGATGTATATAAAATTTGCTTTGGGGCCATCTAGATATTAAAACGAACCCAAACTTCATTTTTTTCAATGGCAATATCCAATTTTAACAAGATATTTCAAATCTTCGGTTCAAACTATAACTAGATACCAAATTTCAAGTCATTTGAATGATAAGTTTTTGAATTTTAAACATTCAAAATTGAGTGCTTCTAATGTTAAATTACATTTTCATATTTTTATTAATACCTCCTGGAATTATATTCCTAATGTGCTAAATTTTTGTGTAATAATAATACTAAAATACCCAAACATAAATGCGTAGAATTTGCAATTTTTTATAATTTTATGATATGAATTATGAAATTAATATTCGAAAAAGTTATGAATTGCAACCTACAATTTTTTGATGGATTTAGATTTAGTAAGTCTTGCTTTATGGAAATCCAAAATTTCACATTTTTCTTCCAAGTAGTTTTCCAATTATGCTTAAAAAACGGTAAAATGATGGTTTAAGGGGCCGTCTATGATAGAAGTGACTAGGTATTTTGAAATTTCTGATGTTATCCTGTAATCTAGCAGTCTTCAATGACTGCTTCAGTCGTCTTGATCAAGAAGGGGGCTCTCTTGGTTAACAATCGAGAACGAAACTTCAATTTGGAAACAGCCCTTAAAATACGCTGGTTTTAATATAATTAATTTCTCGGAAACTTATCGTACGAATTGCACAAAAATTTGTTTTTAGGCTCATTGAAGGGTGTAGAGTTCATTTATACTGTCAGAATTGTGTACTGCTATTGAAAAAAACAAAGTTATAGTTCGCTTTAATATGTAGATGGCCCCCTAAGCAAATTTTATATACATAATTTAAAAGTAGACTTTATTTCCAATCGTTTGGTACCAGTAACGTTCTTCTACGATAATTTGTTGCAAAGTTAAGCATGGGGTGTTTACTTTTTTCTTTCCACGACTGTATATCTAAGATAGATTTGTGGTATTTCCTTGATGCATTTTGAGTTTCGTAACTCTAATATTATAAACGCTGTTTAAATGAATCCTAAGCAGCATAACTGCTGATTCTAATATGCGAGAAAAAAAGCGTTATGATTTCATACATTGAATAGAGTGATTCGATTAGCCAGTGGTTCAGTTAATTGACTACTACTGTTATCAGTAACTCAAACCCCTCTTAGAGCCGAATTCTGGCTGCGCTACTGGATGTAATGCACCCCGAAGCGTGATTTCGGATTTTTCATTACATTAAAAAAAAAATTAATTTTACGTAATTTCAGACTTTTTGTGTTTTTGTTTGGGGTGATTTGAATCCGCTTTAGTGATTAAACTCAAGTTAGAAGAATGCCAAATCAGTTCCTTTTGCATGAACAAGAATTCTGAAGAATTAAATTTCATCTGTGTCAAAATAATAATCACAGTTCTTTTTTTTTATTCGAGACTGGATTTCTTTCATGAATCTCAAAATGTGAAAAATACCAAACATTGCTCTCAAAAAATTTAAATTGATATGCGAATTTAAATAATATCGCAAAGGATAAAATATACTATATTGGGATAAAAGGTTGACTCCGGATTCCGTTCACGAATTTAACCCTTCACTGCAAGACATGCCATGTCTGGCACATACCTAAAAATATTATAATTTTCATTATGTGCCATGAATTTGGCTTATATAATCACTGTAACTGAACAAGAACAATCCAAAGAATAGGATAACGCTTATTTTGTCCGTGTCAGATGGCTGCTTTATACAAAAAATTGGAATTTGTTCTTCGGAAACAAAAAATTTCAATCAAGCTTTTAAGGTAAGATTTACTTTCATTATTTTTACTGAATACTTAAAAATAATAATATAATAAAAGTTGCAGAGTGTTAAGCAGGTATAATTAATTAATTTATGCTCATTTAGTTGCAAAATATAGCAATACAATATTTTAGAAACATAAATGTGTACATATTGCACACACCATAAAATATCAAATTTTAGCAGAAATTTTGAAATTTATTCATTTTTTACTATTTTTCCAATTATTAGACCGATATATAGATTTCAAGAAAAAAAATTCATAAAAATAGAAAAATTCATGCAATGAAGGGTTAAAAAATCACGACAAAATACCTATGAAAAAAAAAAAAAAAAAAAAAAAAAAAAAACTAAAAATCGCATAGCAATTTTCAAAAGTCTCTCTACGAATTCCGAATAGATAAAAGTAATTGTTTTTGTGGTCAAATATTCTCCCCTCCTTTTACCCCTGATGAAAAATCGTACATAAGCTCATGTTGATGATAATTTTTTTCTTTTTAAGAACCACCTCAAAAGATTTTAATAGGAAATATAAATTTCAGATCAACATTATAAAGCATAATTCGGTCAAGAGAATATGATTACACAATTTTCAAAATATTTTTTTAAGAATTCCATTTAAAGCAATTCCACTTCTTAACACACTAACTTAAAATTTTAATTAGAATCTAAAAATCTCATCATATACATATTTTTTATTAGTGTCAAACAGATAAACTAAGTAGAAATCTGAACATTATTTCATAAACATTTTTAATTTTTTCAAACAATTATCAAAGCATCTATTTACGTTCATGAAAAGCACTTCTTTTAACTCTCTGTCGGCCACAACTATGGGACTCCCCAGTTCGGGCGCAATGCGCTTGCTTGAAAATCACTATTAGCAATTAATTGGCTCAATTCTAACGCTCTTAAAATAATCAGCGACGCTTATTAGGGAGTAAAAAAAAAATAAATAAATAAAAATAAAAAAAAAGAAAATTTCAAATTTGAATTTAAAAAAATCTCGTTTATTACACTCGAAGTAACTCTTTGCACTCTAGTGGCGGAAAGAAGAACGGGAATTATTGAGTTGTGCCTACCAGGCTTATTGCGACCGACAGAGGGTTAATGAAACTTCTTTCATGAGATGTACATATTGGATGAAATTTGCGTTTCTTCCGCGATCCTTAGACGGAATTCACACTTATTTCGTGACGCTTTGACGAAATTCGCGCTTTTTCCGCGATCCTTTGCTGAAATTTCCACTTTTTTCATGATCCTTTGACGAAATTTGTGTTTTTCAGCAAGTCTGACGAAATTAAGGTATTTTCATGTAATTCACGTATTTTTCCGCTGCACTTCGACGAATTTTAAGTTTTTTTCCGCGGTCCTTTCACGAAAATCAATTTTTTTAGAGATCCTTTGACAAAATTCGTGTTTTTCCAAGATCTCTTGAGCAAATTCGCGTGTTTTTCGCGATCTTTTGGCGAAATTTGCTCTTTTCTCATGATCATTTGATGAAATTCGCTTTTATTCCGCGATCCTTGGATGTAATTTACTTTTTTTCGGGATCCTTTGACTAAATTCGAGCTTTTTTCATGATCCTTTGATGAAATTCGCGTCTTTTTCACGGCATTTTGACGAATATCGCATCTTTTCCGCTATCCTTTGACGAATATTGCAATTTTCCGCAGCCTTTTACGAAATTCGCATATTTTCTATACTTCCTTTGAAAAATTTTGTCTTTTCTGCAATCCTTTGACGAAATATGTGTTTTAAGATCCTTGGAGAAATTTGCGCTTTACTCGTAATAATTTGACGAAATTTGCGTTTTTTCCGCGATCGATGGATGAAATTTGCGTTTTTTAGCGATTCTTTGACAAAATTCGCGTTTGTTCCACGATCCTTTGATGAAATTCACGTTTTTTCGGCGATTCTATGACGAAATTTGCATTTTTTCCGACGATCTTTTAACAAAATCTCCGCTTTTTCTCGCGATCTTTTGACGAAATGTGTTTTTTTCACCATTCTTTGAAAAAATTTGTTTTTTTAATGTCCAAATTTTCTGACTGATGACCAATTTTTTTTTAATTTTCGGAACCAAATGCCTTAAATTTTTGGAAAATTCGGAACCGAATCAGTCCTGTGACGTAATAAAGACGACAGACCGTTGGATGCAAAAACAGGCATGCAACTGCAATAATGGTTCCAAAAAAGTGACAAAAAGTTTAAAAAAGTGACTAAAGCATGTCAAAAAAGTGACCGAAGCGTGTCAAAACAGTGATTAAAGCATAACAAAAAAGTGCTTATAGCGAAAAAAAAAAGTGACATGAATGGTACAAGACAAAGATATTTTTTCAATCAATTTGTAAGTTAAATTATGTAAATAAAACACATTTTCTGCTTTTTAGATGAAAATAGTCGACCAAAATGCTGGATAAAATCAAACTTCAGTTTTATTTAATCATATAAAACAAAAAATACAATGTTAGCTTAATAAATTTTTAAATTGAATTATAATAAATAAGGTTGTTTGTCAGAAAAATGGCAGGGTCCTACCGATCACCTCTTAATTACCAATATTTCTAAAGAACAATCTTTATTTTATTTTTACAACATTTGCAATAAAATCTACTCTTTGCAAATAGTGATATTAAAATAGATCACTGGTAGGATTCTTGCAATATTTTCTGCAACAAATCCTAATTATGACTGCAACTAACTGTACAAAAAGAAACTAGATGTTTAAGAAAAAAATGGTAGAAGTAAAGAAAAGTTAAAATTTTAGTGCTAAATTCACCTTGAGTAAATAATTAAAACTCTTAGAAAAAGCACAAATAAAATGTACCAAATTGCTTACAGTGCATACACATATAAAAAAATTTTAAAAGACAGTAGACTCTCAAATCCGCAGAAATTGGGGCCAGAGGTTGTGCAAATATTTGGTTATTGATTTGCTTACATTTTTAAACAGTAATTTGAATGTAATAATGCAATCAAAATTATAATGAATGCTTGCAATATAGTAAAATATTAAAATAATTAAGTAAAGTAATAAACTAAAATGATAGAAAGTAAGATAATTTTAAAAATGATTAAAAGTAAAGGTCAAGTAAATAATAATAATGTTTAATTAAGTATACATAGTAAAGATAAGATGCATTTTCCTTGAATAATTCAATGAAACTTTCCCGATAAAGGTACCCTGTCAATTCACATCAAAATCATAAAGTAAGGAAGTTTTATTTCAGGTTTAGCCAGTCTTAATAACCAAATACGCTTGATTAATACATAGATATGTTTAGTAAAAAACTTGCAATTACCAAAGATATCATCAATATCTTGATTTTTTCAGAAATAAATTTATACTTCCTTCATATTATGAGAATTACATATTAAAATACATACAGAATGATATTAAACTAAAAATTTCTGTAATTTTTCCACTACATCTGAACTGAAAATTTCATTGCTTACATCTGCGATGATGTGCGGACTTTAGACGTTTGCGGAAATCTATTGTATATTAAAAATCCATTAAACCTCAAAATGTTTTCAGGCGATGCACTTGGTAGATCATCAGTAGAAAACAAAATGCCATGTCTGTTTGCACCTGCTCAAGAAACGTCCGGGAGAGACCCTAGGGCCGAGATTAGGGGGGGGGGGGGGGAGAAGAGGCATTTGACCCGGGAGTCACAACGGGAAGCAAAGTGGGCGCCAGATGAAGACTTTGTTTGTCTTTTTGTATAAAAATATACATTAAACTTGTATAAAAATATCTTCTACCCAAAAAATCCAAAAGCATAACTGAGACCCCACTTTTCAGAGATGAAAATATTCCATGAAGGTTGTTCCATTTTTTTTCCCTTTTTCAAGTTCTCTTTCTTTTTTACCTCCCTTTTGCCCTTTCTGGGTAATTTGCATTCCTTGTCGACAGCTGAAAATGCCACTCTATTCCTTTTATAGGAAGCGAGGTCGGATGACTGCCTGGGACAATAAAAACTAAGTGGTTGAAAATTCATAAAATAAAAAGTAAAAACTTAATAGTTTTGTTGTTCTTGTAAGTCTCTGTTATGATTTTGAAAATTAGCGTTAGGTTCATGAAAATTTCTACTTACATCAGCCTTTAAAAAAGAAGAGAGTTATAAGTGACGATTCCACCAAACTGCTGTAGATGGTCCACGAAGATATTTTACGGTATTGGAATTCATTGCTATGCCTACAGTAAATCTTGGTTTTTGAGTTCTTAACACAATGTTACTCATATCACTATGACTTTAAATGCCTCAATTGTAATAATTTGTGATATTACAACTACAGTAAAAATTGGAAAAATGAAATCTTTCTGTAATGGAATCTTGTCTTAAATGTAATAAAATACATGAATTAGCGTAAAGAATACCAACAATCATACCTGCTTGACTGAAACCTGTACAATGCAGAATTTTTTTTGGGGTTCCTTTCTATTCTGTTTTCTAAGCTTTTAACACTAAAAGAACCACGAGGGGTCAAATGACCCTTTTTAACCCTTTCTGGCACAGACAAATTTTGTTGTAAAATGATGAAATCATCGACTGACACCGGAATTTGCATACGACTTTTTTAGAAATTAAAAACTTGCTACTTTACACTTTCATTGTTAACGGAAAATTTTATTAAAATAATCTTGGTTCAGTTTGTAAGTTTGAAATTAAAAACAGGTATCCCGACCTGGGCACACTGTGCCGGAAAGCGTTAAACATTTGGAATTTCTTGAAAATATAACATTACGAAATCACCATTGATGTCACTCCTTTTATTGAAATATAGAATCGAATTATTCCTTAATATTGCCTCATCTCCGGACTACTTTTTTACCGAGAAAAAAAATTAAATTTGGCTTAACTACCGCAAAAGGTCATTTGACTCGAGTGAATTTATGTTAAATCATAAAGGTTTAAATGTGTTGTTGTGTAACAAAACTGTTGCATTACATATTTTTGCTATTGCATCATCTATTTTACTATATTGCATCATTTATTTTATGGTTCTGCATCATCTATTTTACTGTATTTCACCACATTTGTTATTGGGTTGTAACGTAATGTGTAACCGGCGAAAAAATTTCTAGGCAACAATTTTTACTCCAATTAGCTGAAGAAGTTGCCGAAGATTTTTAACGTGAGGAACAGGATGAACAAGAAATTATACAAGCAAGCTCAACAGATTCAAGTTTAGTTTCATGTGTGCCAAAGTTTAAAAAGTGCCAAATAAATTTTTATGAGGGAAATAAAACTACAAAAATCTGTTTGAAATATACAAAATATGTGTGTGGAAAATGTGCCGTGAACATAAATAAAATTTGCATAATATTATTTCTAAATTTTGATATGTTTAATTTATTCTTTATTTTTTATGTGATTATTACTTTTTTACTTTAATAAATAAACAATCTGTAATATATTTTTTTATATTTGTATTGCTTTTATATTTTATTTTTAGTATATTTTTTGCAATTCATCATAAAATATATAGCTTTTTATAAAAGGGTCATTTGACCCTTTCTGGAAGTAATACGTATATAAAAATATTGGTACGTTTAGTGTTAATGAATAAGTATTTGACAAAGCTAATTATGTGTTTCAATATTACATATTATTTCCACATTTTACATTTTTAAATAAGTCGGCTATTTTTAAAAGGATGATTTCTTTTGACTTTTCAGCTTTCTTGGCGTTCGGGGTAGAGGGGGATTTTTCAATTCGGAAACATTTCTATTGTAAGAACATTATATTTGTACATTTTCTAATTCTACAAAATATTAAGAAAAAGATTTAAAATAAAAGATTTCAGTGGGGTTATAAATATTGCACAAAATCCCTACAAATTTAATTAATCTTTCTAAACCCTTCAATCCTTCTAAAATTTATTAAATGATTTTGTAAATCTCCTAATGTAGTTTAAACAATTCAAGAAAAATGCTTTAGAAGATAACATTTTCATGAATTCATAATTCAGTACATAAAGGGTTAAACTCCAAAATGTTTTTAGCCAATGCACTCGATGTATCATCAGTAGAAAACTAAATGCCATGTCTGTTTGGACCTGCTCGAGAATTGTCCGGGAGACAAGTCATGGCCGAAACTAGAAGGGGGGGGGGGAGGGGGAGGCAAGAGAGGACATATGCCTCGGGCGTCACAGCGGAAGGCAAAGAGGGTGCCAGATGAATATTTGGTTTGTCTTTTTGTATAAAAAATACACATATGAAACTTGGATAAAAATATCTCTTAACCGAAAAATCAAAACTGAGTCCCCACTTTTCTGAGATGAAAATATTCCATGAAAGTTGTTCCATTTTTTTCCCTTTGTCAAGTTTTCTTTCTTTTTTACTTCCCTTTTGCCATTTCTGGGTAATTTGCCTTCTTTGTTGATAGCTGAAAATTCCACCCCATTCCTTTTGTTGCAATTACTTTTTTACATCCATATTTGGCCTTAGAGGAGGCGAGGTCGGGTGACTGCCTGGGACAATAAAAACTAAGTGGTTGAAAAGTCACAAAATAAAAAGTAAAAACTTAATAGTTTTGTGGTTCTTGTTGTTGTATGTCACTGTTATAAGTTGGAAAATTAGCGTTAGGTTCAGAAAAATTTCTACTTATCAGTTTTTAAAAAGAAAGAGAGTTATAAGTGACGGTTCCACCAAACTGCTGTAGATAGTACATGAAGATATTTTACGATATTGGAATGCATTGCTATGCCTACTGTAAATCTTTGTTTTTGAATTCTTCAGACAATGTGACTCATATCACTATGACTTTAAATGCCTCAATTGTAATAATTTGTAATATTACAACTACAGTAAACTCAGGGAAAATGAAATCTTTCTATAATGGAACCTTGTCTTAAATGTAAAAAATATATGGACCAGCGTAAATAATACCAATAATCATACCTGCTAAGACTGAAACCTGTATAAAGCAGAATTTGTTTTGGTTTCCTTTCTATTCCGTTTTCAAAGGTTTTAATGAATAAGTATTTGACAAAGCTAATTATGTGTTTCAGTATTACATATTATTTGTACATTTTACATTTTAAAATAAGTCGGCTATTAGAAACTTCGTAAAATTCTCTTTGTAAATTTGCTTTGCGGAATGAGGGGTACCAAAATCCATGTCTGTCCAGGATGGAAAAAAAACTAGTTTCGGCCCTGTGAAAGACCATACTATATAGACTGGTATGGAAGATAAGGTCCCAGAAAAAGGTATTCTAAATGTTCATTAAAAACATGCTTTCATCTATTATCTAACAATTCCGTCCAAATTAAATGGATGTCATATGACCACGTCATATGGTGACTCTGTTCCAAATTCTCTGAAAATTTAAAGCATTCGGTTCCGGAAAAAAAAAAAAAAAATTGGTAATCAGTTGTTAAATTTGTACATAAAATATATCGCGAATTTCGACAAATGGACACAAAAAATTAAATCAATAAAAACATAAATTTCGTCAATCGTTCACAGAAAAAAATTGCCAATTTTATCAAAAGGGTCGTGGAAAAAACATGAATTTTATCAACAATTATGTTGAGAGGATATCGACAAAAACTGAACGATAAAAATGTCGATTTTAGTTACACTTCTTTACTAAAAGTGAGCGAACCAGTTTCCACAGCTCCCTCACTTTTAGAGACTTCATCTGTTTTAGTCAAAAACGTGACTTTTTAAAAAAATAGTGACTAAGAGTGACGTTTTAAAAAATGTGACTAAAAGTGAGAAAAGGGACCAATTTGCATCCCTGCAGAAATTAAAACTGTCTGTTTTACGACCGAAAAATTGGAACAGGAAAAGAAGGCGGCAACAGACCTAAAAAAACAGGAGAAAGTAGGAAAAATAGGAGCTCTGTGGGGTCTGTTGTTTTGAAAATGTTTTATTACAGGAGTCTAAACTAGCAAAAAATATAAAGTAAATAATACTTGCGGTCAGTTGCATTTTAATAATTAAAATTCGTGGTCAAAATCGGCATCTGATATTGAAGTTTTGACAAATAAAACTTGAAAGGGATCAGAATTTTTTAACATTGCAGCAGTCAAAGTGTTAAATTATTATCTTGGGACAATCGTTTGAAACATATTACAGATATGAAAGGCTTTTCCTTTACACGAGATGAAGGATGTCTTTACAAGAGACTGTTTCTAAAAATCCTCAAAAGCATAGCTCTTAATTTGTGAGAACATGCAAAAATATTTTTAAGATATCCTCTTAAGAAGATGTAGAATATAATTCACAAACGATTTTTTTGTTTATGTGAACATGCAACTAAGTTTTTAGATGGGCACTTTGTCAAAATTCATCACAGCACATATTACAAACAAAAGTTCTTTTAATTTGTATGGATGGGCAAATGTGTTTTCAGATAACTACTTTGTGAAAATACTTCGTAACATATTTCACAAACAGACTTTTTCCTTTGTATGATTGTCAGAGTGTATTTTCAAACTATCTCTTCTTGAAAATCCTTTGGAACATATTTCACAAAAAAACAGTTTTTCCTTTGTATGGGAGTGAACATGTCTTTTCAAAGCATTTCTCATTGAAAATGCTTTGGAACATATTTCACAAATAAAAGGTCTTTCATTTGTATGGATGCGTAAGTGTCTTTTCAGTGTACCACTTTCTGAAAATCCTTTGGAACACAGTTCACAAACAAAAGGTTTTTCTTTTGTATGGGTACGCAAGTGTTTTTTCAGATTACCTTTTTCTGAAAATCCTTTGGAACATATTTCACAAATGAAAGGTCTGTTGTTTGTATGGAAATGCAAGTGTTTTTTCAGATAACCACTTTGTGAAAATTGTTTGGAACATATTTCACAAACAAAAGGTTTTTCCTTTGTATGGATACGCAAGTGTGTTTTCAGATCACCACTTTTTGAAAATCCTTTTAAACATATTTCACAAACAAAAGGTTTTTCCTTTGTATGGGTGTGCAAGTGTATTTTCAAAGTATCTCTTCTTGAAAATCCTTTCGAACATATTTCACAAGTAAAAGGTCTTTCATTTGTATGGGTACCCAAGTGTTTTATGAGAGTACCACTTTGTGAAAATCCCTTGAAACATATTTCACAAACAAAAGGTTTTTCCTTTGTATGGATTTGCAAGTGTACTTTTAAACTATCTCTTCTTGAAAATCCTTTGGAACATATTTCACAAATAAAAGGTCTCTCATTTGTATGGGTGTGCAAGTGTTTTATCATATTGCCACTTTGTGAAAATGCATTGAAATATATTTTACAAACAAAAGGTTTTTTCCTTTGTATGGATATTTATGTGATATCTGGGATGACCACATTGTGAAAATCCTTCGGAACATATTCGACAAGTAAAAGTGTTTTCTGTTACTTGTGAGTGAATCTGATCCTCTGACATTTTCCTTAGAGATATTTATTTTCATAGATCATGGAAATTGTCTGCATGAAGAAATTCCTTTTAAAAGTAGGTATGCCCGTTGTCCATGTTTTAATCTAAAATGTAAAAGAAAAAATAATGAAACATTTTTCTCCTGCAGAAATAAATACATAATAGTTATATCAATTTTCAAAGATATAAATAATTTAGACAGCCAAAAAATGAAAATTAGAAACATTTGTAGAAACTACTTATTTACATATTAAACTGTAAGAATATAGATGGTTTGTAGAATCAAAAGAAGGTCAGCAGTGTGTTCTGTAAGTCAACGTATTTTAATATTTAACTATCACCTTTCAATGATATTCTTGATTAGTGTAAAGTCAAGGGTACTATTAAAGATTTAAAAAAAAATAATAATTGAAATAATATAACGAAACACTAAAAAAAAAATCTGATTTACAATTTCTAGCATTACAAATCTGAAACAAAAATAAATTCAAAATGGTAAAATAAATTTACGTTACTAGTGCAAGTCTTTGGGCTCTATTGAACAATTATGGCTTCTCTCACTGGTGTACTTAGATATTTTTACATGTGTTTTGCACAATGTAAATGTGCAGAATCATAATATGACTTACTTCTACATTTACTGAACTTTGTATCATATATTTTCATATTATTAACCTGTATGGAAAACTGGAATAATCTAGAGACACGTTCTTCACGCCAAAGCTGTCTTTTAAGTAAAAATAATGGAAGATAGTAAAAAATAATTGAAAAATTTCAATTTTAAACATTGGTTTAAAAGTGACAAATTATTGTAAAGTTTATATATAAGAAGCAGGTATTAAACACATGATTATTCTGAAATTTACAGCTGCTTTGCAGTTAGCAGTACACACAACATAACATTCATGATCAAGCAGTGTAAATAGCAAGGGTTTGCAGTGACTACATTAGAGTTCTGAAAGTACACAAAATAATAACATTAACCCTCCGCCAGTCGCAAGTCTTGGACTCCCGAGTTCGGGTGCAATGTGTCTGACAGGCGCAGATTAAAAAATCATCATTGGCAATTAATTGACTTCATTCTAACGCTCTTAAAGTGATCAGTGACATTCATTAGGATGTACAAAGAGAGAATATTTCAAATTTTATTGAAAAAAAAAACAAACACTTAAAGTAAAACAAAAAAGACGGAAATTTCAAACCCAAAGCTTTAGAATCTGATAGAATATTTCTCTTTAATGCTCTTTCAATAACAGTTCGCTTCCATTTCAAAATTATTTTCATGAGATTGATAAACAATTTAAGAAACTTGCGTTACGTTCTTGATTCTCAAATAGCATCAGGCAACTTTTTCTGTTTTTTTCAAATTGTGAAAAAAAAAATTTTGAGTTTGAGCTGAAACAGTGGTATAAAAAGAAAGCCAGTTTCGGACCTGGACTTGGGCTGTGCCACTCTTATCTCTATTGTATTTGTGCACAAAATAAAATTGAAAGTTTCTTGCATTTGATGTTTGTGATTTTAAAAGCATAATCTTAAAAAATCTTTTATTTTTTTAGTACCCCTCCTTCTAACTCATTATTATTTACTATTTGATAATCACTGTTAGAACATTTTTTCATTATTTTTATTTAATACACAAAATATGAATATGTAATACAAGAAAATTTTAAAACATTATGCATCACATTGCATTCCCAGACCCTCCCCTCCCTCCTCAACTGTAATTTTGTTTTGTTATCACTTCTCCTCACTTTTTTTTTCTTTTTCATAAAATTCATAAATTGTCAGAATAGTTTTTAAAAATATGTGATTTCAGTGAAAACATGGAAAATTTTCATGCCTGAATTCACTGCCAACCTGAAGTTTTATTCAAAAGTACCTAAATATTTATTCTATAATAATTATTATTCTATATCAATATATTTATTCTATCTGAATTTTTATTCATAACTTTAACAACAATAAAGAGTTTTTAGAAAACTTGTCCACAGGTTTACCTTGCTTTGACGACATCACAAGAAAAGCTTAGAGTGGCCACCATTCAGGTCTAAACAGCACTAAGCTAATTTGTTTATGGAAAGTAGTCAACAGAATCTATACTAACTTGCCATAGAGAAATCTAACAGAAGCAAAAAAAAATTAATGCAATTCATTAATTTAATAATTAAGGTGAACTGGGCTATGTTGTACTACTGTTTAAAAAAAAAAAAAAAGTTTAATGATACAGGAACATAAAAATGTATGAAACTTAGTGAAAGTATAATTTGGTCACTTAAAATGATTATAAATGGGCTTAAGTCTGCTTAATACACCTTAAAGACTAAAAACATTACACTTCCTTGTTATAGCAGCATTCACATTTACAATTACAGCAAAACCTCCCTGTGCGACCACCTCCGTGAACGATCATTTTTTCATGTAACGAAATTTATTGCCATAGGCTCAATACTAATTTTAACTTCATTCAGAGACCACCCCAGTTGAACTCCCTCCATGAGCGACCCATTTCTTTGATGAAAATGAAACGAATTCCATTTTTTCCTGGTCGCTTGAAAAAGGTTTTATTGGAAAAATAATTCAGGAGAGCGCATTATTCATTAAACTTTTAAACTAAGTTTAGATTTTCTTTTATTCTGGTAACTTTTAAGTGTTTAAACCCCTTTGTGCCTTTTTAGGCAATGATTTTAACTCTGATGACAAATTAAAAATGACGGTCAATAAACTCCCCTGGGCAATTCTGCCAATTCTGTCAGAGAAATAGATAAATTAGTGAAATCGTCATTATTTGTTCCCGTCCAAAAAAAGAATAGTATTTATTTACTGAACTCCGAAAGGACCTGGAAATAAAAAGTTATAAAAGACAAAACCGTAAAATCCAAGCAAAAGTCACTGTATTCATTTTTTTAAACTCTACAGTAATTAACTTATGTAATTAATTTTTGTTTTGATATTTAAATTTTTATAATTTTTCCTAATGTGAAAAATAAGTTTTAGTAACATTAATTCATACCTTTTTTCAACCATTAAAATCTAGATTTAAACATGACCTCCATTAAGAGACCACCTCTCGGAATGACCCATTTTTATTGGAACAGGACGTGGTCGCTTTAGGGAGGTTTTACTGTACACATAGAATACAGTTGCGATTTCACTAAGTTTTGACATTTATTTTATATATGCAACATATAAATTAAGATACTACTACAGATTTTCATGAAATTTTTTCTTTTTCCTTTTCAATCTGGCTTCTGCAAGGGTCCCAGCTTATGGGACATGATACGATCGCTCAGAAACATTGTGCAAATTATGGCCATCGATTTGTAGAATGGCATACATTTTTTCTGAAATAGTACAGCTCCTCACTACAAACTCCTGATTTTTTGTAATATGCTACACACTACACTACATTCTTCAAAATGTAGCACTTTATGCTACAAACTGCAGTAAAAGCAGCGTCTATGGTAGTTTCACACTCCCGATTCCTAGTCATATGTAAAAAAAATCATCAAAATACAACAAAATAGTATTGTAATTGTTTTATATTGAATAACAATTTGAAGTTGTGAATAAAGCTTTTAAAAAAGTGTGGCATTTCTAACTTCTTATCCTTGCTGATGTCAATGATTATGATGTATACACAACCAGGGCTGTAATGGAGGAGAATTTTCAGAAAATCTTACCAACGAAGGATTTATTTTACCAGCCAGCAAGATGAAACATATAGTTGAATGTAGTTACGACAAAATCGTATTCAATTGCACAAATAATTAATTACTATTACAACAATGCATTTTCATAATTCTTTTTTCTATAAAATTAAGAAATAGTATATAAAACAGAGGAAAGCTTAATATAGGATAGAACTTTACCATGTTTACATTGCCATAATTTGAAAAGTTACAATACCAAGGTTAAAAAAAAAAAAAAATGTATAAGCTCTATAAAACCAGTTTTTCAAAAACTACCTAAAAATCCACTCGCCACTGGTGAATAAAATGATGTACCCCTGGTGGAGGATACATACCATATACCGTCTGCATTTTTAAAAAAAGAAGCTCTGAATATACTCTGTTTCTCAAGTAAATCTAAACCGAATACACAGGCATATAGTACTTACGTCCCACTGGTATTTTTAAAACAGCAGCACTGAATTATGATGATTTTGTTGATGTAAAATTCTTAGAACTTTTTGAATTTGCAAGTGACGAAGAATATCTAGATTTTCCAGATAAATAACTTTCATGACCAAGATAGAATTAAATCCCCCTTCATACATTTTTTGCTCAAAATATTTGAAAATACACAAATTTATACTTTATGATTCTTTTTCTGTAACCATAATGGCATTTTTCTGCAAAATTTTTTGGTTAAATCGCAATTTACTCTCCTTCGTCAAAGCGTGAGTTATAACTGCACCAATGTAGCAACCTTAGTATTTCGGACACCTTCTTATGGCAACCCCAAGATTTCTCTTGAGAGAGCAGTTGATGGTTTAAACTCCTTGTTTTGTAAACTGCTTTCAAATTGCATGCTTATTTTTTGTAAAAGGCTTTCTTATTGGACAAAAGAGGAGAATCTCTGAGAACTGTTTGAATTTTTTGGAAATAAATACATTATATTTTGTTATATTAATTTTATGTTATATATTGCAGTCGAGTTAATTTATTTGTTTTCTCATCCCATATATTTTGAAACAAGTATCTGGACAAATGCTTGAAAGGTGAGAATAAATATTCGATTGGTTATTTTTCTCTTTTTTTTACCTGTATTTTTTAGCTTTGATTGAATTATGTATGAAAGAAAGGCTGATTGTTTCAAGATATGAATGGCTAAAAATGACAGATTGAGTAATGCTTTTGAATGACATCCTAGAGTACAAGGTAAAATTATGAATTAAAAAAACGAAGGGTTCGGGGGGCAGGAGACAACAACAGCATTGTTTTGCTCCCCTTACTGTTAACAAATGTTCTTTTTTAACAATTTGGGTAAGTAAAAATTTTGTTTTTTGGTATTTTTGATAAAATGTATTCCTTTAAAAAATGTATTTCAAAACAATTTGAAATTTTACGTACTTTTTGTTTCTTTATTTTCATTCAAAAATACAGGTAAAAATAAGAGAAAAAGAAACTGATCGAATATTTATTTTCACCTTTCAAGCATTCGTCCAGATAGGTACTTGTTTAAAAATATACGAGAAGAGAAAACAAATAATACAAATTTGTGTACTGTCTCCCGGATGTTGCAGCTCTGGGAGATAGTACATGAAAATGCAACAGTTTGGTGATTTTTGAAAATCTTGCCAAGAAGGAGAGTAAACTGCGATCGCACCAATCTTTTTAAAAAGCACCAAGCTGTAGGTATCTACATACTTAAAAAAATAAATATTATTTACTAAATTTAAATTGAATGCAATCTCATTTAAGAATTGTGTCAGTCCAACTACAAATTCTTGAGCTGTCAAAAAATTTAAAAAAAACTTATATTCTAGTTTATTTCAAAATTATAAATATCCTGTAAGTGTAAAAACATGGAAACATTCAAATGCTTCATTTAAAACACATTACTAAATAGGTGTGATAAAATATATACAAATGTTTTTTAAAATTAAAAACACTAGATGTTAAAATGATAAAAAGCTACTCCGAGCGCTTTCGGCTAACCTTAAGCCATTGTCAAGGAGAAGAGGATTGACTGATAAAAACACTCGACGCTCGATGTTTACTGCTACAGATTGACCGGAAACTCACTTCAGGAAGCCCGCAGGTGGTCGTATCCATTAAACTGAAGGAGGGGGAAGGTAGAGAAAGCTCAATCCTCCGAGAGACCGAACTTTTCAGTAATATTAAGTAAATTAAACCAGATACGTGGAATTTGGTATGATAATACGTCATTACAACAATTTTCTGCTTGGGTTAAAATTTCCAAAGACTCTAAAATAGCACAACTATTAAAATCAGAAGCCTGGATAATGACTTTTGCTCGATTGAAAAGGATGTCAATATCTTTAGTTTGAAACAACCTTGAGAGGGCGGTAGCCGGTCTATTTTTATTAATATCCTGCATATGCTCTTTAACTCTTGTTTGGAATTTTCTTGTGGTCATACCAATGTAATTGAATATCTTATTTGTTTCTTTACTTCTGTATGGGATGATATAAACTCCTGACTTACTTTCCATACTAATAGGATCAACTCTTTTTTGCACAAGATTAATTAATTTGGTGTTATCTCTAGCTATTAACGTTATACTATATTTCCTTAGGATGTATTTTAATTTTTCATATAAAAGGTTGTTTCAAACTAAAGATATTGACATCCTTTTCAATCGAGCAAAAGTCATTATCCAGGCTTCTGATTTTAATAGTTGTGCTATTTTAGAGTCTTTGGAAATTTTAACCCAAGCAGAAAATTGTTGTAATGACGTATTATCATACCAAATTCCGCGTATCTGGTTTAATTTACTTAATATTACTGGAAAATTCGGTCTCTCGGAGGATTGAGCTTTCTCTACCTTCCCCCTCCTTCAGTTTAATGGATACGACCACCTGCGGGCTTCCTGAAGTGAGTTTCCGGTCAATCTGTAGCAGTAAACATCGAGCGTCGAGTGTTTTTATCAGTCAATCCTCTTCTCCTTGACAATGGCTTAAGGTTAGGCGAAAGCACTCGGAGTAGCTTTTTATCATTTTAACATCTAGTGTTTTTAATTTTAAAAAACATTTGTACATATTTTATCACACCTATTTAGTAATGTCTTTTAAATGAAGCATTTGAATGTTTCCATGTTTTTATATAATAAACAAAGGTGAATCTGGCGTTCAAGATTGGACTATTTTATTAAGTCAATTTATTAATCCTGTAAGTGAGCTATATGTTACTAAAAAAGAAATTAATGTAGTATTTAAAACGTTTTTTTTAAATTATTGGGCAAATATATAAAAGATAAGGTAATACTTAGTTATCCCGTCAACAAAAATCTATCACCAAACTATCTATATTATAAAGAACAAACATATCTGTGCGTAACGCATACGTCATTCTGCGAATGGCAACACTTTGAAATTTGAAATGAAATTTCGGTTTTGCAATTTTCGTTACTGCAAATTTTTAAACTTCTAAACATCACACAGTTTCAATTTTTACACCTTCGTATAGGGGGAAAAATTTACTTTTAAATGCAATTTGTTTGAAAGCTCTATCTCAATTTATTTTTCAGATATTAATTTTTTTATAGTTTTTAGTACCAATTTTGTAATTGTGTCAACTCAAGTACTCCATTTGTATTAAAAGTGAAGGGAAAATAATCATGTTTTATTTATTTTTATTGATTATATCCTTATTGTAAGCCATTTTCACATTACAAATAAAAGCAAATTTTTTCTAATTTTTGAACAGAAAATGACGTCAGCCATTAAAAAACACAGAAATTCTTCTTAATAAATCAAAAGATTGAAGAAGATATTTCAATATTTATCACTTGATTTTAATCAAGTTACACGTGTTTACGTCATCAACGTTTTATTTGTAATATTATTAATGTTATACTAATTTATTTGTTTTTTCGTTATTTAAAATAAAAATTATGTCAATTTGTATAATTTGGCGAAATTGGTCGACGGGATAACTAAGTAGTACCAAAGATAATAACTTTTTGGGGGTCATAACAGTAAGGGAAAAACCGATGTTTATCTCTTAATGTCGAAACTATAGCTACAACTATACATTTAGGTCATTGGCCATGTATATGATTCTATATGTGTTGTAAAAAGTCGAAGGCTAAATTTTCTTTGCGTTTTGGCGGTTTCAAAATATAGTTATACATTGAAAAATACAGTGAACAAATACGAAAAATGTACATTTTATAAAATTTCTCTATCAAATACCTACAATGAACAATTGAATATAGGACTACTACATTTAAAAACAAAAATTATAATTTAGGAAAACAATACGACAAAGTTACTTACTTCTGCATGCGATAATATTAAATACAGCAATGTGATTACATTATTTTTTCTGAAAAATCTTTTTAAAAAGCCATGCTAAACTGTACTCTACAACGTACTTTCTACAAAATCTTTCGCTAACCCTAAATTGGTTGGGTCTAGGAAGCAATTTTTTTTAATCTAAAAATGTTGCACGATTCTAAGGCACATTTACTTGTATACACAACAAAAATCTTTTATAAAAGTTTTTAATGCAAGGTTAATTATTTAAAATTTGTTTAAGTTCCGACCCAAATTCTTCAATTCGGTATATCGATTGATTCATGGCATTAAGAACGAATCAAAAGAGTCATTCAAATTGAATCGTTCATTTAGAGTATCTTTTTTTTTTTTTTTTTTTTTTTTACGCTTGAAAATTGTTACTTGCAATTTATGATGTTTCGAAAGACAAACTTTTTCGAGGGTAATTATCATTATTCTTTAGATTATTAAACATTTAGCCCCAGTTTTGATAATGATTCATAAAAATTAAAGTGTTTTCTTAGGTTATACAAACGCTGTCTTGATACAATCTTGAAGTCCACGGAATTGGGGGGTTACTTTGGGGCCTATACCTACAAAGGCTGTCGCCTCGAATAATTCTTTTATTTTATTCGCAGAGATAATTACACATTTTTGACATAACAATTTTACAAACAATGTGTTTAGTCACAGGGTCAGTTCAAAATTGCACACCGATTTTCTAAGCATGAGTGACATACATATATTTTAATGAAAAGCATAACTATTTTATTGAACATAAATTATAGTGGACAGAGACAAACAATAAAAATAATAAATTTTTAATTACTCAGCTAGTACAATGTAGATAAATTTCATTTAACATTACTGAATATTTTGTTAATGCCAGATTATCTGATTGTCTGTTGTTCTTTAAATGCGAGTGGCACTATAAGAATTCATTTAAGTATGATTTACCAAATATTCACAGAAATCGACGGACGGATACCAGAAATAAATAAATCAAACAGCAGTTGAGTCTTGAAACGAGTTTTCAATTATCATTACCTTTTATCCTTAGACATCTTGGGCTTTGAAATCTGGAATGCATTATCCCATACTTTTATAAACAAGGACTGTTTTACTTGATTAAATATCACAGTATGAACTGTACATTTGCTTTGGAAAAATTTAACATCTGAGTGTTCATCATTTTACAAATGCCAAATTGTGAAAGCCATATTAAACTATTTTTTTAATAAGTCAGCTATTAGTCAAAAAAGGGTTATCTTGAAAAAAAAAAATACAAGTGATTTTTTATAACTGGGTTGTTACACTTGTATGAGAAATAAGCAATTTATAACATTTTGTGCAAAATTTTGGCTAGCGTTCGTTTAACAGAAAAGTACCCATAATCCTTTAGTTTAATGTCGGTAGCTGTCCCATGGATGGTTACAAAAATTCATAATTCAGAGTTCCTACAGGTCAGGGAAAAGTCAAGGAATTTGAAAATTTAGTCAAAAAGTCAGGGAAATTTTTAAATACTTGAAGTGCTCTGGGAATTTTTACCGTAATTTCTGGCCTATAATCCACACAATTTTTAGCCCTTAAAAATTTTTTCTAGCAGATAATTTGCGAATTATATGCAGGGACTAAACAAGGATTACTCGTTGTTTTCACCATT
Organism: Maratus speciosus; assembly: GCA_963932465.1. Lineage (NCBI taxonomy): Eukaryota > Metazoa > Arthropoda > Arachnida > Araneae > Salticidae > Maratus > Maratus speciosus. The sequence continues at coordinate 15,745,983 of OZ010797.1, forward strand.
CCAAAGTACTACTAATAAACCAGCTTCCTATTTATTTAGTTGCTCTATTTAAATGATAATGGTAATAAAATTATTGCAAAAGAAAAAAAGTTACTACTTAAAAAATCAAATTTTTTTTTTTCATTGAATCTTATATCTAAAACGTAGAATGTCTTGTGAATATAGATAATTCTATAATAATTGTTTTTTTTAAATCATCTTCAACTAGAGTTGCAAAGGGTGGAAAAAACCGGGTTTATTCCCGGGAATAAACCGGGATTTTTGGAAAGGAAATTTTGAAAATTTCTAGGAGCTTTAGAAAGTTTTAAACATGAAAATTTTTTAATTTATTATTTTTAATGATTTCAATTTTTGTCAATGTAAACAAAACTAATAACATAAAATATTTAAAAAATTGCCTGGTTTACATGAAAACTAACGAAATAAGGCTTAAACTGCAGAAATATTAAGTAAGAGAAATTAAAATATCATAAGTAATTTGGTAGTTTAATCATCGATAAGTAAAAAGTAAAAGAGGCAGATGAGAGATTCATCTTTCCTAACATGAATATAAACTTCAACTATGTTCTTCGAATCAACGAATGTAAACAAAAAAAGAAAATGAACAAAATTAAAAGAAATCAATGCAAAAATACAAAGCAACTTGTTAGAAAATTAATATAAATTATGCTTGAATAAGAGATATGCGAGCCAACAGAAACTAAAAAAAAAATATTTTTAAAAGAAACACTCAAATCCTCACCTATTTACAGCTGCCATTGTTGTAAAGCTAATAAATTATAAAAACTTAATCTGTAAAATCATAAGTTTTGTGAATTCATGACATAAAATCTATCTTTTTGGAACCTTTCTTCTCTGAAATTTCTTTAAAATAAAAATTTCAAATTGAAAAATAACTGGTTTTGTTTATCTTCAAAATTTCCAATATTCCCCAAAATTCCGGGTTTATTCCCCAAAATTCCCGGGTTTATTCCCATCTCTCAAAATCTGCGGGTTTTTTGCAACTCTATCTTCAACATCTTCTGTTTTTTTGTTTTTTTTTTTTTTTTTTAAGTTCAGTTTAAATTCTGCAGTGTTAAACAACAGGTTTTCTCTTAAACTTTATTATAACTTTAAACATGATTTCTGAAATAGATGAGTTGAGAAATGCTTTGCTCTTCATAGAAACATTTTAAAAAATCAGAAGTCACTCCCACTAGCACGTACACGTCATATATGAACCAATCACGACCAACTCTGCGAATGGTCAATAGCAGACAATCGTGTGATAGCTGTGTACATTTTTATTTTATGACTGGCAGTAGAAACTGGAAATCTGACATGAACTTCTGCTTAAAAAAAATTTCAGCAGGTAATCCGCACTTAAAAATTTTGAGGTTTTTCAACATATAATCTGTGGATTATAGGCCGGAAATTATGGTACTACTTTCAATCAAAATCTCAATTATCGTAAATGAAGAAATTTTTAATTAATTATTCATCCAATCTAAACTTTTATATACAGTTTATACAAACTATATAGCAATTAGCATGATATAAAAAATAATTAAAAATCGGAAATTCGTACAGTGCATAGTTTTTTTTTTTTCCATGTATCTAGATTACAGTTGTCCACTATGGAGAGTTTTACAACAATGTATAATCTGGATTTTTACTGAGAAAAGTCGGAGAATTTTTTTACTGTAATTGTGTAGGAACCCTGTAATTGTTTGTTATAGGTGCCTTGGCACCTTAAAAAAAGCTGGACATAATTTGGGTTTAAGAAAATGAGATTTCTTGCTAAATGATGATTGTTAGCCTATATGTTATAGGTCTGATTTCTGTCATACTGCTGATAGCAAAATCTTAAATTGTACAATGAAAGAAACCTAATGTTGAATTTATTGTTGAGTTCAAAAGCAATAAAACATCTTTTATTGGCGAGTACAATTATTTTATTAAGTTCATTTGAAAACTGGAATAAGCTTTAATGGTACTACTTCATTATTCCATCAACCAAAAAACTGTCGCTAAACTACAAGATTAAATGCCAATAATGGATGATCATAAATGTCACATTCACTTGACATTAGGGGCTGTACTTATATAAAGTTATCAACTGTTTGGTAATTTTGGACTCCAGCCCCCGTAATGGTACAGTAGACTCGCTCAAATCTGCAAATGCCTAAAATCCACACATCTTTACAGAGGTAAACAATGAAACTTTCATCTCAGATGTACAGGCAAAATTACAGGATTTTTTAGTTTTATTTCATCCCGTATGTATTTTAATATGTAATTCATAATAAAATGATTGAACTCGTGGTTTACCATGAAAGGAGTATAAATTTATTTGTAAAAGAATCAAGATATTGCTGATATCACTGGTAATCACAATCTTTTTACCAAATATACTTATGTATATATTAATCAAGGTTTTTTGGTTATGATTTGGGATTAATGAGATCGTCTTGTATTGTTACGATGATTTTAATGTGAATTAATAGAGAATAGTACTTTTCATAAGGCAAGTTTCATTGAACAATTCAAGGAAAATGTATCTCATCTTTTTATGCATATTCAAATATACATTAATTATTTACTTGACCTTTACTTTTAATATTTTAATCTGTTTTTAAATTATCTTACTTTTCATCCTTTTAATTTATTACTTTACTTATTTTAATATTTTACTATATTACAATTATTGATTATAATTTTGATTGCATTCAAATTACTGTTTAAAAAATGCATACAAAGCAATGGCCAGAAATGCGCACAACCTCTGGTCCCAAGCTGTGCAGATTTGAGGGAGTCTACTGTATTGTTATTAATGTCTAAAAATTCTTTTCATTTTTGGATGTATTTTTTTGTTTTGGAGTGATATACAAGTATGATTATATTTATTTTTTGCACACCATTGATTCAAATGAAGAGAAGTCAATAAAATATCACTTTATATGTAATACAGTAGACTCCCTCAAATCCACAACCCTAAAATCCACAAACGCCTAAAATCCACACATCATCGCAGATGTAAACAATGAAACTTTCAGTTCAGATGTAGGGGCAAAATTACAAAATTTTCCAGTTTTATATCATTCTGTATATATTTTAATATGTAATTCTCGATAATATGACTCAATTCGTTGTTTTTCAGGAAGGAAGTATAAATTTATTTGTGAAAAAAATAAAGATATTGCTGATATCACTGGTAATCACAATCTTTTTACCAAATATATTTATGCATTAATCGAGCTTTTTCAGTTATTAAGACTGGCTAAACCTGAAATAAAACTTCCTTACTTTATGATTTTGATATGAATTAATAGATTAACCTTTATGAGAAAAGTTTCGTTGAAAAATTTAAGGAAAATATCTCATCTGTACTATTCATATTTTTACATTATTAATTATTTACTTCTCCTTTACTTTTAATAATTTAATCATTTTTAAAATTATCTTACTTTTTAGTATTTTAGTTTATTACTTTGCTTAACTATTTTTATATTTTACTATTTTGCAGGCATTCTATAATATTGATAGCATTATTATACTTTCAAATTACTATTTAAAAAATGTAAACAAAGCAATGACCAGAAATCCACAAAAATTCTAAAATCCTCACAACCTCTGATCCCAAGCTGTGTAGATTTGAGGAAGTCTACTGTACTACTTTATATCAAACAACACTTTAAAAAAATAGTTACTATTTACAAATATTTAATAATGGCTTTTTGTTACATAATGCATTCAACAGTAATAATGCCTTCTTGCACTTGCCCTCATACGGGAAGGAGGGGCCTGACAGAACTTCTTATAAACAAAACAGGTTGACAACATTCTTTCTCTTTTATTTACTAGTAAACACCAGTATCATTTCAAACAAACTTCGCATATGGTTTCTCGAATAGTGGATTATCTATGCATAAACCACTATACATATGACAGAAGAAATAGAAATACCAAATGTTGGGGTATTCCACATTTTGGATTAAATAATTTTGTAATCATTTAATGATTTTAAAAATAACTTTGTATTTTCATAAAAATAGATAAAGAGACTAAAAGAAGATAACATATACTATTTTGGTGTAAAGACCAAGTTACAAATAAAAGAGAAATTTTTGTTTGGATCAAAAATGATAACGATATCAAAAGACAACCCCCACTCCTCCCCCTAGAGATATCTAACCATATCATGAGCCAGACCTCCCCTCCTCTCACTAGAGATATCTAACAATATCATGTGCCAGATCCCCCTCCTTCCTAAAATTTTAATATTATACTTTACGCACAGCCCCTAAATTAGACAGGTTAAATGTGCTCATTATGTCATCAAGTCTTTTTAATTAAACATTTTATTTGTATATTTATTAATGTTATACTAATTTATTTGTTCTTTTGTTATTTAAAATTACTGCAATTTTTTTTTTCTTCAAATCTGTAGTATCTAATGTTTACATAAATTTTATAGTTATATCCATCTATGTTTTTTGACTATATAAAGAACATTAGGTTCATTACAGTTTTCCATTATCATTGATATTGATAATGTCTCTTAATAAATTAGATTATTGCATGTAAAATATTTACATTTTATTCATAAATATATAATATCTTTAAAATATATATTTGTTTATGATGTAATTTAAAATTCTGCATTTAAATACATACCTTAGTATTCTTTTGTCCAAAATCATCTAAATAAATCAAATTTTATATTTGGTATGTTGCTACGCCATAAGTGAACATCATCATTAGTAACCCTATTCTTTAGTTTTTTTTTAAATTTAAATTCATTCATTTTCCTATCTTAAAATTTTAGAATGTCAACATTCTTCCATTTGTAGGGAGAGTATGGGGGAATGGGACACTTTTTACAAAATAAGAAAATCAACTTTATTTGATACAAAAAGAAAAATTTTGATTTATAGAATACAAAATGAAACACTTCATAATGTTCTTAAACAATATAGAAACATAATTTGCAAAAACAATTTTATAATTAAAAAAATTGTAAATTTCAAAATGTGTCCCATACCTCTCCACTAACAGGCAAGTATGGGACAGCTATAAAACAATGTATGATAAGACACAAATAGTCTACTGTCGGCTATATATACAGTCTAACAAAGATTGTAGGTTGATAATGTCTGTGCTACAATATCAAATTTCAGTAATTTCATCATTGGAACGAAAATTGAGGATTGTCAGACAAGAGATGACATTAAAAAATCATCAGTTCAATTTATTTACATTTTGAAGTAAAAGAATATATTTTCAATATTATAATTAATATATTACCCTCTAAAAATATTTCATATTAGCAATTTACATTCATATTATTAAAAAGAAGGAATTAGACTTGTTCCATTCCTCCCTTTGCTAGCATGTCCCATTCCTCCCTCTACCTTTTTTATGGTATTAAACTTCTTGTATACAAAAATGCTGATTTTAGGCATAGTTTAAATTATGGATAATATACAGTATAATGTTCCATAAATAGGGAAACTATTACATATATGCGTAAACAAGTCATTAATATACAGCAAACATAAAAAGTATATGAAACAAATTTACTTTTGATTCTTGAAACAATCTTTTTCTTTATACAAATGCAAGCTTATACTGATCAGCAACTTTTTTCAACTGAAGATTGGGGTACTATTACTTCATCCACTGTATAATTGATGAAATGTTTAGAATGATCAAAAAGAGAAAAACCTACTGTCCCATTCCTCCCACTGTCCCATCCCACCCCACTCTACTTTGCAATTTGGCGAAATTGATCGATGGGATAATCAAGTAGTTGATTAATGTACAGTGAATAAAACACACTGGTACAAACAAAAGTTATGAATAAATCAAGACTTCAAATTACTTTCAAGCTGTTGCATTTAATAGTAAGGTGTTAAACTTATATTAAAACTCATTAATCGATACAAGTTAATTAAATTTTATAATTTCCTCAATCTATTGACTATGTTTCTAAATTAGTACTGTACTTACATTTTATACTAGCCTTGGCCTACCTCAGGATTAAAGTAGTGCGACATCTTATGAAATGTTCTAAACAGCAACGAAAATGAAATGGTATCTAATGGCAAAATCTACTCAGAGTTTTTTCAGACTATGAAATGTGTCTGTAAAATTATTATAGTAGAGTGTCAAAAATCTACCATGTCCGAAATCTGTGTAGCCCCTTAGTGGAATTGTAAAAAAATATTCTGCCACTATTCGGTACTTTTCAGAATATTCGATTAGCTTAATGTTGAATACTTATTGACAGACTGTTGTTAGATGTTTAGCTGAATTGCTCAGATTAATGATTTATTAAAAAAAAAAAAAAAAAAAACATTTTATAATTCTGAAAGGCTTTTCAGTTGTTTTGGATTCCTATTTTCTAATAGTAGTATGTGAATAGTTTGTGATTTTCAGATTTTTAATTTAGAACATGTTAAAAAATTAATAGCATAAAATTTTAGCTTTAATTTTAAAAAATAAATGTATGAACAAATATCTGGCGCTGTCAACTATGAATGTTAGAATAAATAAAAAAAATTTTTAAAGCATTTATGACAGGGGAAAAAAATAAATGTAGTTTTATTATGAAACAATTATTTTTCAGTGAGTGAGATTTTAATTTTTTGGTTATGATAGAAAAGAAAAATTGTAATTTTTCTCCATCTTCCTCGTTTCTTTTCTTTTTCTTTTTTATATGCTATGAACGGTGTTTAATCAATTATTGGGATTTCTCAAGTAAAAACTTCTATTTACGTTTCAATGTACAGTAGAACCTCTTTTATCCGAAACTCTTTTAACCGAAACTCTCGGTTAACCGAAATCCATATTTAAAGCTTTTTTTTTTACTAACACATTTCTTGTATGAAAAATCCATTTTGAAAGATTTTTTTTTTAACTGTCATATTCCTTGTGTGCAAGCGGTCCTTTCCGAACTACGAGTACATACAAATATTTTCAATCCACTTTCTTATAGTTCCTTTGAATTTAACTTAAGCTCCCGAAAGCTGCAGAGTGGAATGAAGAAAACGAACAAATTAGCAATTCCGAAGCTTTTGAATTTTTTGCAAAAGGTTTGGCATGGCTGGAGCAGCAGAAAGATTGTGATACTGGTGAACTAATAATATTAAAAAACTTCGTGATAGACCTTCAAAGCAAAGGCAATCGAAACTGCTACAAAACGAACAAAACATTTTTTTCAAACTCTTGTGATATATGTAAAAGGTACATAATTTCAAAATTAAAATTCAGGTAATTTATTCTTGTTTCTGTTTTGCTATTGCTTTATTTTTATTAAGCACTTGCCACCATAATAGGAAATATTGCATATATTTCTCCTTAATCTTAAAATGGAAGCATTCTCGATTATCCGAAAATTTCGATTTTCCGAAAGAGGGTCGGTCCCAATTACTTCGGATGATCGAGGTTTTACTGTATTGCAAAAAGTTGCTTACATACTGCATTTGGTTCCAAGTAAAAAATTTAATGGATTAATTTCAGAATGCAATAGTTATTTGAAAAAAAAAATCTTTCTTCAGTTTTATGTCATGTTACATTTTCTTTCTTTTATTCAGTAATTTTAAAAAAGATATATTTTTTAATTTCACTTAAAAGCAGCTTTATAATATTTTGATATTCATAGCATTTTGTCAATTTTATTGACTCTTTTAATGTTTATTATTAACTAGCTAAGTTGCCCGGCATCGCCCGGGTACGTCAAAAAACAGCACAAATTGCAAAAAGGCTCTGAAAATCACAATAAGATAGCGAGAAAAAAAATTTAAATCGCTGCACGAATTTCGAAAAGAGAAAAAAAAATTATATGTTGTGTTCGAAGATCGCGAAAGTTGATTCCTTTCACTAATGTGGAAAAATGGTAGGAAATCGCTAAAATACACTAAAAACCACAGACAAAATTCCCGAAAAATTCGAAAATTGCTTATACGAAATCCGAATAAACTTTATTGAAATGAGGGCAGAAATTACTTTAGTATTATATGTCAAAAGCGGAGTGTCAAAAAATTGCATCATATCGCGAAGAAAAGTAAAAATCGAATTAAAAATTACAAAAAGTTCAAAAGCCACGAAAGTCAAAATTTACTATAATTGGATAAAAGTTTCAATTCTAATTCCTTTGACCTGCGGGCTCTCTTAAAATTTATGATTGGGAAAGCACGTTAAGCACTCTATCATTTTACTTTTATTCATAATTTAATTTACTTCGATTCCCTTAAATATAATTAATATAATTCCTTAATATTAGTTTTTGTTGCATTAAAATATCTCAATTTGTTGATTTTCTGTAAGCAAGTAATACCTATTGGTTTACAATGGAAGTCTATGCGAATTTGGCGAAATATTAGAGATATCGCCAAGTTGGCGTCACATTTGGCGACTAATTTTGGTCGCCAAATTTGGCGATCATGTTGGCGACAAACTTCGCGGCATTTGGCAACAGAACTGTGTCCCCCCCCCCCCCCCCCCTACGGTAACCCATTATAGGTATGGTGATGCATTAAATGCTGTTCAATAATCGCATAAAAAATTCGTTATAAATTCAAAAACCGCTGTACGAATTCCGAATAAACTTTTTTGAAAAGAGAACAAAATTTACTATATTGGGTTAAAAGAAAGAAACAGTATTATTTTCACTAATGTGGGAAAATCGCCTCAAAACTTAAAAAATCGCATAAAAATTAAATTAAAAAAATCGAATCAAAAAAATCGAAAATCGGGCTTTGAGGTGCAAAACTTCATATATAGACGTACCTTTTTCTCAAATTTTGTAGCTCTATTTTGCTACTACTAATTTTGTGCAGCGGTCTCTTCAGAACACCGTCGACACACTCACAAACTCTCACACAAACTTCTTTCCTTATTATTATACATTTTAGGACAATAATACGCATAAGCTATGCAGTTCTACATAATGATGAAAAGTTAATTTCAACTTTAAAAATAATTTAAAAAGAAGAAATAAAGGTAAAAGTTTGCAGCTTACAAGAAGGTGTAAGGTCATGGTGAGATCAGATATTTAAAGAATTCACTTCCATCCAGATTTCTACTTTTTTATCTTGATTTACATGAAACTGATTCATACATTGTATGAATCTCCCTCCGTAAACAGCCCCGTCTATTGTCGAATTTTGGGACTAAAAGTTTTTCCCGCTTCTTAAAAAAATCAGATCCATTTTATCCGTTACGTTTAAATTGCAATATTTTACCATTATTTGCTCTTTTTTAATTAATTTATAAATTTGCAGCAAAATTTGATGCAACCTAAGACAATAACACCAAATATTTTAATTACATCCTTTTGCTGTAATTGAATTCCGTTTCTGTTGTTGTCACTGTTACTTAGCAATTTTTTACAACGTTCAAATGCACAAATACGTACAACACTATGACATTAAATATCACATACGGCCGTTTCGAGGATTCTCGGATCCCCTTCGTCAGTGCGAGAAAAAAAATATTAATCAATATTTTAAAAGATCCATCTAGCTCTGAATTTAATTAGATAAAATCTGCGGTGAATACATTCCCCATTATATTCGATTCTAGCAAATATTCTTTCATATCTTACTGCTTTACCTAAGGTTCATAAACCTGATATTCTATTTTGAACCTATCGATTCTAACATTGGTACTGCGTCCTATAAACTTTCAAAACATTTAGTTTCCAGGATTTCTCCCCGCATGGTTAACAATATTTATTCATAAAACTCTCAGTTCAATTTGCCAATAGAATTCGTAACTTCATTCCAACAGGTTTCCAACTATGATTTCGTTTCATGTCAAATCTCTTTTTACAAATGTTCAAGTACAAGATGCTATAGATTGTTTAAGAAATAAATTGAATGAATTTCATTATTTTCAATATGAAAATGATAATCTGATTTTTTTAACCAGCATTTGTGTATCTCAAAATACTTTTGTGTTTCAAGAGGAATTCTACATGTCGGAAGGTTTAGCTATGGGTTGGTTTAGCCTGTCACTTACATAATTTCATTCGGATGCATAAATCCTTGATTTCGCCTTTTCAGTCAATTCATTTGGCAACAGTACCCGGCTCTATAACCAAGGGTTTCTTAGAATCCGTTTTCAACTTTTAAGTTTTTTTTTCTCGCACTGAGGAAGGGGATCCTAGAATACTTGAAACGGTCGTATGTGGATATGGTGTTGTACGTATTTGTGCGTTTGAACGTTGTAAAAAAAATTGCAGCTGATATATACAGAACACAAATGTTACATGCAATTGTCCAAAATAATAATCATTCTGAACAAATTAAAAATACGTGTAATTCAGTGTACTTGGATGGCATTTTCCTGAAGCAAGAAGTTATAACTTTTCTCCACCAAATGGCGTAATCGAGTAATTGAATCACCAGTGGTGAATTTCATGCATGAATTACTTAGTGTTTGACGAATAAAGCAATAAGTGGTAAGAAGACGGGATGGGAAAAGCTCATTTGGCACAAATAGAATTCATCGAACTCTCAAATTAACTTACAAGGGAACCACTTTTGCTGCGGGTCGCACCTAACATCGAGAACTAGTGCATTTCCTAGCGTAAAAGCTAGAGAACCAATAAAATTTCTGTGTTAAAATCGTATTTTATGTATTTTTTTAAGCTTTTAATGTTTTATTATTGGATTTTTATTTGTTTACTTCACGCCAAAAGTGAGTTAAGTCGCGAAATATGGCGCTATAATTTGTTTTTCCCGCGTTATATCTTGAAAATATGTACGGAACGCTTTAGAATTAAATCAGTTTTGCTTGATAATTGATTGCATAAGAAACAAGAATTAGGCTTTTTTTACTATGCAGACGATAAATATGTGAGTAGTTAATATATTTCTGTTAAAACCTTTCATGATAATTAAAAACTATTTTTTTAAAGAAATACGATATATATAAACTATTTTCTTTTTAAGTCGGATGGCATAAAGTTTCGAATGTTTCAAATGGAATGTTGTTGTAGTAAATGTTGTGTCAAAAAATAATTATAAAGTAAATTAATATTTTTATACTATTTAAAAATTTTCCTGTGCCCAATTAGGTTGGACATTACAATTTCTACTCAAGTCCACACCTCTGCTCACACACGAGAAGCAACTGTGATATTCTTCAGCGTTGCCGGAAAACTCTACTTTTGAAAAAAGCTCCATCTTTTTCCCTGTCAAAAATGTCAATACAATATTGTAATTTTTCAAAATCAAATTCGTAGTTTATCGAAGGAATTTTTAAACTCTTCCCATTATTTTGTACTCATTATTAACTAATTTGTATTTTTAAAATGCTTTAAAAAAAAGAAAAAGAAAAACTTCTATGTTAATAGTCCGATAATTAGTTTGGAAAATTTCATTTTCATAAAGTTATGCCGCTGTAAAATCAAAAAATATCATTTTAACAGAAAAATTCTATCGATTCTCAAATTTCGTAATACAGGGCGATAAAATGCACCAGATCTCAATGCTAGGTGCGAGCCGCACCAAAAGTGGTTCCGTTGTTAGTATACTTTTCTGACTTATCTACTGCAATTTATCAGATAAAATTTATACAAAATAATGTTCTCGAATGGAGCTTATGCCATAATGTTTTACTGAAATCAGAAATTCTCATTTCGAAAATTTTTACTACTATAATTTTTATGAGTATTTTAATGACACATTTTAAGATATATTTTCCTTTCTACATGTATGTGTTGTACGTGCATTTTTTGTTGTACAAATAATTTTATGATTTGATTATTTTTTATTAAAAGAAAACTTTCTCTTTTAGCTGAATGAAGTTTTTGAAGTATCCATATATATAAACAACTTTTTTCTGAAAACTGAAATTTACTTTCAATGATGCATTGGACAAAAATAGGTGGTATATTTACGAAAGGATAAGTTTATCATGTGCATCAGTTATGGCGTGAACTTTTTGTCTTTATGAAAAAGGCTAAAATACTGTCTGTGAGAAGAAGAAAGACTGGAATTTACGTTTATATTTTTACTGCATTTTTTAAAGGGCATCTTTTCTTTAAAAATTAAGTTAGCATTTGGAAAGATATTGCCTTATTTAAAAAAAAACTATATGTGCACTAACAAGTATTTCAAAGCATGAATATTCCACTTACTGATACAAAAACTAAATATTTTATCTGTAAAACATGCAATAAAGGATTTTCTCGTAAATCAGATTTGAATAACCATCATCGTATTCATACTGGTGAAAAGCTATTCTTCTGTGAAGTGTGCAATAAAGTATTTTTTCGTAAATCGCATTTGAATGAACACTTCCGTATCCATACAGGTGAAAAGCCATTCGTCTGTGAACTATGCAAAAAAGCATTTTCTCATAAATCACAAATGGATGTCCACCATCGCACTCATACTGGCGAAAAACCTTTTATTTGTGAGGTATGCAATAAAGGCTTTATTCGAAAAGCTAGATTAAATACGCACCTCCGTATCCATACTGGCGAGAAGCCATACAGTTGTGAGCTATGCAATAAAAGATTTACTCATAGAAAAAGTTTAGATGTTCATATTCATGTTCATACTGGAGAGAAACCGTTCAGATGTGATGTATGCAACAAAACATTTTCGCAGAAATCTCATTTAAATACGCACCTCCTTATCCACACTGGGGAGCGGAGTCTCATTTGTGAGAAATGCAATAAAGGATTTTCTAGTAAATCTAATTTAACTAAGCACCACTTTGTTCATAGTGAAGAGAAGCCTTTTAGTTGTGAGGTATGCAGTAAAGCATTTTCTAGAAAATCTTACTTAACTAAACACTTTCATGCAATCCATAGCAATTAATTTTCTAAGGCTTGCATTAAACGATTTTTAGAGCATCTTTTAAATATATGTTATACTGATTAAACAAATCTTCCTTTCCAGTATAAAAGGAAATATTTCGTTATAACACCTCTGCTAAATAAGGTCCGTTTTACTCACTAAGGAAGAACAAGAAATGTTACCCGCCGATTTTGACGAGAATGGTATCAATGGAAAGATCTGGTCGTGGGGAGTAAAAAACTCTGTGGAACTACCCGTCGTAGATCAGCCGTTTTTGAGATATCTGGCAGTTTATGTCACGCAATTTGTTTATTTACTATAATGTATTTATGCTGTTACATTTATTATGTCCTTAAATTTATAATTTTTTTGCATTTAAAGGGTTTTCTGCACAAGTTTATACAGAAGACCAAAATCACCAGTGTACAAATGTCCAATATCAACAAACACACACACAGCGCACGAAACAATACATTTACAAGGCTACCATTGGGGACTATTTATTAATTCATCTCGCACCACTTTGCCAAATAAAAATCTCTCACATGTGCTAGACAAATGTACTGCAAAATTATTTTTGTTGAAAATTAGTGGTGCGAACAGAATATAAAAATAGGCGCCCGTGGCAGCCCTGCATTTACAGACAATAATTTATCTTCATTTTCTTCCAAGGTCTTTTTTTTTTTGCATATTTAATTTCTAAACATAAGTAACATAATTAAGAAATCAGGAAGCCATTTAACAGCAAAAATTATAAATTGAACGGTATGACAAATGTAACAACATAAATACATTGTAATAAATAAACAAATTGCTTGACATAAATTGTGAGATATCTTGAAAGCGTCTGATTGGCGATTGGTAGTTCCATTGAGTTTTTTATTCTCCGTGACGAAATCTTTCCAACGATGCCACTCTCGTCAAAATTGGCGCGTAACACTTCTTGCCCTTCCCTACTCAGAAAGCTATTACAGACACAACGTAAAATTTCATCACACTCAATTAAAAATTGATGCCAAAAAGGAACTTTTCATTTTTGAAGTATGCTTCCAAGACTGAAGTTAGTTTAAAACACATTTCCATTTTCATCATTGCAATTCTACTGGAAAGAAGCATTTCTTGTTTGTACGTCTGCCGCCAAGAATGTAATGAGTTGATAAATTAAATAAGCTTTTACATGAAAATGTTTTTCTTTTTGAGAAGCACGGTTGCCTTATAAATCTTTTTTTTATATGGATAAAAGTAAAAAATTAGAAGATTTTTATTGGGTAATATAGAAAACAAAACTTTTATAATGACTTAAGTGCACTGATTGACATTTATATGAAATCTAATAATAAGATTAATTTTTATTTATCTTTATGTGCTAGACTTCCCAGGGGGAAATCTTTAGGTATTCACGAGTTTCGTAACCCCGGACACCTGAGCAGTCTTTCTTTTTTCATTTTTCTTTACTTTTTCTTGTCTTTTCCTTCCTCTTTCACTCTCGTTGTGGTTTCTTCTTTAGAGATGAAGATAATTTTGTATAAGCCAGTATCATCCTGTCTATATCGACTTATGGATAATTGTAAACCTTTCATGTGTTTAACGTGTGTGATGACCCGTGTCCCTGGAAAGGAAATCCTGGTAGCTGAGGGAAACCAACACATTGCTTTGGCTTCTGCTTCAGGCAGGTGGAATGCGCATATTGGTCCCGTATGCCTCCATCGTTTGGTGTCAGCCCACTTGTCACTGGCTAAGGATCAAGTGAGTCGGCATTTATTAGTCATCTTGTTAAAGTCGGAGACTGACATAGGAGTGTCTTGTCAATGTATGGACCCTAGATAGCACTGGTGCACGAATGTGCATCACTTCATTTGGCTCGGTAGTAGGTGGTGCGGCCAGTGCCTGAATTGTATTTATTTCTACTGTGGATTGAAGTAATTCACTTTCTTCTGTTTCTCTCCCATGTGGAGAGTAACAAACTGTACAAATAAATCCTTCACTGGCTTTTTTATAATTAACAGTACGGAAAGTCTTTCAGATAGTTCGTTTAAAAGAACTTCACTATTTATTATTGGTTTAACCCTTTTGTGCGCAGCTTTGCATATTTGCAAACAGCAGTGTTTTAAATTTAATAGATTTTTTTATTCGTATATACCTAATTCACAGCAGAAAATTAAAATAGCAATATTTGCTTTAAGTAATAACAGACATTCCGTTTTTAAATAAAGCGAAATTAACCATTGAAACTTTCTGGTGTAATGCCAGATTCTCTGAACTACGTAATTTCTAGAACGTATTCTATCATGGGAATTAAAGAGTTAAAGGTTAAGTTTTATAAAATAAATAATTATATAAAATAAGGTATTTGGAGGCATACTTTTAAAAATATTTACTAATTTGTATTATTTTAGCGTAAAATAGGCACACGACAGTAGTGTTTACTTGTATTGCAGATGTGCAACAGAAAAAAAGTTTGACGTAATGTGAAAAATGTATCTCTGATTTTTTTCGCTATTTTTGCTGTGTAATAAACCTTTCAGAGATTCATATATAATTTTCTCGAAACAAAATAAAAAATCGCGCATTTAAGGGTTAAACATTCCAGTCATCTTTTGGAGATGTTATTCGCTGAAAATAATGCAGTCTGCACTGTAAAACATTTGGTTTAACGTTACTTTATAAAACTGGAGGCAGCACTGCTGCCTCCAATATTACGGTGGTATTTAACTGATATAACTAGTTTAACATTACACAGCTCTTGTGTGAGTTTACACCATAATATTGTGAAACATTTGACAAATTTCTGTGTAAGGTTACACCACAATTGCCTGCAAGCTTTCACAGTAATTGTGTGTAATGTTACACACCAGTAGGAGTAAGGTTTCACCTAACTTTCCTGGAAGGTTACCCATTATTAGGTGTAAGTTTTCACCACATTTGTCTGTAATCTTACACAGTAATTGTGTGTAAGGTTACACATCAGTAGGAGTGAGCTTTGATGGAATGGGAAAATTTTTCCTGCACCTATTAATAATCATCTGGTATTAAAATATTATTTATCTAAAAATTTTTTTTTTTACAAAATAGTAACAGCTTTTAAATGCAAAAAAAATTTATTAAAAACACATTTTAATAAAAAATTAGTGTATATTAATAAACAAACCTTAAAAGCACACTTTTTATTTATTTTGCTTCAATAAAAATATTTTTTTTTTCAAATTTAACCTTACACAGTAATTGTGTGTAAGGTCAGTACGGGTAAGCTTTCCAATAATGTTACACATTATTAGATTAAAGTTTTCAACATCCCTTATTCACTTGTCAACACTGCCTAAAAACTGGGTTAAATTTACAATTTTGCAATGTTTCTTTCTATAAATTTTCTTAGTAAAAAACACTAAATTGTTATTTCAAAATTTAATATATACATTTTTTTATTGAAGCAAAATAAATTAAAAGTGTGCTTTTATAGGCTTGCTTATTAATATATATTAATTTTTAATAAAATGTGTTATATATATATATATATATATATATTTGCCTTTAAAAGCTGTTACTATTTTGTAAAAAAATTATTTTAGGTAAATAATATTTTAATATCAGATGATCATTAATAGGTGAGGAAAAAATTTGGCAATCAAAATGAGAAATATGTACTAAAGTACACTTATAAACATCTCGAATTAAAATCTTCCACAGTAAATCCCCCCCCCCCCCCGCTCCCTGCCCCAGTGATCTCTCTTTTTTTCCGAAAAGTTTTTGTGTTTCTGAATAAGTATTTTAATATAGTTTTTGCATCAATCTCATGAAAGAATAAAATAGAACAGAATTTCAAAAAAATTACATCCCCAGCCCCCTTCTCATCCTCCTTTTTTCTTGCTTTGGCGTTTCTGAATCATCATCAAAAGTGGATGAATGCCACTCATTGCACAAATTATAAACTCACAAAGTACAGTACGATAAGAAAACATATTATTAATAATTTAAAGTAATATATATATTCACTTTAATTAAAAATATTACGTGTTTCCTTTTTTATACTTATTTTGTTATGTTTACAAAAAAGTAGAATTTTAAAAGCGTAAAAACATATATTGCTACCTTAATTAATAATAATTTAAAAAACTTACTTAGTTATCAATATTGATAAGTATAAAATCTTAAATATTAATACACTAATAATTAAAATAAATACCGTATCCTTTCTTTATTTAGAAATAAAAATGTGCTATATTTTTACAGAATATTCTACAACAATATATAATTCCCATGCGTATTATATATATATTATTTCTTACTTTACATTTTCTGTGTAAATATGAATTTTATAAAAGTTTATTTAAAATACCATACTAAAACAAAATGTATTCTTAAAAATATTTTTTTAAATAAGCTTCATTTAACTTGTAATGAAATTTTGTAATAAAAGCAATAACTAAAATACTCGACTATGTAATATTATCAAAAAATAATAAACAAATTATTATTACTAATATTTAAAAAAAAATTCTGCAACATATAC
Organism: Maratus speciosus; assembly: GCA_963932465.1. Taxonomy (NCBI): domain Eukaryota; kingdom Metazoa; phylum Arthropoda; class Arachnida; order Araneae; family Salticidae; genus Maratus; species Maratus speciosus. Next base: position 15,763,287 of record OZ010797.1, read on the forward strand.
TATTACAAAGTATAATTCGCATATATAATTTTCTTATACCTAACATATTCTTTGTAAACATGGATTTTATAAAAGGTTATTTACTATTACTGCACTACATTACTATACTAAAATAAAATGTGTTTTCATAAGAGAAAAAAACAACATTCTTTAAATTTTGCTTCATTTAAACTGTAATGAAATAAAGCGATTAAAATGAAAAATTGAATATATAACGCTTTAAATATTAAGAAATAATAATTAAAATAGTTACGCTTAGTTATTAAAATATTTATATATTAAATAATAATAATTAAAATAATTTGTTTTTTGTTATTCAAATAAAAAATATAGAGTATTTTCTACAGAATAATCTACAACAACAAATATAATTCACACAAATAGTCATATATACATTATTTTTTCAGGCTTTACATATTCTGTGCAAATATGGATTTTATAAAAAAAAATATATACTATGCTAAAACAAAACGTTTTTCATATTTAATTTTTAAAGAAATAATGCGCTAAAAGCTAATAAATGAAAAATTGAATATATATAATACTTTGAAAAATAAATTAACTATATGTTTTCCTACCTTACTGTACTTTCAGAGTTTATTAATGATATCCATTTTCGGGAATGATCTTTGTTTTGTCAGAGGTAAAACAATACGCCTTGTGTTTCCCTCCATTCTTGTAATCATCAATATATCACACAAGACAGCGGCGTATGTGTACTTTTGATAATTTTTTTAATAAGAAAAATAACATTAAAATCTCAACAAAGATGCTTCTACAATAACCTTGCTTCGACATGTGGATGAATTGCAGACCACAGAGTGAGTGCAAGGTTGCAGCGGAGAATGAAATCCACTTCAGTAGATCTCACGTGACGTATGCGACTAAGTTGAAAGGTTGAAACCAGTTTGCACTGAAGTTTCTCAACCTTTGTGAAAGAAAACTTCAATAATGTGAGTTTTTAAAATATCAGAACGGTTTACACCGGAATTTGTGTAAGGTTACACATATAATGCAGAGTAAACTTACACAAATGTTTTACAGTGTGGAGATTTGCTTTTGGAGGACTTTTTAGTCAAACACTCACAATTTTTCTTAAATTGCGCAACAATACACATCTTTTCTGTTTCTGTCCAGGCACATTAAACTTTAACTACCACCTGTGGTGTAATATCTGAACCAAAACCTTTATTCTCTAAAAAGGAAGAACTTTTAACAAATTTAAAAGATCAAAATATATAAATGTGCACCGTATCACTATCACTCGAAATGAGCAAGTGCTTCCTACGAAACACATTATTGTAACTTTCAATAACCCTACTTTACGAACCAAAATTAAAACTGCCTACTTAAGATGTCCTGTACGGACTTATATTCCTAATCCTCTCCGTTGTTTTAAATTTCAGCATTATAACCATGGTATGACTATATGTCGTTTTTCCGTTACCTGAGCATGTTGTGTAGAATCCGCTCATGGCAGTAAACTTTGCATAAAAGCTTAACTCTGTGCCAACTGTAAAAGTGACAATGCAGCATAATCTCGCTCTTGTCCAAACTGGATCCATGAAAAGGAAATAATTTCCTTTAAAATAACTCAAAAACTTTCTTACCCTGAAGCTCATAAACGTTTTGAATCCAGTACGCTATCTGCTGGGGTTTATTACTCTAGTTTGCTTAAACAAAAATTAAAATCCGTAAGCATCCAAACACAATCCTCTTTTCCATCAAATAATTCACCTGGGACACTATCATCTAGCAGTAAAAAGAAAAACCCATAACATGCACTTTACTTCTATCACAAAGCTTATGCCAAAATTAGAACTTTGGACGCCATCATCAGAACTTGTTAAAATAGAATTTTATGATCCTGCTGTATATTATTACCCTTTTGTTAGTCAATCAGAAAAAAGCTTTAAGCAACCTGAAAAGCAAACGGAACATGAGCTTGAGAAAACTTCTGTGTCATGTACAAAAAAATATTGCAAAAACCGGATATTTCCCCAGCACAGAAATAAAAACAAAATCCATGTGCACAGACAAAAGAGTCAAGGAAAACCTCAACTGAAACCTCTTCACAGCGGAAAACTATGAAGAAAAAAACAAAAATCATGTCTCAGCTTATCACTTACTAACATAAAATATTCCAAACAGTTGTTCCACTATATAAAAGATGCAATGGAGCCCGATTTTTACAGTTATGACTAGGATGCCGATGAAGAAAATAACTCTGAAGAATCTGAGCCTGAGTGATTTTACATTGTTTCTTTTATAATCTATGGTTTAAATAAACCCTGTTTTATGTTGTATCTGGACATTATATACTTTGTTTTATTGACCAATCATTACTTTATACGTTGTGACGATTTTAACCGTAAAAATTTTCTTTGTTTTATAGTATGGTATTGTGATCTCATCCAGTGATTTTAATTACGTATATTATTCCACTGCTTTCTTCTTTTAACTGTGTTGTTACATTCATCATGTTTTCCCCCAAAAGCATTTTATCTAACCGTTTGAATTATAAGTCTGTGTTTTAATTAACTTTTTCTAGGCGCAGCATGTCCCTGAAGAGACTTTGCGCCATAAAACCCCAAGCAACCAACTTTATGTGATAGATACTTGAATGCTAATATAAGTTAAAAAGTTGTTCATCGACATCTATATAGACGGATTGCATTGACATCTCGTTGCTATTAGCAACGGCTGATACTATTGCATCTGGAGCCCACACGGAAAGTCAGAACTCCCCGTTTGCCGTTAAAAGCATGCGTTGTTTTTCTGTTCAATTTAGATGTTTCTTATTTTTATTATGACGCTAATAAGTCAAATGGAGAGCACCATATTCGCCTTATATTTGGGCGCCATATGAAGTGATGCCAGATTCTTCTGAGCATGTGACGTCATGTGCAAGCCCTCCATACATGATTTTTTTTCTTCATTTCATGGAAAAGCTATTTTTGCGTCAGTTTTTATCTCATGACAAGGTTTTACTTCTAGTTTATCCAACCAGGTATTTCTGATTCCACAGCTGTTGTTGTCAATATTAACAAGAAGTTTCTATTAGAACATATTTTAACTCTCACAATGTTATGGCCACAACATAATGCAAAAACGTGCAATAACAACAAAAGTGTATTACATTTTAGAAAACTTTTTTCAAGTTGAAAAGCAGAATTACATGGCTGTTAACTTGGTTGTCAACATTACTGTATAAATATTATGTCAAATGCATAAGCTTCAATGTTTATATTTGTACTCAAAATAAATTTTATATGTTAGTTTTTGTCAATGGTGTATTTTGTTTCTTAAGTCATTTCCATACATTACATTTTTCTTTTTAAAAACTGGCTGTTTAGAATTTATCTACATGCTAAAAACTTACACAGACTACACTATTTCGTAAGAGGCTGAAAAAATATTTTTCTCTCACTCAACAACGAAATTTTCTCTGACACATTCAAAAATGTATTTTCTTTCCTGCACTATTTGGAAGAGTCTCGAAAAATATTTTTCTCTCACTCAATAATGCACTTTTTCCAGACACATTCAAAAATGAATTTTCTTTCCTGCACTATTTCTAACAGACTCAAAAAATATTTTTCGCTCACTCAACAGTGTGATTTTTCCTGACACATTCAAAAATGAATTTTCTTTCCTGTACTATTTGTAAGAGTCTCAAAAAATATTTTTCTCACTCAACAACGTCAAAAACGCGATTTTTCCTGACAATTCAAAAATGAACTTCCTTCCCTGCTCGTCTAAAAATTTCAATCTCTCACATTCATACATCTAAGAATCGAATAGCGTTATCTGTTTTTCTATAAATACCTTACATCTTGAGTTATAGCCAGTTGCTACCCGATTGACACCATTCCGTCATTGTCACGTCATGAAAATCAGACTAAAACATCAAAATTGCCTTCATTTTCAGATAGACTGTTTACTATTATACGAAAACGCAAAACGCTGTTTGATTCCTTACATCCTGATTACCTGCAAATTTTATTTTCTGTCTTTATAAATAAAAATTTTTCATGACTATGTCAGAAAGTAGCTTGTTTAGATATGATTTCAGCTTTGTAAAATGTAGTTATATTATTAGATTCTGAATAACCATAGCTGTAAATTTTATTACTTTGTAATATAAATATATATATATTGCAAATATGTCAAAAAATAGCGAAATAATAAGTTTAACCTTAATCATACTTTTTCGCTTAATGGATCATTATAAGACAAACTGAAAAAAACTGTTTTGCAAATTCATGAAAAATAAGGAGAAAAAACTGATGAAAGTTTAATAAAAACATGCCCCTACCACATTTTCCTATATACCTCTGCAACACCCATGGCATGAAACAATGTCATTCAAACAAAGATTTTCCTTATTTCATTTGTATAAATTGGCAATCTTCTTTAGGTTTTTTTTCTTTCTCAGTTAAACACGTGCTGTCAGCAGGCTAACCACTGAAATTTAGAAAACATGCTTTGATTAATTAGCTTGAAGACGCTTAGACATTGCTTCACTAATTACCTATCAGGTTGAATAAAATAAGTCTCTTTCCGTTCACCCTGCAAAGATTATCGTTTTTAAATTGTCCTAAAAATATTCAAAAGACCATTTACTATGTACCAAAACATATGATGACTGTATCCGATGTAAATTTCCAACTGGGCGAAAAACGTCCGGACCAGGATTCGAACCAGGGATCTGCTGAACCAGATTTCAGACCACATGCTATAATAAATAAGGTTATCTGGGTGAAAAAGTTTCGAATCCTGGTCCGGACATTTTTCGGCCAGTTGGAAATTTACGTCTGATATGATTTAATTACCAATTAGAATAATTGTGTTAAAATTAATCTAATATGATGACTGGTTTGTGCACCTGGTGTTATTTTTTAAAAAAGAAAATGTTCCCATTGTCCTATTTCATCTATATTTTGAGAATTGTACAGCAAAATAATATATCACAACTAGCGAACTTCACACGCTTCGCTGGTCAATTTCTCTAAAAGAACCTTAAATCAAACGAAATATACCTAGCAAAGATGAAATGTGTTTACCTATTTGTTAGTATGTTTGTTATCTTGAATTTCACGCTTCTACCTAAAATGGCTACTGAGATATGCCAAATGTTCTAAAATTTTCGACCCCTCCTTTTAAACCCCTTAGTGTGGGGAGTTTGTAAAATCGCTGAAACATGTTTTCAAATATTTTTATTTTATTTTCTGGAATTTCACGCTTCTACCTAAAACGACTGCTGAGATTTGGCCAAATGTTCTAACCCAAAATGTTTCAACACCCCCTTAAGGGGGAATTTCTAAAATCGCTAAAATACATGCTTAATTCCTTTTTTAGTAGATTTATTTTCTGGAATTTCACGCTTCTAACTAAAACGGCTGCTGAGATATGGACACATGCTCTAAAATTTTGGACCCCCCCCCTTTTAATCCCTTTAGGGGGGGGGGGTTCAGAAATCCGTCCTTGGTGCTATTTTCCCCCGAATTTTTATGCTTCTAAGTTCAGTAGTTTGGGATGGGGCTTTTATATACGGAGATAAAGATTAAAAAATATCTCAAAAGATTTTTCCCATAGGCCATAATGTAATGCAATTCTTTTGAGTGTCCCTGTAATCCCCCACTTCCACCCACCGCGACCAAACTGCCTTACTAACAGCAGAAGACCAACGGCTATCTCACCACTACAATCTCGTGTGGCTGGCAGTAAGTGTTCATGGAGAAAAATCTGTCTTTACCAACAGACAATTGACTTATATAGCTTAATATACTTCTGACTATAAAATATTTGGCATTTACAGTTGCATTTAAGGCAAAGGAAAGATCTAAATGATTTTCTTGTAAATACAGTTTTTTTCCTTTCTGATTAGTTAAAATATACATTTTATTGAAAAAAAGTGAAAAGTCTAGGGATTCAGCCAACGCCCCGTAGATAAGAGAGAAAGCCGTGAAACGCGTCACAAAAACGTCACACAAAGCATGGAAAACAAACCAAAATAAATTCAATTAACTTGCATGTTTCGTTTTCTTTGACTCGTGGAATTATTAATTATTATTAGAAAATAAGAATTAATAATATCACGAGCCAACGAAATCGGAAAATAAAAGTTGTTCCTTTTTTTTTTTTTTTGCGTCTTTGTGACAGTGTATGAAGAATTTCTCCCTTATAGACCGGGAGCCGGCAGCAGAGACAATCACCTCATCGCGTTCACGGATGAAATTCTAGAATTAGTTAAACCTTGATTCGTATATTAAAACGCAATTTGTCTGCCAAGTCATATCTCGGTGGAAAACACCTGAAAACCCGATTTTAGCGGCTGACTCGTAGGTTTGTCATTGTGTTTTCCTGCACCAAAAGGTTTGAAAACATGGAGGACTGGGAGCAGAAAAACACAATGATAAACCTACGAGTCAACCACTAAAATCGGGTTTTCAGGTGTTTTCCACCAAGATATGACTTGGCAGACTGATTGCGTTTAAATAGGCGAATGAAGATTTAACTAATCCTAGAATTTAATCCGTGAACTCGATGAGGTGATTGTCTTGTGCTGCCGGCTCCCGGTCTGTTATCTAGGAGGCATTGGATCAGTTCGCCCTGACCCCATCTAGTTACGTACCTGCACTGGCCATAGGTAGAGTATGGTTTTTTAAGAGTATAATCTGTAGATGAAAGGTTTTTTTCTTTACATGAGATGTAAAAAACCTTTGTAAGAGACTGTTTCAAACAATTCTCTCGAACAGTGGTTCCCAAACTTTTTAACCCGGAGAACCCTTTCTAGAATGAATTTCTATGACGGAGCCCTTTAACCATATCGCATCCTATGTTACAAGGTAATGATTTTTAGGTGCACTGCTACCTAAACACAAAGCCGACTGCACAGGCAGGGCCGTGCGAAATGGGGGACGAAGGGGGCAGTCGCTTCGGGCTCGGAAATTGAGGGGGCGCCAAATTTATACTACCACCTCGTTTGTTTCTTCTTTTATATATATATATATACATATATATATATACATACACATATACATATTGGGAATTTTTTTGAAAAAACATACAATCTCAAAATAACACTTGCCTTTTTTTTCTTGGAATCCAAAAGGGTTTGCAAACTGTTATGCTGTACTGTTAGATACATTTGTTTTACATCTGTTTTCCAGATCCAATTTGCAAAATGTAAGTGCAGTTTTTTTCTTATATTATTTAGTTGTTAAAATTAAACTTTTTGAAGTTCCAAAGTAAACGCGAAGTACACTGGTCATCAAAATTAAAGGATAATGAGAAAAAATATGCTCACTGCGTTAATGTTGCAATTATTTATGTTAATTAAATACTATTGAACTCAAAATTGCACTTCCGCGCATACATTAGCGTCAGAAATATGCAAATTAGATGATTGACAATAGGGTGCACAGTGGACGTATGTTGGAATTCTGGTCTGTGGTGTTCTTTAAACCGAATGTGGTGTCTGAATGTGATCCGTATTCATTAGTTATGGCTCAAAGGCATAATTTAAGTTAAGTTCAAAAGTGACGAATAATTGGTAGAATTGAGGAAGGCCAAAAATAAATGGAGGTCGCCCAAGATTTGAATGTCCCTCAAAGTGTCATATCAAGAGGTTCAAGCCGCTATTTAAGCACTGGATCCGTTGATAGACAGTCTTGTCAATGGAGACCAAGAGCAACAACCGCATCCGAAGACTGTTTTTTGTTATTGTGGTTCGAAGAAACCGCGAAGCCACTACAAGAGATTTGGTTTCAGACCTTCAGGCTGCCACATGAACTCGAATTAGCCGTTCTACTGCTGCACGAAGGCTTAACGGGGATAGATTGTATGAGAGAAACCAAAAGTTTGTGTTTCACTCTCTCCAGCTTCCCAAGGGGCCCGTTTAAACTGTTGCCCTCGTCAAGTTCAATGGAGGCAAGAGGACCGGGCTCAAGTATTGTTTACTGACGAGTCCAGAAATAGTCTGAACACTGATTCTAGACGTGTTTTGATCTGAAGAGATGAAGGAAGACGCAACTTGCCTACGTGAAATATCCCGTTCCAGACCAGTCTTCTCAAACTCTGTACTAAACTAATAACACCTGCATAGGGAAGTAAAGTCTAGTTTCGGATCGCCCGTTACAAAAACTTAATGCACTTAACTGTTCTAGTCTGAATGAGCTATTAGTATATGTAACGTAAAAATACTGTTAGAACTGGTAATCCAGTGACATCAGTAGATTCATTCATTTTCAGAATTTTTAGTGCAGTTTTATTACATTTGAATTAGCTGGTAAACATTTCCTCTACATGACCAGTCATATCGTTAATTTTTCAAATAAATATGTATATATATATACAGGGTGATTCATAAAAGATGGGCAGAACTTTAAGGGGTTATAGTACACTTAAAGACAAATAATATTAAATAGGAGACTAAGGGTCCCAGACGTATTCCCAAGGAGATAGGGGGCATTAAAGTTTAGGGTCCGAAATTTCAAATGATTATAAAACATGGAAAAATTGGTCGATTCGTTTGCGGTTTTTGCAAAAAATTTTCTTTATGCCAGTATTTTCTTGAAATAAAATTTTAAAGTTCAATTTCAAAAAATGCCGATAGGGGGCGCTTTAGACTTTGGAGTAACAAACAACTATTTTTTAACGTTATTTTTTGTATTTCTTTAAATGATTTCGAAAGCTTAGACTTAAACTTAAATTTTGATCTAAAAATCTGAGTCCTAACGAGTAGTTAAGTAGCATAAACTGAAATTTGAAATTTGAAACCCTTCTCCCCCCAGAACAAAAATCAGTTATTCCCGATCTTTGTGTCGTAGATTAGGCTCTAACTACTGCCGCGTTTTGCTAAAATTATTCTTTATGTCAGTATTTTCTTGAAAATAAATTTTAAAGAAAATTTTCAAAAAATTCCGATAGAGGGCGCTTTAGACTTTGGAGTAACGAACAACTATTTTATACCGTTATTTTTTGTGTCTCATTAAATGCTTTCTAAAGCTTAGACTTAAACTTAAATTTTCAGCTCAAAATCTGAATCGCTGAGCGTGGTTCAGTAGCGAGGGGAGGGGGTTCAAATTTCAACTTCTGAACATAGTTCAGTTTGCACTACTTAACCATGCCCAACGATTCTGTGCTGTGATACGAGGCAAAAATACAACTTTCGTCAAGGACTGCATAGTCGGAATTCACTCATAAAGGCACTGGCACAGTTGGAAACGTCGCTCATGCAAACGTTAAAGCTCCATTCCTGACGCTAGTCACCGGGTGAAGAAGGAAACAGAAAGTATGCAAATGTCAAATGGGGAAGAAGAAGAACACGTATGCAAAATTTCGACACGATTCAGGCATAAAAACCACTGAACGGTGAGTCAAGTGTAAGTCGCTGTAGTAATGAATCGGAAGATGGTGCCCTTCACGAATAAGGAAAAGGCTGAGATGCATTTAATTTACGGAGCGGCAGATGGAAATGGTGCAGAGGCACAACGAATGTACGGAGAGCGATTTCCCAACAGGCGGTTGCCTAACTGCAAAACTTTCGAGCGCTTGCACAGACAGTTGTGTGAGACGGGATCATTTCTCGCTTCCCGGTCGAATGCAGAACGTGCAAAAAAGGACGAATCAGTAGTTGTTGCAGAAGCCATTCTGGATGTAGTAGCGGCGCAGCCAAGTACAAGTACACGAACAGTGGCTAGGCAGGTGGATACCTCACAGTCCATGACTTGGAGGGTACTGAAGGATGAACATTTGCTCCCGTTTCATGTGCAACGAGTCCAGAAACTGTCTCCAGGGGATTATCCAAATCGTATTGAATTCGCCCGCTGGTTTCTGCAGCAGAACGCGCTAAATCCACATTTTGGACGAACTGTGCTTTTCACCGATGAATGTACCTTCACACGTGAAGGTACATTTAACACACACAATGCACATGTATGGGCGGATGTCAATCCACATGCTACGTATCCACATGCTCATCAGGGACGCTTTTCCATCAATGTTTGGGCAGGAATCCTCGGAGACCACCTAATCGGACCGTACCTTCTTCCTGAAAGCCTCAACGGTAAAACATACCTCACATTTCTGCAACATGTGCTGCCAGACCTGTTAAACGTTGTTCCTCCACGCATCCGGCGGGTCATGTGGTTCCAGCACGATGGAGCGCCAGCCCATTACGTACGAGACGTCCGCAACTATCTGGACATCACATTTCCGAACAGATGGATTGGTCGAGGTGGTCCTGTTGCTTGGCCTGCTCGCTCGCCAGATCTTTCACCCCTCGATTTCTTTTTTTGGGGACGATTGAAGGCTCTTATGTATGAGACACCCATTGAATCCCCCGAGGAACTGGTCGCCAGACTTTCCGCCGCTGTAGGGGAAGTGCGCGAAAAGCCTGATGTTTTCGCGAATGTTCGCCGTTCCATTCTTCGCCGTTGTTCTGCGTGCATAACCTCTGGTGGTCACAATTTTGAACATTTATTGTAATTACATGTTAATAAATATGCTTTGGTAACATAATCCTAATTTGTGTCTTTTTACCTCGTATCACAGCACACAATGTGTGGACATAGTAAACTGAACTGTGCTCAGGAGTAGAAATTTCAAACCCCTCTCCCCCGAAACTTAACCACGTCTAACGATTCAGATTTTGGGCTGAAAATTTAAGTCTAAGCTTTAGAAAGCATTTAATGAGACACAAAAAATAACGGTATAAAATAGTTGTTCGTTACTCCAAAGTCTAAAGCGCCCTCTATCGGAATTTTTTGAAAATTTTCTTTAAAATTTATTTTCAAGAAAATACTGACATAAAGAATAATTTTAGCAAAACGCGGCAGTAGTTAGAGCCTAATCTACGACACAAAGATCGGGAATAACTGATTTTTGTTCTGGGGGGAGAAGGGTTTCAAATTTCAAATTTCAGTTTACGCTACTTAACTACTCGTTAGGACTCAGACTTTTAGATCAAAATTTAAGTTTAAGTCTAAGCTTTCGAAATCATTTAAAGAAATACAAAAAATAACGTTAAAAAATAGTTGTTTGTTACTCCAAAGTCTAAAGCGCCCCCTATCGGCATTTTTTGAAATTGAACTTTAAAATTTTATTTCAAGAAAATACTGGCATAAAGAAAATTTTTTGCAAAAACCGCAAACGAATCGACCAATTTTTCCATGTTTTATAATCATTTGAAATTTCGGACCCTAAACTTTAATGCCCCCTATCTCCTTGGGAATACGTCTGGGACCCTTAGTCTCCTATTTAATATTATTTGTCTTTAAGTGTACTATAACCCCTTAAAGTTCTGCCCATCTTTTATGAATCACCCTGTATATATATATATAATACAGCATTTGACAGGGTATATTGTACACTAAATTAACAAAATTTTGATGAAACAAATTCCAAACAATATCAATTTTACACGGTTTATTAAGAGCCTCTGCAATAACATGAACTTCACAAACTCAAGATACTCGTTAAATTATCAGGTAGAGAGCTTTCAGGATCCTAAGAGCAGACTTAACCCTTTGAGGGGCAAGCAATTGTGTTTGTATAATGCCAAATTCCCACCGGAAGATTGGAAAATTTTTATTTAAAAACAAGGAAAGGCAATTTTTCAACTCTTTTCCCCCAAAGTTATAAAAGTAAAACTTAATAAAAAGTTTCTAGTGAAAATCTTAATTGAACTTAGGTGGGATATAATATATCTCACCGCCCCTCAAGGGATTAACGGGGGGACCATGGAAAATGGGGCCAATTTCTAATTCAATACTAATTTTAGAAAGTTATTTATATTTTAATTCATCACAGTGATTATGTAAGACAAAAAAAAAAATGGTAGAAGTATACTTTATTGCCTGTTTATCCCTCGTGAATTTGACACATATGTCCATCGAATTTCCTTATTTCTTTTAACAAGTGGTGTGATAGTTTCTTTTGAAGCATATATTATGTTTCGCTTCATATTAAAAAAATCAGTCGGTTTATTTTTCAAGTCAGAATGGTTTCCTTCGAAATGAGGATGCAATTGAGCATGAAATGTGCAGATGTTGGTTAAAAAAACGGTAGAAGATAGAATAGAAGAAGGAAAAAAAATATCTGAATGGGGAAATGAAAGAGATTTTAGAATCACCCAAAATTTCCAGTATTAGCACACATACCGAATTTTTGACGAAACTTCGTGAAATACAAAATCTTGCATTAAATCATAATGATGAAGAGTTGTACAGAAAAACAACTAATACTATTATTTTTTTGGAGAAAGATATTTGGAGGGGGGGAAATGCAAATCACTGATTTTTTTAATGTATTAAAACAATGAGGATAAATTAAAAAGACTGTGTATTTCTATTTAAATTTATGTAATTTTGATTTTTTTAAATGAAACCTCTGAATAACACCCACCTCTTTTAGGTCACTTTTCACCGGTCCCACTGGTAACCGTTATTCAGAGGTTACACTGTATTTTTCAAATTAGGCTTTTCTGCACATCATAGATGGCCCCTGAAAGCAGTGCTTAATTTCTACCTAAAAAAGTATCGGAGCCCTAAAATTCTGTAGTACTAAAACCGTAGCGTGCGCCCCCCCCCTCGCCTTCATTTATATATATATATATCATATATTATTTGCAAAATTTAAAGCATCTTTTTTTCTTTAGTAAAATAAAAATTTTAAATATATGTACTTGCATATACTTAACTGTCCACTTTTTAGTTTATCACCCCTTCCGAATAGAAATCGTTGCCTAATTTAATGTTAATTAATCACAGAATTCTGCAATTAAATAATGTAAGAATTATGATTGGGAAATAGTATTAACACAAAAAAGAAAGGTTAGGTGCTTTTATAGAAAAAGGCGAAACACTGCTCAATTGCTTTCAATCAGAATAACAAACAATACATAGCAATTATATCTACTTACAAATGAAAGTGACTTCGTAAATGTACGGAGCAGAGTCTTGGCATGGGCAGCGATCATGATGAAAAATAAATAGAAAATCACTAACTTTCTTCCATATTCGTACACAATAGAAGGCTAAAAATCTCAAACAAAAACAAAACCTCAAACTGATGCTCGTCGAATAAAAACAAAATAAAATATTCTTTTCAGGTTAGATATCTAAATTTAAAAAAAAACTGATCCAATTAAAAAATATCCTACTGTCACAAAATAAAATCGAACTGAAGGGTAATTTAGGCATCGGTTTTTTGGAAGCGCTATTGCACTGGGCTCCGGAGCCCTGTATTTATGAGCTCCGGTGAATTCCGACCAATATTTAAATATTTGCTGAAAACAGAGAAGTACCGGAGCTGAGCTCCGGTGGGCTCCGACACAAATTAAGCCCTGCCTGAAACCCTGATTTTGACGTCTTTTAATCATAATTTGAAAATTACTTCGAAGAAAAAAATTTAAATTTTTCTGGTACAAATTTAGAGCTTGTAATGTTAAATTAATTTTTCATAGTTTTATTAATATCTCCTGAAATTACAATCCTAATGCGATAATCTTTTCTGCGGTTATAATACTAAAAAAATCCAAACAGAAATACATTGAATTTGTAATTTTAAACATTTTATAAAATGGATTAAAAAATAATAATCGAAAAAAAATATGAATTGTTATGAATACAGTTTTTTCACAGATTTATATTTATTATGTCCTACTTTATCTATCAAAAAACTGCAGGTTGCAATTCATATTTTTTTCAAATATTAATTTCATAATTCACTTTATAAAATTTTAAAAATTACAAATTCAATATATTTATGTTCGGATTTTTTAGTATTATAACCGCACAAGAGATTATTACATTAGGGTTATAATTTTAGGAGGTATTAACCCTTTATATACTGAAGGTACTTATGAGTACCATTAAAATAACTTGTTATAAAATTCAATTAATACATCGATTAGTTGTAATACAGTTTAGAATGAGTTATAGATACAATACTTTATCTTGTTCTAAAAGGATTATTGGTTAATCAAAACTAAAATATTTTATAAAGGATGATTTATTTTGCCTTTGCATCTTTTCGGCTTTCTTGGCGTTGTGGGTGGGGGGGGGGGATTTTTCAATTCGAAAATATTTCTATATTTCTATTGTAAGAAGATTATATTTGTACATTTCCTAATTCTACAAAATACTAAGAAAAATGTTAAAAATAAAAGATTTGAGTGATGTTATAAACATTGTACAAAATCCCTATAAATTCAAATTTAATTAATCCTTCTAAATCCTTCTAAAATTTATTAACTTATTATGTAAATCTTCTAATGTACTTTAAACAATTCATGAAAAATGCTTTTGAAGATAAAATTTTCATGAATTCATAATTCAGTACATAAAGGGTTAATAAAAATTAATTTAACATTGGAAGCTCTAAATTTCGAATGTTTATAATTGAAAAAAATATTATCTAAATGACTTGAAATTTCGTTTCTAGGCATACTTTGAACCATAAATTAAAAATGTATTTTGAAAGGTGGGCGTTGCTATTAAAAAAACAACGTTTGGTCTGTTTTTGATTTGTAGACGGTGCCCTAAGGAAATTTTATATACGTCATTCAAAAGTAGACTTTCTTCTATTATAATTAGTTGCTGAGTAAGTAGAGGATATTAATTTTTTTTCCACGACTGTACATTTTGTTTCTCCATTTACTGCATGTTGTGGGCAAAAAAGCATAAAAATAGAATGGTAGTAGAAATTAATTCTTCTATGGAAAATTTATACAGAAAATAAAATCTAGCATATTAAAATTTCAGTTATGTATATGAAGGTATTTATTAATTTATAGAAACTTTAGTAACACAATAATCGTGCACATTTAAAAAAAATCCATGTCTAAAATTCGTTCGTTTTGCTCAAATTTTCTTTTCTTTTGCCTAAAGAGGAGCCCATAGGGCTCCGCGAAGCACAGATTGAGAACCTCTGCTCTAGAACATACTCCACAAAAGATTGGTTTTGCATCTGTGAGAATATTCATGTATATGTTTAAGATATCATTTTAAGAAAAATAGAATACAAATCACTAATGTTTTCTTTATTCGTGTGAACATAAATGTTGTGTTCTCAGTTGGCCATTTAATGAACATTCGTTAGAGCATAGGTCAGAAATATGAGGTCTTTCAATTTCTATGATAGGATAATGTTTTCTTAAATTGTCATATATTAAATATCCTTTTGAACATATTTCACAAGCAGAAGAATTTTTATGGGCATGCAAATACTTTTTTAGATAACTACTTTGTGAAAAACCTTCGATTACATTGAACAAACAGGTTTCCCCATTATATGGGCATGTAAATTTCCCTTTAGATTCTGCCAAACTGAAAATCCTTCTAATGCTATTTCACAAACAAAAAGTTTTCATGTGTATGGGTGCACAATTGTTCCTTTAGATAACCACTTTCTAAAATCTTTTGAAATATATTTCACAAATTTTTCTTACATATGGGTGAGCAAATGTTTCTTCAGAGTACCACATGCTGAAAATTTTTTAGCACATATTTCACAAATAAAAGGTTTCTCCTTTGTATGGGTGCGTAAGTGTACTTTTAGATTACTAATTACTAAAAATCTTTTCAAACATATTTCACAGACAAAAGGTTTTTCCTTTGTATGGGTGCGCAAGTGTACTTTCAGTGTACCACTTTCTGAAAATCCTTTGGAACATGTTTCACAAACAAAAGGTTTTTCCTTTGTATGGGTACGCAAGTGTCTTTTCAGAGTACAACTTACTGAAAATCCTTTGGAACATATTTCACAAACAAAAGGTTTTTCTTTTGTGTGGGTGCGCAAGTGTACTTTCAGGGTACTACTTTCTGAAAATCCTTTAGAACATGTTTCACAAACAAAAGGTTTTTCTTTTGTATGGGTACGCAAGTGATTTTTCAGATTATGAATATGTGAAAATCCTTTGGAACATATTTCACAAACATAAGGTCTTTCCTTCGTATGGGTACGCAAGTGTTCTTTCATATGACCATTTTGTGAAAATCCTTTGGAACATATTGCACAAATAAAAGGTTTTTCCTTTGTATGGCTACGCAGGTGTTCTTTCAGATGACCACTTTTTGAAAATAGTTTAGAACATATTTCACAAACATAAGGTCTTTCATTTGTATGGGTACGCAATTGTCTTTTCATTGTACCACTTTGTAAAAATCCTTTGGAATATATTTCACAAACAAAATGTTTTTAATTTGTATGGGTCCGCAAGTGTACTTTCAAATGAGTACTGTTAGAAAATCTCTTAGAACATATTTTACAAACAAAAGATTTTCCCTTTGTATGGATAAGCAAGTGTTATTTAAGATCTCGACTTTGTGAAAATCTTTTGCAACATATTTCACAAAACAAAATCTTTTCTGTTGCTTGAGAGTAAATCTGAGGCATTGACATTTTCTTTGGTGAAAATATTTATTTCTGTGAAATATGGACGATAAAATACCTGCACAAAGAGATAATCGGTTGAAATTCTCTAGAAAATGCTTTAAATACTTTAAAAAAGTCTAATGGCAGATCTCCACCAATAAATCTAAAATGTTGAAAAAAAAATAAATTGCATACTTATATCTGAAAATTTAAATACATATTAATTATTAATTTTTGAAGAATTCAATAATCTAAACAGCAAGAAAATGTAAATAAGGAATATTTGTAGAAACTACTATTTATTTGGGTATTAAAGTTTGAGAACATAGATGTTTTGTAGTAGCAACAGAACGTCAGCAGCATCTCCTGTAAGCCAACATATTTTTAAATAATAAATATCATCTTTAATTAACGTAAAGTCTAGTGCTAGTATAAAAATAATAAACATTAAACTGAAAAATACTAATTTGATTAGAAATAATGTAACGAAATACTATAAAAAATGTGGGTGACAAATTGTAGTATTACAAATTTGAAGCAAAAATGAATTAAAAATAGCAAAATGAATTCTTGTCACTGGGACTTATTGAGCAATTATGGCTGCTCTTACAGATGTGGTTAGATATTTTCCTATATGTTTTACATGTAAAACTGAAATAATTCGGTGACATGCTCTGTATTCCTGTAGTATTTCAAAAAATATATTTTTTAAATTTTTGTACTGCTATCTTTAGTTCTACATTTTTGTGTATTATTCTATTAGTATATTTTTTGCACTCGTTCACATTTTAGGGGGGAAAGTAAACGTTTTTATGGCTCTGTTACATGGTTCGTACGCTTCAAGGACTTTGAAGCATCTTTTACCAACATTTTTGTTAAGTAATATTCACCTTATTTAATGAAAAATATTCAATCTTCAGATATAGTGACCAGTACCTTACAAAATTTCTGGTACTAAAACACCAAAATCCCCTGAATCCTTTGATGCGTACGAACCCTGTGTTAGACCTCCCCCCTCCCTTCTGCAATTGCTGCTTCGCAATCTGTCAACGTCAATGCTTACGGATTATAACTCCACAATGACGACACTAGTGTGCCCCGCTTCACCACAGCACCTGCGAGACAAACTTTACATCTTCGATTAATGTATGATAAATTTTGCTTAGATTGTGCCGGTTCGATTCAAGGTAAATGGAGCAATACGTCCTTCGCAGGCACTTAAGGAACAATGGGCATCGACTTTTAAGTAAAGAGTAATAAAAGATAGTATAAAATAATTGAAAATTTCAACTTTAAGCACTGGTTCAACATTGAAGTGTCTTTAAGAAAGGGGCGAATAAGATGCAGGTAGAAATGTAAGTAAGTGCGAGTAATAAGCCTTAGTTACGTCCACTAATAACCATATCACAATATATAATCCAAACGGAAAAGTTAAATATTTATTTGCTTAAAATACGTTATTAAAAACACATTAAAAGTAAATTAAAAACCTATATTGACATGTTTCAACTCCTTCACTGAGTCGTCATCAGAATGTATAACAGAAATTACAAATACAATGCATATGAAAAATGGAAAAAAAAATCATCGAATACAAACAACTAAACACAAAACGATCCCTACATTTGCTACACATGCTTTTAAACACTAAAATTGATCCTATTAATAGGGATAACCTCTCAGGAATTTATATGATTGCATTTATTAGGGAGAAGGAATCAGAAATCATTATATAGGTATAACCCAACGAAAATCCAATATCAGATGTAAAGAACATATGGCAGACATAAAATATAATAGAGATAATACAGCTTTATCCCGGCTGAATCAAATAGAGAGCATTAACATACTTTTTAATGAGAGTAAATTAATCTACAGGTCTAATTTTTATTTACAATTATTTACAAGAGAGTCAATTGAAATTTATTTAAGAAGTTCGGGGGTTTCTAACGATACGTTATCTTTTTGCATCCGGAATATATGGATTGAATGGTTGTACAACTTGCGGAATCGTAACATAAAGGGAACACGTGCAATGGTAAAAATGTTGAGCGCTTTTTATGTTTACTTGTTTGTATTCGATGATTTTTTTTCCATTTTTCATATGCATTGTATTTGTAATGTCTGTTACACATTCTGATTACGACTCAGTGAAGGAGTTGAAACATGTCAATATAGATTTTTAATTTACTTTTAATGTGTTTTTAATAACGTTTTTTTAGCAAATAAATATTTTACTTTTCCGTTTGGAATATATATTGTGATAAGATGCAGCTATTAAACACATGATTATTCTCAAATTTACAGCTCCTTTTCAGCAAACATTATACACAATGCTCTATGCATGTTCTTAAATGTTAAACAAATCTATTATTTACAGAGCATGAAATTCATTTTTTTCTAAGAGAGTTTCTCTAGTAACATTTGTAGGGATTAGAACTGTTTGGGAAAGAGATAAAATAATCTTTAACCTGGCATTTAGTTTGGCATACTTAAATGAACTTTAAATATTATTTTAAGACTATTTTAGACTTCATTTGACATTTTAACACGTGGCAAACAATCAAATTATCATTGAAAGAATTTCTTTAGTGAACTATAAGTGTGTTTTAAACACAATTTTTAAAATTGATTAAACTTCTTTTGCCGATTAAAGTATTTATTTCTATTCATTGTGATGATATAAATACAAGACAGATGAATAGATGCGGGCATTAATAGTTATATACATGTTTACAAAACATAGATTAATATTTCCTTATACAGAGATCATCATTCTGTTTAGAAAAAAACAACGATTGGAATTATTTTAATTTTCACTGTCTAATTCTTGCTATACTATTTATTGTAAATTTAACAAATGAAAACAAAAGTACTCTGCAGACAATTCCAAAAAGAACACCGAAAATTTCTTTAGAGCTAAAAATAAAAAGATGTCAATATTTTTATTGAATTTTAATTCACTCTCATGAGATAATAAAATTTAAAAAAATGGAAAAGAAAAATCATAGCAACAAGCCGCATGTAACAATTAAAAAGAATTATTACAACGACTTGCAGAGATGTAGTTGCTGCGCAACAAATGGCTGATTGCTATCACTAAACTTTTACAGTATTCCCCACCTTATTTAATGACAGAATTTCTTAGATTTAATAAGGCAAAGAATACTATTAAAATTTAGTGGTGAAAATCAGCCATTTGTGGCGCAACGCTTGCATCCCTGGACATGAGAATAAAAGCATGTGCAGAAAAGAAAAGAAATGTTTTCATCTGCAAATAGTCAGAAGCCGTACTTATAAATAAAATATTAATTTATCATCTCCTAAAACTATTAATACATGACAAACAACCCAAGTATCATTGAAAGAATTTAGAAAAACAATTCATATAAAATTGTAATCGTAGTAATATTATGCGATTTGAATAATTTGATTTCTTAGTTTCTGTTGTTTTAATTTTATAGCGGCATTGCTTCTCTAATACTATGTTCACGCTAGATACCTTAAGATATCTTAGGTCGCCGAACTCTCTGAGAGAGTTCCACAAACTCTCTCATTGAGTTTCGACTTACTTCAGCTAGATACAGGAACGACCACTCACTCTCGTTGGCTACGAAGATTCGCTTTTACTGATTGTCTGTTGCGGCCGTTTTTATTTTAACCGCAAGCGCATACTTTACTTTTCTTCCGATCACAGACACAGTGACGCTACTGAGATATCTTAAGGCAAGTTTTTCGATGTGAACAGGCATACAATTCCGGGAGGGTACCACTTCAAAATTAGCGGTCTAAGATATCTTAAGTTTCTAGTGTGAACAGGGTATAACTTAAGTTGTTTTTCTTAAAATAACTGAAATTTCTTGGACGGGAGGTTGCCAACAGTGAAACTTTATGGAATAGGATTCCTTACATTTAGGCATTCCACCATTCAGAAAAAAAATTTCAAGCTTTGATTCATTTAAAAAAAAAATATTTTGCATACATTTTTCTAAATTATTTTTACATAAGCTTTTCATGTTCACAACTTTATATATTTTGCACTTTTTTGCATGACTATTAAATGTTTGTTACTGTTATCTGTTAGTAAAAAGAATAAATATTTAGCATAAACAAACTTCAACTCATTTCGTTTTGTAGTACACCCATTTCCTTCTTTTTAAAATATTAAATTAAGTTGACCAAATGACTATACAAGTAGATGCAGTTTCAAACAGGCTGAACATTCTGAACATTATGCGTAACATAATCCCCACGAGTTTAAATTCAAATAAAAATTTTATTTGTCTAAATAAGCCTGTTTTAATTATTTAAAATACCTTATTTTAGATAGAAAATATTAAATAGGGAATTTCAGAAAAATACTGCTATCAATTTATAGAGTGTGTGTGTGAAGGGGGGGGGGGGGAGCTAGTAAAAAAGATGAAAAAGGTGTCTTGGAACATCAGTGAATAGAATCGTATTTCCAACTAATAAAATTTCCTGAAAGTATTTGATTATTACTTGCAATAATTAATAATACAAATATGAAAGAAATGAAACTGTGAGTTAAATGTTTTAAACACTAAAAAAAAAAAAAAAAAAAAAAAAAAAAAAAAAAAAGAGAGACTTGCTAGTTTTATTATTATAATAAAGATAATTAATATTTATAATATTATTATCACATTATATAAAATATTTCTTAAAGCAATTCCTTTACTGGCACATTCACCCCACATTAACTTTGCTTATTTTTTTTCTGAAAGAAATATACATGTTTTACTATTTAGTAAATTTTAATTAAATCAATTACTTTTATGTTTTGCAATAATCTTTTAAAACTTGCTCATAGTTTTTAATCCATTGATTAAATTTCATGTGCAATTTTATAGTGTTAATAAATATTTTCACTTCATAAACATTGTTTATTTTATTTTTGATGGAAATCTATTTACAATAAGTGCTATTAATTTATATATTATATATATATTTCTTAAGAACATATAATTTAAACTTCATATAATAAAATAATTGATTTTCATAATTTTATCATTCAATTTATCATTGGAAATTGAAGAGAAATAATGAAATCATTTCTCTTTTCAAATATTTTATAGTAAAAATATCATTTACTACAACAATTTAAGGTGATACTTATAGTAAATACAAAAAGAAAAAAAGTGAAATTCTAGATTTAAATAATTAAAAAAAAATTTAACAAGTTTTATTTTTTAAATTAATTTATTTTAATTTAATTATATAATTTTAATTTATTTAAAATTTTCTATTTAAACATTCTCAAAACAGCTTTTGTTTACGTTATTTAACTGTAGGTTTTTAAAAATCATGTCAATTGTCACCAAGAGATGGCAGAGCATTTTCAGGCTAAGCTGACTTCCAATTTTAATATGGAAAAACAGTGAATGCGAGAGGCATCTAGTATGTGGGGGGTAGTGGTTTAATTTATTATTTGCTACATTCACTCCCTTCTGTAAAAACGAAACACATTCAGACACGTATAAATGTTTTAAAAAAGATGACTTTAATTTTTAAAAAAGTGAACATTAAATATCAGTATTTAAATTCAATCAAACGAAAGTTTAAAAAGCTGCTCAATGAACACAAATATTTTATGGCTTAAAAAGGAAATGTAAAGAAACAAACATTAACAAAAACAAAATGTGATTTATGCATTAAGATTTTGTCTAAAATATATATAGCATTTGGAAAAGATAATGGTAAAGAACATAGAATAGACATTTTGAAATTACCTTAAAACAGACAAATATCAAGTTAAAACACTAATAAGAAAATACATTAAAAGAGAATGCTAAATACCTACCATACCTTAAAATAAGTTGCAGTCAGTGACGTAGACAAGGAAGGGGGGGGGGGGTCCCGGGGGTACACCCCCCCCCCCTCACGAACGAAGAACTCGGTTACTGAATCATGGTTACAACAACTATCAAAACTGCTAAAGCGGAATCACAAAGAACCTATGGTAAATTCCGCTTTAGACAGGTGTTCCTCTTAGAAAATATTATTCAAAGGTATATCTTTCGCCGAGTCTATGAACTTTATTCGTTTTAGACAAGTTTTCCTTATAGACCGGGAGGTGGCAGAACAGATAATCACCTTATCGAGTTCACGGCTGATATTCCAGAATTTGTTAGAACTCGATTAGCATATTAAAACGCAATCGGTCTGCCAAGTCATATCTTGGTGGAAAACACCTGCACGATTTTAGTGGTTGACTCGTAGGTTAACCATTGTGTTTTCCTGCTCCCAGCCCTCCATGTTTTCATACCTTTCGGTTCAGGAAAACACAATGGCAAATCTACGAGTCAACCGCTAAAATGGGATTTTCAGGTGTTTTCCACCAAGATATGTGTTGGCAGACCGATTGCGTTTTAATATGCGAATCGAGTTTTAAGTAATTCTGGAATTTCAACTGTAAACTCGATGAGGTGCTTGCCTCCCGGTCTATTATAAACATGTTCCGTTTTCACAGTATTTTCTAAATCTGTGAAAACATATTCATTCTATAGTACACCTCTGTAAAGCATAAATATATTACAATAAAATCAGTGAAGATCACCTGTCTTAAAGGAAAATAAATTAAGATTCGACGAAAACACTTATACTTACACTATATACTTATACTTGCTAAAATTTGGAACTTATATAAAATGGAACTTTTTCCAGTTGTGATTCCTTCTTGTCAGGTTTATTGTAAACCTGGAATCTTCCCTTAAACGGAACCATTTCATGGTCCAGATGATGGAAGGATAGCTATACAAGTATACCTGCTAAGATGGAAATCGGTCTACAACGAATTTCTTAACGATGCCTAGCGATTCCCTTTACACAGATTTTACTTTAACTGGATTAAGGATGCATGCAAAAGGAAAAAGCACTCCTTGTACTGCGAAAGCAATAAAAGTGCCAACTGGCCTTTATTTGCCAACAATTCCGTGTTTATCAATAATAGAAAGTGGAGTCTCATCAATGGAAAGAGGCAGACATGGATTCGTCGGAAAGATTTCCGACCAATTCAAATCCTACAAAGGTAATAAAACATTAAAAGCGCCATCTTACCACAACAAAGACAGTGCCATTTGTAGGATACATCTGATAAGATCTTGAATAAAAAACTTCTTTGTCTTAGTCTTCGATGGAACCAAGTGTTGCCGACACTTACTGGAAAAGACGAGTTGGCACGAATGCAATAACGGCACATTGATTGAGTTTCGAACAGGTTTGTAAAAAACCCGGGTTTTTTATAAAAAAAAAACCAGCCCGGGCAGGTAGCTGGGTGGGTACCCGGGCAGCTACCCACTACAACCTTTATAGTTGTAGAAAACCAGAGTTTTTTACAAAAAACCCACCCCGGGTGGGTAGCTGGTCGGGTACCCTGGCAGTTACCCACTACAACCCTGGTTTCACAGCCTATATCTTTGTTCATTTTATAATTTTACATCGGACAATATTATCAATTACTTTAAATCTGCTGGCTGGAATTAATAAAAGTAACTTTGTTCTTGGACTGGTTATTTGTAAACTGTTATTGCCACTTTCAAAATACCTTCAGAAATCTGAATATGATTTATCTTCTGTTGTAAAGCACGCTAATGATGTCTTTTCAGCTATAAAGAGTTTGTGTGAATCAGTATGTAAGAAACAGGAGACGTGTTCAAAAGTTTGCTGTCATGTTCAAGAGAGCAGAATCTTTCGCTAAAGAAAACTGTGATTGAATTATTGTTAGCCATACACATTCCTTGTCAAGTTGGCCATCCAATGAAGAGGGATGATACACTTGATGACAATATTTCAGGAGATCAATGTTTCTTTCTTTCTCGGTTACTTTTGTTTATGGTTTCGTTGATTGTTAGAGAAAGAGCAGAGGGATATTGAAAGGTTTTGATGTTCTTCTGGGTTTTTACAAAATAATGGCGATTTTTGTAATTGAACGTTTCAACCCAAGCTATTTTTAATAAATTGCTAATGGGATATTACGTTGTTGTTTAGTGTTTTGAAGGGCAGATTTTTATATACTTATTTAGTATTATAATTTTGTTTTTCGCCATTGTACAGAATATTTAATGCGTTACAGAACTATGGAGAAGTTCATATATTTTGTTCTTGTTCAAAATGATACGAAATATATCGGAAACGATTTTTACATTAATTACACTACAGCATTGAATTCAGAGGCTGCTCCCCACAGGGCATCTAAATGTCCTCCCGGAAGATTCGGGAATTTATGCTTACTAATAATCTAGAAGTGCTACCCTCTACCTGGAACTCCACACTGTCTCTTCCAGAGCTAAAGAAGTCCCTCTCAGAGAAAATTGTCTGAATCCAACAATGGCTTTGATCCCAATTACGACTTGTGAACACGAAGTTTAACATTTCTTCCACAAATTTCATGGTGGCAGTAAGAGTTTTGTGTATTGAGAGTGGGTCACATTCTGTCTTTAACAATGAGAAATTGAAAGCATAAATTAAAGCTAATCCTCATACTAAAGTCCAAGAGCTGACTGCTAAACTTGGAGAATGCTCTAAAACTGTTTTGAACCACATATAATAAATCGGTTAAAAAGTAAAACAACAGAAACCACTATCATTTTCTACACAACCTAATGCTTCTAAAAAAGTGCTAATCTATCACAAATAAAATTGTTACAAAATTTAAAATCCTTAAAGTCGATCAGATATTGAAGCAACTGTTGAGGCCGAATATGGTATAAAAATTGATGGAACATGAAATGCAGAAGAATTATGGCTGTTTTAGACAATTGTTACCAAACTATTGCTTCCAACATAAAGTATATTTGTTTCATGAACTTGTTTCGTTATTTGTTAAGATTTTTTTTCTTAAAGATTAAAACCTTATCTCAGAAACTCCTATGCAGAATTAATGGCTGGCGGGATTGGCACTTATGTGAACTTATTATCCAGTATCTATTACAGCACGAGTTCTTTATTCAACGACAAGAAATGAGACATGGAAAATACTGTTTTAAACTTAACCGTTTGATCCTAACTTCAATGTAAGCAAATGTTTATGTTATAGAAAACTTGATTTATGAAACTCTTCAGTATGCGCTCAGTTTTTATATCATAGTATTTGCAAAATCTTTGTCACTGGTAAATATTAATGTAACTTCATTATATTATTAGCTGCAATTACAGTACTTGATATTACTTTATTTTACACATGCTATTTTTTAAATTAATAAATTAAATAAGGATATACCTAAATTCCCAAAGTTATACGAAATACTTCTATTGCACATACACACACAGTCAATCCTGTCAAGACGTGATTGCAAGTGACTGGAAAAAGTTCCATTTTAGACAAGTTTCAGTTTAAAGAAGTGCAATTAATTATAAAGATACTCTACCTCAATAAGATCTATTGTTCGTTTCATAGGGATACTGGAAGCTCTACCGTTTGAGACAGGTTTCCATTATAGAAAACATTCCACTTTCACAGGTTTTACTGTGTTCGTAAAGCTGTTAATAGTTAAGACGGAAGCGTTAAAAAGTGGTGAAAATCCCTAGACAGGTTTTCAGAAAATTTAATTGTGTAGCAATCCATATCAGGATCACGTAATTCTTCCGTTTAAGGCAGAATTCTGTTATAGATAATTACCATTTTGATCAGTTTTACTAAAGTATATTTATATAAATACAGCAAAACTTATAAAAAGGGAACCTGTATATAACGGAATGATGTCTAAAACGAAAATATTCCATAACCCCATCGAAATAAAAAACATACAACACGAAAGCTGTTTAAAACGAAATATTTCACTACTCATTGGTATTTCATCTGGACAGGTTTTACTATATATATATAACCTTAAGGACAATTTTGGACCCCCTCCGAAAAGAAATCCTGGCTATACCACTGGTTGCAATCAAACTAAATTTTGGTTAACCTTTAACTGATGTTACCGGTCTCTCAGACCGAGGCTTTTTTGAATTTTTATAGTTTAACTTGCAATTTTCAGTTTAACTACAAACACTAATGAAATTTTGTTTCGTTTGGAACTTTAGTACTATCCAGGGCCGGCCCAAGGCGTGTGCGAAGTGTGCCACCGCATGGGGCGCCGAGCCGGAGGGGCGTCAGACAGATAAAAGGGCGCCTATAAGAGCACCAATAAAAATTATTTTATATTCTGTGTTTTTTTTATCTTTTACATTTTCTACAGCTAGGCTGGGGCCAGCTCCAGAAAGGATTCTTCGTTCTGTTTAAAAAGGAATGCAAGGGTGCCGAATTTTCGCATGCAGACATCGGCTTCTGTTCTTTATCTGAATGAGAAAAGAAACATAATCACGAACCCAGAATCACCCGATTCAAATCTGCTTCCCGTGCTAATTAATTTCGACTTTGGCAGATTCATGGTGAATTCTATCACTTCGGCTATTTAAGCGCATTTTTCTAGAGTCCTCTTATCCCACAGGGAATCTGAGACTGCCTCCCAGATGACCGGGAAAAAAATAAAAAAGTTAGGAGCAAGGGCAGAAATTTTAAAATAAAAAACAGGCGTTTTGAAAAAGTTTTTCTTCTAGCAGTGTCTTTTGGATGTGAGTTCATCTTCTTCTGCAAATAGTCTATAGCATTAGTGTCGGAAATTTTGCCGAAAGTGAAAAATGAAAAAAAAAGGCATGTAACCCAAAATATATAGGTAAATAATTCTTATTAAAATGACTGCAGTATCGAGACAATACAATTAAGTCGCTCACTAATTAGTTTATTAAACTGCTGTAAATTGAATATTTAATAGGTAAAAATGAATCAAACCAAACATTTTTGAAGTAGCTTGATTCGCTTAAATGAGTAATTTTCATGCGAATGTGAAACATAGTATGTAGAATATTTAAAGTTACAAAGCATGCTCGTAGTATTTCAAAACTGTCAGTTCTTGAAATTACGAAGGGCGTTGCTTCGCCCTAAACTCAGAGCAGCAGAAGGGCCTATATGGTGCGTGAGGCAAAGATTCAGATAGTACCAGTATAACATGCTTTTAGCCACAATTTCTAAATATTAAGTAAACGATTTTGGTGTTTGAGGTGGGGGATGGGTATTTCAGAGATGAGAGCTTGGACCTGCCTCTTTTGGCCTTGCGATAATCAGATTCTGATCGGAACTAGTGTTTCTTTCAGGCACATATTGTGGAAGGCTGTGCCTCTCCGCCCCCCCGCCCCTCCCCTCCATACTTGGAAAAATTTTCGAGCAACAGTACAATTCTTTTAATGTTTAATTATTCCAATATTTATCATCTTAAACAGAGAGGAGGGGGGCGGTCGGAGCTTAGTTGACGGAAAGCGATTAGACTATTTCTATTTTTGCTACAGGCACACATTTGTTCCAAAATCCTCCCATTTCAGAGATTTCGTTCAGCCGGCGCCCATGCCATATTGTTTGAATTTATGTATTTCCCCAGTTTTCTGAAACGTGCTCTGAAAAGGAACACTGAGCGGAAAGCCAGTAAAAAATAACTTCAAAAAAATATATAATTGTGTTATAATGATGCACTGTTTAATTCATCATTAGGGGTTATTTATTGGTGGAATATAGTCTTTGGCCCATTATACAATAAATATTTCGCAATATTGAAATTAAAATAACTGAATGTTTAAGCAAATATTGTTAATTTAAAAATGAAAATTGCTGGAAATTTAACTAAAATGAAAAAAAAAATACAGTAGACTCCCTTAAATCGGCGACCCTAAAATCCGCGAACGCCTAAAATCCGCATATTTTTTCAGATGTAAACAATGAAATTTACAGTTAAGTTGCAGGAACAAAATTCAAGATGGCGCCGAAATCGGCAACTACCGCAATGTTTTTTTTTACAAAATTTTTTGTTAATCATTCTCTTTTGGCTATTACATCTGATTTATTACTAAATAAATTTACATTACTTTTGATTTTGATATAAATTAGTATATCTATATCAAAAATCCTAGGGTACGAAATGGAAAAATCCACGAACCGGAACGCTATTTTAAAATTATTGTTCGCGGAATTTTTTTTTCAAATTATAGAAAAATTTATTTCTAAACATACAAAGCAGTATAAGAAAACCATTCAGGACTCTAAATAACAATGGAAAAGGTTACAGTGAGCGCAATAAGCTATATATACTGATAATAGCATTAACACTGTTCTCCTTGCTATCACTAGATGGCAGCATAGGACTTTTGGAATCGAATTGAATCGATTTCATTCATAATATTTTTATTTTACATAATTATTTTAATAATTACTTACTTTTAAACTAATAAATTATTTTAATATTTTACTTATTTTAATGTTTCACTTTATTGTAAGCATTCATTATAATTTCCCTTGCTTAACTACCAATCAAATTAATGTTTCAAAAATGTAAACAAATCAATGACCAGAAATCCGCAAAATTCTAAAATCTGCACAACCTCTGGTCCCAAGCTGTGCGGATTTGAGGGAGTCTACTGTATATATATATATATATATACTTTTGGGGAATTAGATTATGTATTTGATACCGAGTCAAAGTTAGTTTAAACCGAAAGGGAACTATTCAATATTACAGAGATTCTTCTTTATTTTGTGAAATAATTTGCACCTTAAGGCTCCGCTGCACTGAAACTTCCCGATCGCTAAATCCCATGTTAACCAATGGGAAAACTTTGAAGCGCGATTACTCATTACCTATTATAATTTTTAAAATACCGTTTTCACAACCAGAAAGTAGACGTCAGATTCAGATGATATGCATTTTTAAAAATTACCTTCTTAAATTTTAAGTAGATAAAAAGTCCCTATAAACTCTGAAATTTCCATTTCATTAAATTTTATTATTTTCTTAAAATTACTTAAAATTTACGTAGACAATTTTTATAAACGCACATCATTGACATCTGATGACCGCTTTCTGATGGTAAAAATGGTATTTTAATAATTATATTAGGTAATGAGTAATTGCGCTTCAAAGTTTTCCCATAGGTTAACATGGGATTTCGCGATCAGGTAGTTTCAGTGCAGCGGCCCTGAAATCTGCTTAGGGGTAAGGTTTCCTTGGAATAATATTGTTCTAAGACTTTTTATTATATATACAGACTTATGCCCAAGCGCAATTTTTCTCTTAGTAATTTATTATTTAAAATTATGCGGAAAAAGTAAATTTCACCCCCCCCCTTTTTCAGGGTTGCCGGCTTTTAGCCGCTTAAAAAAAGCCGGCTTTAATTGAAAAAAGCCGGCTTTTATTTTTCAAAAAGGTGGTTTATAGATAATTCATATAAACTTTGGATTAATTTATTTTTAATACACTTATAAATATTTTCTATGAAAAAAATATTAACTTCTATTAAATTTTGTCAAATAAATAAGACCTTATAACTGTTAGAATACAACTGTGAAGCATTATGTCTGAAAAAAATTATGAATATTCAGAAGAATACATTAAATTAAGACTCTAAAGTATTGGTTTGGAATTCTTTATCATGGCTCTACACATACAACACATTTTAAAGTTTATATGAAAGAATAAGAAAATGTCATACATTAAAATAGAAACATTCTTACATCTGATATTTACTTTTAAAATTGATTAAAACTAAATAGCTTACACCTATGTATTTAATAACTGAAATTATCTTATGTAATACTTGAGCAATAATAAGTAAATAAGCAATCATTATATAAAAAATACTTATAAAAATGATATATGTAAAAAGTCTTTCTGCTACTAAGCTGTTATGTAACTTATTCCAGATATGTCCATATGGACAGATTAAAATCGTAGAATGAACAATGTTGAAAGAGAAATTAGAAAGGATATAACATTTGAGGAAATTTTAGTACATGGAAGTGCATAAAATAAAGAGAACAATTAAAAAAAAATTCTCCAAATTAAACTTGTTGAATTGGAATTTTGAAAAGCTACTTACTATTTAAAATAGTGCATATAAATTAATGCATATGTTATTCATAATACTGCTTTAATAGAGAGAAATGATGTTTTTATTAAATGACTTTATGTGCAATTTTAAATAAATGTTAATGAGAAATAAAATAATACTTGTATTATTAATATCCCTTAAAATTAGTTAATAAAATATATAACTAAGCAACCATTGTCCCTTTTAATTATATAAAGCAATAAAAATTTAAAAAAAAGATTGTTAAGGTCAGTGTAAACCAGACAAAGCAATTGGTATGACCTTTTATTCCAATATTAATGTCTTCATTATTGATAAATATTGGGTTATATTGATTTCTACCTCAACTAAATGTCTTTAAAACAAATTAAAAACACATAAAAATGTGTCATTTATAATTAAAATGCTTCATTGTATAAAAGCCAATTTTGGCCAAAAAAGGCCAATTTTGGCCAAAAAAAGCCGGCTAAAACCAATAAAAGCCACCGGTATGGCTTTTTTTAATTTTAGCCGGCTTTTTTGCAACCCTGCCCTTTTTTAAAAATTATCTACGATGACGAATTTTTTTCAAAAGGTTGGAACAAAGGCCTTACCGTGCGCCCCACCCCCTCCCTCCCACCAGCGCCCATGACATGCACTTTTATTATTTGTAAATCTACTAAACAGAAATTGATAGTAATATTACTTTATCTTGATTTCTCACTAACAGGAGCAAAGACCTCGATGAATAAATCAACATAAGCTTGACAATGCAGAATTGTGAAAGTGGAGTCTATTTTTTTTTAAAATAATTTATCTGTTTATAAATTTTCTTTTGTAATCGTTTTGAAAAAATCTTTCATTTAATACATTTATCGTTAAATAACGTTTTTTCCCTTTAGTGCCCAATATGTTGATTTATATATTTTTGGTGTATATTCGTAAATTTCTGTAAATACTCTTTAATATGAGGATATCACCTTTCTGTCCTAGGCTCAGAGAGCTCTTGTACATATGCAACAGTCGGGCCTTGTTTACTGTACAGGTATATATGGGGCATTCTCACAATCTTTTGACTTTTGGGAAAAAAAAATCAGTCGAAATTAAACTTGCTAAAATAAAATTTTAATCTGGTAGACGAATGCCTTAATGATTCAAAATAAAGAAAAAATGGTCAGCAGTGAAAATTTTTTTATTTAACTGAGGTTTAAGTTAAACTTGCGAGTTTAATTTTCCTTACCATTTTACCACTAATACTTTTTATTTTCTTCTAACTTTTTACTTATAATGAATTTGCATAGTACCCACAAGACATTCAAATAAGAAATAATGACAATGTAGTATTTTTAGTACAAAATTTTGGTATAACATTGTCTTAAAGGGGTGTTAAAGAGGGGACGGTCATGTAACAAAAGGGGATGGTATAGGAAAAAAGGGATGAAATGGGAAAAAAAGGGATGGTAAGGATGGAA
Organism: Maratus speciosus; assembly: GCA_963932465.1. Lineage (NCBI taxonomy): Eukaryota > Metazoa > Arthropoda > Arachnida > Araneae > Salticidae > Maratus > Maratus speciosus. The sequence goes on from OZ010797.1 coordinate 15,795,032, forward strand.
CAGCAAGGAAAATTACTACCTATTTTAGGCAGATCATGTTAAGACTAAGAGGTAGCCAAAATGTTCATTGATTTTTAAAAGCAGTTATTTACATTGGATTAAATTAAAAGAAAAAACATTTATTTACCTCGAAAAGTGCAGAAATAAACCTTGGGGACGGTGAGACTACCAATAAAGCCACGATGCTTGAAATTGATATTTAAATGCTGATTTAAATTCTACAGTAAATTTCCTGCAAAAGAATTTTAGACATTATTTCTCTGGCACACTTCTGCATGAGAAAAAACTTGAAAAAAATTCTGTGGCTGCATCTGAAGTGATTTTCTGTATAATTTTAGAAGAGGGATGGTAAGAAATCTAAAACCCAGGGACAGAGTTTAAAAAATAATAACAACCCTAAATATGTGTGCAGGCTAATATTTAGCCATTTATTTATATAAAACAATAGTTCTAGTTTCAGATAGAATTACATCGAATTATTTTTATTGAAACAATTTTATTCAGACAGCTCCAAACTTAAAAATCAGCATTAGGGACACAGGACGGTATAGGAGTTTTCCAGGTGTTTGGATCCCCAACATCGTCCAAAATTTATCTCTTTAATATTGTTGTGCAATCATGCAATGGGATGTTCCCCAGTATATGAAATTAAAAAAAAAAACACAAAAAAGTGTATTAAAATAAAAATTATTATTCAGGGACATGAAAGTCAAAAGATTGTGAGAATGCCCCATATAATTCTGGAAATGGAGAAGCATCGCCCAGCGTGCATCCACTCTTCCAGTAACCCTTAACTATTGGATGATTTGTTAGTCAAAACCTGTGTAAAATGATTGATCTGCAATCATCGGCGTTCGCAACTCCTCGAGAGCTTTAGTGAGACCGGATACCCTTATAACTGACTAGGCCCTAACCTTTTGATCTGGGTTTTTTTAAGGTACTTTAGCTTCTGAAGATCAAAACCTATATGAGGAATAGCATTGTTCTTCAGCAATGGATGGTGAATATTCGGTAAACCATACTTAACTGAATTGTTAAGTTCCACTCACATTTAAAGAACATCAGATAATCTGGCATTTACAAAATATTCAGTAATGTTAAATGATATCATCAACATTATACTGGCTGAGTGATGAAAAAATCCTTATTTGTTGTGTTTAATTTCCTCTATACTTTGTATTCAATAAAATAGTTATACTTGCCATTAAAAAGTATGTACTATGTCACTCACAGCAAGGAAAATTAGTGTACTGATTTCATATGCAGTGAAACTATGATTTAGATAACTTAACAAAACACTTCCTTTAAAAAAAATCATTACAAAAACTAGCGTTTAAAATTATAAAAAAATTAGCATCAGAAAAGTTTTTCGATCGAAATATGAGAGACTGTAATAATCTATTTACAAGTGTAAAGAAACAAGATGGGCTAAACGAACGATTCAATTGATTGAATCATAAATTATAATGAATGAATCCTTAACTTTTGCTGATAGATACACGTACATGTCGCCTGGTGGCGTGGTCGGTAGCGGCAGCTACTGCCACGGCGAGAGCCCGGGTTCGAATCCTCGGGTAAGACATGGATGTAATTGTGAATGTCCCATTGTTGTAATATAATATATATTAAACTACAAATGCCTTTCTCATAAAAAGATTATGAGAAAAAGAAGAAGAAGAAGAAGATATAATATATATAATGGAAAAATAAAAATTGTTGTTGTTTCTGTATAATAAGGACCATTCGAGGCAACAGCCATAGTAGCTATAGGCCCCAAAGCATTCCACTTCGGTGGACTTCAAATGTAAAAAAAAAAAAAAAAATACACGTACATGCAGTACTTGTCTTTGTAATTTTTTATGCGACTTTATAGCAGAATTAGACAGATTTAAATAATTAACTTTGCGTTAAAATCGTTTTTTAAAGTTTCTTGTTGTGTATACAAGTAAATCTGGCCTTAGAACCTTGCAGCACTTTTAGATAAAAATATCATCTAAAGCTCAGCCAATTTAGGGTTAGCGAAAGCGTTTATGTAGAAAGCTGTAGAATAGAGCCTAGCGTGGCTTTTTAAAAAGATTTTGCAGAAAAATAAAGGTAATCATATTGCTGTGTTTAATATTATCTCATGCAGATGTAAGTAACCGTATTGTATCGCTTTCCAGAATTACATTTTTTTGTTTTTAAGCGTAGTTTAATAGAATCTGTTGACAATTTCAATTGTAGGTGCTTAATAGAGAATCTTGTCTCTAAGTGTAGTTTTGTAAAATCTATACTTTTCATATAAGTTAACATATTTTCTGTTGTATAAGTCTAGTTTTTTAAACCTTCAAAGAGCAAAGAAAATATATACACCTTTTATATTCAGACTTATCCAATGATCGCAATTTATAGCTTTAACTATAATTACGAGGTAAACATTGATCTTTTCCTTACTGTTATGTCTCCAAAAGACGTATCATTTTTTACATATTTTTCACATTAATTAAAAAATAATTACTCTTTTTAAAAGTCAAAATTTCTTTTTAGTAAAAAAAAACTGATTTAGAGGAAATTTTATAATTACGAAATAAACTAGAGTAGAATTTGGCGTGATTTCAAAAATCGCTAAATTGGCGCGTTTTTGCGTACTATCTCCCGGAGCTGCAACATCGGGAGACAGTACACACAATTATTATTTGTTTTCTCTTCTCATATATTTCGAAACTTGAAAGGTGAAAATAAATATTCGATCGGTTATTTTTACCTGTATTTTTGTGTGAAAATAAACAAATACATAAAATTTCAAATTGTTTCGAAAGACATTATTTAAAGGTATACATTTTATCAAAAATACCAAAAAAAAATTCAAATTGGTTCGAAATACATTTTATCAACAATACAAAAAACAAAATTTTCACTTACCCAAATTATTAAAAAAAAGAACATTTGTTAATACTAAGGGGAGCAAAACAATGTTGTATTTTTAAACAGAGGAGCCTATTTCTTTTTTAATCAGGAGGCGGAGCCCCCTGTACCCCCTTTTTTTGTGCGACCGGAGAACACTCTACTTCTTGGCGCAATTTCAAAAACCGCCAAATTGGTGCGTTTTTGCATACTATCTCCCGCAGCTGCAACATCGGGAGACAGTACGCAAAATTATTATTTGTTCTCTGTTCTCGTACATTTTGAAACTTGAAAGCTGAAAATAAATATTTGATCGGTTATTTTTACCTGTATTTTTGAGTGAAAATAAACAAATACACATAAAATTTGAAATTGTTTAGAAATACATTATTTAAAAGAATACATTTTATCAAAAATACCAAAAAACAAAATTTTCATTTACCCAAATTATTAAAAAAAAAAAAGAGCATTTGTTAACAGTAAGGGGAGCAAAACAGTGTTGTTTTTTTAATCAGAGGGGCCTTTTTTTTTTATAATCAGGAGGCTTTACCCCCTAAACCCTCGTTTTTTTAATTCATAATTTTACCTTGTACCTACTCTAAGATGTCATTCAAAAGCATCACTCAATCTATCATTTTTAGTCATTCATATCTTGAAACAATCAGCCTGGGTCATTCCATGTCAAATCAACACAGCCCACAACCCGACCATCTCCAAATTGGATGAAATTTAGTTTATTTGTTGCACTAATAGAGAAATGAATAAATCCAGTGTTTTTAGTTCATATTGCTATTAGTTTTTTAAATATTTAAATTTAAATTTGGTCAAATTTTAGCAATTCTTGCAATACAAAATAGGCTCAAACTTCTTTCCTAATTAAAGTAGAGTTTTGATTTTGGTGTCGTTGGAAAGTGTATGAATTGTACTTTCCTATGATATACCGCATGACTATATTTTAAAAAAATTAATTTCAAGGTCATCAAATTTAAATTTTAAAATTAAAAATTTTAAAGTTGTAATTTTGAAAATGTTCTAAAAAAATTATATGTTATTTTTCACCTTATTATAAACATAATCTGAAAGTTTTAGCCTGGGACTGCAATGGGTTCATGAAAAATAAATTTTAAGAAAACTACTTGCATCTGAATTTGCTCATAACAAGTGACAAATTTTGCATATTAAACTAAACTTTCATACTGAATATACAGAAAATAAGATTTTAACCTTCAAAAGACAATATTAAAATAATACTATAATATTTTATCCCAATTTGTATATTCAGGGAAATATCTAATTTTGTTTTTTTAATGTTTTAGGAAAGTTGATACACATATAAAAGACAGAAGATTTTAAATTTTATACAAGATAGAAAAAATAGATTTAATCAACCATTTAATAAATATCTAACTATGCTATTCAAAATATAATTTTAAAGTTTAAACACCAATGATGTATAAGTATACATTCTTGAAATTTAAAAATGAAAATGTATGGCTTATAAATTATGCTAATCATATTTAGAATTAAAAATACTAATCAGTTGTACAATTTTTTTTTCTTAATTTTATGGATGCAGAATGCATTTCATCTTCAGATAGCTTGTATGTTCTACCACTGACAGTTCTACGATCAACTTTAGTTAGTATTGTATTCGCTGTCACTTGCAAAACATCAGGGTGTTTTGGAAAATAAAATGATGATGATGGGCCATGTGGATGCAGGAAGTTGATCTTAATTTCTTCTGTGCCATAATTAGAGATGTAAATTTTCCGGAAAAATTGAAGTGGCGGAAAAAAACCGGTTTTTTTCCAGTTTTTTTCTGGAAAAATCGGAAAAGTTGGAAAAATTGATTTCCAATAAATTCTTCTCAAAAATAAGTTATATTTTCTTAAAAAGTATACAACAATAAACTTTTTCAATATTTATGCACACTAAAAAAAATTATTTTCCCTTTACATGTGAATATGTTATTAAAAAAGAGAGAGAGAGAGAAAGCCAGCATTTAAAAGTTTATCCTTTCAGTCTCAGAATTCTGACAGTAGCTTTTTTTGTTTAATTTAACACCAGTGTTTGTAATATATCATGTGTCTGTTGAAATGATTTTTCAGTAGCACTTGTTTAATTATATCAGTAAAACTAATTTAAAAAACAACAACAAAAAAAATCTTTAGTTTCAACCAACATCACTGTTGTTCATGGCTGTTTGTAACACTTGGTAAAATCCCCTGAAAAAAAAAAAAGGCTGAACTTTCAAGGCATCACGCAACTGCGACCTTTTGACGAAATTCCCGTTTCTTCCACGACCTTTTGACAAAATTCCCGTTTTTTCCACAATCTTTAGACAATATTACCGTTTTTTCGGCAATCTTTAGAAGAAATTCGCGTTTTGTAGGCGATCTCTTGACAAAATTCCCGTTTTTCGGCAATCTTTTGACAAAATTCACGTTTTCCGGCGATCTTTTGGCAAAATTCACATTTTTCCGGCGATCTTTTGACAAAATTCACGTTTTTTCGCAATCTTTTTTATAAAATTCGCTTTTATTCCGCGATATTTTTACAAAATTTGCGTTATTTCGGCGATCTTTTTTACAAAATTCGCGTTTTTCGGCGATCTTTTCACAAAATTCGCGTTTTTTCGGCAATCTTTTTATAAAATTCACGTTTTTTCGGCGATCTTCTGATAAAATTCCCGTTTTTCCGCGATTTTTTTTACAAAATTATCGTTTTTTTCCGCGATCTTATTACAAAATTAGAGTTTTTCTGCGATCCTTTGGCAAACTTTACGTTTTTTCTGCGATCGTTTGACGAAATTTGCGTTTATCCCGCGATTTGACGGAATTTCCTGTTTTTTTTTCTGCGATCTTTTGACGAAATGCGCATTTCTTCTGCAATCTTTTGACGCAAATCGGTTTTTTTTCGCGATCTTTTTACAAAATTAGAGTTTTTTCTGCGATCCTTTGACAAAATTTGCGTTTATCCCGCGATTTGACGGAATTTCCGGGTTTTTTTCTGCGATCTTTTGACGAAATGCGCATTTCTTCTGCGATCTTTTGACGCAAATCGTTTTTTTTCTGCGATCTTTTGACGCAAATCGTTTTTTTTTCTGCGATCTTTTGACGCAAATCGGGTTTTTTCCGCGATCTTTTGACGAAATTCCAGTTTCTTTCGCAATCTTTTGACAATCTTCCCGTTGTTTCTGCGATCTTTTTTGAGCGTTTATTCCAAAATCTTTTGACGAAATTCGCGTTTTTTGCGGTCCCTTGACAGAATTCGCGATTGTTTGACAGAATTCGCGTTTTTTCCGCGATCCTTTGACGAAATTTGCATTTTCTGCACCATCCTTTGACAGAATTCGCGTTTTTTACGCGATTCTTTGACATAGAATTCACTTTTTTGCGATCTTTTGGCAAAATTCCGAGTTTTTTCGTAATCCTTAGACGAAATCTGCGTTTTTTCGCGATCTTTCGGCAGAATTTGTGTTTTTTCGCGATGTTTCGACGAAATTCGTGTTTTTCCGCGATCCTTTGACAAAAGTTGCCATTTTTCCGTAACCCTTTGACGAAATCAGCAGTTTTTTCGCGATTCTATGACGAAAGTTGCAGGGGTTTTCCGCGATCCTTTGACGAAATGGCGTTTTTTCCGCGATAGTTTTCGAAATTGGCTATTTTTTTCTGCCAACGATTGACAAAATTGTTTTTTCGGCGATGACTTGTCGAAATTTGTGATATTTTGTACCCGAATTTTCGGACTGATGACCGATTTTGTTTAAATATCGGAACAAATCATTAATGCGAGAAACGGCAAAAAATCGGAAAAAACGGAAAACGACAAAAAGCGGAAAATCGCGGTAAAATCTCATGCCTGTGTAACTCCGGAATTTCCGGGGCACGTTTTATCAAATCTCCGGAATTCCGGGGATTCCCCGGAACACAAACAGGCATGGTTGTTTTAAAGCAGTTCTAAATTGTCTCATCTACGTAGTACTGGTTTTCAAATACATAAAGGATGCCAGTGTAAAAGAAACGAATTACAGTAGTTCTGGTATTATTATAAATACAGTAGAGCGCCGATTATCGGAACTCCAATTAACCGAACTTCCAATTATCCGAACAACCTATTTCTCTCAAACAACAACAACAAAAAAATGAACTGAACTTCCAGTTATCCGAACAGTCTATTTCCCCACAAAAAAATTTTAACCGAACTCCCAATTATCCACTGGCTTGAAATTTTAAATTAAGAAAAAACTGATAGTGGATCAGAAAATGAGGAATGTAAAACACTAAAGGAGACGGGAAGAATCCTGAGCTATGAAGAAAATGAAATTAACGAGTGGTTAAATAGTAAAGTAACAGGATCCTGGATATCAGATTTTAAATGATGATGAGATTCATAATGAAAAAGAAATTGAAGAAAATGAAAACGAATGCTCTGAAAATAACCCAGGTCCATCCCATAACGAAGCCTTTGAATGTTTGGAAACAGCTATGAAATGGCTCGAATGGCAGAAGAACGTTGATCCTATTCAATGTATTCTAGAAGAATTTGAGATATGACAACATTGAAAAGAATGTCTTCATTGAAACAAGCAACAGTCAAAATCTTTTTTGCTTAAATTATAATCTCTGAAGTTCAGGAAATGATAAAAAGAGAGAAAAAAAATAATGAAAATTGAGATGCAGTTTTCAAACAAATTGCATTTAAAAGTACTTTTTTTCCGAATACGGCGGTATAAAAATTGAAAATGTGTGATGCTTAGAAGTTAAAAAAATTAAAGTAGAATACTTAACCGTACAATGATACATTCCCTTTGTTTTATGGCTGGCTTATACAACGGAACATTATTTTTTAGAGATGACACTTTAATAGCTGGGAGAAAGAAATAACATACCAGGGGCTAATAAAAATGAAAATAACAACAACAACAAAAAAAAAATTTTAAACATGCCAGCATTAACTTGTCCTACCAATCCTAATCTAACGTGTGAAGGTTTTAGTACAGTCAGAAAAATCCCTTAAATTGTCTGTCCATTTATCCGAACTTTTGCTTATCCGAACTAGCGTCAGCCTCGACTTGTTCGGATAATCGGCGCTCTACTGTACTATTATCATTTTCAAATCTTCCGTTGTTTAAAAATTGGTATTATTTTACAATATTACCTCCCCCCCCCCCCTTACAGTTACAGTTTTCATTTCCTGTATATGTAGTTTTGGTACAACTTTCCAGACTAAACCCAAACTATGTTTTAGTAAGATTTAAATCCTTAATATTGAAAGCGATATTTTTTTTTTAATGAAACTTTTAAAACAGGTGGATCATATGTTTAAAAGTTGTTTTCAACTAGATTTTTCGCAGAGATTTGCTTACATTTTCTTTGCAAAGTTTGTATGTATTTATATTTTTTGAAAATACATTTAGACAACTCTAAGAATCTATATTTCAAGAAAAGAAAAAAAATGATACATAATTTCAACTGCATGTTATTATCAAAAGAAATTTTTCTAACAAGAGTGAAAAATTACAGCCATGCGAATAAAAATAAATGCATGTTTCAAATTTTACATTAAATTTTCCATCTTACCATTTTCATTTATTAGTATAATATTGAAATACTTTTGCACACGAATTTTCATTTTTAACGAGAGAAGTTTCATTTAATTATCTTACCAGGGATTTGCTTGGAATTTTTTTTCACACAATCATGTTTCTGCAAAATTGTGAACTTGTAAAAACTGTGAATGAAATGTAAAAAATGTAGCCAGAATTTTGTAAATTAGAAATTATCATATTTAAGTTCTTATTTAGACATTACTGAGATGGTCTTTTGTACATATATAAACAGCTAGATAATAGATTCATTGGCTATTGCAGCGATTATACATAGATTCATTGGTTATTGCAGCGATTATACAACAGGTTTTTTTTTTTTTAATTCTAAAATCATTACATTTGTGAAATATTTAATTTTGAGATTGTAAAAAAAATCTGAAATGTCTATTTTTAAGAGAAAGAATTTTGTTAAAGGTCACATGTTTAAAGAGAAAAAGCTGTGAAGGATCCTTTAAGAGACTCAAATTCTTTCTAAAGAGATCCCTGCTTACAGATAAGATTTTCCATGTTAAGGTTTTAATGAGGAACACTAAACATGAAAAAAATATAAATAAAAGTAACAGAATGTAGCAATTATAAAATTTTGACTACATTATTTTATAAATGAAATTTCAATTTTTCCAATTTGGAAAAATTGAAAAATAGCCCTTCGGAAAAAAACTGAAAAAAAACGGTTTTTTTCCCAACTTTTCCGGTTTTTTTCCAAGCATTCCCATCTCTAGCCATAATTTACGCTAAGTACGCAGCTAACCACCATTCTTTATCATAAATGCATGTTACATAACCATTTATTTCTTCCAATTCAATTTCTCCTTCTTCCTTTGTTACTTTTACAATTTTGCCTGTATCGGAATTAGAATAAATTTTGCATAAAAGAGTGTTATTGTTCTGGGGTGTAAATGCATGTAACGTTTGTGTGCCTGATATTGCACAAGAAGAAGAAAAACGTTCCTGTAAAAAAATTATTTCCATTTTCATAATGCTGGGAAGTTACATAACAAAATTCTATGCCAGAAATATGACTTGAAGCCCATTCGTATAATGCTCGTGGCATCATAATTTGGTCTGTATATGCCTGTTGCAAACTTGCTCGAGCAGCTAATCTTTTCACTGTACCACCTATGCCATCTGATGTGGCAGTGACAAAGAAGTGCCATTCAGCAGGTATGCCAAAGTCCTTTTTGTGACAGCATAAATTTAAAAAGTTCTTGAGGTTTTTATAGTGAGCAGCTGCACCATCAGAAAAATATGTAAACTTTAGTGGAGTCTCATCAAATTTTCCTTTTAAAAACTTGACTAGGTTCTTCTGAAATACATATACAGCTGTGGTATCATGGGAAAGACAGTCAGAAATAACAACAAAACTAATATTTTCTATGTGGTTGTCTCTATTATAATATATAACAAATGGGTGGATTGTTGCCTGCGAATTATTCCAATGAAACCTTTGAGCTTCGTCTTGCCGAATAAAGAATAATTTTCTGAAAAATCAGACACTATAGCATACTCCCCAAATTTAAGATTATTTTTTGTATCCTTAAAGAATGAGGACTGTTGTTGAACTGTAAATGAGTGTCGGATAAGCACAGAAAGTTTATCAATAAATGATTAAATAAATTCCTCATATGAATTTGTTAAAGTTTGTAGAATGGAACGATCCACACCTAACCATTGTTTGTATTCAATTGTTTCAATACTGTTTTCACAAAATAGTTTGTCAAGATATATTTTAAATTCATCAAATTTGGAACAGTTTTTGCATTCATTAAGATAACAAGTAGGATGTGCTGGATTGCATAGAAGCAAAGCTATACAAGTTTTATAAGACGAAATTGGAATGTTTTCTTCTGAAGTTAGTTCTTTCAAATTACTTCCAATCATCAATAATTTTACATTCTGATGAATATGGCAAATGCAAACTGTATGTGTCCCACTTGCACCAGCTAAAATACAGTTTTTCGGCCTTAGATCAGCGAATTTTGAAAATCCAATTTTTAAATGTGGATATTCATCTTTAAATTCTTTAAAAGCCTCATTTAAATTGCATAACACCAGTCTTTTCTGGAAATGAATGTTTTCACCTTGACTTGCCATGGATACAAAGTCTTTTTTGCCAGGCATAATTCTGCTTATTTGGTCACTATTATAAAAATCTTTTACACTATTTACTGTATCCTGACTTAGATTTTTGCCAGGTTTGGGGTTTGGAGTTGAAAGAATTCCATTTTCTTTCACCAATTTTTTGGCTTTTCTAACCATGTAATTGGTGGCTTCAAACTCTTTTTGAACTTTTCTTACTGACCAGCTTTTAGGTAAAAGAGTTAAAATTTGCACCTTTAGACTTCTGTCCTTAGTACTTTGAAATTTTTCTTTCAATTGAGTATGCATCTCCATTTCAGGGGATTCTGTAGAACTATCACTATCAGAAAATTGTAGTATTTTTTCCTTTAAAACTTTACTTACTTTTTTAAATTTTGTTTTTGAATATTTTCTCTCAGATAGTCTTTTCTTTTTAATGGGAGTTTCTCCTATACTTTGTAAGCTTTCATTTAAAGAACAAATGGCTGCTTCATTTTCATAATCTGGAATTTCTGCTTGCTGATGATCACTATCACTCTGTACTTTTATTTCTTCCACTGGGGAAATTCTACTGGTGCTTGCTTCAGAAACTTTAGAGTCTTTCACCATTTTTTTGCCGGCATTTATCACAAATTTTATGCCCCTCAGATAAAAGAGGATTTATCATCCATGGCAAAATGTTTCTTAAGTTTTTTCTTACAGCTGTATAATTGGGCTTCTTAAATGGATTGCAACAAGCTGCTCGAGCAAAAGTACTCATTTCTAAGAAATTATTTAAAAATAAAACTTAAGATATCATATAAAAATTAAAAGTGCACTGAACTAAATCTTCTCTTTAGAAAAGGTGTAACTAACTCTACAAAGTTATGAGCTCATTTATGAACTCATTTATGAGCTCTGTTAAATACTGCATCATGTGTGTTGGGGCCATGTGGTAGAGAAAACCATATGTGTTTACATTCTCTAGTCAAAATCCTATGGTCAGCATGTTTAATTATAACCACACACAAAGAGCAAGAAAGAAACTAACCTCATTTTTACATTTCAGGCATTGGTGTCCTCTTAACAAAATAAAATAATTATAATTTTCATTAGGTGCGCAGCTTCAATAATAATACAAATTGAGAAAAAAAAGTGAAAGAATATTTGACTAAACTTTCTTTAACCTAATTTTATTTTATCATTTGCTGTGAAACAAAATTAATATATGCATTCTCATAAAAAAGAACTTACTCTTAAAGGAAAGGCTAACTCTGCTACATGCCCCCCCCCCCCCTCCTCTCCACTTAAAAAATAATCATTCAGAAATTTATCAAATTTACTCTATCATAAGCAAGCTTCAAATAATATATAAACAAGTATAATACAGTGTGAAAATGTAAGTTATTTCATGGTGGTGGTTCCGGTAGCAGAAAGTTCGAGACGCGCGACGTGCGTCGCAGATTTATTATGAACCTTGCAGATAAATTTGCCAACTTGAAAGAAAAAAAGTATTTCCTTAAAAAAAAAAAAAGTACGAAAATTCTGACAAAAAATATCGCGAATTCGACAAATGGTCGCCGAAAAATATCAATTTCGGCAATCGTTCGCATAAAAAATCGGTAATTTATAGCCAAAGGGTCGCTATAAAAATTTCGTCAAAAGAGACCGGAAAAAAAAAAACATGAATCTCGTCCCAGGGTTGTAGAAAAAATTTGAATTTCTGTCACAGGATCGCGGAAAAGACACGAATTTCGTCAAAGGATCGCGGAAAGAATGCGAATTTAGTAAGAGAACGTGAATTTAGACAAACGATTGTGGGAAAAACGCAAATTTATGTCAAAGGATTGCGGAAAGAAGGAGGAATTTCGTCAGAAGATCTCGAAAAGCGTAAATTTCTGCCATAAGATAGCTGTACAAACTTGAATTTTATCCAAAAATCCCGAAAAAACGTGGATTTCGTTCCAGGGGCGCAAGAAAAACGCAAATTTCTGTCACAAAATCGCGGAAGAAACTTGAATTTCATAAAAGGATCGAGGAAAAAACACCAATTTAGTCAGACAATCGCGGAAAAAATGCAAATTTCTGTAAAACGATCGCGAAAAAACGCAAATTTTTGTAAAGCGATCGCGAACAAACGCAAATTTTTGTAAAACAATCGCGAAAAAACGCAAATTTTTGTAAAACGATCGCGAAAAAACGCAAATTTCTGTAAAACGATCGCGAAAAAACGCAAATTTCTGTCAAAGGATCACGAAAAACGCAGATTACTGTCAAAGGATCGCGAAAAAAGGAAAATTTATGTCAAAAGATCGGAATTAAATTTGCGGAATTTCGTCAAAAGATCGCAAAAAGTGCAAATTTCTGCCAAAGGATCGCTGTAAAAACACGAATTTCGTCAAAAGATCCCGGGAAAAACGTGAATTTCGTCCCAGAGGTGCCGGAAAAACGCAAATTTCTGTCACAGAATAGCAGAAAAAACACGAAGTTCGTCAAAGAATCGAGGAAAAAAAAACACGAAATTCGTAAAGGATCGCGAAAAAAAGCTCATTTTTGTCAAAGGATCGCGAAAAAACTTCAAATTTCGTCAAAAGATCGTGAAAAAAACGAGGAATTTCCTCATAAGATCGCAAAAAAATAGCAGATTTCGTCAAAAGATCGCGAAAAAAACGGCAAATTTTGTCAAAAGTGCGCAAGAAAAACACATAATTAGTGCCAGTAGTGGATTTTCGCTCCCTGCACCCCCCCCCCCCTCTGTTGTAACCTTTTGGAAATTTTGCTGTGAATTTCAGAATTTTTTTTTTTCTTTTTCTTTTTTTTTTTTTTTCACTCAGAATCTCCCCTGGTATTAATCAGTAAGAACGCTGTTTATTTTAACACTCATAATGTTTGTACATAAGAAAATGTAACACGCTACTCCCGCAGACAATTTTCATCCCACCAAATTGCTGTCGCAGACACAACCATAACTTTCTGCTACTGGGGTAGATAAAGCACATAAAAATGTTGAAAGAAAAGAAATTGCTTGTTAATTAAAAAAATAAAATACATAACACAAAATGTTTTTGCAGAAAACAAATAAAGTTTTTAAGCAACTTGCTTCTTCATTCAATTTTACATATACCTTTTTTTAAAATTATGAAAATCTTAATTCTTAAAAAGGAGATTGGGGGGGGGGGGGGTAAATGCCAACCTTTTATTACCCCATTTATGACACACATAATAAAGGCATTATAGGAAACAGTCAAAATTTCTTGATCAACAATAACACCTTTTTCCTGGTGTTCAATATGCAGCTTTATATATATATAAAGTGGTGACATTTTTTTGTTATGGCTGAAACATGATACTACCAATTTTCTAGAATTTATTACTCTGGAACCCATGGCAGTCCCAGAGTAAAACTTTCAAATTATATTTATAATAAGTTGAAGAATAACATAATTTTTTTTTAGATCATTTTCAAAATTACAAATTTAAAACTTTAAATTTTAAACTTGATGACCTTGAAATTAAATTTTTCTTAAATATAGACATGTAGTATATCACATGAAAGCACAACTCATGTGCTTTCCAAAGACACCAAAATCAAAACTTTACTTTAATTAGGTAAGAAAATAGAGATTATTTTGTAATACAAAAATTGCTAAAATTTGACAAACTTTAAATTAAAATATTTAAAAAACTAATAGCAATATGGACTAAAAACTCTGGATTTATTCAATTCTCTATTAGTGCAACAAATAAAAAAAAATTCATCCAATTCAGAGAGGGTCGGGTTGAAAATGTCCCTTTTTTGTGTTGATTTGACATGGAATGACCCGCCTCTCTTTCATGCATAATTCAATCAAAGCTCAAAAATAAGAGAAAAATAACCGATTGAATATTTATTCTCACCTTTCAAACATTCGTACTTCTTTCAAAATATACAAGATTAGAAAATGAATAATAAAAATCCCTCGAATGCAACAGATAGCACTGTTCACAGTGAAATACAATGCGGCAGTACCGGCAATAATATGTATTTCCAAAAAAGTTCAAATAGTCCCCTGATTCTCCTCTTTTGTCCAATATGAAAGCATTTTACATAAAATAAGCGTCCAATTAGAGAGCAGTTTACAAAACAAGGTGTTTAAACCATCAGTCACTCCATGACACTATCTCAAGAGAAATCTTAGGGGAATCACCTGTTTTTTTAATTCATATTTTTACCTTGTACTCTACACTGTAAAAAAAATCTTAAAACAGCATATTTAATCTGTCAAATTTCGACATTAAAAACACATAAGCAGAATTATTATGTTGATTTCACCTATTATTCCTCATTTTCCTGTCAAACAACATAAGATGCGATTTCAGCTAACTCGATCAACAGAAAATTCTGCTGGCCAACAGAAAATACCATATCCTATATTTCCTGCCCAGCTATTTACGCAATGGCAACATCATTGAGCGGGAGAATTAGCCAGACAGGATGTTATGGCGACGCAGAGATCCATCACTTTCCTCACGACTTTGATCGACTACTGTCTACACTACTATGCATCACTTTTACTCTGTGAGCGAGCGACTGTTGACTTGTCAGATCTCTTACTCTAATCCTTTTAACTCCGTCCACGAAATTGAAAAGGTAAGCTGCTTTCCTTTTTCCCCCCACCCCCCATTTAATGCATATTAATTGTTTTATACAACATTTTTTCCTGAAAAAAATATGTTGTAAAATTATGGTCATACAGTAAACTCTGTCTAAGGCGGAATCGATCGGGACCGAGAAAATTTTCCTCCGTAGACAATATTCCGCCTTATGCAAAATACCTCCTCCCTCCAAAAAAGGAATAATAATAAAATACAATAAGTAAAATGCACAAGTTGTATATTTTTTCCGTGCGTAACCTTTAGTATCGCTCTTTAAAATAAAATATTTAATGAAATTAAACTTTTTATAAAATTTATTGTCTTTAATAATATTTGAAAAAATTTATTTGAACAGTGAAATAAATAGTATCAATACGAAATTTACTTCAGCATTGGAATTAAATGAAAAAGATTCACTTTGACAAATACAATTACATTACCTCATCTTTCACATAGTTGTTTAGAGAGTCGGAAAATAATCTGTTATCGATGCTTGTTTTTTTTTTCGGTTAACCAAACATTTTTCAGTTATACATTGTAAGTCAGTTAATATCGGTATAACTTCTTCATTTCTTTGAATAAGAAAGAATTTTTCCAGGTACCTAATGCTCCTCAAGGCATCCTGATATGTTTGAATTCCACCCAGGGGCGTCGCCATGGGGGGGTATGGGGGGGAGCCTCCCCCCCCCAATATATGTGAAGTTGGGAAATTTGAGCTTAGAGTTGGGAAATTCTAGATTTTTGAGACATTTTCTTTTTTTAAAGTAATAGTAAAAAAACTACGAAATTATTATTGTTTTGGTGATTATTTTGAGTCCTGCAACAGTAAACAAGTTAAATTATCAAAAGTAATAGAAAAAGAAATCAGCCACACTCACTCTATCATTGTATTTTTCAGTTCTACAAAAATATTGTACATACCAGAGCTAAATTTCTCTACTCCTGTCCATCAATAACTGATTAACCAGTTCCTTTATTTCCTCCAAAACTTTGTTCCTTTCTCAAAAATTTCACCCTAACTCCCCTTCTCCTCCCAAAAGAGAATCCAGATATTTTAATCCAAAGGGATTGCAGCTTCTTTTGAAAATTGGAGATCACTTGTAGCACAACAGAAAGGAATGTAGTAACCTACTTGAAACACAGCTATGAGCAAGAAGATTTGATGAGTTTTCACAACTTTTTTGACTAATTTTGCGATTTTTGGACAATATTTTACTCATTCTCGTGATTTTTTTGCCGCAAAAATTAGTTAATCCTTCGCTGTCAAGTAAAATGCGTTATATGAGCAAATGCGGATATAAGAAGTCGTTAGTTTAGATAAATTTGTCGCATTTTACTTTTATTTGTGTGCGGAAATATATATCAGCCCTGTTCGTTTATACTTATATATGTGTCTATAAAATTTTAAACCAAAAGTCCAGTGTTCTGTGTTTAAAGTTGTTCTAAAAAGTTACTATAAATCTCGGGACGAAGAAACCCTTCATAATAGGAAAAGAGTTTTCGTGCAAGATTTTGGAGCATCTAAAAATCCATTCGAGGATGAAAAGGGTAAAAAATGGACGATTTTAATTTGGAACAGAAATATGACCATGAAAGCAGTCCATCAACTGAAGAAAAAATCGACATGCACTGTAACACTGACACGTTGCACTTGAATAAAATTTTGAAGAAATAAAGATTTCCTTACAGACAGGCTCACAAACAATTATGAATATTAGGATGTGACTGGAGAAGCTGAGTTCGGAAAGCACCGTAGGAAAACGGTTTCACCAAACGCAATAGATAAAAATAATAGCTCAGCAATGGACATTGATACACATAAGTTTTACAGTAAAGAATTATAAGAAATACAAGAAAATTTCGGGAATTTAGTAATGGGCTTAAATGACAATGTTCCCTATATCAAGAGAATATTGCAGCAATGCATTCCATATTTAAATTACAATTCTGCAAGGGAAAAGTTAATAATGTTTCCACCTGGATATGAGACACCGGATGTACATGACTTGCAGAGTCAAATAGAAATAAACCAAATCCCAACTCACTTAACAAACCTTTTACTCATGCCATGAAATTCAAAGACTATTTGGGTCACGCCGTCAAACTATATACTCGTACCTTAACATTCACAGCAGATTATCTTTATGGCGTTGCATCTAATGAAAGAATCTTTAGTCAAATAAAAATTAAAAAAATATATATTGCAAGCTACAATGAGGGATGACAGACTTGACAGCCTAATGCTTTTAAAATATGAAAGTGAAATAGGGAATTTTATTAAACTAAGCGATGTTATTAACAGGTAGGCTTCTTTGAAGACCACAAGAATTAATATTAAGTGAAAACTAGTCGGATGTGCCAATCCCAAAATTTTCTTCTACTCCATACATGTTAATGCCTCAAAATTTGCAATCACAGTGCCAAAATTAAATGACAATTCTTTGCCTATAATAACAAACTCTAAAGGTATAGATTTGTTGAATTGTGTGCATTTAAAAAGGAGATATAAGCATGGCATTTTTCAAAGAAATCGTTGAATTTTGGCACCCAGCCTCTTAGATGTCTGCAACCAAAAGTCCTTACTCAAAGTGCACAAAAGCGATAGCTTTGGACAGTATAGACCCAAGCCTAATAAGGATCTATTTATGTGGAAGTGCTACTTATGTGGAATATGAAGTTTGACTAAATTTCGTGCATTAGTTTTTGAGATACTGCTATCGCAAAATCGTGAAAAATGCTGCATAGCAGCACCACCTGCTATATGATATACATAGAAAGCTAATCTGCATCAAATTATGTCAAGGTTTAACACAATATGACGCTTGATCAAATTCCGTGCAATAGTTTTTGAGATATAATTATCGCTAAAATCATGTAAATCGTGAAAAATGCCGCATAGCAGTGCCACCTGTTGGACGATTTACACCAAAAATAAATCAGCACCGATTTTTATCAAGGTACAGTCAAACCTCGTTAACACAAACTGTTTCGGATTGCCTCGTCCAGTTGTATGTAATGTAGTTAAGTTCCGATAACACGAACTACTTTTAATACGAACAAAAAAAGTTTCCCCTTGAGTGTTCGCGTTAACGAGGTTCGACTGTATAAGTGAATCTCTAAAGTTTTATTAAATTTCGTGCATTAGTTCTTGTGTTAGAGCGCCCACAAAATTTGTATCACATATAGACAGACAGATATTTTCTAAAAACAGTCGAATCGTGTTCAGGACTTACTAAAACGTATAAATCAGTCTAAAACCAGAAGTCCAATTTTTTCACGAATCCAATACTTTCTTCTTGTAAAGATAGAAGAAAGTAAAAAGCGTATTTATTTTTTTAGAAGGCAAACCCATAATTAGAATTTTTATGTTTTCAGTTTCAGAATTTTTCTTTGGAAAGGAATGTTTTATGCAAAAGTATCATTATAATTATTACACACGTTGTGCATATCATTTTAGTCGAAAATTGGAGCAATTTTTTTCAAGTTGGGAAATTTTCGAATTCTCCCCCCCGAAAAAATATCTGTGGCTACGCCCCTGATTCCACCGCTGTCTTCCACAGAATCGTGATCGTCTTCATTTTCACTAGCACTTTCCTCATCATGATATGTCTGTATCAAAACGTCCACAGAAGTGTTAGCTTCGGTAGTGCATATTGCATTATCAGCTGATACATATTCTGTTGCATCAATCTTTTCATCGCTATGCACGCATGTTAAATCATTTATTAAACTTTGTAATTCATTTTCTCCTAGCTGTTCAATTGATTCTTGCTCATTTTCTCCTAGCTGTTCAACTGATTCTTGCTCATTTTCTCTCAGCTGTTCCACTGATTCTTGCTCATTTTCTCTCAGCTGTTCCACTGATTCTTGCTCATTTTCTCTCAGCTGTTCCACTGATTCTTGCTCATTTTCTCTCAGCTGTTCCACTGATTCTTGCTCATTTTTGGAGGAAGGAATTACAAATCCGGCTTTCTTGAAACAACGAGCAATCTTTTCCGGCGACATTTCTGAACAGGATTTGGCAATCCATTTGACAGCATCTAAAACACTGATGTTTTTTGTCAGTTCGGTGGCTGAAGAGCAGTCATCTAAAGACGCAATGATCGACCGCAGCAGATATTTTTTGTAGTAGGTTTTCATCATTTTTATAACGCCTTGATCCATTGGCTGCGTCACTGCAGTAGTATTCGCTGGAAGAAATTGTAATTTTATATTCGAGAGTTTGACTTTAGCATGACAAGGTGCATTATCGAGAGACAACAAAATTTTCCGATTTTCTTTAATCATTCTGTTATTAAATTCTGTCAGCCACCCCTCCATTATGGGAGCCATCATCCAAGATTTTTTTTGAGACCTCCAAGTAACAGGCAGTTTATCAATGCTCACGTTCTTAAAACATCGTGGCTTTTTAGATTTTCCAATCACTAATGGTTTTTCTAAACTGCCCTCACAATTTGCACAAAGCAAGACAGTTACACGTTCTTTGGAGTTTTTGCCTCCGTGGCATTCACTTCCTCTCTTTGCAAGCGACTTAGTTGGTAAAGCACGATAAAATAATCCGGTCTCATCGCAATTATATATGTCCTTTGCAAGATATCCATCAATCAATAGAGGAAATTTTTCTTTCCATTCCTCAACGGCATGCTCTGGGACGTCTTTCGAGTCTCCACAAATTTGCTTCATAGCAATGTTATGTCGATGAACGAAACTCGTTAACCATCCACTGGAAGCCTTAAAATCATTTTTACCCATTTTTTCTGCTATCTCTTTCGCTTTTTCACGCAAAAGAGTTCCAGGTATGGGTAAATTTTTCGCTCTAGCATTTGAAAACCATTCAAAAGTTAATGTATCAATATCCTCATTTTTTGCAGAACTTTTCCTCTTTCTGCTGGATGATGAACTTTCAAACTCCTTTTTCAGGTCATTTTTTTCTTTTTATAGCATCATAAATTTGTGTTTTACCCCATTTAAATCTTATACAAAGATCTTTTACAGAACAATTTTTTTTCCTTTAATTTAATAACTTCAATTTTATCCTGCAGCGATAGCGTATTCAATTTAAATTTTGAAGCCATTTTTTACCATGCACGTTCCAGTTCCAATATCCTTAGACAAGATAAAACAACAAAGAAAATCGCTTGCAATGATACTGTTTTCTGACCACATGATTTATTGAAATGATGCATACGTCACTTCGATTTCATCTTCACCCCCCCCCCTCCCCTACCAAACCAAAACAGCGCCTCGTGCAGAATGCAAACGATTGTCGCCGCCCTCTCCCTTTTTAGCTTAAACAAAGAGTTATGGCGACCAAATGACTGAATGGGATAGACGATGTTTGGAATTAAAAGTCCGAAGCAAGCAAAAAAATCAGATTCTTTCCTAGTACAATGAGAAAGAAACAATTGCTAACGAATAGAGATTTTTTTTTTCTTTTGAATTGTTCTTTTTGGTAAATGTGAAAATTACACTCGGTTTTATATTTTTTCAGATATATACATATATATATATCAGTTTTAAACTTTCATAAAACAATTGCATTTCATTTTTAAAATATCAATTTTTCCGCCTTATGCAAAATTTTGGGCTCGGCGGGACCTTAAAAACGTTTCCGTTTCCGCGTTAGGCAGATTCCGGCTTACACAACATAAATCAATGTTATTTTCTATGGGTTCGCCGGGACTTCGAAAATTTTCCGCGTTAGACAAAATTCCGGCTTGCACAGAGTCTGCCTTAGACAGAATTTACTGTATTTACTTTCCAGATATGGAAAACTTTCCCGATATCCAAATGGCCGGTGCTTCGAACGATATTATGTAAGATACTTTACATTAGTTTCATTTTTGTTTTCCGCTGTTTGTTCCTGTTCCTAAAAGTTGTTTTTAAATGCATAGTTGCAAATTAATGTTACTTTTTAAAAATTAACAGAAGATAAAATATAACCGTGCACTGAATGCGACAGCATTGTCTCTGTTTACTAAAACAGTATTTATTTTAAAATGTAGTCAATCATTATAAAGTAATATGTATTTATTTTTTTATTAATTGAGAGTTAAAAAAATATGTATCTGTG
Source organism: Maratus speciosus (assembly GCA_963932465.1). Lineage (NCBI taxonomy): Eukaryota > Metazoa > Arthropoda > Arachnida > Araneae > Salticidae > Maratus > Maratus speciosus. The sequence continues at coordinate 15,816,292 of OZ010797.1, forward strand.
CTGGGAATACACCATTCTTTCTTTGTTTCTAAATTTATTTATTTTCAAATGTTTATTTTTTATAAAGTTTATGTATTTATTTTATAATTGATTAGCAAAAAATGTATCCGTGCAGGGAATGTGACAGTATTTTATCGTCAGTTAATGAATATGCATCGGATTGTGAGATGCATTCGAATGTACACAACATTCAGTTTCCATGTTGTGTTGATAAATGCCCCAATGTTTTAAAATCTGTTCCCGCATTTAAAAGCCATATATATCGGAGTCATACGCAGGAAAATTTTTTTTCATCTGATAGTGAAGGTATATTCATAACTGTACAATGGAATCCTGTTGTATGAAGTTTACCGATATTAAACTTTTAGTTAAGCACCTAAAACAACATATTTCTAATGGCAATATGATACAATGTCCTTTCTATAAATGTACTAGGAATTATAAAAATGTCTCCTCATTTTCATCCCATATGTCTAGAAGCCATTATACCAAAGAAATGGTGAATGAAATTGAGAGTGACATTTTAGAATCAAACAATCAAAATTCAATTTCAAATGTTTATATTCCAAGTGTTTCAAATTTTGTGTCTGTTGTTATGGGTCCTAATAGCGATAGCATGTTTAATTTAGCCCTCCAGGATTTAACTCTATTCTACCTAAAACTTCTCTCCAAGCATCATGTTCCATCATCAACTGTGCAGATTATTTGCAATGAAATTACAAAAATTGTCGAACATAATAATCAGTCTATTAGTAGTATCATTACAAATAAATTAATTGAACAGGGAATGGATATAAATGTAATTAATTATGTTTCAGATGTTTTATTCTCTAGTAATCCATTTTTATCCACTCAAAACAATTTGAAAAGCGAATATGCTAGAGAAAAAGTTTTTGCAGAAATGTTCGATTTTGTCCAGCCAGTCTGTTATGATTTAGGCTTCAACAACAAAAAGAAAAAATGTCACTATCAATATGTACCAATTTTGCACACTATAAAATCCTTATTTAATGATGAATCTATAAAACACCAATATCTAAATCCCCCTGAATTAAAACCTTCTTATTTTGATTATGTGAGTGGCTCAGTTTATGTAAGTAGCACTTTTTTTTCTGATAAAGAAACCTTAAAAATTATTCTTTTTCAAGATTCGTTCGAAATTGTAAATCCACTTGGAGCGGCTAGGGGCAAATATAAAATTTTATCTGTATATATGACTCTAGGAAATATTTATGTGCATAATCGATCAAAAGTTGACCCAATTCAGTTGGTAATGCTCTGTTATGAAAATGATATGAAGTACTTCAAACAGAATTTATTGTTTGAACAATTAATTAAAGATATAAAGCACTTGGAAAATGTCGGAATTGATGTAGGAATGAGTAAACTTATAAAGGGATCTGTGTTATTTATTATTGGGGATAATTTGGGCAGTAATTTTATTGGGGGATTTGTTGAAAATTTTTCAAGTGGGGTAAATTATTGTCGTTATTGCTTAACTTCAGGGGATAATTTTCAGGATGAACCTCATGTTTTAAACTCTCAATGCCGCACAATTCAGAATTATGATGATGCTGTTAAACAAATGGAATCTTCAGAAAATACTGAAACTCATATTTCGGGTGTAAAGAAAAATTCCATTTTTAATACCCTCATGTATTATCATGTGTGTAATCCTGGGTTGCCTCCGTGTCTTGCACATGATATTTTTGAGGGTGTAATTTCTGTAGATTTGCCTCTTTATATCGGTTATTTTGTAAATGAAAAAAGGTGGTTTGACTACAATGAATTAAACTTTAGAATTGAATCATTCCCATTCAAAGGTGATAAAGGTAAGGACAAACCTCCTCCAATATCAGAAAATAAAAAGAAACTACGTGGGAATGCAACTCAAAATTGGTGCCTTCTTAGACTCTTCAGCTTGATTATTGGCGATAAAATTGATACTTCTGATTTAGTTTGGCAACAAATAAATTATCTTCAAGAAATCGTAGAACTGGTTTGTGCATTCGAGATAACATCGGAGCAGATTCTGTGGCTTAATCAATTAATTGAAAATTATATTTTTTTTCGCAAAAAACTTTTTCCTAATTATCCATTAAAACCAAAACATCATTTTTTAACCCATTACCCTGAATTAATTCTTAAATTTGGACCCTTATCACATCTTTGGACTTTAAGATTTGAAGCTAAGCATAGCTATTTCAAAAAATGTGCTAGACATGCAAAAAATTTCAAAAATATTTTGCATACAATGGCAGAACAACACCAGTATTTTCAAGCATACCTTAAATCTGGAAAATATTTTTCAGTTAAAAATCAGGCATTCCATATATCAATATTTAATAAAAATATTTATAATAGTAACATTCTTGAGGCAATATCTAAATATAAGAGTACCACAGAATTTTCAAATCAGTGTAAGAGTATGAATGCTAATGGAACATCGTATCAAATTAATGATTTAATTGCTTTTTTTTCAAATAACAGTGTTTATTTTGGTTTAATAGTAGTCATTCTGTTTAATGAGGAACATTTCTGTTTTATTCTGGAAAAAATTAATGCTGTATTTGACCCCTTTTTAAGAGTATTTTCTTTTGTTGATAATGAAAACAATTTTGAATGTATCAATTTTGTGCAAGTTAAAAGTACACCAATTGCATATTTTAAATTAAATGGAAAAAAACTGCTTTGTATTAAAAAGAAGCATTCCTAATTATGATGTAAATTTTCTTATTTAAAAATGTATATGCTATTGATATCATATTTTAATTTTGGTTGTATATATTTTTAACGATTCATTATTGAACTACCAGTGGTTAAATTCAGATTACTATTGTTTGTATAGTATATTTTATGGTTGGTTGGTTGTATTTATGTCGGCCAATTATCTGCACGTGGGATATAGGCCCTAAGGGGGGGGGGTGTGCCTTCCATGGAGGTCTTTCTAAGGGAACCTAACCCGTATTAACGCTTAGTATATTTTATGAATGTTCAAATTTTGAACTGTATATTTATCAAATAGAAAAATGTGAGTTTTGTTTTAATTGCAAGAATTTAGTAATTGGAGTTCATATATTGGGGAAATCATTTTAACTGCTCTCGTTTAAAGTGCAGAAGTTCAACTTGTATTTGTATAATGAATTTTCAAATTATCTTTGACTACATTCTTTTATTATAGTGAAAAGGTTTTGTTTTGATTAGAAATTGAATCGTAAATTCAAATTTTTATATTAGTGAATTTGATCTGTATTAGTGGCCTTCTTTAAATTTTAATTAACGGTTCAAACTTTTGGTGCATAAAATATAATTTTTTATTTATACATATTGTATGAGTTCCCAATTTTTTCTATTTTTTACGACATAAAATTTTCATATTTTTTTCTATTCAAATCTTCTGGCTAAAATGATATATTTGTTTTTTATTTAGACTCCCTTAAATCCGCGACCCTAAAATCCGCGTATTTTTTCAGATGTAAACAATGAAATTTACAGTTAAGTTGCAGGAACAAAATTCAAGATGGCGCCGAAATCCGCGACTACCGCAGTGTTTTTTTTACTAAATTTTTTGTTAATCATTCTCTTTTGGCTATTACAGCTTGTTTATTACTAAATAAATTTACATTCCTTTTGATTTTGATATAAATTAGCATATCTATATCAAAACTTCCAGGGTTCGAAATGGAAAAATCAACGAACTGGAACGCTATTTTAAAATTATTTTACGCGGAATTTTTTTTTTAAATTATAGACAAATTGATTTCTAAACATACAAAGCAGTATAAGTAAAGCATTCAAGACTCTAAATAACAATGAAAAAAGTTACAGTGAGTGCAATAAGCTCTATATACTGATAATAGCATTAACACTGTTCTCCTTGCTATCACTAGATGGCAGCATAGGACTTTTGGAATCGAATTTAATCGATTTCTTTTGTAATAATTCAATATTTTTCTAAATTTTATTAATTACTTACTTTTAAACTAATAAATTATTTTATTATTTTACTTATTTGAATGTTTCACTTTATTGTAAGCATTCATTATAATTTCCCTTGCTAAACTACCAATGAAATTAATGTTTCAAAAATGTAAACAAATCAATGACCAGAAATCCGCAAAATTCTAAAATCCGCGCAACCTCTGGTCCCAAGCTGTGCGGATTTGAGGGAGTCTACTGTATTTAAATTGTTTAAATATGATATAAACTTTTTGTTTTTACATGTACAAATCCACCACACAACAATAGGTTAAATGAAGTCGGCATGTTAGTGGTCTTGCCGTGAAGATTTTTTTTTTCACCATATACAGAAAGAAAAAAATTAAAACACACACTGGGAGGTAACATTTTTACACTTTTAAAATTTGTTTTTTGTCGCTGTAAGTGGGATTGGTATACTCATCCTATACTAATGAAAATATATTACAAACCTTTCAAATATTTAAAATTGTAATCCAAAAGTACTGTCTACATGCTAGTTACTATCTCATATGATTTTCATAGTTATTAAATGTAAATGGACAAAATATAAATGATTTGCCAAGAGTATTTCTTGTATCTTATTTTCATGGAAGCAATTGCTACAATGTTTAAAGAGAATATTTGAATTTTGTCTCCCATATTAACCTTATAGAGTCGGTCTCGGGGAAAATTCATAAATCGGCTAAAGCTTCTGGAATTTTTTTTTTTTTTTAACTTGAGGGAAAAAATTGGAAATGTTATTTTCATCTAAACTTGGAATTACAGTTTGGTTATGCTAGGGAAAAAAACTTCTGGTATATTTCTAAAGTTAACATTACTCAGCAATCGCTGTGCACTCCTCATTATGTATTTCACATTATAGTTTGAACTTTGCTATACTGCACATGTATTTAAAAACACTTTTCATGTATTGGTTGGAGGTGAAAGGGACTCTATTTTTATACCAGTCTTCCCTAATTCGGAGAAAATTTTATTTGTTCACAAATTGAAAAAGAAAAAACTTTTCTATGATAAATCAGAATATAGTCTTAAAGTGGTTTTAATGTTTTACAATCCTTTTAAAAATCAGTTTGAATGAATGTGAATTTGTTATTGATGAGACAGAAGCATAAGTATTCTGATCTGATTTGAAGACTTTGCATTGGTCAGTGTTACTAACATAAAGAAGCTGTAGAATATCCCTTGTCTATCTTGGTTTGGGATTGGAATCATTTTCTAAAATTACTAGAAAACAACTCTCATCTTTCTGCCATAGTTGTGCAACATTTAAAAAAGAATAGGAATTGTGTTTTTGCAGATTTCTGCCTGTAGTGTTACATAAATAATAAATTTGCTATTATATTAGATTTTGAAGAAGTTGCAAAATGATGTCCTTGAGAGTATTTAGATTTAATACTTATTTCTGTGTGGGTAGATTTTTAAATGAGAATGAATCTTGAAACAACTTTGAAATGTTAATTTTCTACTGTGCACTTTCCGTTTTCGCTAGCTCACTGGGGGTGGGGGAAATGAGGTTTCAATGGAAGTGAAATTAATTCGGTGTTTAATACATACTGAGTCTTTTTTTATTTTGCACACAACTCATTTAAAACAAGTGTTGCAAATGAACATGACAAATTTTATAGTCTTGATAATTTTGTAAAAAAAGTAGGCAAGACTTGCATAAAATGAATATATAAAACAATCTTATGATATCAACAAAACATGTTGAGAGGTTATTCAGAAAAATTACATTGATCTTGTTTTATAACTAATTTTTTAGTCATTTATATTTTATCCACCTTCATACAAGTTATTTTTTTTTTTTTCCAAATAAATGCCTGCATGACAAAACTGTTAAATTCCCATGTATTAAGATTCTTTATGTATACAGTTGTTTAGAAGAAGCAGTAAAGAGCATTATTACCAGGGCTTTACCTTCATTACCATTAGAAAAAGTCTGCACATTAACAGATTTGATTATGAAGGAAGGGCCAGAGGAAATTGAAGATTTGAGATTCTTGACGGTCGAAGATCTTTCAGCAGTTTTGTCGAAACTACAGTCAAGAAAGCTCCTGTCTTTCTTAAAAGAAAATGTCTTGAACAGTAAGTTTATTAATACTTTAACTATGTGAACAATTTTTATTACTGTTTGTGGGAGTCTCTCATCTTGAATATTTATCACTATGAACTTATCCAGGGCTGCCATTTGCAACTTTGAAATGTTAATTTTCTACTGTGCACTTTCTGTTATCTGGAGTGTTTCGATAACAATCTTTTGTGCTCGAATTTCAAATCATCAGACTATGGCTTTGAAAAAAAAAGACACCTCTAGCTTTCGCTAGCTCACTTGGGGGGGGGGGGGAATTTTCAATGGAAGTGAAATTAATTCGGTGTTTAATACATATTAAGTCTTTTTTTATTTTGCACACAACTCATTTAAAACAAGTGTTGCAAATGAACATGACAAATTTTATAGTCTTGATAATTTTGTAAAAAAGGTAGGCAAGACTTGCATAAAATGAATATATAAACAACCTATATATATAAAACAATATACAAAACTATTTTAAACATCAGGTAACTATGGCTACTATTTTTGCCCAAAAGTCCTTCAAAAGCGACTATTTGGGGGAGGGAGGAAAGTCAGAAAAAGGGAGACTTTTTAAATTCCAACTACTATTTTAGTCAGGGTTGGCAAGTTTTTGACATGCAATGGTTTAAACAGATTTTAACCATCGTTTAAACCGTTGTGTCAAAAACCTAGATATATTAAAATATTATCAAAAGAATTATTTAGCAGAGTTGGATAGACTTTAATCAAATTCTAAATAAAACTCAGGGTTGCAAAAAAGCCGGCTAAAATTTAAAAAGACCAGGCCGGTGGCTGTTATTGCTTTTAACCGGCTTTTTTGTTTGCCATTATTGGTTTTTATACAATGAACCATTGTAAATATAAACTACACATTTTAAAGTGTTTTTAATTAGTGTTGATGACATTTAATTGATGTAGAGTTTAATAAGTAACCCAATTTCTCAATAATGAGGACATTAATACTGGAATAAAACTTAGATGGTTTTGCTAAGTGATTTGTAGTCAGAATTGCAAATATGTCAACTAAAATTTAAAAGGGCCATACCAACTGCCAATTTTTTCATTTTTACTGCTTTATAAAATTAGAGGACAATGGTTACTTAGTTACATGTTTTATTACTTAATTAATTTTAAGTGCTGTTAATACTATGTCTTATTTTATTTTTAGTAAACATTTAAAATTATACACAGTCATATTAACAAACACCATTTCTCACTATTAAAATCATTATGAATAGCATATGCATGAATATGCTTAGCAACAAGCTTTTCAAAATTTTAGATTTTTTTTTTTCTTGTTTAAATGCTCTATTTTTTATAGACTTATGTACCACTCTCCTCAAATATTACACCCTTTCTCTTTTAACATTTATAACTTAATCTCTCCATATGGACACATAAGGATGCTTCCATTTTGGTGTGCTACATTTTGTCATTAATTAAATATTGTAATATATTTTTGTATTATTATTTATATTGGCAACAGCTAACTGTAAGTTGTGGTAACTGTAAGTTTAACCTAGACGCCATACCGGCAGATCGTATCTCCGTATCAAACATGCGTACTTGCATGGCATCTGGTAAAGTAATGTTTTTATCTTAATTTGTATTTTATGTAATCAAGAAGTTATTAAATCATAATACTATCTTAAATTATGATAATGGCGACGAGGATGGGATTCACAATTTACCACACATAGTGCCTAAAAGTATACCAGTTACACTCAAAGATTATAATCAACAACCCATTGCAATTGCTGGGGAAGTGTCTGTTAGTGTTTCATATGAAAATCAAATGTGTGATTTACAAGCTATTGTAGTAAAAGGTGACCGACCATCCTTATTTGGAAAGGATTGGATCAGAAAATTTAAATTAAATTGGCACAAAATTTTCTCTGTGCATAAAATACTTAAGGATATGTCTGTTAAAGTTGATTCTATTAATGCATTGACAAACAAGTATAGCAAACTTTTTGAGGAAAGTTCAGAACCTATTAAACATATAAAGGCTTCATTAAAAATGAAAAAGGAAACCCAACCTGTGTTCTTTAAAGCGCGTCCAGTACCATATTCTTTAAAAAATAAAGTTGCTGAAGAAATTCTAAATTCCAAGCAGAGAGGTGTTTGGGACTTTGTGCAACATTCCAGTTGGGCAACTCCACTTGTGATTGTTCCCAAGAAAAATGGTGATGTAAGACTGTGTGGTGACTTTAAAGTTACTGTTAATAAGTTTATTGATCAAAATCAGTACCCTTTGCCGACTCAACAAGATTTGTTTGCAACTCTTAATGGTGGACAGTACTTCTCAAAATTAGATTTGCGTCATGCTTATCAGCAGATTGAATTAGATGAATCTTCCCAAGAGTATCTTACTCTGAATACGCATCTTGGTTTAGTACGCCCCTTAAGATTATTATATGGCATAAACAGTGCATCAGCAATTTTTCAGTCAACAATTGAAAAAATTCTTCAGGGTATAGAATTAGTGATTTGTTTTCAAGATGATATCCTTATTACCGGTGCCACATATGAAGAGCACCTAAGCACTTTGGAAAAAGTATTTCAGCGATTTAGTGAGTACAATGTTAAGCTCAACTTATCGAAATGTAGTTTTTTACAGAAAAGTGTAGAATTTTTAGGCCATGTAATTGATAGTGAGGGCATTCATCCTACAGATGAGAAAGTACAATGCATTAAGAAAATAAATGCTCCTTCAAATGTAACTGAACTAAAATCATTTTTGGGTCTTTTGAATTATTATTCAAAATTTATACACAATTCTGCCATGCTGCTTGCTCCCCTTTACAAATTACTCCATAAGGACACTCCTTGGATGTGGTCATCAGAATGTGAAGAAACTTTTCAGAAATGTAAAAATCTTCTTACATCAGATGCTGTTTTAGTGCACTACGATGACAAATTGCCTTTGAGAGTATCCTGTGATGCATCGCCTGTGGGTCTTGGTGTTGTTTTATCCCACATCATTGACAACGATGAACGTCCAATTGCTTATGCATCAAGAACTCTTTCCAAAGCTGAACAAAATTACTCACAAATTGAGAAAGAAGCAGCAGCAATAATATATGGAATAAAGAAGTTTCAGCAATATCTCTTTGGCAGAAAATTTATATTGGTTACAGACCATCAACCATTAATAAGTATTTTTGCTCCTAACAAAGCTGTTCCTGCTATTGCAGCAGCTAGACTTCAAAGATGGGCAGTGTTATTATCTTCTTTCAACTACAGCATTGAGTATAAAAAAGGCTCAGAACACTGCAATGCTGATGCCTTATCACGTGCTCCTGTTGAATCTGAAGTTGAAACATCATCAGAAATATTTAAAATCTCGTATTGTGAAGACCTGCCAGTAACCAGCATTGAAATTGCAAAAGCAACTCGTAATGATGCAGTTTTAGGACCAGCTCTGAAGTATGTTCAAAATGGTTGGCCATGGAAGATAGACAACGAAGCACTTAAGCCATTTTTTAACCGTCGAGATCAACTGTCAGTTGATAATAATTGTCTTCTGTGGGGAATGAGAGTCATCATACCAGAAAAATTCAGAAAGAGACTCTTGGATCAGCTGCATGATACCCACTCAGGAATTTCGAAGATGAAAGCTATAGCTCGTAGCCATATATGGTGGCCAAAATTGGACGAAGATATTGAAAAAGTTGCAAAACATTGTCCTGCCTGTCAGAAGAATAGTCGTTCTCCTCCCGGTACACCACTTCAACCATGGACTTGGTCTAAACATCCTTGGGATAGAGTGCATATTGACTATGCACAGAAAGACAAGAAGAACTACTTACTACTTGTGGATAGTCACTCAAAATGGTTAGAGGTCATGCAGATGCCTTCCACGACTTCTCCACACACCATTGAAGCTCTACAGCAGATTTTTTCACGATATGGATTGCCATTAGAGTTAGTATCTGACAATGGTCCTCAATTAATATCCGAAGAATTTGAATGGTTTCTGAAGTCTAACGGAATAAAACATACTCCCATTCCAACCTATCATCCACAATCGAACGGCTTGGCCGAAAGAAGTGTGCAGACATTCAAAGAGGCATTAAGCAAAATGAACAGTGATGCTACAGATCATAGCTCACTGAACAGAAAAATTTCTCGTTTCCTTATGAGCTATCGCTCAACGCCTCACTCTACGACTGGACTTTCTCCTGCTGAATTGTTTTTATCGAGACCAATTCGCACACCACTTGCACTTGTGCATCCCAGCACTCAGGCTCGTGTTGAGCAAAACCAGTGTTCTCAGAAAAAATATTATGACAGAAGCCATACTAGCAATAGGCGTTTTATGCCTGATGAAAAAGTTTTGGTTCGCTCCCATAAAAACCAAGAATGGAGCAGTGGAACTTTAATCAAACCACAAGGTAATAAAACTTGGGTTATCAACATCAACGACAAGATGTATCTTGCACATGTTGATCAGCTTCGTCATGGGTACAGTAAAGATGACCAAGAATCTACAAAACTCGATAATTTGGTCAACCAGAGTTGTCACAGTAATGTTGACATACTGGAAACCGTTGATGCAGATGAAACGCCAGCAGAAACTCGCCCAGTGGAGAGAAATACCTCTGCCATCCCAGATAATCCTGAAATCTCCGAAACTGATGCTAATGGAAGGAACGAGAAAACACCAACCACCATACAAGCAGAGAAACCGTCAGATGAAACCACAAACATACCAGCTGTTGAACTAGAAAAGAAAATTGATATGAATGTTCGTCGTAACCCACCCCGCACTCGTAAGAAACCTCTTCGTCTGGACTTATAAATATCTGGACATTCAAACTTTTTAAGGGAAAGTACTGTAATATATTTTTGTATTATTATTTATATTGGCAACAGCTAACTGTAAGTTGTGGTAACTGTAAGTTTAACCTAGACGCCATACCGGCAGATCGTATCTCCGTATCAAACATGCGTACTTGCATGGCATCTGGTAAAGTAATGTTTTTATCTTAATTTGTATTTTATGTAATCAAGAAGTTATTAAATCATAATACTATCTTAAATTATGATAAATATAATCTTTAAAATGTGTAGTATATGTGGAACTATATAATATAGTATTTCAAAACACCAGTTTGGAGCCTAACTTATATTCTTTTCAGTGTGTATAATTTTTTTTTCAGACATAATGCCTTCACAGTTGCCTTCTAGAAGTTAAGACTTATTTGACAAATTTAATAGAAATCTATAATTTTTTTTCAGTAGAAAATATTTATAAGTGTATTAAAAAGTAATTGATCCAAATTTAAAATGAATTAACTGTAAACCAGCTTTAAAAAATAAAAACAGTCTTTTTTCTATAAAAGCCACCTTTTTTAAGTGGTCAAAACCAAAAAAAGTCTGCCAGCTTTTTTTGGCCTGGCTAAAAGCCAGCAACCCTGAAAAACTGCATAAATACAATAATAGTGAGGGGTATAAGATGCACAAATATATTCTTGAAAGCTATTTGCATATGATATAGTAAACTGCAAATAGATTGTTGAATGATTAAAAAATATATATATATTTAATCATTAAAATTATGTATGTTTAATCTAAAATTTGCAGCAGTACATAAATTGTTTAGATTTTTTTCATTTTCTTAGATGCGGAAACTAATCTATCAAAATTAATATCTAATGAGCATGCAGTAGATCTTTATAATGCAAGCCTAAAAACACAAGGTTGTCCGTTATATAGAATTTTGCGTTATATGGATCAAATTTCACACATCATTAAATTTACCTTTATAAATATGGCCAAATATGTCTAAAACATATGAAAGTACTGTGGAGTATGTTTATACTGCATTCCGTGTTACCAGAAGTTGTGCAGATTATAAATTTTTGCATAATATTGATCATTCCACACATTGTTAAATATACTTTATAAACATGGTCCAAATATACCTGTACCCAAATCATTCATTATGTTACTCATTTTCAAAAATGTTTAGTTTAATAATAGCAATATTTTTCATTAAAAAGTTCTAATTTAAGGAGATAAAGTTGAATTAATGTATCAAATTTAGTTTTCTAGAAAGTAGCAATTAACAATGTGGAATTCAGGTGTTTTTAACTAAAATTCATTGTTTACGTCCGAGAAGTTGTGTGTTATATAGTGTTGAGTCTAGAAAAAAAGGGCCGCCGGCCAGGAATTTTTCAAAGAGGGAACACTATTCTAAAAAAAGGGTACATTTTTTCAAAAAGGGAACACTATTCTAAAAAAAGGTACTTTTTTTCAAAGAGGGAACACTATTCTAAAAAGAGGACACATTTTTTTTTCCAAAAGGACACACTTGTACCTTATTCACAAAAAATATTTTGAACTGGTCTGTTTAAGTCCCTAAAATTTGAGATTTTCCTGCGATCAATTGAATTGCCACAGGGTGCATAGAAAGCGTTAGAAAGGGCAGCTGGGTGCATCCGACGGGTTTAAAAGAGCCGCCGGGTGCTATGCCCTGCTAAAATAGGCTTAGAGTCAACACTAATAGAATTGCATTATAAAGATCTTCTACTGTATTTATCTTACTTAAAGATAAAGCAAATTAAAAAATATTTCACTTCCAGTACAAAACAGAATTGCCTATTGCTACAAAACCAGTTTTCTTGCTTTCCCCCTACTATATTCTTATGGATGAGTCTAGGTTGTCGAGGGCCACATTAGTAACATGGAGAGAATTCTATATTTCACAGAGGTGATCTGTGGCCTATAATCATATAAAAAATATGGTTTCAGGGGGGTGGGGTATCCCTCTGCATTCCCCTACCCAGTCAACATATCCAATTCAGTTGGTAAGGATATATCAACAGTGATTACGTTTTTATACATAACAGATATAGCAAGGATTTTAAGAAGTGATAATATTCCTTGACTTTATTCGGGAGAGTAAATTTTGTTTTATTAAAAGTGCTAAAAAACAAACATTGGCATGAAAGTAGCTATCGCCGAAAAAAAATGTGAACTTTATGAATGAAGGAGGGAGGAGGTGCCGATCAATGAAATTTGAGATTTTCCTGCGCCTGACCAACGAAATGCATGATTTTTCCACACCCGATCAACGAATATTGCAATTTTTCTGTGCTTGAACGACAAAATTCGCAATTTTTCTGTGCCCAATCTGCAAAATTTGCTATTTTTCCGCACCCGTCCAACGAAATTCATGATTTTTCTGTGTCGAATCAACGAAGTTCACGATTTTTTCCGAGCATCATCGACGAATTTCTCTATTTGTCCCCAATCGATCAACGAAAGTCGCGATTTTTCAGTGTCCAATCTGCAAAATTCGCTATTTTTCCACACCCGTCCAACGAAATTCATGATTTTTTCGCGTCTGACAAAGTGCGTGATTTTTCTGTGTCCAATCAACGCAATTCACGATTTTTTCCGAGCATCATCGACGAATTTCTCTATTTGTCTGCAATCGATCAATGAAAGTCGCAATTTTTCAGTGTCCGATCAACGAAATTTGCGATTGCTAACTGACTGGCGATATTTTCAATTTTCCTGGTGCAAATGGACGAAATTCATGATTTTTTTTTCCTGCAACCTTGGAACAAAAATTGAAATTTTTTTCAAGTTATAAATTTACGAAATTCGCAGCCACATGTTAGCCTATCGTGGGCCACAGGTTGGGCATCCCTAGTAGGGTGGTTCAAAAAAACTTTTTTTGAGCTAGTCCAGGCCCCCTCCCCCCCCCCCTCCTAGTTTTTTGACTCATCAATAGTATAATACTGGTAAATTTTTAGCTTCTTACTCAAATTCTAAGAGGTGCTCAATGACCCCACAATTTAACATTAGCAGAAGCATAGGAAATGGAATAATATTTTATAGTTTGCAGACAGTTTTGATGGTTTTTTTTTACAACAGATTTCTTAATAAAAATTTAAAAAAAAGTTATCAAGACCTTGGGTAGAGAATCGGTGCGATGCATGTCGCAGACTCTTGAGAAAGTTTGCAGACTATTTTTAAACTGCGGAAGAAAAAAAAAAGTTTGCTAGAAATTATTTGCCATGTACCATGGTACAGTATTTTTTTGAAGAAGCGCTGCAGTGCATATGAGTTTAAAACTTAAAAATATCGTAAGTGCAGCGTTTATGCCGAAACGGTTGGTACGATATTTTTTTTTCTGCTGCTGCTGGAGCCGGTAGCAGAAATAGTACAGCACCGAAGTGGGTGCTGCAGATTAATTTAACAGATTAAAAATAAATTTTGTGCTAAAAAATAGATGCTAAGTGTTGATCTCTTTTTAACCCCTTCGGGACGGGAGCCTTTTACGAAATTTTTAATCTTTTGTCACCGTTTTTTAAAAACAGAAATTTGTGTATTCTTGAATCGAGAAAATGTGCTGATTAAATAAAGCAAATTTTACTCTTGAGGAAAAACAAGGATTCTAAGCGCTTTATGCAGCACGTATACATGTCGCTTGTCCAAAAAGGGTTAATGATGTTTATTTGGTTGGAAAATTTAGTGAATGTTTTTATGCTTGTTTAGCATTTTTTTGCAATTTGCTGAGATTTTTTTTTTTTTTACATTCGAAAGGGGAGTTCAGTTTTAATATCTTAGTAAATATTATCCCCTTTTCAATAAAGTTTTAATTCAGAAAACTGGAGGGGGAGTGGGGTGGGGTTGAGTGCATGCAACGTAATGCAAGGGATTGGAAAGAGGGCTTTTTCGTTTTTGCTGTTAGCAGCGAAATAGGACTCCGAAGGGGTGTGGTGTTTTTTTGCAGAAAATTTAAGAAATGATTGAGTTCGCAAGACAGTTTTACATTTTATCCAAGTCTGATCTTAGCCTTATCACTTAACATGTTCATTCACTCAGTTCTTCTATTATTTGATACCAATACATCTTTTTTTTTCCAAAAACTTAAGTTTTATATTGTAAAAATCTGCTTTTTAAATGTGTGTGCGTGTAGGGGGAAGGGGATAATTTTTTCTATTTGCTAGCTATTACCCGGGCAATTCTTTGCTACATCCAGCGAAACTACAATAGTCGTTACTTTTTACAGTAGTTTGAAGCGGAAGTTATTTTTAACCTTAGTTCAAAGGTGTGTGTGTGTTATAAGTCACATGGCTGTAACTTACTTCTTTTGTGTAAAATTTATTTTGCTTAACAATCTGTGAATCTCAGCTGCAATGTATAGCAACTCATTGCATGAAGTCTGATTTTCCCCATTGACATTAGAAGTTTAAATTGCTGACCCACTAAAGAAATTTACTTCATGGCAAGACTTGTCTACTTATTCTTTATTAGGTTTTCATGTTTTAATGCCAGGTTTCTTATTTGAATTTACTTTATATACAGATTTATTTTTCTTTACATTTAGTTTTTCTGTAATTTTCTAGATTATAAAATTATACAACTCAATATAGTTAACTCTAAACTGAACCAGGCACTCTGCTAACCATCATACACCTTGCTAAACGCAAATAAATATGAAAAAAGCAATAAAAATTTAATTTTGGTGAAATATGCAGCAAAGGATTACTTTAATAGATTGTTTTTAAAAGTAGGTACAAATGCCATTTTTTTCCTTTTTTTAAAAATGCTAATAATGTTATATACAAGTAACTCTCATTTACAGTTACAGTACTCCCTCAAATCCACACAGCTTGGAATTACGTAACGTAACTATTGAAAAGAATAAAAATTTAGAAAGATTAATACATTAAAAATTATGTTTTTCTATGCAATGCCAGAGTTGCCTGTCATATACAAATGTTTCATTTTTTTTCCCCTACACCTAACTACGGCATATTCCATATAATTGCACTAAAAATGGGTAGATGAACAAGAATCAAACTTTTTACTGATCTTCTTTTTGAATGATTGTCAAATTGTCTCTCCCCCTTTTATTAAAAATATTGGAATCAGCCATTTTAGCTAGAATTATGTATCAAATCATGAAAAAATGAAAACAATTAGATTATAACCGAAAGTGAATAACAAATGCAAAATAGTAAATATAATAAACAATGTGTGTTCAGCAGTTATAGTTGCAGGTATTGTGCAAAAGTTACTGTTGTGCTGTATTTTTATCTTGGATAAGAAAATGATTTACATCAGAATTGTAAAGTAACAAAATTTTATATCCTGTATATCCCGATTTAATAAATAAAAAGCTTGATTAATTAGTCTTGAAAAAAGATTTTCAATTTAGAATGCAAATTGAATCCTTTGATAAAATTTGAAAAGGGCAAAGTAATGACCATTTTTGAAAAGTAATTTGTGGTCTCTACTTTTTAAAGTTAACTACAGTTTTGGCCAAGTAGTTGTAGTTGTAGCCACTGCAGTATAAAAGTAATTATCCCCCCATTTTAATCTTAAATTTTTTTATAATCCTCATGCTATTTCTATTTTTATAATTCCTTAAGCACTCCTAAAAAAATATATAAGCTTGGATTATATAGTTAATTTAAAATATTTAGTTGAAATAAAGGAGTTGTTTATTTGAAACAGCACTTTCTGTTTTAAATCTGAAAAGAACGAGGAAATTAACAATTTTCATTGTTACTACATATGAATTTTCACAAGTTCTAAGTCTAAAATACTGTTTCCCAAATTTCAAATCTTGACATTCACATGTTTTGATATTAGGCTGTTCTCAAATTCAACGAGGCAACTTTATGACATAGGTTTTAATTCATTTTGGTTCAGAAATGCATGAAACTGGCAGGTGTTATTCAGAAACTGTCATCAAAAGACTTTTTCAGATTTTTTTTTTCCATAAATGCAATAAATCTTTCAGATAATACTGTCAAAGTGGGCAAAGTGAACTGAATTTCAATACAAAAGCAGAAAAACTGAGTCACAGAAGTGATGAAAAATTGTCACATGATCAAAATTGCTCATAATTCATTAGGTAATATTAGTAATCAAAAAATGGAAAAATCATTTTGATTCCAAATCGCTTCTATAGCCAGGGCTGCCAGTTTTGTGCCATTACATTTAAAAATGAGTTAACAAATGTGTCAGTTTCCTGCTTGTTGAGCCGAGCACTTGAGATCTTCCTTAAAAGAACCAATATAAAATTAACTCTTATGATAGTTTTATATGATTATTATTAAATGACAAATGTAGCATATTGCACAAGATTATTTATATTTTGTGATCAGAATGATTTTTTTTTAAGGTGCTGATGAAGTGTGTCTTACCACCCTTCCACTGTCACCTGTAAATCATTTGAATGTTCAAGCTGCTTCACCTCTCACCATTCCCGGGTCCAGCTTCGAAACTTCATTTTCAGCTGAAAGTCAACAGGCAAATGAGTGGGCAGGAAACTTTGAAATTCCATTTCATTTGTTGAAAAAGTGCCAAGAAAGGTTGAGGCTAGACCCAGATGAGAAGCAGCACATCATTCGTACAGTAGTTTTTGAAGCAACAAGGTTCAGCATGAAACCAGGCAAAAAAAACCTGGAGAAAATAGCTTCCAAACTTGTGGCTGCATACCTGTTGACTTTTCGGGATGAGATTGCTGGGCAAGCTTATGGATCCGGCTACGAGACCATTCTCAGGTCTCTCATTTTAAGAGTTGACAATGTAAATAGAGTTAAGGGTAACTCCTTAAAGAGAAAATTGCCACCCCTTAAAATGGGAAAACCAATTAACAAAAGAAGATGTTTGGTCTTCCAGCCGGATTCATTCCCAAGCAATGAAACCGAACTCACCCAAGAAGAGAAACGAAAGTGGCTGCAAGAGGAATTTAAGAAAATTCCCCATAATGAAAAAAATTGCCTGGAAGTAATCCTGAATACATATGCTTCACAGCGGCTACAAATCAACAGTTTTGCTCCCATAAAGAAAATTGTAGAAGATTGGCCTTTTCTAACAGTGAAGGAATACGCATTACAGCATTTTAAACTGGCAATGAAACCTGTCTCTGGTTCCATTACTAGTTTAAATACTGTAATGGAATCTAAAATTCCAGAGGTGTTAGGTTTTTTATCAACAAAATTGAAGATTGAGAATGCCAACTGCAAAATAAGCAGCTTGTTAAAAATGCTCCCAGCATACTTCAAAGAAAGCAATGATGTCATAAAGATATATAAAGTAATCATTTTTCATAGCTTTTTTATTTTAAATTTTCGAATTTTTTTGTATAATTTGGTAATTTTTTTGTATATCATTAAAAACCGATTTTTCGTAATTCATGCAAAAATTATGTTAGGTGACAATATTTTCTCAAAATAATTCAGAAACAAAATGAGAACAATTGTTCCTAAGTAGATTTTTTTCAACTGGATAAATCGTATTCAAGTTTGGAGTAGCACACTTGAGGTTTGCTCCAAAAGAGCAAAAAATGTCCAGACAAGGACAGCTAAAGATAAACATCTGTCGAGTAGAAAAAAAAATCATGAGTATATATAAATTTTTGTGAACATTTGACTAATTTTTCTTATTAGCAAAAAAAAAAAAAAAAAAAACTGTCATATTTTTGTACATACAAAAATCAAAGAAAGCAGCAGGCATGGACATGAAATTCATTAAAAATTGAACTATAAGAGATCTGCTTCTGTCATACCTACTAAATTCTAAACCAATAAAAATGACTGAGAATTTTAAAATCTGTGAAAATTAAAACTATTAACATAGATTTGAAAATCGGAAAACACAAGTAGACAAATATTTTACATAGGTGTATGCATTTTTGTTAAAATCGCCAGTATTTTTTCTTAATTTTAGTAAAAAACCAATGGCAAAAGATATGTACTTAGAATATCTGCAAAATCTCAATGAGAATTTTAAATGTCTGATATTAATTGTGCAGTAACTCACAAGAAGGGTGGTCAATGAAGATGAAAACATTAAAAAATGACATTTTTTTATTTGCATCAAAATTCTAGTTAATCTTACTAGATTCTTACAAAAATTTAGTTCCTTTAATTTTTATGCCAAATTCTATAAAATGTTATCCCAGTGTTGCCATTTAATTATATTTTTAATCATTGGTGCATGCCTGGTATAAGCTCTTGTAGGCAGTCGGGACCGATCCTGAGGTTCATTTTGAAAGAGATGTTTGAATTGAGGTTTTTAAAGGTTAGGAATGTGTGCATAGTACACTCGGTGTACTCTGCTGAAGGCAGTAAAAACCCATTCAAGTGGTTGATTTTAAGATTAGTTTTCTTGAGAAAAATATGAATTGAGGTTTTAATCAATTGTGATTGGTTTGAAAAAATCAACCAGCAATTAATTCGTGTATATTAATTTAAGGTTATCACGGGCCACGGAAACACTGAGTGAGTCAAGTAGTTATCAAATAAAAAATATTTAAAGATTCATTGTATTTTAAAAAACTCACTACTGAAAATTGTCCCTGACCTTTGATTTTGAACTTTAAAATCAATATTTACTGTGTTCCTTCCTTTTTTTTCTATTCAAAAAAAGAATCTAAATTGTCAAACTTCTATTTTTCTAGGACTGTGATACAAATTCTGAAGTTCTGTCAAATTCAGAAATCCCAGTAACACCTTTCATAGCTGCTTTTGGTTAGTACACATATATATATATTTTTTCATTTTGTTTTGGTTATTGTTACATGAATTTGCCAGATAAATTGTAATCAATGTTATTCATTTTTATATATGTGTGGGTATATAGGGTGGTCCTAAAATATATTTAAAATGTAAAGATAGGTAAAAGAGACCTAAATAAGCATATTTTGTATAGGATTGTGTATGCGGTAATGCCGCCTTGAGCCGGTAGGGAGCGCTGATGGCTGCAGCGTATAAAAGCGCTTTGCTAGCTGGATTCATCATTTCCCGCACGGATCTCAAACAGCATGCATCATTTCACCAATGTGGAGCTTACCGACATGCATTTCATGTATGGGGCTGCACAAGGAAACGGATTAGCTGCTCAGAAGATGTACAGGGAGCTATTCCCGGATAGGAATCAGACGGATCGTTGAACATTCAAGCGTCTTCACCGGGAGTTAAACACAAGTGGATCGTTTTATGCTTCCAAGCGTGGAGCTGGCATTGGAAGATATCGCAGAACTCTTGCAGTGGAAACCAGAATACTAAACACAGTAGAGAATAATCCTTCGACAAGCTCGAGAGCTGTAGGACGTGTGTTGGGTGTAAGACATCAAAGTGTTTTTAGGACTTTCCATGAAGACTGAATTCATCCGTATCATTTACAGAGAGTGCAAGCAATGACCCCTGACGATTATTTTCCACGTCTCAACTTTGCTCGTTGGTACCTACAGCAGACGGCAACCAATCTAAACTGCCTAGCAGATGTTTTATTTACTGATGAGGCTACCTTTACATCTTCCTACAGAAGGTTTTACTTGAACTTCTGGTAGATATTCCTTCAGCTGTTCGCAGATGAATGTAGTTCCATCACAATGGAGATCCAGCTCACTTCAGTCGAGACGTCAGGAATCACCTGGACGCTGTCTACAGCCAGCATTGGATAGGACGGGGCAGCCCAGTTCCCTGGCCACCGCATTCTCCTGATTTAACCTGCTTGAATTTTTTCTTTTGGGGTCATATTAAAAGCATGGTGTACGAAAGTCCCGTCACATCTGAAGAAGATCTTGTTGCCTGCTTGTCTGTTGCTGCTTTACATGTGCTCGACATGCCTGATGTCTTTTCTAATGTATGTCAATCTATGCGCCGCCGCTGTGAATCTTGTATCGCTGTTGGTGGCCGCTCTTTCGAACACCTCTTGTAAACTGCTAATAAATTTTTGTCTTTATTTGTCTTTTCAGTTTCCTTTGATTCATACTGCTTTAATGTGTCATTATTGCACACACATTCCTATCCGAAATGTGCTTATTTAGGTCCCATTTTTGACATATTTTAGGACCACCCTGTATATATTAAATGTCTTATTTATGACGTACTATATTGTTAAATAGATGTGAAGAAATAATTTAATAAACTTATAGGTTACAACACTTTCTCGGTCTTCATTGAAAAGGAGCCTTTTGCCTCATATCTTCCACCTGGCGATGCTTTTTTTATTTGGTTTACAGCATTCTACAATTTTGATTTGATGTACCCTCCTTCTTGTCTGGCTACAATGGAGTTTATACAAAGGTTCGTAGCTTAGCTTGTCATTTTTGCATTATGTTATTCTATATTCTGTATGCCATTTTGTTTTAATACGAGGGTGTATCAGTTAGTAATGCATGTGTAAATTTTAAAGTAGAAAGATAGTGAAAATAAAATTATTTACTAAAAAGGGTACTGATAGCATTTGTCAGTCACCAGTAAAATGGTGTTAGCGATTACATCGTCAACTGTGGAGGAGCAACGAGCTGTGATATTTCTTTTTGCAAAAGGAAAGAAAGTTGAAGAGATCTGTTCGACGATGGTGGAAGTTTACGGGAAAGGCTGTATTGATCGTACCAATGTGGGAAGATGGTGTAAAAGGTTTAAAGGTGGGTGAACAAAGTGTGGTCAATGTAGTCCAATCTGTGAGACTGGTGTCTGCAGGCAGTTAAATTGATGAAATCGTCGGCATCATGCAAGAGAACTATGGACAACATTGAATAAAATAAAAGAATGTTGCAACACTTTTTATTGATCTGCCTGGAGCATATTCATAAGAAGCTAATGAGTACAACTGAGGAAGGTAACAAGTTTTTGGTGACTATTGTGTATTGTCACGAAGATGAAATATTGGTCTTACACATGACACCAGAGTCAAATAATGTGGGCATGATCAGAGTCCGATAATATAGACGAACGCCGTTCGCAGAAAATTTTCAAAGTTTGCAGACAGTTCTGATGTTTTTTTTTACAAATTTTTCATAAAAAAAATTATTAAGACCCCAGGCGGAGAATCTGTGCGAGGCCCGTCGCAGACTTGTGAGAAGGTCTGCAGATAAAAAAGCTATCTAGAAATTATTTGCCATATACCATGGAAAAAGCGCCCTGGCATATATATTTTAAAAACTTTAAAATATTGAAGTGCGGGGCTAATGCCGGAATGGCAGGTACAATGCTTTTTTTTTTTTTTTTTTTTTTTTTTGCCAGGGCCGGTAGCAGAAACAGTACAGCACCGAAGCAGGTGCTGCAGATTATTTTAGGCTTTGCAGATTAATTTAACAGATTAAAAATAAATTTTGTGTTGAAAAGTAAATGTTAAATGTTGATCTCTTTTAAATAAAGTTTATTTGGTTGGAAATTTTAGCGAATGTTTATGCGCTTGTTTAGCTTTTCTCTGCGATTTGCAGTGACTTTTTTACATTCGAAAGGGGAATTCGGTTTTAATATCTCAGTAAACATTATCCTCTTTTCAATAAAGTCTAATTCAGAAAACTGGAGAGGTGGGGAGGGGGGGGGGGGGGTTGGAGCATGTAACGTAATGTGAGGGACTGGAAAGAGGACTTTTTCACTTTTGCTGTTAGCGGCAATGTAGGACTTAGGAGGGGCGTGCCGTTTTTCTGCAGAAAATTTTTAAGAAATTATTTGAGTTTGCAGACAGTTTTACATTTTATCTAAGTCTGGGCATGATGTGGAAATATCAGTCTTATCCTTCCCAAAAGAAATTTTCACTTTCTACTCAGAAATTGATATACAGTGTGTTCTGGAAAATGAAAGGTGTTTTACTGCCAGTTTCTACTCTGTGGGAGTTCTGTAAATTCTGCAAATTACTATGCAACACTAACTAAACTGTGATGTGCCATTCATGACAAGTGCACTGCAACAAATCAACACATTCAACTGCTGCAAGACAATGTGCATCTGCATATGTCCTGCCCAGTTCGTAAAAAAATTACAAGGATACAGTTGAGAAGTTTTGGAGCACCCACCATACAGCATGGACATCATCATCAGATTTTCATCTGTTTGGACCCATGAAAAAATTCCTTGGCAGTAAGTTTAACACTGACAACAAACTCAAACTGGCTGTGCGAAGATGGCACTTCTCATAGCCGATGTAGTTCTAAAAGACAATGGTTTTCAAACTGATCCATTGTTGGGAAAATGCCTCAACATGCATGGAAGTTATGGAAAAATAATAAATGAGCAATACTTTCATTTCTATTTAATGCTGTCATTAATTGCTTTTTTTTTCATTTTTACGTTATGTGCATCACTTATTGACATGCCCTTGTAAATGACTGAAAATTTTGAGTAGATATATTTAAGATTTTATAAAATATCAGTATGCTAAAAATGCTTCTTTTCATGTTAAAATAAACTGAAATGTTTTTTGATTGTTTTGACTGAATATTTTCTTGGCAATCTATCAATGTTACTTTGCAAATATAACAGTGTTAACAGTTGCCAAACAAAAATAAACGTTTTGTCCCGGCTGTTATCTAGAACGGTACTTCTTACTTCAAGAGAAGTTTTTTTAAATTTTAATTAAGCTTTAAAGAATTCTGTGTGCTAATGTACTGGGTTCAAAGAGCAAAAATATTAAGTGAGTTATTTATTTACTGAATAAAGCAGAAGCCAGTGGTGACCATCCCCCCCAAACCCAATGACGCAAATTCCCCCCCAAAAAATCTTCAAACATTAACACTGAGTCCCCCCCTAAACAGAAAATCAATTGCAAAATATATTCTTATTATTAAATTATTTAATAATAGTATTCTTACGTACTGTCATACAAACATGAAATAAAAGTTTTAACAGCGTAATAAATAATAAAATATTAAATTATTACAAAATAAATCTTAAATACAAAAATTGCATATTGTTTTAAGAAAACTAAAATATTAAAGACGAGTCGTTTATATCAAACGCATATCAAATATATTTGCATGTATATACGCCCTTGTTTAAGATTAAACATTAACACTTAAGATTTCCCAATCATTTTTTTAATACTATCTAGTCATACAGTTTAATCTCACCCTCCCAAAAAAATTCTCTAAATCACCCCCAACCCTTAAATAAACTGTGGATTGAAGCGTTTATATCAGTACAAGTGTTGCTTTATACTGCTTTAACAACATACAATATACTCTTATACAAGTACGGATTCTTATAAAATGGCAGACATTATACCATTAAAGCATAGTCCTAATCTATTGTAAGCCCCTGTATTCTGTATAGGTATGTTTTTCTTTCACACTATAATTTTTCAGTCTTATTACCTAGTAATTAATCCTCCTTTCCCTCCCAAAAAATTCTAATTTTTCTATAAATTTATCCCTTCCCCCTAAAATAATTCGTGGACCAATAAAAAAAATCGTAATCTGTAAAAAACACAATCGATATAGTCATCGATTACTTCCGAGAACCTGCAATCCAGATGTTCTACAATCGTTTATTAAAATCATTGATTTTATATGTTTATAAAGCAGTATTTAGTAAATACATGGTAACTGAAAAGAGATGGATTTAAAAAACAACAAACCGAAGGGAGGCTATAATGGAGCCATAATAGTGGAAAAGTCATGTAACGGCGTTGTTTGGTTGCAAAAAGTTGAAAAGTTGCGTGTAGGTATGAAGCGGTAAGAAGAGTTTAATATCAATAATTAGAATTTTTCGACAATTAGCAGCAAATTGGCCAAAGAAATTAGAATAAAAAGCACCCCTAGTGGCAAAAACATGAACTGAAAGGATGGTAAATAGTATCAATATTTTTATTGATGTTTTTACGTCATTTGACATTAGTTCTATGATTTCCCCTTTATTAGAAGATCATCTACTGGAATGCATTAAATGACCCCCCTGGGGAGGAAAGTAGGGGAGGAGCAATAAATGCATAATATGAATAAGTGGTCATAAGGCTTTCCAACGATATATCACATGAGGGGTTTCGGCTAGATTTAGAAAAGTGACCCCCCGCGGGGTCAAAGGGGAGAAGGGCGCGGGAGGTATGTACATGAAGTAATAGTCACAGAGCTTTCCAATGATATATCATATGAGGGGGTGACGGCAAAGGATAGAAAAGTGCTCCCAGGATTCCAACTATTGCGCGCTCCGGAATACGCCCTCCCCCCTCTCTTTGAAATTTTAATGTATTATAAATTATTCATCTGAGGGTTCC
The DNA here is from genome assembly GCA_963932465.1 of Maratus speciosus. Classification (NCBI taxonomy): domain Eukaryota; kingdom Metazoa; phylum Arthropoda; class Arachnida; order Araneae; family Salticidae; genus Maratus; species Maratus speciosus. The sequence continues at coordinate 15,841,331 of OZ010797.1, forward strand.
GTAACAAAATCCGATCTAAAATGATAAAAACGCTACGATTTCAAAAAAGTTCGAAAAGCGCCTCACCCGGGAAGCCAAATTGGGGAGGAGGGAAGAAAGATTCATAATATGAAAGAGTGGTCCGAAAACTTCCCAATGACATATCACATGATGGGTCCAAAAAGTTTGAAATTTACCCCTCACCCATGGGTTCACTCTTTCTTACCAGAATACACCCGGAAATCACGCAACCCTCACTTTTAAAGTTTTATATTAAATAAATAATATTTACCGGGGGGCTCCATAAAAAAAGCACACTTAAAATTATATTTCTTGTAGAAATCGCAACGATTTAAAAAAATCACCCCCTTACTGCTTCCCACCCCCGAAATTTACTCCAAGAGGAGAAAGGTTCATAATATGAAAGAATGGTCAAAGGGCTTTCCGATGATATGTCACAGGAGGGGTTCGGTAAAAGTTTGAAAATTAATCCCTCGTCGGTCCATTCTCGCACCTTCCAGAATTCACTCACCTTCCTCTTCTGAAATTTTTATATTTGATAAATAATATTTATCTCAGGGCCCCAGGTATGGGACAGCTTGACAGAGCTAAAGTTAGAGAAACATTGAAAATTCGGGGCAAAATGACACTAAATTCAACAGTAATTATTGAAATTAGGACTATACAGAACTGAATAAATAAACCACTATACCTCCTAGCTCATATCGGTTAATAACAAAAAGAGATTGGATAAGCAAATGCACTCCTTCGAGAAACTATGACTTAAACCAGAAATGCGGTAAGTTGACTCTGAAAGCTTCATTTCTCTCTTTCTCTGGCATTTCCGCAAATCTCATCTCGATGATTTTTCACCGGCATCTCGACTTTTGACTTCCCGATTATTCCTCTCGCGCTTTTCAACATTTCGTATGTTGGCCGAGAATGAGAAATCAATTTTCTTCGCTTCTCGATTAGTGCCTTTTCATAGGTTGCCGAGAACGAGAATTCAATTTCTCGTTCTCGGCAGAGAAGAGATGTAAGAAGATTTATCGAGACGGGATAGAGAAAGAGGCATGACAATGAGCTGTGAAATGAAGCCGTAATATTCAAAGTTCCTCTTATTTTAGCCCTATCAAGCTGTCACATACCTGGAACCCTCTGTTAAATACTATTTATTAAATATAAAAATTTCAAAGAGGAGGGTGCGGGGGGGGGGGGGAACAAATTTTTAAAACCGTAGTGATTTCTACAATGAATATAATTTTAGATGTGTTTTTTTTTTTATGGAGTCCTCCGGTAGATATTATTTATTAAATATAAAAAATTAAAAGTGGGGCATGCGTGAATTCCGGGCCGAAAGAGTGAACAAACCGGGGGGGGGGGGGGGGGAGATTTTCAACCTTTTTTAAGCCCTTCAGTTATATATCATTGGAAAGCCCTCGGATCACTCTTTCATATTAGGAGACTTTCTTCTCCCCTTCCCAATCTGGCCCCAGTTTTTGAACTTTTTTGCGTTTTCATCATTTTAATTCGAATTTTTTAAGGAGTTTTCCGAAAAAGGGGGCTGAATTCCTGGGGGTTGCGATATTTGGACACCCGGGGGGGGGGGCACTTTCCTAATTTTTGCCGACACCCCTCATGTGATATATCATTAGAAAGTCCTGCAATCACTTATTCATATTAAGCACCTCCCGCGCCCCTCCCCCCCACTTTGCCCTCACGGTGGGAGGGGCATTTTTATAAATTTAGCTCGAGACCCCTCATGTCACATTTGGTTGAAAAGGCCTGTGACCACTTACTGATGTTATGCACCTCCGGTGTCCCTCCCCTCACTTTTCCCCCACGGGTGGCACTTCTGGAAATTTAGCTGAGACCCCTCATGTGACGTATTGTTTGATAGGACTGTGACCACTTACTCCTGTTATGCACCTCCCGTGCCCCTTTCCCCCCACTTGGTCAACCCGGTGTGCATTTTTACAAATTTAGCTCAAGACGCCTCATGTGACATTTGGTTGGAAAGGCTTGTGACCACTTATTGATGCTATACCCCTCCGATGACCCTTCCTCCACTTTGCCCTCCCGGGGACAGTTTTCTAAATTTTGCCTATAACCCTCATGTGATATATCGTTTGAAATCCCTGCGACCACTTATTCATATTATGCAGCTCCTGTGCCCGCCCTTTGACCCACAAAGGATCCGGTTCGAGGTTCGTTCGGTTCGAGATTTTTTTTATTTACAAGATTTTGCAGTGTGTGCACACCACGCCTTCTATACGGTGCCGTATGCAGCGGGGACCCAGTGTGAGATTTCATATTACAAGATTGCGTATAAATTAGATGCCCTGATTAAAGAAAGGGAGCACTAGAGGGCGTAGCCATCTAGTCCTTATTAACCTGACTCATTTCAGCTTTCCGGCAGACGATTCTTGATAAAATCGAATCGGGTATGGTATAAAAGCAATTGGCAAACTGGAGTCATCGAGAAAAATTTTGCACAATCAAAAAATATCGAGATGTCTATACAATCGATAAAATCTATAAAAACATCTCGTTTTCGCCCATCACTAGCTGGAAGTCTTTTTCTCTGTACAGGTTGTTTACCTTATACTGTTTTAATGACATACAATACTACTCTTCTAACATCACTAAAATATACTGTACTTAAACCCTAGTTTTCTGAAAATCGTCAAGTAATTTTAGTGTTGTCTCTTCCTCTGAAATGCTTATTTTGTTGTTATTTCTTATCATACCCATCAAGAATGTATTTTTGCACTCGTACTGTACGATTCGACCCTGTCAAATAATATAATAAATTACGTAAGACACTTTTGGAAAGCTATTCCTTTTATCACGTCTTGCGGTCCTAATTGCCTTTCAGAATGTGTTAAACATTTTCCCACCTGTATACCAAGTATTTTTTTTATTCCCGCACTTTCAAAGATATTAAGATGCAAAATCGGTTCTTATTGCCCTTATCTAGAATTTAAAGAATGTAAAAAACATGACCATTTCTGAAAATTGAATGTTGAAAAGAAGTTAAAAGTAATATTAAAAAAATCAAAAACTTTTTTAATAGTGAAAAAAAAAAGTCAATAGTATTAAGATTTTAAAAATCCCCCCCAAAAATGTACTTTTTCTCTAAATTCCCCCCAAAAAATAAATTTTATGACGCATTTTGCGTCACCAAACCCCTCTCTGGGCACCCCTGGCAGAAGCATAAAATAAACCTGCATTCTGTCGCAAAATACTCTTATATTTATAACGTTATTGATACAGAGTGAGAATTTTTAACGCTTTAGTGCAAGGTTAGAAATTAGCAGCCATTAGTCGTCAAATGCAACTAAATTATTTCGTTTCACAACCTCAAAATTATGCCTAGTTGTCAAATTTAATGCCTAGCTTTTTTTTCACTTTAATGAATGAGAGCGTTTGTTAAACAAAAATTAATCTGTTTTGTATATATTAGCTTCATAAAATGAATAAGGTAAACATTTTTTCTAGGAACCAAATATTGTATTTTAAAAATGTGCAACATTGCTGTTATCACATAAAGAAAATATTGTTGTTAACATGGTTAACACAAATGTGATTTAACATAAAATTGCAATCATGAAATGCAGTTTGGCCCCTAGAAAAAAAAAAAAAAATGTAGGTGTCATTTTGATGTTTTACTTAGTTCCTAATTTCTAACCCTGATTTAGTGTGTTTTTAGCAGAAGATTCTGTTGTAAATCAAATTTGTTTCTGAACTCACAGAACTTTCCTGTTCAGCATTCACTACCATTTTTAAAAATATGTACCCCTCCCCCCCCCCCCCCAAAAAAAAAAGAAAAGAAAATAGTGAGTGTATTTAACTTTGAAGGCTTTATTTAAAAATTACTTCTTTGTTGGGGGAAAAAAAACTGATGTATTATAATCACAATGTTAATTGTAGTTTTATTTTAAATTATAAAAATTTAAAAGAATTTATTTTACTTTCTAGTGGGTTGATTGGTATTCCATCCAATAGGTGCAGTTCCAAGTCTTCTGTGAAGAAGTCTCTGAATCTTGTACAAGATTTGGAAAAATATAAAAATAGGGCTATTTTAGATTGATTATCTGTATTTTGAAATTTTCTTTTGCTAAAATGGATTTCAATCTTCAAAGCTTAGAAAATTTTGAAGAAAGTAGAATTTTTTTTTTTTTTATGTTTACAGTAGAAGATCTTTAACACAATTTTATAATGTAATAGATTATCTATATGATGTACAATTTCTCTGACGTAAAAATGAATTTTGCAGTTAAGAAAGTACCTGCAAACCATGCCATAGGAATATTGTTACTATCTAGAGAGCCATGTTTAATGACTTGTAAAATGTCCTTTAACTCAAAATTCTATTATATGCACAACCTCCCGTCTGAAGCTGTGATATATTATAAAGATCTTCTACTACATGTGTAATATATCATTACAATTTGTTTTCTGCTCATATAGTGTCAATTCTTTAATTTGTTTGATTTTTAAAGAAATATTTTGTGTATGCATTTTTTTTTCAACTGTATTTACTCAAAAATAACCACAGTGAACAAGCTTGGGAGGCTTCACAAAAATGTGGTGAAAAAGCAAAATGTAAAGCTTTGTTATTAGCAACTTTGATTGGTTGCTCACAAATCGAACTTCAGAGTAGCTATAAATTCTAATCAATTCTAATAATTAGCAGCTTTCCTTCACTGTAAAAATCGGATAACATGTTAGGAGTAAAATCCTGCCACTTAGATGCCAGTGTCTCTATAAATTCTGTAGTTTCTTGGAAAATTAAGGACATTAATGGTATTTTACCAAGTTGAAATATCTTATTCTAATATGGTGGTGTCTTGAAAATGCCTTTTTAAAGATTTCTTAGTACTGCAAGTCAATATGGTGATTATTTCCCTTATTCTAGAGCTATTTTAATGCAGGTAATATGTGTATCTAAACAGTACTTGAAAATGCTTTAATTTTTTCCATGTGTGCAAACCATGATATTATAGGTGTTACAGTAGCCCTTGCAGGCTCAAATTAGGCATTTTCCCACCCTGAAGCAAGTCATTTAATAATAAAAACAAAATTGTTCTTATCAAAACTTTTTGAAATTTTTGAGGTCATGGTGCATGTGATACATTGTGCATAGTACTTGGAATTTGATTGGCTCTTATATACAGGCAAAGTTCTTTAATCCACAAAGGTTGTTCAGATTGAGTATTGTGTGGATTGTGAGTCATTTTGTTTTTTCTGAAGAACATTTTATTACCATATTCAGTGTAGTATAAGACAAATATAAAATCTAATAATTTGCTGTCTCATAAAATGTAATTTTTTAAGCTATTTTATTAAAGAAATTTTATATATTTAGAAAATAATAAATACATTGTTAATTTGATATATTATGAGAATTATGTCCTCCCGCTTTTTTTTTTTTTTTTTTTTTTTTTCCAAGATGCATTTTCAACAAGTGTAATAGAAATACTTTAAAAAAATAAAAATACAGAATTTTATTAATGAAAAAGTATTATTTGTTTTACTGCAAATGCTAATGAGTAGAATGATAAATAATTGTAAAAGGGTTGTGGTGATGTTTTGAAATTCGTAAGAGGAACAGTATTTTAATCTTACTGCCCAATGCAGTCAATTCTGTTCTTTGTGATTTTTGAATTATTTGCAATTTTCTAGATGAGTTTTAGCATTGTGCTTGTGCTGATTACATCGCAACCGATTGAATATCACAATTTTTCTGCAACCATTTGCCGAAGTTATTTTTCTTCCTTTTTTCCCGCAATTCATTGTCGAATTTCGCATTCTTTTCAGCGATAATTTCAAGATTATTTAAATTTAGTTTTGTTCCGCGACTATTTTGTGGAAGTTCGCGATATTTTTCAGCATTAGATTGACAAAATTGTAAGAATTGTATTACATGAGGGCACAACATACTTGAAAAAATATGGTCTTGCCTTTAAAATTCCTTTGTTTTTTTTTTTTCTTTTGAAGTCTGTACAAACCTTGTAAATGTTTCGGAGGCATGTGAATAAGTTTGTTGATAAATATGGGTATTTAGTGGTAAAAACATGTATAAAAAATACCTGTGCATTTATTCTAAACTAAAATTTTCAAATTTTTGTACTTCTAATTATGTAAATGTGTTGCTATTATAATGAATGATTTTTAAATTATTAGAGTTATTGTTTTCAATGACATATTTGTGTGTGAAGTCCATTTCAATCTCATTCTAATTAAAACCATAATGGTTTCAGCTTGAAATAAACTGTTGTCTTGCACTAACAAAATCTTAATAAAAATGTCGTGCTTAAGCAATATCCTATTTTGTAATGATTAAACTAACTTTAATAATTTTGTTACAGTTAAACAACTTTAAAAATTTCTGTTAAAAGTGAAGTTTGGGAGAAAATGGAGATCTTTTTAAATTACTACTTATTACAAAAACTGATAAATAAAATATTTATGTTGAATAATCCTATGTAGGAACTTTTTAACTAAACTGGAGTAATGTGACAGATTTTTTATTTATTTCAATAAAAGAATTATAATAGAGGTAAAATATTACTTTTCAGGTTCTTTGCTTTCATCTATTAAGCTAATTTCCTTCTAAAGACATTTTTCATTGGTATAGAAATAGTGCAAAAGCGAAGATGTGATTCGTAAGAGCTTTAACCCATACCCAGTGGTGTTGTGTTGCCACAATGGTAAAAATAAATGTGCATGCTCTGTCCCATGTAAAATTTTGAGCCGAATTTCCCGAAGCGATAGTGCTGGAAACCAAAAAAAAAAATGGTCGTTCTGAGAAAATAATAGTTTGAAAATAAAGTTCTAATTGAACAAAAAATAAAAACATAGGTCTCTTATAAATCTCTTAAAAAGAAAAAAAAAAAATCACGTCAGCAAGTTTCATGTTTTTACTTTTAAAAATGAGTATGATGTGTCAGAAAATTTAGAGTTGTTGAGAGAGGAAAAATAGTTTTTTGAATACAGCCTTAATATGATTCTAATAAAACTAGCACTTACAGAAAAATGAAATAAAAAATTCGTAAAAAGCGACCAGATAAAATTGTTAAACAGGGTTAACCATCTCTAATCATCATGATTTAGTTTTTGTTGGTGAAATTAGTACTTAACTTTGAAATCTATCTCTGCCTGTCAGCAGTGTGGAAAAAAATATTTATGGGAACTAACTTTTCATAGTGTAGATATTGATGCTACCGAATTTTGCTTTTTTTTTTTTTTTTTTTTTTTTTGCTGCAGTATTACACTACTGCATAGCTGCCAATTTCCAAGATCTTTTCTTACCACTAAAACTTACTAGTAAATTTTGCCTAATTCAATCGCCGAAATCTAACAATTGCCAACGGTTAAATATGGCAAAAAATTTTTTTTAATTTTAGAAGTAACAAAACTGAACACATTGGCAGCTATGTGATTCTATTAGTGTCATGAAAATTGCAGGCGTAGCCTCTTCTTTCTGCTCAAATTATTAAATTGTTTTTTCCGATCGAACTTATACCTTTGGAATGGATCATTTTCTTCTGATGGGCTGATGGCTTCTATTATTATGAAACAGCCATTATAAATGAAGTGTTTGGTGAAGATGAAAGAGCAGTTGTAAAAAAAAAAAAAAAAATATGGCCATATTTTTCCCCATTCTGACCAGAAAATCAGAGTTCTAACTTTTTATGACTGCTCTTTCATCATCACCTAACACTTCATTTATAATGGCTGTTTCATAATAATAGAAGCCATCAGTCCATCAGAAGAAAATAACTCGGTTAAAGCGGATTATGAATGTAAGTGAAATGGATCTTCTTAAAACTTTTATAAATTATTGTTTCGCTTTAAAGAAAAAAAGAGGGGGGGGGGCTCGTTCGCATTTAAAAAAAAAAATGGTAACAAACCAAATATTTCTGGGAGCGGTGTTCCCACCCAACTACAGGACTGCCTGTCGGCCAAGCCAACAGGGATTTTTTTTATTCTTTTTTTCTCTCTCCAAATTGAAAATGATATTTACATTACTTGGGATTGTTCAATAAAAGTAAATGTTTTTCAAAACAGAATGTACCAAGCTACATTTTCTCAACGTTCCTAGTATTTAGTAGTAAAATTGGCAGTGTCAGAGTGGATAAAGTCGATCCTGTTTTCCACTAGCAACTTGATATCTAAGTTACACTGGCTTTATCATTTTAATAGTTTCGAGAGTAATAAAATGCATTATACAGCCAATAGATGGCACGACATACAGAGCTTTTACACTTCACTCATTTTTCAGAAAAACATGGGATAGCCCACTCTTGTTCTCAATTGTGCATTCATTGTTTGAATTTGTGTAAAATTAATTCCCCCCCCCCCCCCATTGTGAGATTTTGCTTATTGTGTATGCTTTATTGTGACTTTTGACAATTTCATTGATTTTTTGTGTAACAATGAAATATGAAATAAAATTGACTTCTACATTTTGAATTTCCTATCAATATGTTCAATTATTTAGTTAAAATAAAAACTTTTATTTTACTGATATTGTTTAAATGTTTTATTTGTAGTAACTTGTGTGATTTAATATTCTATTTCAGAGATTGGCTGGAGCTGTAGGTTTTATTCTGATCAGCTATTAATTAAAATTAATCTGGATTGCAGGCATGGAAAATGAAGTACTATAGAATTTCATAACATGAGAGAAAATCTTATAAGGGGAGCAGGGGGAGGGTCAGATTTCATTCTGCTATATAGAATGTATCAAGAAAGTGATATGAATTTATAGAACAATCTCATCTTGAAAGATGGAAAAAAATGGAAATGGTCTACTTTTAAAAAAGATACCTGATTGAAGGGTTTTTTTAGGGGGGGGGGGGATATCTTACAAATAAACTTCATTCAAAAGCTTATTGTTTGTGCCAAAATTTAACAGCTGATGTAATCTAATTAAATATTAAATTAAAAACATTCAAATTAACAAGAATTCGTCATCTTTTTAATTAGGAGTTGCCTGTGGGTTACTGAGATACCAATATTTCAGAGTATTATAATTTGCCTCATTTAATGACAAACTTCTTGATAAATCAGTTAAGATTGCTGTTCAGAAATTTGACAAACATTTTTCAGGTCAAAAGGTTGGTCAGCTTTATTTTAAAATTTACTAAAGCAGAAACATGTCTTAAAAACATACATTTATGTATATATCCAGTTTTCATAGGTTTTATGTTAGGGTCACATATGCATGGGTATATATTGTAAAAACTGTAAATTACAGCAGTTACACCATGACATAAATGGGAAAGAACTTAAATCTGATTATGATTCAGTAAAATTTCAGTTAAGGGAAATAGATTTCTCTGTAGGAACATCTTAAGAAAACGTGTTTAAGGAAATATGCATTTTGCAGAATAATATTTGTAACAATGAATTCTTAACTTCAATTCATTATAATTCCATTCATTCAAAACTTCATGGAATGAGGAGTACTGCACTTTATCTAGTTTCAGAAATCTCCTCAGGCTTCTATCAAGTCTTAGTGAGGAGATAAATTCCTATACTTTCATATCAATTCAACTGTATTTCAACAAATTTTAATGAAAAGTTCATGTTTTATAATACTAAAAAATTTTTTTTGCTGTGATCAGAAGTTCACATATTTGCCCATCATACTTGGGAAAAATATGATGGTTCACATAAAAACTAAAATATTGTTGCACTAAATGTTTAAAGAATGTGTATTGCAAATAGAATTTTAATTTTCTCTGTTGTATAGAGTGCCAAAGGGATAAATTTAGTGATTTAATTTTGGAGAAGCAATAATAGAAATGAGGCATCTCTAGTAGCATTTGGAAATTTTCTGAATTTTAAATATTGATGCGGGGGGGGGGGGGATTTTTCCTGACCCAAATCTTTTTCAGTTAACATCCCAACAAAGGGTGTGTGCTGCAGAAGAGAAAAAAAATGGAAGAAAGATTTTTAAAGAATTGTCGAAGTACATTCCCATTTTGTATTTAAAAGAAAAAAATACACCGCATTTCGAGCGATTTTAGTTGAATTATGAAAAACCAAATCTTTAAACGATACAAAAGACATTTAATAAAATTCGAAATTAAATTTGTATTTTGCTTTATTTAATGAAATATAAATAAGTAAAAATTAAATTAAAATATTTAAGTAAAATAATTTATTATTAAATTTTAATTTAATAATAAATGATATTTAAATAAAATTTAATACTCCTCATAATATATATTTAAATTAAGAGGAGATATTAAATTTTATTTACCGCTATAATCTATTAAATAAAGCGAAATACGGTTGAATTATATGAAATACCCATTTATTTTTTTAAATGGTAGTGTTTTATTTAAAATAATCACGTAAAAGTTTGAAGAGGAACTGCATATTAAAATATTCGTAATTATTTATATAAACAATCCCATTATAAATCAGAAATTACCTGATGTTGGTTAGAAACAGAACAAAGCTGCAAGGAGACATTTGCCCCTGTCAACAGATATATCCTATAACCTACACGTTTTTCTGTCGTCCGATAACGTGCTCGCCTGTCGTTGCGTATTTCATGTAGGGTTACGTGCTCCTGCCGTCTGATAACGTGGCCGCTCGTCAATACATAATTCCTGTAGACATAAATCTTCTGGCAACTTTTTGCTGCCAGAAAAATTCTGTTGTTTTACTGGATTTTTTTTTTTACAGTGTGCTTATATTTGTCTGAAATTGGTTCATGAGGACTTTTCAGTAGAAATTGGCTAAATAGTGAAATTTTATCAAAAATTGGTGAAAAGTGTACAGAATTATTAACATTTAAACATTTAAGAAAGGATCCCCCCCCCCCCCCTGTCCTCTCTGCGAAACAATATCTTTACTATTTTAAAGACAGAATGATTTTAGGAACAAAATTTTGTTCCACTTACTAAAAAAAGGGAAATGCCACAGAATAAGGGAATAGTTAGTGACCTGGGTTGGTTGGTTGTGTTTATGATGGCCAATTATCAAGATGAGCGATATAGGCCCTAAGGAGGGGGAAGTGCCCTCCGTGAGGGTCTTTCTAAGGGAACCTAAGGTATTTATGCATGGAAATCCACGGTTCGAAAAAAACCACGAAAATTCCGAACGATTAGGTCGACGGGCGTGATTGGATTCGAACCCAGCACATCTCGTCTACCAGCTTCGACAGCAGAACCACTCGGCCACTAGTGGGGCTTAAGTGATCTGCGAGAGTAAATTATTGGTGAGCTGTCAATATAAATTGGTGCCGATGGTTGTGTGGGAATAATTTCACTGGGTTACTTAAAAATAGAACAGTGCACTTGTAAAAAATTACGAGCCTAACCTTTTATTATTATTATTATTATTATTATACTTTTTGTGAAAAGTCAGATCTTTTTCATTGTCTTAATACCATTTACCAAATCTAGCGATATTTTTATTTTCTGCTCTCATTTTTTTGTGCCTTACAAGTTACAAAATAGAGTTTTGTTCTTAATAATATAATTTTACTTAGAACGAATATATTTATACTAAAATTATTATAGTGCACAAATTTATTGTATGCTGTCTATTCTGGAAAAAAGGGTTCATTTAATTAGAAGAAAGCATATGCTTCAAGAAGAAAGCATAAGCATACGATTACAAGATAACAATTAAAAACTTTTATTTTCCGGTAAAAGTTAATCAGGATTCTCAGCTTGGAAATATTTTTAACAACAGTTACTCACAAAATTTACAATATCATTGTAGTACATGTCCATAAGCTAGTGTTTTGTAAACATGTGACACATAAAAACTGCCGTAATAAAAAGACTAAACTACCACAGTAAATTTAGCATTATGTATCTAAAGGTTTCATAAAAGAGCATCTTTTTCAATCATGAGAGAGCAAAAATAAGAGAGGAACAAACAGCTTTAACATGTGTACTACGCCCAGAGGTCTGTAAGGGTCCGTACCCGGCTCGGTTAAATGAAGACAATTTCCAAAGAGAATTTCAAAGACTCAAACACAATTGTTTAACGGGCGAAACCGATTATTTAAATTAAAAAGACCTGGCGGTTTGAGCTGATAAAAAATCAGCCCGATATAAAAATTTAAAAGGATCAAACTAAGGCAATAAAATATGAACCGATTCCAGATGACAACATGAGTATAATACAACATGTCTGCATAGAGATCGGCACTGGCAACTGCATCATGTTTGAACCAGGTCTTTATTATTTTATTAGACTCAGGCCAGGTCAAAGCCAGGCTTACGTTTTCTTTTTACATATTGGGCCTATATGACAGTATATGATGCTGTACTGCGTTCTATGGCTTGCGAACATACAGTAATCTAAAAAATATAATCTATAATGCTAAATTATCCTATAAATATTTATGCAATATTCTAGAGAAAAATATTTATTGTATGTTTAGAAAAATAGGTATTTTCTGTGGAAATTAGGTCGGGTTTGATTTCATTGGTTTTTGTGAGGGCCGGGCCTGTTTTCACTGTTTATAGCATGGGCCGGGCTGTAAACTGCGAAAATGTCAGGCCCGACCAAGATAGCTTTCCTCGGGCCAGGCCAGGCCCTGAGCGGGAAATTCCGGCCAGTGCAGACGTCTAAATCCGCCTAACTTGTTCCTTGACAAATTTTGCGTCGAAATCGGCGCTCTTATTATGAAGCCTTGAAACAATTTATTTTTTAATAGTACAAATTTAATGCTTTGATTTTTGCTTTCCTTTATTTTGGTTTTAACACATTATATTTATATAGTAATACAAGAGATTTGTATGCATCTTTAAATGCCCTTGAAGGCGTTTTAACACGAAAATCTCTATCTACTACGTTGATAGCGTTTCCATATTCAGATATCAACCAATATTTTTTACTAATAATATTTAAGTAATTAATTTACAGATTAAATTATAGTACTATTCGTAAATAATGGTTGTAGTGATGGTTAAAAAAAAAAGATCCTACTGGAAACATGGATTCCATTAGATATCACTTTATTATATGTTACTATATTGTTTATCGATTCCTTATATATTAATTTCTTTTTTTTTCCTTGAAATTTCTTTATTTGTTTTAATTTAAATCTCTAAAAGAATATTAACAATGATATTTAAGGAAATCAATTTTGTATTATTTACTTATATAAAAAATTCAGCGTATTTTTAAATAATGTATTTTTGTATTACCATACAATTTCAGTTATTTTGCCTATAACAAACCTTTATTTTTATATTATAACTTTTGAGAAACTAAATGCTGTTAAAATATTCAATGAACATTCATCAATTTTTCTAATTATTTAAAAAAGAGACCGCTCAATTACTACTAATATGTTTTATTTAATGACACCCACTTCACAGAAAAAGATAATTTTTATCACATATATCGTTTGGGTTCAAACCTTATCTCCAAACCGAAATCATTACTTCCTGCTTCCGACAGGTAAACAGCTTTCTTTTAGGGGAACGGAATTCCCTAACGCTCGTATTCACGAATAACTTCGACCCGGTGTTATGCAGAAAACCCGGGTTGAAAACTCAAATGGCATTCACCGTCAACCCCACTGAACCGGTTCGAGGTTGAAATCTAACGCCGGGTTCAGTAACCCAACCTTGGTCTACAGCAGGTTCAACCCAGGATTTTTCAACCGAGCATGCGTATTTAACGAAAAACAAGCGGTGAGAGTGAGGAGAGGGAGAGGACCGCCATTTTACAATGGCTGTAGTATAGAAGGTGCTGTGTAAAATATAGAAGTTCTACTATTAAATAAAACGGAATAACATTATGCAAAGGTATGTAATCTCATATATATGTAATTATCTTCAATATTTTTATCTGATTTGTTTATATTTATGTATATAGCCACTATATATCGAATACATGTTGAATTGTTTGTTTACATAAATACGCGTGGTCGCGAAAAATTAATTTGCCTTAAAAATAGCCAATATTACTTAAACAGCCGAATAATTGCTTCTAAAGTAACAACTGTCGCGTTTAAGGTCATTTATTTTTTGCAATTTTGATGTTAAAAAATTCTCAAATGTATTTTAACAGGACCGAAAGAAACGCCATACTTGCATAAGTTCTAATTAAAATGTGAGACTCAGGCTAATTTGCATTTTTGTTTAAGTAAAGAAATACACAGATTATCTTAGAATATCCATAGATTCTCTGTAGATTTTTGATCAGTACTTATAGAATGTTTTAAAATTAAATTTTGGGTCTATTGTGTAAAAGATATATTATTGTTTATGTACAAACTGAGATAAATATAAATCAGATCTATAAATTAGATATTTTAACTTAAAATTTAAACAATTTGAGTTTTATTACTTTATTGATTTTTTTTTACGATTGTTTGTAAGCTTCTATGTATGTTTCCCAATTTTAGTGAAATTTGAAATATTTATTTTTATTGCATTTATTTTTCAACTGTATTTTAATTTCAAAATTATACATAATATAAAATATTGCATTAGTACTATTTTATACGAAAATAATAATAGTAATAATAAATCCTAAAATGAATAACTTTTCAATGTTACCTCCTGAAATTGTGACTTTTTTTAGAGATCACTTATAATTTTTGCTTCTTAATTGACAGCTAAATTAAAATAAATTACTAAAGGGTTAAAATACGCTGGTAAAAAAAAAAAAAAAAAAAAAAAAAAAAAAAAAAAAACTTTCTTTTTTTAAAATAACCCCACACCAAAAATATTTGTATCAGCCCTTGCAGTAATGATGACTATTTTTAAGGTAAATAAATTCTTCGTGATCATCATGAGTATTTATGAAAGCAAACTATTCAACATGTAATGACGGAGATATAATGCATAAATATAAACAAACCAGTCAAAAAATGTATAGATAATATATATATATGTGTGTGTATGTATGAGATTACATATATTCTTCTATTTTTGGTAATATGTACTTTAAACTTTCTTTTTATTTCTATATCTTACACAGCATCTTGAGAAACGTTTAATTTACTTAAATTAAAGAATGACACCAAAAAAGAGAAAAAAATAGAGGGAATGGGTAGGGTGATACAAATGGGAACTTGTTTTTCTCCACTGATTCACAAACAGACAGCTATTTTATTTATTAGACAATGTAAAATTATATGAAATTATTAATAATTAATTTGAGGTTTTTTTTTTTTTGTTTTTGTTAGATTACAAACCATCATTACTCTGCCTATTTAGTCTAGAAATCTATCATTAATCAGTCATAAAAAAAAAAAAAGAATCCCACTTTTAATTTCTATTCTAAATGAGATCCTTATTACATCTAATGAAGTGATATATAAATGAGTTAAAAATATGAAATTAAGAAGCTGGAACAAATACAGAAAATAAAATAACATTTTCTAAATAAATACATTTTTTCAAATGCAACACTGCAACCAAAAACAAGTGTCTTCGTGCATGTAATAATATTTCGTAATTATTAGGCTAATTTATCAAAAAATAGTCAAAGATAATCAAGTGGATAGCTTTGATCTTGTAATTGTGATAATAGAAAAATTCTCATACAAATGGCTGGAGGGGAAGGGGTGGGGATAGGTCCTAAAAGCTGGTCGATAAAAATTCAACTTTCTGTAATATTTCACATTTATTTGTCCAGATAGTATTCAGAATACATTTATCGTGATTTAGGAAAGGCCTTATTCGATTATATGCGTTGAATGGAAATTCATACGCTATGCACTAGTAGTCTTAAAAAGTTTAAAATATTTGTGTTCCTTAAAATAATATCTTATAAAATATCTCCAGTGCACACAGTTTAAACTTAAAGGAAGTATAGAGTTTTATTTAGCGACTAGTTAAATGAAAAATGTTTATCAATTGCTCGGAAGTGATAACTATATATGCGCCTATGGAGCACCTCTGCGGCTCGGTACCTGGTGCCATGGCACCGCTAGAATCACCTGTTCCGCTTTTTCTGCAGTTCTGTTAATATTATTTCACTACTTTTTCCTGTCAACCTGGAATATTAATTACTATCTAATTTAATTAGAATTAAACATTTTAATTAGCTCGCTCTAAATCCAAACAATAAAATTAATACATCTGGGATACCATCTATACTAATAAAAAAAAAAATAGTATATATAAAGTACAACAGACTACTTTCTTAATTTTTTTCCTTTTTTCTCCATTTTAATATTTCCATTATCAGAAATTGTTTATTTGCTAACTAGAGCTATTAATAATAGAAATCATCATAATTGCTGTTGAAATAAAATTTTAGTTTTTATTCAAATCAAGTTTCATTAGTTTTGGCCCAAATCAAGTTTCATTAGTTTTGGCCCAAATCAAGTTCCATTTTTTAGCAACTATGCGAAAATTTATTTTGAAAAAGAACCTTTTAACGTTTATTTTAGCAGTTGACACGTTTCATATCATTAACCTAACTCATTAATAAATTAAAAAAAAATAATTGTTTAAAAAATATTAAAA
This sequence comes from Maratus speciosus, assembly GCA_963932465.1. Lineage (NCBI taxonomy): Eukaryota > Metazoa > Arthropoda > Arachnida > Araneae > Salticidae > Maratus > Maratus speciosus. Next base: position 15,857,785 of record OZ010797.1, read on the forward strand.
CTTTCAAGAAAAATTAAGTTGATCCATATTTAGTGATTACAGGTTTTTATTTTGTCCATACATTTTGTGGGAATTAAAAAAAAACAAACAAAAAAAAAAACACTACATTGAATCTTTCGTTTCTTTCTTTCTTTCTTTTTTTTTTTAGTTGGCGTTTTTCTTCCAAAACATAACAAACGAAGTCTCGACGCGAAACCGAACAAGGCATGTGATTTTTTTAACCAATAAACACATTTCGTTCAACCTAGGTCGAGAAACACCGAGTTGGGTAACTTTTCATCCGAAGTAAACGGTGAATACGAGTTTTCAACTCCCGGTTGAAAATACCAACGTGAGGTTTACCGCGGTTTAACCCTCGGTCGAAGTTATTCATGAATACGAGCGTAAGACTCTCATGACACCCAAACGATTATCAGATGTCCCAAACGATTCCAGCTATGTTTTCATCCCCTGCGGTGCATAATCATTAAGAAAGGGGGTAAAACTATCCCGTTTTCCCGTAGTCAAGGCACTTTTTAGAAGTTAGTGTGACGTCAGTCATGACGTTTTGGTTGGAAACTGAACCAAACAAACGGTTGCTATACGTCATTTCTTTTTAAATATAAATTGCGGAAAATATTACAAGTACGCATCAAGTATTAAAACACTTAGATGTGAGATATAGATATAAGATCAACACACAACAGCAACACACAAACAAAATAGAAAATACAACATACCAACCGTTTGTTCGGGTCAGTTTCCAACCAAATCGTCATTACTGACGTCACGATTGAAATCGTGTATATTAATGTTACAAACAGATGAATGCCTATGAATCATTAGATAGCCTTTTTTGTCGAGTTTCTTTAATGACTGCATCTTTTGCTGCATTTGTGTATTATTTTGCGATAGTGACATCTTTATGCATGCTTTACTGTAGATGTTTAAGAGTGGATCGTAAATGTGGAATTCTTAAGCGGATGCGAATGATGTCATTTACATAAAATAAAAGTGTGTGTTTTAAGTCTTAAAATTGAAATTGGTTATGTACTATTTATATATACATATTTTTTTTTTCATTGGGGGCGACACTAAATTCTGAAAAAGCAGAATTCCTGTTTTCTAGTTCGATTTTTCGTTATTTAAAATAAAATTTATGTCAATTTGTATAATTTGTCGACGGGATAATCAAGTAGTACCGAAAATATTTACTGAAATTTTATTTAAATAAAATAACGTTTGCTTTTCTTTTAAAAAAAGTATGTCAGGGTTAATTTCAAAAGTACTGGATACATTTTGTTTATCATTTACACCTTTGGATAGGTTCGTGAAATCATTTGTATGAATGATTTACTGATATAACTATTATTTTTTTTTAATTAAAATTTGGTGTTTTCCCTCTTTCTTTTCGGGATCAAAGATTGCTGTTGTTCATTGTGTGTCATCTTGGCGACGATCTACTATGCTATTATTGCGGAAGTGAAACTGCTATATTATTTGGGAAAAAATACGAACACCATGCAAAAACTGTTAGTAATTTTATTTAAAATAGTGTTAAAAAAAATGAAATTAAGGGAACTTAGAATATTCCTTACGGATATTTATGTAATTACTCATTATTAAAAGAATTTCCAGGATTAAATAAATTTTCATATTTTTTTACTTCAGCACTTTTTAGTGTTTACAATTACGATTTTTGGTAATAAAATGTTCTTTTTTTTCGCTTACGTGGGAGCAAATGTTGCCAACAATAAATTTTTTTCATCTTGGCATCGACATATCTTAATATCCTTGGTTAAAAATTTTAAAGTTCTAAACCAGTTAGAAAAATATACTATCGCTCTTCCCCCTAATTTTCCTTTCCATTTTTTTAATTTTATGTTAGTATTAACTATACGGATATTTATGTAATTATGTATTAATATTATTTGCATAAATCTCGCAATTTTGAAGAACAAAAAAGTGCTTGCTGAAATAAAGCTTAGATCACATGTTTATTGTTATATATTACTTCTTATTTTTCACCTTTCAGGGAAATCTTCCGCTTTCATTACGTAGTGGTTCATAGCATTCGGGGCTAATCTTCCGTAATCGGACATTTCGCCAATTGACGCATTAAATAAAATGCTGAATGTATCGTTTTCGTTTGAAGCGAAACCTTCATGATGAATTCCATTACAGATAATCATATAATCATCTGTAATTATTAAGATACTACATGGCACAGAATGATATACATTTTTAAAAGCAACGTTAAAAACGCCAGAATAAACAAAAATTTCGCAGACTAGTTTCGGTAGCGTTTAGCGTACCGTCCTCAGTGCAAATAATAACGGAAACTTCCTCATTTATATAGAGGAGAAGCGGATTCAACTGAGAAGTTCATTACCCAATGGGGAAACAGGAAAACCTGGGCACCAGCCAATGGGAGACTAGTGAAGGAAATGCCACCAGAAATGTGGAGGAAAAAAATGGTAGTGATTAAGCAAAAGAGAATTTTATGAAATATTTCCAGCAATCTGATAAAGGGGGAATGGCAAATTCACTATTAACAATATTATCATAATTTTGACAATGATTTGAAATTATGACAATATTGTTAATAGTGAATTTGCCATTCCCCCTTTATCAGATTGCTGGAATCTATTATATATATAAAATCCAAACGGAAATTTCATTCCGAACGCCTAGATTTTGAGTTTTACTGCATGCATTTTTACGGAACTTATACCGTTAGATAGGTATCGTTTCAGGGAAGGTTTTAAGCTATAACACATCACCCTACCTACATTAGTTATAGAATTATGACGGAAAGTTCTATTATTTTGGACGATAAGGTTTACCATTTTATTTCTTGGCGAAATTTATCGTTGATAAAAAATTTGAAACAGTTATTACACCTCAAAACATAAAAGAAAAAACTGTTACTAATTTTAATTTAAAAAAAATAGAAGGAACAAAAAAAGAAGAAAAAAATTCGTTTTAATGAGTGATAATATTAAAGAATGAAAATATTTAATTTAAACATGAAAGGGAATGTTCGTAATGCTTAAAAAATTACTCAGTTAAAATATTTCAATTGAAATAAGATTTGGATCTTTATCTTTTGCGTCAGGTTAAGAAAAATAAATCTGAAAAATTGATAGGTTGATATCAAGGAAGTTTCGATAAGTGCATGCTCAGAAATATTTGAAAAAATTATATAGCATTCTTCTCATGAGGAATATATAGAATATTCTTCTCGTGACATATAATATGTTTATAAAAAAAAATCCGCAGAACCTCGATTTAGCGTTTGTAAAAAAATAATGAAAATTTAATTTTTTGGGCGATTTAATGCTGGTTGGCGGCACAATAAAATTTTGAATGATACTTTTTTTATGATAAATAATTTTTAAGTAAAACCTTTTTCTACTCCTCATACGAAGATAGTTAGATTAAGTTTAACGTAATAAATACATTTTTAGTACTACAGTTTTTTCATATACCTTTATATGTGTATGTATTTAAATTTTATTATCGTAATTATACGTTTAAAACAAAATTTCAGTTTATTAAATTTTTTCCAAATTTAAAATTAATGTCCGATTCGGAACATTGGCAATTTGACTTCGCTATTGTTAGTGTCAGAAACAAGAAATGAAGGTTATTGTTGCCATGGAAACAAGTATTTAATATAAAATGTTTAATGGTAGCATTTTTAATTAACCAGCTACTTTTAAAACGGTACTACTTGATAATCCCGTCGACAAAATAACTATCGCCAAACTATAAGATAAATGCCAATAATAGCTGATAGAAAATTTTACATTAACTTGACATTAAATACGGTACACGTGTTTGTTGCGTCATCAAGTGATTTTTAATTTTACTTCTATTTGTAATTTTACTAATGTTCAAGCGATGTTTACAATAAATGTGATTTTGCAAGTGTACGAAAGCATTTTTTGAGTATTTTTTTAAATTCAAATGTACAATATATAAATAGCAATTAATATTTTAAAAATGGAGTCATACATTTTAAGTTTAGTATAAATGTCTCCCACACACGCACATACATACTGTAAAATAATTTGATTTTAGACATTTAAAAAATTTCTCATCATACTTTACTGCGAAAGCATGTCGGTTTGTTTTCCCCAAATTTGTGACTTTTATAACCTCGAAGCCAGATTAGCTAATATTGTCCATTCTTTTTTTAATAAAAAACATATCGCCAATTTCCCTTATACAAACGTTCAATGCTTGCAATGTTATGTAGTAAAGATTATTCTTAAGAAAATGTAAGCAATTATGCATTATTTCTATCACGAAAAAAGACATTTTGCAATAAAAATTCCTTTCTGAAATCACTTTTCGATATTCCATTCCATTCGTCATTTTTTTTCATATCTCCCCTTCTTTTACAAATGCTATAAAAAGATATTGGATGAATCTTCCATAATCAGCCACCTTGCAATTGGCGAATTTACTGTATAGTGTTGGAAGATTCGTCTATATTTGAAAGGAACCGTGGACGGTAAATCCGATTTCAAAAGATCACGCGAAATTTGTACTTTTAGTAATTAGCGATTAGTAAATTTATGTTTTTTTAGTATGGAGCAAACAGACAAAAGAAGATTTACTAATAGATATTTTTCATGTGCAGTTATTTTACTATCATTAAAAAAGCATTAATTTGAATGTACAAAAAATGTTTTTCAAATGCGAAAGGTGGCCAATGGAACAATATTTTTTCATTTAGCTTAGGTTTTTTTTAAAAAAGTACCTCAAATTCAATTAAAATTTCAATCATTATAAAATTTTGGCTGACTTACAGCCCAAGCAGCTGATCGTAGTGACAAATTTTAGGTTTATTTTACTATCACTAAAAAAGCATTACTTTGAATGTACAAAAAAAAAAAAAAAAAAAAAAAAAGAAAACTTTCAAATGCTAAAGGTGGCCAATGGAACAATATTTGTTCATTTACTCTAGGTTTTTAAAAAAAGTACCTCAGATTCAAATAAAATTTCAATCATTATAAAGAAATTTTGGCTGATGCACAGCCCGAGCAGCTGATCATAGTCACAAATTAACGTTTTTAGTTTTATTTAGGCAACAAACTGATGAATAATGACGTCTTGAAAATAAAAGCATGCTTATTTCTCCGTCTTATTACGCTCATTAGAGAAAAGCGAAAAAAATCTTCAGTTTGCCAAAAAGATCACTTAAAAAATTTTGCATAACTAACTTTACTTATCATTTGCAAAGAGTTTTGATAGTGAAAGATCTAAAAATCAATCAGCAGCAATTTGACGTTATTTAATGGAATGTAATTTGGAGCGTAATTAACCCTGTTTTGTAGCTAACTCTGGTACATTTTTAGCCATACCGTTACGAACATTTCTAACGTTTCACATCAAACTTGGTTGTGGATCCGATTACGGATGATTGGGAAGATTTTATTGAATGAAAACTAGAGGTTCAGTTTTCTATTTGAATTAGTTATCGAGGTTATTTTCCTAGGTTAATAGTTGCATGATTAAAACTGGTATGTAAAAAGAAACGGCAGTTAAAATGACATTATTTTAATTTTATTCACACAATTCCACTTTAAATATCCACTTTTACATGTTTCACATACTTTAAAATATAAAAGTTAAATACTTTTTTGATTGTATTTATTCTACTGGAAATCGAAGATAAGAAACTGTAGAGAAAACCTGCCAAAAGAAGACGTATATTACCAAATATAATGTAACGTAGAGAGAGATTGTATTTATGTTATCAGATCAGCACAAAGTACCAAGCTGAGAAGCCCGGAGTAAAAGAACTAACAAACGAAAGTGAATAACCCGAACATTCTTTTAAGTTAAATGGTCAATCTCTGCAGTCATTGTAATTCTCTCTTTTTTAGTAGTGTGGCGATATGATCGTAATGGCCGCATTTCCCTTCCAAACTCTACATGATGTACTAAAGAGTTGCTTCTGAATTGCATGTATTTCGTCTAACGCATCAGTTAATATAATAGCCAATTGCGTCCGAAGCGTATTCAGAAAATGCGGAAGGATCTCCCAGTTGAAGATCCATATAAATTTAAAATACAGCGTCGGATTTTCCATTTCGTTTGATTGAAGGTTTATTTGAAAAATTGTCCAGCGCAGCGGGCTCAGCCTGCTAGTATTTCATAAAATCCTCTTTTGCTTAATCACTACCATTTTTTTCCTCCACATTTCTGGTGGCATTTCCTTCACTAGTCTCCCATTGGCTGGTGCCCAGGTTTTCCTGTTTCCCCATTGGGTAATGAACTTCTCAGTTGAATCCGCTTCTCCTCCATATAAATGAGCAAGTTTCCCTTATTCTTTGCACTGAGGACGGTACGCTAAACGCTACCGAAACTAGTCTGCGAAATTTTTGTTTATTCTGGCGTCTTTAACGTTGCTTTTAAAAATGTATATAATCATCTGCTACATATATAAAACGCAACTTTGAATGTCAAACGGAAGGTTTATACTATTTTGGTCGAAAATACAATGTTAGTTTTTGGGAGTAGGTGAATAACACATTGTTATACGTCGCTCAGTTATAGAGCTACGGGGAAATTTCTGAATTTTGTGAAATCGATTGTTAAAAATTACCTGTTTTAAGAATTTCTACTGAACGAAATTTGATGTAAGTGGGCACTGTTAAAATTTTTTCAGAGATGGACTTAAGTTTTAAAACACATTGACGCAATCATGTATCAACCCAATGGAAATTCCGATTATGAAAAATATGAATATTTCTTCTGTTAATCGAATTAAAGAAATTTTAACTGATGCTAGAAGCCACAGTCTTCTTTACTGCTACTACAATTTTATCTGCATTGATTCTGATAAAATCAAAATGTGAAAAATCGTGGCAGAATTGCGTTTTACAAAATATAACAGAACATATAGTGAGATAGCATCTGGTAGTTTAATTACCAGAACCACACACGGCGCAAAGCCGAGAAGTCCAGAATTCGAGAATAAGGAAATGAGAATGAATCACTTGAACATTAGTGTTTCGATGCTATGGACAAACTCTGCAACCTTTGTAATGCACTCCATTTCAGTAGTATAGCGACTAAAGAATATTTTGATTCCTGTTGTCATAATGGCTTCATTTTCCTACAAAATATTACTGTAATTGATCAACTAAAATAGCTGGTGTTTAATAACTCAAATTTTATACAACACATTAGAAATTTTAAAGCCTCAATGGCGTTGACATCGTTTCCCTTAATCAGGAAATATATTACATGTACTTAATTAATAAAACGTTGTATTTATCACCATAAAAATAAACGAAAACACAGGACGCATTTGTGTATTAGAGGTTTTAAGAGCCCGGCATGAGTCAGAGCAAACACGTGTCCGTAAGGAAACATGGTCACAAATAAACAGCCAGTTTTATCATCAGTTTTCGGTGCTGTTTTCATCTACATTACAGATAGGAATTCATATTGCCTTAAAATACGTCAAATTCAGTGATATATTTCGTTTCATTCAAGGTTTATTTGGAAAATTAGAACCACCGTAGCGTGCTAGTTCTATATTAAAAAAATAATTTTTTCCAAAAATGTTTACAAATTTTAATTCTAAAATATATGTACATTTGAAATATGTAATAAAATAGATGCGCAATTTTTGAACTTATTTTGAATTTTTTTTTTTTTTTTAAATATCCAGCTAGAGGATTAAGGGTATGCAAGAAATTTTTAGATGACTACTTTGTGTAAATTCTTGGATTATACTTCCCAAACAGAACTTTTTTCTTTATAGGGACATATATCATAATCTTAGATTGCACCTCACTGAAAATCCTTTTGAACATATTTCACAAACAAAAGGTTTTTCAAAATTAAAAAATACATACTAGTAGGGCTGGGTGATGTCTAGAATTAAATATCATGATAAATCGGCATCTTTATATCGTGATATTCCGATATATCGATTTAGGAAAGTGGCTGCCCGGGGGGGGGGGCAAAATGGCAGGCGAAGCACCGGAAGTGCATAAAATGATTAAGCGGTCACAGGCTTTTCCAACGATACGTCGCATGAGGGGTGATGGCAAAATTTAAATAAAGGCCCTCCCACGGGGCGGGGGTAGTGAGGGAGAGGGACACCGGAGGTGCATAACATAAATAAGCGGCCACAGGGCTTTCTAACGATATGTCACATAACCGATGTCGCCAAAATTTAGAAAAGTCCCCCCCCCCCAGATGTGGAAGTGGGGGAAGGGTCACCGGAGGTGCGTAAAATGAATAAGTGGTCACAGGCCTTTCCAACGATATGCCACATGAGGGGTCTCGGCCAAAGTTAGAAAAGTGGCCATGGGGACCCGACTATATAATTATTATTTCATTTGTCTAATTAAATCCACTGTTGCAAATAAAATGTTATATTTCATTTCTTTATCGCCCTGATTCACACATTGTTCAATAACAAAGAGCAAATATTCATCAACACCGCTGAAATCTAAATACCATAATGAAATGAAAGCCATGGTGTCTGTAGCATACAACGCATAAGCTCAGAGATTCAGCTTACACCGTCAATACCGTAAAAAAATATATACAGTGAGCAAAAAAAGTATTTGCACGCAGACGATTTTTTGCATAAGTAACCATAGAAAGCAAATTTGATACTATTCTCTTAATTATTCATTTATTTAAATAAGAAGAAAATAAAAATAACTACCCAGTTTCCTTAAACAGTAATATTACACATTTTAAAAAAGAAATTAATATTTCCTCATACCTAAATAGTATTTGCACAAGAAGCATTGACTGTTAAAAAAGGCATTAAATGTGAACATTATGCAAATGTTTAGCATATCAGTCCCGCAGTACATTAGCCCCGCACTTTAAAGTCATGTAATATATTAAGTGGAGCAGGGATTCTGGGGAGTTTTTGTTCTAATGGCTCCGAAAATGTGTGAACTGTCTGTTGCTACCAATGAGAAGATTATATTTCTTCACAATTCTGGATTAAGTTACCGAGTAATAGGTAAAAAATTAAATCTAAACTTTTCTAGTGTTTGTTATGTAATTAAGAAGAAAAGAGAAACTAGTTCGACAAAAAATAAGCCACGAACTGGGCGTCCAAGAAAGCTAAATACCAGGCAAAGGAGAGCCATCATAAAAGAATCTTCAAAAAACCCTTTTCTAAGTGCTCGAGAATTGGCTGTTGATGTCTCTTCAACGTCGGGAACAATAGTTACACCACAATCAATTAGAAATATTCTTCATGATACAAATATTCGAGGAAGAGCTCCTCGAAAAAAACCATTTATTAGTGAAACAAATAGGGTGAAAAGACTTGAATTTGCAAAAGCTTATGTCAGCAAAGCCACTAGAGTTTAGGAAAACTGTTATTTTTTCCGATGAAAGCAAGTTCAATATTTTTCGCTCAGATGGTAAGAAAACTGTATGGCGAAAGCCAAATACTTCTCTTCAAATTAAAAACTTGAAACCAACTGTAAAACATGGCAGTGTCATGTAATGATTTGGGGATGCATGTCTTTTAACGGAGTTGGCGAAATGACCTTTATTGAAGGCAATATGAATGCTAAACAATATATTAATATATTGCAAGATCATTTATCTAATACTGCTCTGAAATTAGGAATTCCTAATTCATATTATTCCCAACAGGATAACGATCTGAAACACACAGCATATATTACGAGGTTATGGTTGCTTTATAATGTAAAAATCAATTGAAAACGCCACCACAATCACCAGACCGATTGAAAATTTATGGCATATTTTGGATGTGAAAATAAGGAAAAAGAAAATTTCTAACAAATCAGAACTTAAGCAAGCTGTTAGGGAAAGCAAAGGGCATGCATACTAAATATTAGCACTGTTTATAACTTATAAATAATTCCTCTAGTTCTATTTTTTATTGCTAGTGTGCAAATATTTTTTTGGCAGTACAAATGCAACTTTTTTATGTTTTCATATTTTAAATATAATTATTAAGTCAGATATTAAATATGTTTACTTGTTTTGTGAAAGTGTTGGTATTTTTAATTCTTAGTTGCTTTTTATTTATTTATACATATGCTACAACAAATTTACCTGGTGTGCAAATACTTTTTTTGCTCACTATATATCATCTGCTGTCAGCGATCACATCGAAAACTGCATGTATAATATTTAATCACCTACCGAAACCAAATCACATACCATTAGTATCATAAACACCAAACCCGAGAAGTCGGTATTTAATATCACGATTTAGGCTAGGAAGAGTCGCACCGTTAATATCAAGAGTACCGAAACCGAGAAATCGGTATTTTTAATACCACGGTTTAGAGTTGAGAGAAGTCACTCCGCTAGTATCATAATAATCGGAACAAACGATTCGGTATTTAATACCACGGTTTAGACTGGGAGAATCTAGAGAACTCAAAGCCGAAGCGCTGCTTAATGTTGCGGTTTAATGAAGAACCATAATAATTACGGTTTATATCACGATTATGATATTCATGATATACCATTTTGTAGGTTTTATTAATATCGTTATCACGGTTTGCATTTTATATCGATTTTATCGGTTTTATTGATATATTGCCCAGACCTACATACAAGTCAAATAGAATCAGACATACAAGTTAAAATTTCATAAATATGCAATTAAAAATTCCGATGTTTCAGGCTAAGCTGTAGCCCCTCATCAGTGCAATAACATACAGATGACCAGAAAACTACATACGTTTACAGTCAATAATTACTAAACAGTGAAAATCAAAGTAACTTTAAAGAACCTATATCAAAGCAAGACTACATTTAGATAGAACTGCACAGGATTCAATAATGGGCGAAATTTGAATACGAGTGAACCAATTCTCAAGGAAACTCTACTTTTAACATTATTACAGCTGGATCTGATAACTGTGATACTTGCGAAATCTGGAATATGTTCGGTATCCAAAGAATGCTGTAAAAGTTTAGATTGTAGGCTTCTGGATTTATAGACACATTTATGATCAGCAAGGCTAATGGGACAAGTACGACAACTTTCACCAATATATACCGATTATTGGTGAAAGTTAAACTAGTGCAAGGGATACTATAAATTGCGCCCATTTTAAATAAGTGAGGAGATTCTAGGATTTGACTTACAAAGCAAATCTTTCAAAACATTCCATAGCTTAAAATCTGTACTGATATTATAAAACTTCAAAAGACTAGAAACTTTTTCAAAAAGATATTTGTAGTACGGCAGAGATACAAAATTAGTGGGGCAACATATAAGAGGCTAAAACTTAGACGGAAACGTTTGCATTTTTAATTGTATATTTACGTAATTTTAACTTCTATATCAGATTAAATGTAGTATTTTTTAATTTTAAATTGTAAATATCAGACGATAAAAAATGTTTAGTTATTTTAATAAAAGGTTTTTACTTTGCATGGGTACACAACTGCCTTTTTTGATGACCACTGCTTGAAAATTTTTTGGAACGTATATCAGAAACAAAAGTTTTTACATTTGTATATAAACGCAAGTTGTTTCTTTTCAGATTACCACTTTCAGAATATCCTTTGGAACATATTTCACAAACAAAAGGTTTTTCCTATGTATGGATATGCAAGTGTCTTTTTAAATTACTGCTTACAGAAAATCCTCTGAAACAAATTTCACAAACAAATGGTTTTTCCTTTGTATGGGTACGCAAGTGTGTTTTTAATGTACGACTTTCAGAAAATCCTTTAGAACATATTTCACAAACAAAAGGTTTTTCATTTGTATGGGTGTGCAAATGTCTTTTCAGTACAAAATTTTCTAAAAATCCTCTACAACATATTTCACAAACAAAGGGTTTTTCATTTGTATGGGTACGCAAATGTCTTTTCATAATGCCTTTTTGTGAAAATTTTTTGGAACATATTTCACAAACAAAAGGTTTTTCCTTTGTATGGGTATACAAGTGTCTTTTTAGACTACTCCTTACTGAAAATCCTTTGGAACATATTTCACAAACAAAAGGTTTTTCATTTATATGTATACGTAAATGCACTTTCAGGTCACCTTTTAGCGAAAATCCTTTGAAACATATTTCACAAACAAATGGTTTTACCTGTGTATGGGTACGCAAGTGTACTTTCAGTTGACCACTTTGTGAAAATTGTTTGAAACATATTTCACAAACGTAAGGTTTTTCCTTTGTATGGGTGCGCAAGTGTTCCTTAAGATTACTATTATGTGAAAATCCTTTGAAACATATTTCACAAACGAAAGGTTTTTCATCTGTATGTATAAGCAAGATGTGTCTTTTCAGATTACCACTTTCAGAATATACTTTGGAACATATTTCACAAACAAAAGGTTTTTTCTTTGTATGGATATGCAAGTGTCTTTTCAGATCACCACTTTTCGAAAATTCTTTGGAACATATTTCACAAACGAATGGTTTTTCCTTTGTATGGGTGCGCAAGTGTATTATTAAATGACTACTATGTGAAAATCCTTTGGAACACACTTCACAAACAAATGGCTTTTCCTTCGTATGCATGTGGAAGTGTTTCTTTAGATCACCACTTTCTGAAAATACTTTGGAGCATATACTTCACAAACAAAAGGTTTTTCTTTAGTATGGGTATATTTCAGAGTAGCACTTTCTGAAAATCTTTTGAAATATATTTCACAAGCGAAACATTTTATCTTTGTATGGGTGCGCAATTGTCTTTTCAGATTAGCACCTTTTGAAAATCCTTTGAAACATATTTCTGAAAATAAAAAAAAATTCTGCTTCTTGAGAGTGATTCTGAGGTACTGACATTTTCAGACAAACTTTTGTTGACAGAAACTACTATACTTGTTTAGATATTTAAGGTTTAAGAACATAGATGGTTTGTAATAACAAAAGAACATCAGCAGCGTCTTCTGTAAGTCAAAGCATTTTAAAATCATAAATATTATCTTTAAATTATATTCTTAATTAATGTTGTTAAGTAGTAGTATAAAATTTATTAACATAAAATTGAAAAATACTAAATTAATAAGAAAAAAAATAACTAAATACAATGAAAAAACGTTGTGGACAGTTTGTTGCATTATAAATTTGAAACAAAAACAAAATGAAAATGGCAGAAAATAATTTGTGTTACTTATACTTACTGAGCATTTATTGCCGCTCTGACAGATACGCTTAGATATATAATGTGTGCTTTGCTGGTAAAACTGGAATAGTCTATTGATATATGCAATTTAATACCTACTATATTCAGGGTTGCCAGTTTGGCCTCCAATTTTAATTCTGAATTTCAAATTAATGCCAGAATTTTTAAAAAATGAATGTTTACTTTGTATGATTGCTAAATGTCTTTTATTAAATAAAATATAAAATATTATTCCTTGTTTCTAGTATGAACACTAAATTTCTGGATAAAAATGAAGGCGAGACTGGAAACCATGGTTATATTTGCATGTATGAGGAAGAAGGTGAACTACCTTTTATTAAATATTGCAATTAGTCCACATGACAGATATTATCTCAACAGAAACTAGTGGATGAAACCCACTATCGGGTCCCCTGTGCCTCATTTCCATAACTCAGAAGCTACCTTTTGGGTTTCAATGCAACTGAATCCAAACATTATAATTAACTTAAAAATGACACACTATAAACTTTAAGTAAAATTTTAAGTAGTACATACCACTGTTTTAGATTAATAATTTTAGATAATTTTTTATTTCATTTCAAAGTATCTCGGGCTCTGTAGAAACAAAGACAATGGCATTTGGCAGGGGTGCAGAATATGTCCTATCCTGCGATCTACGATGGGGGGAGGGGGAATTTTAGCCATCTGGGGGAAATTTTGTTGGAAAATGTACAATTTACTTCGTTTTCTTAAATGACTTACATAATTCCACGATATAGAAAATTTTCACTACAAATAAAAAAAATTTGTATGGCAACTTTCACAAAATCGATCTCAGAATAATATGTACTTTATATACTCATGCATAAGTTGCGAAGTTTTGGAAAAATAAAATAAAGTTTTAGACTACAGTAATAGAGAATTTATGTAAGCCTATAACATATCGTAAAATTTTGGGGAAATTTACATATGGATTCAGGGAAATGTTGGGAGTAAAAACATTTTCTGCACTCCTGGCTTTTGGTTCATTCAACTTGATATCGATAGCCTTACATCGTTCAGTTCCACTCTTTACTGCTACAGGGCACTTTCCTATCTCGGGTTCTATGGACTCGATAACAATAGGGTTTGGCTCATTCAACTTGGTTTTCTATGGCTTTGTTTAGAAGGTAGTTTATATACAACAGTGTGGCGCCTGACGGTAGAAATGGGAACTAACAGACTTTGCAGAGCATCCACAGCATGCCTGATATACAGAGCCGCCGGCAGCGGGGACCTGTGTCAGATGTTCACACAGAATATATTGCCCCTTAATTTATGTGTAGTAGTTACCATTATTTCCGAATAGTAATTTGAGTAAATTTCTTAAATTCTTATTCGAGTCCCCAACCCCCTTGACTAACATGTGTATGGATAGGTTGCACAATGCCGTTTCACTCGGATAGAGGTTTGTTTAAAAGAGTGTGCCGTTTGGTGAAATGTGGAAGTAACAGATTTTACGTTATATACTGTGCCACAGTCAGCGGGAAACCAGGACCAGAGTTCGGCTCAGTTCTCGGTTAGTTTTTTGGAAAAATTGTAGCTATAGAATATTTTCCATTATACGGTGACATAGGCAGCAAGGACAAGTGTTCGACGTTTATTTAAAACATATTGCGCCCTTTGGTATTGGAAAGTAGAAACACAAAATTTTCTTGAAATAATCAGTTTGAAAAAAAAAATTCACTCACCTTATGCGTAAGTCAGTAAGTTTTTACAGTTAATTATGAATAGTTTACCATGAAAATTATGAACTTGCCATAAAGATATCGCCCTCTCCCCACTTTGTTTCCCGTAGCAGTTATTTCGAGCTTTTTTACCGCTGAATATCTGTTTGTTCTTTTAACCGATTTTTCACACAATCAGCGGGCACCTATTTCATACAAAATCGAGTTAAATATATAAAATCATACAAATATAAGGTTCATTTAAAAGTATTATCGCAAGGCCGGGCAACACTTGTCGGGTCAGCTAGTATTATATATAAACAAAGCTTTTTCCAGACATTCAAAGGGAAAGTAAAAGGGGACATTTCAGATTCTTAAAGGAGGTTTCTACTTTTTCGCGTAGAAGTTTTTGATTTTAGATTTTTTTTTTTTTTTTTTTTTTTTTTTTTTTTGTCCTTCAAGTATGTAGATCATTGCTTTAAAGCAGTTTTGCAATATTTTAATTTCTTACAGTCTTTCAACGTAGTCAAGAATGAAATAAAATTAAAAGTTATTTGCATTTAATGTTTACAAATTTCTTACTTTAGAGCCCCTGCCCCTAATTTTGAATTTAAAGAAATTCTTGCTAGTTTGCGAACATCAGACAAAAGATGGCAATGTGTTATTGGTAATAAATTAATTACTCATCTTAAATTTCACTGTAAAGATTATGTTACTTTACATTTATTGCTATATCATTTATTATTCTTTTTATTTAATACACAAAACAAGAATTTGTATTACAAGGAAATTTTAAAATATAGAATAATGTATTGCATTGCATTTTATCTTCACTTCCCACCCCTCCTCTATTTTTTTTTTTTTTTTTGTGTGTATGGGTAATAGTCGGTGATTTCGAAATTTTTATCAATTTACTCGATACTATGGCCAACTTGACGATATCAATACTATCAATTTTTTTTTAATCGAAGTCTCTAATCAACAAAATTGTTATTCTTAACTGATATCAGATATGATTTTATGAAGAACTGCAATAAGAAAAATTAGTTTTGCTGTTAGATTATTTACACTGTAATATGACTAATTTTGCATTTGCAGTTTCATATTCACTCTTGAAACATTGAGTTTTTGTTTAAGATTTCTAAAGAGTTGAGGGAAGCCAAGAAGCTTCGTTCATCGAACGCCTTCAAAATTGGAAGCTAAAGACAATATAAAAGTCAATACTGTAAAGCAAAGAGAATCGGAACTAAAATTTTGGGGGGAGCAAACCAAACTGAATTCTCTAAGTTATGTGAGGACTGGACCCATAGAATCTGAGATATATAGAAAAGAAAAAATGTACACTATGCAGCACACAATAGAGGAGACTGCAGTCTTCCTGCAAAAGAGAACAAGAATTTAAATGGTGGTGATGTTGCCGCTAAAGAAACCAAGGCGAAAGGTCCAAATTGTACTCAATCTCTGTCATAATCTCTCATTGTGGTCATACTGCTTCTAGCAGAGAGAACCAGAACTCAAATTTTGATATTATTGGTGGGAAACAAACCAAGACGAATTGTCCAAGTTGTGTGAGGATCGGACTCATAGAACTCGAGATATTGAGTAAAGAATAAATCTACGCTAGAGATTTCTCAATAAGAATCGTCCATATCTGCACCCACATCAGCATCAATATTCGGTGCACATTGATTCAGCATCGATACGGGTAGAATCGCTTATTTTCACTTTTATTTAAATCGTTCCTGCAGTCGAATCTGTACCTTGATACAAGTAGTAGTGTAGTAGTCTTGCAGTGGTCATTTTACTTTTCCTTTGAAATCATCATTGCAGATTGATATTATTGATCTACTAGTATATAACACCCGTCAAAAATTATGGAATGCGAATGACAAATCTTCAAAAAAATATTTTTCTGACAAAAAAATATATTATGCCTCATGCATTGTGTAAATCAGAAAATATTATCCTTTGATTTTTGATGATTCGAACAAAGATTTTATGTAAACTACAGTTTAAAATCATATTTTAAATATTTCACACAATTTTCTTCGTGACCAGCGCTTATACGCGCCACTTTCAGCTACACATTCAATGACGAAAAATGCTTGTTTTTGTTTCCTCTACGTAAAAAATTTGCTGTTTAGCGCATTACAGAATAATTCAAAATTACTTTCTGAGTAGTAAAATAATTTGTATGTAACAAAATTAATATAGGGTAAAGAATAATATATAAAAATAACCTTCTACTCTGTAATATGAATATCTAAATATTTTATAAAATTTTTTATAGAATTAAGCGTAATTTCTCTTATAATATATATTAGCTTTACCGTAATATTTTTTTTAAAATGATTAATGTATTATATTTTTACATGCCATCTTCATTTAGAATTTTCGTTAACATAGTTATATGAACTTGTAACGTAAATTTTGATTCAAAGATATATATATCCCTTTAAAGCCGGGAATTTTTTTTTGGTAGAAATTACAAGTTTGGGTGGTTTCCCCTAATCGATAGGATCGTATGATTGAAAAAAATGTTTAAAAAATACCCGATGTCAGGTTATGCCAAGAGAGGATCGACACAGTTTTGTAGGTTTGACCTTATCGCAGCCATTATTTGTCCAAATCTACGCAATTGTGTAGTTTGGGATTACGTGTGCAAATATCTAAAAGTAAAAGTTTAAGCTAAAACCGATGTTGTTTATTAAGATAATTTTCATCAGCCACAATGAAGATGTTTGAAACAATTTTTGTTTTAGGACAGACATAAATAAACATTACATTTCTCACATCTCACTCTTGTAAAGCTGGAACAGTTTTAAAACGGGCAACTCCTGGTTGTTTTAAGATTGTCAGAACAAGGCCAGTGACTAGTTGCATCTAACCCAGTGGTTCCCAACGTGGGGCATGCGCCCCACAGGGGGGCATTATGGCTTTCAGGGGGGATTTTAGACTTATTAACTTTTTTTTCTCTAATGAAAGTAATGTCGTAGTCTAAAAATAGAAATAATAGATGAAAAAAATTCAAAATAATTTAATACAAATTAATTTTCAAAATGTTCCCATTTAAAAGTTCAAAATACACTGACACCGGAATAATTATGTTAATTTATTTTGCATATTTTGACGCCTTTTGTGTATTAAAAAATCATTTAAATTTTCCTGGTTGAAATATTATTTTAGTAAAACACACCTTTTTGTTTTACTATTTATTTTAAAAAACACTTGTACATGGAATTTTGTAGGGTATATCTAAAATTGACTATTTGGAATGTTTAATCTAAAAAATGTTTTGAATTATCTAAATGAGGTACTACTTATATAAAATTAATATATCCCAGAGTGCATCACGGAAGGAAAGGGGTAGAAAGTAAACTTCTTATGGCTCTTATGCAGACCACATAGACTATTTACAAACATAGGTACAGTCGTGGAAAAAAAAGTAAACACCCCTTACTAACTATGCAAAAAAATATTGTAGAAGAACGTTACCGTTACTGGTACCTATTGTCAATAAATCTACTTTTAAATGATGTATATAAAATTTTCTTAGGGGGCCTTCTACATATTAAAACGAACCATAACTTTGTTTTTTTCAATAGTAGTACACAATTCTGACAGCATAAATGAACTCTACACTAGGGTGGAGCGAAAAAAAATATTTTTTGATAATAAAAAAATATTTTTTTTATAATACAGTGGGGATGATATTCATGTAATCTATTCAGCCGTGTATTATCTTCACCAAGATTGCACCCGATAAATGCATATTGATTATGGGTTCTGTTCCCACAACAATTTTCCAATCAATTAGATCATTTATATAATTATCCGCTTCAAAGTTGATTGCCGGTTGATATTTCAGATTTGTGTATGCCATCATTTACTCTCATCTTTCAACTATTATGTGCTGAGCAGCTAGTTCTTTAATGTGATGGCAATCGTCAAAGAGCATTGAAATCAGAATTTCTTCTGCATATGCAAAGCAACCATTGTCCTAAATAACTTTTTTTTTGTATTTGTTTTATTCTTTTGTGTGTTGTTTAATAGCCGAGTAATTTCCCATGAGTTTTTAGATCCCTCCTTTAGATGTGGATTACATTTGATGGTGAACCATCCTGGGGCCAAACTTGGATTACATAGTACTTTCTGAATGAACGCAGAGACTCTGATGGGCAGTGAGTGCTCATTTAAAGGCGGATAATTCTGTTCGTCATTGCTATCCATTCTGCTTGGGACATGTTTAGAATGAACCATTACAATGGATCATATGCCACCTCCAAGTCTAGTGAATTTCCTCTGCATCATTTATTGGACAAGATCGTTGCCAAAAATTAGATTCTTTACACAGGGATTCGCCGGACCAATAGGAAAATCTTTGTCCATGTGCCATTCCCCCTTTTTTTTTCAATTTTTTAAGCCATAGAGAGTACTTTTGAAACATTATTTCCTGAAATTGAGAAAAGGGTACACTGCTAAAAATTTCCGCTTAACGTTAAACGAATATATGGAGTAAACTAATGAGGATCATCAAAATATGGTACTTCTTAATTTTCAAAAACTCCATTTCATCGTGTAACCTTGGAAATTACGCTGAATTGAACCACATTTTGGCAATAAGTTGCACCAAGTTTTCGAGCTGCTGAGTTTTCAGCCAATCAGAACAGCACGTCTTTGTCTATGACACCATTATAAGATAAGTGAAACGATTGCATTTTGTCCGCCATTTAAAGTTTAAACGAAAGGGGTATTATAAGGATTACTCATGGAATACGGAGGTAAGTCTTATTTAATTTTAATGTTTCATTCCTGTACTTATAAGTGTATAAGTGGTAAATTGTTTTCATGTTTTATCAAAAAAGATTGATTTAGCTTTCCGAATTTCAAAGCGATTGTGTTTTATATTCGTTCTTTGTGTAACGGTTTGAAATATAATTGTTTTAACAATTAAATAACAAACAGTTCTTAGTAAAAATTAATCACGACTTCATTTGTTTTGTCTTTAAATAAAGATAATTTGTGTAAACACTTCATTCTTCCTATTCAATGTATTATTTCAATGCTCGAAAGCAAAAACAAAACGGAAGTACTATCTTAGTTTTAAAATGCTGACACAGAGATATGATTCATTGCTGCATTCATAGTAGCAGATGAAAATTAGCTGTGATTTGAAAATGTTTATTTACAATGCAATTTTTGTGTACTTTACCATTTCCCGATTATAAAGAATAACGATCAGTGAATTAGCATTTATAATTATTAATATTTTGGAGTGAAACATGATATTCAATGATTAAAATAACAAGAAAAGGTTTTAGATTGAAAAATAGATTTACACTGGGAATATTTCCTTATCCATATTACAGTTTTTAATTTAAGAAGTGAAAAGGAAACATGATATTTAAGCATTTAAATAAAATGTTGTTTATACCGATATAAAGTTTATGTATAAAACTGCTTTAGTATGTTTTAAGTTTATATTTACATTTTATTTATATAATGTAGGATTAAACATTTATTAAAGAGATTAATAACTACTTTTTACATTCAAAATGTTTTTCAAACAATGAAAAACAGTACATATGCAATCATTTCTTTTCTTTTAAAATTCCCTTCTTTTTTTTTCTATTTGCTAGATCAATCTTTTCCCATAAAATATATAAAATGTATTTAGCTTGTATTTATAAAATACAGTGTTTACGGGAATAAAATATTAAAATTAAATATGACTTAGCATGTCGTTCCAGAAGTATTAATAAGAATTATTAAGGAATATGTTTAAAGGAAAATTATATATATATTCCATAGAATTTAAAAATTTAGACTCCATGTTGATGTTCATATTTAATGAAACAATTACCAATCTCCATATATATATATATATATAAATTACACATTCTTAATATATAGGTCATGCTTAGAACTTATTTTTAAAAAGATGTCAGTTGATAAGCAATACTTTCTGCCCCCACCCCCGTTTGACATTTTTTTTGTCCTTGTTTCAATGCAATTTAGGATTTATATTTACTCTTTCCCTGATTGATTTTTGTTTAAAGATTGCTTGTATGCGTCATACAAAATCAATTTGATAAGTTTATTTGGCAAATTATAATGCATTTCAATTACCTCAATTTGATAAGTTTATATGTATATAAAAAGCTCCATAACATCATCGTATCTTTTCTTATGTATTTTAATACGTAAATTATAGTGTAAGATATTTAAAATAACAATGGTGTTGTCGTTATTAAACTATTTTAAAATTTGCTAAATAAACCTAGGTTTCTGATCTTGAAAATTATTTTCCAACAAAAAATTAGTTGGAGAGACCGTAAATATATCACCTTAAATTATATTAAAACAGAATATCTTTTAAAAATAGCAAAATATTTTACCTATGAAAAAGGAGGGTTGGGGAGGGGGAGATAAAAATCATATGGTTCAACATTTCGCCAATTTGCGGTCAAACGTTTCACCGATTTATGGTACAACTTTTCACCAATTTATGGTACAACTTTTCACCAATTTATGGTACAACTTTTCACCAATTTATGGTTCAAGGTTTTCACCAACGTATGGTTCAAGGTTTCTCCAACTTATGGTTCATCCTTAGAACCAAATGTTGGAACAATGTTTCACCATCTTATGGTGGCAGCTACTGCAGCACCAAAAATTGGTTCAACGTTGTACCAAATTTTTAACAGTGTACTCAGCACAGACCAGAAATACCTGCTAGACATTTGCAAAGTTATTTCATCAAGATATTGTTCAGAAGAACTAGCGAATAAGAATCCAAGAAACTTGTCCTCCGCAAGATGGCTCACAAAGGCGAATAAAATTTTCACCCTTTATATAAGCACTGATTGACCGCCAGAGTCTGTAGGTTCACTCACAATGTATATAATCCAAGCTTATGCCGCAGGATGGTTTGCACCAAACGTAATCCACATCTAAAAAATGGATCTAAAATCTTATCGGAAATTACTCGGCTACTAAACATCACAGAAAATGGCATAAAACAAATACTAATTTTTTTTAGGGCAATGGATTAGGACAATTTAGGACAACAATTTTTTAGGACAAATATATATAGGAAAAATTACGGTCAATTCTATAAAACTTTTTATAAAATATTTTACATATTCACGTTACTGAGTAGAAGGTTATTTTTTATATTTTATTCTTTACCCTGTATTAATTTTGTGACTTACAAATTATTTTACTACTCAAAAACAAATTTTGAATTATTCTGTAATACGCTAAACAGCAAATTTTAAGTGATTTTAACCTGCATCGTTTCTAAAAGTAAATTGCTATTAATTGCATTAATATGACTTTTCTTCTTCGCTACAAACTTACTATGTTAAAATTCATAATTTTATCTGCAAGATAATTAGAATATGTTGTACCACTGTGTTATACATTCTTTATGTTTCAATTTCAATGAGAATTGGTAAGAAATATTAATTTATTTGCAGTGCCTCCAAATCTGATAAAATGCATTTAAAAAAAGTAAGATTACAACAGAAAGTTTCTTTCTTTATATTAATTGCTGACAGATGACGCGAAAAAATTTTACAAGAAACAAACTTCTGATTTATAATAGATAGTTATCCGTTATTTTTAATTTAGAACTTAATTGGATAGTTTTTGAAGGTTTTAAAGTTAAAATATTTAAAGGTTTTAATATAATTTTACAAATATGTAAAGAGCAGCATCGACGTTAACCTGTATATTTTTAATAAAGAGTTCAAAGAGTCATTCATTTGTTTGTAGATTTGCTGGAATTTGATTCTGAATGGCAACAGTGTCGTTTGTTTCGATCTCGTTTCTATGTTTATAACAGCTTAATTTTAATTTAGAACTTAATTCATTATAAATGGATATGATGTACATGTTTTATTGGAAAACGTGCTGAACAGACCTGACTTCAAGTAGAAGAAATTATCATTTAGGTGTCATATGGTAGCATATGTTTTTCATTAAGCCTAACATGGCGTTTAGATACGGTCGATTCGCAGACCAGAGTGATTTGGTTAGTTACCGGCATGGTTACCTACATTTTACTGCGCTCGGATTTTATTATAAGTAGATAACAGTTAGATCAACTAGATCGATCTATCTGGAGCTCATTCTATAGCAATTATATATTTTTTTCTTTCAATTTTACTATTTTAGAGGCAGAGTTGCTGTCAAATTTTGTACAAGCGATTTTTACAAAATTTACTATTGAATTTACCATCAGAATGCAGGTTATTTTCAATGCTATCCTTATTTTAGCTTTCTCAAGCCTTTTAATATCAGCACTTTAATGTTTCCTATATTTAATTATTAATTTCACTGCATTTTATGTGATTTTAACACTCTACCTAAGGAAGATGATTTCTCAAAATTATTTTACTTTACAAAATTGGTTTTCTCACAACCTTTCTCAATCTGCTTTTCTTTTGGAAATCCTTTGATAATTTTAAGGCAAAGGACCTGAAATGCTTAAAAGGATGGCACGTAGGTGTTTTTTTAATACTCTAGTACAGTATCTTCCACTCACACAAAAATTATTAAACTTTAATTTGTGTCTAAATTCGAATAAAAAATACTGTTTGATTCAGTCCTAAAACACACCAGTATTTAGTTACATTTATTAAAATTTTTTAAACTTTCAAAGTTTCAACTACCATAAAAGATGTTAAAAGCAAGAAATGCATTTCAGTCCTCCTTGGACCATTTTCAATTGTGCACTGAGCTAGACTTTTCTTCCATTGTGCCTCGCTTTTGATGAACACTACTTACGTAATGTCCAAGTGGTTAAAGAATAACAGAGCTGATTAAGGCAGATGAAAGCGATTAGGTGATTTTATTACCCCTAAAAGAAAGATGTATAAAAGTAAAAAATAAATTCTGAAAAGAATTAAATATTTAAATATGTTATCCTGTATTTAACTGATTCTATTGAAACCTAAAGAAGCTTGGCCATAAAGAATATAAAAACATACAACTGATTAAAAACAACGATAACATTTATTAGTTCATTAACATAAAAACAAATATATATATATATTGATAAAATAAAATTATAGCCATTAGAAACAAAATGCAATTTAAACTTGAACATATCAATAATTCTGTTAAACAAGTTTAAAGTAAAACAAACTTGACTGCTTTGAACGTATATAAAATAAACACAAAATATTGATCGCCTTGCGTTCGTTCACTATTTCCATGGCCTCTCTCTTTAAGGCATGCTAAATTTCTCATAGTTTGCTAGCTTTATGGTACTCTGAAAGTCACTTTCTATCTTCTCCTTTGCATTGAGCCTTGCCAAAGCCAGCTTTGACAGTATTGAAAATGGTCAAGGAAGGAATGCAATATATTTTTTTTGCTTTTAACCCTCCGACTATCTTGGAAAAGGGCAAAATTGTAATGTTGTTTTCTCTGCATTTTGCTTTAAATGCTAAAAAAAATGATTCTTTGAACATTTTATAAAAAAAACTTAATAACGAATATGAATGCAATCCTTGGAAGTATTAATCATTGTTCAATGTATTAAAAATACATTAAATCAATAGAATTATATTAATTAAGATATTGCTTGTATTGCAGTGAAACCTGGAGCTTAGTGAACGTATTAACACGGGCTTGTCAGTGAGGGGGTTAACACCTTTTATGGCAGTTAAAACTCAAGAGTTTCAAAGATTTTAATAAATATAAAAAATATTGGCATTTGTTACATAATTTTAACTTCATTTTTCTGCCATAAGAGGGCGCTTTAAAATTTTATTTCTTGAAACATTTCGCATATTTTTTGACTAAAAATTACGAAACTCATAAACTAAAAACTTTTCACTTTGCCTACCATCTCATTCTGGTTTCATCTTTCTACCTCCAAGGAGCACTCCCTTTTGAAACTTTTCATATTTATCTTCATTCTCTTGACATTTATGCAATTTTCAAAATTTTTTTTTGTTTCATTCTTATTTTCAATCCTTACTAAAATTCTCTAAATCCTTGACCCGATCTGGCCATTAGGGCCTTCATTCTGAAGAAGTTTTGTCCCTATCTTTAGATCTCAAGCCCTAATAATACGATTTACTTGGTTCTTCTAATATTCTCCTCATTTTTCCCTAAATTTCTCATTCATCTAGCCAACTTCAATCCTCAGCCTCTCCCACTGTCAATTTGGGGCTTATTTGCTTCCCTTGGGGGGGGGGGGGGGGGGACATCTTCAACCATCTCCAGACCCATTATGCAATAACACCTTGTTGGAAAGGTCTTCGTTCAGTCTACCGTTTTCAAACATTGCCCAAAGGTATATTTGATGTCACCAAGAGTTTTATTCTCTCGGTTAGAACCCCTGACAATTAGGGACTTAGTTGCCTCCTGAGGGCACTTTCATTTTTTCTGACACTATCATGTCATATATCGTTAGAAAGCTTATTGTGACCCACATTCATATTTTGCTCTCCAATTCATATATTTGTGTGAAATTAGCACCAGAAGTATCGATGTATGCCCGTTATCGCGATTCACTATCCAATTTCCTGCCAAATTATTGCTAAGTCTTGAAATTATTGTTTTTATCTTATTTATATGAGTATCAAAGAATCAATTCTAGAACATCATATACTTGAATTTGGGAATCGATTCTTATAGTGATTGATGTTTTATGTGAAGCCTATGTTTATCACTACCTCAAATCTGCAATCATACAATCTGCAAACACCTAAAATCCACACGTCATCATAGATGTAAACAATGAAACTTTCAATTCAGATGTAGGGACAGAATTAGACTTTTTATATCTTTATATCAATTCCGTATGTATTTTAATATGTCACTCTCGTTAATATTACGGAAGTCATGCTTTCTTGTGAAAAAAAGTATAAATTTTTGAAAAAATTAAAGATTTGCTGATATCAATGGTTATCGCAATATTTTTATCAAATATATACTTATGTATTCATCAAAATTTTTAGTTTATTAGATGTGCCCAAACCTGAAATAAAACTTCCTTATTTTATGGTTTTGATATGAATTAGCAGGGTACCTTTATGAGGCAATTTCCATTGAAAAATTTAGGGAAAATGTATCTCATCTTTATTATGCATATTTAATTATACATTATTATTTACTTGATCTTTACTTTTAATCTTTGAATCTTTTTTAAAATTATCTACATTTTTATTATTTTAGTTTATTACTTTACTTAATTATTTTAACATTTTACTATATTGTAAGTATTCATTATAATCTCTTTCAAAATGCTGTTTAAAAAATGTAAACAAAGCAATGACTAGAAATCTGCTAAATTCTAAAATCTGCACAACCTCTGTTCCCAAGCTGTGTGGATTTGACAGAGTCTACTGTACTCGATTTTTCCAGAAGTGCAATCACTTGTTATGAGTACTTATCATATTATGTCACAAATAAAACAGTGTAGTATGGCAGGGGACACTAACAGATTATATTTTAGAAATTGCTGATTAATCTAACACTTTAAAAATTGCTAAAATATAGTTTAAATTTCTAGATTTATTGTATCATTATGTTATATTTTCTTTGTAAACATCCGGGCAAGGTAGATAGATTGCCAAAAATGGTTGTCAATCGGCAATTTTGTTTATCATTGTCTATTGCCAATTATGTTTAAAATAGTATTTTAATGTACATTTAATAAATACATCAAATTGTTTAAAATGAAAAATAATATAACAGCAAGCTAAAATAACATATACCAGTAATTTAGTATACATTTATTAACTACATAGCATCAAATTGACTGCTTTTAACACAAAAACATATTAATGATGATAGTTTTATTTCCAGTGGTTTGTAGAGTGATTTATTACGCCCACCGGAATGAATCTCTATATAATAAAAGGCAGTGTAACGCAGGGCGGGGCAAATCCATCAATCTTACCAGTCTCCGAGGAAGGGACTCGAGAGTGAAAGGTTCCATTCTCCCATTGGTTGACAAGAAACAAGAATCCCATGATTACTTCTCAAGGTTACAAATCCTGATAATTGAGCAGTGGTAGACACTTCTTCCTAACAAATCAGAAGGCACATCGCATTTAAATCGCCAAGTGTTACTTGAGATTATTTCATGTATTAAGTTGCAATCATATTAAATTTTCTTTGCGACATGTAAGGAATTTTAATCACGGAAAACAATGATATGGTATTTTTAAAAATACTCTTTTTTTCCCTGCAAAAAATTGATAAAACTGACTTTCCTTTAAAAAAGTAATCAATTTAAATATTTTAGACTTATTATTTTGTAACTTATTTTTAAATTACACATTACTTATATTTTACTTTTCTATATACAGGTGTATGTAAATTTAAACTTTAAAAAGAAAAAAAAAGAAAATCAAACATATGCTATATTGAAAAAATAAAAAATTAATATTTATACGAAAAGTAAAATTAATAATTTTTGATTTATAACTTTGCACCAGGAGGACAGAAGCTTAGGGGATTAGTCGCCCCCCCCCCCTCCCCGAAATAATATCCTGGCATTTTGTGACTCATTTTTAAATTACACATTACTTATATTTTCTTTTTCTATATACAGTTGTATGTAAATTTAAACTTAAAAAAAAAAAAAAAAACATATTCCATATTTTAAAAGTAAAAAATTAATATTTATACGAAAAGTAAAATTAATAATTTTTGATTTATAGCTTTGTATCAGGAGGACAGAAGCTTAGGGGATTAGACGGATGGGATTCAACCTGTGATACTTATTTATTAATCAATATACATATAAAAATTGGAGAGGGGGGGAAGAAGGGGGGGGGGTAAACGATAAAAATACAATTTTAAAGTGTTATTAGCTTTCCATCAGGAGGACAGAAGCTTAGGGGATTAGTCGCCCCCCACCCTCCCCGAAATAATATCCTGGAATATTGTAACTTATTTTTAAATTACACATTACTTATATTTTCTTTTTCTATATACAGGTGTATGTAAATTTAAACTTAAAAAAAATATATATATTCCATATTTTAAAAGTAAAAAATTAATATTTATACAAAAAGTAAAATTAATAATTTTTGATTTATAGCTTTGCATCAGGAGGACAGAAGTTTAGGGGATTAGACGCATGCGATTCAACCCGCGATACTTATTTATTAATCTATATATATATTTTTTAAATCGAGGGGGGGGGGGGGTGGTAAACGATAAAAATACAATTTCAAAGTGTTATTAAAAAAAAAAAAATAGTATTATTTCAATAGCTGCAGCAGACTGTTTTAATTACGCACTTTTATTGCATATTTATTAAATTTTTCTTTTATTAAGAAATCTTAATTTTGTTATTGTATATTAGCCGGAAAACCTGGTTTACCCAGAAATATTGTAAAAGCTAATTGTGTGTTTATTAGAACATAAACTAGCCGAACTTTGCTCATCTAAATGCTTCCATATTGTCAAATATTTTTTTATCAGTTTTTCAAATTTTAAGTGAAAAACACAATTTTTACCCATCGTCCTAGGACGGGCATTTACACTAGTATAGCATAAAAATTACGTAATGTAAATATACTGTATCAATAAATATGTCTATATGCTGTATGCTACTATA
This sequence comes from Maratus speciosus, assembly GCA_963932465.1. Classification (NCBI taxonomy): domain Eukaryota; kingdom Metazoa; phylum Arthropoda; class Arachnida; order Araneae; family Salticidae; genus Maratus; species Maratus speciosus. The sequence goes on from OZ010797.1 coordinate 15,886,183, forward strand.
TAGTTATATGTATATAAATACTTCTGCATCTGCCTTTCATATGGCAACATATTAACTATACAACTAAAATAAAGACAGCAAAAAAAAAAAAAAAAAAAAATCTAAATAAAAATAAAGGTTATTGTAATTAATATCTTTGGCCCCATTGTTGGTGCAAGAAATATGACTTGGCCTGGAAAATATATATAAGTATTTGGTTATGATTTCTCCTCCTTTTTTTTCCATCAAACTCGAAAAAATGTCAAACACTTTTAAAATGGCTGATTTCAAAGAAAATACTGAAATTTTTCATGCTTTAATTTACTTTGAACCTGTTCTTTCATTCATATTACATAGTTTTTTAATATTCTACCTGAACTTTTACTCCTACAATAATGAATAGATTTTAGAAAACTTTTCAATGGGCTTACCGTGCTGGGAAGACATTACAGGAAGAGCTTAAAGTGGCCTCCATCCATGTCTTAAATTATACTGAGCTAGATTGTTTATGGATTGTAGATGACAGAATCTATTCTGGCTATACAGAAATCAAAAAAAAAACATGGAATTTTAAAGCAATTCATTAATTTAGCAATTATGTTGAAGAGGACCATGTTATGCATTGCTTGGAGGAAAACAAAAGCTTAACCCTTTAATGCACAGCTTTGCATACATGCAAATTGAATTTAATAGATTTTTTTATTCATATATACCTAATTCACAGCAGAAAATTAAAATAGAAATACATTAGACTCCCTCAAATCCACATCCGCAACTCTAAAATCTGCACATCACAGATGTAAACAATGAAACTTTCAGTTCAGATGTAATGACAAAATTACAGAATTTTTTAGTTTTATATCATTCTGTATGTATTTTAATATGTAATTCTTGATAATATGACTGAACTCATGGTTTTTCATAAAAGAAGTATAAATTTATTTCTGAAAAAAAAAAAAATTAAGATATTGTGGATATCACTGGTAATCACAATCTTTTTACCAAATATATATTTATGTATTAATCAAGTTTTTTTTTTGTTGTTGTTGTTATTAAGACTTGCTAAACCTGAAATCAAACTTCCTTACTCTATGATGTTCATGTTAAGTAATAAGGTATCTATAAGAAGAAAGTTTCAGTTAATACAGTAGAAGATCTTTAAAACGCAAACCTAAAAACGTAAAATTGTGCGTTATATAGAATTTGGAGTTGTATGGATCACATCATTAAATTCAATGTAAACATGGCCAAATGTGTCTGAAACATATCAAAATACATTAGGATATCGTTATACTGCATTCCTTGTTACCAAGAGTAATCTAAATTATAAATTTTTGCATAATATAGGTCAGACATTGTTAAATTTACTTTATAAACATGATCCAAATATATCCACAACCATCGCTTATATTAGACATTTTCAAAAATGTTTATTGTAATAAAAACATTTTTTTCATTAAAAAGGTCTTAACTTAGAAGATTGAGTTGAACTAATGTAGTAAATTTAGTCATCTAGAGAGTAGCAATATTTTACAACTTGACCTTTATTTTTAATAATTTAATCATTTTTTAAATTATCTGACTTTTTATTATTTTAGTTTATTACTTTACTTAATTTTTTAAATATTTTACGATATTGCAAGCATTCATTATAATTTCGACTACATTATTATATTTAAATTACTGTTTAAAAAATGTAAACAAAACAAGGACCTGAAATACACAAAATTCTAAAATCCACAAAACTTCTGGTCCCAAGCAGTGCGGATTTGAGGGAGTCTACTGTATTTGCTTTAAGTAATAACAGACATTCCATATTTAAATAAAGCAAAATTAACCATTGAAACTTTCTGGTGTAAAGTCAGATTCTCTGAACCATGTAATTTCTAGAACGTATTATATCATGGGAAAATTACCACTGACATGTATTTACCAACCAACTTGTTTAATTTACTCTCCAATATACTACTAATATATTAATTGTATTAAGTTATGTTTAGAGTAAAGTATACTGAGTTGTCTAATTTTATAATCAAGAAAATCATAAATATATAAAAATCTGTAAGTAAACAAATTCCAAATAATAAGAAACTTGACATTAAAGAATGAAGACTTAATAACGAGTAAAAATAGAACTGTTGCCAACAAGAAAATTAATTCCTTTGGTGGATTAATTGATTGTTGCAGCAAGTGTAAATTTTAAAAATCTATGATTTCACGTGATACACTGTACTTGAGATTTGCAAATTGTTGAGCAGAGAAATCTTTGCACAGGAAGCACATTATGGCCATCGATTTGTAGAATGACACACATTTTCCATGAAGTAGCATCAGTTCTCACTAAAAACTACAGTAGACTCCCTCAAATCCGCACAGCTTGGGACCAGATGTTGTGCGGATTTTAGAATTTTGCGGATTTCTTGTCATTGATTTGTTTATATTTTTGAAACAGTAATTTGACTGGTAGTTAAGCAAGGGAAATTATAATGAATGCTTACAATAAAGTGAAACATTAAAATAAGCAAAATATTAAAATAATTTATTAGTTTAAACATAAGTAATTATTAAAATAATTATGTAAAATAAAAATTTAGAAAAATATTAAATTATTACTGATGAAATCGATTCAATTCGACTCTAAAAGTCCTATGCTGCAATCTAGTGGTACAGCGATCGTAAGATCGATACGTCATCATATAGATATGCTAATTTATATCAAAATCAAAAGTAATGTAAATTTATTTAGTAATAAATCAGTTGTAATAACCAAAAGAGAATGATTAACAAAAAATTTAGTAAAAAAAAAACATTGCGGTAGTCGCTGATTTCGGTGCCATCTTGAATTTTGTTCCTGCAACTTAACTGAAATTTCATTGTTTACATCTGAAAAAAATTTGCTGATTTTAGGCGTTTGCAGATTTAAGGGAGTCTACTGTACTAATTATTTTGTACTCACGATCCTACATTATTGTAAATGTAGCAACTTGTGCTACACAATCTGCTATAAAAAATAGCGACTGCTGTAGTTTCAGTACCCACAACTCCTGGTCATGTAAAGTTGTGTTTTTATAATAATTAAATGCATGTATTTTTCACTAAATATGCTGCTTTAATTATTATTCAACTTCACACGGTAGGATTAAGAATTCTTGGTTTTGTTTATAGTGATATGAAAATTTGCCCTTTGTCATAGGATAGGATAGTCGATAGCTTAGAGGTCATACAAAATTTCCATAATGATATTAGATTCACTTTCATGTTAGGTGGGATCTGGAATGTGAATTTTTTTTTACTTAAAGGTGATTGGGTACCAATAAAGGTTGGGAACCGCTGCTATAGTGTATGCCCACTGCCTAACTCATATCTGGTATTTTTACAACTACAACACTGAATATAATTAGCCTGTTAATATAAATTTCTCAGAACTTTTGAATTTTCAAGTAATGAAGAATATCCACATGAATAACTTTTATGATCAAGATAGAATTAAATTATTCTCTGTGTTAATACTTTTTTCTTAAGATACCTGATAATACACAAATTTATACCAGATGATTCTTTTCACTGTGAATTATAACTGCATTTTTCCCTACAATTTATTTTTCTGTAAAATCTTTTTTAAAAGCACCAATTAAAGCTCTACTCTACATACTTTTTTTTAAAGAAAAAAAGTTTTCATTAAATCTAAATTGGTTGAATGCAATCTCATTTAGCATTTGTGTCAGTCCAAATTCTTCACAGTAAATACAAAAAATTCTAGACTAGTTCATTTCATAAGTATAAAATTTCCTCTCAATCAGTTATTATTTTTAATACAAAGAAATGGATGTTTTCAAAACTATAATTGTTTTTAATCATTGTGAAAAATAAGTAAAAAATGATAACACTTTCGGAGTTATAACAGTAAGGGAAAGACCGACGTTTATCCCGTAATTAAGCTATAGTTAAAGCAATAAACTGCGATCATTGGTTATGCCTGAATGTAGGTCTATTATATGGTGTACATTTTCTTGGCGTTTTTGGCGATTTAAAAAATTGACTTATACAATTGAAAAAATATTTAATTTATATGAAAAGTGTAGATTTTACAAAAGTGAACTTAGAGAGAGGATTATGTATTAAATACAATTAAAATTGTCAACAGATTTTATTATACTACTTAAAAAAGCGAAAAGCTGTAATTTAGGAAAACAATAAAGCTAGTTACATCTGGATGAGATAATATTAAACACAGCAATATGATTACCTTTATTTTTCAGCAAAATCTTTTTAAAAAGCCACGCTAGTCCCTACAGCTTTGTACAAAACGCTTTCGCTAACCCTAAATTGGATGTATTTTGGTTGAAATTTTTTTTATCTAAAAATGTTGGAAGATTCTATGGTTATATTTACTTGTATATACAATAAGTAACTTAAAAAAAAAAGTTAACGTGTTGTTAATTACTTAAATTTCTTTTAATTATGCTACAAATTCGCTGGAAAAATACAGCAATAAGAAAGTAATCGATTGGTCAAAGTTCAAGATTCATTCATTATAATTTAGGAGTCATTCAAACTCCTCAGTCGTTTAGCACTTCTTGTTTCTTTACACTTGAAAAAAGATTATTCCAATTTTTCATACTTCCTACGATCAAAAAACTTTTCTAAACGTAAATTTTTTATCATTATATACTCTATATACCCTATACTTTATAGGTTTTTGTAATGATTTTTTTTTAAATTAAGTGTTTTTTTAAGCTATCTAAACGATATATTTAGTTATTGTGTCACTGCATATGAAATCAACACACTAATTTTCCTTGCTCTAAGTGACATGCATTTTTTTGTAATGGCAAGTATAAGTATTTTATTGCATACAAAGTATAGACGAAATTAAACGCAACAAATAATGATTTTTTCATTGCTCAGCCAGTATAATGTTGGTGATATCAGTTAACGTTATGGAATATTATGCAGAGTATGACAGCTAAACAGAATATGAAATCTGCTCACAGGCTCCAGTAGAACGGGCCAAATCAACAACAGCAACAACTACTGAATATTTTGCTAATGCCAGATTATCTGATTTATCTGACGTTCTTTAAAGTGGCACTTAAGAATCTACTGAAGAATTTACTGAATATTCACCATGCATTTCTGAAAATCAATGCCATTCCTTAAATTGGTTTTGGTCTTCAAAGGCTCTAGTGAAGCAAAAGTACCTTCGAAAAACCAGATTAAAAGTGTAGGGCCCAGAACTAATCCGTCTCAATTATTTTATAAAGGTTTTGCTGTTTTGACGACCAAATCATCCAATAGTTCAGGGTTTCGGGAGCAGTGAATACATGTTATGGATGATGCTTCTCCTTTTCCAGAAGTATATATACCTGTTCAGTAAACAAGGCCCATCTGGTGCATATGCGTAAGGTCTCTGTGAGCCTGGATTGGCAGATGATATCACCATTTTACAGAATATTCACAAAAATTAATGGATATACACCAGAAAGATATAAATTGAACAGAAGTTTTAAAGGAGACTTGAAATGAGGTTTTAATATGAAGGTTAGAAATTAGTAACTCTAAATAAGCTATCAAATGTTGTTTTACAATTTCTTTTCTGTGTGTCAAACTGCATTTCAATGTTTATCATATTTTCTCATTTTTTTTCGTAACCACGTGAGCAGTAATATTGTTTCTATGTTTATGTGTCAACCATTTAAACCCTGACCTACACAATTGTGTATATGATCCTAAAGAAAAGCATTTTCCTCTTTTTGTGCGAAAGTCAGGCCTGCACTCACAGAATTGTGTGGACCTTCCATGGCATAGTCTAGCGACAGATGTTTTTTTTTTAAATTTTTTTTAAAAATCAAATATGATCCTATTTAAAGGGAAAACACCATAACTTTTCATTTCTACCAAAAATCTTCCAGTCTTCAAGTGTTAATGGCAAGAGGGGGGTGTTTATGTAATTGAAAATTTTCATTTTATAGAAATAATCATTTTTACTTAACTAAGAAATTCAATCATTTTGTCCGGTAACACTCATGACATTGGAGCCCTGAGATTCATTTTCAAAGTTAAATATCTTTAATGACACAAAAAATTGAGCTTGAATATTATTATATTCTAAAAGATTAATTATTTTTAAGCCCGTGTATTAACAATAAATTTAATTTTAAACAATTTTGAATTTTAATTTTTTTTAAATGCTGTTTTGGCAAACTTTTTGAAAATGAACCTTATGTGTATATATTAAACACTTTATGTCTCTGTTAATCACTAAAGTAACATACAAGCATTTTGAAAATAGGGAAAAATAACAGGGAAAATCTGGAAAGCAAGGATTAGCGAGAGTGTGAGACGAAAAACACCAATAACTGAAGATGCCTCGGTGAAAAAGGAGGTGAAAATATTTTTAAACTATCTTGAATATTTGTGTTAAAGTATATATATGTTTTAAAACTTATGACATGTACGCTATTTTTTGGCTGTATGATAAACTATGAAATCTTAGTGTGTTTTTAATGTCTGAAAATAAAATTGGTAGAACAAATGATGATTATACAAACTTTCTTTCTATAAAAAGTAAAATCTAATTAAATTACAGTGGAACCCGGTTAAGACGCTCATTTTTAATACAAGATCCTGCTTAATACGCAGATTTTTTCTGGTCCCTTGAATATCGCCCATAAGGCCAATGCAAAAATATCACATTTAATATGCGATCCCGCCTAATACACGAGAGATTTTCGATCCTTTGAGGCAAAAAATCACGCTTAATACGCGAATTCATTGATCAAGATGCAAATTCCTTGTCATTTTTTCAATGTTGCCAGTTTACCAGATTTTTTTTTATATTCAAATAAAAAACACTGCTTACGAATAGTAATGTTTATTTTTTTAATAACAGATTAATTAATGTGAACATTACTAATCGAAAATAGTGACAGATGTTTTAATTTAAAAAAAGCTGCTAAATTAGCAACACTACAATTCTTGTTTGATCCCACGTCCTAACATTCTTTTGTCTGTCGCTTCGTGTATGTTTTTACTGTAGTAAGAGGGATAGATGAATTCAGGATACTCAGATATGTCATGAAATTATTATGATTAAATATTAGTATACCTATTGTTAGTGAGGTTTTAAATGTACATTATACCCCTACTATGTTTCATAATACATATTATAGGCAAACAAAAAATGAAATTCGTAAAGATTAAATAAATACGAATGCAGTTGTTTAATTCTTTACTCCTTGCTTTACTTCTGTCTTTACTCCTTACTATACTAACAATGATTTTTACACAAATACTACAGTAGACTCCCTCAAATCCGCACAGCTTGGGACCAGAGGTTGTGTGGATTTCAGAATTTTGCGGATTTCTGGTCATTGATTTGTTTACATTTTTGAAACATTAATTTCATTGGTAGTTAAGCAAGGGAAATTATAATGAATGCTTACAATAAAGTGAAACATTCAAATAAGTAAAATATTAAAATAATTTATTAGTTTAAAAGTAAGTAATTAATAAAAATTTAGAAAAATATTAAATTATGTATTACGAATGAAATCGATTAAATTCGATTCCAAAAGTCCTATGCTGCCATCTAGTGATAGCAATGAGAACAGTGTTAATGCTATTATCAGTATATATAGCTTATTGCACTCACTGTAACTTTTTTCATTGTTATTTAGAGTCTTGAATGCTTTTCTTATACTGCTTTGTATGATTAGAAATAAATTTGTCTATAATTTAAAAAAAAATTCTGCGAAAAATAATTTTAAAATAGCGTTCTGGTTCATGGATTTTTCCATTTCGAACCCTGGAAGTTTTGATATAGATATGCTAATTTATATCAAAATCAAAAGTAATGTAAATTTATTTAGTAATAAACCAGCTGTAATAGCCAAAAGAGAATGATTAACAAAAAATTTAGTAAAAAAAAACACTGCGGTAGTCGCTGATTTCGGCGCCATCTTGAATTTTGTTCCTGCAACTTAACTGTAAATTTCATTGTTTACATCTGAAAAAATACCCGGATTTTAGGCGTTCGCGGATTTTAGGGTCGCGGATTTAAGGGAGTCTACTGTATTATTAAGGATATTTTTTTCTGATAATGAAAAGAAGGACAGACAGATTATAATTGTACTCATTATCAAAAATACTACCTATCATTTTAACAAGTGCTTCAAATGATTAATATTTTTTTAGCTCTTATAAAAAAATTAGTCTAGGAGGAATTTATTATTTTTATTTTTGGTTGCAGTATATTAATCCATAATAAAGCCGTTTGAATTCACTTTTTATTTTCAGTTATTATTCCATTTGGTTCTATAAAAAGAAAAAAATGAGTTAAAGTTGAATTCAATTAAATTTTAATGTAAATCTACCTAAAAGATACAATTTTTGACCATAAACATATAAATGAAAGTTCTAATGTTCATTAACGATTAGATGTTGTAAATAAGCCCAGTTCCTGCAACATTATGCAAATCCCATTTAATACACGACTTTTGCCCACTCCCTTGAAATGCGTCTTAACCGGGTTCGACTGTATTTATTTGCATTTTACAAAAATGTTTAACTTCTTCTTTTTTTAAACCTAATATGCATACAAAACAGATTATCAAGCAATTCTGTCCATAGAAAGAAAATTTTAATTTTTAGATACAACCAGGGATAAACCTAGTTTTTAAAAAATCCTGTGACTGAAAATACTACCTACATCAAAAAATAAAAAAATAGCAAATCAATGAGCCCTATTATACAAATTATGGTGTGGCATTTTAAAATATTCATAAATCCTACATAAATTAGCCCTATATCAGTAACTGGTTACATGAAAGTCAATTTAGAGTGATTGTCGGGTACAAGGGAGCCTAAAACACATGCAACTGTCTGATCTTTTATCGAAAATAGGTGCTCTTGAACTGCATGCACCTGGGGAACTTATGCCAAATTGCATATGAAAAAATATGTTAAACAAAAATTAAACTGAAAGAAAACGAGGGGTCGAAATTGACAAATAGACATAATTTTGTGGTTGTGAAATACAGTAATTTAGTTGCATTTGATGACTAACAAATGCTAATTTCTAACCCTGTTTGATATCTCGATCTTCTTCCTTTGGCCATAGTGGTTCCATTTTGGTGTTCTGAAATCTGGAATACATTATACAGTAGACTCCCTCAAATCCGCACAGCTTGGGACCAGAGGTTTTGCGGATTTCTGGTCATTGATTTGTTTACATTTTTGAAACATTAATTTCATTAGTAGTTAAGCAAGGGAAATTATAATGAATGCTTACAATAAAGTGAAACATTAAAATAAGTAAAATATTAAAACAATTTATTAGTTTAAAAGTAAGTAATTTTTAAAATAATTATGTAAAATTAAAATTTAGAAAAATATTAAATTATTATGAATGAAATCGGTTCAATTCGATTCCAAAAGTCCTATGCTGCCATCTAGTGATAGCAAGGAGAACAGTGTTAATGCTATTATCAGTATATATAGCTTATTGCGCTCACTGTAACTTTTTTCATTGTTATTTAGAGCATTGAATGCTTTTCTTATACTGCTTTGTATGTTTAGAAATAAATTTATCTATAATTTAAAAATAAAATTCCGCGAAAAATAATTTTAAAATAGTGTTCCGGTTCATGGATTTTTCCATTTCGAACCCTGGAATTTTTGATATAGATATGCTAATTTATATCAAAATCAAAAGTAATGTAAATTTATTTAGTAATAAATCAGCTGTAATAGCCAAAAGAGAATCATTAACAAAAAATTTCGTAAAAAAAACTTTGCGGTAGTCGCTGATTTCGGCGCCATCTTGAATTTTGTTCCTGCAACTTAACTGTAAATTTTATTGTTTACATCTGAAAAAATACGCGGATTTTAGGGTCACGGATTTGAGGGAGTCTACTGTAATATACTTTTATAAACAAATTAATATTTTATTTGAATATCACCATATGAATTACAAAAGACTCCTTCAAATCTGCACAGCTTGAAACCTCATGTTGTGCAGATTTTAGAATTTTGTGGATTTCTGATCATTACTTTGTTTACATTGTTTAAACAGTATGAGTGTATTAAAGCAATCAAAATTATTACTATACAGTAAAATATTAAAATAATTACGTAAAGTAGATATTAAACTAAAGCAATAAAAATTAAGGCAGTTTTAGAAATGATTGAATTATTAAAAATGAAGGTCAAGTAAATAATTAATAGTTTATAATTAAATATGCATAATAGAGATACATTTTTCTTGAATTATTGAATGAAACTTGCCTCATAAAGATGTCCTACTTATTTACTTCAAAATCATAAAATAAGGAAGTTTTATTTCAGGTTTTCTCAAACTTAATGACTAAAAACGCTTGATTATTACATAAATATATCTAGAAAGTATTGTGATTACAAGTGATATCAACAATTCCTTGATTTTTTCAGAAATAAATTTATACTTCTTTCGTGAAACCTATGAGTTCAGTCATATTATCGAGAATTGCATATTAAAATACATACAGAATGATATAAAATAATAAAGTCTGTAATTTTGTCTCTACATATGAAGTGAAAGTTTCATTGTTTACATCTGCAATGATGTGCAGATTTTAGGCGTTTGTGGATTTTATGGAGTCTATTGCATACTTTTACCTCAGAAAAATTTAACAGATGAGTGTCCATCATTTTACAAATGCTAAATTAAGTAAACTATATTAAACACTTCTTTTAGTAAATCACCTATTGGTCAAAAGAGGTTATTAAAAAAAAAAAAAAAAATCAAGTGACAATTTATAACCTGGTTAATCCCCATGTTGATGAGAAACAAGCACCTTACCACATTTTCTGCAAAACTTTGACATTCGTTTAACAAAAAGAAAAGTACTCATAAATCTTAAGTTTAATGTCAGCAGCTGTCGCATAGTTACAAAAATCAGTAATTGTTATAAGAGAATTGGCAGATTAAAAAAAGCTTGATGCAGTTTGGGATTAAGAAAGTGAGATTTATCGTTAAATGGTAATTGTTAGCCTTGTATGTTATAGGTCTGATTATTCATCCTACTGCTCATTGCCGAGTCCTAGATTGTGCAAAGAAAGAAACTATGTTAAAATTGGTGTTGAGATCAAAAGCAATAAAAAGTCTGTTATTAGTGACTGCAATTCTTTTATTAAATTAATTTCTAAACAGGAATAAACTTTAATAAAAAAATGATTTAAAACATATTATTCTTAAAAGCAAAAACTTGGATTAAACCAGATTGGTAAAAGTTAATAAAACTATTTTCCATTTTTAAAAGAATTTTGAGCTATTTTTTGTATCTTAAGTAATATGATAATTAGTGTACTTGAATTATGTTCATACTTTTTCTGGTGAAACTAGATTTCAAACTCATAGTTTATTAAAAACTGTCCACAGTTAAAATCAGTTGATCCTTTTTGTCAGTTCAAACAGATCTTTAAATCATAGCTAAAATCCTTTGCTTAAAACAACCACTGTGTAAATTAATGAAACAAAAGTAGAATCATATTAAAGCAACTTTAGCTTAAACAGAATGTTAAAGAAGAAATCATAATTAATTGAGATCAACTCAACAAAAACAAACAAATTAAAGCCAAGCTGATACAAGGTTAATACTTCATGCTATCAAACATCTTTTATGCTTTTGAAAAAAAGAAGTGCAGCATTCCATTAGCATAAGATGATACATTTTGGAGTCGCTAATTATAGTAAAATTTGACTGAAACAGATAACGCTATCTGTGAATTGGAAATGGAACTTCTCAGCAAACGAAGAACATATAATTTTCGGAAGTAGTAAGTAAAGTATCTCATGACTTGTTTACATTAACTTATATTTCAGCAAAACAAATGATGCTATTCAAAGAACTTCGAATACAATTAGAAGGAATGTGACAAACCAGATAGGTATGAAGCAAGTTGGTGCAGTCCGGAAGGTTAGATACATCAACTGCCTGCAACCCTACTGCTATTGGCAAAAGGATGGTGCATTTTCTCCTCCTCTCAACAGTTTTCAAATTATTTCATATCTAAAAATTTCCATTCATCTCCACTTTTGCTTGGCTGAAAGCTAGGGTTTAACATTTTTTCCTTTTCTTTTACCCTGGTGGTGAGTATCAGTTACACAAAAAGCATTTGTACTCGAAAGCATTTCATTTGTAGGATGCGAAACTTCTTTTTGCATTCTACAAAATGACATTTTTGCAATTCAAAACCTAACTGAGAAATATTTTATTTTTCCAAAATCGATAATTTTAAAAACTTAAAATGTGTGTGAAATGTGATATAAAAATTTAAAAATCTACAATTTTTTTCCTATATTTTTACTGAAAGTTTCACTGTTTTTACATTTGGAGTGATTTTTTGATTTAATGTTTGAGGATTTGAGTGAGTCTATTGTACTATATTTTAAAGTGAAAAGTTACTCCTGCTGCAGCTAACAGACCAGAAACATAGAAATTATAATAGAGAAATTTTTTTAATCAAAGGTAAGATTTTAAAGTTATAAGTGACCAGTAATATAGGCTTGTTAGTTAAGGGTCCTGTCCCTGCCGGCGAAGACACTCACGAGCTAATGCTAATCCTATGGGGATGGATTTTTCTAATATCTCGTTTGCATTTCAACATTTTTAAATAATTTTTTTTTTTTGCATTGGATAGCCGAGGTCCGTCTCTACGGTGCACCTTGGTTACTTTTTCGATTTTGTTCGCAGATATTTTTAATAAAGTTACTTTCATTTTCAAAACCGGTTCTGAAAATGAAAGTGTCATTCTAAAAAATATCTGCAACCAAAATCGAAAAAGTAACCAAGGTGCCCCGTAGAGACGAGGTCGGCTATCCAATGCAAAAAAAAATTATTTAAAAATGTCGAAATGCAAACGAGATATTAGAAAAATCCCTCCACATAGGATTAGCATTAGCTCGTGAGTGTGTTCGCTGGCATGGACAGGACCCTTAATAGATATAAACAGAACTTTTATGCTTGTTTTGATATGTATTTATATATATTATATGTATAAAAATTTTATTCCTATACATTATAGGCTCAGATTCACAGTCGCTAGTTGCCCTGCGGGAACTAATATTTTTCTGTGGCCACTAAATTTTGGTGTCTAAGTCGCCATGTGTTTTTTTTTTTTTTTTTTTTAAGATCATTTTTCTTATAGAAAACAAATGTTTCAAATGCATTTTGATTTTTTTTAGTGCAAAATAATGTCACAAATTCACAATTTTTTTTATATATATAATCTGGAAAAAGAAATACAGTAGCCTCCCGCTTAACCGGCCTAAACGGGACCGAGGGTTAGCCAGTTAAACTGGAGAAGTAAAAAAATGTAAATAAGTAACTGCATATTTAATTAATTAAATGTGTAGGATGCATTTAGTTTTTTAATTTGTGTAGTTTTAAAAAAGTACATGTTTTCTATATTTTGAGAAATGAATACTAGTTGTAATTAATGGAATTGAAATAAAAGTTATCACTAATAACAAATATTGAATAATATTTAATAAAAATTAAATTGTTGAAAATCTTGTCACATACCTTTATAAGAAGTTGAAATTATTCTACATTATGTAAATTTGAGTTAATTAACCATAAAGAAATGAGAACCAAAATTTTCCTTTATGAATTTTGCCTGATGTTGGGTAAAAAAGTCATCTGGTTAAAGCGGAGTGCCGGTTAAGGGGAAGGCTACTGTATTGTTTTTCTAGAATTTCCCACTATCACATTTGCGTAGTGTATAAATATTTTTTAAACTGTATCATGCCAAACTTTATGACTGTATAAGATTTTTTTGTTTTATCTTCTATGAGCTTTCTTCAAAAAATAAAACCCAATTTTCTGTAACATTGCTATTATTTACAAATTGGTAAGAACTATTGCCAATTTTAGCTCTTTTTCTTTAAGTCAAACAAATCCGATACAGAATGTGTTTTAGACAAAAATAAAAACATAGTCATGTAATTATTACTGTAATTGCATATTTAAAATTATGTACTTACAATATGGGCATCATATGCTGAAATGAAATTTAATTGTCATTAATTTTCTGCTGGATCACAGCCATATATGGGGTTGTAGTGAAAAACAAATATGGTGAACTGTGCATAGATCATTTTTATTCCTATCTGCACGTGTAAACCTCATTTAAAATTCAATAGCGCTTTTTAAATGCAACAGCTGGTAACAGATCTATTTTCTTTTCGCATATTCAGTTAGAAATTGAACTTTGACATATTATTTTATATTTTGCACAAGAGAAAATTTGCTAAAAGAATTTCTGCTTATGGATCTAAACAAAAACATGATAAAAATTGTTCTTTTACTTTTTTCTTGGTAAGTTGTGCAAAGTTTAAACCATCAATGGAAAACTCTTTAAAAATTCTTAATAACATACTTTTTGTGCTTGTAAACATTATATCAAAGTAACTTTCTAATAAATGTAAGATTTGTAAAATATCACCATTATTTGTTGTTAATAATTTATTTAAATTGTATTTTAAGTGCAAAATATGCTTTTCATCATCTTAAAGATGACTCATGTATGAGAGGGACTATTTTTTTGCCTTAAAATTCACATAATTTTTTTTTCAAAAAGCAACCTTCAGGCTTTTTGCATTACATGACATTCCACTTACATACTTAAATTCTTTTAATGCAAAAAATAATTTAATAATATGCCTTGAGCGAGGAGGAGAACTCACCGAGAATTTCCAATTGGATGACCATTTTTCCCTGTTCACATGCACCTCAAACAAATTGGGTCACCCTATTATGAAAGAGTATTCCAATCTCTAGAGCTTATACCAACATTTAGTTTTTAACGTTGATTTTGGACAAAAAAGTTAATTTTTTTTTTTACATTTTCTAAGTTGAGACAATCAAATAAAGTTATATTTTTTGGTGGTATAAGCTTCAGCAAAAATACTTACCTTTTTTTAAATAAAAAATGAAGCAAATCGGTCGAGCAGTTCTCGAGAAAAATAATAGACTAGTTTAGAAAATATAGTTTAAAAAAACAAAACAAATGAGCAACTTCACATTCTATGATAAAAATATGTATTGCAGGGAATTGGAATATCAGAAAACTGCTTTTGGGCAACAACCTACATACTTGAGTGATGCAAAATAAAAGAAACCGAAAATTCTGACCTAAAGAAGTAGAAACCTCCCATTAAGGAAATTTTTCAGTCCAAACTTGCTATTTTCTAGCAAATTCATAAAAAACATTTTTATAAAAAAACTCATGGAAATTTCAAGTTATGGAAGGATACAATTTATGAATGATTTTTTTCACATATTTTTTCTGAAAATTTCTTTTTAAAACCTTATTCTTATATAGAATACATTTCTAAGGACAGTGCCTAAGAAATGCTATTTTAAATTGTCCAAAATCGTAGAATAAAAATTTCCTTAATGATTTTTAAATCAAATTTTCAACTTTTAAGGCACGCCATACACCAGGGATATGAGCGACAAAAAAGCAGAGAAAATTTCACCCTGTTAACAAAGAAGAAATTGGTTTGAACACTAGAATTTTTACCCAGCGTACTACAAAACTTCCATTTTTGCTATACTAAATCATTCCCTGTTATAATACCATCCAATAAGGTCTCAATCTAAATAATTGTAAATTATATATTAAATTTAAAAAATAGTTTGAACAATATCAAACCCTCTTAAATTAAACAAATCGAGTTGCTAACATTTTTCTTTTCTTTTCAATTAACCATTAAATTATTCAAAATTTAATTTGAATATCTTGGTTACAATTGAGAATTTAACACTAAGCCAAGGTTTAACCAATCCAGAATGAGTCAAATCCCTCCTAGTTTAATTACATTGTTCTGCATTTGAATTTCTGTAGCTTTGAATTAACATCCAGAGCTCGAAATGGAAAAATCCAATAACCAGAATGCAATTTCAGAATTATTGTTGAATAAAAAAGTGTTTCGAAAGTATAGACAAATTTATATCTAATCATGCAAAAACAATTTTTAAAATGCCTTCAAGATTCCAAATAATAAAAAAAAAGTTTAAGAGAGCACAATAAGCTATATATATATATAACTGTAATTAGATGTTTTGATAATTACATTTAATAATTGTATTTATAATTGAATATTTACCGTAATTTCACGAACCGAAGTTTGCCCCGTACATTTCAAACCTTCGTTAAGTCAAGAACTATTGCTTTTCCAATGAGCTATTAGGTTACATTGAAGCAGATTATAGATGGCTCCATAAAATATTGCAAGAAGTTTAAAAATTATAATTTGATAAGTAATGCAGGATTTATTCATTATTTATAAGTTATTTTAGTTGCACACATGTCTGGATTATGTTTAAAGCATACTTATCCAAAATGTTTTCTGTTTCTTCTATGTGTCTAATTTCCAACATGATTTCTTCAAATATTTTAACAATTGTAACTTAACTAATTTTACAACATTAAAAAGTGTGCTGCTGAATTTTTCTTAAGGCGGTAGATGGCAGCATGGAAAATTATTAATCGAACATTAATCGAAAAACTTCTTGTATAGCGTCCATTTTAGAAATAATCCCGAAATGTCTTTATAATTGTTCGTTACATAATTTTCAATCTGCATGTTTGATTGCAACTTTCACGAGGTGTATTTGCTAATTTCTCTGTTTAATAATATTCCATGTCTATCTTATTTTATTTCTCTTTAGATTCGTTACACTAACAGTGAAATACAAAAGTTTAAAGAAAGTTGTAAGTTATTGTGTGGCAGAGTTAAGCTTAATGATCACCGTTTAAGCAACAATTGAAGGTAATTTATTTAAAGGTATGATATTTATTTTGATCTATTTGATGTATACAGTAGACTCCCTCAAATCCGCACAGCTTGGGACCAGAGGTTGTGCGGATTTTTGAATTTTGCGGATTTCTGGTCATTGATTTGTTTACATTTTTGAAACATTAATTTCATTGGTAGTTAAGCAAGGGAAATTATAATGAATGCTTACAATAAAGTGACACATTCAAATAAGTAAAATAATAAAATAATTTATTAGTTTAAAAGTAAGTAATTAATAAAATTTAGAAAAATATTGAATTATTACGAAAGAAATCGATTAAATTCGATTCCAAAAGTCCTATGCTGCCATCTAATGATAGCAAGGAGAACAGTGTTAATGCTATTATCAGTATATATAGCTTATTGCACTCATTGTAACTTTTTTCATTGTTATTTAGAGTCTTGAATGCTTTTCTTATACTGCTTTGTATGTTTAGAAATCAATTTGTCTATAATTTAAAAAAAAAATTCCGCGAAAAATAATTTTAAAATAGCGTTCCGGTTCGTTGATTTTTCCATTTCGAACCCTGGAAGTTTTGATATAGATGTGCTAATTTATATCAAAATCAAAAGGAATGTAAATTTATTTAGTAATAAACAAGCTGTAATAGCCAAAAGAGAATGATTAACAAAAAATTTAATAAAAAAAACACTGCGGTAGTCGCTGATTTCGGCGCCATCTTGAATTTTGTTCCTGCAACTTAACTGTAAATTTCATTGTTTACATCTGAAAAAATACGCGGATTTTAGGCGTTCGTGGATTTTAGGGTCGCGGATTTAAGGGAGTCTACTGTATTCTTTTTACTATTTAACCTTTTCTTTTCGGCTCATTTCTAAATCGTTTTACACCACAATACAGCAATTTTCAGACTTCACTCCCCCCCTTCTCCCTCTTTAGAGTGTTTTCCCAAATGTCTTGCATTATTTTTTAGAGGCGCAGACGTTTTTAAAATTCGGGGAATTGAGAGGGGATTAGGTTACTCTAAACCAGTTTCAGAGCTTTAGTTACTTTTGGCGTGATTGGAAAACCAAAATAACAATTCATTTCTTTTTCATTTCATATATCACAGATTAATTAAGACAGAAATTTATTTCTTGAAAATTTTTTTCCTCATTTTATAAAATTTCATCATTTGCATTGCAGTTCTCATTTTCTTCTCAGTTAGTAAAGTATTATATTTTCCAGTATTTTTTTTTGTTTTGTTTTTTTGTTTGTTTTTTTAATTTTTCTCGAACTCCAACATATAACAATTTTTAAAAGTTAAATTTGAAATATTGAAATAAATCGAACATGCTATATAATAATAGATAAATATATGTATGAATAACTAGGAAAGTGCAAAATTTTATTATGTCAGAAAATTTTCTGATGTATACTATTTGCAAAACGGTAAACATATTATTATTATATATATGTGTTTTAAAAATAAGGAAGTAAATTATGAGTAAAATAAAATTAAAAGTATTGATACAAGTAAAATGAGTAACAACATGTATAATAATCATTTATAAACAGATTAAGTTAAATAATGCTATAAAAAGTGATAAAATATCTTTATTTAGATTGACGAATGTTTCATCGCACAAACGGTGACATTGTCAAAATCGTTCATGATCAAAAATTTTTCCATCATGAATGATTTTGAAAATGTCACCGTTTGTGCTATAAAACATTCGTCAATCTAAATAAAGATATTTTATCACTTTTTATAGCATTATTTAACTTAATCTAAGTAAAATGACCTTTGAAAGTTTTGATTTTTTTTCTTTTTCATACCAAGGTATAAAATATTTTCATTGTATGAAGTTCGTTACTATTTAGCATACTACTTTAAAATAAATATAAATTGTTTGTTAAGTTCAAGCCCTTGATTTAGAAATGGGTCTTATAACTTTTGGAGAGAGAAAAATCGTAGATGAATCCCGTCACTTTGATACAAAATCCAAAAATCATTTCCATTTGTAAATATGTTCAATTTGAAGGTATTCTTATTCAGACACCGAGAAATCAAATAACATTCCAATCTTCCTATAAGGCAGAGTATCTTTCAATCATTTTTTGTAAATACCACATTTTTAACTGATTTCTGTTTTCTGAAACTCATCAGAAGAGAAACCGTCATTATAAGGTAGCAAAATCAACAATTGAAGGAAAATTTGAAACAGTTCAGAAACATTAGACTTTCACAAAGTTTGAGTGTTGCCATAATATAGTTATGGAAAATATGTAATTTTGTCTGTAACAGACCAACATCCAATATGTAACAGACGAACAAATAAACACATAAAAAGAAACTATGCTGATTATAATGGATTTTATTGATTTAGACTACAGTAGACGCTGGATTTTACAAAGTCGATGGGACTCAATGTGCTCGTAAAATCGAAAGTTCGTAAATGGGAGTAACATTAGTTCAATGGGATGCTGGTCGGTTCCAGTACTTCAGCTCGTAAAAACGAATAATTCGTGAAAAAGAGGTTCATAAAATCGAGTGTCTACTGTATTTAAAATTTTATAAAATGCATTGCAAATATAAGGAAATATAGGTTTAATACTATCAGAAATTATGAGTATTACCTATTTGATGTAAAAAATAAAATAGCAGAAATGGTAACATTGGCTTGAAATTGCCCAGGAATTTCTAGTCGGATACCAAGTAATAGAATAGCGTTTGTATTTTTTCATCAAAGTATCTTTCAATCTTTGAAACAGTACCGTCAAATAACTCATTTAAAGCTGATTTCTGAGGATCGACTGTGGGAAAAGGTAATCATATAGGTGCAGAAAATGTAAAAAAGCTTTTTAATTGAAGAAAAGGAAGGGGGGGGGGGGTTCTGATTTTTCTATTTTTTCTGAAATGCTATCTCATTACTTTTTTACATATTTATGGATTGAGTTTCTTTCGTAAATGGCATTCAATTTGAAGAAATATTTATTCTGTTACAAAGTAAGGAAATAGCATTTCCTTTTTTCCCAATTAAGGCAAAGTATCTTTCAAAGTATAATGTCGAATATTACATTTGAAACTGATTTATAAGACTTAAATCTTAGACCCATGGTTAAAAACAAAATTGCAGTTGAACAGTACTCAAAACTGACAGGAAATGAGAAAGAGAAAGAAAATTGATCAGTGACACACATAAAATAAAGATAAAAAAAAAATACCAATTAGTAAATAGCTATCTCTTGCTCTAACCAAACCAGAAAAGTCTGCATCTTTGAGCTAGTAGGTGGGCATTTTAGTGACCAACAACAGTGATCACTCCTTAAATGTCAAGTTGATAGATGACACTGGTTTTGAGGAAGGGGACAAAGAGCTAGGGTACAGCAGTTGTAATGAATGTTTTGGTCAAAAAATATATTGGGTACAACTGTTGAATACAGCCAGAAGGACCAGGTTAATGTCATTTTTGCCGTAGTTTCAAATGTGCAATAATAATTTATTAAATTTTATGTATGCAAATGTAAGTTTTCTTATATCCTGTGTAATCAGTATATATTTGAAAGACATTTTAGATGCTTACCTTAAATTATATTTTGTTTTTCTTAATATCTTAAAAATTTCCCCTTAAGATGTAAATTACTTGTCATTGCTGTTTTTAAACTTTTTTTAAATTAAAATTTATATATTAATATTTAATATTTATTTTTTTTATTATACACATTTCATTAAATTCACACAATTTAAAAAAGAAAGTAAATTCAGATCTGTGAATATATCTCTCTTTTTCTGTACTCAAATTGTTTTTGTGCATAAAGATGAGATTTTGTAATTGATATTTAACTTGCTTTTTTATGTGCTAGAATTATAAAAAATATGTACAGAGGTGTGTTACCGATGGTAATACAACATTCCATTACTTTTAAAACTTAATTATAAATTAAAATATTAGATTTAATGCATATAAATTAATATGTTAGATTTAACGCATTTTCCTGCTAGCCCACCACTGGTAATAAATCGTCCAATATTCTTGACGGTTACGTTTGTATATGAGTTACAACAATGTATTTAACATCAAGCCAAACGATGCTACCCAAAATATGCCTAATGGCAATGAAACTACAGCAATGATTTATTTTGAAATGCTAAAAATTAGACAGTAAAATATAAATGAAAAATAAAGAGTGTAATACTACATATAAAAAAATATGCATTAATCTATTAGTAATTTATTGTTAAATTATAACTGTGCATTGAAAAATTAATTTAGATATCCTATAAGATAGTTTAGAAATTGTTTATTTTTTTTTTCCTGGTGCTGTATTGTAAAAAAGAAAGAAGTGAAATATTGTATATATGTTTTAATAAATTCTCTGGCTTGCACTTTTTACCAAGAGTAAAAATAGCAGAAAATTTTCAATAATCGATTTCAGTGCCATGGCAAATAATGGTAATTTTTATTATCATATTTTTTTTTCATTATTACTAATACTAAGCTCGAAGCTGCTGTGGTCATGCGACAGCTTTAGGGTCCTGAGTCCAACATTTCCGCTCTTCGATGTCTTAAATTTAACCAATTTTCTTTTTAAATTTGTCCGGTTTTGATTTTCTTTCTTTTCTGCCTGGCTTCTGTTAAAGAGTCTTCTCAAAAAGGACACAGGCAGGGACCTCAGACGGATTCGCGGAACTTCACGTTCTGCAAATTTTGCGGTGGTCTGTGTAATATAACCAAAACAGAATTCATGGAGCATGGCATTCCGGGTGTTTATACGAGGTCCCTGCCTGCGACCCTTTTGCCAGGACTTTGTAGCAGAAGCCAGGAAGAAAAAAAAAATTAAATGGACAAATTTAAAAGGAAAAATAATTAAATCAAAGACATTGAAAAGTGGGAAGGTTTGGATTCAGGGCCCTGAATAATTATTGCAAATTATTGTAGGAGAAAGGTACTGATACCAAATGATTGCAAATAGAGTGCGCTTTTAAATGATGTATATAAAATTTGCTTAGGAGGCCATCTATGAATCAGAAAAATCCAAACTTTGTTTTGCTTCAATAGCGACACCCACTTTTGACAATACTAAGCTCGAAGCTGCTGTGGTCGTGCGACAGCTTTAGGCTCCTGAGCCCCACATTTCCGCTCTTTGATGTTTTTAATGTAACCAATTTTCTTTTTAAATTTGTCCGGTTTCATTTTTTTTTTCTTTTCTTCCTAGCTTCAGTTAAAGAGTCTTCTGAAAAAGGACGCAGGCAGGGACCTCAGACGGATTTAAAGAAAAATTTATTTTCTGAAGGAACTGTAGCAAAGAAGGATACTAAAATTGTCTAAGCTGGTAATAGTGCTAAAATTTATAATCCTGTTATAACCTTATTGCATCATTTCGTACTTCGAACAGCTTATATGCAATGTTATTCAAATCAATAAAACCCATTGAAGCTAATACACCTGCTACAGATAATAATAAATTATGGCACGAGATAATGGGTCAAATTAATCTTAAAGCCCAAAAAGAGTTAAGTGAAAATGGAATAATTGATAAGATTGACTTTTCAGATGCTGATAAATTCTTTTGTAAAGTCTGCCAATACGGCAAACAGCATAAACTTTCTTTTCATTATAGAAAATCTAGCAAACCCAGTGAATTAATTTACAGCGATTTGTGTGGTCCAAAATCAACAGCATCACTTGGTGGTGCCAATTATTTTGTAATTTTAAAGGATGACTTTAGTGGGTATGTTTCTGTTGCATTTCTGAAGCATAAATATGATACCTTAGTGCATTTGAAGAAGTTTGTGTCTATTTGTGAAAACAAATATTCAACAATAGTGAAAGTCCTTAGAGAATGGTAGAGAATTTATAAACCATGACTTCAAAGATTTTCTGTATAAAAAAGTTATAGGGAAATTCCACAGAAAATTATCTTTTTTTTTTGGGGGGGGGGGGGATAAAATTTATAATATGTTTAATATAAGGGTATGATTGGGAAACTTGATATTTTAATATTCTATAATAAAATTCTAATAAAAGGCATTATAAATGTCTGTTTGCAAACTAAGTTAACTACCATTTTTGTCTTTGTAAAGTCATAATGTTACGTCAATTACACAATAAAATTTACGTCAGTTAGACGTGTAAATGCTATTTTTTCTTTTTTATTATCCAGAAATTAATTAAACAAGTTACTATTATAATTTGGCATTACTTAGTGTTGATGAGAATATTAAATCATATTTTAAAATGGGATAGTTTTGTTAATTTTTACACTTGAAGGCAGAAAAAATGTTTGTATATTTTTTGTTACGTCAGTTACAAAATTTTGAATTGCAATTTTCGGGACTCAAAGAGAGATTGAAATAATCTTTAGGTATTTAGGTGTTAAGTCTTTAGTAAGAAAAATCTTAAATTATAAAAATTTGTTCTAGCTTTATTAGTAAATTTTCTACATAGTTTTGAAAACAAAATTCGATGATCAAGTGTTATGTCAGTTACGATGGAATTACCCTATAGAACTTGAGCCTACGGCTCCTTACAGTCTTGAGAAGAATGGATGAGCGGAGAGAATTTTGAGAACAATTATGGAAAGTGCTCAGCCAGTGTTACATAGCAAGAGCCAACCATTGTTTTTGTGGGCTGAAGCAGTTAGTACAGCTGTGCATAATTTGAATAATGTACCGACAAGTCAGTCACCTGGATCCACCCCATATGAACTGTGGGTAGGAAAGCAGAAATCACTCAAGTACTTGAAAACTTTTGGCTCAGAAGCATATATGCGTGTGCCAGACCAATTGCAAAAGAAATTACATCGCTGGAGCTGGAGCTCTAAATTTTCCCCTTCTCCAAGGCTCCTTTAGTTTTTAATATTCTTTTAAATCTTTTTTTTTTTTTTAAGTCTTAAATTTCCAGGCTTAAAATATTTTATTTACATCATTATTCAGTATTTTAATTATATAATTTTTTAGAGTTTCTTTTCTATTACAGATGGAAAACTTCTCAAAACATGGTAATGCTTCTTTGCTTCTACTTTCTATTTGAGCTAAGTGACAACACTATTTGAAAAATAAATATGGCCGCCTGTTGTTTACATGTGTAATTGTACAATTTTGGTTGTTTGAAAAGTGTAGAAGAAATTTAAGATTTTTTGTGTTTAAAATTCCACCAAACATTCTATTTTAAAAGCAAAAGCTAAAAGATGTCATATTTTCTGAACAAGCATTTCCTGTTTGATGAGCAGAAAAATGCATTTTGTCAGCAAAAAATTAAATGTGTAAGTTAAAATCTGCAACTCAAAAGGACAAAGTGGGAGCCGAGTTGGAGCCGGAGCTGGATCTGGAGCCACAGTATTTTATCTAGGATTGGAGCTGGAGCATCAAAATTTGTTCGGCTCCGGGTCACTGCCAAAAGTATTAAAACAATCTTTGTTGGCTATGAAAGAAACTCAACAAATTATCGGCTTTTTTATCCTGCATCAAAAACAATAAAAATTTCAAGGAATGTTACATTTAATCAAAGAACAACTGTACCAGAAATTCAGTCGTAAAAGAAAAAGACTACTTCAGTAAGCAACTCTGCATATCAAGATATTACTCACTAGTCAGAAACTGATACAGACCAATTGATGAATGATATTGATATACTTAATGTATCACAGAACTCAGATGATGAAACTCCCTCTTATAATCTTAGACCCAGGCAAAATATAAGAATTCCCAGATGTTATGACGCAAATGTCGTTGAAATTCCCAAAACATATGAAGAGACAATTAATTCTCATCAATCAAAGGATTGGAGAGATTCAATAAGAGAAGAACTAGAATCTCTACAGAAGAACAACACCTGGAAGTTGGTAAAATGTCCAGAAGAATAAAATATAATTGGGTCGATGTGGGTGCTCATCATAAGGCAGTTACCGAATGGAGAGATAAGAGTGTTTTAAGGGTTGCCTGTGCAAAAGGGTTCTCCCAAGTTCAGGGAGTTGATTTCAGTGAAACGGACTCACCAACAACCAGATATGATACCATACAAGTGATTTTTGCAATTGCTGCTCAAAAGAAGTTAAAAATATTGCAGTGCGACATCCAAAGAGCATTTCGGCATGGTAATATTGATGAAGATATATACATGGAACCTCCTCCAGGTCTACCTATTAATCAGTGGCGTACGCAGGATTTTATTTCGGGGGGGGCTGACTTAAATTTTCATAATGTTCTAAATCTTACGAAACACGTTGCATTGTGTTATAAACAGAAATCATTTTTGTCAGTAAGGCCGTAACCAGAGGAGGGGGGGGGGGGTGCAAGGGTGACTTTGTTCCGAATTTTCCGAAAATTTGAAAAATTCGGTCATCAGTCCGAAAATTTGGACTTAAAAAATTATCGCGATTTTTGACAAATGGTCGTCGAAAAAAATCAATTTCGTCAATCGTTCGCAAAAAAAAAAAATCAATTTCGTCAATCGTTCGCAAAAAAAATCTCCAATTTCTTTAAAGGATCAAGAAAAAAACCGGAATTATGTCATACGGCCGCAGATAAAATGCGAAGTTTGTCAAAGGATCGCGAAAAAAAAGTCAAATTTCGTCAAATGATAGCGGAGAAAACGTGAATTTCGTCAAATTATTCTAGAGGAAACGCTAATTTCGTCAAAATGAGCACAGAAAAAACCCGAATTTCGTCAAAGGACCACAGAAAACTGCAAATTTCGACAAAGCATCGCAAAAAAACACGCATTCCGTCAAAGGGAAGCTGAAAAAACACGAATTTCGTCAAAGGGACACAGAAAAATGTGAATTTCGTCAAAAGGCCGCAGAAAAACGCAAATTTCATCAAAAAAGACGAAAAAACCCGCAAATTTCGTCAAAGAGCCGCGGAAAAAACGCAAATTTCGAAGAAGGATTGCATTAAAAAACACGAATTTCGGCAAATGACCACAGAAAAAAACGCGAATTTCGACAAAGGATCGCTAAAAAAAACGCATTTCGTCAAATGGAAGCTGAAACAACGCGAATTTCGTTAAAGATCGCAAAAAAAAGAAAAAGCAGGGTCACAAAGAAGGGCCACAGAAAAACGTGAATTTCGTCAAAAGGCTGTGGAAAAACCACTAATTTCGTCAAAACCCCGCGGAAAAAAGCAAATTTCGACAAAGGATCTGGAAAAAACGCGAATTTCGACGAAGGATTGCGTAAAAAAACGCGAATTTCGGCAAATGACCTCAGAAAAAAACGCGAATTTCGACAAAGGATCGCTAAAAAAAACGCATTTCGTCAAATGGAAGCTGAAACAACGCGAATTTCGTTAAAGATCGCAAAAAAAGAAAAAGCAGGGTCACAAAGAAGGGCCACAGAAAAACGTGAATTTCGTCAAAAGGCTGTGGAAAAACCACTAATTTCGTCAAAACCCCGCGGAAAAAAGCAAATTTCGACAAAGGATCTGGAAAAAACGCGAATTTCGACGAAGGATTGCGTAAAAAAACGCGAATTTCGGCAAATGACCTCAGAAAAAAACGCAAATTTCCTCAAAGGGCCACAGAAAAAACGCAAATTTCCTCAAAGGGCTGCAGAAAAAACGCAAATTTTGGCAAAGGATTGCTAAAAAAAGTATGCATTCCGTCAAAGGGAAGCGGAAAAAACGCGAATTTCGTTAAAGGATCGCAAAAAAAAAAAAAGCATGGTCACAAAGAAGGGCCACATAGAAACGTGACTTTCGGCAAAAGACTGCGGAAAGAAGCGAATTTCGTCAAGCAGCAGCGAAAAAACAAAAAAACACGACCATTTCCATAAAAAAACGCGAATTTCGTCAAAGAGCCGCGAAATTCATCAAAAAGACGAGAAAAAAGCGAATTTCGTCAAAAAAGCCGCGAAAAAAACGCAAATTTCGACGAAGGGTTTCGTAAAAAACACGAATTTCGGCAAAAGTTCACGAAAAAACTCGAATTTCATCAAAAACTCGCGGAAAAAACGCAAATTTTGACAAAGGATCACGAAAAAAAAGGGCGAATTTCGTCAAAGGGTCGCGGAAAAAAGCTAATTTTGTCAAAAGTTCGGGGAAAATGCAAATTTCGTCAAAGCGTCGTTATAAAAACCTGTATTTCACCAAAGGATCGCGTTAAAAACACATACAAATATCTGTGTTTATTATTATATGTATAGTTTTTAAACTGAAATAATATGCTGAACTTTTTAGAAATCTGGTTAATCCGAACCCACTCAGCCTGAAATTGACCTGAATATTAACAGAGTTAACCCAAACTACAACAAAAATAATTAGCAGCAGGAAGGGATTACCTCTCCTTTCCCCCTCTGCTGTAACCTTTCAGAAAATTTGCTGAGAATTTACTGGTTTTTTTTAATATACTTTCATTTAAAAGAAAGTCATTATAACTTAAAATCTATAAAATTGTTCTTCCAACCCCCGAAACTAAATTCTGGCTACGGTTCTTGTTTAACAATAAATTAATATTGTAACAAACACAAAATATTTTTTGTATACACAAAATATTTTCATACACATATATAAAATAAAGACTTTGTTTATTATTTGTGCATTGCACAAGTAATAAGAAGGACTTTAAACCGTTCCAGATGAAAAATACTGGCTGCAATGTTAAGACAGAATAGGAAGATAAGTGGGGGGAGGGGACATTACCGAACTCCAAAGATGTCTTTGCAGTCAAACAAGAAGTACTGTGTATCTTACAGATACGAGGAAGTAATCGAGTGTTAAAAACAAAAGTTAATGAATATCATTCACAGTCAGCTCTTCCGCACATATATAGTGTGCCTGACTTCCGACTTAGCCAAAATTCTGAAGGGATTAGCTAAGGTGTCATTATGCACTAATATGGGACTAACAAGAAAGACAAGTGCGATGCATGACAAATATATATATAATTGAATTGATCTAAAAAGTAAGAAGTAAACTTTTTTTACCATTTAATCTGACCGTTTTGACAGGTAAAAGAGGTTTAGTCCCCTGAACCCTCCGCACCCCCATATTTCGGTGTGGCATGGAGATGCGACTGAAAAATGAAAGTTAATAAGCTACTTTTACAGTCAACTCTTACGCACCGGATTTCCGATTTAGACGAAATCGACTTGAGATTAGCTGTGGTGTTACTGTGCATTAACATACCCCCACATTGACAATCTTGGCGCCCGCCGACTATGGGAAAAATTTAAAAAATCCTTAAATTAAACTACTTTTAGATTTGTCGAATTTATTTGTAGGTCTCTTGAACTCAGTATATATGTTTTCATTTATCGAGTAAAACAGCGATTTCAGTCATTTGAAAATGGATTTTGTGGTCTCAAGTAAATTTGGTCGCAGGACTGAGGAGGATATTGGATTAACAGGAAAAACAAATTCGTGGCATGCCAGAAAATAAAACAAATTTATCTGAAAAAGAAGGAATATCAGCCCTTTTTTCACTTCACTGTGATCTCTTCTGAGGTGGAATGGAGCTGTAACGTCATAACCCCCGTCCCCACCGAATCCTTTGGTGTATGCTGGGGCATCACTGTGCACTAATATATGGGACTAACCAGAATAGCTGCGTCGCAGAAAAAAATTAAAAATTAATCTCAAAAGAAAGAAAAAAAAAACTGGAATTTTTTTTTCATTTCATATTTGATTATTTCGAAAGAGTAAGTAACCCCATCAGCCCCTTCCCCTCATTGGGTATACTGTGGTGTAACTGTGCGTTGATATGAGACTAGCCAGAACGTGTAGTTCGTTGTATTGCAGAAAACAAGTGCATTACAAATTCATCTCGAACAAAAAGAAAAATATCAGCCCTTTTTTCATTTCATTTTCGACTATTTTGGGAAGGGGCTGTAACCCATCACCCCCTTTCTACTTCTTTCGGTATAATGTGGTGTCACTGTGCACTAATATGGAACTAAAGAGAAGAGAGTGGCTAGTCTGTTGAATGATAGGAGGAAAAAAATACAAATTTATCTCAAACAGAAAGAAAAAAAGCAATATTTTTTTTATTTCATTTTCGACTATTTCGGGAGGAGGGGGCATTAATTCCATCAGACCCTCCCCATCTTTGGGTAAGCTGTGATGTCAGTGTGGACTAATATGGCCCTTTCACCTCTTTGGGTATAATGTGGTATCACTGTGCATTAGTATGGAACTAAAGAGAAGAGAGCGGCTAGTCTGTTGAATGATAGAGGAAAAATACAAATTTATCTCAAACAAAAAGGAAAATATCAGAACTTTTTCATTTCATGTTCGAATTTTTGGGAGAGGGCTGTAACTCCATTAACCCCCTTCTATCTTTTCGGGTATAATGTGATGTCACTGTACACTAATATGGAACTACAGCGAAGGGAGCGGCTAGTCTGTTAAATGATAGGGGGGGAAATGCAAATTTATCTCAAATAGACAGAAAAAAATCAGCTCTACTTTTTCATTTCATTTTCGACTATTTCCAGAGGAGGAAGTTGTAATTCCATCAGCCCCCTCCCCATCTTAGGGTATGCTGTGATGTCAATGTGGACTAATATGGTGTTAATGAGAATGGCTATTTTACTGTATGACAGAAGAAAAAATTACAGATTTATCTTTAAAAAAAGAAGAAAAAACACTTTTTTATTTAATTTTTCGCGATTTCTGGTTGGGGGGGGGGGGCTGTAATCCCATCAACCCCCTTTCTCTTCTTTGGTGTCAATATGGACTAATATGGAACTAAAGCGAAGGAAGCGCATAGTCTGTTGAACGATAGGGGAAAAATGCAAATTTATCTTAAACAGACAGAAAAAATTCAGCACTATTTTTTCATTTCATTTTCGACCATTTCGAGAGGAGGGGGCTGAAATTCCATCAGCCCCCTAACTAATATAACCTGGACTAATATGGTGTTAACGAGAATGGCTATTTTGCTGTATGGCAGAAGAAAAAAAATACAGATTTATCTTTAAAAAGTAAAAAAAAAAACACTTTTTCAGTTAATTTTTTGACTATTTCTGGAGGAGTAGGGGGGGGGGGGCTATAACCTCGTCAGCCCCCCTTTCTCTTCTTTGTTGTCAATGTGGACTAATATGGGACTAATGAGAATGGCTTGTCCGCTGTATAATGGAAAAAAATTAAAAAAATTTCCATAAAAGAAAGACAAAAAATCAGCACCTTTCTATATCACTTTCGAAAATTTCGGGGGGGGCTGTAGCCCCATCAGCCCCCCCCTTGGGTACGCCACTGCTATTAATCCAGACTTAGTATGTAAGTTAAGAAAATCCTTATATGGCATAAAACAGTAGTCAAGATGTTGGAACCAGAAGTTTTCAGTTTTCTTGGAAAATTACAATTTCAATCAGAGTGTGGATGATCTCTATTTATTCCATGGTGCTTTCCAAGGTAGGAAAGTTCTTCTGATTTTGTATGTTGATTATGTCCTCTTATTATATGAACGTGAAGGAATTTTGATTTACATCATCAAAAATATAAACAAGAGCTTTGAAGCCATTATTTGTAAATCAGGTTGTTTTGTTGGAATTGAGATTGATCAAAATATAGATAGCCCAATTTTCACCCATACACAAGCTTACATTAAGAAAATTTTAAGACAGTTCGACCTTGAATATTGTAACCCAGTTAGTGTTCCAGCAGATCCCTATGTAATTTTGTCATCTGAACCTGAATTCATTTTAGAAGAAACTGGTGTGCCATATCGTGAAGCTGTTGGGTCATTACTTTTTCTTTCTGCTACCACATGTCCTGATATCACATATGCTGTAAACCTTGCAATTCGGTTCCAAAATAACTACAGCCAAGTGCATTGGAATGCTGTCAAAAGAATAATGAAATACCTCAAAGAAACTCCCTATCATGGCATCCAGTATGTGCTCAAATCAGAAAATTCTCACCTGGTGGCATATTCTGATGCAGTTATCGCTGCAGATTTCCACGATTGGGTATATTTTCATGTTATCAAGGGATGCTGTTACATGGAGCACTAGTAGGCAATCTTCAGAGTCAATATCAATTAGTGAATCTTAATATATAGCGGCATATACTGCAGTGAAAGAAGGTATGTAGCTTCGACAGCTGTTATATGACATAGACGAAACATTTTTTAAAAAATTTCACTTTGCATATTGATAATCAAAGTGCCATAAAATTAATCAAAAACCCAGTGTACCATAAACACACTAAGAGCATTGATGTTAGGTACCATTTCATCCATGAAAAGTATCAGGATAAAACTGTGAACATTGATTATGTTAACAGTAATTAACAGTTGGCAGACATATTTACAAAGGCTTTGCCTAGAGACAAATTTGAAAATTATAGAACTCTGATAAACTGCCTTGATAAGTGCTAAATTGATATACAGTCGGACCTCTATTTAACGAACCTCTATTTTGCGAACTTTTCCTTGGAACCAAGAACATTTTACGAATTTCTTCGTAAAATAACCTCCAAATAGCGAAGTGCATTCTCTATTTATCGAACTTTTTCTTGTGATCTAATTTTTTTCCTCCCCATTTCTCAAAATATTTTTGGACATTTCAAACTTATTCTTTCTTTAACATATTTTATGATGTTCAATGGCCTTGAACTGGTTTTACCAGGCACCTTCTTTGTCAGCAGTGAGAATTCGGTAAGTACGGAGGACGAAGACGATAATCCCTTAGAGTAACGTAAAAAAATGTCTATACAAATGAGAAAAAAAGAAGAAATTAACCATGATGTGCTGATTGATGATTGTATTTCACTTAATTCTGAAATTGAGACTTCGGAAATACAATCCGAATTGGGTATTTTCGAAAGTGTGAAAAATAAAAACAATACAGCAATGAATTGCGATGAAGACGAACATGATGATGATGGAAATGATCATGATGCAGGAATCAACAAAACTTCGTATGATGAAATGCTAAAATCATTTGAAACAATCCGACGCGAATTATAGTTAGAAGAAAATACGCATGAAGGGGGTTTTGGTGCACTGCAAAGATGCGAGACGTATTATGAGAGAAAGCACTTTTTATAAGAGAAAACTGAGACAAAATTATTTCAGTTTTTCAGAAACTAAATTTAAGAACGCATATGTTAATGTATGGTTAAAATTACTTGTTATATTAGTAATAAATACGATAAGGTCATTAAAATTTGCTAATTTTAATATAATACTATTTACTTTAAATTGAAAATACAGTGTAATCCCGGACAATGTTTTGTTTTCCTTGCAAATTTCAAAGATTTAAACACATAGAAAAAATGAATTGATGATGGATATTGGTGGGTAAAATAAATGAAACAAATCGATATATTTTATTAAAAAAATGTGATTAATTACTTTTAGTAAAAATATATAGTGTTTATGAATTTAAAATATGTTTTATGTAGTTTAAAGTATTTAAAAAGGTGAATCTCTATTTAACGAATTTTCCATATAACGAACTTTTTTCCGGGATTTAGCGACTTCGTTAAATAGAGGTTCGACTGTATCTTCTAAAATTTTATTAGGTGTATTTTTTTATTGACAAGTAAGAATTAGAGGGAGTATTAAGTTTAATATTTAAATTCTTACTTGTCTCATTATATTAACCAAGAATATTATCATTATGTTTGTATTTGTATATTTTTCTCCATGAATTGTCTTTGTAATTAAAAATAACTTGTGCATCTGGAAAGATGTCTGAGTGGGTGACATATAGCTATCCATACTGTGTGTACAATGTGGCATGGCCACTGTGCTAAGCATTAAGCAATAAGTAATACTTTATGTAAGTTTAAACGAGATTTTACAATTCTTTTTTCTAAGGAATGGTACTATTAAATGTTTAATACTCAAGCTAAAAAATGTAAAAAAAATATATATATAAAGTTGTGAACTTGAAAAGGTTCTGTCGAATCAGTTTCATCTATGCATGTAAAGTATTTTTTGAAAATTAATGAAAGCTTTTAATTCGGGCGTGATTGGTGGAATCCCCAAATTTGTGGAATCATATTCCAGAGAGTTTCACTGGTGGTAGCCTCCTATCAGAGAAATTTCAGCAAATTTTGGAAAAACATTAAGTTAGAGAAAGAATGCACTGAACACTATGAAATTGAGACAGCGAAACTAAGATATCAAATTATGTAAATCACATAATAATAAATATGTTACCAGTTTCATGAAATGTTGATATACTCTCTTTCAAAGATGCTTTACCTGTTTGGCATATATTAATAGTTATAGTTCATTTAAGCATGTTAAACTAAGTACAGAGTTAAAGATAATTTTCTATTTTTCTCTTTTCCCTGAAAAGTAATACAAAAGTTGGTAGGGAAACTGTCCTAAAAGAAAAATAATTTGATGTCCTTGTAAATTAATCGAAGAACATGCATGGTGCATTGTGTATACTGCTTTTTAAAATGCAGCTGTAAATTTGAGAATAATCAGGTGCATCTAATACACTATATGGCCAAAGTGACCGGTCACTTACGATTTTAGTCGTTTTCTTAATTATCTAGAAAAATACATGAGGAATTATCATGAAATTCCAGGTGTGTAAACAGAATAGTACAGGTCATATATTTCCGTGAAGACTTTTTCCCGAAACCCCATAGGGGTCCGTCAACAAACTGAAAAAGAACGAATA
Source organism: Maratus speciosus (assembly GCA_963932465.1). Taxonomy (NCBI): domain Eukaryota; kingdom Metazoa; phylum Arthropoda; class Arachnida; order Araneae; family Salticidae; genus Maratus; species Maratus speciosus. The sequence goes on from OZ010797.1 coordinate 15,919,533, forward strand.
TCTTTTCGATAAACCTGTAAAAACTAACGCAGTAAAAGCGTTCAACACAGTAGATTATGATTAAGTGCCTTATTGCGATAAACTGTGTTCATTTTTATGAGAATAGCATGTATATTCGTAGAGAAATTAAAGTTTTTATAAAAAGAGTCCCAAATTCTGCCCAAGATTTTTCGTTATAATTTATAGAGTTCTTAATATAAAAGAAATTCTTTTCAAAAAATATTTCAAACAACACTGTACACAATATCCTGCAATCAGAATTAAAAAGTAATAAGGAAATGGATAAAAAATGAGCAGGTTTACTAAAAAATATTTCACTGCGCATGGGCGAATGCAATCAAAATATAATGTGCATAATGTATTTAGCTAAGTGTAAAGAGCAACTGTTGTGAAAGTCTCAAAAACATAGCTTGAAAATTATTGTTGGGAGAATAAGCTCGAAACCCGTTGTACCCAAAATGAAGCAAAAAGATGAGGGGCTGTATCCATATATCCATTAATTAGTGCCAATATAGCATACACAATATTGCACGTACTTGGATACAGCCCCTCATATTTTTCTTCATTTTGGGAACAACGGATTTCGAGCTTATTTTATCAACGATAATTTTCAGAATTTTCAAGCTATGTTTTTGAGACTTTCACAAAAGTTGCTCTATACACTTAGCTAATTCATTATGTACATTATATTTTGATTGCATTCGCGCATGCGCAGTTAAATATTGTTTAGTAAACCTGCTCATTTTTCATCTAATTATTATTATTTTTTAATTCTGATTTCAGGGTATTGTGTACAATGTTGTTTGTCATATTTTCTGAAAAGAACTTTTTTTATCTTAAGAATTCTACAAATTATAAGCAAAAAACTTGGTAAAATTTGGGACTCATTTTATAAAAACTTTAATTTCTTTACGAATATCTATGCTGTTCCCATAAAAATGAACACAGTTTATTGCAATAAGACACTTAATCATAATCTACTGTGTTGAACGCCTTTTCTACGTCAGTTTTTACAGGGTTATCTAAAAGATATTCGTTGTTTTTTAATTTGTTGACGGTCCCCTATGGGTTTACGGGGGAAAAATCTTCACGGAAATATATGACCTGTTCTATGCTGTTTACACACCTGGAATTTCAAGATAATTTCTCATGTATTTTTCTATATATTTTAGAAAACGTCTAAAATCACAAGTGACCGGTCACCTTTGGCCATATAATGTATTTGTTTCTTATTTAGCACCTTCTCAATAACCCTGCAGTGTTAAACCGGTACTTTTAAATTTGAAATTTTCAAATATTTTTCACTATCTCATTATTATTACTTAAAAGCCAGTATTAGTACAGAATATGTCACCAGATTATTCCAATTTTACAAGCATAGCGCATATGAAAATATATCTAAGCACTTTTGAAAGAGCAGCTATAATTGGTCAATAAGTCCAAGCGACAGAAATTCTTTTTGCAATTTTGAATTTATTTCTTTTTGTTTCACATTTGTAATGCTACAAATTGTCAACCACATTTTTTATAGTATTTTGTTACATTATTTCTGTTCAAATTAGATTTTCAATTTTATTTTTTTTACTTTCATGCTACTATTTGACACCATGAAAGAACCGTGGCATCATTCGATCAGAATTTAATTATTTCTAAAACTCATTGAAGAAGGTCCTCGTATTCACTTTTAACAGTTTATTAACACAAGCACATATTACACTAAAAGACGATACACACTTATTTATAACTAATATATACGCTTGGCATTTTTGCCGGATCATTTAATCAAAACAAGAGCACCTCCGCTTTCACTGGAATCCAACTGCGTTCTAAATGTTTTTCCCTCGGGACAGGACGATGCAGACCGAAATCCCCAATACGGATTATTCCTTTTTCCCCAAGTGAGTTGCAACATCCTCCCGCGCCGATAAATACATTCATCAAATCCGATTTTTTTTTTTTTTTTTTTTTTTTTTTTTTTTTTTTTTTTACACTATATACAGTGGCGGTCAAAAGTTTCCGGCCAGCATAAAATTTTTGGCTAATTTGTAAGTATACCCATATGAAGAGGAATCTCAAAGTGATACTTATACACTTTATTGACATAATAGATAGGAACTTATTTATGGAATAAAAAATAAATATTAATAAATTTAATTGACACAATTAATTGCAAAAGAAAACGCATGTTCTCAAAAGTTTCCGGCCACCTTGGCAAGTTTAGAAAAAAATGGTGTTATAACAGAAAATAACAGTGATCAACAACTTTTACAATTAGTATTTTGTATTCATACATTTAGCAATAAGTACTGCGGCGCAGCAACGTGGCATCGATTCAATGAACGGTTGTAGATCGTTAATGTTAAGTTTTTTCCACGGTTCTTGCAATTTTTATGAAAATGCTGCTGAAGTGGAATATTTATAATTCCACACACGTTTTCAAATTAGTTTCAAAGATTTTCTATAGGATTCAGATCGGGTGATTGGGCTGTCCGTTTCAAAAGCGGAATTTTTTGTGCGAAAGCCACTGCTTGACGAGCTTTCATGTATGCTTTTGGTCGTTATCAGGATGAAACCAATAGTTGCGACCGCAATTTTTCCTCCAATAAGGCAGCAAATGATCTTGCAAGATATCTTTATGCATTGCACTATTCATTTTGCCGCGGATTTTAAATAACGGACAGGCACATTTTCCAGAAAATGCTCCCACAGCATAACGTGTCCTCCGCCATGCTTCATTGTAGGAATAACATCTCGAATCTTATCTTTTGATTTTAGGTCGTCGGTTGTAGTGTCTGTTATCACTCCCAAAAAGATTGAACGTCGATTCATCGGAAAATAGTACTTTTTTCCAGTTTTCAGTTGATTAGATTTTGTATTCCTTGGCAAATGCCAGTCGGGCCCTCTGATTTTTTATTACTTATGAAAGGTTTTTTAACACCGACTGTTCTATAAAGGTCTACGTCACGTAAGCGTCTTGACATGGTAGACCGAATTATTTCAGCAATATTTTAACACCAGTAATCGCGGGAAATTGCAGCGGTATTTTTATGCGGGTCATCAACTGCTTTTCTCCTGATAAATCTATCCACAACAATAGTCGTTTTCCGGGGTCCCCCGGACCGTGGCAAGTTCCAAAGGCCATGACTATCTTTATATATTTTTTTAAATATCGTTTACAGCATATTTTCCGATCGGCAATTTCGCCGCAATCTCACGAGAGGATTGTCCCTTTAGCGGCAAACAAATCACTCGTTTAGGAACAATAAATTGTTCAACTTTTCATTTTTGAATTTCAAATACGTTATTCACATTGATTAACAAACATGGCCAAAAAAAAAAACACTTTACCGATATCAAAAACTAACGGATGACAAATGGCCGGAAACTTTTGCACACGCGAATTTCGATTTCCTCCCCTTTGCATGAAGTATCTTCAGTATCCAATCAAAATGATCACGTGGTCAGAGGTACTTTGCTTATTCCTAACATTTGGAGCAATTGTGCTTCTTTTTCGCTGTAACGTTCTGTTAAACAAATCAAAGAAACTAACTGCAGGGCTTGAAATTCAAATTTTCCTAGGAGGGGAGTCTTCCCACCAACATTTATAAATGGAGGGGAGTTGAGCTATTTGGGAGGGAGAAAATAAATCTTTAAAACCTACTGTTATTTTATGTGTTATTTAAAGAATTAAATTAATACAGACATGACAAAATACCGTTGAACAATTTAAATCAACAACTCAGAGTAGTTATGAAAAATGTTTTTTATTTAAAAGAGGAAGAAAGTCAAGCTTTTATGCAGTCTATTTTTCAACTTTCAACCAAATGTTATGGGTCTTTTCCTGAATTTAGAGGTTATTTACTCGATTTTGGGCTGAATCCTCTTTCACAAGGTAAAACTTGTGACAGCACAAGCACAACATTTATAACTTTTGAAATTGTTGGAAACATATGGTTATGTTCTCTTAAAAAATTTTCAGAAAACTTTGCAATATCTGACGTGCTTTCATTTTTAATTACTTGCATGAACAATGTATATTAGGTGACGCCATTATCAATATCCCTTTCTGAACGAAATTATTTTATTATATCCTTAATGGAATTATAGCCAAAACATGACTCCCTGGTATTTTCTTTGAACAAGCATCTATGCATTCAAATTTTAAACAAAGTCCAAAGTTTGAAATGGAAACTGTTGATACATTTCTTCTATTATACGAGAAATGTAAGTTAATTTTAAATTGTCAAGTCCTAATTTCAGTGAATTGCAAGGATCAACTCGCATGGTGTTTCTAAATATGTTTAATTGGAGCTCGGAATTTTTCTTTCATGTGCACCACGAGATCTTTGCAGTCCTTCTAATCTTATTTTTTCTTAGTACTGAATCTAGACCAATTTGACAGAGCGCAGCACACGGTGACACTTACTGTCCTTTTTTTGGTGCACCCTTTTGGATATTTTCATTTTTCTATCATGGGAAAAAATATCGTGAAATAAGCCAATCAGGCATGGGAAAAAAACCCATAAATATTTTTGATCGGTCGAGTGAAGAATATAGTGAAATTCTTCGATTGTTTGTCGGATAAAAGTGCAAAATTCGTTGATCTGCTGCGGGGTAAAACTGTGAATTTTTCAGTCTGTCGCAAAAAGTAACCGTGAAATTTTCGGCTGATTCTGAGTTTAAAAAAAAAAATCTGAAATTCACAGCAAATTTTCTAAAAGGTTACAGCAGGGGATGGAAAGGGATTGGGAAATCCTCTCCCGACGCTAATTATTTTTTGTTGTAGGTCAAGTAAACTTTTTTTTTGGTTCGGTTTGATTACAGGCTGAGTGCAGATTCCTGCAAATTGGGTTCCAGTTAAACCCACTTTTCAAAAATTTAGTTAGGTATATTATAAAAGATTAAAAACTATACCTATAATAATAAACATAGATATTTGTGTGCTGTTTTTCCTAAAGAGACTTTCGCGTTTTTTCCGCGGTCCTTTGACAAAATTCGCGTTTTTGCGATCGTTTAACGAAATTCGAGTTTTTTCCTGCGATCCTTTGACGAAATTCGCGTTTTTTTCCGATCTCCTTTAACAAAATTCTTGTTTTTTTTCTGCGCTCCTTTGACGAAATTTGCGTTTTTCCGCGATCCTTTGGCGAAATTTGCATTTTTTGCGATCCTTTGATAAAATTTATGGTTTTTTGCGATCTTTAGATGAAATTTGTGGGGTTTTTTGGTATATTTAGATAACATTCGAGTTTTTTTTAATCTTTTGATAAAATTCGCATTTTTTCCGGAGGCCCTTTGACTAAATTCGCGTTTATTCCGCGATCCTTTGAAGAAATTTGCGTTTTTTCACGATCCTTTGATGAATTTCGCGCTTTATTTGCGATCATTTGACGAAATTTGCGTTATTCCGCGATCCTTTGCGACGAAATTGACAATTTTTTCTGCGAACAACTGACGAAATTTATTTTTTCGACGATCATTTGTCAAATTCGCGATATTTTTCTGTTATATTTTTTTATGTATAAATTTCTGAATTTATGTCCGATTTTTCACAATTTTCGGAAAAGAATCACCTCTGAAATCGCCAATCGCTCGTGGAAAATAACGCGAAACATGTCAATCAATCTCGGGAAAAAAACGTGAAGTTTGTCTATCGGTCGCGGGAAAAAAATCGAGATTTTCAACAATCTTTCGTAAAATAAATTCGCAAAATGTGTCAATTGGTCACACAAAAATATCAGGAAATTCACAAGGTGTTCGCGGGAGTTGATAGTAGTTTAAAAATGGAAAAAATTCCAGAAAAGGGTGATATTTTTTGGACGGGAGCATCCTGCCCACGTTATTCTTTTGGGCGGGATTTAAAAATTTTGGGCGCAAATCCCGCCATCCCGCCCTGAAATTCAAGACCACTGGCCGGAAACTTTTGACCGCCACTGTAAATCTACAAAATAATTACTAATCATGAATACATATATACTACAAAAATTACACAAGGTTAAACTCAATTAAGTATAGAATCACAATTACAGAATTTTACACAATTAAAATAACACTAAATGAATACTTATGCTACAATTAAGAAATTAAAATAAAACAATAAAGTATATAAGGAAACGCCAAACTAATTATTGTTCAGGTTACTCATCTAGCTCCAGCGGGTAAATCATCTGGATTGCTCGTTTAATTTTACCTTTGGGAGTTTTAAAGGTAACGCTGCGAATACGTCCGTCGCAACCTTTGTGTAGTTCTAAAATCTTGGCCATCTTCCACATCTGCCTGGGCAAACGGTCTTCTCCTACTAAAACCACATCATCTATATTAAAAGATTTTACAGCACTTACAGGTTTAGAGAGATTCACACTTTTAAGTTGGAGGAGATATTCTCCCCTCCACCTATTCCAAAACCTATTCAACAAATTTTCACGGTATACATAACGTCTTAGCAGCAATTTTTTATTGCTTTTTAATGTTTGATCAACTTTGACAGCCATGGGGGGTAAAGAGGTCAACCTCTTTCCTGTAAGGAAATTGGCAGGAGTGAGAGGGAATGGTTCACCAGGCTCATTGGAAACATAAGTAAGTGCCGCGAATTAATGATTGCTTCAATTTCAAGAAGAACTGTTTCGAGTTCTTCGTAACTAACTAACACCCGTCCCAATACTTTTCTAAGGGCACCCTTTGTTATGCGAACCATTCTCTCTCAGTATCCACCCCACCTGGCTGCACGTTTCACTATGTATTCCCAGACGATAGCCTTTTCGACAAAGTAATTTTGCACAGTGTCACTAGTCATGTTGGAATACAGAGTTTTCAGTTCACGCTCTGCATTTTTAAACGTCAGGGCTTTGTCTGAATAACTAGTTCTGCACAGTCCTCGTCTGGAAACGAACCGTCTGAATGCTAACAAAAAATGTTCGGTACTAAGACTGGATACAACTTCTAGATGAATGGCACGAGTAACAGCACATGTAAATAATGCAACATGTACCTTGTTGCTGTCCTTTGCGTATAAAAGCACTGCAAAATCGGTTCCTATATTATCGAAAGCATTTTCAGAATAAAGTCTGTCCGCAGGCAACGGAGCTACCATCTGGTTGCCTGGTTTGACCTTGTAGCGTCTGCAGATTAGACACTTATTTAAGCACGTTTTCACTGTTTGTCTGCCCCTAAGAATCCAGAATTTTTCACGAAGTTGAGTGAGAGTGTCCGATACACCAGCGTGGCACAAATTTTGGTGCTCTCTCATTATCAGTAATTCAGGGAATTTTGAGTTCCCTGGAATAATTAATGGGTGTCGTTCTGAAAATTGGAAGTTAGAATGTTGAAGGCATCCTCCCAAAATTATAAGTTTGTCAGGTGTAAAAATGGGATTAAGACAGTAAAGTCTCGAATCAGAACTTATCGTTGAATTTTTGAGGAGCTGAAAATACTCCTTTTCAAATTCCGTTTTTTGGATAAAGCGAATCCAGTGCTTTTTTGCATCTGCAAGTTCCTCGACAGAGATGACACATGACATTCTATTAGATTTAACTTTGCAATTTCTAGTAAAACGAAGAATATATGCAGTCACCCTTAACATTTTATTGAGGCTGCTAAACTTATCAAGATCAAATAAGGGATCGTTAGTTCCTGCAAAATTTGAAGGAGAACTTTAACGTCCTTCATTTCTCTTTCTAGTTCATTTATTTCGGTATCAGAGTTAAATTTAATCTGTGATTCATCATAGGGCAATTCGGCCATTTGCAGCCAGGCTGGGCCCGAAAGCCAAACTGTGTCATCTATAGAGTAATTCGACATACGGCAACGAGTCACGTGACGTCCACCTTTTTCTACCTTTTTGACGTCATCACCGCTAATGGAGAGGGAGATTTGGTGTTTTTCTTGGCGATTTTCTGGCAACCTCGTATTACGGCAGTTTGTAAACAAAAAAATTAATAACATCAGTATTACAATTTATACTACTAAATTTAATATATTGAAGAATATTAATAAAATCAGAATTATAGGTTATCGCCGAAATGTTTATTAAATATATGGTGGATGAAAAAGGTTTCATACACAGCTGTAATAAAAATTTTTTTTTTTTTCACTCAAGATTATTTTATTACGAAGAAAGGGAAAATTTGTAGTTGCAAAAAAATCACTATTGATTTGCATACTGTGTACGATTACTTGCATATTTATTAAATGTTCTATTTGAAACACCTATTGTATATACTATAATTATTATACCTATATATTTCGTAAATATTAAGTAATGTGAACAAATTGAATCCCTTTTGTAGTAGATATTTTTTTTAAGTATCACACAGCTGAAAAGAGTTTTAAAACTTTTTACGTATAGTGTGTTTAATTGAATCACTTTTGTAGGTATGTTATTTAAAGTATTACCTAACTGAAAAGAGTTTGAAATCTTTTTACACTTGTTCTATTATGTGTAATACGTTTTACTTTGAAGTTCATCATTAATTTTTTTTTAATTAATAGAAAACTAATATACTAAAATCTGCCGAGACAGTATCGCAACGAACCAAGAAAATTTTCCGTTTTAAACAGATTTCATTTTTAGCTGCTTGATTTAAAAAAAATCTGGAGACCTAATATTTTGGAATACTAACAACTTTAGTTGTACCCCTCGCCTCCTTCACCAGCATATAGTACTTCATACATTATTTGCAAAAATTAAGCATTTTTTTCTTTAGTAAAAGAAAACAATTAATATAATATTTTAAATATATCTACCCATATACAGTGGCACACCCAGGACTTTTTTATGGGGGGTGCCGAGCATTGGTGACGAAACAAAATAAAATTAGTGAGGGCAAAATTTCTCTGCTTATAATTACAGTAGGTAATTACAAGGAGATACTAATTATTCATCAAATTACCGTAATTAATTCAGTATTTAATAATAATTTATTTATTTTAATGAAAATGAAAATTATTATATTAAAAATTTAATTAAATTAATAATTTAAAAGTACACAAATTTTTGAATGTGCAGAAGTTAAATAGGGGAGAAGGGGGCTAGTGTGGACAATTTTTATAAATTTCGCAAAAAAATGTAGTAAATATATTTTTTTCACACTTCAAGTATTTTTTTTACAAGAATTTGCTATTTTATCTTTGATTTGGTTGATATATTAAATTATTTGGCAATACAGTTATTTATTAATAAATTTAAAAAAAAAGTTATTTTTGTCCACATTAGCCCCATGTGGTGGGGCTAGTGTGGACAAGCTAGAATATTGATTTAGACAATGTAATACAACTCTTATAAGTGTTTGCAAAACCATAATAAAATAAATTTGAACCTAAACAACATAGTAAATATATTAATCATAATAAAATATAACTTAATTAATGTTATACCTAATATTTTTTTATTATTACTGAGGACTGCAGTTAGGTATGTTATGAATCTATTTTAAAGACAAAATTAAATACATTACAAAACACTGGTCAAAATAAAGTACACAAATAAAAAGGTATGGACGTATTTACCTATCTTAAAATCTTAAGTTTGTTTACAAGGTTAAAGTAATTGTCAAAGCAACTAAATGTTTTTCATTAGTGTTTACACAGCCAGGAAACTACATAATAAACATTACGGCTTTTTGAATAATGTCTGGCTGTGAGAGTTTTCCCAATGATGTTTATTTGTGAAACATCATTTTCAATATAAATAAAACGTTTTTTCTTAAAGCTAATACTCGTGGGGAACTGTTTCGTACTCGACAACAGAAACAGACTTTGAATAACTGCTACATATTTATAAAATGTGCTGTGGCTTGACTTCTTGCAAATTAAAGAAACTTGAGCCAATAAAAAATCTCCTGGCTTGATTGTTGTTTCACTCATTTCTACTTCTTCAATTTCTAATTTATCAACTTCCATGTAAAAAATGCTGTTTCCACTGTCTTCTCGTGTGCTTACCAGATCTTGTGTAGTACCTGGGCATTCACGGCCGATAGTATAGCTCCAAAAAAAAAAAATAATAATAATAATAATCATCTCCAAATGCTAATCAATTTAAAGGGATAATGCCAGGTTTTTACAAATCTTGATATGATATTACTTAGTGTAAATAATTTATGATATGCTTTCGCTGTTAAGGAAGGAATATCAGACTGATACTGTTTTGTCAGGATAATTTAACATCCAGTCATTAAATGCAACTTTACACATTCCTTTGAATGCACCATAAATAGCAACATCTAGAAGTTGAAGTTTATTTGAACAATGTGATGGGAAAGACAGTAACACAATGTAATTTTCCTTCACATATGTGTAATTGCTACAAGAGAAATGTTGAATTATGATTATCAAAAAGCAAAGAAAACAGGGTGGTCTATATCAGATTTTGTGTGTTCTTGTATATGGTGTAAAACAGCTGGAAATAGTTCTTTCACCATCCATTCGCTTTTTGAAGGCAAATCTAGACTTCCAGTTAGAGCACCAACAAGAAAATAATCCTTATAATTTACTCTAGGAAAAATATACTACCTACCTATGTCATTATAATGGACTAGCATTAGTAATTTAAATAAAAAATGTATATCAAACTAAATTCTACTATGTGTGTGTTCTACATTAAAATTCAGTTATTACTTCACAAATTAATCTAATTTAGTATCGAAATAGCATAAAATGTGACATATTTATATACCTAATTAATGTTTTTACAACTGAAAGCTGAATGGGGCTAGTGTGGACATGTCCACACTAGCCCCATGGTGCCATTTATTTTTTTAGGACTAACACTGAAGCAAAAGTGAATATCAAAAAGTATACTGATTAGATTAATTTATAATATAATATCCCCTTTCATTTGAAACAATGAATATAAATAGTCTAACTTAGTAATTAAAAAACAAATCATGAATTTACTTTTTCACCATAAAAATCTTTTTTTATAAATTGCAAATGAACTATGAAATGTATTCTTGTGTAATTACACATGGAAGTGTATATCAGTGTTGTCAATCTGCAAAAATTTACAGAGCAACTTTAACTAAAAAATAACAGAATTATTCAAGTTGTCCACACTAGCCCCCTTCTCCCCTACTTAAAGAGCCCTTAAACAAACATTTATAGAATTTCGTATTTATATTTATCTGACCGTGAGACATATTGTAGTTTAAAGGAAAATATCCAAAATAGCCTTGACAAATTGAATTATTGGATGCAAATTTTTGGGCTAGTTCTTTTACACTTTATTTGTCAGTCCGAATTTTTGGGAATTAATAAACTAATAGAGAATTTAATCTGTTTTGGGCATCTGTCAATTTTTGAAAGGCATTGCCTCTAGTCTTGGAAACGGCAGCTGCCCCTACTGCTACCGTGGCTCAGTCGACTATGGAGGCGAGTTGAATTGAACAGATAAAAAAATTCAGTAAATTCAGTTAAAAACATTGTTACACAATAAAATCATTTTCTTTTTACAAATTACTTCAGTTGAAGTTACATTAATCTCTTTATGTATACATCATAAAGCAGCCCATTTTTAATCTTTATTCTGCCATAGTGGATCTTAAGTAAATTTTTAAAATGCGTAAGGTTGAAAATGACCTTTCGCTGACACAGGTTGTAACGGGAAGCGTTGCAAATATTTTTAATAATTTATAGATGTTCAGGTACAACATTTTCTCACATTTCGAAACTGCTTCAATGGCATTCTTGCATCGAGTTATGAAAGTGATTTTTAAAATTTTCTGCACCACAACTTGAATTCGGCGTTCAAAATTTTTGAATTGGTAGAAAGCAAGTCATGTGCATAAAATTCACACAATTAAAGAAAATCTTTCATTTCATTTGCTGTTGGAGCATCTTTTCCATTAGGTAGAAGAATTAAAAAACTTTCAAAATGTTGTGGTGCCAAGTGAAATGTTCATTAAGTTGAGTCAACATTTGATCAACGAATGCAATAAAAATATTTCTTCTGAAATACTCTTTTATAGAATCAGCTGGAACATTAGATCTTTGTTTTTGTTTTGATGCAGTTCTTGGCAGTTTAAGGTCAATATGAAAGTTACTGTCTTTCAAACAAGCTTCATCAAAAATTTCCTTGAAAGGGCTTTACGAATAGAATATAAGTGAGCCACAACATTGTCAACGAAATTTAAGGCAATTAAAAGGTCACTGTCACATTTTTGCAATAATTTAGACAATGGTAATAGCCCGGGAGGCGGATGAACAGACCATCGCCTTATCCAGTTGATGGCTGAAATTCCAGAATTAGACAGAACTCGATTCGCAAATTAAAATGCAACTGGTCTGCCTGCAATTTCCTGCAACCAAAGGTATGAAAACATGGAGGACTGGGAGCAAGAAAACACAATAGTAAACCTACCAGTAAGCCACTACGATCAGGTTTGTAGGTGTTTACCACCAAGATATGAGTTGACAAACTCGTTGCATTTTAATATGCAAATCGAGTTTTAACTAATCCTGGAATTTCATCCATCAACTCGATGAGGTGATGGTTTGTGCAGCCGCCTTCCGGTCCATAAAGTGTATGTAAATATATTCTGTAAGGTAAATAAAGTAATTATGAAACCTAATTCACATAGCGAATTTTTCAAAAGTTTTGCCTTAGAAGCAGGGCTGCGGAGTCGGGCCCATTTTTGAGCGAAAGAGTCTGAGACGGATCTGTTAAAATTCCCAGAGTCGGAGTCGGCCCATTTTTGAATGAAAGAGTCGGAGTCAGATCTGTTAAAATTCCCGGAGTCTGAGTCTGACCAGAGTCAGACTATGCACTTTATGAAGTGCAAAAAATTATACACTCAGTACAATATGGGGTGTAAAAAGTAATTATAAAACTAGTTATAGTACGAACGCACCTCATTTGCCACGTTTGACGAGCAATTTCCAACTTGTTTATTATAGATTTGAGAAAAATAAACTTTTGTAACAGAAAATCCAGCAAAGAAAATCCCCCTCTTTCTGAAGTTTACTTTTCTTGTGAGTTTGTTTTGTTTACAAATTACTCACATTTTAAATCCTTACAATTTTTTCGTATAGTGTGAAGTCGCTTTTATGGAAAATAATTTTGTGAAGAGTTTCTTTTTTTTTTTATTTAGGAGAATTTTGTGAAGGAGTCTCAATATTTGCCTTGAGCAATTCCCTGATTTTGTCAGTAGATCACAAAAAGGGTACTTCAATGTTAGTTGGGTGTAAATCTTGCAATATTTTTTTCCTTTCAACAATAGAACCTTTTAGTTTTCATTTGTGTGACTTAGAAACAACGCCTTGGTGCTGAAATACATATTTTGTTTTGTTGTATTTAATTTATTCTTTTTTTTTTAATGAAATGAATGAAAATTTTATATTTCAAAAGAAATTAATAATTCCTGTAGGAATGATATTTAACGATTTATCTGATGTGCCCGGCTGACATAAAGTGTCCAAAAGTGTTGTGAATTTAAACAACAGGATCAAATGGCATAACAAGGATTACACTATTCAATATCTCCCCATCCATAACATGCAAATAAAACACATTCTGTTATCTCTCTGCTAGTTTAAAAATTAAAATATGAAAAAAGTTGTAGAGTTGTTACTGGACAAGTATAAAAGTAAAAATAGGGTACTTGCGTTTTATCCGGGCCAGGTAAAGAGATTGCCAAAAATGGTTGTCAATTGCCAGTCTTGTTTATCATTGTCAATTGTCCATGTTGCTCAAAATGGTTATTTAATACAAAACATAGTTAGAAAGAATAAATATAAAAGCAAACTGAAATAATACAAAACAGCAATATAGTATACATCAGATACATAAACATCAAAATGACGGCTTTTAGCAATAAATGATATTAACGATGGTGGTTTTATTTCCAGTGATTTATTATGCTCACCAGAATGATTACAATATATTATGTCTATATATATATAGTATGCTATATCATATTATATAGTTATATGTATATAAATATTTCTGCCATCACCTTTAATAGGACAACTGTATAATATGCACTTAAAATGAAAAAAAAAGTATATAATAATAAGGGGTTACTGTAATATTTTTGGCACAGTGAGTGTGACCTAGACCGAATAATACACAAGTATCAAAAATAGTTTTTTTTTCTTTAACCACCACCCATAAAGCATTCAATATTTATAAAAATCATGTCTAATTTCAGGACTGCAAATCATGTTGGTCTAAAAAACTTGTTACAATACATGAATTTGGAATGACTCTAATTATTGAAAATCGACCGAATTTATTAAAAACATTACAATTGATCTATAATTTTTTTTTCAGATATGACAACAGGAAAGGGGGGGAAAAGCATTTTTAAAACTATGTATTCAGAATCTTTAAATTGTTTTCTTAACTTATAATTTACTTAATATTAAGCTATTAATTGATAAAAGCAGATTTTAAAAAATACATATTATTCTTTATTTTTATTTTATTTTCTACCATTAAGAGTTTTAAAATATTTGTTGCTGCTATTTCACAGCCAGTTGGCATATTTTATTGGTGTGTTGTTTGGAGCATAATTAACTCTGTTGTAACTTGTAACCAACCATAAAGAATGTTTGGTGATTTATCACCTGTGGCTAACTCAAAAATGCCTTAAAATTCATTTATTATACTATAATAAAGTTCCTTAAAATATTATTGTCGTCAGAAGCACACTTGTGTACATATTTTTTGTGATTCTGGACTATCAAGAACTGAGTAAAAAATCTATTATAAAATTGTAGCTTGACATATTTACAAGTTAAATAAAATAGTGTAAAAGAAACACAAATTCACAGTTTAATGATAATACAGCTCACACTTCTTAAAAAAAATACAAATGAATTCTACTAAAGTAAACAATGGATTTAACAAGAAAAATATATTGAATTGAGTTCGGCAGTGACCCGGAGCCGAACAATTTTTGATGCTCCAGCTCCGCACCTAGATAAAATACTGTGGCTCCGGCAACTGATCCAACTCGGCTCCGACTTTGCGCTTTTGAGTTACAGATTTTAATTTACACATTTAATTTTTTGCTCACAAATTCTTTCTTCCTTCTTTACCTTCATTAAAGATCTGACAAAATGCATTTTTCTTCTCATCAAACTTGAAATTCTTGTTCAGAAAATATGACATCTTTTAGCTTTTACTTTTAAACTAGAAAGTTTGGTGGAATTTTAAATGCAATTTCTGGAAGAATATAGTCTTGTTTTAAAAAAATTCAGTTCTTATACTTAAAAATATGCAAACAAGACTTTGCACTCCATTTCTTTTTAAATTATTAAGAGTTGCAAAATTTAATTTCATTCCTCTTAGTTTTTTAAAGTCATCAGTATGATTAATAGGTTAAGGCTCCCATCCTTTCATGCAAAGACACTCACAAGCTAATGTTAAATCTATGGGAAGATTCTTTTAAAAATATTATTTACATTTCAATATGTATATTTTTTGTCGTTGGATAGCTGTAAATTTCTACATTCGATGTTTATTTTTTCAATTTTGCTTGCAGTTTTTTTTTAAGAGGATATTTTTACTTTTAGAACAGGTTCTGAAAGTGAAAGAAAATTAATTAAAAAATCTGCAACCAAAAGTAAAAAATGGTGAATGCATGATATATTAATATATTGTACAGCCATTTATACATGTCTGCAAATTTTGTGCCAACATTTGCATTCAGCGCAAAGTGGTGTTCATCTAAAGGAAAAGAGCAGAATACTTCTGTCAATGCCACATGCTTTTATAATTTAATTTCACCTCCACATTTTTTATAAATATTCTGTTCTATTAGAGTATTCTAATAAAAAGATGCTTTAATTTTTTTTTTTTTTTTTTTTTTTTTTTTTTTTTTTTTTTAATGCATGCTTATATTAGCATGTTTCCTTAAACAATAATCGCTACTTTTCGGTTACCCGGGTGCCAGTGTTATATATGCATATATATGTATATGTATGTGTGTATATATATATAACACATGCATATAGGGTAGATGTGCCAGTAATGGACACCCTTAAGGAATTTCTTTAAAAATTATTTTTTTATTAATAGTTATAATTATTATATTCCAGTTTTTTCAATATTATATTAATCTATCAACAATATTTAACCATTCTTATAGCCTCATTTCCCCATATGAATAGAAATTTAATTTTAGTTAACAGAAATATATCAAAACACCCAAAAGCCCAGTAATGGGCACCCTCTGTTCCAGTAATGGACACCCCATAAAAAGTAATAAATATAATTGTTTTTATGACTGTATTTAGAACCAGAATTTAATGAATGCATACTAATGAAACAAAATAGTTATTTTAAATAAATTTAACAATTAGGATACCAGTAATTAATAAAATATTTGTGATAATCATTTACTGTTTGCATCAATTATTGTAATTATCAGAAGATCGATGTTTTAATTATTTTAGATGAATAATTTAAAATACTAAATATCAGACAAATACAGCTATCAAATTATTGAAACAGTGGTGGATTTAAAAGGTAATAATAATAATAATAATAATAAAGTTTTGGAATATTAATGTTTAGTTTTGTGCCACTATTTTTAATAATCTTCCAGAGATTACTTGATATATCAGTTATAATAATTAATATTACAAATATGAAAGAAATGATATTGTGAGTTGAATATTTTAAATACTAAATAAAATAATTCCAAAATAAAACTGTAGAACTGATGTTTGAGGCCACTGATCTGCAGATTTACTAGTTTCATGAATATTACCTATAACTTTCATTAACAGTATTGCCTTTTTTTTAAACAAGGAAACGTTTAAGACAGAAAATGGATTTTTAATAGCTTCTGTAACTTAATTGTTTTTATTTAAACGGAGAGGGATTAAGCCCTATGAGCCCCTCTCTGACTGTGCTCTTAAACTGTATTTTTCTGCTTCCTGGCTGGTTTGATTGCCAGATTATAAAATGTGAGGTATATATACATAAAAAAAAAATAAAATAAAATATTGAAATTTTATTAATCACATAAAATAACTTAAAAGCAGCTATTTATAAAAGTTTTGGTGTTATTACATTTTGGTAAGTATAATTTAAAAATTAAATTTGATTATTTAGGTTTGTAGTTAAGTCAAAATATTTTATGCACTATAAACATTACTGAAATTGCATTTTTAGCAATGTCTACATGGGTTGGGTTGATTTTTGACGGCCAATTATCTACACGAGGGATATAGGCCCGGGGGGAGTGCCCTCCGTGGGGGTCTTTCTAAGGGAACATAATCCGTATTAACGCATGGAAGATCCAAGGCTCGAAGAAAACCACGAAAACTCCGAACGATTAGGCCGACGGGCGCGATTGGGATCGAACCCAGCACCTCCCGTCTATCAGCTTCGAGAGCAGAACCTCTCGGCCACTGGTGGGGCCAATGTCTACATGGGGTGTCCATTACTGGAAAACGACTAATTAACCATCCCAGTAATAGACACCCCCTCTTAAAACCTTAAAAATAAATGAAATTTAGTAAATGACCATTAGTATATAATATTCTAAGTTTCCTATTGCTACTCAAACAAAAACATTCCAATTTTGCAAGAAAATAAATAATATATAAATTAATTAAACGAAGCCAACTCTTAGCCTCTTCATTAAGATTTTCACAGAAAAACAGTGAAACTTTGAAACATTATTTTCTGCTTCTTGATTGGTTTGATTAAAAGTGTAAACAATAACCCAGTTTTATAAAACATGCAAGGGGGTATTATAAAAAAAAATAATTAAAGCTAAATATTTATTAGTTATTTTTTTATGAACCAAAAACATCAAGGGGTGTCCATTACTGGAAGAGTGTCCATTACTGGCACATCTACCCTATGTATATAAGTATGTATGTATATATATTAGCATGTTTCCTTAAACAATAATCAGTACTTTTCGGTTAGCCGGGTGCCAGTGTTATATATGCATATATATATATATATGTATGTGTGTGTCTGTATATATACAACACATGCATATATATGTATATAAGTATGTATATATAACACTGGCACCACGGCTAACCAAAAAGTACCCAATAATCTAATTTTATACTAAAGTCTTTTAATCTAAGTGATTGTTTTAATTTAAATTTATGCAATTGATAATTACGAAATCCCTTAAAAATTAATGTCTTAAATCAAATTTACTCGTACATCAGCAGTACATAATAGAACATAATTTTATTTTATTTTTAAGTAATAAATTAAATGACTTACTTTTCATAAAGATAGTCAATAAAGCAAAATAAAATCCTCATCAAAACATAAAAGAAGTGTAGCCTCCATGCTGCATACAAACAGTGATTTAGCCTGCAAGTTAGCATCCAAAAGACTAAAAGATTATTTCTAACCTAATAGTCTCCCAGGCGCATTCCAACGGGCCACCACAGAAGTAAGGAACCAACAAGCTGCAACTCTACTAGAAATAAGTTGACTTTGCTGCTCTCTGCACCGAACGTCAACATGTTAGTGACAATAACTGATGCTGCTGATGAACAGATCATACTGCGTAACACCTATTCACACCATCCTTGTTTCATTTCTAGCAGCTAAAGCAACTAGCAAATTAAAAGAGAGAAAATAATGTAATACATGCATACATATAATATTTAAAAAATGAAAGGCAAAATGGTACTTTTCAGTTAGTCGGGCACTCGTGTTTTATATACATATATATATATATATACATGTATGTGTATATATATATACACATATATATGCATTTATACATATATATGTATGTATATAAAACATTGGCACCCGGCTAACCGAAAAGTACCAGCAAAATATAATAAAACATAAATATTTGATTCAAACAGTAAATGTTGATTTTTTATTAAAGTACTACTCAAAATCAGATATGGGAAACTGAAAATAGCTGACTATATATGTATTTGTTAAAATAGTATCATTTGTAACATTAACGAAAACCTCATAAAAGAATTTTATCCCTAAGCAATGATTTAGTACTACATAATTTTTTTTTTACATAATTTTGTACACAAGACCATTTCGCATCTCAGCTCTCCGCTTTCTCGGAACAAAATCCTAGATACCCTACTGACATTTTTGTGTATTAGAATTCCAAAGCATGGAGAGGATTCTGACCCCTCCCTTAAATCTCTGTGAAAAGTATGAATTTTTTTTTTAAAGCACCGACAGATGAAAAAAATATAAAAAGCTGTTAAGGATTGCGATTAAACTGATTATTGCAATTTCATCTACCTCATCTTAAACCTTTCATTACCTGACACTGCTTACCATATCCACTGAAAGCATTCAGCTTTGTAAGTTATTGATATTTAACAACAATAAAAGAGTTCAACTCAGGCATGTAACATATATTATTTACTGGTTGTGGGGGGGTTAGCTTTCAGTTACAATGACTTTCTTTTAAATAAAAGTACATGAATACATATTTTCACAGATGTGCTTTTGATATCTGTAAAATTCGGTAAGTCTTTTATTTTCAAAGAACTAACTTTTTTTGAAAAAGTTATGCACTTTTCATTCCTGCTCCACACTAAAAAAAATCTTGAGTATGTCATTGATCAGAAGATATATCCTACCTGTAATATATGTTAATATTACTCTACATATGACTACAAGTTGTTTAATCATAATATTAAATTCGTAAAATTACACTGGGCAAAAGCAGTAGAAGTAACAGGCTCATATCTAACACCAAAAAATTTTTAACATTGACGTAACCAAAAAAAATTATACGAGATACCAAATAAAAACTAATCTGAAAGAAAATGAAACAGAAAAAAATATACAAAACACTTACTTAGTATATGTTTCTCCGTTTACATTTATTTTTCTATACGCTATACGATAACAACAATACACGTTTTGCAAAAGATGGCACTTCGGCATTTTCTTTAAAAAAAAGTTGTACAGAAGCACTTGACAATCGCATAATGTGCGAAAAAGAAGCCAATATGGTAAACATGCATTCACTCAAAAGATGCCAAGAATATGTGCAGTCGAGTGCGCAGATGGCGGATTTGTGTTCTACCTTTTTTACGTCATATCAAAATGCCCTATAAGAGTGTGCGAGCGCATGCCGCGAGTCAATTTATCAGCTGAATTTTCCTTCCCGCTGCAAAAACGCCAGTTGGAAGGGTTAGTTTTATCCTTAATTTCAAGCACTCGGTTCTTTACAAATTTTTTCAAATTTTCAGAAGCCCCCTTTATCCAATAGAGACATATTTGTGAGTCACACCACAGATAGACGTCCTAAGAATGGGGAAAATGTTCCTCAGATAAGATGCGAGTCTGGCTGAAATCAAAGCACCTAATAACTCGACCCTGGGTAAAGTTATAGGTTTCATTGGAGCTATACGCGATTTGGCTATAACAAATTTTGTTGAAACCTTTGTAGGATATGTTATTCTGAAATACGCAACTGCACCATACGCCTTTGGGCTTGCGTCAGAAAATAAGTGCAGCTCCAAGTTTTCAAATTTAGGGTCCTCGAAATACTGTCGAGGAATAATCATAGCTTGAGTTTCCATGACTTCCTCAAGCCATTCCTGGAATACAGAATGAAACTCGGGTTGAAGAGGTTCATCCCAGGAAATTCCTAATTCCCAAAGTTGTTGCATTAGCAACTTTATTCTAATAGTAAATGGGGCAAGAATGCCTAAAGGATCAAACAGCATGTCACAGGCTTTTAGTATATTTCTTTTCGAAGAACTATTACCGTTTATAGTTTTAAAATGGTCTGTCGCGATGGTAATGTTATCATTCACGTTATCCCAGATAATTCCCAATACTTTAAGTGGGATTCCGGATTCTTTGGTTACTTGTTTGCAGTCAATTTTCTCTTCTACCCACATATTTAGTAAAGTCGGAGAATTAGTCACCCACTGTCTCAGGTTCATGGATGCTTGTCGTAAAATATAAATAGCATCTTTACTAGACGATGCCGCATATTCAATAGTGTCGGACCCGCTAATAAAGTCATCTACGTAGAGATCATTTAATAAATCACAAATATTTTTAAATTTGTGTCTGTACTTTGATAGGTGAAGTCTTAGAGTTGCAGCTAATATAAATGGGCTGCATTTTACTCCAAAAGGAGCCCTTGTAAACTGGAGGATTCTGATGTCATTACGACCCAAACCGAGATCTGCCACTTGTTCTGTTCCCCGTAAAAATTGCAAAAATTTTAGATCCTGTTCTGATATACCTATTTCCAAGAAGGCTCGTTCAATATCAGCGCAAAATGCGATTGGGTGATACCTAAATTTTAATAAAATTTTAAGCAAATCGGAATTTAAATTTGGACCACATTCTAAACAATCATTTAATGAAATTTCCCCCTTCGCCTTAGAAGACGCATCATAACATACCTTTAGTTTATTGGTTTCTTTCAGGTTTCTGGTACCCACTCCGTGATGGGCACAAAGTAACCAGTTTGTCTATTTTCATTAGAATAGTCAATTACTTCCTCGACTATATTATCATTTAATTGATTTTTAATGATATCTCTGTATCTCAAATATAAATTTTCATCTCTCTTAAAGGTATTGTTTAAACTGAATAAACGTTTCCTAGCAATTTCATAATTACTATTTAACTCCGAAAAATCATTCTTCCAGAGCAATCGCGTTTCATATCTTTTATCATTATACGTTGTATTCTGACTAAATTGTTCTAAAATTTCTTCCGTTGTACGTGAAACATCATTTTTTACATTTATTCCTATTGCTTCTAATTCCCACAAATCTTTAATTCTTCCGTAATCCGGTTCATTATCAGCGACCGTTAAATGGCTAACATGAATTTCCTTACCATTCGATTCCCTTTCCTTACCCTGAATTACATGCCCAAATATGCTATTTGTCGCCATCAATCTATTAATGAATCTTATATTTGTTTCACTTAAAATTTCCCAAATATAATCTGCGCCTATCAAAATATGCACATCTGTCCTAGAACCAAGGTCAGCCAATTCAATTTCCCTTAAAGCAACATGCCTTACCCAATTCGAAGGCGCCTCTATGTCTCCGCATGTAATCGAATTTATGACGACCGCTTTTATTTTCTTTTTTTGATTAGGACTAATTCTACTTCGCAATACTACTTCTACGATATCGTACATTTGTTTTTCCGACTGTTTATTTCCAAAGGGATAAATTATAAGAGATTCTCTTTTAATGACTTTCAAATTCAATAAATCAGCTATTTCCTTCAGAATGAAAGTCCTGTTTGCCCCCCCTTTCGCTGGAATCCAACTACGTTCTGAATGTTTTTCCCTCGGGACGGGACGATGCAGACCGAAATCCCCAATAGGGGTTATTCCTTTTTCCCCAAGTGAGTTGCAACACACCACGTTAATCACGAATATAATTTAAAGATTTTATTAATGATTTTAAAATATGTTATCTCAGAGAAGAAGCTGCTGATGTTCTTTTACTACCATAAAGCATACATGTTCTGAAAGGTTAATATGTAAACAAGTGGTTTCTACAAATATTTCTTATTTTTATTTTGTGACTATTTATACTGAATTCCTTGACATTTCATTATTAATATGTATTGAAATTTGCAGATAAAAAAGATGTAATTTTTTTTCTTCAACCTTTTAGGTTTAAATATAGAGAACTGATATGTTTGTTTTTAAAGTATTTAAAGCCTTTTTGGAGAGTTTCAAACGAAGTATCTTTTGATGCAGATATTTTATCTTCTATGTCCATGAAAATAAATATTTGTCTCTAAAGAAAATGTCAATGCCTCATCTTTACTCTCAAGCAACAGAAAATACTTTTATTTGTGAAATATGTTACAAAGGATTTTCACGTAAGGGTGGTCTGAAAAAACACTTGTGCGCCCATGCAAATGAAAAACCTTTTGTTTGCGAAATATGTTCCAAAGTTTTTTCATGAAGTGGTAAGTTGACAAGACACTTGCTCATCCATACAAATGAAAAACCTTTTGTTTGTGAAATATGTTCCAAAGGGTTTTCACAAAATGGTCATCTGAAAGAACACTTGCGTACCCATACAAATGAAAGACCTTATATTTGTGAAATATGTTCCAAAGGATTTTCACAAAATGGTCATCTGAAAGAACACTTGCGTACCCATACAAATGAAAGACCTTATGTTTGTGAAATATGTTCCAAAGGATTTTCAGTAAGTGGTTCTCTGGAAAAACACCTTCGCACACATACAAATGAAAAACCTTTTGTTTGTGAAATATGTTCTAAAGGATTTTCTGAATATAGTACTCTGAAAAGACACTTACGCATACATACAAAAGAAAAACCTTTTGTTTGTGATATGTGTTCCAAAGCATTTTCACGTAATAGTGCTCTTACAGAACACTTGCGCACCCATACAAAAGAAAAACCTTTTATTTGTGAAATATGTTCTAAAGCATTTTCGCATAATAGTATTCTTAAAGTACATTTTCGCACCCATACAAATGAAAGACCTTATGTTTGTGAAATATGTTCCAAAGGATTTCCAGAAAGTGGTTCTCTGAAAAAACACCTACGCACACATACAAATGAAAAACCTTTTGTTTGTAGAATATGTTGCAAAGGATTTTCGGAAAAGGGTAATCTCAATCGGCACTTGCATACTCATACAAACTAAAAACTTTCTGTTTGTGAGATGTATTTCGAAGGATATTCACTGTAGGATCATCCAAAAAGACATTTCAAGACGCATAAAAATGGAAAAAACTATCATTTGTAATGCATACACTAAATGATTTTCACAAACACTCTCCACAGAATAATCATTTATTTATA
This sequence comes from Maratus speciosus, assembly GCA_963932465.1. Lineage (NCBI taxonomy): Eukaryota > Metazoa > Arthropoda > Arachnida > Araneae > Salticidae > Maratus > Maratus speciosus. Next base: position 15,943,277 of record OZ010797.1, read on the forward strand.
AATGATATTCTGGAAGATTTCGTGACAATGATATCTTAGAAATTCCTTTGCACTTTCTTACAAATGCAAAGTTAATCTTTTGTAAAGTATGTTCTAGAGATCGTCTTGAAAAAGTCTTTCATTAGGACATTCTACATCTTATGTAAAGGAAAACATTTCACATCTGAAATATGCTATGAGCAAATGTCCCAAGGTAATCCTCAAACAGTTCGACCTGTGGTAAATGTTCTAAGAAAATTATGTTCCCTTTTAAATTGTAATTTTCGAGACTTCAGTTGACATGTATTTTTTGTCCAGAAATGTTATTTATTAAAATGCCTTTCTATCTTCAAGTAATATTTGTTTCATATTGTATAAAAATTTAAATTTCTTGAATGAAACAATTATGGAACAAGTTTCCTTGTACGAAGCAAATACGATTTAGGTGACGCAGTGAACATATGTAGTGTGAATTCAATGATTTATACAGTAGTTAATGTGTTGATAAGTGCATACTTACTCGCACAAATGAAACATTAGATTTATGTCAGAGTATTATGTTGTAGGATAAATGTTTGTAAAATCTTTGTCTTGATGGAATAAGAGGAAAAAGCTTTTCTGTCCATTATATAAAGGATTATTTATTTTACAAAGGGTTTTTCTTAAAAGAAAATCTAAATATTTTTCTTAGTATACACATACAGAACAAAAAGCCTTCATTTCTCATATTTTAATCTCTTAATTCTCTTGCCTGAATTTGAATCAGATTACTAATACATGCAAAATTTTCGAATATTCTATGAAAGTTTTTTAGTGTTATATTATGAAATATCATAAATTAGAAGTGATCTTCAAGCAAAAAATATCAACATTGGATAATTTTAAAGCAAAAGAAAATTATGAACATTCATACTTTGTCATCTTTTTATGTCAAAACAAAATAAAGTTAAACAACAAAATAAAAGTAATATTTTTTTTAATGCCATATAAACCCCATGTGTGTGTAAGTGAACGAGTAAGAACTCTGAGGGGCAGTGGAAACACAAAGTTTCATCGAACAAATATAGATTACATAAAAATAATATTTAATTTGTATAAACTTTTTATAAAAAAATAACTGTTACGTAGTATCATTTTATATGCTTATGCGTAACGAAAAAAATATGATTTTTAACCTACATTAAGAGTAATTTTGTACTTATAAAGTGTTAGAAAAATCAAATGTTTAAGTTTTTTTTAATGTTTGTAATTTTTTAAGTATGAAACAGTGATACCAAAAATGATGTACCTAATTTCTCAACTTATTATCATGTAGCAAACTGCCAAACAATAATGTTCTTAAAAAGACTACTATGTATATATTGTAACAGCAATGTTTTCATTAAAAAATTGTAATTTAAGGAGATAAAAGTTGAATTAATGTATCAATTTTTTTACAATGTTGGAATGCAGGTATTTCTTAACTATGATATTCATTGTTTACATTTCACAACCTGTATGTTATACAGACCTGCCAACTGCTACAAAAAATCGTAGTTGCCACGATTTGGATCTATAAACTACGATGCTACGAAAATCGGTCTTAAACTACGATTTTTTGCAAAAAAACACTAACGTATTTTTTGTTTCTAGTTGCGATTTTTATCCATATTTTTCAGGAGTGATTCTGTTCCGAAATTTTCAAAATTTCATAGTGTTCATTTCCGAAAGTTTTAAAAAATTGGTGATTTGTCCGAAAATTCGGACATAAAAAAAATGCTGTTGGGGGGGGGGGGGGATCTGGGCTGCAAAATAAACTTCTTAACATAAAACCCTCTTTATGTGTATTAACCACAAATGAAGCGTGTTTCTGTAAATATTTGTACAGGAATTCCCTTCCTTAGAAACAGGGATGCCATTTTAAGAATTTTTGCAGGGACGGAGGGGTTCTTTGAGGGGCAAAGTTTGAAATAGTGTGCAAAATAGCACGATTTGCACGCAGAAAAGGAAAGTCCTGCATAATGAAAACTGCTGCGCCGTATTTCCCTCTGCAAATTTTTCCACAGACTTATGATTCTTCTGCGAGTATATTTTGAAATTCCGCGAATTTCTTCTCTTTTATGGAATTTCCCCAAATTAATTCGTGAATCGATTGCGGAAAAAATTAAGAATTCCTTCAAACGATCGTGTAAATATATCGGGTATTTCGTCAAAGATCTCAGAAACAAATAGGATTATGTTCAATAGGTCGCTGAATAAAATCGCTAATTTCGTTAAGAGTTCAGAAAGAAATTGCGCATTTCTTCAAAAGATTGCTCAAAAAATTACAAATTTCAATAAACTTATAGAGGGGAAAAATATTACAAATTTCGTCAAAAGGTCGTGGAAATGAGTAGTGAATTTTGTTAATTGGTCGCGAAAAGATATCGAAAGTTTTGCCTGTTGGTTGCGATAAACTCGCGAATTTCGACAAATGCCCGTGTAAAAAAAATCAATTTCGTCAATGGGTCGCAGAAGAAAATAAATTTCGTCAGAGGATCGTGGTAAAAACGTGAATTTTGTCAAAATATCGCAGAAAGAAAACTCTATTTTGTCAAGAGATCAGTAAGAAAATGAAAACTTCATCGAAAGACCAGTAAGAAAACGCAGATTTCACCGAAAGATCGCAGGAAGAAAACACTAATTTTGTCAAAGGATCGGGTTAAAAAACGCAAAATTCGTAAAAGGATTGCGGTAAAAAATGTGAATTTCATCAAAAGTACATGGTAAAAAGTGCAGATTTCAACAAAGAATCGTGATAGGAAAATGTGAATTACGATTGAGGGGGAAAGAATTGTGAATATCCTGAAATGATCGCGGGAAAAAAATCGCGAATTTCATCAATTTACTGCACTGGGCTAAAAAATTGGAACCAGGCTCCTTTTACAAATGTAAAAAAAAAAAAGCGGCGAAACAAGAAGAAACTAAATATCGTATAAAAATTTTCAGAGGAAAAAATTTACTATATTGAGTTGAAAGACTGAAACCTTATTCCTTTTACAAATGTCAAAAGATGGCTGCGAAACACGAACAATCCACCACCAACCTCCAGATTAACACGTTGAATGCCAAGTCCATTTTGTCTGTCTTTCCGTTTGGCCCACGAAATAAGATTCCCGTTACACGATCTATAAGTGTCAGTCACCGATGACTGACACGGCCTAAACGGAAAGTTCGGTGTCAGTCACCGGTGACTGACGTGGCACTCAACGTGTTAATTTTAATTTTGTGTGCTACGATTTCTCATTTTCAAAGGTTGGCAGGTCTGGTTATATTGAGAACTGTGTTATGTAGAATTGTGTTATAATGATTTTCTACTGTATATTTTTGAAGGATGGTTTAGTCACCTCATTAAGATCTATTTCTATCATCCCATGTTATTAAATTTGATTATCTTGCATGTTTTTGAGTGGAGACCATTTTCCTTTTCAATGAACTTTTAAATATATACTTCAATTCTTTCTTGTTACCCTTATGTGAGTTAGGAGGGTGTGGTAGCAATACAGGTAAGATATTATGAACAGCTTTTTCAAAGTATAATTCTAAAAGTATAACTTCCTTTAAATAATATATTCTACTTAATTTTTATTGTATTTTTAGTAATTAAATTAGTATAAATGGTATTAAAACCATTCAGGTGAAAAGAATTTATAAAGCATTTTTAATCACTGTCCAATATTTCTTTCTGTAAAATACAGTAGAAGATATGTACACCTTGAGATGACAGATTGTGCATTTTGTAGAATTTTGTGTGGTGGTTACCAGTTGCTGGCGCATGGGCCATCAGTCATATAATAAAATCTCAATTTTTTTTCTTTTTTAAGGATGTTTTTATATAATAAATAATATTCTAAAACATTCTTATATTTATGAAATTTCAGATATTTTGTTTTGAAAATTTAAACTACAACAAACATTAATGATTAAGTTAATAGATGTCATTTGATTTATTTGCAAAATGGATAATTTAAATTTTTTGTTCTGCATTAAACACTTCAACATCAACAGGTATGGGGTAACAGTGTTATTACCCCGACGTATCTCGGGACAGCTGTTGAAGTGGTTAATATCTAATTTTTTGGCTCACCATAAAAAGTGGATGAAAACTGCTGAAATAAAAAGCAATAAAAATTTTGGTAGTTTTTTTAATTCCATTATTTGTACAAAAGTTAATCATTTTAGTCTGTCACTGTAATTAAAAATCAGATCTGATCTCTGCTTGGAATAAAAAATGAAATTGTATAAATGAAAACCAAAAATCTATGAACTCACTTAAAATAAACAGGAACAAACATTACATTAAAAGTATAATATTTAAATCAGATTCCGTTATTACGATATAATTAGGGCGCAATAAAACCATGATTTAAAAAAATAATTAACATGAGATTTTTTTAATTTAAATCTTTTTGTTTTATGATATCAGGGGTGCAAGACCTTCAGTTTCATGATCAATTACAATCGTGGGGAGATTCTTGATTGATAGTAAATTCTACTTTATACACATAATTGATAGCAAATTTACTAGTAAAATCCTTTAATCACTTTCTTTTATCATAAATGGTCAATTTTTAGGCCTAATACAAGGCATAGAAATTGTTTAGCCCATTTCCATTTGGTTGTACCTGATAGTGGGAAAAGTTTTCAGTCTTGGGTGCTCCTTGCACCCATGTATGATATTTATCATAACACAAGACATAGAAATTGGTTAGACCGTTTCCATTTGGTTGGACCTGATAATGGGAAAAGTTTTCTTCACTCTTCGGTGCTCCTTGTACCCATGTATGATATTAAGGTATTGAGGGCTACCAAGAATTTTACGTTTTCGAAACAATTAGGCTTCTTATTAGATACTATGTACTATGATCCATATTTTTATGCATTAATTAATTAAATTATAATGAAAACTAGGGGGCTCAGCCCCCTGCGAGCTATGCCCGCCAACCCCCCCCCCCCCCCGTTCAAGCTTAGCAGTGTCTGAAAATATACTATAACGTGCCCTGTTTAAAGAAAATATTACGGAAGATTAACTGATATTATCAGTATAATAGCGGCTAACTTTTGCAATCGCTTTGCCGTGCTTTTCCGTTTAAATGGGCATTTTTTTTGTTACCATAGCCGCATTCATCGCTATCGTAATGACGTCTGTTGTCGGGATTGATAGGTAAGATCAATTACAGATATGAAAATTAGCTTGTATAAAACTAGGGGGCTCTGTCCCCTACGAGCTACGCTTGCCAACCCCCGTTCAGGCACACCAAAATCCAAAAAGCACGCAAATTTGATTGGCTTTAAAAATATTGAATTAAAAAAAACAGTAGCGATCTCTCTGTAAGCGGGTTTCCATTCGTTTTCCTTGGATTAGGGATTTTTAAGACCAAATCTGCTGCTGTTAAGAGATACAATGGCTGTTTTCGTATTTAATTAAAAAAAATTAGTTAAACATTAGATAATAAGCTAATGTAAAATGAATTAAGTTAACAGTGTCATTGTCTCCCGGTGTTTTTTAACAGCGCTATAAGATAGTTCTTTTAAATAATTCATTTTAAATGTATCGTTTTAAATCTGACGTAATTTACACCAAAGTTTTATTTCTCTTATTAATATTCCCGTGAAAATACTTTTGTTGTTAGAAGGAAATATTATTTGCGCTGTCTTCGAATTCACGATCATAGTTGAAAAGATTATCTCAAAATAAATAAAGACACAATATTGCTTAATGGTACACAAAATACGAACTTTAATAAGCTAAAAGTTGATTTCTACGTTTCGAGCTGTTTCTACAGCCGTCTTCAGGAAAATATGATGGTAAAAAGGCTCAAAGTTCAGAGGCGAAAGCTTCCTGTGCAAGAAATAATTAGTCGAAACTTGATCAATGATTTGAATACCAAATATATATATATATATATATATATTCAAATCATTGGAACAGCTCGAAACGTAGAAATCAACTTTTAGCTTATTAAAGTTCGTATTTTGTGTACCATTAAGCAATATTGTGTCTTTATTTATTATATTTTATGGTGCAATTGTCCAGTATGTATTATCTGAAAATATCTCGCGCAAATATATTTTATAATTTAAATTGTTTTGCCATATTTTTTGGCCATTTTAAATATGACGTAATTTCTTCCATTTACAAGTTTTAACGCACAATAATTATTTTTTTATTTTAACATTTTGTTTCTCTTTTAAAATTCAAGTGTAAATATGGTTCTTATGCTGTAATTTTCCTGCTTTTAACATGTAATCATTTAATTCTAATTTTAAAGTTTTTTTTTCTGTTTATAATAGTCACGTGTAAATAAATTTTTAATTTGAAGTAAACATTATTGTCTGCGCTGTTTATACAATTGGCAACAGTTTAAATTAATAACATTTTCTAAAATAAGTAAAAAATATCTCTCGAAATGTTGAAAATTTGATTTTAAAATAGAAATAAAACCTCAAAAAATGAGTCAAATAAACAAAATGAATGCAATCTGCACACCGTGAAATTATAACGTATAAAATGATCTAAAAATGATTAAATTCTCATGTATAGTTTTTGCTCCAATAAAACTTATTTAATGGAACGATTTTGTCCTACTGTAGCATTAAATAGCTCTTTAAATAATTCTTCGATTTGAAAACTGTCTGCATAAGCGTGTTTATTAAACATTTCTCTATAATACCACCGATTTTCATATTTTTGCATGCAACAGTTTTTTAACATTAACGAAGAAAGACCATGCTTAAAAGCATTCAAATTGGATGCCGATCTACCGGGAATATCTACGCAGATTTTCATTGGTCCATTTCCAAATCAAAACTTTTTTATATATATAGAAGGATGAGTTGCTTAAAAATGACGCTGTCTTTCTGAGTTTTATAACGTTGCTATGGACAATATTCTTCGTTTAGATTTGAAGTTAAAAAACTCCGTCTGCTTGGGAATAGCTTTCAGATCCATGTATTGAAAAGCATTGTGTTATGAAATTTTAAGCTTATATTTTATGTCTTGATCGAGTTTTAGATATTTCAAGAACATATAGGTACAGCTTATTAACGATTTTTTTTCTCTATTTTAATACGCCATCATGGATATTTTCATGTTAATTTATGTATAGGATAGACCGGGCTAGTTGGCCATAGGGGCACGTTGGCCCAGTCGCGATATTTTTTAAACTTTCCGTTAGATCGCATTGCAGTCCAGCCAACAATGTGTTGCTTTACTTTCCCCCTCCAACATCAGCGCCATTAAAGAACCAACGAGAATTTTCAAATTTTAGCTAAAGTGAATAAATTTTCTCTCTTATAAATAATGGTTTTTTATTTGTTTGTAGGTTACATTTTAGATTTTGATATATAGTATTTAAAATAAAAATAATTGTTCATATTTATTGTAGGACATGTTTGTTTATTGAAATAATTTCAGGCTAATTCCTTACAGTCATGAAAAATAAAAATGGCAATACGGGGTTAGTTGACCCATATGGCACGGGGCAGGTTCGCCCGGCGGGCCAACATGCCCCGTAGGAATTTTGCTCTGGAGAATTGAAATTTTGATAGTTTTAATAAATTATTTTAAAAGGCATTATTATTTTAATTAACAGTAAGGAATTATTTTATTAATTGAATTCCTGGGTATTCCAGTCAATCTTTTTAAAAAATGAAGTTATAATGTTGTTTACCTCCTCCCCACATTAAATCAGCTGCTCTGTTGTACAAAAACATTTATAACCTTCATAATTATAGAAAAATCCCTGTTGGCTTGGCCTACAGACGCAGGTAGATTTCGAAGTTAAGTACTAATTTCATCAACAATTTAACGGATTAAGGGAAATATGATTTCTTTTTCTTCACCCCCCCCCCCCCCCCACACACACACACAAACACACATTTTTTTTGCTGTAATTGATGATCCTATCAAAAACTTGTCACTATAAAGATAATATTAAGAAGGTCTATAATAAATTTAAACGCATTTGATATCTTATGAATTAACGAAGTTATGAATTTTTTTCTTCTTAAACTCACCTTTTTATTTAATTAATTATTTATTTTATTTTATTTTATTATATTTATTTATTTATTTGCCTTAAAAGTTGCTTCTTTCAAAAACATGTCAATTCAAATTTGGTAGACAATATTAAGAGGATTTATAATAAATTTAAGTGAATTTGGTATGTTGTGAATTGACGAAGTTATGAATTGATTTTTTTTTTAACTTTAGTCTTTTTTTCACGAATTAATAATTTTGCATTTTCATAATTTTATGGCTTTATTAAGGCACGTTGTATAGTAGATTTTCTTTAGGATATATTGTGTTTTCGTTCGCACGAAATAAAAATTAAGATTTGGCAAAATTTTGAACATTTTTTAATCTTCTACACTATCAGAACATAAAAAAGTGACGTGGGCTAACTTACCCCGCAATCGGGGCAGGTTGGTCCAAGAGACTTGAGGTCAGTTTTAGCTTCTAAATTAATACTTATAGTTAATATATTCAAGTTTTACTATTCTGACTTCTTTCTGAAGATACACTGATGATAGTGGTAACATAAAAAGGAATTTAAAATGCTGATTTGTAATTTTTTTTAAATTATGAGAAGAAAAAGACGGCCAACTTGCTCCGGTCTACCCTATTGTTTGTATGGTACTACTTAATTATCCCGTGGACCAAAAAACTATCGCCAAACTATAAGATTAAATGCCAATAATGGATGATTGTAAATGTCACATTTACTTGACATTAAACACGATACACGTGTTTGTTACGTCATCAAGTTATTTTTAATTTGACTTTTTATTTGTATTTCATTAATGTTTTGCTAATTTATTTGTTCTTTTGTTATTATTACATGCTTTCTTTGAACGTACAATTCTGTAGGTATGTAGCAGTCAAATCTTGTGACTCGGTTTTCACCCATTTCTTGTTGACGTAGAGCTTTGAAATTTGGAATATATGTTTGTTCCTGAGGGCAATACATGAAATGGATATTGATTTTTTAAACTTCGATTCCTATGAGGGGCAAGGGTTTATTTCCTATAGAGAAATCAGTAACAGCTTTAACAATGAAAAATTGTGGAAAATTGCTAATGACACGGTTTCCACAATAGCGCCTAACGTTAATCCACTTGGTGCAATATCGCCAAATTAGGAGGTATTTTGCTAAATTTGGCGACAAAATTAAATTGCCATACATGAAGTCAACTTGTCGGTATCTAGATAATTTGGCGAAATTCCAAATTCTCCTTTTTAGTGCATTTAAAAAATGTATTTTTTCTACATTTGTGTGAATTTTAATGAAAGCATGCGTAAAAAAACATTGTTCGCTTTTATACTTATTTTTAAAAAATTATTTAAGTTTGTATAAGTTGGCGAAATTGGTCCAGGGGATAATCAAGCATTGTATTAATTAATAAGAATCTCCGAACTTTCTAATATATTTATTGAATAGTAATTCGTGCAAAATAAATCTAAAGTATTTTGAGCATACATTTACCTGTATTTATGCTGCATCAAGTGATTTAATGTATAAACAAATTTCCTTGTCGCACTACTTTTATACCATGGGACGTCAAATTAAAAGACTCCGGAATAAAAAAAATCGTTTTAAATATATCGTTTTAATACATGACGTAATTTTCCGTATTAAATGCATGCCTCATGTAATAATTTATTTATTTTAATTTTTTATCTGTTTTAAGATTCACGGGTATTTATATTATTTAACTTAGAAGCATTTGGAATTATTATTTGAGCTTTTTAAATATGACGTAATACCGTATTTACCTGTGTATAACGCGCACCATAAATTTGACATGCAACTGAATGAACGACCAAATGAATTTCAGTAAAGAAAGTCGAAACAAATGTCACGTCAGGCTATGAAAGATGGTTGGTTGGTTGATTGGGATTTTATGGCGCAAAGTCCCTTTAGGGACATGCTGCGCCAAGACAATGTCATAATGTAAAAATTATATATTACCCAGAGATTTGAGCAAAACTAATAAGAAGATGAGAAAAACAATAAATGAGAACACTAATATTTATATTTAAAACCATTTAAGAGAGTCAAAGGTTGATAATTAAAAGACCAAAGTATTCTGATTAAAAACTGTGTAGTTAAAAAGCAATAACCGTTAAAATATAAACAAAGTCCAAGATGACGTACAAATACTACCTAAAAACAAATTTAAAATCACAGAAATAAATAACAAACATAAAATTAATCAGGTACAAATTCCTCAAAAGCTGCATTTTCCTTGTCAGCACTTGATTCCGATTCCATTTCTTCATCCAAGTTTTGCAGTTGTTTCCGATCCTTTAAATTACTACTAACTGATGGGTTTAGGCTTTTGTTATTGTTCATTTTCTTCACAGTGGAAAACTGTGAAGAACCCCGGATTGTTTTTTTCTCTTTCTGTATACAAGATTTTTTGCTTGGTTTGTCAGTTTTACTAGTATCAGGTCTATGTGGTGTTTTTGCAGATGTAACAGCCTTAGTCTGTAGTTCAGGTGACTTTTTGGACAGACTTGGGGATTTTTGAGACCGATTGATTTGGTATACTATTTTAACAGGTATAAATAATATATACAGGTATATAAAACAGGTTCTAATAGTGGGGTTGCATAGCATTTACTACCACAACTAACATCACGGGTTTCTCTATTTGAAGTGGTTGGTGAGTGTGCTTGTGCTTTAGCTGAGTTACTTGGTGGAAAGGAGGTGTCGGTCTGGGTGCTTATGTGCCTTACAGAATTTTGTTGTTGCTTGAGTAGACTAGAGTAGGAAACTCCGACTGACGGAGTCCTGGATTCAACAACTTTGCGGGCTTCAGGGTAGGAGAGATTTTGAGTTACTTTAACAGCAAGGATTTCCTTCTCACGTATCCAGTTAGGACAGGAACGGGAATATGCTGTATGATCACCCTTGCAGTTTATGCAGCGTTCAGAGTTTTGACATGAATTACCATCGTGGCCAACTTCTGCGCAGCGTGCACAGGTAACGGAACCTCGACAGGTAGTTGTGGTGTGACCATAACGCTGGCATTTAAAGCAACGGAGGGGATTAGGTATGTATGGACGGACAGGACAGTTCAAGTAAGCAGCTTTAATTCTTGATGGTAAATTGGGTCTATTAAAAGTCAGAATGATGTGCTTCGTAGGAAGCACCTGCCCATTCCGACGGATAGTTATACGACGTGCATCTATGATATCTTGGTCTTTTAAATTTTGTAAAAGTTCGTCTTTAGTAGAGAATAAAAGATCTGGCTCGGATATTACACCACGGCTTGTATTTAGAGTTTTATGTACTTGAACAGAAACTGAAAAAGAGCCTATTGTAGCGCAATTTGAGAGAAGATGTGATTGTTTGGTTGAAGAAACCTCAACAAGCAAATCACCAGATTGTAATTTTTTGAGAGAATGACCATCCCCCAAGACAGACTGGAATGTCTTTGCAATGAGAAATGGTGAAGTTTTTTTGAAAGAGCTATCAGAGAGACTATCAGTACGTTTAATGACAAAAAAACGAGTGTATGAGGAATTCTGTGCAATTTGTTGCTCTCCACGTGGGAGAGAAATTGAAGTAAAGGAATTATTTGCATCCATATTAGAAAAAAAAATAAGAATTCAGACCCCGGGCGCACCACCCACTACCGAGTCCAACAAGGGGATGCACAGTCGTGCACCAATGCTAACCAGGGCCTATACGGTCACAAAACACTCCTATGCCAGTCTCCACCCTTAACAAGATGGCTAGTAAGTGTCCGATCACTTGATCCCCAGCCAGTGACAGAGGTCAGCTGACCAGCCGATTGATGCATACGGGACCAATATGCACCTCCCGTCTACCTGAAGCAGCGGCCAAAGCAGTGTGTTGGTTTCCCTCAACTGCCAGGATCCCCCTTTCCAGGGACACGGGTCGCCACGCACGGCAAACACGTGGGTGGTTTACAATTCTCCATGAGTCGATATACAGGATGATATCGGCTCATACAGAATTGCCCTCACCTCCGAAGAGGAAACCACAACGAGAGTGAAACATAGAGGAAAGAAGGATAAGAGAAATAAGAGGAAAAGAAAAAAAAGAAAGATCGCTCAGGAACCCGGGGTTGCGAAGCCCGTGAATACCTAAAGAAGGTATCCCCCTGGGGGAAGGCTATGAAAGAAGACGAAAATCCATTTTTAGACTTCGGGTAGAGAGTGACTGACGGGAGGTAGGAGTGAGTGGCAAGCGGTAGGAGTGGGTGACGGGAGATAGAAGTGAGTGTCGTATCACGTTGTAATGACATCACCCGCTCAACGGAATACTTGACAGCGTCTTTTCACATCGTGCGAGTAAGATAGAAAATCGATGTTTCTGCGACCTTTAAGTTGAAAAAATTTCAATACGAAAAGAAAGAAAATGGTAACCATGCTTCAGGTCGGAAGTTCGGCTTTGGTGAGTCAAGTGTGCGAGAGTGGCAGAATATGGAATAAAAACTGAAAAAAGCACCATCCAAAAAGGATGCTTTTCGGGGGAAATCGTGTAAATATCCGTAAGTGGAGCAGCAGCTTTATTATTATTATTAACTCATGTAACAGATTTGCGCCATTTGGGGTACTCAGTCTCGACGTAAATGTTGATGTTGAAGGCCTGTAAAATAGCTAGGAAAATAAATATTACAAGATAAGATTTCAAGGGGAGTTAAAGTAGGGTGCGACGCTTCATGATCCGTAATGACTCAATGAGACAGGGGAGATACGGAAATCTTTAAGCTCGCACACTTTCACTACACGCAAGATTTCAAGATACAAATGGGGAGGGATCAATCATGAAGGGTTGCGAAAAAGCTGCGTAGACAGTTTTGCCTAACTTGATAAGCGGGTGCTACAAAAATTTGTTTAGTAGTACCCGCTTTAGTAGTTCACTTGGTATAGTGAAGGTGCTGTCTGTCCCCTGCCACAATTTTCTCTATTATTTATTTAGCCACATACAGACATACATGTATATATATGTAATATGTATACTAACCTCTGAACTTTAAAAAGGTATGACCTGAACTAAATTTATGTGAGAATAAAATAAAAAGTTGTGTATTGCAGTTATTAAAATAACCGCGGCAACAATTGGAAAACCAATAAATAAATAAATAAAATAAAACAAAAATACTATGTTACTATACTTTAATGCAAGAACTGGAACTTGACATATTATATATTTTCACTAAACTGTATTTGGATTTTGCTAAAACACCATAACTGTTGCTGTCAGTTTTTAGCACATTTTCTATATCTTAATGTGTTATTTCTTATTTAAAATCCCATGCAAAAATTCATTTTGAAAAAAAAAAAAAAAACCTTAAAAGCGCGAGAAACTTGTGTAATTTATGATAAAATGTGAATTTCAATTAGTTTTTTTAAAAAAATGTTATATATATGCTCATTTTTAAGTCAATCCAACATATATAATTTTTGAGTGGTTTTCTTTAAGAGGCTACTTCACTGTTCACTCACGCGGAAAGACTCGCTCGCTAATGTTAATCATGTGGAAGAATTTTTTTAAGGTATCTCATTTGCATATCGATCTCTACAAAGGCCGTTTTTTTACTTTTTCAATTTTGTTCGAAGGATTTTTGTTTATGCTTTCACTTTTAAAACCGTTCCCGAAGGTAAATGTTAAAAAACAGTATTGAAATGCAAACGCGATATTTTAAGAAATTTCTTCCGTAGGATTAACATTGACGCGAACGCCTTTTCGCGTGGCTGAAGAAGCCCTTAAATGCAATAAATGTTGGATAGCTTTTCTGTAAATATACAACATATATACTTCAATGTTTAGGGATATTTCTTTCCTTTTTTCTCATCAAAATTTTCCACTTCCTTTTCATTACACAAAGTTTAAATCTTAATGTTTTAAAAAGTTTTCTGCTCTATTTGGTACTTATTATCTATCACTAATTAAGTAATCATAATCTTCCTCAACACACAATATTTAAAATAATAATAAAATAATATATTTAATTAAATTTCTGATTTATTATATTTTCTTGTAATAATGATTAATTATCCCCTTTCCCAAAATTTCTCTGTTAATTTTCCCAGCACACAAAAATATGCAATTTTAATTTCTTAAGAAGTTTCTAGCAGATTTATGAATTTACAATAAGTATGCAGTCATCTAAACTCCTGTTCCCAGAAAATGACGTAATTTCTAGAAAATGAGGGGAAGCAATTTCTTTCTTATATTTTTTAGCAACTTGTTTGTTCTCAACTCTCATATATAAAATTATCTGCACTGTGAAAAAAAAAAAAAAGTTGTTTCTTAATCAATTTAAATATAACCATGAATGAAAATTAATATCCGTTTTGGAGTTACCCATGATTTTGGAAAGCATTCTTTATCTTTATTAACATCAGAAATTAGTATTTTTTGAGAATTAAACATTAGCATTTATTAATATTTACACCATGGTTTACAAAAGGTATTTTTCACCTTTTTAAATACAAATTTTCTGTCATTAAATAAGGAAAATTATTTTATACTAAACTAGTAATAACTTAGTGATTGTCAGATCAAAGGTTGTGCACAATAATATAAATTAGTAAATAATTTATAAATCTTGAAATAGTTTCAAGTAGTATGCAATGCATATCAAATACAAATATATGAATTAGCGTTTATAAACATTTAATATAAATAATGTAAGTAAATTTTTATAAATTTTAAAAGTATTTTCATTAATACTGTTCCATTTTTTAAGAATAAAATTAATTGCAATATTAAGAGGTTTTGGATATCTTTTTACTTTTTATGAGCCTTATTTTTTTATGGCCAGCATCTTTTACACCAATTTTATTCGTTTTCGCACTACTTTGTTAATTATTTGACTTAATTTTATAAATCACGAAAATGTCTTAATTAAATAAAATAAATTTTACTTTTTATTTTTACTGGTATCAAACTCAAGCGCTATAAGCACTTTTTGAGGGTGCATATATGCACCCATGGTCCCGAACGGGTTAATAGAGTTTTGTCTACTTTTCGACATTTTCTGATTTAAAAATATCTTCTAAACATAGAAATAAGTTTTAATGTTAAATACTTTTTCACGATCACATTTAGAAATTTTCATGTCCCTGAAAATATGTTTAAAATAGTAAATTTGTTATTTTACCCAACCACTGGCAGAAATATGCAAAACTTATAATTTTTATTCTTTTAAAATATCATTGCACAACTAGGCAGAAAGACACCAATACTATTTTCCATTAATTTAAAAAAAAAGACTAACATAAAGCGAGGATGGACAAGGAATATCCCACGGCTGTTTCATGCTACTAACACTGACCGTGTAAAGATTCCAGCATTAGATATAAATGAAAATGGTTTGATTCACCTTTTATTCTATCAAAATAGTTAACTTGCCTTTCAAACAGATTTTAAAGAATTGTTAATAGACAAATATAATAGTAAGAAAAACTGGAATATACTAACTATAATTTGAAAAATAATTTTTAAAGAAATTGTGCAAGGGTTATTATTACTGGCACGTTCATCCTATGTAAAAAAAATATCTCCGAATAATTTTTATGAATTATTCGCTATTATTATTTAAACATTTCAAGGTTTTTTTTAATCTTTTTCTAATACCCTGAAATTACATGTGTGGTTTTTTCGCGATCCCTAGACGAAGTTTGCGTTTTCTCGTGATCGCTTGTAGAAATTCGCGATTTTTTCGCGATTCTTTAGAGAAATTCGTTTTTTCTGCGATCCTTTGAAGAAATTGGTGACTTTTTTCTGTGAACGATTGTCGAAATTGATTTTTTCGGCGACCGTTTGCCGAAATTCGCGATATTTTTTATGCCCGAATTTTCGGACTGATGACCGATTTTTTAAAATTTTCGGAGCCGAATGCCTTAAATTTTCAGAAAATTCAGAACAGAATCACACCTTAAAAGACGCCAATTTGGTCAAATAATCGCGTAAAAAATCGAAAATCGCGCAATCATTTGTTTAATAATTGCGCGAATAATCAAGAATTTCGTAAGTCAGTTTTGAAAAGAAAATCACGAATTTCTACAAACTACCGTGGAAAAGAATCGCGAATTTCCTCAAAAGATATCTGAAACAAACAGCGAATACCATCAATCGGTCACGGAAAAAATATATATCGCGAATTTCGACAAGTGGTGGTAGAGAAAAAAGTTTGCCAGTTTGTCGCAGAAAAATTCACGAATTTTGGCAAAGGATCGCGAAAAAATCGTGAGTTCCGTGAAACGATAACAAAAATGTGAAATTTGGCAAAGGATCACGGAAAAAAATGTGAGTTCCGCGAAATGGTCACCCCCCCAAAAAGCGGGAAATTTGCAAATAGGTCATAGGAAAAATTGCGAATTCTCCTTCATCGATCGTAGCTAAAGATAGCGAAAAGAAATAACTATTTTCCTCAATCAATTGGAAACGAATTTTGCAATTCGTTGCGGAAAAAATCGCGAATCTCCTCAAACAACCTTAAAAATATATCTTGAATTTTACCAAAGGTCGCGGGAACAAATGGCGATTTTTGTCATTCGGTCGCAGAAAAATCATCGTAAATTTCGTCAAAAGAATGGAACAAAAATTGCGAATTTCGTCTAACGATCGCAAAAAAAAATCGCAAATTTCGTGAAATGGTGGCGGCCAAAAACGCAAATTTGATCAATAAAAATGAGAATTTAATCAAATGATCGCTCAAAAAATCACGAATTTTGTAAGTCGGTCGTGAAAAGAAAATCACGAATTTTGACAACCGATCTGGAAAAGAATCCGGAATTTTGTCAAAAGGTCTCTGAAACAAATAGTAGCTACCATTAATCGGTCGCGAAAATTTTTTATCGTGAATTTGGACAAGTGGTGGCGTAAAAAAAATCAATTTCGTCGGTCTGTCGTAGAAAAATTTGCGAAATTTGGCAAAGGATCGCGGAAAAAATCGCAAAATCTCCTTCAACGATAGTATAAAAAGATCTCGGAAAGAAATAAGTATTTTCCTCAATCGATTGGGGGTGGGGGGCGAAATCGCGAATTTTGGAATTCGTCGCGTAAAATATCACGAATCTCTTCAAACAACCGTTGAAAAAGTGCGTTTTGGTAGATGACTCTACAGGCGCTTTGAAGAAAAAGATCGAATATTTTCAGTAAAAATAGCCGCTGAAATCCGAAAAAAGTCGCCTGTTTTCTTGTAATAGTCGCTTTTTAATGGGTTTCGGCCTAAAATAGTCGCCATAGCCGTCGGATGTTTAAAATAGTAGCTTTTAGTAGCAAGTGGCAGCCCTGCAATTGTATGTTAAGAAAAATCGGAATTTTTTGAGAAATTGTGTCGGCCCGAACTGGGCCTGATTTAATTGATTTTTTCACGGGCCGGGCTTGTTTCCATTGATTTTTGTACGAGTCGGGCCTGATCGTAAACTGTGAAAATATAAACGGGCCGGGCCCGGGAACTGCGGTCCGTGCAGACCTCTAGTGTGCTCCCCAGGGGCATGCAAAAAGGGGGCGGGGTAAAGGAGCGGTCGCCCCGAAATTTATACTGGGAACGACGGTTTTACTCCGATACGCCGAATATTTTTCGAGGAATTTCTTTTTCTCTCTTTATCATCCCCCCCCCCCCCCCCTGTCACAAAACATCATGAACTCTCTAACAAATAAGTGTAATTTTCTTTTATGTTATTTAGTTGTTCTGAACTCCTAAATTAAAATTAAACCTTTTAAAGTTCCAAAATAAACACGAAATATTTATTCGATAGAATTTATTTATGTTTCTGCACTTTATCAATTTTATTACACACATCACGAAGAAAAAGATTTTTAAAAATTTTTTTGGGGAGGGGGGCGGGGGCGCAAAATTGAAAATTCGCTCCGGGCGCCGTTTTTACTTCCCGCGGCCTTCGTGCCCCCCCCCCCCCCCCCAAAAAAAAAAAAAAAAAAAAATCTGGTCACGCTACGCCTATGACCATCATGTATATGTGACGCATATATTCTCGATTACTCGCACCAGTTATTTTTAATTATAAGCTTTCCTTCATTTACTCATAGCATTTCGTCGATTAAATTACCCAAATATTTCTGTTGTCAAATCGGTCAAAATGGTTTAGTTGCGTCAAACTATCCTTTTTCATACATTTCATGTAGTTTGAACACAATGACGCAAAGAAACCATTTACATAAATCTTACTCACAATTTTGAATAGTGTGATACAAAAGATAAACCAATTTATTGAAATAAATACATTTCAATGCATAGTATAGATTCAATGAAAGTGATATATTTAACAGTGACTTGGAAAATTAAAAGTATTGTGTAGATGTAAAAATATATTTTAACCAAGTCAAAAATAATTTAAATTGAATTTTAAAACAAACCTTTTAAAGTCACATCAAGGCGTCACTTAAATTTTATATCATATCTTTTAAAACTCATATTTTGAATTTATGAGAGATGTAAATGATAAAGCAATAGCGAATAAAATTTTATACAGCTTTTCATGCTGAACATAACTTTTGCACATGCGATTATAAATAAAACAAAAATAAAATGATGAAATAAATACAAATATATTTTTTAAGAAATAGCATAACGTCACTCAAAATTTGATATCAGTATTTTTAAGTTCCATATTTAACATTCTTAGAGCATAAGATAAAGTGCTGCGTCAGAAACTTTTAACCCGTCAAGGGTTTTTGCATTGATATCATTACTTTTTTGAGGTTAGTGATAAAATGATTAAAAAAAAGATACTTATGGGATTTAATGCAGATTTAATTTTTACTATTTTATTACAATTTTCCTTATTGCAGTTTTTATATAAAAACAAGTGGGTAAGTATGATCGCAGATCGCACAGAGGGTTTCATTTGATATTCCTTTAAAAACACTTTATCCTTAAATTAATAAATCCAAAATGTTAATTTATAATTATTAAATCCTTACATTGATGGTACACCAATAGTTCCAATTTTCATGGGGCAGGGAACGCACTCTTTTAAACAAACCACCTTCCGATTGAAGTAATCAAAAACCAAGTTGAATAAGCCAAACCTCGTTGTGTTGTTTGACAAACAGCAGTCTCATGTCCCCTCCTTCCCCCCTTTTTTAAAATTTTTTAGACCAGTACCTAAGAATGGCACCGAAATAATTTTTTCTCTTCAGAAATTACGATAAAAAAATAGTATGCAGTACTCATAAATTTACTTTAATGCTATATAGGGTGATTATTAAGTTAATTATAACGCTTGGAATCTGTTGCATTGATGTCCAAAAGGTAGTTTCTGAGTTATGGAAGCTGGACCCATAAGGCGCCATAGAGGGGCGAAGCCCGCTAGTGTCTATCATAATAATATCTGCCATGTGGACTCATTGCGATATTTAATCAAAATAGTCCCCACACCTCCTCATCCCCGGAAATATAACAAATACAAAATGTGTCTTTATAAACCTATCGTCAAATAAGTTTTTATTTCTTTTTCCCTAAAAAGAACATGATTTTTATATCTGTAATGTAAATAGCGGACGAAGCCCGCTAGTTCCTATCATAATATATATTTTTAATAATTTTATATAGTCTACTAGGGCGCTCTGCCCCCTGCAAGCTACGCTCGCCAACCCCCGTTCAGACACTGTAGAATCTAAAAACACGCTAATGTGATCGGTTTTAAAAGGATTAGAGAAGATTGAATTATACTGAAAAAACCTGTGGCGATCTCCCTGTAAACGGGTTTCCATTCAATTCCATTTGATTGCAAAAATTTAAGGTAGAATCAGTTACTGTCAAGACAGCCAATAGTTGTTTTCGTGTTTGGTTAAAGAAGATCAGTTAAACATTTGAAAAGAAGCTAAAATAAAATGAATTAAGTAAACAGAGTCTTTGTCTCTCAGTATTTTTTAACAGCGTTATAAAACGATTGACATAATACAATTACTAAAATTTGCTGCTTTAACCCCTTCAAGGGCAGTGGTTCATTTTTGGACCACTTAATTTTAATTCTTAAATGCCACATTAGCATCAGAATATTGGGATGAAAATTTCCCTTTTATTAAGTAAGTAAACAAAAGCATTTTTGTATTTCGAAATTTGTTTGTAAATTCTGGTGCCATTCACTGATTTCAAGATTTTACGAATAGAAGTGCCCTGTCCGTGAAAGGGTTTGTTCCGTACTTGTAATCTCATTGTAGCATCGCCCTTATCGACGGAACACCACTCCCGCATCTGTGTCAATTGGCATCTATTCTTGTAACCCTTTTTTTGCAACCTAGTTCATGTATTTATTGCGTAGTTATTTTTTGAAGAAAAAACAATCTCAAAATGGCAACAAGCCATTCTCTCAACGTTGTAGAAAATTTCAAATTCAAAATTGGCAACTAGCCATATTCTTTTTCTATCTTTGAAAAATAAAACTTTGTTTTTGTTAGTGAAATACAGTCCGCTTAATTTTCTTAGTACACCTCCGTACATAATGGTCCTAGCGACCCGGAGGTTAAACCAGCGTAATTAGAATTTACTATATTGTCAACAAGATATTTAAACAAAACAAAAAAAATGTCCGACGCGGACATAACAGCGCTCAATAGAAGACGTGGAAACATAAAGGCGCAAGTTACAAAGATTTTCAATGCTACAGATAGCAAGACTCTCTGTGTTTCAGAACTGAAAGCTCAACTAGAGCTGCTCCGAAAAACCGAGAACAAATTTGAGTTGATTAAGGAGGAATACTACAAAATTGTAGATGAAGAAAAGATCAGTGAAGTAGAAGAGCAGATTTCACAGACGGATGAAGATATTCAAAAACTAGAGGTAAGCTTACAATCCTCTATTAATAAACTGTATGAAGAAAAAAATGCTAAAATTAACATTTCTGAGTTTAAACTGTCTAATAATAGTAGTGATATTACGAAAGGAAGCAGCTTAAAGCTCCCTAAAATCCCTCTGCCAACTTTCAGTGGCAAGTATGAAGAATGGTCAGTATTTAAAACGACCTTCAAAGAAATAATCATTGATAATCCCGCTTTAAAGGATAATGAAAAATTGTTTTATCTCCGCGGTGCGTTAACGGGTGAGCCCATAACGTTACAGACCGCTGATGATACTTTCACTTCCCTCTTCAACGCATTAGAACAAAGATATGAAAACAAAAGAATTATAGTAGACTGTCATATAAAAAATATTTTGAATATATATTCAATGAAACATGAATCGGCTAAGGATCTCCGTAATTTATTAGGCAATTTAAAGAAGAATTTAAGGGCTCTAAAAGTCTTAAATTTTGAAAGAGACACATTTTCAAACGTAATTTTGCTAAATATTGTACTAGATAAGCTTGACCGCGAATCTCGGAAACAATACGAGTTAACATTAAAGGACAATGAAGTTCCCAATTTAGACCAATTTTTGGAATTTTTGGAACGTAGACATCAAATTTTAAGCAGCATTAATTCTAGCATCGCTACAAAATCCACTAATAAAGCATTATTCGTTAAAACGAATAAACCGGAAAATAAATTGTGTATTGTATGTAAAACCGAAGCTCACCCACTTATCACTGTGATAAATATAAAAACATGAAGTTAATTGATCGAATAAGTATCGTTAAGAAAAACAAACTTTGCTTTAATTGTTTGGGATGGCATTTATTTAGCAAAAGTAATTCAAAAACCACTTGTTTTGCTTGCAAATCGAAACATCACACCTTACTCCATAATTACTCATCACCAGACACTAAAATTGACTTTCAACAAACAATAAACAATCCATTATCGGAA
Source organism: Maratus speciosus (assembly GCA_963932465.1). Taxonomy (NCBI): domain Eukaryota; kingdom Metazoa; phylum Arthropoda; class Arachnida; order Araneae; family Salticidae; genus Maratus; species Maratus speciosus. The sequence goes on from OZ010797.1 coordinate 15,965,035, forward strand.
GAATCAATGAATAGAAATCCTCTTTCAGAGGCGCAAAACGAAACTGCAATTCATTCATTTTTTTCGCACGGCAGTAAATCAGTCTTGATAAATACAGCCATAATTTATTTGAAAGATAATAATGGCATAAATCGTCCATTCAGAGCGATTTTAGATTCAGTCTCGGAGAGTAATTTTATCAGTTTCGATGCAGTTAAATCACTGGGATTGAAAAAGGAATCAATAAACATTCCGATTAGCGGGATAAATAATTCTCTCATACGTCTCAAGTCAAAGGTCAAGACATGTTTATCTAATAATACTGGCGAATTTCAACGAACTGTTGAATTATTACTAATTCCAAAAATAACAGATGCTATGCCAGCAAGGAAATTAAACATACAACATTTAATCCCATAAATATACTTAGCTGAATCACAGTTCTATATTCCAAACAAAATCGAAGTAATTTTGGGTGCTGAATATTTTTTTGATTTCCTCTTTCCGGAAAAAATAAATTTAGGCAATAATTTAACGTTGCAGTTCAGCATTTTCGGTTATCTTGTTTCAGGAATCATTTTCGATACGGAAATAAACAATACTGAAAGATATTGCTTCCTAACAAAAAATTTAGAAAATTTAAACAATACACTAAAGAGTTTTTGAGAGATCGAGGAAGTAAATGACGTGCAACCCTGTATAAGTGAAGAATTGGCTTATTGTAATGATCATTTTGATAAGACACATTTTAGAAATTCTAGTGGCAAATTTGTTGTAGAAATGCCTTTCAAACCAGAACTCACTGAAACCTATTTAGGCAGTTCCAAACGCATTGCATCAAAAAGATTAAACTATCTTTGGCAACGTCTAGATCGCGATCCCACAATGAGAAATTTATACACAGAATTTCTTAACGAATACAAGCAGCTGAATCATATGCATGAAATAATAGAAGCTAATGATTTCGATCAAGGATATTACCTTCCCTATCACGGAGTTTTAAGACCGTCGAGCGCCACAACGAAACTGCGCGTTGTTTTCGACGCTAGTGCCAAAACAACGAATGGAAATTCCCTTAATGATTTATTATGTAAGGGTGGAGTGCTGCAAGACGATCTCTTTTCTATTTTAATAAGATTTAGGAAACATATTTACGCATTCACTACAGACATCAAGCAGATGTTTAGAATGATAGAAATAAATCCCTCTCAATATGAATTTTTGAAAATTCTGTGGAAGGAAAACAAGTCTTCTCCCATACAAACTTTCCAACTTTCTACGGTTACATACGGGACAGCATGCGCCCCATTTTTAGCGACTAAATTGTTACAACAACTCGCCTTGGATGAACAGCAAGATTTTCCCTTGGCTTCAAAAATTCTCTTGCAAGATTTTTATATGGATGATTGCCTATCGAGATCCTCCAACTTAGAGGAATTTAATTTAGTTAAAGGTGAGTTAACCCAACTTCTCTTAAGAGGGGGCATGCAACTACACAAGTGGTGCACTAATATAGCTCAATCTAGTGACAATCAATTATTTCCCTTTGATAGGAATTCCGAACAAATAGCAGTTAAAACGCTGGGGATGTTATGGAACAGTACCAGTGATGCATTTACATACAAGGTCAACATCAGCGCTGTCAACAATTTTACAAAAAGAACAGTCCTTTCGCAAATTGCTCGAATTTATGATCCTCTTGGCCTCCTAGGGCCAGTAATTACTAAGGCAAAAATATTTATGCAACAATTGTGGCTACTTAAATTAGAGTGGAATGAAGCTTTACCTACGCATATCTCCAAACAATGGGAAAATTTCCTGGCTTCTTTACCACATTTGGAATCTATTCAGGTACCAAGGTGCATTACAACGGAGCACGTCAATTCAGTGGTATTGAATGGATTCTCAGACGCTTCATCAAAGGCTTACGGTGCAGTCTTGTACGTTCAAACGTCTAACTCTAGTGAAACTGTTACTCATCTTCTCTGCAGCAAAAGTCGTGTAGCACCAACAAGGGTAATGACTGTGCCTAGTCTGGAATTATCTGCGTGTTTGCTTCTAGCTAAACTAACCTGCAAGGTCTTAGACTGTTTAAAGCTTCAGATCGATGATGTTCGATTGTTTTCAGATTCTACTATAGCGTTATACTGGATAGAAACTGCTCCAAATCTATTAAAGACATTTGTTGACAATTGCGTTATGCAAATCAAAGAGCTTTCAAAGGTTTCATATCCCTTCTCAACACAACCCTGCTGATTTAACAAGTAGAGGACTGGATGTGAGAAACCTTGCCTCCAGTGAGCTGTGGTGGAGGGGTCCTCCACTTAGTGTTCTTAATAACTATTTAACAGAAACTTTTCCAAATATTAACTTTGAAAATGAACATTATTCCCAAGAACTCAAGACTGTGCGCAATATAACCCTGTATATTAATTCTAATTATTTTTTTGATGATTTAATTGGTCTTACCAATAATTTTCAGAAATTAATTAGAGTGGTAGCTTATATTTATAGGTTTTCTTCAGCTTGTAAAAAACAAGGAATTGCTACAGGCCCCTTGTCAATTGAAGAGCTGGAGAGAGCAGAAATGTGCATTATTAAAATTGCACAGGTAAGCTATTTCTCTAGTGAAATTTCTGCTCTGAAAAAGGGAAATATAGTAGATAGCTCAAGTAAGTTAAAATTCTTGAGTCCATTCTTAGATAATAAAAACATTTTAAGGGTTGGAGGTAGACTCAAGAAATCGAATTTAAACTTCGATCACAAACACCCAATGGTTTTACCAGCAAACTGCCGCTTAACTAAATTGATATTTAAATCTTATCACGAGAGAAATTTTCATGTCGGACCTCAAGCTCTGCTGAATACTGTGCGTCAAAAATATTGGCCACTTGGCGGCAGGAATATTGCGCGTAAGGTTGTACATGAATGTGTACGATGCTTTAAATTTAAGCCCATACTGGCTAACCAAATGATGGGGGATCTTCCTCCCGAAAGAATAATACCTAACTCCCAAATGTAGGTTTAGATCTTTGTGGTCCCTTCGAAATAAAATATAAGGGCCAAAGAAAGGGCATTTTTCAAAAAATCTACGTCGTTATATTTGTGTGTATGGTCACTAAGGCCGTACATTTAGAATTTGTCTCCGACTTAAAGTCTGAAGCTATAATAGCAACGTTAAAGAGATTCTTCTCGCGTCGCGGTAAAAGTTCGGTAATTTTTAGCGACAATGCTACTAATTTTGTCGGGGCTTCAGCAGAATTGAAGCGCTTGCACAAACTTGTAATAAGTAATGAAGTTTCAAATTTTTTGGCCTCAGAAGGCATTAATTGGAAATTTTCCCCTCCTAGAGCTCCCAACTTTGGTGGCCTTTGGGAGGCAGGAGTTAAGGCCTTCAAATACCATTTCAAAAGGGTAGTGGGCTCAACTCGCCTTACTCTAGAGGAATTTCTAACGGTAATTACTCAGATCGAAGCAATACTAAATTCGCGACCACTTTCTCCATTATCTACGGATGCAAACGATCTTCAAGTTCTGACCCCAGGCCACTTTCTGATAGGAAAACCGCTTAATTCAATTCCCGAACCTAATTTGCTTGAAGTAAAGGAAAATTTGCTAAATAGATGGCAAAGAGTTCAAAAAATTGTCCAAGTTATCTGGAGGCTCTGGCAGAATAATTACTTAAATAATCTTCAACAAAGAAATAAATGGCTATTTAAAAGGCCAAATATTCTGCCAGGCATGTTAGTTTTGATTAAGGATTCCCGACTCCCCCTTTGCACCTGGTCTCTAGGTCGCATTACAAAGGTATTCCCAGGTGCAGATGGAATGGCTAGGGTTGCGGAATTACGCACCGCTAAAGGCATATTTAAACGGCCTATAACTAAATTAAGTGTTTTACCAATTAGTGATAATTTGTCAAAAAACTGAACTTTAATTTAATTTTCTTATGTATTAGTGCTTATATGATTCTCATAATTTGTGCTATTATATGTTTCTTTATTATTCATGTTCCATTTTGCATTTTGAAATATAATATTTCAACGCCGGGCGGGATGTTCCGTACTTGTAATCTCATTGTAGCATCGCCCTTGGCGACGGAACACCACTCCCGCATCTGTGCTAATTGGCATCTATTCTTGTAACCCTTTTTTTTGCAACCTAGTTCATATACTTATTGCGTAGTTATTTTTTTTTGAAGAAAAAACAATCTCAAAATGGCAACAAGCCATTCTCTCAACTTCGTAGAAAATTTCAAATTCGAAATTGGCAACTAGCCATATTCTTTTTCTATCTTTGAAAAACAAAACTTTGTTTTTGTTAGTGAAATACAGTCCGCCTAATTTTCTTAGTACACCTCCGTACAGGGTTAAACGCATATTAATGTATTTATTATTTTAAAGCTTCCTTTCCCTTTTAATATTCACGTGTAAATACAATTTTCAGGACATAATTTTCAATATTTTCCTGCCTTTAACGCGTTCTCATTTAATAGTAATTTTAAAGTTTTTTTTCTGTTTTTAATAGTCACGTGAAAATAAATTTTTAATCGTTAGTAAATATTATTCTTTGCGCTGTTTTTAAAATTGAAAACAATCTCTATAATAATAGCCTAAGTCATGTGACTATCATCAACAGCTCCAGGCGGGATCCCTTCGCTTTTTATATTCCAGGCGGCCATTTTGATACTTTAATGTTAGCCAGCCATAGGTGTGATAAGTCGCCGAATATTATTCTATCCCCATTATTTCGTTTATATTATAATAGTCCAAGGCATGTAACTGCCATAAACAACGGGCTGATTCCTTCGCATTTCATAAGAAAGGTTTCCATTTTGATTAAAGAATCAAAATTATTTTTTCGAATAAATCTACATAAAAGTTGCCATGATCACAAAGAATTCCTGGTACTTTTATGTTAGCCGGGTGAAAATCTCGCCAAAAGCTTTTTTTCTTAACTCGCCAGTTAGTATTTTTTTATTTTTCGAGTGGTAAATTAAAACGGTGCTACTTGGTTAACACATCGACCAAAAATCTGTCGCCAAACTATAAGATTAAATACCAATAATTTTTGATCGTAAATGTCACATTCACTTGATTTTAAGGAAGTTACACATGTTCAGTTCACGCCATCAAGTGATTTTTATTTCGACGTTTTATTTGTATTTTTATTAATGTTATACTAATTTATTTGTTCTTTTTTATTTAAAATTAAAAAAAAAGTCTATTTGTATAATTTGGCGAAATTGGTCGACGGGAGAAGTAATAACATTAAAACATTGCTTTGAAGTGGAAATTAAATCTCATGATTTGTTGCATTGTCACATACGGCTTTGGCGTGATTTTTTTTTACGACAATTCGGCGAAAATCTCGTTTTTAAATACCTGTTACATATGTATTTTTAAATTATTTTCTGTTATTTTTAAAATGAAATACTAATAAATAAAAAAAATTAATTAATAACTATAGAACAAAACAATTTATAACATTTTTTGTAAATTAAAAGAAAATAAATTCAAATAAACATTTATTAATAAATAAGCAACAATAGCCGGGTTACCGTGTCAGGCAAAATAACGCCATTTTGGCGCCAATTAGGTACCGCGTTACGTATATGACATCTGTGTCTAATATTTTTCTTTTCGTTTCGTTTAAAAAAAAAAGAATGAAGTAAAAGCCATTTATTTTAAAGGTTTTAATTTTAAATGAAAGTTTTGTATTAAATAAAATGATAATGAAATAAAAATTGAATTCTGAATAAAAGTAACATGATGCATTTCTTAGCATACACTTAAGGGAGGCCAGACTCGTCGCCAAATTAATTTAAAATAATCTTTTCTAAAACATGAAAAAAATATCTGTTATGATTAAAATTTGAGTTGCCATCATTAGAAAAAAAGTATTTAAAATTAGAAAAAAAAATTAATATTTCGAAAACTAATTCTAATTTTAAAATTCTAATACCAGTTTTGAGATCTGTGGATCAATACGGATTTTTGGTGTTAATTTCATCGCAAAGTATTCCATATTTTAGGAGTTATCGCCGTGAAACGTAATCAGTTGTTTAATCAGTCGTTTCATAGAATCGTTACATAAATTCGTTTCAATTCGATTCATTAGGATTATATATATATATAGTGTAGATAATAAAAATCAGACTTAAAATAGTCTAGTTCTATGAGTACTTGTAGTGTCAGTTACATGCTACGATTTTTGGATACCAGTATTTTAGAACGTGAAAATGTGACTTATTTTATCGGAGATATCTCATTAATTGAATAAGGCGAAGCAAACTTTTTGAAAAAAAGGTGGCCAACAAGCATAGCAGTTATCAGCTATGTGATTTTGTGCTAAAGTCCATTAATCTGATCTGCTTTAAAAAGATTATGGAAGATTGAATTATAGTAGAACCTAGATTAACCGAGCTTCGATTAATCGAGGTTTCTGTTAACCGAGCCGATAACAAAGTCTGATTTTTTTTCCTTTTGAATGAGCCTTAAAAATAACCACACTCTTTAGCTCACAGTCCGTGCTATACAGGCCCTTCTGCCCCCAAAAGCAGTCAACTCCAAAGAAACATTGAACCCTGAGAAGTCAACAGCGAACAATGCTTTGTTTCCAGTGGCTGTATGAACTTTCGTAAATTTTTCAATTTGCATTTTAAAATTTACTACTGGTAGTTGATTTTCTTTTTAAATTTGTTAAGCTGTGAAACAGAACTTTACATATATTTTTTTATTATTATTTAAAAAACGTTCTATATATTTTTTAAAAAGAGATGTTAAATTCGCAAGCACGGCGAGTTTTTACACACAGTTTCTATTAACCGAGATTTCCGATATCCGATGTACTAACAGTCCCAATTAGCTCGGATAATCGAGGCTGCACTGTATAATTAAAAAATCAATGGCGATCTTACTGTAAACGGGTTTCCCTTTTACTGAGGGATTTCAAGGCCAAATCAGCTGCTGTTAGTTGCTGTTTCCGTGCTTGATTAAATAAGATTAGTTAAACATTTGAAAATTACCAAATATAAAAGGAACTAAGTCAACAGAGTCTTTGCTTTATGGTATTTTTTAACAACGCTATAAGAAAATGATTTTAAATAAGAGATTTTAAAATGTAACGTTTTAAATCTGACATAATTTTCACCAAACTTTCCTTTTTCTTTGTAACATTCAACTGAAAATATTTTTATTATTAGAAAGATAATATTATTATTTGCGCTACCTTAAAATTGGCAACTATAGTTAAAAATATCATCTCGAAATTTGAAATAAATCTCTTATATGAATATATTTTTAAATTTAAACTGTTTTGCAATAATATTATTTGGACACTTTGGCCAATATGACGTAATTTCTTCCATTTACGACTTTTAACACATATCAATGAATTTATTATTTAAAAATTTTCTTTTTCTTTTAATATTCACGTGTAAATATAATTTTTATGACGTAATTTTCAATGTTTTCCTGCTTTTAATGCGTAATCATTTAATTCTAATTTGAAAATAATTGATTATTTTATAATTTTCTTTCATTTTAAATAAGCATGTGTAAAAACAATTTTTATGACGTAATGTTTAATATTTTCCTGCTTTTAACACGTTATCATTTAATTCTAATTTAAAAGGATTTTTTTCTGTTTATAATAGTCATGTGTGAATAAATTTTTAATTTAAAGGATATATTATTCTTTGCGCTGTTTTAATAATTGGCAACAATTTAAAATAACCTTTAATAAAATATGTAAAAAATATCTCTGGAAATTCTGAAAATTTTAATTTAAAATTGAAATAAACCGTCCAAAAATTAGGCAGGTTAAAAATAATAAATGCACTCTGCAAACTTCGAGTTTCTATTGAATGATTAAATTGAATGAAAATGATTAAATTCCCATGTATAGTTTTCTTTCCTATAAGAGTTTTTTAATGAGACAATTTTATCCAGATTTAACATTAAATATCTCTTTAAATAATTCTTCGATTTAAAAACTGTCTACTTCAACGTTTTTATCAAACATTTCTCTATAATACTACCCATTTTAATATTATTGTATGCAGTTATTTTCTTAATATTTGCAAGATTACTGCAGTCACAAAAGATTCTTTCAAAGTGGCGATGAGAGCGTTAGGTTTTTTTTTTTTTTTTTTTTTTACCGAATAAGAGACAAAATGTAGTACGCAATTGCGTTAAAAGATGGCGACACCAGAATTCTGATATGGTTATTATGTAAACTGTAAATTTTGCAAAGTTACATAAAAACAATTGTCTCGGGGTTATCAAACTTCATTGTTATTTATAAATAAAACATTTCAATTAAATTATTTATTATAAAAGAATTATTACATCATAATAGTTTTTATGCAAGAAAAATAATAATTATGGATGTCAGTGATTATATATTGATTGACCGTCATAATAATAAAAAATGATATTATAAAAAGAAGAGCTGAAATGAATTATTTTTTTACGTTTCTGATCGTGTAATTTATATTCAAATAATAATTGTTAATGTATATTTTTCGTAATGTGATTGAAATTAAATATATTTATAAAATTTATGGTAATATTTTTATTGTTGAAAAATTGACAAGAAATAATCATCATCAAATTGGCGTCATTATAATAGTAATTTTATTTAACTTAATAACAATTAAAAAATTACAAAGGAACTGAGAATAATGGTCAACTAACAGACTTTAAAAGAAAAAAAAGCACATTCACATGTGAAAACAAGTACCAGCGAGTATCGAACTGCCTATCATAAGATTAGTAGACGATGGCCCTTAACCACTCGGCCAGTGGGAGGACAAATTTTTCTCACCAAAAGTGGTTAAAAAGAAAGCATGTATATGAATACAGTGTCATGCATTTTCAATGAAATTTCCACAGAATGGCGAAGAAATATAGTCTGATTTTTATGCGCATTATAAAACGAACAAGAGTCTTGCTGGAAACAAGTAAATTGTTATTTGGTTCATCTGAAACATATTTATTTGATTTTTAAAAAATCGCCCGTGTCATTTTCGAGAGCAACAAAAATCGAATTATTTAACAAAACGAGAGTTTTCCCAGAAAAAAAGAAAATTGTTATTCACCTCGTCGTAATGACATTTATATTATGTATCAATTTAAAGAAAATCGTTAGTACCGTTTTCGAGATTTTGAAATTAGGAACTTCTTACATACCGTACCAACGCTTTCGCTTTAAAAATGGCTATTTAGATCACAAAATATACTGCACGTAGAAATGTAAATATTTCAGTATACGATTAGACTGCAGATGTAAGACTGTTTTAGAAAAATCAGAACAATAGGACCTATATCTGCTGAGTTATTAAAAGGCGGCTTTTCGCGTTTTCTTTGATGTCGAGTTACCGTATATATGAGTTCCGCCATCTACGAGTTCTACAATACGATTTTAGGCTTAAGGCTGCGTCACTCGGAATACTACCGTCTTCCATATCATGAAAGCAGAGTGAAAAAATGAGCTGCTATTCCGTCTCACTTAACATTTCAAGGCCACCCTTTCACTGATATTGTCAGGTAGTTACAGCAGTCCTAGCAAATGGCAGTCGTAATGATCTACTCCATATTTTATGAAATTTAAAATTACCATTATTTATATACAAAATATGTCAACATATTTATATACATATATCAATGAGAAGTAAACAGTTTGGATCACTCACAGAGAGACAAAGTTAAACTAAACGAAATGTGTATTAGTTAAAGGTATTTTATACTTTTTCTTATTTTTTTTATTTGCATTCATTAAAAATAATTCTCCCTTTTTAACAATTTTCATACCAGCAAACTTATAAGAAATTAAATGGAATAAAATCTGCGTGCAACGGACCTGCCGGAAAAAAAAGTTCATAATTCCGATTAAAACAATAAAATGAAATTACTGTAAAACATTTAAAAACGAAACTTGTCTATAATGAAATCTTGCCCTAGAGTGTAAATTTTTATGTTCTCGTGAAAAAAAAGCAGTATAAATATGCCTGTTAAGATAAAAAGTTATCGAAAATGGATTTATCCTCATCCGTATCGATTCCGTCTCAGAAGGTATGATTGTATAACCCCCTCTGCCCTGAAAGGATAGCTACATAAGTCCCTAAAAGCTATAAGTATAATCTTAATTCTTCTTTAGATAAACAAACACAGAAATATTTTTATATTACAAATTGGCAACAAGTTTATTCAAAACAACTGTTTAGAATGAGTATAAAATGTCTTGACTGTTCGGGATCATCTTCCCTTTCTAAAATATAAGCATGTTAATTACCCTTTTCATAATGTAGCTTTATTTTAAGTATTATTTTAAGTTTTGTTTAAGTTAGCGGCAAAGTAATGCTGCATGTAGTGCATCTCATCTCATGTTAAATAAATTTCTATTTTTTATGGAACTGTTGCTTTGAATAAAGTCTTCCACACTACAACACTGCATACTCTGTTATGTCATATGTTTAAATGGCCGACAGGGCTATGGGCCCAGGGCCTTGTTTTCGTGAAGGTCAAGATGTGTTTTTTTTTTTTTTTTTTTTTGCTGAGCGAAGATGAACTTTCTTTCCTGTTTTGAGATGCGCCTACATTTGTGACATGTGTTTTCGACGATCGTTTTTTAGACTTTTCCGACATTTTTAAAGTTTTCCACGAGTGTTTTGACGGAGGCCGTGAAAAAGATTGAATTCAAAAATGTTGCTCTGTTGACCTCTAAGAACTGGGAGACCTGACAAGCAGGGTCCGACTTACGCAGGGGCATGCGGGGCAGCTGGGCCCCCATAAGAGTAATTAGGATTTTCATTGAAAGGTGCCAAATGATTAAAATTAGCCAAAAGTGACCAAAATTCCTATATTTTCAAACATTTAGGAAGAAGTGCAGTCCCCCTTCCCCTCTCTACTTCCAGTACCCCCTGCACCCATGCAAAAAACAAACTATATGATTAAAAAACTAATGATTAAAATTTTATTATGACAACTTAGTATTCTATTGTTTTCAAAAGAAATTCTTTATTAACGTTTTCCTCGCAATGTGGCAAGTTAAAACCATTCATTATGATCAATTTGGGGCATTTTCTTTTAGACATCTTATAAAGTACGTAGATAAGCAAAGTAAAAGTTTGCAAATAAATACTCGTGTCAACAATCTATCATTTTTTCTACTATTATCCTACTAGCATTTTTTTCTTAAAGTTGTGACAATTATTTTGTGATACCCTGTTTACAGATGGGAGCAAGTACCTGGTACAAAATTTATGCATACATACAATACGCATGAAGTTTAGTACTAGTCACATCCACATTATTTCAAAAGGATTCTGTAGATATATACAAGGGGGCCCCCAGAATGATGCTTGCCCCGGGGACCTCCCCCCCCCCATAGTCTTAGTCGGGCCCTGCTGACAAGTCGAAGTAAAAGTTCTGTTGATGCATTTTGGTACATGTGGATTTATTTAAAATCCGGATTCAGACGACAGAGGGAAGAAAGGAAAGTGGTGAATCATCAGGGGAAATAGATACAGCTGGAAAAACAGTTCCTGTAGCAGATCAGTCGACATGGAGAGAGAGAGAGAAGTGAGATGAAATTAAGGAAAGCCGAATCCTACACAATCATATCTGTGCATAATGCTGGCGTCATTTTGATGGTGGCAACAGCAGATGTTTAAATTTAACTTTTATTAACTTTAACTGCCTTTTTTAAAAATTTCTAATTACGGCACATTTCCAGTTTTTAGACCATCGAATTGGAGAAAAAAAGTGTACTTACTGATGCAATTTGTTTGAAAACTGTATCACAGTTTACTCATGTTTATTCCTTTAAAATAATTTTGAACCAGGGTTAGGTTTTTGACATGACAAGCGTCAAAATAGCGTGGTCTTAAACTGTCATAAACTGGTTTAAACCGTAGAAAACTGCCAAATACATGTAACACACTAAAACATTTTAACAACAATCAGATAAACATTAAATTAGTCAATGATTTATGTGATCTTTTATTTAAATTTATTGTAATTTAATAATGTTAAATAAATTAAATTATTAATTGCAATAAAATATTTTCATTTTTTGGAATTTTTAATCAGAAGAAAATCATTTTGTACAATTAAATAATCCGGATCAATTTTACCCCGCAGCATGCTGCAGCACACAACGTGTTTAGCACATTTATTTAGACCCAAATGATTTCTAAGTTTAGAGTGTATGAAGCGTTAGAAAATAGTCTGTTTCTTAATTGATGCTGAGCTAGTAGTACTTGATAGCAAAAGCACTGCTAGATGAGCAAGTTTTGAAGCAGGCTCAAAAAGCTATTGCATTTAATGATACCTTTCCTCCAAGAAATGGGGTCCTCCCTATAGCACTGAAATAAGAAGACGGGAAAGGGGATTCTTTAGCTTCATACACAATCAGTATGAGTAAACATCCATAAATTCTCTTTGTAGGTCAAGCTCGAGCTGAATCAACTGATACATCAGTCAACCCTTGCCCCTGATGGTTGGAATACAAAATATAAGCCAAACAATGGTATGGTTTCTATTATGCACTTTTTCAATATGGGGCTTAAGGGAATTTTCTTTTAGAAGACCGAGCCAATGTTGTTCAGTTTTAAAATCAAAAACATATTTTTATATATTTAAAGAAAGCATGTTTTAAAAAGATTTTGACTTTAAGCTTTTTTTTTTTAATTACTTCTCTTATTTGTAAATGTTTAAGATTAATAATCCAATTTCAATTTTGAATGGAATGGTTATTGCATAGACTAGAATACCATTGATGCACATTATCTTGTTATATATACAAAAAAATCTGCACTTTTCTAAGTTTTTTTCTTATAAAAAAAAGTCTAGCTAATGCTTTAAGCTCTCAAAAGTAAGAGAAATTAAAACGATTTTAAGTAAGAGAAATTAAAACGATTTTAAGAGAAAAAATGTACAGCTCAGTTGAGCTTAATGTCTACTTTTTTTAGAAAAACACAATTTTACAAAAAAAAAAATAAATTAAAATTTGTTAAAAAGTTGCACTTAACAATAATACTTTACTATGTACTAATTATTGATATACAGTAATAGTGAATTTAAAATATTACATGTAATGTTGTCATGTGTGACATTAAATGTGAATTTTTACAAATCAATTTAGTATGTGAGGTTTTTGACAAGAGGTTTTTGACATGAAGGTTTAAACCATGGTTTAAACCCGACATAAACTGACACATGTCAAAAACCTGCCAACCCTGTTTTTAACCATGATTTTTTTTAAATCTATCTCTGTCATTTGCAGACAGATCATTACAAAAGATAAATCTGTGTGCACGTAATAGAAATAAAATAGCTCAACATTTGTTCCCAGCTTATATTCCATAACAAAATTAATACTTTGCCAATCTAAAGCTAAAATGTAAATAAAACACAAATTTGAAACATGTAATCGAGCCACGATTAAAATACTGAAATTATCAGAATAAAAAGGTTAGCGATCTCTGACGATTTTTTTGACTGTTTATTTCTGGCTCAAGGTCAAGACGAAAGTAGCATTTTCAATAAATTTCAAAATTTTATTTGTATATGTAATTGCTATTTTTCATATAAAAGCAATTGTTAGTATTGTTTGCGAAAAATCTAAAAGATATAAATTAAATGTAAAAAATCTATTAGTGTTTTCAATTAAAAAAAAAAAACGTAAGGTTTTCACTTAAATTCTTTAACCTGGGAAGGAACTCCTTGTTTTTTAAATAGCGCATGTTCAAGCTGTTAACTCTCCTCACTACCTATTGCTTTACTATTTAAAACAGCGTTCAAAATCCTTGGTGGTCCCCTGGTACAAGACCACCGAAAATTCAGTCGGACCGGTAATTTGAAAAAATTAGTGGTTCACAGAACCAGTAAAATTTTTGTCCTCTCTGAGAGGCAAATGCAAATTTTCCCGGCCCTGAGAAAGCTGCAAACAATTGCAAATCACGATATTATTTTTAACAAATTATAATTTTACATTTTATTATGCTGAATATTTTGGATAACTGTAAAGTAAGTTTGATTTATATTCTAGGGAGGGGGGAATGGGGGGGAGTCTGCTCAAAGGGTTAAAGGCATTTAATAGAAATTTATATAGCAGGCCAGTAATGATTCCTACGGACCAGTAAATTCTCATGCTTACTGGTCTCTCAGACCAGTGACATTTTTTTTTATCAATTCTGATGCTGTAAAAAAAGTTTTGTGTTCTGATAACAGAAAACTTGTTCTTGTTAGTTGCCACTAACATAATTGAACTGCCTAACTAATTTAGTAAATTAAGACACTAGTTTAGTAATAGTACATTATTTTCGTGAAAATAAAACCACTTAACTGAATACATATAAATATAGCAAAATGCTTCATTTCATATCTTTATCTTCCCTTGAACTTCATTGTATACATCCCTTTACCTTATATAAAAATAAGTTTTGCGTTATGAGAACAGAAAACTTATGCTTTCTTGCTATTGATACTAACACATTGTAAAATGAGATTTTCTTTTGATGAGTTATTCTGCACTTTTTGTCTTTTTAACTGTCTGTTGCTGATATGTGAAGGTATGTGTATGCGTAGTTATCGTACAATTGTTTGCATGTTTTTATAGGTTTAGAAACGCAATGCCAGTAATATAAATGAATTATTTTAAATTTATTAAATTAATACATTGTATTTTTAAAAATTAAATAATCTGCTTTGTAATCTGGAAATTTTTACAATGAGTTAGAACAATAAAGGCATAATATGAGCTTATAGTTTCAGGCCAGATAATCATAATATCCGGCTACTGCCAAATATCCGGCCTACTGGCCGAATGCAGTAAGTTTTCCGGATATCCGTTGCATCCCTATACACAAGTGTTTACTCAGACAATACTTTTGTGAAAATCGTTTGGAACATATTTCACAAACAAATGGTTTTTCCTTTGTATGGGTACGCAAGTGTACTTTCAGTTGACCACTTTGTGAAAATTGTTTGGAACATATTTCACAAACAAATGGTTTTTCCTTTGTATGTGTACGCAAATGTACTTTCAGTTGACCACTTTGTGAAAATTGTTTGGAACATATTTCACAAACAAATGGTTTTTCCTTTGTATGGATACGCAAATGTTTTATTAGGTCACTACTCAGTGAACATTTTTTGGAACATATTTCACAAACATAAGGTTTTTCCTTTGTATGGGTACGCAAGTGTCTTTTCAATGTACCACTTTCAGAAAATCCATTGGAACATATTTCACAAACAAATGGTTTTTCCTTTGTATGGATACGCAAGTGTCTTTTTAGACCACAGCTTACTGAAAATCCTTCGGAACATATTTCACAAACGAATGGTTTTTCCTTTGTATGGGTACGCAAGTGTACTTTCAGTTGATCACTTCGTGAAAATTGTTTGGAACATATTTCACAAACATATGGTTTTTCATTTGTATGGGTACGCAAGTGCATTTTCAATGTACCACTATCAGAAAATCCATTGGAACATATTTCACAAACAAAAGGTTTTTCTTTTGTATGTGTACGCAAGTGATTTTTCAGACTGTGATGAGATGAAAGTCCTTTGGAACATATTTCACAAATATAAGGTCTTTCATTTGTATGGGTGCGCAAGTGTATTATTAGATTACTACTATATGAAAATCCTTTAGAGCACACGTCACAAACAAATGCCTTTTCCTTAGTATGCATGTGGAAGCATTTCTTTAGATGACCACTTTCTGAAAATCCTTTGGAGCCATACTTCACAAACAAAAGTTTTTTTTAAGTATGCGTATATTTCAGAATACAACTTCCTGAAAATATTTTGAAATATATTTCACAAGCAAAAGATTTTATCTTTGTAGGGGTGAGCATGTGTCTTTTCAGATTAGCACATCGTGAAAATCCTTTGGTACATATTTCTCAAAAAAAAAACAAGATTTTTCTGCTTCTTGAGAGTGATTATGAGGTGGCGACATTTTCAGACAGAAACTACTACTTGTTTAGGTATTTCACGTTTAAGAACATAGAGATTTTTTAATAAGAAAAGAGCCTCAGCAGAGTCTTCTATAAGTTAAAACATTTTTAAATCATAAATACTATCTTTAAATTATGTTCTCGATTAATGTTAAGCCAAGTGGTATACAATTTATAAACATAAAGTTGAAAAATACTCAAATAAGAAATAATATAACGAAATACTAAGAAAAATGTGGTTGACAGCTTGTTGCATTACAAATTTGAAACAAATACAAATGAAATCAAAATGGCAGAAAAGAATTTCTTTTGTTGGATTTACTGAGCAATTATGGCTGCTCTGACAGATATGCTTAGATATATAATGTGTGCTTTGCTGGTAAAACGAGAATAGTAAGGTGGTATATGCAATTTAATGCCTGTTGTAATCAGGGTTGCCGGTTTGGCCTCCAATTTTAATTCTAAACTTCAAATTCATGCCAGAAATTTCAAAAGATGAATTTTTACTTTGTGGGATAGCTAAATGTCTCTTATTAAATAAAATATAAAATATTATTCTCTATTTCTAGTATGAACACAAAATTTCTGAATAAAAACGGTGGCGAAACTGGCAACCCTCGTTACATTTGCATGTATGACGAATGAGGTGAACTACTTTTGATTAAATATCGCAATTATTTCACATGACAGATATTATCTCGATAAAGAATAGTGGGTGAAGCCCACTATTCTACTATATATTCTACTTACTATATGAAAATCCTTTAGAACACACGTCACAAACAAATGCCTTTTCCTTCGTATGCATGTGCAAGCATTTCTTTAGATGACCACTTTCTGAAAATCCTTTGGAGCCATACTTCACAAACAAAAGTTTTTTTAAGTATGCGTATATTTCAGAATACAACTTCCTGAAAATATTTTGAAATATATTTCACAAGCAAAAAATTTATCTTTGTAGGGGTGAGCATGTGTCTTTTCAGATTAGCACATCGTGAAAATCCTTTGGTACATATTTCTAAAAAAAAACAAGATTTTTCTGCTTCTTGAGAGTGATTATGAGGTGGCGACATTTTCAGACAGAAACTACTACTTGTTTAGGCTACTTGTATTGTGAAGCCACCCCGAGAGTGGGTGAAGCCCACTATCGGGCACCCTCTGCCACATTTCCATAACTCAGCAGCTATCTTTCGAATTTCAAAGCAACTGATTCCAAACATTATAATTAACTTAAAAATGACACTTTATAGCATTTAAGTAAAATTATGAGTAGTATATACCACTGTTTTAGATTAATAATTTCAGATTTTTTTTATTTCATTTCAATGTATTTGGGGGTGTACGGAAATAATGACGACGGCATTTAATCATTCAACTTGATATCGCTTAGTGCTACAGGGCACTTTCCTATCTCGGGTTCTATTAGCTCGATCACAATAGGGTTTGGCTCATTCAACTTGGTTTTCGATAGCTTTGTTTAAAAGATAGTTTAATTAGAACAGTATGCCGCCTGTCGGTAGAAATGGGAACTAACAGACTTTGCAGAGTATCACAGCATAACTGATATACACAGCCGCAGACAGTGGGGACCTGTGTCAGATGTTCGTACAGAAAATATTTCCCCTTAATTTATGAGTAGTAGTTACCAGTATTTCCGAATAGTAATTTCAGCAAATTCCTTAAATTCTTATTTGAGTCTCAGACCCCCTCAACTGGCATATTTATAGATAGGTTGTATAATGGGGTTTTACTAAGATAGAGGTTTGTTTAAAATAGAGTGTGCCCTTTGGTGAAATGTGGAAGTCACAGATTTTGAAGCGCATGTGCAGCACGCCTGACATACAGTCCCGCAGGCAGCGGGGATCCGTGACCAGAGTTTCACTCAATTCCCGGTTAGTTTTTTAGAAGAATTGTAGTTACAGAAGACTTTCCATTATACGGTGACATAGGCAAAAAGGACACGTATTCGACGTTCTTTTAAAACATATTGCGCCCCTTGATGCTGCAAAGTAGAAAAATAAAATTTTCTTGCAATAATCAGTTTCAAAATAAAAATTTACTTAGGTTATGCATAAGTCAGTAAATTTTTACAGTTAATTATGGATTGTTTAGCATGAAAGTTGTGAACTTGCCAGAAACAGATCGACCCACCGCCACAACCACACCTTGTTTCCCGTGGCAGTTATTTTACCACTAAATATCTGTTTGTTTTTTTAACTGATTTTTCTCACAGTCAGCGGGCACGTATTCCATACAAAATCGAGTTAAAGATATAAAATCATACAAATTTAAGGTTTACTTAAGAATATTATTGCAAGCCCGAGAAACGCTGGGCAGGTCAGCCACTATTATATACAGGCAAAGATTTTTCCAGATATACAAAAGGAAAGTAAAAGGGAACATTTCAGATTCTGAAAGAGGTTTCTACTTTTTTGCGTCGAAGTATTTGATTTTTGTTTTTTCTATCAATGAGTAGATTATTGCCTTAAAGTGGTTTTGCGATATTTTAATTCCTTACAGTCTGTTTATTCATTGAACATAGTGCCAATTATTGAACTTAATATTGTAGTAAAAATTGTAGCTTACTTTTATGCAAACAATATTTTACAAACTGAGCGACCCTTTTTCTATAGAACTATTTAACCGATTTTCTTCACTTAAAAAAAATAAAGTTATTCATTTTTTTGGAACTCATACGCAAAAAATATAATTGCCATTGATTATTTTTGAGCTCATAAAAGAGAAAAAAAAGACTATTTTGTTCAAATGATTATCATTTTGTCAAAAATCAATTTTTTAAACTAAATAATGGTATAAGTTCCAGAGAATTTCATGCCCTTTAATAATTTGTTGAGTCAATTTGTTTCTGATGCTTGCGACTGGATAAAAACCGACTGGAAGTTCGCAGTGCATATTTACATGTACTCTCCATAGTACAAGATGTGTTCCAACAAACACAGAACTTGCAGGTCACTGATGGCTTCGTTAGTTATATGCGAACCCGCTATCTTTGATCTTAACGGCTACATAAAAAAAATGTCACGCCGGCCGCAACGAAGCGGCATTACAATTGGCCGTAAATACATGATGGTGACCACAATCATGCCACTAACTTTAAACAAAAAAATTCTACATAGCCCACATTTATTCTTTTAATGGCCACTAAAACAATGGATAGCCAGAAGCTCACCCTAGTCCAGCCATTTGTGTTTGCAAGAATTAAATTTAGCCCAATGCTGCTCAAAAAAACTTTTGTTTTCTTTTAAACATAAACTAGCCAAAAGCCTGCCAGTGTCATGCCATAAAGATTATTTAGGCATAAATTCAAAATTTGTTGTATAAAAAATACATGTTGAAAAATTGTTTAAATGATAAAGTGTTTTTACATGAAAAACTAATATATTAATAATCGATTCGGTACACATTAAAAAAATTATGAATTTACTTATCTTGAATTTTTTTTTAAAGATTTCCAAAATGCAATACTTGACGTAGTGAATTTATTAATTTGTTTATTTATCCAATTATGCATTTAAAAAATGGATATGTAATGCCATTTTTAAATAATTGCATTTTATATACATTTTAAAAATAATTGAAAAAATAAAATAACCAATTCACTATGCAAAGCACTGCATTTCAAAAAAGTTCAAGATAAGTAAATTTATAATATTTTGAAAATTGTAGCTAAATGATTATGATTATACTGTTTTTCATGCAAAAACAATCATTTTAAATAAAGTTCCAACAAGTATTTTTCATAGAAAAAATTTTGAATTTATGCCTAAACAATTTATATAATCTTAATATGATCTATTATTTGTTTTATATTAAAATAGAATGTGTTTGTGAATTTACATATGTAAAGTAACGACAGTAGAGGTTGGCGACAATCATGTTTTCTTGGGTTTCCATTTTAATTCACACAGGCGTGTTGGCTGGTTTGTTATTAAAGACGAAAATAGATGAAAATAAACAATGGAGAAACAGACAACTGGGCGAATTTCCAATTCTATTTTACATGTTCAAGAATAGTTTTTTGTAGGGAAATGCTCATTTCATTCGATGATAAACATATCATTGGTCCAGATTGTAATTGAAATTTTTGAAGTAAAAAGGAACGTCACGTCCACTTTCAAAGTCTTACAAAAACCTTCCACCTTAACTCTGACGTCCCACATTTATTCTCTCTGTATTCTACACTATATCTTTTACAAACACACGTCGATATCCGTATCTCTGTGGCTTCTGTTTAGACTCTGCACAATGTATGGGCGCTGCTCTGTCCCCTGTTCTGCACGCGTATCTGGTTGCCGCAATCAGTTTTATACTTTATCGGCGCAAAGTTACAATAAGATAATCTGATTCTTCTCTCCCAATCATAATCGCTGCTTAGAAGGATTATTTACATTTTCGGTCGGATTAATTTGGAAGTAATTAAGTTTCCTGCGCGAAACATTGTTCTAGAACTTTCGAAAAGCCATGGGCACAGATGAGCTAAGTGTAAACAAAATTTAGTCTCTGTCGTCGAGATTGCATCTAAAAATAGCTTTTTCTGCAAGCGAGACGATAAAGAAAAATGAATTTACTGTCGCGGAAAAGTTTTAAGCATTGAAATATTCTAGGTGACACCTGAATAATTTCTAATTAAAGAATGAATTTAAATAAACTAGGGTATCGTACCCGGTCTTCCCGGGTTAAAGAATATAGGTGAAATTTTTTTTTTATTGAAGACTAATAATTTTTCTATATGGAATAATTTTTTTAGATTGCAAACTTACATTAAAAAAGAATTTTCATGTGGAAAATACGAATTATACAATCAAATATTTTTTTGAAATTTATCAAAAGCGATATTTTCTTATTAGCCGCATGCTAAGAGTTATTTGATCAAGATTTTGCTACTTATGGCATCCCTTTATGTTCTGATAATTTCAGAGTTTATACATGTCTATTAAATTTGTATTTTATTTATTTATTGAGAGGGAAGTTTTTTTAATGGAAATTAACCATAAGAAAATGATGAACTCTTTGTTTTAGGGGCGAACGGATTAATTTTTCGTAATCGAGCTCTGCGTGATATAGATAAATTAAAAAATATTTCATATTTTAAAATTGTTTTTAAAACCATAGATAATCAGTAAACTGAGATAAACTTTGCAAACAAATTCCATCCTATATAGTGATCTAAAAATTTAAATTGTACGATTACAAATATGTTAAATTTGTGTTTTTGCAATATTATTCATTTATTTCTTTATAAAAGAAGTATTAATTTGGTTAATTTGTCGTTCACAAATATGTTAGATTGGTGGGTTTTTTTAATATTATTCTTTTATTTGTTTATAAAGGAAGTATTAATTTCGTTATGCAAAAATAGTCAGAAACAAATGCTGAAAAATATTTGTTGCTTTACGTGTAAAATGTTTATTATTATTATACATTGAAACGGGCACGTGATAAGATAAAATTTAAAAAATCATGCTTAAAAATTATTTTAGAAAATATAATACATCAGTCAATTAAGATACAGTTCTTAAGTATATTGCATTTGAAAGTAAATTTTTTTCCCTATGCGACGAAAATTGAAAATATACGATGGTCAGGAGATTAAAAAATTGCAGTAGCGAAAATTTAAAGACCGAAATTTGATCGTGAAGTGTTGCCATTCGCAAAATGACGCCAGCGTTACGTACAGATACGTTTGTTCTTTATAATATAGATACTCAATCAGTAAAATATAATAAAGATCAGTTATTAGGATGTGGTTATTAATTGAGACTCTTATGCTCCGTATTCCCGAATGAAAAACAGCAATTTTCACCTTCTTAAAATTTGCATACGCACTTCTCACATCCATATTCATCATTTAAAAAAAATGTATTTTGTTTGATCATTTAAACTCAAAACTTGAAGTCACGATTGTCAGCAACATCTTTTATGTGAACAGACGCACTCTTTACTTGAGACTCTAATCTCAGTTCCGGAGAGTTTCTGTAATTTATTATTTTTAGACGCATTTGTGTTAAAATGTTTAGTTTTATCAAAGAAAATGATCGTTTTCTTTTAAATATGACTTCATTTTCACTTAAATAAGCATTTCGATAGTGTCTGAAACTTAGTATCAGTACACATGCAGAAGGAAAAACAATATAGAAAATTTATGAGGAAAAATGCGTGTTTTCAAAAGCAGTATGTCATTTTCGGTTATCATGCTCCTAATATAATATTCCGCACCTAATGGGATTTTGCGACACAAAACCCTATGCAACAATTTTGAATTTTTATCAGAAAATAGCATGAATAAAAATAAAAATACCTCAACGTTTCTCTCTTGTCTGCAATAATAAAAGCTATCAAATTTTCACCATTTTGAAGAAATTTCATAAATGCTGTTAAAATTAAAATATAAAAGTGGGGATATTTAAAAAAAAAAAAAGAAAAAAAACAGATAGTGCGATTACATCTACAAAGGAAGAGCTTTTAGTTAAAAAAAATATTAGTAAACTTGGTTCAGTGAAAGATCAGGGCTGATAACTAAAAAACACACTTGTGGTTTAAATATATAGATTATATAAAATTAGGAAAAATTAAATTAAGCAAATTATGTTATTTTGATAAAATTATAGTAGAATGCCCTAAAGAATAGCATTAAAGTTTTATTATTCGAGATAATTTTGGACAATAATTTCAGGAACATGATATTATTTTAAACCACGAATTATTTGTTTGCTTGTCTAACTCGGCGAAATCAATTTCTGTAACATAAATCGCTATTATTGTCATGTCACCTCTCTCTTATAAAGACACTCTAAATTTTTGTAAAACATTACGTTTTATCAGTGTGTTATTTCGATTATATTATTTTCAAAAGTGAAGCATTTTCACCTGTGAAGAATTTCAAAGCAGCTGGGCTGTGAAAATGACGCACTTCTACAAAACATAATTCAGTTTTAAGAATTAAAATACACGCTGTTTTATAAAATTACGTCATTTGCATCCTCCAAAGCAATCCACTTTTACAATCCAATCTTAAAATTCGTCTCTAGAAAAGTATGCATATGACATCATTATCGTGGAATAACAAACAATATTCTTGACATAGCCCGTATTTTAATTTCAACTTTTTTTCTGGTTTTATGAGAAAATGGCACCAAAAAGATACAGTATCTCCTATTTTCGACTATTTTCCGTTTACCTTCAATGACTTTCAATAGAAATGGGGTACTTTTGTTGCCACAATTGGAAAGATGGTGTTAAAAACTACAAAAAAATTAATATCTCAAAAATAAATTGAGATACAGTTTTCAAACAAATTGCATTTAAAAGAGCATTTTTTACCTTATACGACGGTGTAAAAATTAAAAATGTGCGATGTTTAGAAGTTTAAAAATTTGCAGTAGAGAAAATTGTAAACCAAAAATTTTATTTCAAGTTCCAAATTGTTGCCATTCGCAAAAATGACGTATGCGTTACGCACAGATATGTTTGTCCTTTATAATATAGATAATCGTTGCAGAATTTTGTCATTTCAATTTTATGAAAATTGGACATATAGTTCAATTGCAGGGATAGTAAAAAGTATTCCCTTACGTTACCGTCAATAGAAAAAATAGTTTCACGTTCATTTTAACAATGTTACACCCTTTTGAACTTTAGCCATTAAATATTAGACCTATGGTTAAAAAATATCGCAGTTGAACATTACTCAATGCTGACAGGAAATGAGAAAGAGAAAGGAATTTGAACAACGACTCATAAAACAAAGGTCCAAAAAAATCACCATCAAGTAAAAAGTTATCTCTTGCTCCAACCAAAGCAGAAAAGTCTGCATCTTTGAGCAAGTAGGTGAGCATTTTAGTGACCAACAACAGTGATAAATGTCAATTACGAATTAAAAAACACGCTTTTTTATAAAATGCGTCATTTGCATCCACTAAAGAAATCCACTTTTACAATCCAATCTTAAACTTCTTCTATAGAAAAGTATGCATATGACGTCATTGTCAGGGAATAACAGACAACATTCTTGACATAGACAATATTTTAATTTCAACTTTTTTTTAAGGTTTTATGAGAAAATGGCAACAAAAAGATACAATATCTCCTATTTTCGACTATTTCCATTTACTCAATGACTTCCAATAGAAATGGGGTACTTTTGTTGCCACGATAAGAAAAATGATATTAAAAACTACAAAAAAATTAATATCTCAAAAATAAATTAAAATACAGCTTTCAAACAAATTGCATTTAAAAGAGCATTTTTTTCTTTATACGACGGTGTAAAAATTTAAAATGCGCGATTTTTAGAAGTTTAAAAATTTGCAGTAGAGAAAAATGCAAAACCAAAATTTTATTTCAAATTTCAAAGTGTTGCCATTCGCAAAATGACGTATGCGTTACGCACAGATATGTTTGTCCTTTATAATATAGATAGGTTTTTTAGATTGGGATATATTACAAGTTATAATATTTTAGCAATTAAATAAAGACTTTAAGAGGGTTTGATACACCGGGATTTAATAGCGAATTTTAATAGGAGTTTACATAATAAAAGGGGTTTTATTAAAGAAATATATAAATAGTTAGCACCATTTTTAGGTTTACGCAATTTGGAATAAATATTATTAATTGGATTAGACTCTTATGAGATTAAAAGACTAGGGTTTTAACTTAATAAGCCCGTATAATATATGGAATATTGCTAAAGCGGGAAATTTATATAAAATAATTTTGACCTTGGCGAAAAAAATTAAATTTTGTAATATATATATAACAGTAAATATCCGCTTATCTAGCACAACTTTCGCAAATACAACTGAATCGAGAAGAAATAAAAGAGCGGTGTAAGTGATTTAGCTCCATAGTCAAACATTACAACAATATGTAACTTTAATCTTTCAAAAACTCTGAAAATTATTTGCAGTAATTTGAAATTTCATCACTAGTTCAATGATTTTTTCTAAAAAAAAAGTAGTATATTTTATCTTTGCAGTAAAAATAAATTTTACTTAAACTATTCCAGCTTTCGCAAAAATTTTTATTACATGCATGATCAGAAAATGACAACCACTACTACGAAAAGGTGATAAAATTCCAAACTTTGTGAAAAAAATTAGTAATGCCCTCACTATTTCATAATTTACACAAAATTTTAATATAAGAGAGAATCGGTGAATTACGTAATATATATTATATAGTATACTACATTCACTAAAATTAGAATATATTTAAAAAATACTTGCGATTTCATAAAAACTAATACATATTTATATTTCCTTATCAAACAAATGTAAAAATATAAAGTGATGCAAAAAAACAAATTTACTTATTTTCTGTCCTATATTTTTTAATCATATGCACTACATCAGAAATATTATAAAGCAAATTTCATTCAACTTTTGATAAAATTTCTTATGGAATATTAATAATTAGTATATAAATATTTTACACTATACAACACTTATCAAATGATGCAAAAGAAATATCAGATTACAATCATATAATTCTTTAATAAATCAACCTAACACTAGATTTCCTAATGTGGATCTTATTCTGTAAACAATCTTTCCTTCCGCATTAGCTGAATGGAAACTACAGTGGAGTGAATGACAAAGCAAGATTCAAAGTAGCCATTGGATGAATTTTTCAGAAATGCCTTCAGGTACCCCTGACCTTGACGAGTCTTCCTCCCATTTCCCCGATGTCTTTGCCACACATTCTTTTAGAGGGTACTTTGTCTGTAGTGAAGAAAGCGCAAGAAATGGAAAGGCAAAAATATTTAAGATAGAGAAATATAAAAGATAGAGAAAATGACCTTGGCAAAAGAAAAAAAATAATTATTTTAGATCTACAGTTATATACACACAAGCAACTCTTTTCAATATTTATACAATTTATTCAATATAAAAAAATCATTTATGTAATTTTGTCTACAAACAGACCTTATTTGCCTGGGATGGCCAACCAGGGAAACCCAGCAAATGCTTTAGAGTTTTAGTGTAGTCCCTGGGGAAGATCTTATTTGCCTATAATACTAATAATATGTGTATATTATTAGTTGCCGATTCCCAAACTCTGGAAGGAGCCAGTGGCTCCTAAGCCCAAAAAATTAAGCGGCCACATTGTGAAAAAATGCATAAAACGAATATCGTTTATTTGAGAGAAAACTCAGAAATTGAAAGTTAAAAATAATTTAACTTTTACACATATACAACAAAACACAGACTAATTAATCTGAAATACCTACATATATATTTAATTTAGTAATACAATTCTTGAAATTTGAATATTAATTAAGTAAAATATAAATCTTGAACCATGTACAGTCATAAAGTTGGGCTCGATACAGTTTAAAAAATATGTATATGTTAAGCAATGATGATATACTGGGAAATACTAGGAAAACAATATTTCTTATTTTGATTTCCTCATGCAAAAAATGCATATAAAAAATTGTGAATGTGTGAGATTATTTTGCACTATAAAAATCTAAGTAATAAGAAACTTGGCATTAACGAATGAAGACTTAAAAACGAGTAAAAATACAACTGTTGCCAATAAGAAAATTAATTCCTTTGGTGGATTATTATTTGATTTTTGCAGCAAGTGTAAATTTGAAAAATCTATGATTTCATGTGATACACTGTAGTTAAGATTTGCAAATTGTTGAGCAGAGAAATCTTTGAACAGGAAGCACATTATGGCCATGGATTTGTAGAATGACACACATTTTTCCTGAAGTAGCATCAGTTCTCACTACAAACTACTGATTATTTTGTACTGCACTACTCATGACACTACATTATTGTAATCATAGCATCTTGTGCTACACAAACTGCTGTAAAATGCAGCGACCACTGTAGTTACAGTACTGACAACTCCTGGTCATGTGTAAAAAATTATCGAAAGACAAGAAAACACTGCAATATTTTTTATGAAGGATATAAAATTTGAAGTGGTAAATAAAGCTTTAAAAAATTGTCGCCTCTCTAATTTCTTGCATGCTGAAGATTAAGTTTATTATTATGACCCGTACAACCATGCTGTAGAGGAGGACATACACCCCTCTGGGTTCTTTTAAAAAGCAGCTCTGCATATCCTTTGTTTCTCAAATAAAGCTATAGTGTACCCCAGCAATTTACCCACTACCTAAAGCACATCTGGTATTTTTATAACTGCAACACTTAATACGATGGTTCTGTTAGTATGACATTATCAGAATTTTTGAATTTACGAGGGATGAAGAATATCAGATGAATAACTTTCATGAACAAGTTAGAATTAAATCACTCTTTGTGTTAATAGTTCTTTCTTAAGCTATCTGATAACACACAAATTTATACTACAAGATTCTTTTTACTGTAAATTATAACTGCATTTTCACTACAATTTATTTTTTTTCAGTAAATTCTTTTTTAAAAGAATCAATTAAAGCTCTACTCTACATACGTTTTTTTTAAGGGAAAAAGTTCTCATTAAATCTAAATTGGTTCAATGCAATCTCATTTGGCATTTGTGTAGTCCTGCTTCAAATTCTTCACAGGAAACAGAAAAAATTCTACTCTAGTTAATTTCATAATTACAAAAATTTAATCTACTAAATCAGTTATTTTTTTTACTAAAAAGGAATTGATGTTTGAAAAACAAGATTTATTTTTAATTTTTGTGAAAAATATGTGAAAAAAATGACAACACTTTTGGAGTCATAACAGTAAGGGAAAGATTGACATTTATCTCGTAACTATAGCTACAGCTATAAATTGCGATCATCGGCTTGTCTGAATGTATATATGGTGTAATATTTTCTTTGCGCTTTGGTGGTTTAAAAAGTATGCTTATACAACTGAAAATAAGTTTAATTGGTATTTTTCGGTTAGCCAGGCGCCAGTGTTATATACATATATATATACATTAGGGTGGTCACAAGCAACATGGGGAAAAATTTTTTAAACATTTTCTTCCGGGGACCCCTCTAAAAGTTGCCAATCAGTTAGAAAATGAGATTGGCAAAGTTTCAGCTCAATTGAATAATATTAACCCGCGCCTCATCGAGGTTGAATTCTTGAAAATTTGCGATTTTTCGCGAAAAACCGTAGTTTTTCTTTCATTAATTGAAAACTATTTATGTTAGAAACATGATTCTTATCTTATTTCATAGAAAATGTTGTTGCCTTGAACTTTTACTCTCATCAAAGCTTATATTTAATGACATTTAGTGTTTTTCAAGTCAGTTTATGAACCACACCCTTAAACTCTGCATTTTTGAAAAATAAGTGAAAAATGAGAAATGATTTTTTTTTATTAAATTTGATGTTATTACTTTTATTATTTGCATTAAAAAGCAAAAGAACTTAGACAATTTTTGTAATTTTAACAATATTTCACGAATTATAGTTAATTATTAGTTATCCAGTTCCGTGTATGGAAAGAATTCCGAATTTGTATTGCAGTTGAAGCGCATTTAAAATGAACCTTTGAATTTTGCTTTTCATAAAAGGCTGTTTTTATTACCTGCTATCATTATTTATTTTTTAAATCGACGAAACAGCCCAACCCCCACCCCCTCTTTCGATATCATGGTAGCAATGCAAGGTTTTTTTTATTTGGCCACATGCTCATCAAATCACCGGCAGTAAGTTATCAAGTAATTCTCACGTTTTATGTATTTTGCTTCATAATATTCCCAAGTTAAACTGAGCACCAGAGAAGCTGCTAGACTTACAGTACACCCACCAGTTAATCACAAATTTTAAGTAGAAATGTAATAGGACTTCACAAACAACTATTTCGAAAATAAAGAACTGAGTTCATCAAAAACAGATTTCACAATTCCAATTTACAGGGAGCTTTTGTTAGCTACAATGAAAAACTGTTTCCTCATTTTTTGAATAAAGAAAATGTTTACAATTTATTTATTCAAAAGAGATAGAAGTTGACTGTGGATAGCAGTTTCAATTAGTTGTGGGGATGAGGAACACTTAATAAGAGTTCCTCACCTTAAAAAATAGTATCGAAATAACTCAGGCAAAAACTGTATTTTCAGCAGTTGAAGAGTGGGTGGAAGTTGTTAAAAACCAGGCAATGTGTTTTGATACCACTGCAGTAAACACTGGTCGCCTCAGAGGAACTTGCATTGATCTATATCTATCTATAATTATTAAAGTAAAATCTTCTGTATTTACCATGGCGCCACCATAATTTACAAATTAACAAAAAAGCTATTTTTAGCCAGTTATTTAAAATAAGATTCAGATTGGATGGCTCCAGATTAAGTATGAAAATGCTATTGATGGTAAATTATTAGATATAAAACACTTGATTCAGAAGAAATTTCAAGGTTTCTTATAGAACATTTAAAAAAGTAATAGCCCATGGGTGATTATAAAGAATTTATCTAACTTTGTTTAATTTTTACAGGATATCTTCCTCCAAAAGACATCCAATTTCAATTCATCGACGATGGATGTCACAGGTCATTTATTCTCTCAAAATATATCTTTTCAGGGACCAGTTTTCATTAACAAATTTAGAAAAAGAAGGTGTTAGAGACATTTTATTATTTATAATCAATATTTATATAAAAGCATGGTTAAGTGCTTCCACTTCCCTGCAATCAAGACCTGCAATTATTAAAATCACTTGTTGAGTACAGAAAAATTTATAAATTGCTTGCAGACAAAATATTCGTTAAAATGATAAACCACCTTTGGTATCTGAAATCTGTTCAAGTTGCATTTTCATTTTTTGATAATACTTTGGGAAAAAAAGTGAAAATAAGCATGGCTGTAAAATTAATATTATTTGAAAAAGAAAATGATGTTGATGATAGGAATGTAAGAGCAACAATAGGTTTCAACCAAGTGGATTATTTATTGAACAAATAAGTCGAAGTTTTTGTTTAATATCAAGCTGATTTTTTTTTATTAGATTGTATATTAATATACAATTTCTAAATACTGATCCCGATGTATGATGTGAAAATAATCATTATTTGAAATCAAGAAAAATACTGAATGATTTTAAGGTAACACAGCTAAAAGGGGAATAAAATTAATCCATGATTTCAATTCCAGTTTAACAAAAGACGAAGAACAAAAACGTTTCTGGTAAAAGTTGTAGGGAATATGATGTAAGGGATAGTAATTTCTTTTCCCTATAATGCTTCCTTTCTTGTACTACAACTTTAATAATAAAATGCATTTTAAAATTTTTGCTCCCATTTTTATACGTTCTTTGCCCGTTTTCTCTTTTAAATCTTTCAGTTTAAACTTCAATTTTTATCATAATTAAACTCTTTATTATATACAAAATTAAAAAAAACAAACAAACAAAGAAAAACAAAATGTTGAAAGGAGATGAAAGGGAATGTTACATTGTTTTTTAGCATTTTCATAAAATGTTAATTTTTAGGATTCGGATCAAGTCTGAACCTGAAAAACGCGCATATGTTTAAATCTATACATTTTTACAAAAATTTAGCGAGTGGTTTTTCAAAGCAAAAATTTTTTTTATGAAATGAGATCAGCATTATGCTTCTAGGTTTAATTGCCTTCATTTCATGACGAAAAAAACAGCATTTTTTTGCGAAAAATCACGTTTTTTCCGAACTGAGACCTCAATGAGGCACGGGTTAATATTATCCAAATAAGCTAAAACTTTTCCAATCTCATTTTCTAACCAATTGGCAACTTTCTGGGGGGTCCCCCCGAAAAAATTCGAAAACTGATTTCTTGTGACCACCCTAATATACATACATTTATGTATATATACACACATATCTATATTAATAAAAGAATAAATCGCTCTGTGTGTCTGTCTGTCTGTGTGCGATGGCTAGCGAAAACTACAGCACGTAGAAGTCAGAAATTTCAGATGTGATTAGTCCAAGACAGGTCCTGATACACCTGAGGCTCGGATTTTTAATTTTTTAAGGGCCGGGGCCCCTTTCAGTTTTTATGCACTAAAACGTTAATAACATGCCTCTTTTCAATCCGATTTTCTTCGTTTTTAAGGTGAATTATCCTTTCAGTTTTTGCCCCATTTCTACATTTTACTTAAGACCCAGGCACCCTTGCAAGGGCTGAGTACAGGGCCCCTTGAAGTTTCAATGCACCAAATTGTTAATAACATGCCTCTTTTCTATCCGATCTTCTTCGTTTTTGGTGTGAATTCTCCTTTTGAGTTTCTGCCCCATTTCTACATTTGAGATAAGACCCTGGCACCTATGCAAGGGGCCCAGTACAGGGCCCCTTGAAATTTAGTGCTCTAAATTGTTAATAACATGCCTCTTTTCTATCCGATCTTCTTCGGTTTTGGGCTGAATTCTCCTTTCAGTTTCTCCCCCATTTCTACATTTCAGTTAAGACCCTGACACCCTTGCAAAGGGCCCGGTACAGGGCCCCTTCAAGTTTTACTGCACTAAATTGTTAATAACATGCATATTTTCTATCCGATCTTCTTCGTTTTTGGTATGAATTCTCCTTTCAGTTTCTGCTCTATTTTTATTTTTCAGTTAAGACCCTGGGACCTTTGCAAGGGGCCCAGTACAGGGCCCCTTGAAGTTTTAGTGCACTTAAATGTTAATAACATGCCTCTTTTCTATCCGATCTTCTTCGTTTTGGGGGTGAATTCTCCTTTTAGTTTCTATCCCATTTCAACATTTCAGTTAAGACCCTGGCACCCTTGCAAGGGGCCCGGTACAGGGCCCCTTGACGTTTCAGTGCACTAAATTGTTAACAACATGCCTCTTTTCTATCCGATCTTCATTGTTTTCGGGTTAATTCTCCTTTCAGTTTTCTAAACATTTCTACATTTCAGTTAAGACCCTGGCACCCTGTTAAGGGGCCCAGCACAGGGCCCTTTGAAATTTTAGTGCACTAAGATGTTAATAAAATGCCTCTTTTCTATCCGATCTTCTTCGATTTTCGAGTGAATTCTCCTTTCAGTTTCTACCCCATTTCTACATTTCAGTTAAGACCCTCGCCCTCTTGCAAGGGGCCCGGTACAGGGCGCCTTGAAGTTTTAGTGCACTAAATTGTTAAAAAATTGCTTCCTTTTTATCCGATCTTCATTTTTGGGATACTTTCTCCATTTAGTTATACTCCCGTATCTACATTCCATTTAAGACCATGGGCCCGTTTAGGGTCCTGTAGGGCCCGGTCCAGGGCCCCTTAAATTTTTTGTGTGCATGTGTTTTTCACACCCTAATTTTCTCACCTTTGCAATGTGTAGTTTTACAGTTGAGTCTTGAATTCTTCTCCTTAGGCCAACACTCACATACATTTATTGGGGCCTTAGGGCCCTTTTTTAAGCATTTCCCTATTTTTTTGCACATTTCTTTTAAATTAGATTCAAATGATTAATTCGTACTCTATGTTTAATCTCAACTAATCGAGGATCTAAAATGCTAAGTACTAAAACATTGTAACATGTTTTCATGTTAGGGCCTTTTCTCAACTATCAGTTGGTTCCTTTCGGGCCCCCTATTATAACTCCCTTAAAAATAGTCCGATTCACTAGCTTTTTTTTCTAACAACATCTTAGTTTCTCCATCTATTACATGAACGACAAAAAAAAAATATTTCAACTGCCATCAATTTTGAATGTAAATCCTCTTCTTAGGGCCCTTGGTGCATCTTCTTTAAAAATTATCCGAATTCCTTGCAATTTTCTTTACCATAGTTCTAGCGTACTCAGATTACATTAAAAACTATTAAAAAGTGTATTTATACCTGTTATATAATAACATCCTTTCCAATTAAAATTAATTTAAAAAACCATTTTAAAATATTTAAATTAAATCAAAAAACTTCTTTACTTTCAAAATTTAAATTATACCTTTTAATATTCCTTAATTTTCATTAAGTTCGTTTTTCAGTTAAATTTCACTTAAAAACAATTTTAATTTAATCGCCATAAAAGATCGTCAAAAATTATCAATAATAAAATAATAAATCTTAAAATTAATAC
The DNA here is from genome assembly GCA_963932465.1 of Maratus speciosus. NCBI lineage: Eukaryota > Metazoa > Arthropoda > Arachnida > Araneae > Salticidae > Maratus > Maratus speciosus. The sequence continues at coordinate 15,997,964 of OZ010797.1, forward strand.
ATTCTACCGTAATAGAATATTTTGATAATTTTCAAATCTAAAATTCAAATTTATCACTTAACGTTATTTTATTCAAACACTTCTATTACTCTGTGTGGCATCGATTTTAAAATCAACCAATCAGCATCTTTGGCGCCCAACGCTAGTTCGTTGATAGCGTCATCTCGCTCTCTTGGGCTTTGGACGGCGACGTGCCAAGAAGGGCATGGAGCTGCTCCGCAAAATTCTTCCTTTTTTACCGTTGGATTAAACAGATCCTTTGGTCCTTTTGTTTCTCATGATTTTGCCTTTAAAAGGAAATATCCTAATCAAAAGGGTGCTATAAAGTTAATGTCTACGAATTAGTGATTATCGAAAACTTCGTAATAACGTTGAAGATAGCGGTGTCAAACCGTTACAGAAGAGTTACAATCAAATGCTTTGGAGTCACGGAGTTTAAGTGAAAGAAAATTCCCACTTAGAAAAATTATAGTGGAAAGAAAAAAAATGTGCTATAAGAAGAATACTGGATAATGGTACTGTGAATATAATCGTTTTCTGAATATTATACAAGATGTAGACGGTATGTAATCTTACTTCTTAATACTAACTCTGCGTATTTATGGATGAACGCCCTTTCTATTACAAATAATTTTTTGTCATCGTACGGCTAATAAACTGATAATCTATCTTTCTTAAATTATGCTGGATGACAAAATACAGTGATCCAGAAACTGTTGATTGACTTTGAATTTATCTTCAGAATAATGAACTCAACTACGAATCCCGATGTTTCAAAATTCGTAAATAATGATTAACTTGTTCTAACAAATTTAATTAATTGATCTCAGAAAAGTAAATGTTAATTAGCCCATATTGATAAATAAGTATCAATGTTATTCTTAAAAAAAAATGTATGTCATGAGTGATTTGTTAATATTTGTATAATAAATGTGCACTTCTCTCCCCCCTTTCCTCCCATTCAATAAATATAATATTTCAATAAAGGAAATTGTTTATTTAAATATATTTGTGTATTTTTCTGTGTTTTGATTTACGTATCTCTTAATATTAACATAAAGTGCCAAATTAATTTATTACAATTATACATTAAAGAATTATTAATTATAGAGGTTCTAAAGTAAATATTTAACACTTGGCACAATTTAAATATGTTCAACATATGCAATTTTCAGGCAAGAAATATTTTCTTAGTTCAGGTGAGTCTAAAGTTATTATTTATATTTTACCATGAAGTTACCAAATTATATTTCTTTACCTCTCTCACGTGCAATGTTTATCATTAACCACTAACGATCATTGGCCATATTTAATAGTAAATTCTCTCCTCTCTAATTCATATTAAAAATCTACATAATATTATTTCTCCCAATTAACTCCCAATTTTAATAAAATTTAAATTCCTTTCCTCCTTTCATCTTAAAAATCTTATTATTATTTTTTTTTCTACCTAACATTTATGGTGCCTTTGCCAAACTTTCGAACTTCTATTTTTTTTTTTTTAATGGGACTCTTTCTGGGTTATTTATTTCAGTATTGTTTATTTATTAAAATTCAATAGAAAATTTCGGCAATATGATTTAAATATATAAATTTTTCATGCATTCTCCGGGACTTCTTCAGGAAAAATACTTAATTGTTGCTATATATACATTTGTTATTGTTTAATATATATATATATTTTTTTTTTAAATAATTATATACATATTGAGTTAAAACATGTCTGAAGTTACATTTTTAAAATAAATATCAGACTATAAAAGTCTTATTTTGCAAATAATTTTTTTTCTGTTACTACATATTTTTAAATATATAAGGATAATTTTGAAATAATGATTTACTATGTTGTTAATTGATTACAAGGTCAATATTCCTAAAAATTAAATTTTTTTCTGTGATTTCTTAAATCGGTGTATGGTTGTAGAGACCTGATCAATCTTTACCTCCATTTTGTTATTTTGTCCCTGATCCAGACATTTTAACAATTGCATTGATTTGAATAAATCACAATTCATTTGGTGTCATTTTTTTTACCCCCAAGATTGTGCAATATAAGAATTTTAAACATAAAATTTTCAGGTTTGATTAATGTTTATCATTAACCACTAACGATCATTTGCCATATTTAATAGTAAATTCTCTCCTCTCTAATTCATATTAAAAATCTACATAATATTATTTATAACTCCTAATTTTAATAAAATTTAAATTCCTTTCATCTTAAAAATCTTATTATTTTTTTTTTCTACCTAACAATACCAAACTACATGCCACTTAAGTCCCTTCCCCCTTGGGGCTCGGTACAAGGCCCTTGAAGCTTTTGCACCATAAATTATTAATAAATTGCCTCTCCTAATCCGATCTTCATTTTTGGAACCATTTTTCCATTTATTTATTCTCCAGTTTCTATATTCCAGTTAAAATCCTGGGGCACCTTAGGGTCCTGTAGGGCCCGATCGGGGGCCACTTGAAATTTTTGTGTGCTATGCATTTTTTACACTCTAAATTTCTCACCTTTTCATTGCATGATTTTAAAATTGAGTCTTAGACTCTTCCCCCTAGACCAACACCCTCATATTTTTATTGGAGCTCTAGGGCCCCTTTTTAAGCATTTACCTCATTTTACCTCATTTTTTCGCATTTCTTTAAAATATTATTCTAATGATTATTTCATACCCTATCATTAATTTTGACTAATTGAAGATCTAAAACGCTAAGTACTAAAACATTTAAGCATGTTTTTATGTTAGGGCCCTGCTCTCAACTAACAGTTGGGCCCTTTTCGGCCCATTGTTATAGCTCCCTTAAAAATGGTCCGAATCACGAACTTTTTTTCCCTAACAACTTCTTCGGTTCTGCAGCAACTACGTGAATGACAGAAAAATATTTGCAGACTTCAGCTACCACCAATTTTGAATATTTATCGTCTTCATGGGGCCTTTGTTGCAGCTTCTTTAAAAACTATTCTATTCTATTGCAATCTTCTTTAGCACAGTTTTAGCGTCTTCCATGTTACTTTAAAACACCTAAAAAATTTTCTTATACACAACTACATTCCAGTTAAGACTCTGGCCCCCAGGGCCCGGTCTTTATTTATACCTCAGCTACCACCTTTTTCGAACATTAATCTCCCTTTTCAGCATTAACTTACGTCTACTCACTACAGCCGTAAATTAAAAATTGTGTTACTTTAAAGGTAACTTTAGATAAGGGATTTCATTCGCTAATTAAATATTGTGTTAATGCTAACAGTGATTCATGAAATTTACAAGGTGAGGAGGAGGCATCTTCAACCGCTTTGTGGTGCATTATTTCCTCGGGTTTAAGGGCCCAATTTCATCGGGATTTGATCCTTCAACTTAGATTACAATTCAGCTACTTTCTGTATTATGAAATTTTATCTCAGACTTTAGTTACCCACATTTTCTAACATTAAGGGTGTATTCGAAAAAATATTTTTCCACCCTCAACAGCTCGAAATTTTCTGAGACATTTTCAGACTCATTTTTAAAAGTAAAAACATGAAACTTGCTGGGGTGATTTCTGAAGACATGTTTAACATGCCGTGTGATTTCATTTTCAGCTCAATTAATTAGAATTTCATTTTTAAACAATTGTTTTCTCAGTATGACCATTTTTTTCATTCCCAGATCGCCTGCTTCGGAAAATTCGGTTCAAAATGCCAACTTTGACAGCGTTTTTTACAGTATTTTCTGCATTTATCAAAAAATTAAGAAGCACCGCACATTATATAGTTTCTAAATAAGAGAATTTCCAAGTTTGATGCGTTTGAGAGCAAAAATGAATTTTAAAATGAATCAGAAAATAAGCAGTTTGGATCGGAATACACCCTTAATGACGCATTCTTTTTTTTTGTTGTTTACTATGGGCTTGATTCCTACGAGGTTTGGCTCACTCAACTTGGTTTTCGATTGTCTCCGGCACGTGCGGGCACTTCCGGTAAATGTTGCCATATGTAGTGGGGGTCTAGATTACAGGTTCGTTCAGAAAGAAGTTTGATGGGAAGGCATTAGACACTGCGGAAGGCAATGGAGCCTCCGAAATTAGGTTCATTTAAAAGAATTTCGAAAGATATAAAATCATACAAACTTAAGTTTTGTTTAAGGTTTTTATTTACAAACCCCGGGCAACGCCGGGCGGGTCTGCTAGTATATATATATATATATAACTAATCATATATTGTATATATATGTGTATACGGTAGATGTGCCAGTAATGGACACCCTTAAGGAATTTCTTTTAAAATTATTTTTTCATCAGTAGTTATAATTATTATATTCCAGTTTTTTCAATATTATATTAACCTATCAACAATATTTAACCATTCTTAAAGTGTCATTTCCCAATATGAATCGAAATTTAATTTTAAATAACAGAAGTATATCAAAACACCCAAAAGCCCAGTAATGGACACCCTCTGGCCCAGTAATGGACACCCTCTGGCCCAGTAATGAATACCCTTTGTTCCAGTAATGGACACCCCATAAAAAGTAATAAATATAATTGTTTTTACGACTGTATTTCAAACCAGAATTTAATGAATACATACTAATGAAACAAAATAGTCATTTTCAAATAAATTTAACAATTAGGCTACTAGTAATTAATAAAATATTTGTGACAATCATTTACTGTTTGCATCAATTACTGTAATTATCAGAAGATCGATGTTTTAATTATTATAGATGGATAGTTTAAAATACTAAATATCAGGAAATTACAACTATGAAATTATTGAAACAGTGGAAGATTTAAAAGGTAATAAAAAAAAAGTTTTGGAATATTAGTGTTTAGTTTTGTCTCACTATTTTAAACAATTAATCTTCCAGAGAATACTTGATATGTCATTTATAATGAATATTACAAATATGAAAGACATGATATTGTGAGTTGAATATTTTAAATACTAAATAAAATAATTTCAAAATAAAACTTTAGAACCGATGTTTGAGGTCACTGATCTGCAGATTTACTAGTTTCATGAATATTACCTATAACTTTCATTAATATTACTTTTTTTTTTCTTTTGTCAGAGGTGAATAAGGAAACATTTAAGTCAGAAAATACATTTTTAATAGCTTCTGTAACTTAATTGTTTTTATTTAAACGGAGAGGGATGAGCCCCTCTTTGACTCTGCTCTTAACCCGAGAGTAGTCGCGACATTTTTTAGAACGTTAGTAGTCGCGTTCGGTCCATTTGCGCCGTTACCAGCAGGCCGAAAACGAAGGGAAAACTTGCCGGTGTTATCAGATGATCGAAAACGGATAACATAGGGTGAAAATATTGACTGAACTTTAAAAGATTACAGCAATTATTCATTTTACAACCTTGTACAGCAAATTATTTATTTCGCTTAAGTATGTATTCAGTTGGCATCTAGATAAATGTTTTTAATAACTCTTTCTTGGTTTTGCATAAATACTTAAAAGTAAATAGTAAATGATTTGATTGAAATTTTGATGTTACTATGAATCAATAGTTAGTAGGAAAACATTTACGAATATGAATCTAAATTCGTGATAGGGGTATTTTTTTTTTTGGAAGGACAGAATCAGAGTCAGGTAGATTTTTATGATACTCCGGCACTCTATATCCATTTAATAAAATAAAATTTATAAATTTAGCATCAATATATTAAACTGACATTAAACTGAAAATAAAAATGGAACCTATGACATGCAACAGAAAATCAAATACAATACCACTAATTCATCAGCATATTATATATATAAATATATATATAATATGCTGGTTAATTATATATATATATATATATATATATATAAGGTAAAAGATACTTAAAGGTAAAAAATACTTAATTTCGAAATTATAAATGTAAATGTTGTAACTACGTTTTATTTATTTATTTTGTGGGTTGTCTGTGTGTGTATGGGGGGGTGGGGCTCTCGAGATTTTATGATTAAATCCATTTTTCAAATGAAAATGCACGATTTGTAGTTTTTCTACTTATTTCAGGGTGGGAGCAGCGCCCTTGAATAAAAACTCTGGATACGAACTTCGCTTATATAAAGTAAATAATAAGTTAATGAAATTATATATTTAATTTAAATACATTTGCAATTGTAGATTTAAATCCTAAGATGTATAAATTATTTTAATTAATAGAATCACTGAAAGGTTCATCTTAATAGGGATGTATTTTACAGCAACTATTTAATTAAAATAAATATTCAATTGTACATTTCAATTGTACGCTGAGCGCGGCACGCTCTCAAGGTCAAATGAAGGTCATTCAGGAGTTTTTTATCTTACAGTACGACGTGGATAAGCGGGTTTTGGAGCGGAAGTAGACCGGAAGTGTTGTTAGATAGTGATATTTTAGCGGAAGTGTTTAGGATAAGGTTTTTTGCGAATAATTGTGTTAGAGTATGCTGATATTTAGGGCGCGGGAGATTTATTTTTGAAAATAATTTTTTTTCTTTTTTTTTAAGAGTTAAAAAAATTTTTACGATTTTTTTTTTTTTTTTTTTCGCGTGATAGAAAAACTTTTTTCTCTTTAAAAATTTTGAGAATTTAATTTTTTTTTCTTTCTTAAAAATTTTTCTTTTAAAAATTACCAAGACATGGAAATTTTTTCTTTTTAAAATTTTCTTTTACGAATTTAATTTTGAATTTGGACTCGTTAGAAAATTTGTTGTTCGAAATTTGTTTTTAACTCGAGTAATGTTGGTTGACTTATTTTTCCCTGAAAGCTAACATGGAATTCGAACACGGTAAGTTTGTGAAATGACCGTTCTTTCAGAAAAATGGTCCCATTTTAAAATGTCTCTTGTGAAATTCTGTTAAGTGGTTTTCTTTGCATGCTTTTGTTAGTCTAGCGTGTTTAAGAAATCTGTAGTCATGCAACAACAATCGCTGAGTTATTTTCGTGAATTTTTGTCTGGAATGATTGTGAGAAGATTTTTTTTCACTTAAAATTTTGTGAAGTGCGTTGTTCGAGAAGTTGATATGTGTAGAAAAACCTATTTTATCATTTTGGTATAAATTTTTGGAGGAAATGTACTATAACATGACGATATATATCAGGGAAATGAATTAGCGAGACTTAGAAAATGTCGCGATTTGCTTAAAATTTTCTTTTGTGTGTCGTCCCAGAAGGGATGTTAGTTTCAGATGGAGTATTGCCACCGAATAAAGATTAATAGAGTGTTGCCACTGCATAAAGAGAAATGTATATAACGAAATAAAATTGAAAGATGTTGGCATTCAATAAAGCGAAATGTATATGACGAAATAAAATTAAAAGATGTTGCCACCAAATAAAGATAAATATACGCAAAGACATAAAAGACCGAATTAAGAAAAATAAAGTGTTGCCATTGAAAAAATGAGAGATAATAAAATAGACATTTAAATTCTTCTTAACAACACATAAGAAAAAGAAATGCAAAAATTGCGTTAAAATTAAATTTATAAATTAAAGTGTTGTCATTGAAAAAATGAGAAATAAAATAAACATTTAAGATAACATGACATAAGCAAAAGAAATATAACATTGGCTTTAAAATGTAAGTACGTAAATTAAAATAATAATAATAATAATAATAATATTGAAATAATAATAAAGTAAACGTTGGAATGAAAAATAAATAAAGAAAGTTTGTCTTTTGACTCATACACATTTTATAGCGGTTAGTATATATTAGACAAAGTGGGAGAAAATTCAAAGCTTCAATTTTTCAGAAAATTAACTCTATTTTTGGACGATTTAAGCACAATGTTTGATGAGAGATTTTTTCTTGCAAAGGAACTATTTGTCGTTTCTTTCATAAAACGGTAGTTTAACAATTATATCGACATTCAACAATTTAACCTAGATTTTCTGAATAAACATTTAAATAAAAATAAGTTTAAAAATTCCTTTTCCACAATTGATGTGGAATGATATTGACTCCCGATACTGTATGAAAATTCTTTCACCTACTCCCCGTTACTTAATTAGCATATGATCTTATACATATTGAAACTTAGTTAAGTTTTTAAACATTGTGATTAACATGCTTGAAGAAAATTAATTAATTCAAAGATTATTTAACGGAAAATGTAAGACATAAAATATTTGATTGAAGAGATTTGTAACAGTGAATTTATATAAGGAGTTTTACCTACATTTACCTAATTATATTTTGTTCTACATGATTGTGTGAGGAAATACTCAAGTTTAACATTATACATATAACATAGTTGAAATAGTTTCGTTAAAATAAATTTTTTGACTCGTTGAACCCTATATCATAAACTATTACGCAATATTCACCAACTTAAACATTTTCTGAAGAAATTTTCATATAATAGCTTTGAAATTTCTCTACATTTCAGTAAAAATTGAGATTTGTTTAAACATGTTTCCTCATGCCTTTCAAAGGTTTTATCTAATCTTAACTCATTGAATAATCTACATTCGCAGATAACCATGTTCGGACTTGCTTAAGTTTATCTTTTCGAGAGAATGTTGACCCGATGATAATTTTAAAAGTTATCATTTAACTATTGATTAGCAATGGTTGAATAATTGTAAAAGCCATATGCACTGCTTTATTATTTAACACTGATAACACTGAATCGCGTTTAATGAAACATATAATTCTTCCATTATGTTTGCACATGTTTCAAACGTTATTATTCACATAAAATCATATAAGTTTTTATTTTTTTTGGAATTTTCCTAATGGCAAAGACATAGTAAAAAATTATGACATTAGACGTGTCAGCAATTAAATTTAACTAGGTTATTTTTTTTTACTCGAAGAAATATTTGAAAGATCTGAAATTGTTCTAATTATTTGTAGAAATTATTTTTCTCGCATATTTGAAAATTTATGCATGCTGAAAAATATTGAAAGACTTGAAAATATTTACATAACTTGTAGAAGACTTGCCTTTTTTTCCCTCGTGTCCCAGATGAAATTATGAAATTGTTTGTAACAAGCTTCATTTATTTATGATATACCCTTGAAAATTTCTACAACTATGAAAATTTTCACACCGCTGAAAAATATTGAAAGACTTGAAATCGTTTTCATGTCTCGATGAAATTATTTTCTCACAATTAAGCACTTGAACAATAATGGAAAAAGTTTTTGTATTAACACCTTTGAAAGGAGGTTGTTTTATAATTTTCTTTGCAGCAAGGATTTTGTAGGAAAAACGATGATAGTCCTTTGCTTCATTCATTACCATGATTGGAAAAAAAGATGATAGTCCTTGGTTTCATCTATTTTCATGAAAGGAAAAACGATGATAGTCCTTTATTTCTTAAAATTCTTGAAAAATGTTTCAAAGATATGATTTCTTGATAACTGAGTCTTGATAGTTTGATGAAGTGCCACCAACTCCCTCGTATTTGAATAAAGCACCAAACAAAGAAGAAAAAGAATGTTATTAAAAATAATTTTTTCGTCAGTGTCCCCTTTTTGCAGAAGTCATTTTTAAGACTTTATTTTAAAAGATGGGTACATGATTGAGAATACTTGCAAGAAATAACGATGAGAGTTTGTTAATGAGAGATCATTGTTAGTTTATGAAAACTCATTCTTGAAAAATTTCTTGTCTGATAGTTTTGAAAAATATTTGATAAATATTTGCTTGAAAGGAAGAACGATGAAAGTGCTTGGATCGTTCATGAGAACTTATTCTTGAAAAATGCTGTTTCTTGCCCAATATCAGATATGAAACCCGGTCCGCTTGGGCAACCCAGCAGGTAGGGAGCTTGATCATCGGTTAGAAAGAACTTATACTTGATTTTGAATCTTTGAAGAAGTACTTTTCATTCGCTGGATTCACACAGAAATTACATCGCGTCAAAAGAAGAATTACCATTGGTAAAAAAAGGGAGAGAATTGAAAAACAGTTTAAATATTAAAGTGATTTTTTTCTTTTAATAGTTTCATGAATAATGATAACTACGAATTTAACAACATTTCCGCGAATGAAATTTTTAACACTTGCTGTGCATATTGCAGGGTATAGACATATATTTCATTTCGTCGACATTTAGAAACCTTTCGAAGGAAAGATATTTTAGCAATTGGTGTTGCCACCAAACAAAGCGAAATATATTACCTTTCAAATTCCCCGCCTCCCCACGGATTATATAAGTGGAAGCATTAATTTTATGTTTTACATAGAAAGAGAAAAATTAAACATACCTTAAACCGCTTGATTTAAATGCGTCTGCATTCATCACTCGCTCAACGTGAAATAAGAAAAAAAAGATGGTGAATTTCATATCAGTTAACATAATATCACGTGACAGCGTCATATCGTGCGATTGGTGAATAGCACAACCACGTGTTTCGATATCAATGAACGATAACATTTCCTAGTTTAACGAGTATCACAATGTTCTTATCGTGTTTTTCGAGAGAATCGTCCTACCTCTTATCCTCAACTTGTGTAATCTTGTATTTGTTACCTTCCCTGAAATGTAAATGTTATTTTCGAGAATTGTTAGGGATGTTTATTTTTAATTAGTACTTAGATAGTTAAAACCACCAATAGCTAAACGTAATAAGAAAATTAATTGATTTTTATTATAATTAATTGATTTATCTTTATATTATTTTAGATCTCATAGTTTGATTTTAGAAATAAATTCATTTCATTATGAAAGCGAAAACTCTCATTAATTTAGTTCAAGTATGTGAGTTTGAAATGGATAGCTTTTATTTTCGAGGTGAACACGATTACCCGAATCATAGATTGCATCAAGGGTTAATATTCTTCTACCATGAGTAGTGTTGAGACGAATATTTGAACTTAGCTAATATGTATCATCACTTTCGTTTACCTAAAACAACACTCTCGTTTACCTAAGACAACACTCTCGTTTACGTCTCTTGTGTGTGCAGAGAGACTCCTTGGATATTTCAAGCAAACACTAATCATACATCATTCAAAAGTTAAAAGAACTCAGATTTTTCATGAGTGAGTTTTCAAGACGTATCCAACGGTTGTCATCGTCCTTCCTTTCTAGTTTCCTCACATAAGAATTTTCTAACACACGTACAGATTTGAAGTATTCTTTTTCGCTTGCAAAAGAAATTTAAGTTATTTCTAAAATCGATACTATGTATTATGAATTAATTCATATATAAATCAATTATTATTGTAATTAATATGATTATTAATTAACGGAAATGATTTAATTACAACTAGCAATTGTTTATTTCAATTATCTAATCTAACAAAAATATAAATATGAGAAATCAGATTTTGTTTGACTAAGTTCTGAGAAAATATGCAAAGTCATTCATCCATCTTTCTTTCATGTTTTCTAAAACAGGAATAATTTTTTTAATTAATATAATTATTAATTAACGGAAATCATTTAATTATAATTAGCAATTGATTGTTTCAATAATCTAATCTAGCATAGTAATTAAAAATAAACTAGGTAACAAAGAAGCAACAAGTTTAGACAAGTACAAACAGTTTTAGACAAGTTTGGACGAGTTTAGACAAGACATAGATAGCAGAGACAAGCATGCATGTCCACTCACTTGAAAACATTGATGAAAATGCCGCGAAAGCTGCTTATCTACTTGTTCTTATCTAGGTGGTGACGTCACTGATAAGGAATCACGTGATTTCGCTATCATCCAATCAAACGGCAGGAAGTATTCACGTGACATCTTATCTCCCTGATAACATTTTGCCATTTCATTCCAAGTCGTTGTGTGAGACGCACGTCTTTTGAGTTAGCTGGTGCTTTAGGTAAGTGTTGAATATTTTATGATTTTAAATAAGATAGATGTTAGGATTTCAGTGTTTTAAAATTAAATTGTTATAGTATGTAATTATTTATTAAAAATAATAATGGAACTACTCAACGAAAATTTGAAATAATAAACTAACAGAGAAAAACTTAAAGTTCTGCAGGTATATTTCATGAAACTAATTTGAATTGAAAATTGTAAAAGGTTTATCATAGAAAATCAGCAAAAGAAATTTTTAAGTCGGAATATTGTTAACTCTATCTAACTAAATCTAGTCAGCAAAGAAATATTTCAAGTTCTTATATTGCAAACTAAAGTGAAATAGTGAGAATTTAATTAATTTAAATATAACAATGTGGTGATTTTTACATATGTCTAAAAATGCATAAGTGAGTTTTCGCGGGAAATGAACAAACTTTGCAAATTTTCATTCGAACTCTATGTTAAATGAGTTTCTGAATCTAAGTTTATTTTTTCAAAAATGTTTGTCTACTTCAAGTTGCAACAAAGTCTATTTGATAGTCACTTATTTTTCGATCATGTCATCGGTTTAGTTTCAGCACTTGTGCTGAAATAAACGGTTAATACTATAAATAATCGATTGGTGTGGTAAGAAGTTGGTTGATTGGTTAGGTGATGAATAAACATGTGGTTGGCAGGATAAACAATTGAATGGTAGGATGAATTCATTCATGAATTAAAACAGAAATCGATCAAATTTTACAAGCGTTCAACCTAATAATATTTCTCTTAGCGTAATTTTTTCTTAAGTTTTTTTTTTTCATTTTTTTTCAACTTATTTTTTTCTTCTTATCTTAAATTTTTTTTAACTTAATTTTCTCAAAAACTTTGTTTTGTTAACTAAGATATATTTTTAAATTAGTTCTCATGAATTATCCAAAGACTATCATCGTCCTTTCTTTCATACATGTGTTTAAACCGTGCATTTACCAAAAACATTTAAGAAATCAAGCAAATCTTCTAACAAACCGAGGATTATCATCATTCTTTTTTCGAAGCAAGTGTTCAATTCATATATTTTTCAAAAACTTTAGGACTTTCATCGTTCTTTCTTCCAAGCATGAGTTCAACTCCGGAGATTTTTATGAGCTTTAAAGAAATTAAACAAACCTTCTTAGAAAACAAGGACTCTCAAATTTTGGCTACCAAAACGTTATTTGTATCATTCAATGGTTATTTTTATTTGTTAGCTTGAGAATACAAAATTTTTGTTAAGTTGTAAATATTCAAAAGCTTTTTGAAAACTTGAGAAAAATCTTTTAACCAAGTTAATATATTTTTGTTCATTTGTAAAATTTTTCTGTTAATAATTCAAATTCTTCTTTTACATCTATTTATTTATTTTGTCTTATATATATATATTTTTTTTTCGTTCACCTCTTAATTTCGAGTTTGTTGTTATTTTAAATGATGTTTAAATTTTCCTTCAATGTATATTTAAATTGCTTTAGTATTTTAAGAATACATTGCTTTTGTGGGATGTGTACATAACAGTTGATAACTAATAGTATGTTAGATAACTCTGAAAATGAGAAGGTCAAGTTGTTTAAAAAAATTTCTGTCAAATAGTAAAAAAAAAATTTTTTGTCAAATAGCAAAGTTAAGTTGAGTATAAGGGGTAAATTGGGTAGAACCAAGATTTTAAAATGGTGGTCTTTAAGTTTGATATGTAAAAGTAACATGATAAACAGAGATATCCGTGAATTTCTTCTAACCTTGCGTAAATATGAGTTAGCTTTCTTTAGAACGACCCCTCACGAATGCCATCGCTCCTCGATTTCAAATCCCTCATGTGGATAATTGACCACCAAAAATAGCATAGCAACTAAAATCATTAAGTCTTGCCATATATTGAAATGCCTGGGCATAAGTTTGTAGGTTCAAATCCTGCTGAATCGAGACAAAGTGACCGTGCAATGTTTTCAGGGATTTTCCTTACATGAAATCGATTTCTTCAAAGAAAATTTACTTATCTTTAAAAATCCTTTTTTAATGTGATATGCTACATTTTCTTCAGAAAGTTCGATGAAACATTTAGAATGAAAAAATAATTAAATCTCCTGCATTTCCCGATTATCACTCACATTCTTAAGCACTATCTTCCTCACCAAATGCCATTTAATGAGACCCTTTTTCGTGTATTTCCAGCTTTTAAACTTTCTTGAAGCTCAACTCGTGCTTATGAAATACTTCTAAGTCACAATCTTCGCGCTCACCAGGATAAAACATCAGAGTTTTAAAATCATTAAGCACATCAGCTTGTTTCAGCTTTTTACACTTTACATCAGATAAACTAATTTTTCGTTGCACACACAAGAGACGTAAACGAGAGTGTTGTCTTAGGTAAACGAGAGTGTTGTTTTAGGTAAACGAGAGTGATGATATATATTAGCTAAGTTCAAATATTCGTCTCAACACTACTCATGGTAGAAGAATATTAACCCTTGATGCAATCTATGATTCGGGTAATCGTGTTCACCTCGAAAATAAAAGCTATCCATTTCAAACTCACATACTTGAACTAAATTAATGAGAGTTTTCGCTTTCATAATGAAATGAATTTATTTCTAAAATCAAACTATGAGATCTAAAATAATATAAAGATAAATCAATTAATTATAATAAAAATCAATTTTCTTATTACATTTAGCTATTGGTGGTTTTAACTATCTAAGTACTAATTAAAAATAAACATCCCTAACAATTCTCGAAAATAACATTTACATTTCAGGGAAGGTAACAAATACAAGATTACACAAGTTGAGGATAAGAAGTAGGACGATTCTCTCGAAAAACACGATAAGAACATTGTGATACTCGTTAAACTAGGAAATGTTATCGTTCATTGATATCGAATCACGTGGTTGTGCTATTCACCAATCGCACGATATGACGCTGTCACGTGATATTATGTTAACTGATATGAAATTCACCATCTTTTTTTTTCTTATTTCACGTTGAGCGAGTGATGAATGCAGACGCATTTAAATCAAGCGGTTTAAGGTGTTTAATTTTTCTCTTTCTATGTAAAACATAAAAATAATGCTTCTACTTATATAATCCGTGGGGAGGCGGGGAATTTGAAAGGAAATATATTTCGCTTTATTTGGTGGCAACACCAATTGCTAAAATATCTTTCCTTCGAAAGGTTTCTAAATGTCGACGAAATGAAATATATGTCTATACCCTGCAATATGCACAGCAAGTGTTAAAAATTTCATTCGCGGAAATGTTGTTAAATTTGTAGTTATCATTATTCATGAAACTATTAAAAGAAAAAAATCACTTTAATATTTAAACTGTTTTTCAATTCTCTCCCTTTTTTTACCAATGGTAATTCTTCTTTTGACGCGATGTAATTTCTGTGTGAATCCAGCGAATGAAAAGTACTTCTTCAAAGATTCAAAATCAAGTATAAGTTCTTTCTAACCGATGATCAAGCTCCCTACCTGCTGGGTTGCCCAAGCGGACCGGGTTTCATATCTGATATTGGGCAAGAAACCACATTTTTCAAGAATAAGTTCTCATGAACGATCCAAGCACTTTCATCGTTCTTCCTTTCAAGCAAATATTTATCAAATATTTTTCAAAACTATCAGACAAGAAATTTTTCAAGAATGAGTTTTCATAAACTAACAATGATCTCTCATTAACAAACTCTCATCGTTATTTCTTGCAAGTATTCTCAATCATGTACCCATCTTTTAAAATAAAGTCTTAAAAATGACTTCTGCAAAAAGGGGACACTGACGAAAAAATTATTTTTAATAACATTCTTTTTCTTCTTTGTTTGGTGCTTTATTCAAATACGAGGGAGTTGGTGGCACTTCATCAAACTATCAAGACTCAGTTATCAAGAAATCATATCTTTGAAACATTTTTCAAGAATTTTAAGAAATAAAGGACTATGATCGTTTTTCCTTTCATGAAAATAGATGAAACCAAGGACTATCATCTTTTTTTCCAATCATGATAATGAATGAAGCCAAGGACTATCATCGTTTTTCCTACAAAATCCTTGCTGCAAAGAAAATTATAAAACAACCTCCTTTCAAAGGTGTTAATACAAAAACTTTTTCCATTATTGTTCAAGTGCTTAATTGTGAGAAAATAATTTCATCGAGACATGAAAAGTCTTTCAATATTTTTCAGCGGTGTGAAAATTTTCATAGTTGTAGAAATTTTCAAGGGTATATCATAAATAAATGAAGCTTGTTGCAAACAATTTCATAATTTCATCTTGGACACGAGGGAAAAAAAGTCAACTCTTCTACAAGTGATGTAAATATTTTCAAGCCTTTCAATATTTTTCAGCATGCATAAATTTTCAAATATGCGAGAAAAATAATTTCTACAAATAATTAGAACAATTTCAGATCTTTCAAATATTTCTTCGAGTAAAAAAAAATAACCAAGTTAAATTTAATTGCTGACACGTCTAATGTCATAATTTTTTACTATGTCTTTGCCATTAGGAAAATTCCAAAAAAAATAAAAACTTATATGATTTTATGTGAATAATAACGTTTGAAACATGTGCAAACATAATGGAAGAATTATATGTTTCATTAAACGCGATTCAGTGTTATCAGTGTTAAATAATAAAGCAGTGCATATGGCTTTTACAATTATTCAACCATTGCTAATCAATAGTTAAATGATAACTTTTAAAATTATCATCGGGACAACATTCTCTCGAAAAGATAAACTTAAGCAAGTCCGAACATGGTTATCTGCGAATGTAGATTATTCAAGGAGTTAAGATTAGATAAAACCTTTGAAAGGCATGAGGAAACATGTTTAAACAAATCTCAATTCTTACTGATATGTAGAGAAATTTCAAAGCTATTATATGAAAATTTCTTCAGAAAATGTTTAAGTTGGTGAATATTGCGTAATAGTTTATGATATAGGGTTCAACGAGTCAAAAAATTTATTTTAACGAAACTATTTCAACTATGTTATATGTATAATGTTAAACTTGAGTATTTCCTCACACAATCATGTAGAACAAGATATATTTAGGTAAATGTAGGTAAAACTCCTTATATAAATTCACTGTTACAAATCTCGTAAATCAAATATTTTATGTCTTACATTTTCCGTTAAATAATCGTTTAATTAATTAATTTTCTTCAAGCATGTTAATCACAATGTTTAAAAACTTAACTAAGTTTCAATATGTATAAGATCATATGCTAATTAAGTTACGGGGAGTAGGTGAAAGAATTTTCATACAGTATCGGGAGTCAATATCATTCCACATCAATTGTGGAAAAGAAATGTTTAAACTTATTTTTATTTAAATGTTTATTCAGAAAAGCTAGGTTAAATTGTTGAATGTCGATATAATTGTTAAACTACCGTTTTATGATAGAGACGACAAATAGTTCCTTTGCAAGAAAAAATCTCTCATACAAACATTGTGCTTAAATCATCCAAAAATAGAGTTAATTTTCTGAAAAATTGAAGCTTTGAATTTTCTCCCACTTTGTCTAATATATACTAACCGCTATAAAATGTGTATGAGTCAAAAGACAAACTTTCTTTATTTATTTTTCATTTCAACATTTACTTTATTATTATTTCAATGTTATTATTATTATTATTATTATTATTTTAATTTACGTACTTACATTTTAAAGCCAATGTTATATTTCTTTTGCTTATGTGATGTTATCTTAAATGTTTATTTTATTTCTCATTTTTTCAATGACAACACTTTAATTTACAAATTTAATTTTAACGCAATTTTTGCATTTCTTTTTCTTATGTGTTGTTAAGAAGAATTTAAATGTCTATTTTATTATCTCTCATTTTTTCAATGGCAACACTTTATTTTTCTTAATTCGGTCTTTTATGTCTTTGCGTATATTTATCATTACTTGGTGGCAACATCTTTTAATTTTATTTCGTCATATACATTTCGCTTTATTGAATGATAACATCTTTCAATTTTATTTCGTTATATACATTTCTCTTTATGCAGTGGCAACACTATATTAATCTTTATTCGGTGGCAACACTCCATGTGAAACTAACATCCCTTCTGGGACGACACACAAAAGAAAATTTTAAGCAAATCGCGACATTTTCTAAGTCTCGCTAATTCATTTCCCTGATATATATCGTCATGTTATAGTACATTTCCTCCAAAAATTTATACCAAAATGATAAAATAGGTTTTTCTACACATATCAACTTCTCGAACAACGCACTTCAGAAAATTTTAAGTGAAAAAAAAATCTTTTCACATTCATTCCAGACAAAAATTCACGAAAATAACTCAGCAATTGTTGTTGCATGACTACAGATTTGTTAAACATGCTAGACTAACAAAAGCATGCAAAGAAAACCACTTAACAGAATTTCACAAGAGACATTTTAAAATGGGACCATTTTTCTGAAAGAAGGGTCATTTCACAAACTTACTGTGTTCGAATTCCATGTTAGCGTTCAGGGAAAAATAAGTCAACCAACATTACTCGAGTTAAAAACAAATTTGAACAACAAATTTTCTAACGAGTCCAAATAATTTTAAAAAGAAAAAATTTCCATGTCTTGGTAATTTTTAAAAGAAAAATTTTTAAGAAAGAAAAAAAAAATTAAATTCTCAAAATTTTTAAAGAGAAAAAAGTTTTTCTATCACGCGAAAAAAAAAAAAAAAGAATTCGTAAATTTTTTTTAACTCTTAAAAAAAAGGAAAAAAAATTCTTTTCAAAATAAATCTCCCACGCCCTAAATATCAGCATACTCTAACACGATTATTCGCAAAAAACCTTATCCATTCACACTTCCGCTAAAATATCACTATCTAACAACACTTCCGGTCTACTTCCGCTCCAAAACGCGCTTATCCACATCGTACTGTAAGATAAAAAACTCCTGAATGACCTTCATTTGACCTTGAGAGCGTGCCGCATGGCGCTGAACGCACAAATACACACTACTGACAACAAATTTAAATTTGTTAGATAGCGTCTCCAAGCCTCTATTGGATTTCAATAATAATAAAAAAAATCATTTTCTATGGCATTGTTAAATAAAAATGTGTTTTTATTTACAGTATGAAAATTTAAAAATAGATAAATTTTAGAAAAATACTTAAAATATTTTTTAAAATCATGGTAAAAACATTCACTGAATTATCCAAAAGAGATTTTTATTTGCGTAATTTCTAACCTACATTATAAAATTCTCATTATTTTTCTTATTGTACAAATAAATTATATGTATGTTCTTTGCAGATATACATACTACATTTCTGAGAAAATTGTTTTATCTTTCGAATTTGTTTTATTGTACAAAAACGATACTTTTCAGATTTTGGAGATACGGCAATTTTTTTACTGATTCCCACAAAATTCTCTTCTCTTTTTTTTTAGTGGTTTGGCAGTGTTATTGTCTGTTTTCTTTCATTTATATGTTCCGGTAATAAATGGAAAGCAACTTTTTTCAAATAATGATAATGAATTTCCCTTTTTTTCCATATTTAAACGATTATCAATTTGAGAATTTATTCCCGCAATGTTTGACAATGAAAAAAAAAAATGTAAGTGACCATCCATCAGTTTTTTGTGCGAACTGACTTCACAACTAATATAAGAAAACAATTTTAAGTCACATTCTAAAAGTAAAAAAAGTACTCTATGAACGGGTAAAATAGCAGAAAGAAAGAAAGATGAAATAACAACAGGCAGAGAGTCCATACTTCGAAGAAACTTTTCCCCACAGATTTCGCGGAAATGGGAAAGGATGAACATGAGGGGGAAAAATTCAACTAACGCAAGTGGTCGCAACGCGGTCATTTAGACCGATTGAAACTTAAGAATGCGATAAAATGCTAAGAAATGGCAGGAATGACTTGCAATTTTACTACACAAGAGTGTGAACACTCAAAGTCAGCTACACGGAATTTGGCTATCGTAACTTTAACGGGAAATGAGTTACAGGAAGATAACGAATTTCGGGCGGGGAAAAGACCAACGCGCAACTATTAACGGGTTAAGCAATATTTTCTTCTTCCTGGCTGGTTTGATTGCCAGATTATAAAATATGCAAAGTACGTATACATAAAAAAAAGAATAAAATATTGAAATTTTATTAACCACATAAAATAACTCAAAAGCAGCTATTTATAAAAGTTTTGGTGTTATTACATATTGGTAAGTATAATTTAAAAATTAAATTTGATTATTTAGGTTTGCAGTTAAGTCAAAATATTTTATGTACTATAAACATTACTGAAATTGCATTTTTAGCAATGTCTACAAGGGGTATCCATTACTGGAAAATGACTAATTAACCATCCCGGTAATGGACACCCTTTCTTAAAAACCTTAAAAATAAATGAAATTTTGAAAACAGCCATTAGTATATAAAATTCTAAGTTTTCTATTGCTACTCAAACAAAAACATTCAAATTTTGCAAGAAAATAAATAACATATAAATTAATTAAACGAAGCCAGCTCTTAGCCTCTTCATTAAGATTTTCACAGGAAAACAGCGAAACTTTGAAACATTATTTTCTGCTTCCTGATTGGTTTGATTAAAAGTTTCAATAATAAGCCAGTTTTATAAAACGTGCAAGGGGGCATTATAAAAAAAAAAAAAAAAAAAAAATTAAAGCTAAATATTTAATAGTTATTTTTTATGAATCGAAAACATCAAAGGGTGTCCGTTACTGGCCCATCTACCCTATATACTGGGTGTCCCAAAAATGACTGAGGGATTTTAAAATTCAATCACTTGAAAACGGTGACATATATTAAAAAAATTCTTGCAGGAGTGTTATGTAAGATGTCAGGAGTTTTTATGCTGTGATTCTCAGTTTTAGTTACAAACAGCATCGATAGATGGCTCTGCAAGCGATAACCGCTAAATCCAGGCTCGATTTTTCAGGCTCTCTCATCTTCCATGCGAAAAATGGAGATTAAAATGAATTGAATGGATTTTAAAATAGTACCAAAAATCGGGTCTGGACTGAGCACCTATTGCTCTCCGCACCATCTACATCTATTGTTTGAAATTCGAACTAAAATCAAGAATCACAGTACAAAAACTCCTGACATCATACATAACCCTCCTTCAAGAATGTTTTTAATATATGTCACCGTTTGGAAGCTATTGAATTTTAAAATCCATCAGTCATTTTTGGGACAGCCGGTATACATGCATATATACATAGATATGATATATAACACTGGCGCCCGAAAAGTACTGTTTAATTTATATGAAATGTATAGATTTTATAAAACTGAACTTAGAGGATAGGATTCTGTATTAAATAGAATTAAAATTGTCAACATATTATAATATACTACTTTGTTTAAAGACAAAAGCTGCAATTTAGGAAAATTATACCATAAATTTGCTTACATCTGGATGAGATAATATTAAACACAGCAATGTGATTACGTTTATTTTTCAGCAAAATCTTTTTTTTAAATCCAAGCTAGACTCTTCATACAGATTTCTACAAATCCCTTTCGCTAACCCTAAATTGGTTGTC
The DNA here is from genome assembly GCA_963932465.1 of Maratus speciosus. Taxonomy (NCBI): domain Eukaryota; kingdom Metazoa; phylum Arthropoda; class Arachnida; order Araneae; family Salticidae; genus Maratus; species Maratus speciosus. The sequence goes on from OZ010797.1 coordinate 16,019,257, forward strand.
TTGGACGCAAAATTTTATCTAAAAAATTGCAGGATTCTAAGGGTAGACTTACTTGTATCTGCTTAATATTTTTTAAGTAATTCCACGAACCGGAACAATATTTTCCATACTTTCATGAGCCAGAACAATATTTGTCATAATTTCACGATCAGGAACATCGCTCCAGTTTTCTCCGGTACATTTCGAGCCCTGGAAAAGTATAGATTTTACAAAACTGAACTTAGAGACAAAATTCTCTATTAAGTACAATTAAAATTGTCAACTGATTCTGTTAAACTGTTTAAAAACAAAAACTGTAATTTAGGAAAACGATACAATAAGGTTACTTACATCTGATGAGGATGAGATAATATTAAACACGATGATTACCTTTATTTTTCTGCAAAATCTTTTTTAAAAAGCCAAGCTAGGATCTACTCTACAAATTTCTACAAAAAACGCTCTTTAGCTAACCGTAAATCGGTTCACTAAAGGTCTAGGATTCAATCATTACAATTTACGAGTCATTCAAACTGAATCGTTCGTTTAGCGCATATTATCTCATACACTTGATTATTGTAGTTTCTCATATTTCCATCAAAAAGCTTTTCTAAAGGTAAATTTTTTATTATTATATACCCCGGTCTGTCAAATGATTTTTTAAAATTAGATTTATTTAGTCATGAGATCCTTACATATTGAATCAGCATACTAATTTTCCTTGCTATGAGTGACGTACATATATCTTAGTGACAAGTGTATCTATTTTACTGAATATAATGTATAGAGGAAATTTATAAACACGGCAAATAATGATTTTTTCATCACTCAGCCAGTATAATGTATATGATATCATTTAACATTACTGAATATTTTTTAAATGCCAGATTATCTGATTAGTATCTGATGTTCTTTAACCCGAGAGTAGTCGCGACATTTTTTAGAACGTTAGTAGTCGCGTTCGGTCCATTTGCCGCCGTTACCAGCAGGCCGAAAACGAAGGGGAAACTTGCCGGTGTTATCAGATGATCGAAAACAGATAACGTAGGTTGAAAATATTGACTGAACTTTAAAAGATTACAGCAATTATTCATTTTACAACCTTTTACAGCAAATTATTTATTTTGTTTAAGTATATATTCAGTTGGCATCTAGATAAATGTTTTTAATAACTCTTTCTTCGTTTTGCATAAATACTTAAAAGTAAATAGTAAATGATTTGATTGAATTTCTGATGTTACTATGAATCAATAATTAGTAGGAAAACATTTACGAATATGAATCTAAATTCGTGATAGAGTTTTTTTTTTTTTTTTTTTTGGAAGGACAGAATCAGAGTCAGGTAGAATTTTATGATACTCCGGCACTCTATATCCATTTAATAAAATAAAATTAATAAATTTAGCATCAATATATTACACTGACATTAAATTGAACAATTAAACTGAAAATAAAAATGGAACCTATGACATGCAACAGCAAATCAAATACAATACCACTAATTCACCAGCATATTATATATATATATATATATATTATAAAGAAAAATGTAAAAAATACTTAATTTCGAAATTATAAATGTAAATGTTGTAACTACGTTTTATTTATTTATTTTGTGGATTGTCTATGTGTGTATGAGGGGGGAGAGGAAGGGGGGGGGGCTCTCGAGATTTTATGATTACATCAATTTTTCAAATGAAAATGCACGATTTGTAGTTTTTCTACTTATTTCAGGGTGGGAGCAGCGCCCCTGAATAAAAACTCTGGATACGAACTTCGCTTATATAAAGTAAATAATAAGTTATTGAAACTATATATTTAATTTAAATACATTTGCAATTGCAGATTTAAATCCTAAGATGGATAAATTATTTTAATTAATAGAATCACTGAAAGGTTCATCTTAATAGGGATATATTTTACAGCAACTATTTAATTAAAATAAATATTCAATTGTACATTTCATAATAAGGTATTATTGTTATAATTTATTGTTTTATAATAACATTCATTAAAATAATAAAAACAATAAGAAATTTTTCTCCGAAATTATAAATATGCAGCAATAATTTTATTTAAATGAATTTTCTCTCGTATTCTGAAAAAACATTATTCTGAAAAATAGTTTGAACAATTGATGAAGGACAACAAATTTAAATTTGTTAGATACCGTCTATTGGATTTCAATAAGAATAAAAAAACATTTTCTGCGGCATTGTTAAAAAAAAAAAAATGTGTTTTTACTTACAGTAGGAAAATTTAAAAATAGATAAATTTTAGAAAAATACTTAAAATTTTTTTTTTTTAAATCATAGCATAAATATTCACTGAATTATCCAAAAGAGATTTTTATTTGCGTAATTTCTAACCTACATTATAAAATTCTCATTATTGTGCAAATAAATTATATGTATGTTCTTCGCAGATATACATACTACATTTCTGAGAAAACTGTTTTATCTTTCGAGTTTGTTTTATTGTACAAAAACGATACTTTTCAGATTTTGGAGATACGGCAATTTTTTTACTGATTCCCACAAAATTCTCTTCTCTTTTTTTTAATGGTTTGGCTGTGTTATTGTCTGTTTTTTTTTTTTTTCATTTATATGTTCCGGTAATAAATGGAAAGCAACTTCTTTCAAATAATGATGATGAATTTCCCTTTTTTTCCATATTTAAACGATTATCAATTTGAGAATTTATCCCCGCAATGTTTGACAATGAAAAAAAAAAAAAAAAAATGTAAGTGACCAGGAATCAGTTTTTTGTGCGAACTGACTTCACAACTAATATCATAAAACAATTTTAAGTAACATTCTGAAAGTAAAAAAAGTACTCTATGAACGAGTAAAATAGCAGGAAGAAGAAAGAGGAAATAACAACAGTCAGAGAGCCGTACTTCGAAGAAAGTTTTCCCCGCAGATTTCGCGGAAATGGGAAAGGGTGAACACGAGGGGGAAAAATTCAACTAACACAAGTGGTCGCAACGCGGTCATTTAGACCGATTGAAACTTAAGAATGCGATAAAATGCTAAGAAATAGCAGGAATGACTTGCAATTTCACTACACAAGAGTGTGAACACTCAAGGTCAGCTACACGGAATTTAGCTATCGTAACTTTAACAGGAAATGAGTTACAGGAAGATAACGAATTTCGGGCGGGGAAAAGACCAACGCGCGACTACTAACGGGTTAAATGTGAGTGGCACTTTGCAAACTCCCTGCTTCCTTCCACATTCATTAAAAACTTTTTTGTAAACAAACACATTGGAAATTTCATGTTATGGAAGGATTCGATTTATCGATAATTTTTTAATTTCGTGACAAGATTAAGATATTTCAAAAGTTAAATTTGATCCTTTAAATTGAATTTCAAGACAAGACAGTGACCAAAAATGGCCATTGTAATATCTTTCAGACTATGCAGGAAATAAAAAAAGTTTTTGTTTCTTTGGTATCTGAGATTAACTAGCATATAATATCTTGAATGTTTCAAAGATAGGAGAGTGAAAGAAAAAAAACAAAAAAAAAAAAAACAAGATATATTTTTATGGAGCAAGATTTTCTCTAATAATAATAATAATAAAAAGAATTCAGAACACAAATATGAATATCAATATATGATAGAAGGTAGTGATAAAGCTTAGGTGAGAAATAACTTCTGGAAACTGAACATTAACAAACAAATGAATAAATGAAAGTTCGTTTACAATTCGTTTCACTAGTTAATTTTTTTTTCCTAATTCCGCCCTTCAAAACAGATATGTAAACAGTACAAATCTACTATTCCTAAATCTAAATATGGTATCCAGATTGGCCCAGAAAAAAATCATTTAAAAAAAAAAGTTTTATAATAAAAAGAAATGGGGATGGAACGTCATAGTAATTTGCAATGCTATGCAGGATGAATCTAAACTCTTGGGCAAAACTTTAAAGGGTGATAGTACACATCAAGACAAACAATATTAAAGAGGAAACTAAGGGTTCCAAACGTCTTCCGAAGGAGATAGGCGCCATTAAAGTTTAGGGTCCAAAATTTCAAATGATTATAAAAAACGAAAAAATTCGTCAATTCGTTTACAGTTTTCGCTAAAACTATTCTTTATGTCAGTATTTTCTTGAAAATAAATTTTAAAGATAAAGTTTAAAAAAATGCTAATAGAGGGTGCTTTAGACTTTGGAGTAATGAACATCTATTTTTTACCATTATTTTTTGTATCTCATTAAATGCTTTCAAAAGCTTATACAGTAGAGGTTCTTTATAACGCAATTCTCCATATAACGCAGAACTTCTCAGATGTAAACAATGAATTTTGCAGTTAAAAAGCACCTGCATTTTCACATTGTAAAATATTGCTGCTCTCTAGAGAACTAAATTTGATACATTATTTCAACTTTATCTTCTAATTTAAGACCTTTTTACTGAAAAAAATGCTATTATCACAATAAACATTTTTGAAAATTCTAATATAAGGGATAGTTGTGTCAGTTATATTTGAATCCTGTTTATAAAGTAAATTTAACAATGTCTGAGCTATATTATGCAAAAAATTATAATTTGGATAACTCTTGGTAACAAGGAATGCATTATAAAGATATTCTAATGTATTTTGATATGTTCCAGACATATTTGGCCATGTTTACAAGGTGAATTTAATGATGTGATACATATAACACAAAATTCTATATAATGCACAACCTTGCATTTTTAGGTTGATAAGGATAAGGATAGATCGAAGCAGGAATTTTGCCAAATACTGCCTATTTGGTTTAAGTGTATACCAAATATTCGATATACACTTTGGTATATGCTTTAACTTTATGGTTATAAAAGCTATAGGATAGACATAGAGTATACTTATCTAATGGGTATATTAAAGAAAATACAACAAATTAAATAAATTTAAATTAAAAGTCAAATTGTATACTGAATATTTGGAAATCGGCAATTGAATACTTAATCATTTTTATAAACATGTTTGCCTATACAGTAGACTCCCTTAAATCTGCAACCCTAAAATCCACGTATTTTTTTAGATGTAAACAATGAAATTTACAGTTAAGTTGCAGGAACAAAATTCAAGATTGTGCCGAAATCAGCGACTACCACAATGTTTTTTTTACTAATTTTTTTGTTAATCATTCTCTTTTGGTTATTACAGCCTGATTTATTACTAAATAAATTTACATTACTTTTGATTTCGATATAAATTAGCGTATCTATATCATGACGTATCGATCTTACGATCGCTTTACCAGTAGATGGCAGCATAGGACTTTTGGAATCAAACTGAATCGATTTCATCGGTAATAATTTAATATTTTTCTAAATTTTTATTTTACATAATTATTTTAATTATTTACTTACATTTAAACTAATAAATTATTTTAATATTTTACTTATTTTAATGTTTCACTTTATTATAAGCATATTCACAGCACCGTGCAAAAGGGGGGGTGAAGGGGGCGCTCGCCCGGGCACAGAGATTCAGGGGTGCCAAATTTATACTATCAACTCGGTTTTTTATTTGTTAATTTTGACCTTTGATTATTTTTCTGAATTTTTTTTTTCTTCGAGGTCATTCTTTTTTCTCTTTTTATTTGTAAAAAAATATACATATTACTATATGCAGATCTGGAATTCTCCCTGGTGGTATAATTACGTACATTTTTATTTTCAAAGTTATTGCATTGTCTCCTACCCTAACTCCAAAAAGAAATTTCTGACGAAGGAAAGAAATTTTTCCATTTTAAAACTTTTTTTAGGTTTTTGTAAGTCTCTTTTTTAGTAAAACATTCTACTTCACTTATAAGTAAATTTTTTTATTGGATCTACATTTTTTTCTTGTATTATATTAGTAAGTTATATTTACTTGTCTTTAAGTTCTTTAAATTTGATCGTTTTTTGATGTATTTTTGTAATATCTTATTGCAGTGTTTCTCAAACTTTTGCACTCTGCCCCCCCCCCCCCCCCCCAATACATCGTTTACAAAACTCGCACGCTCTCCCACCCACCAATAATAATGAAATTTACCTAATTATGGGAGGCATTTTCTTTCTTTCTTTTTTTTAATTTTACTTTTTTGTTAAGAAATAAAAAAAATTATTGAAAATATAGTTTTTTTCATTTTGGTAAATCTGCTATTTATTTATCTAAATTTACTCAAAAATGTAAAAAGTTGAAAAACAATTAACATTTTCTATGTTTTGTATCTTATAATACATATTTTAAAAGAATACTTTTTGAGGGAATTTATTGATACATAAATGTAATTTTACTTTGAATATTTTAAAACACCTTTTGAAATACCCATATATATATGTATATATATATATACTATATATAAATATATAGTTTTGTAAAATAATAATAATAATAAAACGTTAACATTCGTATGGTCCCTTACCAGATTTGCTTTCTACTTCTGCTCATATACTGACGATTTTTGTAATGGGTCGAAATTTAGCCGATATCTCTTGCTGTTGGGGAATCCTTCTGGATAAAATGTAAAACTGCAGGTAATTTTAAATTTCAACACTGTCATATGTATAATATTAACAAACTTTAATCGAATTTATTATAAATTGAATGTTGGTCTCATGATTTTATAACTCAGAGATTTACACTTCCTTTCTTTTTTTTTTCACACAAAACAATTTTAGGGCATTTCGTTTTCAAAAAGATAATTCATGTCATAAATTTTTTTAAACAAAAATAAGTTTTGTCCTCTTCAAATATTGTATTGGTTAACATCAAATCAAGGATCAAGGAAAAAGAATAATGAATACATGTTTTCAAAATAACGTATTTCAATTTTCTTAAATAAGTTAATGACTAATCTGGGTCTTCGTAATATTTTTTACGAACAACAAATAAAATTACAATAAAATAAGACAATGGTTCTCAAACCGTGGAATGTGACCACTAGGGGCACATTATATGCTGTAGAGGACGCGAGATATTTCCGAAGAGTTAAAATGTGAAAACAGATTCCTTTACATTATTATTATAAATTTGGCAGCGTATAGCTACCAAATTTAGTTATGTAGTTTAGCTGTATCAAGTTTAGCTATGAAGTATTTGTTATTCATTCTACTCAATTCAGTGTTATTACATTTCCCTACTCGGTGGTAGGACTCAACCGGTACTACGGGTAAACTGGTTGTTAAAAACCTTTTTCTAATCATATTTTAATTTTTTCATAAAATAATTATTACATTCTTTTATGAAATTATCATAACTCTATAAAAGATTAATTTTAACAGAAATATTCAATTGGTAAATAAATCATAACAAATGTAAATTTCCAAGTGGGTGAAAAAGTCCGATCTAGGATTCAAACCAGGGATTCAGGGAGCTGATTAAGTTATCAGATCAGATTCTGTGTTCGTTTAAGGTCAGTTGGGTGAATTAGACCTCCAGATTTGTCCGAAATGGCTCAGTTGATAGGGAATTGGTGGCTTCAGCCAAGACTTCCCTGGTTTGAATCTTGGCCCGGACTTTTTCATCTACTTGAGAATTTACAACTGTTATCACACCCCTCCCTGCTTTATGGAAATTATTATACCCATATGTTAATTATTGGAGTATATCCCCATTACTCTTCTGACCCAGAAATCTTGAAAAGAAGAAAGAAAATTCGCTTTTTCTGACAGATTTCAGTTTAACATTAACCTTAAAATAAAGTTATATAAAATTTTTTGAAAACTTTTGTTTGTTGTTTGTTTATGAAGTTTTGTTTTAAAGATTCTCCTCGTTCCCGATTTTTTTTTTTTTTTTTTGCTGCTTTACTGCACATGAGGTGCAATAATATTTAAAACGGCCTGCAACCCCAAATGATACCTCTGAAGAATGGAGCTATTTAACAAGAATTAACAGTAGGAGACAAAAAGTGTAGTGTCTACCGGATGCGAGTGAATATCGGACGAGGTAGTCACAAGATGATGATAGTTGTTTTGTTTTTTTTACATCGGAACATAGCCTGATTAACGCAGGATTCAACTTCCACAAATAGAAATTTTTGCCTTATTTAGCACAGAAATTCTGCATGAATGAGGCGAAAATTCTTATCCAAATTCACATGTGGAAATTTGCCCTAACGGTAACCAAATTTATTGACATTGACTGGAGGATTGCTTATGTAGCCAAAATATGGCGAAACCACGGAGTCTGGCTATCGTGGGGGCAAACTTCCACCAGAAAAAACGAATCAATAATTTTGCGTTAATTATGATAGAAATTCTGCATGAAAAAGGTTTTTAAAAAAGGAGGAAGTTTCTATTAAAATTTACTGGTGGAAGATCCCCGATTGTAATCTGGCCCTGCGGAACCGGTTAGAGTTAAATTTCGCCACTTTTAAGATATGTCATTTCTTCTTTATTCATAGTTCCATGCTCTGAACTACTTTTAAGAGTTCAAAGGTGACTACGAAGCTCCTGATGTAAGTGACAATTTAAATTAAAGTGAAGGATTTCGTGTTACATAGATAGAGGCTATCGATACCATAATCGAGCAGCTGAACTGGAAGATTTACCAAACTGCCAAATGTATCACACGATTTTGAGTTTCTGACTGGTGCGAATCTAAAATCTGTTAACGAAAATCTATTAAGTAAATATTGCATGGATCTTGCAAATAAATATACTGCTGGTGTAAATGAACTCTAATTGATAAGCGCAAAATAATCGTTTGCAACATCGGATGAAAAATTTTATAAAATAGATCATTTAGAAATCCGTCAACTGCTCCATAATTTTGACTTAATGGGGAATTACAAAAACATGGAGACAGCGTACAGAATTTTTCTAAGCATTCCGTAACCACCGCATCAACATAAATATCTGGATTTACTTTCGATCGAATTCAGTATTATGCAATCTTTAGGTATAAAAAAAATAATAGACGATTTCTCTACCCTAAAAGCGAGAAAAATAAAATGTTAGTAAATGTATCTGACTGATATTATATATTTTTATTTTATGTTAATTAAAACATTGCATTCATTATCTTCCTTAATTATAGTACAGAAATTATAATTTATTTTCATCTTTTATATTATGTTCTACTGGTTTTTTCTGTATTTTTCAGTGCTGATCTGTTAAAGGGGGCATTCGTGTCCTACCTGCTTGTTAGTGATTTTTATCTTGCTAATTTTCCCATTTTCTCCAACTGTAATAGTAACAGCAAATGAAAATGGTTAGAAAAAAACTGTGGCAAAACATCTCCTCTTAATTTAGTTTTTCGATTAAACCCTTTTAAAATTCCAAAATACACACGAAATATTTATGCAATAGAATTTATTTTTATTTCAACTATTTATCAAGTTTGTGCCATCTGTCACAAAGAGACGGAGGGGGGATGGGAATGGGGGCACCAAATCAAAACTTCGCCCCAGGCGCAGTTTTCTCTTCGCACGGCCCTGCATATTCATTATAATTTCCCTTGCTTAACTACCAATCAAATTAATGTTTCAAAAATGTAAACAAATCAATGACCAAAAATCCGTAAAATTCTAAAATCTGCACAACCTCTGGTCCCAAGCTGTGCGGATTTGGGGGAGTCTACTGTATTAGCTTTTTTAATAAAATTTAATTCAGTTACATTTTTATTCTCAAATCTAATTAGTACACAAAACAATCAATGACTTATTTCCACTCACAAATTCATTAATCCATTGCTTATTTTTTATTTTTTTGTCAATATTCAAAATAAATTATGAAAATAATAAATTTTACAGACTATTATTGAGGATAAGAATTGTGAGAAAAACAAATGTTCATTCAAATAAAAAGAAATTATCTAAGTCTGATTATAAACACATTGAATAGAAATGTTCTCAAATACAAAATATAACATATCAATTTGTACATTTAATTGTTTTCTTACAAATTATTGCTTTTATTATGTTTGATGATTTAACTGTATGGTGATGAAGATAAAAGATTTGAATGATTTTAATTTAATGGATATAAATTTATAGGATAAGTATAGAGAATACTTATATGATGAGTATATTAACGAAAATACAAATTAAATAAATTAAATTAGAAAAAACTAACGTACAATTAATTAAAATTAAGTTATAAGGGAGATTCCCGCAATTTCCTTTTTTTTTTTTTTTTTTTTTTTTTTTTACATTTTTGTAGACAGATGTTGTGATTTTTCCTCTATATAGACCATTGTAGGAATTAAAAATTTACCTTTTTTTAGGTATTTTTTAAAATTAAAAATGGCCTTTGGCTTATTTTTTGTCCCCTGTGCCCCTCCCCCCTCTCACCGGCCCTGAACAGAGAACAAACTTTATTATATTGGGCTAAAATATTGAAACCAGATTTTTTAAATTAATGTAGAAAAATTGCCTCGAAACGTGAAAAAACTCGAAAAACTCGTTGAAAATCGCATTAAAAAACACTAAAATTTAAGAATCGCAGAGGACAAACATTACTATGCTAAAACTTTGAAACCGAATTCCTTTTGCCAGTGTGAAACACTTGCCGGGAAATGTGAAAAAAAAACAACTGCAAATCACTAAAAAAATTAGCGAAAAATTTAACAATCACTGTACGAATTGCAATTTTTCTGCTCAATTACATAAAAAACTATTTAAACAAAGGTTTGTTCTATTATAAACTGATTTTTATTACTCTTTTCGTTGAATTGAGACTGTGAAACTCAGTGAATTTTTGGCACCGTCTAATGTTTGACTGTTGCCATGAAATTAGGGGTTCATGCAAAATGGAGGATCAGAAAGTTTGTATTCCTGTTATCCTAAGGTTACTTTATCCTACATAAAGGTACTGAGTGACAATGGTCGAAGTCATAAGACAGTTTATCAAAAGATCTATTCCACGCGTGCATGTGGACGGCTCTATAATGGGAAAGAAAAGATAGGTCTTGCTTTTCTGAAAAAAAAGGGGGGAGGGGGCAGGGGAAATATTTGAATCACTGAGGATCTTGAAGACGTAAGACAGAAATTACTGCTATAAAGACTGTGTAATTTTGAATTATCCAATAGTTCGCATATAAGATAGCACATAAATAGTAAAACAACAACAAAAAAAAAAACTAGTTGGATGTGCCAATCCCAAAACTTTCTTCTATCTTATACATCTTAATATTTCAAAACCTAGTCACACATGTTAATACTTCAATATTATTAGTTCAATACTATACCAACTTTGATTTTCATCTTAAATTTCTGCTCAAGTCAATTAAACGGACTAAAAACGAGTTAATCTATATCATGATATTTGTTAAAATTATTAATTTTTCCTTATTCTGTCGTTATCAGCTGTTTGCGAATAGCCGGCATAGCAGGAAGTGAGTTCCTGCCGCTGCATGAGCCGCCGATGCACAATAGAACTACGAAAAATCAAGAAAAGTATACAAAAATCGCTAGCACGGAGCCCCTTTACCGCGCAATATTTCCAAATTCAAGGAGAACCTGTTGGCCAAAGCCGAAAACAAGCACAAACATTTTGGTTCAATTGTATGCATAATTTTATACGCTGTTCGATGGTACAATAATGAAAATGGCACAGAGATCGGAATTATAGCGTCCCCTTCTTTCGGAATTTTTTCAAGTTCAGGGAGGACTTGTTTGCCATAGCCAGAAAATGCACAAAAAATTTGGTTCAATTATATGGATAATTTCATACACTTTTCGATGATACAATAATGAAAATGGTACAAACATCGCAATTATAGTGCCCCCTTCCGGCAGAATTTTTCCAAATTCAGGGAGGACCTTCGTGACATGACCAAAAATAAACACATAAAATTTGGTTCAATTCTATGCATAACTTCATACACTTTTCGGCGGTACAATATTCAAAATGGCACAAAAATTGTACGAAAATCGCTATTACAGCGCCATCTACGAGCGATTTTTTTACAAATTAAGGGAGGACCTCCTTGCCATAGCCAAGAACTTAAATTTTTTTTTGGTTCAATTCTATGCATAACTTCATACACTTTTCGATGGTGCAATATTCAAAATCGCACAAAAATCGCTATTACAGCGCCCCCTAACAGCGAATTTTTTGAAAATTCATGGAGGACCTGCTTGCCATATCCAAAAACTTAAAATAAAAAATTGGTTTCATTCTATGCATAACTTCATACACTTTTGGACGGTACAATATTCAAAATCGCACAAAAATCGCTATTATAGCGCCCCCTACCGGCGAATTTTTTCCAAATTCAGGGAGGACCTGCTTGCCATAGCCAAAAACTTAAAATAAAAATTTGGTTTAATTCTATGCATAACTTCATACACTTTTGGACGGTACAATATTCAAAATCGCGCAAAAATCGCTATTACAGCGGCCCCTACCGGCGAATTTTTTCCAAATTCAGAGAAGACCTGCTTGCCATAGCCAAAAACTTAAAATAAAAATTTGGTTCAATTCTATGCATAACTTCATACACTTTTCGATGGTACAATATTCAAAATCGCACAAAAAACGCATTTACAGCGCCCCCGACCGGCGAATTTTTTCCAAATTCAAGGAGGACCTGCTTGTCATATCCAAAAACTTAAACTAAAAATTTGGTTCAATTCTATGCATAACTCCATACACTTATGGATGGTACAATATTCAAAATCGCACAAAAATTGTTATATCAGCGCCCCCTACCGGCGAATTTTTTCCAAATTCCGGGAGGACCTGCTTGCCATAGCTAAAAACTTATAATAAAATTTTGGTTTAATTCTATACATAACTTCATACACTTTTTGATGGTACAATGGCGACAGACAGACGGACACACAGACAGACAGACATTTTCTATAAACATGTTTTTTGGAATCTCTGACCCCTAAAACATGCAAATCCGTCGAAAACCGGAAGTCGAAGAAAATTTCGATTACAATACTTTCTTCTATTGAAGATAGAAGAAAGTAATAATTATATGATTTTTTAATAAAAACCTTTTTACTTTCTTCTATCTTCAATAGAAGAAAGTATTGTAATCGAAATTTTTTTGACTTCCGGTTTTCGACGGATTTGCATGTTTTAGGGGTCAGAGATTCCACAAAACATGTTTATAGAAAATGTCTGTCTGTGTGTCCGTCCGTCAGTCTGTCTGTCGCCATTGTACCATCAAAAAGTGTATGAAGTTATGTATAGAATTAAACCAAAATTTTATTATAAGTTTTTGGCTATGGCAAGCAGGTCCTCCCGGAATTTGGAAAAAATTCGCCGGTAGGGGACGCTGTAAATGCGTTTTTTGTGCGATTTTGAATATTGTACCATCGAAAAGTGTATGAAGTTATGCATAGAATTGAACCAAATTTTTATTTTAAGTTTTTGGCTATGGCAAGCAGGTCTTCCCTGAATTTGGAAAAAATTCGCCAGTAGGGGGCGCTGTAATAGCGATCTTTGTGCGATTTTGAATATTGTACCGTCCAAAAGTGTATGAAGTTATGCATAGAATTAAACCAAATTTTTGTTTTAAGTTTTTGGATATGGCAAGCAGGTCCTCCATGAATTTGGAAAAAATTCGCCTTTATCGGGCGCTGTAAATGCGTTTTTGAATATTGTACCATCGAAAAGTGTATGAAGTTATGCATAGAATTGAACCAAATTTTTATTTTAAGTTTTTGGCTATGGCAAGCAGGTCCTCCCTGAATTTGGAAAAAATTCGCCGGTAGGCGGCGCTGTAATAGCGATTTTTGTGCGATTTTGAATATTGTACCATCCAAAAGTGTATGGAGTTATGCATAGAATTGAACCAAATTTTTAGTTTAAGTTTTTGGATATGACAAGCAGGTCCTCCCTGAATTTGGAAAAAATTCGCCGGTAGGGTGCGCTGTAAATGCGTTTTTTGTGCGATTTTGAATATTGTACCGTCCAAAAGTGTATGAAGTTATGCATAGAATTAAACAAAATTTTTATTTTAAGTTTTTGGATATGGCAAGCAGGTCCTCCATGAATTTGCAAAAAATTCGCCGTTAGGGGGCGCTGTAATAGCGATTTTTGTGAGATTTTGAATATTGCACCATCGAAAAGTGTATGAAGTTATGCATAGAATTGAACCAAAAAAAAATTTTAAGTTCTTGGCTATGGTAAGGAGATCCTCCCTTAATTTGTAAAAAAATCGCTCGTAGAGGGCGCTGTAATAGCGATTTTTGTACAATTTTTGTGCCATTTTGAATACTGTATCGCCGAAAAGTGTATGAAGTTATGCATAGAATTGAACCAAATTTTATGTGTTTATTTTTGGTCATGTCACGAAGGTCCTCCCTGAATTTGGAAAAATTCTGCCGGAAGAAGGCACTATAATTGCGATGTTTGTACCATTTTCATTATTGTACCATCGAAAAGTGTATGAAGTTATCCATATAATTGAACCAAATTTTTTGTGCATGTTTCTGGCTATGGCAAACAAGTCCTCCCTGAACGTGAAAAAATTCCGAATGAAGGGGGCACTATAATTCCGATCTCTGTGCCATTTTCATTATTGTACCATCGAACAGCGTATAAAATTATGCATACAATTGAACCAAAATGTTTCTGCTTGTTTTTGGCTTTGGCCAACAGGTTCTCCTTGAATTTGGAAATATTGCGCGGTAAAGGGGCTCCGTGCTAGCGATTTTTGTATACTTTTCTTGATTTTTCGTAGTTCTATTGTGCATCGGCGGCACATGCAGCGGCAGGAACTCACTTCCTGCTATGCCGGCTATTCGCAAACAGCTGATAACGACAGAATAAGGAAAAATTAATAATTTTAACAAATATCATGATATAGATTAACTCGTTTTTAGTCCGTTTAATTGACTTGAGCAGAAATTTAAGATGAAAATCAAAGTTGGTATAGTATTGAACTAATAATATTGAAGTATTAAATGTGTAACTAGGTTTTGAAGTATTAAGATGTATAAGATAGAAGAAAATTTTGGGATTGGCACATCCAACTAGTTTTTTATTATTTTAGAGAAAAGTATCTAGAAATTCAGAATGTAGACAAAATTTGCAACAAATAACATACATGACATTGTGACATAGGATGAATGGGGGGGGGGGATCTGCCTCGGGTCATGCGCCGCGGTTCTGTGTGGACTAAGTTACACAATTCCACTTAACCACACACATCGTTTACATTCCCCTCCCGTCTCCCCTCCGAACTTTCCCCCCAACAACCCCCCCCCGGCAGCTCCTTTTTTGGGGAGGGAGCATTTTACCAAAATTTCGGAGGGGGGGGGGGTGTTGCCGGGGGAAATTTTGGTGGGAAATTAGAAATTCGGATTCAGCGACCCAAAAAACATATAGTAAGTCTTTTTCCAGAATTACCATTGATTTTGCTAGGTAGAGCCCTTATACGATCTCTATTGCCTGGACTATTAGCGCAGATTCAATAAACGCAGTCATCAAGAAACATTTCTTTTTTAATTCTGAATTTTTTTTAAATTAATTTCTCGGAACGATTTCCTAAAACGTGTTTTTCACGCAAAAATTTCTGACACATTCACGGACTTTTTAAAATGTAAAAGCAAGAAATTAGTGTGATATTGAAGAATTGAAGCGATTTAGAAACATATAGAATTTTTCAGATTTCGATAAATGTATTGCATTTTAAGTTATAAGCGATTGTTGTCTCATGATGACATTTCAGGGCTGTCGCGTCTGAAAATCGGTTCAAACGTTTAGTTTGATAGCCTTTTGTAATAGATCCTTTATTTTATAGGAAAATGTAACACGCTATTCAATTTCGCCGTTTTTAGGGTTTCGTTCATCTGACGAAACCCTATTCGTCTCGCTCCTCTGTCTGTCCGTCCGTCTGTCACAGAGCCCGTTCTCAGAAACTATGCATGTTGGAGAATTGAAATTTTGCATACTTATAGATGAACACCACACATCATACGACAAATCATAAAATTTTGAAAAAGTAGTACATTTAACCCTTTAGGCTTCCACATGTGTATTTTAAACAATTCTTTCTAAGTAAACCATAACTAGGTTGGAGGAGTGAAATTTTGCGTACTTATAGATGGACACCTCAGATCAAACGACAAATCACAAAATTTTGAAAAAGTCGTACATTTAACCCTTTGGGCTCCCACATGTGTATTTTAAACAATTCTTTCAAAGTGAGCCCCTAATTAGGTTGGAGGCGTGAAATTTTGCATACTTATACCTGAGCACCTCACATCAAACGGCAAATCATAAAATTTTTAAAAAGTCGTACATTTTGTTAGAAAAATAATCTCTTTCAGAATTGGATAAACATTATCAATCATGTTAGACAAGCTAATCTCTTTCAAAATTATATAAACTCATTAATCAAGATAAACTGTTTTTTCATGTCATTCAAAAAAAAAAACACTTTAGCTATCATAAATAAAGACTTTATTACTTTACAAAATTACTTCCTGTTTGTGGAAATATGTGGATAAGAAACAAACATTCAAATTAAATGACTATTATTGTGACACTTGAAAGGACTATTTTCTTAATTTATGACTTTAAATATTTTGTTTATATCAATAATCAAGATTAATTTTTTTTGTTATTTTTTTCATTTATCAATAATCTTTTTTTGTAAGATATATATTTTTTTCTTCAGTATGTATCTTGGTATGTAGTAAGGAAGGAGTAAAAATGAATGCTCCTGAGTGTATACTTTTAACAATTAGAAAATAATTAGAAAATTAAGAGGTGATACAAATTTCTGCAGTACAAATAATGATATAAATACGCTTTAATAACACATACCTTCGCAAGATTTTTTACAGGATTACTCTGAGGATATTTATATAGTGAGTGAATATTGTTATTGCATTTCAATGGATATAAAAGAAGAAACTTTGCAGTTTAGAAGTGGACGATCCAGAACTTAAAAGGTAAGGAGTTTTACCTTATCTTTATTTTGTGATTGAATGTGAATATTGTTATTTACCTTCAGTCTCATGTTTTATCTAACAATGATTATGAGACTGACGCGCTGCCTTCCTTAAATATTAAATATTAGTATATGATAATTTAAAGGGTTTATTTGAAAATTAAAAGGTGGTAATAGAAGTCAAAAATGACAACTTTAAAAGATGCACAGATAATTGAGAAGCTCAACTCTAATAATTACAATGTTTGGAAATTTAAAATTGAGATGCTTCTCATCAAAGAAGATCTCTTTGAGATCATTACTGATGAACCACCAAACCCAATTACGGCCGATTGGTCCAAAAAGGACCGGAAGGCAAGGGCTATAATTAACCTCAGCATTGAGGATAGCCAGATCGTCCACGTAAAAAACATTCAAACTGCAAAAGATACATGGAACACACTGAAGGCAATTCATGAACGCAGTAATTTGTCAAGCAAGCTATACCTTTTACGCAAGTTGTATAGCACAAAATTACCTGAAGGCGGTGACATGGTAAAGCATATCACAAACATACTAGAATTAATTGATAAATTATTTGCCATAGGAGAGACAATAAAGGATAATCATATTTCAGCGCTGTTACTGTGTAGCTTACCAGCTTCGTATGATATATTAATTACCGCATTAGAGTCCCGTAATGAAGAAGAGTTGACACCTAGTTTCATTAAAAATAAATTGATTGATGAATATAACCGCAGAAGCGATAGTTCAGAACCATCTGAAAACACCGCTAGAGCATTTAAAACTACAAAGAAATTTAACAATGCAGGTTATAAATTCAGTAATGCGGGATACAAGAAGGAACAAAAATACTGTTCAAACTGTAAATTAAAAAACCATAACACTAAAGATTGTTGGCATATTAATAACTATAAAAATAAACAAAACAATACTTCACATAATACGAAACAAAACTACAAAATAAATTTTAATTCTTCGCTTGTTTTCCAAAAGGATGAAAAAACTGTAAGAAATGATTATGAATCAAATTCGGATAAAAATGCCGATTGCAATGAATCTGAAAGTCAACAAGGTAATAAACATTGTGCGTTTATAATAAAACCGCGCAATAACAAAGCGTGGATAGTTGACAGTGGCAGTTCCAGTCATATAACAAATGATAAACATTTATTTACAGAAATTAAATCAAATGAAAAAACTAATGTTGTAATTGCAAACGGAAACAAATTAGTTTCTTATGGATCAGGAAATACATTAATAAAAACTGTAACTTCCGATGGTGAAACACATAACATAACACTAAAAGATGTGTTATTTGTTCCAGATATTGAATCAAACTTATTTTCTGTTAGTAAAGCTACAGAAAATGGATGCGAGATTTTATTTAAAAATGATAAATGTAAGTTAACGTATAACGAAATAACACGCCTAGAAGCGGTAAAGAAAAATAACTTATACGAAATTATATTAGCAAATGAGAGCGCAAACGTAAACTATATAAGTAAAACTTACAACTGCAACAATATTAATTGCATAGAATTATGGCACAGAAGATTCGGCCATAAAAATTTTGCATCTATAAAACAAATCGAAGAAAAAAACCTAGCGAAAGGAATACAAATTAATAATTGTAAGCATAACACAACTTGTGAAACTTGCATCAAAACAAAGCTAACAGATGCACCTTACCCAAAATTAGCAGATTATAGAGCCACTAAACGATTAGCGTTGATACACTCTGATGTATGTGGGCCTTTCCAAGTACCAACTATTGGGGAAAAAACATATTTCTTAACATTTATAGATGATTACTCAAGATTTACAATTCTGTATTTATTATCAAAGAAATCAGAAGTTTATGAAAAACTTAAGGAATTTGTTGCCTTAGTCAGTAATAAATTTGGCGAAAAGCCGAAAAATATAAGAACAGACAATGGAGGGGAATTTAACAATGATTTAGTGGATAACTATCTCATAAAAAACGGCATAAAGCACCAACACACTGTTCCGTACTCTCCGAGCCAAAATGGCGTAGCTGAACGCAAAAATAGAACTTTAATTGAAATGACGAGAGCTTTGCTTAGCGAAGCAAACTTGCCTCAAAAATTCTGGGGTGAAGCTATCTGTACGGCGAATCACCTGCAAAACCGCTTGCCAACGAAAGCTAATGAAAAGTCCCCATATGAGCTTTGGAATGAACGACCGCCAAATTTACATTATCTTAAAGTGTTCGGCTGTAAAGCCTTTGCATATATTAACAAAAATAAACGACAAAAATTAGATGATAAGGCAGTTGAAGGTATTTTTGTCGGTTACGACAATTACTCCAAAAGGTACCGCATCTACACAAGTGGTAAAGAAATAATAATCGCAAGAACTGTTAAATTTCTAGAAAACAAAAATACTAATGAAAAGGTAGAAACACAGTTAAATTTGAGAGAAAAACAATCCGATGAAAATGACAAATCACAGAACAAAAGCTTAGTAGAAATTGAAGTGACAAACACTGAAGACACACCAAGTGAGTCAAAACAATTAACACCAGAACCAAGGCGGTCAGATAGATCAAATAAAGGAATCCCTCCAGACAGATTCGTTTACATGACAACACACGAACATATAAAAGAACCAGAAAATTTTCATGACATAATAAATATTGAAAATCCAGAAGAAAAAAGGCAATGGTTAAATGCGACACAAGAAGAGATAAATTCTCTTAATAAAAACAAAACATGGACACTTGTAGATCCACCACAAGGTAAAAAAATAATCGGATCCAGATGGATCTTTAAAACCAAATATGATGATCAAGGAAGAATACAGAAATACAAAGTGAGATTAGTTGCAAAGGGATATTATCAAAAACATGGCGTAGATTACGAAGAAACTTTTGCCCCTGTTGTTTCATATACGACACTTAGATCATTCATAGCAGCGGCAGCTTACCACAAATTAAAAATTAATCATGTCGATATCAAGACGGCTTTCTTGTATGGAAACATAGATGAGGAAATTTACATAACTCAGCCAGAAGGCTATATTATTCCAAATCAGGAAAACAAAGTATGCCGCTTAAATAAATCCATTTACGGGTTGAAGCAAGCAGCCAGGGCATGGCACACTAAGATAACAAAATCGTTAAATGATTTAAATTTTAAACAGTCTAATTCAGACACATGTTTATATATTAGAAATGAAGGAGAAAGCAAAACGTATATTATTGTTTACGTCGATGATATCCTGATTGCGGGACAAGATGACGAAATTAAAGATATAATAGAAAAACTTAAGGGAGAATATGAATTAAAAAACCTGGGAGAACTAAGTTATTATTTAGGAATCAAAATAGAGAAAACAGCAGAAGGTTACGAATTAAATCAAAGGTGTAAAATAGAAGAACTAGTAAAAAAGTTTAATTTAGAGGATGCTAAACCAGTCGGTACTCCGATGGAACCTAATTTTTATAGATTAGATGATAATGACAATTTATTGCCAAATAATGTTAAATACAGACAGGCAATAGGTTCATTACTTTATATCGCATCTGTCAGTAGACCTGACATTTCTGCTGCTGTGAATATATTGAGTAGAAGAAATGAATCCCCACGTCAAAAAGACTGGATGGCAGCTAAAAGAATAATACGATATTTAAACTGTACTAAAGAATTAAACTTGCGCATTGACACAAAAGCAGAACCGATTTTAAAGGCCTTTGCGGATGCTGACTGGGCAGGAGATACCAGTACAAGAAAATCAACCAGCGGCAATCTTTTTACCTTAGGTAATAATCCAATTCAATGGATTACTAAAAAACAGTCATGCATTGCTCTTTCATCAGCAGAGGCTGAATATGTCTCAGCCGCAAGTGCAGGGCAAGAAATTATTTATTTATTGAAACTCCTAGAAGATTTAGACTTAGCACAAACAAAACCTATCTGTTTATATGAAGACAACCAAAGTTGTATTAGAATGATTGAAAGTGAGAAGTTTTCAAAAAGAAGTAAACCTATAGATATTCGTTTTCATGCTATAAAACAACTTAAAGAAGATGGAATAATTGAATTAAAGTACTGTCCATCAAAATATATGACTGCTGATGCACTAACTAAACCAGTCCCCAAACCTGAATTAGTGAATCACAGAAATTCAATGAACTTGTTTGCCTCATCAATCTGAAGAGATTAAGGGGGCATGTTAGAAAAATAATCTCTTTTAGAATTGGATAAACATTATCAATCATGTTAGACAAGCTAATCTCTTTCAAAATTATATAAACTCATTAATCAAGATAAACTGTTTTTTCATGTCATTCAAAAAAAAAACACTTTAGCTATCATAAATAAAGACTTTATTACTTTACAAAATTACTTCCTGTTTGTGGAAATATGTGGATAAGAAACAAACATTCAAATTAAATGACTATTATTGTGACACTTGAAAGGACTATTTTCTTAATTTATGACTTTAACTATTTTGTTTATATCAATAATCAAGATTAATTTTTTTTGTTATTTTTTTCATTTATCAATAATCTTTTTTTGTAAGATATATATTTTTTTCTTCAGTGTGTATCTTGGTATGTAGTAAGGAAGGAGTAAAAATGAATGCTCCTGAGTGTATACTTTTAACAATTATAAAATAATTAGAAAATTAAGAGGTGATACAAATTTCTGCAGTACAAATAATGATATAAATACACTTTAATAACACATACCTTCGCAAGATTTTTTACAGGATTACTCTGAGGATATTTAAATAGTGAGTGAATATTGTTATAGCATTTCAATGGATGTAAAAGAAGAAACTTTGCAGTTTAGAAGTGGACGATCCAGAACTTAAAAGGTAAGGAGTTTTACCTTATCTTTATTTTGTGATTGAATGTGAATATTGTTATTTACCTTCAGTCTCATGTTTTATCTAACACATTTAACCTTTTGGGCTCCTACATGTGTATTTTAAACAATTCTTTCTAAGTGAACCCTAATTAGGTTGGAGGAGTGAAAATTTTGCATAGTTATAGCTGAATACCTCAAATCAAACGACAAATCATAAAATTTTGAAAAAGTCGTACATTTAACCCTTTGGGCTCCCACATGTGTATTTTAAACAATTCTTTCTAAGTGAGCCTCTAATTAGGTTGGAGGCGTGAAATTTTGCATGCTTATAGCTGAATACCTCACATCAAACGACAAATCATAAAATTTTCAAAAAGTCGTACATTTAACCCTTTGGGCTCCCATATGTGTATTTTAAACAATTCTTTCTAAGTGAGTCCCTAATTAGGTTGATGGCGTGAAATTTAGCGTACTTATAGATGGACACCTCAGGTCAAACGACAAATCAAAAAATTTTGAAAAAGTCGTACATTTAACCCTTTGGGCTCCCACATGTGTATTTTAAACAATTCTTTCTAAGTGAGTCCCTAATTAGGTTGCAGGCGCGAAATTTTGCATACTTATAGATGGACACTTCAGATCAAGCTACAAATCATAAAATTTTAATAAAGTAGTACATTTAACCCTTTGAGCTCCCACATGTGTATTTTAAACAATTCTTTCTATGTGAGCCTCTAATTAGGTTGGAGGCGTGAAATTTTGCATGCTTATAGCTGAATACCTCACATCAAACGACAAACTATAAAATTTTGAAAAAGTCGTACATTTAACCCTTTGGGCTCCCACATGTGTATTTTAAACAATTCTTTCTTAGTGAACCCCTAATTAGGTTGGAGGCGTGAAATTTTGCATACTTATAGCTGAGCACCTCACATCAAACGGCAAATCATAAAATTTTAAAAAAGTCGTACATTTAACCTTTTGGGCTCCTACATGTCTATTTTAAACAATTCTTTCTAAGTGAACCCTAATTAGGTTGGAGGAGTGAAAATTTTGCATACTTATAGCTGAATACCTCAAATCAAACGACAAATCATAAAATTTTGAAAAAGTCGTACATTTAACCCTTTGGGCTCCCACATGTGTATTTTAAACAATTCTTTCTAAGTGAGCCTCTAATTACGTTGGAGGCGTGAAATTTTGCATGCTTATAGCTGAATACCTCACATCAAACGACAAATCATAAAATTTTCAAAAAGTCGTACATTTAACCCTTTGGGCTCCCATGTGTGTATTTTAAACAATTCTTTCTAAGTGAGTCCCTAATTAGGTTGCAGGCGTGAAATTTTGCGTACTTATAGATGGACACCTCAGATCAAACGACAAATCACAAAATTTTGAAAAAGTCGTACATTTAACCCTTTGAGCTCCCACATGTGTATTTTAAACAATTATTTCTATGTGAGCCCCTAATTAGGTTGCAGGCGTGAAATTTTGCGTACTTATAGATGGGCACCTCAGATCAAACGACAAATCACAAAATTTTGAAAAAGTCGTACATTTAACCCTTTGAGCTCCCACATGTGTATTTTAAACAATTCTTTCTATGTGAGCCCCTAATTAGGTTGGAGGAGTGAAATTTTGCATACTTATAGCTGAATACATCACATCAAACGACAAATCATAAAATTTTGAAAAAGTACATTTAACCCTTTGGGCTCCCACCTGTGTATTTTAAACGATTCTTTCTAAGTGTACCCTAATTAGGTTGGAGGCGTGAAATTTTGCATATTTATAGCTGAACACCTCAGATCAAACTACAAATCATAAAATTTTCAAAAAGTCATACATTTAACCCTTTGGGCTCCCACATGTGTATTTTAAACAATTCTTTCTAAGTGACACCCTATTGAGGTTGGAGGTATGAAATTTTGCATACTTATAGCTGAACACCTCAGATCAAACGACAAATCATAAAATTTTGAAAAAGTCGTACATTTAACCCTTTGAGCTCCCACATGTGTATTTTAAACAATTCTTTCTATGTGAGCCTCTAATTAGGTTGGATGCGTGAAATTTTGCATGCTTATAGCTGAATACCTCACATCAAACGACAAATCATAAAATTTTCAAAAAGTCGTACATTTAACCCTTTGGGCTCCCACATGTGTATTTTAAACAATTCTTTCTAAGTGAGTCCCTAATTAGGTTGCAGGCGCGAAATTTTGCGTACTTATAGATGGACACCTCAGATCAAACTACAAATCATAAAATTTTAATAAAGTAGTACATTTAACCCTTTCAGCTCCCACATGTGTATTTTAAACAATTCTTTCTATGTGAGCCTCTAATTAGGTTGGAGGCGTGAAATTTTGCATGCTTATAGCTGAATACCTCACATCAAACGACAAACTATAAAATTTTGAAAAAGTCGTACATTTAACCCTTTGGGCTCCCACATGTGTATTTTAAACAATTCTTTCAAAGTGAGCCCCTAATTAGGTTGGAGGCGTGAAATTTTGCATACTTATAGCTGAGCACCTCACATCAAACGGCAAATCATAAAATTTTAAAAAAGTCGTACATTTAACCTTTTGGGCTCCTACATGTGTATTTTAAACAATTCTTTCAAAGTGACACCCTATTTAGGTTGGAGGCGTGAAATTTTGCATACTTATAGCTGAACACCATCATGCGACAAATCATAAAAATTTGAAAAAGTCATACATTTTACCCTTTGGGCTCCCACATGCGTATTTTAAGCAATTTTTTCTAACTGAGCCCCATATTAAATTGGAGATTTGAAATTTTGCATACTTATAGCAGAACACCTGAGGCCAAGCGACAAATCATAAAATCTTGAAAAAGTCTTACGTTTAACCCTTTGAGCTACCACATATGTATTTTAAGCAATTCTTTCTAAGAGAGCTCCTAATTAAGTTGGAGACATGAATTTTTGCATACGTACAGCTGAATACCTCAGACCACACGACAAATCATAAAATTTTCAAAAAGTCTTATATTATTTACTACTCCGTGTTCTAACTTATATATTTTAAGCAATTTTTCTAACCTCCACTCTTTTCACCTGGGGAGCACTTTTCCAGCTTTTGCGGACACCCCTTTGACCATTCTTTCATATTATGCACCATAGCCTTACATATTTTAGTTCCACTTTTTACCGCCAGGGGCGCCTACTTATCTCGGGTGCTATGGGTCCAATCCCCTCGACTAATATATCTATGGATAGTATGGAAAACGGAGTTTCGTTGGGGTATGGGTTTGTTTAGAATAGAGTGCGTTCCTTGTTGCGAAATGTGGAACTAACAGATTTTTCAAAAGGATAAAATGTTTTGAAAGGAATATTAAACGAAACCCTCTGCGCGATCTGTGATCACACTTACCCACTTGTTCAGTAAGTGCATCTTCCAATTTCGTGCATCTAAGATTAAGATTAGTAGAATAAAAGTGCTATAGGAAAACAGATATTTACGTTCACTAAGATATCGTAATGGATTCATATTGCACCCTTGTTTGGTTGCAGAAACTGAACGGGTTTTGAAACACCTGCGACTTCGTTTTTTTTCCTGAGGCGATGGGGTGTCCCCGTGTCCCTCCTTATCTCCATTCACGTAGTTCAGTAAACGATTAGTGATAGAATCTGAGTAAAAGTTGCTTTCCAAATTTATATGTAATCACCACGAGGTTTATGCAGTCGATTTTCATAGCTTGAAAATGACAACATGATGAATAATTTCGTACGTTATAAGCCAAAGAAATTAAGAAATTAGTTAGCTGACATAAAGAAAAGAAATCACATCTTTTTTGAGGGGGTTGAGCACGAAAGTTTTAGATACATAAAAATGAAAATCACTGTATAACTGGCTAGTATAACATGTCCACAAAAAATACATTTTGAGTTTAAAGTATGTGTGTGTGTGTTGGAGTAGGGGGTGGGGGGAGATAACTGGGGTTAGTGGATGATTTCATAAAGGGGCTAGCTATGCATAAATAACGTTATCATTTTAAGGGGGGAGGGGGTCTGGCACATGATATTGTAAGATACACCTAGGGGGAGGAGGGGTTGTCTTTTGATATCGTTATCATTTTTGATCCAGCCAAAATTTTCTTTTTTTTTATTTGTAACTGTTTCTTTACATCAAAGTAGTATGTTATCTACTTTTATGAAAATACAAAGTTATTATTAAAATCTTTTAATGATTATAAAATTTTTAGTTCCAAAATATGGACGTCTGGCATTCCTATTCTTCTATCACACGTGTATGCATATATAATCCGCTGTTGGACAAACCATATGCGAATTATGTTTGAAATGATACTTGCATTTACTAGTAAATAAGAGGAAGAATGTTGTCCATCTGCTTTGTTGATAAGAAGTTCTGTCTTTGCCGGTAAATTAAAAACAAACCGCTAAAATCCGCATAAAACTCGCTAAAAATTCGAAAATCGCAAAGGTCAAAATTTATCACCGTGAATTTTTCGTGAATGTCAAAAGATCGCTACGTCACGTGATAAAAGGTTAACAAGAATGTAAAATTATACGTCAGTAGAGCCGAAACTAACCTTTTTTTGCGGCAGGGGCAAAGATGGATTTTGGTGCTCACCTCCCCTCCCAACCCTACGCACACACAATAAAAGTTATCGACCGCAGGTACCCTATGCAAAAAAAAAGAAAAAAAATGCTTAAAAAATAAAAATCATGTAATAATAATTAAAATGCTGAAAAGAAATATGCAAGCAACGCTCCCATAGGAGCGTTAAGAACCTACACTAGTCCCGATAAGAAACAGGATCGCTAATATTGAACCTATGGCAGAGTTCTTTTTAAAAATTTCTCACTTGCATATTAATTATTTAAAATGATTTTTTTCTTGCTTAGAATAGCTTAGATTGAATTCTAATCGGGTTAGTGTTTACTTTTTTGACATTGGTTGCAGATTTTTTTTTTTTTTTATAAAGTGACTCACTTTCACGACAACCCTCACTGTAAAAAAAAAATCTCGGAAACGTTTCTCTACTTGGTGGGGCAGCAATGTGGCCCACCGGTTCTGTTATGTTTCCGCATATTTCGGTCAGATTTTCGTAACGTTTCCGCATAATTCGGTCAGATATTCCCAAAAGATTTCCGCATATATCGGTCCGATATTCGGAAACGTATCCGCGTATTTCAGTAGAATATTCAGAAACGTTTCTGCGTACTTCTGAAATGTTTCTGGATATTTCGGAAATGTTAGTGTATATTTCGGATATGTTTGTGTGTATTTCGGATATGATTGTGTATATTTCGAATATGTTTGTGTATATTTCGAATATGTTTGTATATATTTTGGATATGTTTGTGTATATTTCTTAAATGTTTCTGTGCATTTAGGAAACTTTCCTGAATTATGTCATATATTTTTTTATTTAAGAAAGTAATACGCTTTTTAAAAAGAATTAATATTATCCGATGGAGTCTTATTGCATAATAATTTTAGATTTACTGTTAATCATTTGTTGCACATACAAAGTTAAATAACTCTTTCGAAATATATACTCTTGTCCATGAATCCATAATAGATATTATATATTATATATTTGATTAATGAATAATTATGTAGTTTTAGTATTAGTAAAGTACAAAAAGCACTGTTTATACATTTTTCCAGCTTTTCGTTTTGAACTTATGTTCTAATTCACAACTTTTGAAATGATGAAATGCACCGATTATATGACCGAAGAAATTGATAATTTCACTTCTACTAATGCGTTTTATCCTCGTTTATGAATTACATATTTGTAAAAAGGTAATATTGAAAATTTGATTTGTATATCTATAAAAAATTCTTTTTTTTAAATGCGGACTCGTGACCTCTATCCTGTAAATAAATACTTTATGAAAACGTTTAATTTCACTATATATAAATAATGGGATTCTTTTATACCTTTAAATAATTATTTTTTTCGTATAAAAAGATACACTATTTAAAAATGAATAATATCTGCGATTAATTACTTTATTTTCATGAATTGTATACTGATAAATAGATACATTTTCTCAGGTTATCTCAACACTTCACAAGTTATACAAATAAAATAAATAATTTTAAAGGAATATATTTAAAACCCTGATAATTGTAAAACAATGTATTAAAAATGTACTTACAAATAGATAAAGCTTTTTCAAAAATATATCTATTTATAAGTATTAAAATCACGAAAATAAATTAATTACTCAACAGATATGAAATATTGAGAAATAATATTCTATAATTAGGAGATTAAAAAAAAAAACAAATATTAAAAAGTATTTAAAAAATCCATCTATTTTCGTAGGGAAATTAAAATTTTCAAAGTATTTGCAGGATGGAACTCACGAGATCGAATTTTTAAAAAGAATTTTTTATAGATCTATAAATCAAATTTCAATAGGATCTTTTTTACAAATATATGATTCATAAACCGATAAGATAAAACGTATAGTATAAGTGAAATCGTGCATTTCTTCAGTCATATAAGCGATGTATTTCATCGTGAAATTGAACATAAGTTCAAAATGAAAAGATGATAAAAACATATGAACAGTGCTATCTGTACTTCACTAACACTAGTATTCAGGGTTCGTACGCTTCAATGACTTTTTACAAGAGTTTTCGTAAAGTAATATTCGCTATATTTAAAGAAAAAAAAATCTATCTTCCGATATACCCAGCAGCACTTTACGTAATTTCTGGTACGAAAACACCTAAGATCCCTTGATGCGTACGAATCCTGTTATTATTCGTTAATCAAAAATCTAGTTTATATCGATCACAGATTCAAGGACAAGACTATATATTTCGAACGAGTTATTTAACTTTGTATCTGCAACAAACTACAAACAGTAACTCTAATATTATTATTCAATAAAATTCAATCGAATAATATTAATTCTTTTAAAAAAGCGTATTACTTTCTTAAATAAAAAAATATAAAACATAAATGCTTACTTTCTTCAAAATATCCGTTACGTCTCTTCATTACTTTCAACCACAGAACAATAAAAGCCACGTGATCATGACGTTTGTAGAACGTATTAGACTTGTGCAGAAAATCCGAATATTCGCTTTCAAATACTTTACATGAAAACGAGAGTAATATTTCCGCTTTAATAAGTTACCCAAAGAGAATTCATAATTTATACTACATTTTCGGAAACATTTCCGCAATGGACTGTAACGTTTATGATTTTTTTTACAATCTATTCGCTTCAAATACTTTACACAGAAATGAGAGTAATGATTCCGATTTATTAAGTAACTCAAGAAAATCAATAGTTTACACTACATTTTTGGAAACGTTTACGCTATAGACTGTAACGGTTCTGAATTTTTTTACAGACTATATTTACGCAAGTTAGAACTCGGACAAGCAGACAAACGTAAAACAAAAAAACAAAGAAAACAAAACAAAAAAAAAATCATGAACATTTTTTAACTTTATTGGAAGGTAGCGAAACAGCACCGAAAACTGGCGATATGAAGCAATTAAAATAATAAAACTTTGTAAAAAATCACCATAAATTTAAAACAAAACACAGGACGCGTTTCGAGCTAAAAACATAACAGCTCGTCATCAGCTACAGCATACACGTGTCCGTAAACGAACAAGTTCAAAAATGAACTGAAGATAAAGAATGTTGCGAAGAATGCGACAGATGGTGCTACCTGATAGAGGGATATGCAAAAGGGAAATATGTTGAAAAAAGATAGAACAGAAAATGAAATGGAAATAAAAGAAAAAATAAAAATAAAAGAAGTAAATTAAAAATATAAATAAAAATAATAAATAAAGAACTATAAAAGAACAAGAAAAAAATCCAAATTATTATTATTATTATTATTATTTTTTTTTTTTTTAGAAAATAAAAAGAAAAGAAACAAGAGAAAGGGGAAAATAATTACAAAATTAATTTCCACGCTGGAGATAGGAAAGGAGATGATGGGAGATCATTGACAAGATTAGCAGAATTTTTAGAAATAAAATATGCTTCATGAAAATCCAAGTGAGAGGGAGAGGCAGGGGAAGAAATAATTTTGGCCATGGAGAAATTGAAACAATGACTGGAAGACCAACAGTGAGAAGCAATCGAAGATTTAGAGATTTCTTGATTTGCAATATATCTCTGTTTTTTACAAAGTTTTATTATTTTAATTTATTGGAAGGTGTTAAAAATTCAAAAGTTGCGGTGGACGAGGTTTACTACATTTGGATATCATTCCAACAAAGAATTTTTCATGAACGTAAAGAAAACGGCTGCAAAACGCAAAAAAAACGACAAAAATCACTGAAAATTCGAAAATTTCGTGGTACAAAATTACTAGGATAAAAGATTGAAACCGTATTTCTTTTACGAATGTCAAAAAATCACGGGAAAAGTCTAAAAATATAGTGAATTCAACTTTTTTTCTTATCAAATTTAACAACAATACACAGAAAAATTCTTTTAATTTCTATGGAGGCACCCAGCTGGTATGTGAAGCGGAAAAAAAAAACAACAACAACAAAAAGAGCATGCAAAGTAAATAGTATTTACTGAATTTTTCATGTGTTTTATAATCTAGCTGTAACAGTGTGAATAAAATGCTTTTCAGACAAAATGTGAGCTTGTTTCAAATAACGAAGATTAATGATTTTGAATAATTATAATGATAATGATGATAAACTGAATACCGAAAAATTCATAAAAAATTTCATGTATTCCATCAATTTTCATAACTGAAGAAATTAAAAAACTGCTTTACTCTTGGAACTCTGACATATTTATAAACTCGTTTTTAAATGTAAAAGTAATTGCATGTTTAAAACGCAGAAAATGACAAAATTTTTCAGAAATATATATATATATATATATGGGGCATTCTCACAATCTTTTGACTTTTAAGTCCCTGAATAATAATTTTTATTTTAGTACCTATTCTTGTGATTTTTTTTTTTTTTTTTTTTTTTTTTTTTTTTTTTTTTTTTTACGCGACTGCCAAGAAGAGTTATGTGTTTCACGCGTATCTGGGTATGTGGATTTCTTTATACCCTCGAAACAGCCCAACGGCTCGATGGATTTTAATGAATGAGGTCTCTATCGATTCGACTTAACCGTCCGATGGTTATAGCTTAGGTTTTGTTTTTATAAATTAAAAATGGCGGTCGTATAATACAAAATGGCGGTAGAGACAAAAAAAATTTACGCACCCTATCTAGGGCATATCATTGGATAGGTTAGGTCTTTCAAAATGAAGACGATGTTTCATTGACTATTTTACAGTCAGAAGCTCCGTTTAAATATTACACAACCTGGAAGTTGTGTAAGTAGGATCTCTAGCTTTACTGCAACTCTAACCTTCAGAGACATATATAGACCTCATCAAAACAGTGTATATCGATAGGAACTAACAATTAAACACAACATAAAAGTCATCAATACAAGTAAATAACAAAATAGGTAAGTAATATAAAAAAAATAGTTTCACATTGATGGGAAATAATTAATTAGTTCGCTTTTTACGCTGTCGGGTTTTTTTATTTTTTAAATTTAATTTCAGATTATTATTATTATTATTTCATATACTGGGGAACATCCCATTGCATGACTGCATAACAATGCTAACGAGGTAAATATTTTTTGGACGATGTTGAGGGTCCAAATAACAGGAATCGTATTAATTGAGATTTTTTGTTTATTAAAACAGGCTAAACCTGAAATAAAACTTCCTTACTTTATGATTTTGATGTGAATTAATAGGGTTACCATTATGAGGCAAGTTTCATTCAATAATTTGAAGAAAATGTATCTTATCTTAATTATGCAGATTTAATTATACATTATTAATTATTTACTTTTAATAATTTAATCATTTTAAAAATTATCTTACTTCTTATCATTTTAGTTTATTACTTTACTTAATTATTTTAATATTTAACTATATTGCAAGTATTCTTTATAATTTTGATTGCATTCTTACATTCAAATTAATGTTCAAATGTGTAAACAAAGCAATGATCAGAAATCCACAAAACTCTAAAATCCACACAACCTCTGGTCCCAAGCTGTGTGGATTTGAGGGAGTCAGTTGTATTGTTTTTATTTTTTCGTCAAAATTTTTCAAACAGTACTGTCAAATATGTGATTTAAAGCTGATTTTTGAGGATCGACAGCGGGAAAAAGTAATCATATAGGAGCAGAAAATGGAAAAAGGGTTTTTAATTGAAGAAAAAAGAAGGGTGAGAGTTCTGATCTTTCTATTTTTCCCGAAGTGCTATCTCGTTATTTTTTTACATATTTATAAATTAAGTTTCTTTCGTAAATGCATTCAATTTGCAGAAATTTTTATTCTGCTACAAAGTAATCAAATAGCGTTTCCTTTTTCCTTAATAAAGGCAAAGTATGTTGTCAAATAGAGCATTTCAAATTGATTTATAAGGCTAAAATCTTATTCTTTGTTTTTTTCTGCTTTTAGGTGTGTTCATAATTATATAAATACATAGCACATATACTCGTCGTCTGGTCTGTCTGTTTGTCTGCATATAACAGCGCAAAAACTATCCAACCGAATGGTTTGAAATTTAAGATATATAATCGTTGCAGAATTTTGTCATTTCAAATTTTATGAAAATTGGACGTATAGTTCAATTACAGGGACAGTCGAAAGTATTCCGTTACATTACAGTCAATAGAAAAGGTAGTTTCAAGTACATTTTAATGATGTTACAACCGTTCGAACTTTAGCCTTTAAATCTAAGGCCCATGGTTAAAAAAAATTGCAGTTGAACACTACTCAAAACTGACAGGAAATGAGAAAGAAAAAGAAAATTGAACAGCGACACATAAAACAAAGATCCAAAAAAAAATCACCAAGTAAATAGTTATCTCTTGCTCTAACCAAAGCAGACAAGCTTGCATCTTTGAGCTAGTAGGTGGGCATTTTACTGACCAACAACAGTGATCGCTCTTTAAATTTCACGTTCATTGATGACAATGGTTTTGAGAAAGGGGAAAAAGAGCTAGGGTACAGCAGTTGTAGTGAATGTTTTGGTCAAAAAGTATTTTGGGTACAACTGTCGATACAGCAGGAAGGAACAGGTTAATGTCATTTTTGCAGTAGTTTCAAATGTGCAATAATTTATTAAATTTTATGTATGCAAATGTATTTTTTCATATATCCTTTGTAATCTGTATATATTTGAAAGATATTTTAGATGCTTAAATTATATTTTGTTTTTCTCAATATTATTTAAATTTCCCCCTAAAGATGTAAATGCCTTGTCGTTGCTGTTTTTAAACTTTTTTTAAAAATTAAAATTTATATAGTGATATTTAATATTTATTTTTTTATTATACGCATGTCATTAAATTCACATAATTTAAACAAGAAAGGGAATTCAGATCTGTGAATGTCTCTTTTTCTTTACTCAAATTGTTTTTGTACGTAATAAAGGGATTTTCTAATCGATTTTTAACTTGCTTCTTTATGTTCTAGAACTATGAAAAATATGTACACAGGTGTGTTACCGATGGTAATACAACATTCCACTACTTTTAAAACTTTATTATAAATTAATATGTTAGATTTAATGCATTTTCCTGCTAGCCCACCACTAGTAATAAATCGTCCAATGTTCTTGACGGTTACATTTGTATATGAGTTACAACAACGGATTTAATATTATGTCAAACAATGCTACCCAAAATATGCCAAATGGTAGTGAAATTACTGCAATAATTCATTTGGATTGCTAAAAATTAGACAGTAAAATATACTAAATGAAAAATAAAGAGTGTAATACATAAAAAAAATTGCTTTAATCTATTAGTAATTTACTGTTAAATTATAACTGTGCATCGAAAAATTCATTTAGATATCCTATAAGATAGTTTAAAAATTGTTTCATTTTTTTTCCTGTGCTGCATTGTAAATAGGAAAGAAGGCATATATTGTATATATTTCAATAAATTCACTGCCCTTTTACCAAGAGTAAAAATATCAGGAAATTTTCAATAATCGATTTCTCAGTGCCATGGCAAATAATGGTATTTTTTAGTATTATAGTATTTTTATTTTATTACTAATAATAAGCTCGAAGCCACTGTGGTCTTGCGACAGCTTTAGGGCACCAAGCCCAACATTTCTGATCTTCGATGTCTTTAATTTAACCAATTTTCCTTTTAAATTTGTCCGGTTTAAAATTTTTTATTATTTTTTTAATTTTCTTCCTGGTTTCCGTTAAAGAGTCTTGTCAAAAAGGATGCAAGCATGGACCACAGACGGACACGCCGTGCTCTGCAAATTCTACGGCAGTCTGTGTAATATTACCACAGCAGAAATCGCGGAGCGGACATCAATTACTGAATCTTAATATATAGCGGCATCTACTGCAGTGAAAGAAGGTATGTGGCTCCGCCAGCTGTTATATGACATAGATGAAACATTTTTTTTTTTAAATTTCACTTTGCATATGGATAATCAAAGTGCCATAAAATTAATCAAAAACCCAGTGTACCATAAACGCACTAAGAGCATTCATGGCAGGTACCATTTCATCCATGAAAAGTACCAGGATAAAACTGTGAACTTTGAATATGTTAACAATAATTAACAGTTGGCAGACATATTTACAAAGGCTTTGCATAGAGACAAATTTGAAAAATATAGAACTTTGATAAACTGCCTTGATAAGTGCTAAATTGATATATCTTCTAAAATTTTATTAGGTGTATTTTTTTATTGACAAGTAAGAATTGGAGGGAGTATCAAGTTTAATACTTAAATTCTTACTTGCCTCATTATATTAACCAAGAATATTATCATTACGTTTGTATTTGTATATTTTTCTCCATGTATTGTCTTTGTAATTAAAAATAACTTGTGCATCTGAAAAGATGTCTGAGTAGTTGACAGATAGCTATTCGTAATGTGTTTACAATGTGGCATGGCCACTGTGCTAAGCATTAAGCAATAAATAATACTTTATGTAAGTTTAAAAGTTGAGATTTTACAATTTTTTTTCTAAGGGATGGTATTATTAAATGTTTAATACTCAGGCTAAAAATTGTAAAAAAGAAAAAAAAATTATACAAAGTTGTGAGCATGAAAAGGTTCTGTCGAATCAGTTGCATTCATGCATGTCAAATGTTTTTTGAAAATAAATGAAAGCTTTTAATTTGGGAGTAATTGGTGGAATCCCCAAATTTGTGGAATTATATCCCACAAAGTTTCACTGGGGGTAGCCTCCTATCAAAGAAATTTCAGCAATTTTTGGAAAAACAATTAAGTTAGAGAAAGAATGCAGTGAGCTCAATGAAATTGAGACAGCGAAACTAAGAAATTGAATTGTGTAAATCGCATAATAATAAATATGTTACAGTTTCATGAATTGTTGATATACTCTCCTTCAAGGATGCTTTACCTGTTTGGCATATATTAATAATTATGGTTCATTTAAGCATGTTAAAGTAAGTATAGTTAAAGATAATTTTCTATTTTTCTCTTTTCCCTGAAAAGTAATACAAAAGTTGGTTGGGAAACTGTCCTAAAAGAAAAATAATTTGAAGACCTTTAAATTAATCTTTAAGAACATGCATGGTGCATTGTGTATACTGCTTTTTAAAATGCAGCTGTAAATTTGAGAATAATCATGTGCATCTAATACACTATATGGCCAAAGGTGAGCGGTCACTTGCGATTTTAGACGGTTTCTTAATTATCTAGAAAAATACATGAGGAATTATTTTGAAACTCCAGGTGTGTAAACAGAATAGTACAGGTCATATATTTCCGTGAAGACTTTTTCCAGAAACCCCAGAGGAGACCTTCAACAAATTGAAAAAAATGAATATATTTTGGATAACCCTGTAAAAACTAACATAAAAAAGAGTTCAACACAGTAAATTATGATTAAGTTCCTTATTGCAATAAACTGTGTTCATTTTTATGAGACTAGCATATATATGCGTAAAGAAATTAATTTTTTTATAAAAAGAGTCCCAAATTTTGCCAAGTTTTTTGCTTATAATTTGTAGAGTTCTTATTATAAAAAAAGGTTATTTTCAGAAAATATGACAAACAACATTGTACAAAATACCCTGCAATCAGAATTAAAAAATAAAAAATG
This sequence comes from Maratus speciosus, assembly GCA_963932465.1. NCBI lineage: Eukaryota > Metazoa > Arthropoda > Arachnida > Araneae > Salticidae > Maratus > Maratus speciosus. The sequence continues at coordinate 16,055,063 of OZ010797.1, forward strand.
GTTGAAAATGAGCAGGTTTACTAAAAAATATTTCACTGTGCATGCGCGAATGCAATCAAAATATAATGTGCATAATGTATTAGCTAAGTGTATAGAGCAACTTTTGGAAAAGCCTCAAAAACATAGCTTGAAAATTCTGAAAATTGTCGTTGGTAGAATAAGCTCGAAATCCGTTGTTCCCAAAATGAAGCAAAAAGATGAGGGGTTGTATCCATATATCCATTAATCAGTGCCAATATAGCATACACAGTATTGCACGTTCTACTGTATTTGGATACAGCCCCTCATCTTTTTGCTTCATTTTGGGAACAACGGATTTCGAGCTTATTCTATCAACGATAGTTTTCAGAATTTTCAAGCTATGTTTTTGAGACTTTCACAAAAATTGCTCTATACAATTAGCTAATACATTATGCACGTTATATTTGATTGTATTCGCGCATGCGCAGTGAAACATTGTTTAGTAAACCTGCTCGTTTTTCCTCCAATTTTTATTTTTATTTTTTAAAATTCTTATTGCAGGGTATTGTGTCCAAAGTTGTTTGTCATATTTTCTGAAAATAACTTTATTTTATATTAAGAACTCTACAAATTATGAGCAAAAAACTTGGCAAAATTTGGGACTCTTTTTATAAAAACTTTAATTTATTTACGAATATATATGCTATTCTCATAAAAAAGAACACAGTTTATTGCAATAAGGCACTTAATCATAATCTACTGTGTTGAACGCTTTTTCTACGTTAGTTTTTACAGGGTTATCCAAAAGATATTCGTTTATTTTTCAATCTGTTGACGGTTTCCTATGGGGTTTCGGCAAAAAATCTTCATGGAAATATATGACCTGTGCTATTCTGTTTACACACCTGGAGTTTCAAGATAATTCCTCATGTATTTTTCTATATATTATAGAAAACATCTAAAATCGCAAGTGACCGGTCACCTTTGGCTATATAGTGTTTTTATTTCTTATTTGGCACCTTGTCAATAACCCTGCAGTGCTAAACCAGTATGTTTAAATTTGCAATTTTCAAATATTTTTCACTATCTGTCACTATTATTACTTAAAAGCCAGTATTAGTACAGAATATGTCACCAGATTATTCCAATTTTACATCCAAAGCACGTATGAAAATATATCTAAGCACTTCTGCAAGAGCAGCTATAATTGGTCAATAAGTCCAATCGACAGAGATTCTTTTTGCAATTTTGAATTTATTTCTTTTTGTTTCAAATTTGTAATGCTACAAATTGCCAACCACATTTTTTATAGTATTTTGTTACATTGTTTCTGTTCAGATTAGTTTTTCAATTTTATGTTTTTTACTTTCATGCTACAATTTGACACCACAGTAATCACGAATATAATTTAAAGATTTTATTTATAATTTTATTTATGATTTTAAAATGTGTTAGCTCGGAGAAGAAGCTGCTGATGTTCTTTTACTACTATAAAGCATACATGTTCTTAAAGGTTAATATGTAAACAAGTGGTTTCTATAAATATTTAATATTTTTATTTTGTGGCTATTTATATTAAATTCCTTGAAATTTCATTATTAATATGTATTAAAATTTTCAGATAAAAAAATTGTAATTTTTTTCTTCAACATTTTAGGTTTAAATATAGAGAACTGATATATTTGTTTTTAAAGTATTTAAAGCCTTTTTGGAGATTTTCAAACAAAGTACCTTTTTATGCAAATATTTTTATCTTCTATGTCTATAAAAATAAATATTTGTCTCTAAAGAAAATGCCAATGCCTCAGATTTACTCTCAAGCAAATAAAAATACTTTTATTTGTGAAATATGTTCCAAAGGTTTTTCACGAAGTCATACGTTGACAAGACACTTGCGCATCCATACAAATGAGAAACCTTTTATTTGTGAAATATGTTCCAAAGGGTTTTCACAAAATGGTGTTATGAAAAGACACTTGCGCACCCATACAAACGAAAAACCTTTTGTTTGTGAAATATGTTCCAAAGGATTTTCACAAAGATATTCTATCTTAATATATCTTATATAATATATCTTAAGAAACACTTGCGCATCCATACAAATGAAAAACCTTTTGTTTGTGAAATTTGTTCTAGAGGATTTTCTGAAAATGGTGCTCTTAAAAGACACCTATGCATACATACAAAGGAAACACCTTTTGTTTGTGAAATATGTTCCAAAGGATTTTCACAAAATATTGCTCTTAAAGTACACTTACGTATCCATACAAAAGAAAAACCTTTTGTTTGTGAAATATGTTTCAAAAGATTTTCACAAAGTGGTCATCTGAAAGAACACTTGCGTACCCATACAAATGAAAGACCTTATGTTTGTGAAATATGTTCCAAAGGATTTTCAGACCGTGGTTCCCTGAAAAAACATCTACGCACACATACAAAGGAAAAACCTTTTGTTTGTGGAATATGTTCCAAAGGCTTTTCACAAAATGGTGATCTGAAAAGACACTTGCGCACCCATACAAATGAAAAACCTTTTGTTTGTATAATATGTTCTAGAGGATTTTCTGAAAATGGTACTCTTAAAAGACACCTACGTACACATACAAAGGAAAAACCTTTTGTTTGTGGAATATCTTGCAAAGAATTTTCGGAAAATGGTAATCTCAATCAGCACTTGCATACCCATACAAACTAAAAACCTTCTGTTTGTGAAATGTATTTCGAAGGATATTCACAGTAGGATCACCCAAAATGACATTTTCAGACACATACAAACGGAAAATCTATCATTTGTGATGTATACACTAAATAATTTTCACAAACTGACCACAGAAAAACAAATCTCCATGTTAACCGAACTGAAAAATCATTTATTTATAAATGATATTCTGGAAGATTTCCAGAAAATGATATCTTAGAAATTCCTTTGCACTTTCTTACAATTGCAAAGTTAATCTTTTGTAAAGTATGTGCTAGAGAACTTCTTGAAACAGTCTCTCATTAGGATATTCTACATCTTATGTAAAGGATAACATTTCATATCTGAAATATGCTCTAAACAATTGTCCCAAGGTAATCCTCAAACAGCTTGACCTGTAGTAAATGTTAAAGGGCTACCTAGAGTTGTAGCTTTTCAAAACAGTTGACGAGCTTAGTGGATGAAAAAGTTGTGTAAAAAAAAAAAAAAAAAAAAAAAAAAATGAAATTGTGTGAAAATTGAGTGAAAGCTTTTTGTTGTAAAATTTATTGTTATTTTTTTCTTAGTAGCATATATTTAAAAAGTTAACAGGCATTACTAAATTCTCCCAGAAAAACTTAAACATTTAATTTTCAAATAGAGTAGGCTTCCTGTATTCCGCACAGCTTAGGACCAGAGGCTGTGCAGATTTTAGAATTTTGCGGATTTCAGGTCATTTCTTTGTTTGCACTTTTAAACAGCAATTTCAATGTAATGATACAATCAAAATTATAATGAATGCTTAAAATATTGTAAAATATTAAAACAATTAGGTAATAAAGTAAAATAACAATAATTAAGATAATTTTAAAAACAATGAAATTATTAAAAGTAAAGGTCAAATAAATAAATAATAATGTATTATTAAATATGCATAAGAAAGATGAGATATATTTATCTTGAATTATTCAATGGAATTTGAATCATAAAACCCTACTAATTCAGACAAAAGTAATAAAATAAAGAAATTTTATTTCAGATTTAGAGAGACTTAATAACCAAAAAAAAAAGCTTGATAAATACTTTAATATATTTTGTAAAAAGATTGTGATTGCCAGTGATATCAGCAATATCTTGGATTTTTTCAGAAATTAATTTATACTTCCTTCATGGAAAAACATGAGTTCAGTCATATTAACAAGAATTACATATTAAAATAGCTACAGAATGAAATAAAAATAAAAAAGTCTTATTTTGTCCCTGCATCTGAACTGAAAGTTTTATTGTTTGCGTCTGTGATGATGTAGGGATTTTAGGCGTTTGGCGATTTGAGGGAGTCTACTGTATAAGAAAATATTTATAATGTTTAAATTATTTAATATTAAATGCTAATGAATAATGTATGAAATCTTCAAGAGTAATTAGATTCTTGGTATTTTAGTTTTACCATGTGATAGAACATCTAAGAACGTCTTCATCGAAAAAATAAAACATATTTTGAGAAATATGTAGAATCCAGTGTTTCCCAACCTTTTATTGATCACGCGCCACCAAAGCACCTATAAAAGCAGTATGTCCCCCCCCCTTCACTCTGTAAATTATGTCTCTAATTATTTAAAAAGTAAAATTTATTCATACGGTGGAAACGAAAATAGTCCTACTAATAATTATTCATTTCACATTTTTAAACTTTTCAAAGAGGCGAATTTTCTGCCCCCAAATGTGTTTTTAACATAATTATATAAATACAATAATGCTATAGATGTTTGCCTTTTCGCCAGAAAGAGTGCTGTTATACTTTTCTAACTTACTCGAATGTTAAAGAAAAATATTATGTGGTCTGCATTTTTCTCTTCAAAAAATACCTTGAGAGATACTATCATTTAGCATTAAAATTGACGGATCAAAGAATTACTATATTGGTATAATTACCAGTAAATTTCAGTATAGAAAAAATTAGCATATAGCTGATATTAAATATAATAGAAAAACCACACCTCTAGCAAGATTTTATCAAGAAGAAACCATCCAAGTTAATTTCAATAAAAGTAAAATAGTTTTCCCGTCCAGTCTAATACTATCCATCCATTAAAAGAGAAACAATACAGATTGTACCACGCAAAAACTCAATATGTAACGATGCAGCATCATTTCACTTACCAAAAATATGGCTCCAACTACTCAATGAGTATGAAAATAAAATGAAATAAACATCCATATGAAATAACAAGTAAGAAAAATCATGCGTACAGCATAGATCATCAAACACTTTCCAACATTCCCTGAAAGATTTAACGAAACTTAGTTACTTAGGGAAATAAGGTAAATAAGATAACTAAGTAAACATTTAAAAATCTGATTTCAGCAGTTACCGCCCATAGCCAAATATGTATTCCAATTCTTTTGAACAGCCCTGTATTTGATCTTTATGTTAATATATGTACTATAGAATGGGAAAATTTAGTTTAGCAAAAAACGTATAACAGATTGAAATTTCTCTTTTAGCAATTTATACAATTAATTGAAAAAATATTTCAATATTTTTGTACAGCCTTGTAGTTTACCTAGAACCTTTATTACACGCCACTATTTAGCTAAAATTTAACTCAAACTAAAACATTCTTAAAACTACTGAAACCGCATTTCCAGAAATTATCATCCATAGAAGATATGTATCCGAGTCTTTGTGTGACCCTGTATATCATTTTATCTATATTCTACAAACTTCTTTTAATAAACTAAATGCAGTTCAGCGAAAAAATGCATAACTCATTTAAAAACCACCTTTAACCAATTTACGCTCATACCCAGGAACCCTTATGTATTATTTTGTGTAGCCCTGTATATGAATTATAACATTTATGCACACCCTACAGTATGCATAAATAGGGTGAAACATAAAAGCGCATATCATAATTAACAATGCATTTCCAGCAATCACCACTAATGTACAGTACTTCTGATATAATATACCATCTGAAAACTTTTGCGTGTCCCTGTAAATGCTATGCACTTCGTAATATACGTGAAATAACTTATAGTAAACCTCAGCGACGTATATCAATTTCATTATATGTGAAATAGTTTAACATAATTAAAATACGCCCCAAACAATTCCCCCCTTCTTCCCTATATCATTATGTAACGGAATTATTTTGTGTGGCCCTGTAAAATAATAATAACTATTCTTTGCACCGAATATTATACAGAATGCATGTTTAGGGCTCTTCATAAATGCATATCAATTTTGTTATGTTTGGATGCGTGTAGCATCATTAAAATCATTTTGAACAATTTCTTCCCATAGGCCCTAATGTAAAGGAAAAATTTTGACTGTCCCTGTAAATGAACTAAACACGCTGCAAACTTCATTTGAAATTGGGGACGTGCTATGGTAAACGTCAATAACCTCCAAAAATTTCAGGGCAATCCGAGTATATTTACGGGAGTTAGAGCGCGGACAGACGGCCAGACAAGCCGAAATCATAAACACTTTTCAACTTTGTTGGAAAGTGTTAAAAATGTAACGTGCATAATATGAAAGAATATGTGGCAAACTGAATGATGGCGTGTCATAGACTGTGCAAATTTAGAATAGCTTTATTTATTTGTTTTTGAAAAGGACTCTTGAGGGGTCATTTGAAACATGACAGCAGTCGAAATAAACGTATTTTTACTGGTTTTAAAGTTTTAATTTACATCTTTATGCATTTGAAATTAATATATTATTATAAGGTGTTGTTTGCTATAGATTAACATTCATGCATTTTATAATTCATTTTTGTAACTTATTAAAAGTTGTTGGAAAAGCTTCGAACACTAAATTTTATTTCTATGGATAACACAATACACTAGAAACATTTCAAGATTCTCATCTTTATTTATTCTAAGACATTATTCATCATCACAGCACATTTTCTATGTTTTCCTTTTCACAATGTCGTTAGTTGTCTTCCATGCATTACCTGATTTTACAATTTGACACTGGTCCGACAACCGGTGAGCATATTTCGCTCAGATAACCTTATTGGTTATGCTCACCGGTTCTCGACCCAGTTAGCTTAAACGGCATTGGCCCTGTAAGCCAGAGATCTGGGTTCGATTCCCGGCTTGGGCATTTTTTCGCTCCGTTGGAAATATTCAATTCGTATGGTAACTTTACCAATCAGTTTGATTGAGTTTAAATAATATTTTATCTACGTACACGTCGTTTATATACAGTTCTTTATCTACGGTATATTCTGTTGAATTGTCTACATGACAGACCAGATGTTATTACCAATAGGGTTGCCTGAGTGAAATATGCTGATAGGATGTAGGCCCAGTTAGCTTAAACGGTAAAGCATTGACCCTGTAAGCCAAGGATCTGGTTTCGATTACCGGCCTGGACATATTTTCGCTCAGTTGGAAATATTCGTCTGCTATTTATTGGTCTGAACCAGTTTATCCTAGGCCGATTCAATTTGGCGTGCTTTTATTAAACCAAACGACTTCCCCAGCGACTTTTCAGGAAGACTCACTTTTTGGGCGCTTGATTGGCAAGTTGGCAGAAAGTTCTCTCGCCAATCGACATAGGACAGTGTTGTCGCCAATTAGCGAACATTCAAGAGGAGGTTTAAACGATGGATTTTTTCTCCAAAATTACATAAAGGTTTTAAGTAAACTTCAAAAATTAAGAATTTTATACTTTAAAATTCGTGAGAAAAGAATGGGGGTGGGGTGGGGTATACGTCCGATAGTTGATCTTTAATTATTGTGTGCTGGATGACCAAAGAATGGGGTGAAAGATTATCATAATATTTAGGTGAGGAGTTAGAGGATTGATTAATTATCTATTAGTATTTCAAAGTAAAAAATGAAACAACTAGGCCAAAATAAAATAAAATAGCAGAATTTTAAAAAATGAAACTTAAAACTAAAAAAATAATAATAATTAAGTGGGTGGGGTCTAGATTTTATTGGATAAAAATTTAAATGATGATGATAAATGTGTAATGACATTAAAATGTTATCGTAATTCATTTAAATGTGCGCTTCAACTCCCACTTAATTTAATAGAAAATATTTTAATTGCGGTTGATTTAATTACAGTATACAACTAAAATATATTATTTGCAATTGAACCTAATTGCAATTGAATTCAATGGAAATTTAATAAGTTGCAGCTTGCTATTAACCTTTAATCGCAATTAAATCAAATGCACTTTTTTTTTAATGAATTTATTATTTGAGTAAAAATATAATTGATTGCTGCTCATAACTGCACAATTATGCTGCTTATAGCAAAATCTTAAATAATTAGTACTAGTAATAATAATATTTTTCGAAGTTCAATTGTCTCTCTATTCTAAAAAAAAAAAATAACTTACGCTGTCACCGCCACCGCCGATTTTGAATTTTTCGTGACCGGAGGTCTTTCTTCGTTAATATTAAGAAAAATATTGCATACAAAAATATGAAAATCGGCGGTATTATAGAAAAATGTTTGATAAACACGCTGATGCAGACAGTTTTCAAATCGAAGAATTATTTTAAGAGATCTTTAATGCTAAAGTTGGACAAAATCGTTCCATTAAAAAAGTTTTATAGGAGCAAAAACTATGCACGGAAATTAATTCATTTTTAGATCATTTTATACGTTAGAATTTCCCGCTGTGCAGACTTCTTCAATTTTTTTTTTAATTTGACTCATTTTTTGAGGTTTTATTTCTATTTTAAATTCAAATTTTCAGCATTTCAAGAGATATTTTTTACTTATTTTAGAAAATGGTATTAATTTAAACTGTTGCCAACTGTATAAACAGCGCAAAAAATAATGTTTGCTTCAAATTAAAAATTTATTTACACGTGACTATTATAAACAGAAAAAAAATTTCAAATTAGAATTAAATAATTATGTATAAAAAGCAGGAACTTATTGAAAATTACTTCATAAAAACTATATTTACACGTGAATTTTAAAAGAGAAAGGATATTGTAAAATAAAAAATTCATTAACATGCGTTAGAAGTCTTAAATAGGAGAAATTACGTCACATTTACGTCACATTACACTTATTACGTAAAATGAACAAAAAGTAATATTGCAAAACAGTTTAAATTTAAAAATTGCGCGAGACATTTATTTGATATTTTGAGATGAGCTTTTCAATTATTTTTGTTAGGACAGCACAAATAATATTTCATTTCTAACAAAAGTATTTTCACGTGAATATTAAAAAGGGAAAGAAAAGTTTGGTGAAAATTACGTCAGATTAAAAACAATATATTTAAAATGCCTTATTTAAAAGGACTTTCTTTTCGCTTTGTTAAAAAATACCGGGAGACAAAGACTCTGTCTACTTAATTCATTTTATATTAGCTGATTTTGAAATGTTTAACTGATTTTATTTAATCAAAGACGAAAACAGCCATTGTATCTTTTAACAGAAGCTGATTTTTCCTTAAAATTCCCCAATCGAAGAGAAATGAATAGAAACCCGTGTATATGGAGATCGCCTTTGTTTTTTAAATTATAATTCAATCTTCTAAAATCTTTTTAAGCCGATCAAATTAGCGTGCTTTTAGAGACTGTGGTATCTGAACGGGGGTTGGCGAGCTTAGCTCGTAGGGGGCCGAGCCCCCTAGTGTTGTAAATAAAATCAGTCAATTAATAGAATAATATTTATTATAAGAAAATTGTTACTCCTGTTTTTTTTATTTGTGTTAAAAATAAGTTATTAAATTTCTTGAAACTTTAGCAATTAGTGAAATAAAAGATTATTACTAAAATGGAAAAAAAAGTAACACTTCTTTATTTTTCGTTGAATTATATGTATTTTGAAATTAAAAGCATTTAAACCTCAAAAAGCTCTTTGTTTTAAAGCAATGTATTAAATGTAAACCACCGTAAAGTAATAACATTTCCTCACTTTAATTCTCCTCCCGCCACTTGATAATATTTCTGAAAGAAACAAACCGATGCTTGCTACTGATGCAGTTTTTTGTTATCTTGCCTTCCTATCCTTTCTTTAAAAGATTGCATTAATAGCTGATTATCAGTTTCCACTTTTGAAAGAAAATTTGAAGTTGCTCGCTCTTATTAGACATACGCTTACACATAGGTCAAAGTCAATCAGCTTTAGTCTAAAACTCATAGCTATATGCTAGAAGACACAATAGACATCCAAAAAGAGAAAAAATATTTTTAACGTAATGTGACTATTTTTAATGAAATATGTTCTATATACGTATTAAAATAATCTTAAAACTCATAGTGCTCATAGTATTTTCAAAATTAATATTAACCATATGAAGCATATCTTGTAACTACTTTTAATGAAATATGTTCTATGTAAGTATTGAAATAATTTTAAAGCTCATAGTATTTTCAAAACTAATATTAACCATATGGAACATGAAATCATGAGACGAAATGCAATACTCCACCTAGGATCAATCACAAACTACACAGTGTAAACTTTAAAAAAGTTCTCCGTTGTACTTAAAAGGTGACAGATAATAATAATACAGGTGTTATAAGTTTCAAATTTAATTTTATCTAAATTTCCTAGAACTTTCGATCTGTAATCTCACAGTCATTGTTAGAGATTTTTTTGTTAATTGCCGTAACATTCATTCGCTGACGATGGCTGCACGATTGCAGACCGAAAGTATTAGGAAATTTAAATAAAATGTAATATTTTAAACTTGTAATATCTGTATTATTATCACCTGTCACCTTTTAAGTAAAACGGAGAACTTTTTAAAGTTCAAATTGTATAGTTTGTCATGTAAAATATATTTTGTAACTACCGATAGCTATGAAATGGGGATGATAGGGGAACAGTATCCCATTCCCCATCGAATAAAATATATTATACAGGGGTGGCGGCAATACTACTTTGCACAAGGTTGGCGCTGGAGCGATCGTTGGGATCAATAAAATCTAGCAAAATTGAATAAGCCTAGGCTAAACTAGAAGATTGGTGCCCAGGCAGTTGTTGGAAAGCATGCCAAATTGAATTGGGCTGGGATAAACTGGATCGGTCTAGGATAAACTAGTTCAGACCAATTAATAGTAAGCTAAACTAGTTTATCCTATGTGCGTTAGGAAAACTAGTTTGGCCTAGGAAAAACAAGTTTATCCTATGTGCGTTAGGATAAACTAGTTTGGCCTAGTTGTATAAGATTGCAAGATTTTATTTATTTATTTATTTATTGTCTGGAAAATATCTTTTAGAAAAGAGAAAATGAAACTTGAAGATCATTCACTCCTCACTGTTTCAAAATTTTTCTTTCCCTTAAAAAAAAAAAGATAAAAATACAGTTGTTTTAAAATAATGTACAGTAAAAAAAAAATGCATGATTAAGGAAAAGAGTGTTTTATTTATTACAATTCAGGCATGAAAGTTGAACTTCACCAAGAAAAAACTGAACTATGAACGTAATTCTAAATTATTGTAATATAAATGTATAGGAATCATGCTGAAATAAATATTATCAACGAAATTAAAATAAATAATAATAACTGAGATTAATATTTAGGACGTAAAAAAATGTATAGTAATAGCATGTTGCTCGTAAAATTAAGATATTACACAGTTGTTAATTATTTTACTATGCATCTTAAAATCAGTCTTTAAGCGTATATTATCACTTTTTTTAATTATAGTTTTATAGTAAAAATGTTATATATGTTACAATGAAAATTTAAAAGCATAGATTTTGTACATCATTACAGATTTATATATTTTACACCCACCATTCAAATTTTATATGATTTCTCCACATTTTTTCTTAATCTTGGAAACAGCAAAAATGACATTTAAAAAAACTAATTTTAGTTAAAAAAAAAAAAAAAAGCTGAAAACTTTTATGTTCAAATAATACATTCAAAAAATTTTCTTCAAAAAACTTTTTGGCAGAAAGAGAGAGACAAGAGGATAAGGGGACTGATCCAGCCAGTCCAAAGTCAAGTATTCCTAGAGTGAACGATTCTTAGAATTTTAGCTCATACCTTAGTTCAATTATGCTTGTCATCATTCACATTCGCAACAACGTCACTCATTCCAAACCAAGCAGAGCGATTGAGGGAACAACATCACAATTCACGAAGTGCATTGGAACAATGTAAGTCTTCTCAATGGATGCTAGTTGCAGATCAACTTCACATCCTGTTTATAGGTAAGCGTCTGTGAGACATTAGGGAGCCATAATAAAATATAAAGTTTAAATGTAGTTAAAAAAAATAAAACTACTAAAATTGAAATAATTAATTATATTAAGGTTAAAAGATCTAAAATTATTAAATACAGAAATGTAAAATTTAATGAGAAAAAAATAGATAAAAAAAAAAGAAAACATTCCATTAGTTCCTAGCAAGACGAAAAATCTACTGAGGCAAAAAGAGCCCAAGACTATTTTCAAAAGATAGAGAAAGATAAAAGAAAAAAAAATGCACTTTACAGTGACCATACATTAAGTTTAAATTTAAGAGAAATGTTACTAACATTACAGACTAACAGTTTTTTTATTTTTTATTAAGATATACAGGACAGAAGATAAACAAACAACAACAAAAAAGAGAGTTTAAAATGAGATAGAAACAACTCAAGTTTCTTCCTCAACCATCAAAGCAAATCTATGGCGATTTCTATTGGTAGGGTCGGAGGCCTCGTAGTCAGGTAATTCTGCAATAATTTCATTTGGGATATTGTTGACATTGTTATAAATTCTTTTAGTAAGCTTATACATTCTTTTTTTAGTGATACAGTGCAAAGGTCTCTGCGAATAGTTGTATTTCTAAGATACAGTATACTCTCGATATCTCGAAAATCTTGATATGCTTCCCCTTGATACTACATATTTATTTAACGTTAATTTTAATTCTTATCTTGAAGAGTTTTCATTCAAATCCTTGCTATGTCGAATATTTTACGAAGTAAAAAATCAATCAATTTCTTCTCTGCCGTTTGATAATGGGGAAGAACCGGGTGTTTCAGAACCATTACCTTAGCGTACTGCGGCCCAAGCTAAAGATGCTGTTCACATGTTACGACACTTCATAGAATGCTCTGAAAACGTGGAAAACGATAACTTTCAAAAGACATGTCGCCAGGCCCCGACACTTGACTTTTTTAACACCAGAACGCCCGGAAATTTTCCTCAACTTTCATAAAAATATTTGCCACCAGAATTTTTATTTAAAATTATTTGACTGATTTATTTAACGTCAATCTGCGTGGTTTAAATTTAACTTATTTTATGAAAGAATTTCTGGTTCCAGTCGACATTTAATCATATGGCCGGAGTCGGATCAACTCCTTCCGGGCGTTCTAGTGTTAAGGCTCCGCTGCACTGAAACTCCCCGATCGCGAAATCCCATGTTAGCCTATGTGAAAACTTTCAAGCGCGATGACTCATTACCTGATATAATTATTAAAATTCCGTCTTCACCATCAGAAAATAGACGTCAGATGCCAATGATGTGCGTTTTTAAAAATTATCTCCGTAAATTTTAAGTGCATAAAAAATCACTCTAAACTTTGAAATTTCCACTTGTTTAAATTGTATCATCTTCTTAAAAATACTTAAAATTTACGGAGACAATTTTTAAGAACGCACATCATTGGCATATGACGTCTACTTTCTGATGGTGAAGACGGAATTTTAATAATTATATTAGGTAAGGAGTCATCGCGCTTGAAAGTTTTTCCGTAGGGTAACATGGGATTTCGCGACCGGGGAGTTTCAGTGCAGCGGAGCCTTAAGCAATTCTATTAATCTGAGTTCATTTATGTATTTACTGATTCTTTTCAATTTAATGTAATTATTTTCTACTATTTTAAAAATTAAAATTATCATTGATGTATTTAGACTTATTGTGACTATAATTACATATTTATATTTATCCTCATGTATAATTACTCTAATTTTTATAACATTATTCCGCATCTAGTGTTTAACGTGAATTTTTATGTTTGATTATCATCTTGTTATCTCGAAAACTCGCTATCTCGAAATTTTTTTAGTGTCCCTTCGACTTCGAGAGTATACTGTATCTATTGCCATTACGGATTATTCTAAGTTGTCTATTGTAGGTTTTATAAAGGTAACTAAGATTTGTTTTGCTAGCAAAACCCCAGATTGGACACCCATAGGTGAGAATAAAGCGTAGGCATGCATTGTAAATTAGAAGTTTATTTTTAATTGAGAGAGAATTACTGCTAAGAAGAGGATCGAGAGATTCGGATACACCAGCGACTTTAGTTCTAGTGTTAAGAGGCTACTTCAGTCAAACGAAAAGACCCGTTCGCTAATGCTAATCCTATGAAAGAAATTTTTAAAGATATCTCGGTCGCAATTCAATATTTTTTAATGATTTTTTTTTTTTTTTTTTTTTTTTTTTTTTTTTTTTGCATTGAATAGTTGGGATTGATCTGTACAAAGGCCGTTGTTTACTTTTTCGATTTTGCTTACAGGTATTTCTTATGAGGACACTTTCGTTTTTGGAACCGGTTTCGAAAGTAAAAGCATCCTCATAAAAAATATCTGCAATCAAATTCGAAAAAGTAAAAAACGGCCTGCATACAGATCGATCTCAACTATTCAATGCAAAAGAAATCATTTAAAAATATTGAAATGCGACCGAGATATCTTTATAAATTTCTTCCATAGGCTTAGCATTAGCGAATGCGTCTTTTCATTTTCATTTGACTGAAGTAGCCTCTTAAGAATATTCCAGGTGAGTCTTTTATCTAAAATTGCATTGGTAAGTCTGATTATGGTTTATGTTCATTCATTAAATATTTTATTATAATCTACAGTTTTTTTCATCATTTGATTTATATTAGAATATTTGTAGATTAATTATTTGTAAACCATATAAGAAATTTTTATGCATCGTTTCATTTCGGCAAACGGAAGATATTTACTTTATAATACTACTAATTAATAAATATCGCGAAAGCCTGATCAATTTATTTTAAAATAAGGATTATTATTTTTGTGTATTTAACACGTTATTTTCGGGAGAGTAAAATTTCCCCCAGTTTAAAATGTAAAATTCCATCCGATAGATGGTTCTTTATTTATTTTTTCTTAAGAGCGTGGCTAAATTATTTTTAACCATTATGAAGTACCTGTGTCAAGTTAGATTCTTTAAAAAGTTAGTTTTAATACAATAATAATAATAATAATAATAATAATAATACGGCTTTGAAAATAATATTTTCTTTTCTCTTTCTAAATGAAAGAAGTTTCGCCCTTTGAAAATTTCATTTAGAAAAATAGAATAATATTTAATTTAATAAAATTTTGTAAATTTATTAAAGTATTGTTGACATTTCAAATTCCTGCATATATAACTCTAAAAGATAATTTTTAATATGCATAAAAAAACACGCTAAAACTGTTATTCGTAACTAGATAAACATCAAACTCGAATGATTATAAAATTAAATAGAAATTCAATGATGCAAAAATATTTAACAACTTTCATGTTATAATGTTGTTATAAAGCTTTTTTAATAAATAAGCACAATATACGATGACAGACTTACAAATAAATGAAAAATGTAAAAACAATGATTTAAAAAAAACACTCATATTTTAATGCAACATAAGATATTTTATATATTAGATCGTGTTATGATTCCCATGCTTCATTTGGCCATATATTCAAAGAATATTCCATAAAAGAAAACTTAGAAGACTGATTAAATGATAAACTGTTTTTCCTAGAAAAAAAATAATCATTTAGGTACACTTTTAAAAATAAATTATAAATTTACTTATCTTGAACTTTTTCAAAAAAATTCCAAACACAATGCTTGGCATAGTGAATCAATTAACTTATTTTTTCAAGTAATACTTTTAAAATGTATATGAAATGCAACTGTTTAAAAATAGCATTATATATAAATTTTAAAATATACGATTGAATAAATAAACAATTTAGTAATAAATTCCCTATGTCAAGCATTGTATTTTGGAAAATTTTGAAAAAGTTTAATATAATTGAATTTATAATTTTCTAGAAAAGCGCACCAAAATAATTATTGCTATTTTTTTTACGCAAAAACATTTTATGATTTAATTAACCTTCTATGAGATATTTTATTCTGCCAAACAAAACAAAATATTTATGCCTAAATTAATCTTTATGGCATGACAGTGGCAGACTTTTGGATAATTTACATTTAAAAGAAACCATAAAAAGCTTTTTTGTTGGCAGTTTTGGGCTAAATTTCACTCTTGACAACCACAAATGGCAGCGCTATGGCGAGCTTCTGGCTAGATTTTATTTTTAATTGTCATTAAAAGAGTAAATGTGGCCAGTTTGAGGCTATCTAGCATTTTTAGTAAAAAAATTAGTGATATGATTGTGGGCATATGCATGTATTTACGAATCTTTTGCATCGAATGGCTGCTGAAATGCATCGTGTAATTGAATGGATAATGTAAGCCAGTAGACGATGTTTCAATCAATTTGAAGTTACTTTGTCATCCGTTATTCCCGGAGATATTCGAGATTCATAGGATGATTTTCATTCTGTTTTACTCTAAATAATCCCATAGGTTTTCAATTCAAATTTGGGAACATTGCTGGTTAGGAATATGACTGAGCCCCTTTGGCACAAATTTGTTTCTTAAATTAAACAATTGTTATAATCAGTTTTTTTTTTTTTTTTTTTTTCGGAATTCAAAATTATTTTTTTACATAATCATTTTTATTACATCTGTCAAAATTTGAGATATTTCATTAGCTTCAAAATAAATGGAATGAGGTTATTTATTTTCCTGCAAAATTAATGTGCTTTTGAAAAAAAAAAATAACAATACATGAAAATCTTGAAAAGGAGATCATAACTTAGCTAAAGATTTTAATGAAAAATGTACAATTTTTAAAAACATACAGTAAAAACTGCTAGATTCTTTGATATTTGAGTGATATTACCTGAAAACACCATGCATGCAGGAATGAAAATGATTTTGTAAGTGTAACATAAAGATAATTAATTCAAATATTGTGCATTTGAG
The DNA here is from genome assembly GCA_963932465.1 of Maratus speciosus. Lineage (NCBI taxonomy): Eukaryota > Metazoa > Arthropoda > Arachnida > Araneae > Salticidae > Maratus > Maratus speciosus. The sequence continues at coordinate 16,071,722 of OZ010797.1, forward strand.
CATTTGACGGGGAAGATTTAAAAGCAAATTTAAGGGATGATTATCTGTAACACATTAAAAAAAAAACATTTAGCAACCAAATGCTACTTCTTCTTTTTTCTTAACCATTTGGAAAAATGGTTATTGTTCTCTGCCAGGGTAGGAAATCAAAAAGCATATCTGAAGGTTTTTATTGGTTTAATCCGCATTTTATTCGTGTTCTGATTGGTCTATACAGTAATCTGTATTTCCCTTTACATTTAACAACGATGGATACCTTCTGTTGCCATTATGACAAAAAAGTAATCAAAACTACCAAAAAAAAAAAAAAAAAAAAAAAAAAATTACTAACTCAGAAATAAATTGAGATACAGCTTTCAAACAAATTGCATTTAAAAGTACATTTTTTTCTCTATCCGACTGTGTAAAAAGCCAATTAAAATAATTCAGATTTCTTGGAAATCTGACGATGGAAAAGCCTTTTTCCGAACAGCCAATGAAATGCTTGGATAATTCATAAGTTCATGGCGTACGTAATGTAGGATCAACTCGGTGCGATTTTTTATGTCTTAAATTTTAGTCTTTGAAAAAATGGTTTTCCAAATGGTCGTAGTAATTTGTTAAATTGCTTTATTTTTAATTAATTAATTTATTTTTTTTGACAATGGTCAAAGAATTGTTACTAGAAAAATAGATATCTCACTGTTACATTATCTTTTTAACTTTGTAAACATTTTGAATCAAAATTGATTTTAAATCGTTAAAAATATCTAACTTGAAAACAAAAATTTAAATCTCATCTGCATATTTTTTTTTTTAATTTTTCAACTACTTTTCAGCAGTGAAATTACGCTTGAAATTATTGAATATTAAAGACGTGAATTATCACATTGCTAACAAGGCGTAAACCAAATTAGTGAAAAATGTCCAAGCCGGGAATCGAACCCAGGCCCCTGGAATAGATCTCTAGTGCTTTACCACTAAACCACAAGGACGATGCCTAGCTTGGCATCTCTCACTTATATAAGTCGGTAAGGCTGCAACCGCAGTACTAGATGGAAAAGTCTTCATGAACACACAATCTAGCGGCGTAACATGAGACGCAAATGAACCCAGCATCGGTGAATATACAATTTTTAAAATTTTTCAACTACTTTTCAGCAGTGAAATTACGCTTGAAATTATTGAATATTAAAGGCTGCAACCCGTCTAGTGCTGCGGTTGCAGCCTTACCGACTTATATAAGTGAGAGATGCCAAGCGTCCTTGTGGTTTAGTGGTGGAGCACTGGAGATCTATTCCAGGGGCCCGGGTTCGATTCCCGGCTTGGACAATTTTCACCGAGTTGGGTTACGCCTTGTTAGCAATGTGATAATTCACGTCTTTAATATTCAATAATTTCAAGCGTAATTTCACTGTCACAAGTTTTGACAAGATGTTTATACTGTTCCTGTCTTTGCTCTCACATTGTTAGGGTAGCAACAAAATTCAAAAAATGCAACATGTCACTCAGCATAATGCAGTTATACAACATTTTAGATAACCCTTTTGCCAAGTAATTCAACAGGATTGTATAATTTCAAACCTAAATATCAATATCCATATCCATGCACGCATATAATGTTAATTTAAAATATTCATTATCTATATTTGTACTCATAATAAATGAACTTTATATGTTTTTTAGTCAAATGTATTTTTTAATTCATCACCATATACATAACACTCTTCATTAAAAAATAGATTTCCCCAATGAGTTTCTACACGCTTAAATACCTGTCATATTTGGATATCATATTGATGCAATTATTCATCGTATACATTTACCGTATTTTACCATGCATAATGCGCTTCTCTGTTTTTTTATTGACAAAAACAGGAAGAAGGTCGTTTATAGTTAATTTTCAGAAAATTTATTAATTTAAAGAATAATAGATATCTCGTCTCGATAAAACAATGAGATTGTCATTAAATATCAAATAAAGACATTTAGAAATTTGGACACTTAAATGTCTTAAGGTGCTACTTCAGTCAGGCGAAAACTCCCGTTCACGAATGTTAATCCAGTGGAAGAAATTTTTTAAGATAGCTCTGTCGCATTTTAATATTTTTAATTTTTTTTGCATTGCTTAGTTGTGATCGATCTGTAGAAAGACTTCTTTTTTTACTTTTTTGATTTTGTGTACAGGTTTTTTTTTATTATTATTAGGATGCTTTTACTTTCGGTACCGTTTTCGAAAATGAAAGTAAGCTGATTAAAAAAACTGCAAAATCCTTCTAAAGTTTATTAAATGATTATGTAAATCTTCTAATGTAGTTTCAAAAATTCACGAAAAATCTTTTAGAAGATGAAATTTTCATGAATTCATAATTTGAACATAAAGGGTTAAAACAATAAAATGAAATTACTGTAAAACATGTAAAAACGGAATTTGTCTATAACGAAATCTTGCCTTAGAGTGTAAATTTTTATGGTTCTCGTGTAACAAATGCAGTATAATTACGCATGTTAAGATAAAAAGTTATCTAAAACGAGTTTTCCATATCCCTATCGATTCCGTCTCAGTAGGTATGATTGTATCACCCGCCGTCTCTTGAAATGATAAGCCTACTGAAAGTTGTAACTATAATCTTAATGCCTTTTTTAGATAAACAAATACAGTAATATTTTTAGGTTTTAATCACATTTACTTTGATCGAAATCTTTTTAAGCATACTAAACAATCATTTCACTCTGCTAATAACGAAAAAGAACAAAATTTCCCTTATTTTATTAAAAAACTCAGAATAAAAAATCATATATCTATCATATGTCTATATCTTGAAAAATGGCTTAGTATAGCACTTTAAATTTCTAGCATGGCTGACATTTTGAAACGTCCTGATTTTTGTCACGCGATAATAGGCGTATTCATGAACCGATTTGGATGAAACTCGGTGTGTACATAGTACATACTAATGTCTCGACCGACTTCGTTGGCCAGCTTCATCCGCCATCTTGTTTCAAAATGGCGGCCATTAAAAAAAAATTTTTAATTTAAAATGAGGTATCAAAAAATTGGAAAATGAAAAATATTTTTTTCTTATGTGTTTGACCTTGATACAAAGATTCGGGAACAGTTTTTGTTTCGTCTATATCTAAAAAAATGGCTGAGTTATAGTATTTTGAATTTCTATTGTGGCTGACATTTTGAAACGACCTGATTTTTGTCACGCGATAACAGGCGTATTTATGAACCGATTTGGATGTAACTTTTTGTGTACATAGTACATATACATACCAATGTCTCGACCGAGTTCATAGGCAAGCTTCATTCTCCCTCCCTCTTGTTTCAAAAGGGAACATTTTAAAATTTTTTTAATTTTAAATTTAAAATGAGGTATCAAAAAATTGAAAAATGAAAAAGGTTTCTTTATGTGTTTGATTTTTATACAAAGATTCCGGGGCAGGTTTTGTTTCGTCTGTATCTAAAAAAATGGTTGAGTTATAGCACTTTGAATTTCTAGCATGTCTGACATTTTGAAATGATCTGATGTTTATTACGCGATAACACACGTATTTATTAACCTATTTGGTTGTAAGAAGGCATGTGGATAGTATATAGCAATGTCTCGACCAAGTTCACTGGCCAGCTTCATCCGCAATCTTGTTTAAAAATGGCGCCATTAAATTAAAAAGATATATATTTAAAGTGAGGTGCAAAAAAATTAGAAATTGAAAAAGGTTTCTTTCTTAAGTATTTGACCTTGATATAAGGATTCCGAAGCATTTTTTGTTTTGTCTTTATCTTAAAAAATGGCTCAGATATAGCAGTTTGAATTTATTTATGTGGGTGGCACTTTGAAAAATCTGATTTTTGCCTACGACAGCACTCGTATATATCAACTGATTCCGATGTGAGTGAGCATGTGCACAGGAATTACTAAGGTCTCGACCAAGTTCACTGGTTAGTCTCATCCACCATGTTGTCTTAAAAGGGCAGGCACTTCAAGATATCGCCGAATTTGGAAAAAAATATGTTACTTTAAATAAAATCAGCTTGGACAAAGCTGACTAATTTCACGAAATTCTCATTCATAATGATTTAGTATTGATAAAAATTAGTATTGAATCTTCTATAATCAGTTCCCACTAAATTGAGCTTCATGTGTTTGAATAATATTAGTTAGCTTTTTAAAAATAAGGAATATGAAAGCTACATCTTCCTCCCGGCACTGGCCGGAAGGGCTTTTTTAGAATATTCTTTATAAATTATTTTTTAACTTTATTTCGTTTTGATTTTGATATATAGAAGAAGGTAATATTGAAATTTTCAGGTATTATTTTTTTCTTTAAAAAATGTAATTTTCATTTTTGTACACTTTAACTTGGAAACTATTCTTATTCAACTTGTTTTATAGTATAGAACAAGTGAAATTTAACAAAACAGTCCAAAATACTGTATATTTATTAATCTGAGATAAGTTCAAGGAAGATAGGCAAGGGATTACCCAAGCATGGCAATTGGGAGGTTTTCTTTTCTGCATGTGTACTAAGAACCAGTGTTAAATTCAGGGGATGACCTGGATGGGTGGGGGGTCATTCCCCTTGGGAGCAATAAAATGTCCCACCCCGAAGATTTGAGATTTTGTGTTTTCAATGGCACAAAAGCGCAATTTCCTCCCCAGAAATCTATAATGTCCCTCCCTGGAGTCACAGAAATCCCTCCCAGAGAAAAGTGTATGAATGCAACATTGCTACGAACAAGATAAATTCACCAAACATTTTCTATAAATTGAATAACTTTTTGTATCACAAACAGAAAGGCTTTCCTTCCAGTATGATCAAGAGAAAAGTTTTTTAAACATTCTTCATATGACACAATCCCTTACATGACATAAAACTCATTTTTTTTTTATTTTCACGAGTAAGCATACTAAAAATTAACTGTTGCATGAATTATATACAATTTACATTGGAATGTTCACTGGGCCAATTGCATTTTATTTGCTTCACACAAGGGAGTCTGTTTTGAAAATGTTTCATTGAAGAAATTTAAATTAATAAACAATATTAAATAAATATTATTTGAAGCTTTTTAATAAATAGAACTTTCGATTAAAATTAGCATTTGACATGGAAGTCTTAAAAAAAATTAAAAGGAAATAATTTCTTTTTAAATTGCAGCAGTCAGTATTAAAGTATCATCTTGGAACAATTGTTTAAAGCATAATCAAAATCTAAAAGGTTTTTATTTTTTAAATGAGATGCAAAATATCTTTTAAAGAGACTGTTTCAAACAATTCTCAAGAACATACTTCTAAAAGGATTGCTTTGCATTTGTGAGATATGCTTATACGGGATGTTTCTTAAAAGATGGGCAAAACTTTAAGAAATGATAGTACACATCCAAAGAAACAACTTTCATCAAATAATGCATGGTTAGAAATAAAACGCAAAGAAGCAGGTGCATTTGGAAACTTGGTCCATGCAAATGTTAAAGCTTCCTTCTTGTTGCGAGCTATCGAGAAATGAACGAAACTAATAGCATGCAAATGCGATATGGTGAAGAAGAAGAATGCATATGGAAAATTTCACCTTGATTAATATATAAGAGCCTCTAATCCGAGTGTGGAACTGTCAATCGTGTTAGGAACATATTGGAAGATGTTGCTCTTAACTAATAGGGGAAAAGCTGTTATGCATTTTATCTATGGAACTGCAAATGAAAAGAGCTCAGAGGTTAAACGGGTGTACGGAGAGTGGTTCCCACCTTGCTTTTGTCACTTCGTTCTATTTGTGTTTTTGCTTCGCATAACAACATCGCCTCGGCTCCCTCTAGCAGCTTGGTGTTTTAATTCTTTGAAGAAAGTTGTTTGTTTGGATGTGTACTATCACCTCTTAAAGTTTTGCCCATCTTTTATGAAACACCCTGTATATACATATTAGGGTGTCTCAAAAAAAATGAAAGTCGTTTTATTTTTTCGCATACCCTCTCATTTTTTTCCTTTTATGTCAAAACAATTGTAAATAAAGTTTCATGTAATTTGGACCATGGGAACTCATGCCGACTTGCCTCTAAATGTCTCAGTCAGTACTTGCGTACTTAGCGAGCGAACGCTGACACATGTCACCCTATCACGTGTCTGTAACGGAGTACCCAGCAGCTACAAATAAAAAAGATAAAACAAAATAAAAAAGAAAATGTTTTGGAATGCTTGTGGCAATGCGCAATCCGTGAAGAAACAGTGCGAATCCTGTGAAACATGTCAGTACCAGTTTACTCAGGACAGCGCACGTCTATGTGTCAATGTGCTTATAATTCCAAGTTAGTCTTTTGTTAGTAAATGTCGGGATAGTTTTTAATCAGTGAGCAGAAGATGGCAGTATTATTGCGTAGCTCTAAAAACCGCTTCAACATCCTCAGCATCATACGAACCATTGCAAGAATATTCCTCTTCGAATCCTGATGAAAATATAGATAAAGAAGATTTCCCAACACTGATCGAAAGCTCAGAACTTGAGACAAGTAAATCAGTAATGAGAAAAGATTTTATTAAAGTTAGTAGCTGCATTAGACAGGTGTCAATTAAGTATGCGAGATTCTGTGTTTACTCTTGAAGTTACTATTGGGAGGAGGGGGGGGGGGGGGGGGGGGCACTTGATTTAACATTGACAAATTTCCGTTAAGTAAGTCTTAAATTCAAAGAATCCGAACAGAAACACGGAAGGAACGCGCGAAAATATAAAAATTAAGTTCCAAAATGAGGTACCAGATGTAGTGATCTTATATTGGGATGGCAAACTGATACCTGCTTTGACTTCTCGAAAATCGAAAGAAAAACGCTTGCTGATAGTTATCTCATATGAACTTAAAGAACACATCATTGCTGCGTCGAGACTTTATAATTATACAGGCAAAGAACAGGCGCAGGCTATTTGGAAGGCTATCTCAGATTGGAATCTCGAAAACAAAGTTCAAATTCTCTGTTGTGGTACTATGGCTTCGAATACAGGTCGCTTTAATGGTGCCTGTGCGCTCCTCGAAAAGAAAAATTTGATAGGGAAATGCTTTTCTTTGCTTGCTGCCATCATGTATACGAACTAGTATTAAAGGCTGTATTTGAAGTGAACATTAAACAAGTGACAACAAGTCCCGATATTACACTCTTTAAAAAGCACAAAGAGAATTGGAAGAACATCTATCCCACTAAAACACAGTGCTATAGAGAAACAGTGGAATTGTTCTAACCCCTATCTGAACTTGGTAATTTGCTTGAATTTTACTGCTCTGAATTTTAAAATGTTATGATCAGAGAGGACTATCGAGAGTTGATCAAAATTTCTGGGATATTTTTAGGTGTAGGTGCAGAAAAAAAAAAAAACAGTGGCACTCCGGGAGTGCCAATAGAAGTGAAAACCAATAAAAGGGAAAATTTTAAAAAATCTGGAAAATTTGGATAAAAACTCGAAAAATAAAAAAACCGAGAATTTGGCACAGATGTGATATACGAACCAGGTTTGGCGCGATTTTTTAACGTCAATTTGGCGAAAGCCCGTTTTCCAATACCAGTTACAATATATATTTTTAAATTATTTTCTATTGTTTTAAAAAGTAAACAACAATAAATAAACGATAATTTCATTAATAACTATAGAACAAAACAATTGTACAATTAAAAAAAAAAAAAGTAAATGAACAATTTATTAATAAATAAGCAACAGTAGCCGGGTTACCTTGTAAAATAAAGTAACGCCATTTTGGTGTCAATTAGGTACCCAAGTGCGTATCTGACATCTGTGCCTCGTATTTTATCTTCCGTAATCGAAATTCCCGCCAATACTGTTGGTCATTGACCAGACCATCAACACGATAAAATACAGCGTTATCGGTTTTTAGTTACACGAAATAGGTAGGTCACGAATACGGTATAATTCATTTTAACTGACAAAAAACAAAATAATAATTTGTTTTACCAAATGTTGTTTTCGTGAATTTAAATATTTCTGCAAGTATGTTAACATTTCTTGATAAATAATTGCGCTTATGCTTTTGCTATATTTAAAACCACTACCATATTATTAGAAATATCGCTATAGTTTGATGCTAAAAATTTCTTTGCAGGGAAAGCGCAAATTTAAAAGATGACGATGGGAAAGCGCATACACTGAAATAATTTTCCTTCGATAATGAGTCGTTAATCAGCTAATGACGTCCGTAATTACGGCGGGATTTTCTCTAAACCACAAAGAACGTTTTTCTGAGAAAACGGCGGCCCGAATCGACATATTATAAGACCCTCTGCGTCGCCTGTGAGGAAAGCAGTTCCGGCTTAGATGGGGAAAGCGCAAATTTAAAAGACTAGCAAACCCCGCGGCTTTGCTCGCGTAATATTTGAAATATGCCAAGTGATATTTATATGTCTAATTTTTATTAAAAGGTACTAACTAAATTTTTATTTTATTAAAAGGTAATATTTTATTTTATTAAAAGGTACTTATTAATTTTAGGAATAATTAAAGAAATTACTATTTAAAACACAGTTTGATTAAACATCATTGTTACACTGCATAAGGCAGAAATGAGACTTAAATTAATAAAACTAAATAAGTAATAATTTAGAAAATATTTTGAAACTTTTATGCTCAATTAATACGCTCATTTCAGTATTCATTTGAGGTTTTGAATTTTTTAGGAACATCTTCTTACATCTTAAAATTAACCATCATGTCAAATTCCAAGTCCTACCACCTCTCTCAACATAAAGGTCTATGTTGAAATAGGAACTGTCACCATTAATTTGCCAACATTAATTTTGAAATTGGTTTGTTATTTCCTAATATTCCACAGAAACGTAATTTAGAAAGCTTTTAAAGGTCTTTTTTAGAGCGTTTGTTGTTTCTGTAAATCCCAGGTGAATCATCGGCATAAAATATAGCCTGTGTAGGATCAGAGACTGTTACCATTGATTCGCAACTATTACTTTTATATTTGGTTTATATTCCCTGAAATTGAGTAGAAATCGTAATTTAGGACTTTTTTAGAATGCTTTTGGCACCTCCCCTTCACTTCACCCCTTTTTAATTCGAATTTATTTTCGACAGTCCTTCGAGGGCATTTATATTTTATAAGTAACTATCATGCCATATTTAAAGTTTCTAGCCTTTTCAGTATCACAGAAATCGCAATTTAGAAAGCTTTTAGCTACTGCAACCCTCTGGTGGTAGTGGCACAGACATAAAATATAGCTTATGTTTGAGCAGGTTCTATCACCAACAATTTGTTATCATTATTTTCTTAATCGGTTTGGTATTTGATAAGATTACATAAAAATTGTAATTTATAACGCTTTTCGCTCACTTCATCTTTTTAAATTTGAAATTTTCTTTCGACAGTTCATAGAAAGCAGTTGCATCTTGTAAGTAAGTAACATGCCATACTTCAAAGTGTTAGACCCTTCAGTTATGCAAAAAACGCAAATTAGAACATGTTTTGCTTTTGCAACCCTCAGATGGTAGTGACAGCAACATAAAATATAACCTATGTTATAGCAGGGACTGTCACCATTGATTTGCAACCATTACTTTTGAAATAGCTTTGGAATTTCTTGAGATTGAGTAGAAATCGCAATTTAGAACGTTTTTAGAAAGCTTTTCGCGCATTTTCACCCCTTTTTAAATTTCCAATTTTTTCGAAACTGTTCTTAAAGATCATTTATATGTAATAAATATGTACCTTGCCTAATTTTAAGTTGCTAGCCCCTACCGATCACAAAAATCGAAATTTGGAATGCTTTTTTGCTCCTACAACGTCTAGGTGATAGTGATACCGACTTGAAATAGCATCTATGTTAGAGCAGAGGCGGTCAGCATCAATTTCTTACCATTACTTTTGAAATCAGTTTGATTTTTCCTGAGATATTGGTGACAAATCGGCATTTAGAACGCTTTTCGCTCATTTTGCTCCTGCATCTCCTCTGGGGTAGTGGAAACAGATATAAAATATAGCCTATCTTAGAGCAAGATCTGTCACCATCATTTTAACACCATTATATTTGAAATCGGTTCAGTATTTCCTGAGATTGCATAGAAATTGCAATTTAGAACGTTTTTTACAACGCTTTTTTTGCATTTTCACCCCTTTTAAATTTCGAATTGTTTAAGAACTGTTCTTAGAAATCCTTTATATCTAATAAGTAGCTGATACTTCAAATTTCATATTTCTAGGCCCTTCAGTAACACATAAATCGCATTTTTAGAACGTTTTTTGCTACTACATCCCCTTTGGGGTAGTGGCACCGACATAAAACATAGCCTATCTTGGAGCAAACGTTGCCACTATCATTTTGACACCAATATTTTTTAAATCGGTTTGGTATTTCCTGAGATTATGTAGAAACTACCATTTAGAACGTTTTTTACAACGCTTTTTTTGCATTTTCACCCCTTTTAAATTTCTAATTGTTTAAGAACTGTTCTTAGACATCATTTATATCTTATAAGTAACTAATATTCCAAATTTCATATTTCTAGGTCCTTCAGTAACGCAAAAATCGCATTTTTAGAACGTTTTTTGCTCCTGCACCCCCTTTGGGGTAGTGGCACCGACATAAGATATAGCCTATGTTCTAAGTTGGGCGAACACCATCATTTTGATACCATTACTTTTGGAATCGGTTCGGTAGTTCCTGAGCTTACCTCCTATAAATAAACAATTTTTTCCTCTTTATAATATGAGTATAGATGACAATGGGAAAGCGCCTTCAATAATGATTGCCAAAATGCTAGCATGTCGTTACGTTACAGGGTCTCGAAATCATTGATTTTTCTCCATCTCAAAAAAAGCTCAACGCGCCTAAAAAGTTTTCACTTCAAAAATTAAATCCGACCTCTGGGTGCTATGTCCCAAGCTAGATGGATACCCCGAGCGGTTTACTCCTTAAAATTCTCGTTATTTAGTTCTCATCTGAAATGAAACATCAAGGATAAGAAATCACTCCTAAACGTATACTTGTTTATCGTGACAGTCGATGTTAAACATGTCTTCAATACATTTTGGCAGTTAAAGAACGCTCAAAAGATTTGTTCTTTTTGAAATCTTTGAAAGTCTGCGAAAATGTGAATGAAAGTATCTCGAAAACTGCTTTACAGAAATTTCTTCAGCATTTATGGTATTTGACTGATGAAATAGCAGTATTAGCACTTTTTGATGATGATGATGTTGACAAAGAAACAAAATTAAAAACGATGACAAATTTACCTAGAGAATATTTCTCGACCCATAAAAAAACATACATTTCATCGAAGGTTCATCGAGAATGTATGTCGAGTTTCATATATTGATTTTGTAACTGTTTATTTAGTTATACATTTATATCACGCGATTGTTACCTGTTATTTTATTTTTATCTTTACAGAAAAAAGCATCGATGATCTCATATCTGTTAAAAGCCATTCATTGTTTTCTAGACTCAAAATTTATGATAGTTTTGAAGAGTCCCTCTTCATGGGAGAATCATGCTTCGTTTCCCGACGCGAAAAAGACGATCTCAATCATAGACTTCTCATATATCTCTTATCTTTACTCTGAGATCTCAATGTTCAGAGCAATGAACAATGCAGCTGAAACAGTGGTAAAATTGGTGCAGGACTTTTATGATTTAATAACGGTGACGGAGGAACAAAAACAATTTTTGTTATGTTGCATACAAGGACACACGAAGGTCTATCCAGATTGTAAAAAAAAAACATCGAAATGAAAATAAGTTCAGTAATGTTTCTTTTACTGTAATATGTTAATAAATATCTTCTTTAAATAAAATAGTGTTTTATGTACCAAAGAAACATACATTTTTCAATCTTTCCATAGTATTCCCAATACAAGATTTCATGTTCAAGTTTGACCTAAAGTCGGCACGGGTTACCGTTATCTGATTGCAATAATATTTTTTATTTATGTTTCTGAGGTGAAATAGAAAAAAAAATAGAGGGTATGCGTATTTCATTTTGCAAAAAAAAAAAAAAAAAAAAAAAAAATTACTTCATATCCTGGGACATCCTAATACACATATATTTAATGTGGTTTTCAAATCCCCTGCTCATTAGTGGTAGACTTTCTGACACAATTTCTAACTCAATTTTAAACGCAAAAGCATAAAATTCGCACAGTTGACCATTGAAGCGATTTGGAAATGAAGCGAGTTTTTGACTTTTCTGATAAAAAATTATTTTTTGAGTTATAAGCAATTCTAGTCACGTGACGACCAGCTTTTCTCCTATCTCGCGGTATTGAGTCCATAAATTTGGCTCAACCTGCCATTTTTTTATAAACAAATTACTTCAGTAAATGAAAATTAAAATTCTAGTGCTAAATTCATCTTGAGTTAAATAATTAAAATTCATATAAAAAGTACAAATAAATGTACAAAAATTACTTTCAGGTACATACATATAAAATTACTTAAAATACCTTAAAGTATATTAAAAACCATTAAAAGCCCAAAATTTTTTATCCATTGCAAGGCCGTCATCAGTGGGGATTTAAATGTTCTTATTATTTTCTTTGTTCTTATTCTAGAATTGATTAAAAGAAATCAATGTAATTTAAGGGTTGTACGTCGGATGAGATGCAAATAAAAGTATTCAAATTTTCAACACCTTACGAGCTCTCATCTATTATGCAGCAAACCTTTCCATACGTAGATTAGCAGATTTATCAGCAGAGAAATAGCTTGTAACAATGCGCTATCACATGATATTCATGGAGTATGGAAAGATTTGATTGATAATAGATGAAAGCTCATTTTGTTGAAAATTTGAATATCATTATCTGGCATCTCATCTGACATACAACATTTAAATTACAATAATTTCGTCTATACAATTTTCGAATAAGTGCAAAGAAAATAATAACTTTTAAATCTCAACTAATGATGACCTTGTAATGGCTTAAAGCCTTTCTGGTATTTTTAATGGTTTTTATGTATTTTAAGATATTTTTAAACCATTTTAAATAATTTTATATTACATGTGTGTGCCTGAAAGTAATATCTGTACGTTTATTTGTGCTTTTTATATGAATTTTAATTATTTAACAAATTACTTATAGAGTTATAAGCAATTACTGTCACGTGACGAGCAGCTTTTCTCCTCTTTCGCGGTATAGAGTCTGGAAATTTGGCTCAACGTGCCACTTTTGACAGTATTTTCAGAGTGATCTTCTGCATTTCCCAAAATAAGGAAAACGACTTTCAATTACATAGTATCTGAATAAAGATACATGGCAATTTCATGCGTTTACGAACAATAATGATTTAAAATTCGTGTCAGAAAGTAAGCCCTTTGGATTTCAAAACAACTCTGATATACCATTTTAAGAAAACCCTCTGGATTACAAATAACAAGCAAATATATACTTTTATTTTTGTAAGCATGCAAATGTGTCTTTAGTTGACCACTTTGCGGAAATTAATTTGCACACAGATCAAAAACAAGAAATCTTTCAATTTGTATGTGTAAGAAAATGTTTCCTAAATTGCCATTTTCTAAAAATCATTTTGAACATATTTCACAAACAGAACGGTTTTTAAAGGCATGCAAGAACTTTTTAAATGCCTACTTTGTGTAAATCCTTAAATTATATTTCACAAACAAAAGTTTTTTCTTTGTATGTACACACAAACGTTCTTTTAGATTACACCTCACTGAAAATCTCTTTCAACAAATTTCACAAACAACAGGTTTTTCAAAAATTAAAAAATACCACAATTAATCAGACATATAAGTTAATATTAAACAAATATACAAATAAAAATACAGACGATTTGGGATAAGCTTTAGCCCCTCATCAATGCAATAACATTCAGATAACCTGACAACTACATATAATGTTTACAGTCAATAATTACTAACAGTTAAAATCATAAAAACTGTTAAGAACCTATATCCTAAGAAAGACTGCTTATTTAGGTGAAACTGCACAGGATTCATTAATCGATGAAATTTGTGTAGAGTGAAACAAACCTCAACAAAACTCTGCTTTTAACATTATTACAGTCGGATCTGATAACTGTGGCACTAGCGAAATCTGGGACTTGATCGATATACAAAGAATGCTGTACAAGATTACATTGTAGGCTTCTGGATTTATAAGCACGTTTATATTTGTCAAGGCGAACGATGCGAGTACGAGAGTTTCACCAATATATATACATACTCACAAACTGTTTCAAGGGATACTATAAATGGCGCCGATTTTAAGTAAGGGGGGTTTCTAGGTTCAGACTTAGAAAGCAAATCTTTCAAAACATTATGGCTTAAAAGCTGTACTGATATTATAAAACTGTAAAATACTAGAAATTTTTTCAAAAATATATTTGTTGTATGGCAGAGAAACGTAGAGCGTATACAGATGAGGGACTAAAACTTAGACCGAAACGTCTGCATTTTTAATTGTATATTTATGTAATTTTAACTTGTATACCTCATAAATTGTAGTATTTTAAAATTTTAAATTGTATACATCAGATATCGTTAAAAAAACTTTATCTTAATAAGATGTTTTTACTTTGTATGGATACGCAGGTGTCTTCATATTATTACTTTGTGAAAAACCTTTGCAGCATATTTTACAAATGTCAGGCAGTTCATTAGTATGGGTATGCAAGCGTTCTTTCATATGACCACTTTGTGAAAATTGTTTGGAACATATTTCACAAACATATGGTTCTTCTAAAGTATGGATACGCAAGTGTACTTTCATTTCATCATTTCGTGAGAATCGTTTCAAACATATTTCACAAACAAATGGTTTTTCCTTTGTGGGTATGCAAGTGTTTTTTCAAACTATAACGTGCAGAAAATCCTTTCGAACATATTTCACAAACAAAAGGTTTTTCTTTTGTATGGGTACGCAAGTGTACTTTCATATGACTGCTTTGTGAAAATCCTTTTGAACATATTTCACAAACATAAGGTTTTTCTTTTGTATGGGTACGCAAGTGTTCTTTCATATGACCACTTTGTGAAAACCCTTTGGAACATATTTCACAAACAAATGGTTTTTCCTTTGTATGGGTATGCAAGTGATCTTTCATATGACCACTTTGTGAAAATCCTTTGGAACATATTTCACAAACAAAACGTTTTTCCTTTGTATGGGTATGCAAATGATTTTTCAGGTCATCACTTATGGAAAATCCTTTGGAACATATTTCACAAACAAAAGGTTTTTCCTTTGTATGGATACACAAGTGTCGCTTTAGAGTACCACTTTGTGAAAATCCTTTGGAACATATTTCACAAACAAAAGGTTTTTCCTTTGTATGGATACGCAAATGTGTTTTCAGGTCACCACTTACGGAAAATCCCTTGGAACATATTTCACAAACATAAGGTTTTTCTTTTGTATGGGTACGCAAATGTCTTCCAAGGTTACAACTCTTTGAAAATCCTTTGGAACATATTTCACAAATAAATGGTTTTTCTTTTGTATGGGTGCGCAAGTGTATTTTTAGTTGACCATTTAGTGAAAATCGTTTAGAACATATTTCACAAACAAAAGGCCTTTCCTTTGCATGGGTATGTTTCAGAGTATCACTTTCCGAAAATCCTTTGGAACTTATTTCACAAAGAAAAGGTTTATCTGCTGCTGTAGAGTAATTCTGAGGTGCTGACATTTTCTTTCGGAAAAAACATAGAATGTAGACAATAAAATACCTGCATAAAAATATACTTTGTTGAAATTATCTGAGAAAATGCTTTAAATACTTTAAAAAATGGTATGCCAATTTTCCACTTTAAATATAAAATGTTGAAAAAAAAAATTAATGATTTAATTTTTATCTTCAGATACATATTAATTGTAAATTTTTGAAGAATTCAATAATTGAAACAGCCACAAAAGGAAAATAAAAAATATTTGTAGAAACTATTAAAGTTAACGAACATAGGTGGTTTGTTGTAGCAAAAGAACATCAACAATGTCTTCTTTAAGCCAAAATGTTTCTAAAACATAAATATCACCTTTAAATTATATTATTGATTAATGTTAATTGAAGTGGTAGTATAAAATTTATAAACATAAAATTTAAAAATACTTATTAAATAAAAATTAATGTAACGAAATACTATAAAAAATGTGGTTGAAAATTTCTTGGATTACAAATCTGAAACAGAAAAAAATTCAAAACGGCAAAAAGAATTTCTGCAGTCCAGTGCAGTCTTTTAAGTAAAAATGATAGAAGGCAGTAAAAAAATAATTGAAAAATTTTAATTTTAAACACTGATTTAAAACTGAAGAATTATATTTCAAAGGGGTAAAATAAGAAGCAGGTGTAAAACACATGATTATTCTGAAATTTACAGCTGCTTTGCAGGAAGGAAGCAGTAGACACAATGTACCATGTATGTTCAAGCAGTGTAAATATCAGGGGACAGCTTGCAGTGACTACAAAATTTAAAGTCACTTTTCTTAAAATAGGAGATCGTGGAACAAATCCTTTCAGTCTAAATCTTTCATCAAGTTGTCAAAATAATAACATGAAGCAATAAAATTTAAGTTTCGTTTTTGACAGGGATTTTTCAATTTTTATACACTGTGCGACACGCTGACTGCCAATATTTTAAACAATTTTTATAAATCCCCGAGTCAAGCCATTGCAATTTTCAAGTGTTATGCTTCATACACCAAATTTATCCGAAAATTTTATTTAGTAAAATGTATCCTGATTCTAAATATTATTTATTTCAGACTGTTCATTAATTTAAATTTCTGGTATGAAACGGTGTATATTATGAGGTTGGAAAATATGATTCACACCGCATAGTGAACAAATATAGAGTGATTTTTTGTATGATTCATACAGTTGTTAAGGTGTTAAATATCTTTAAGAGCAGCAAAATATTGGGGAAAAATACACTATAAAGCAATGGCTTGGAGCGAAACCAAAACGCAGTAGTTTTCACTGAAATTTGGAAAATATAAGAAGTTTTTATAGATTTAAAGAAAGTAATAAGACTTAAAAAAATTATACCAAAATATAAGGATGGAATTTTTGATTAAATTAAAAATGAAAAAGAGTTGGTATCTTGGGGGTTGTTGAGAAATCGGGGCTTTTTAATCGAGAAATAGCAGCTGGAATTAAAAAATAGCCCCCCCCCCCCAAAAAAAAAGTCAATGTGTTTTGGGACAAAATAGTAGCCAGAGTCCTCTAATTCTCAAAATAGTCGCTATTAGTAACATTTTAATTGCAAATGGAAGCCCTGCTTCTTACTTAAATTACATATTGGTAAGCCATAGAAAACACTATATGTTTTCATTAGAGATGGGAATGCTCAGAAAAAACCCAGAAAAGTTGGGGAAAAAAACTGTTGTTTTTTTTTAAATTTTTTTCCTAAGGCTTATTTATCAATTTTTCCAAACCGGAGAAATTGAAATTTCATTTATAAAATAATGTATTCAAAATTTTGTAATAGCTACATTCTGATACTTTTTATTTTATTTATTTTTATGTTAAGTCTCCTATGAAAACATTAATGTGAGAAATCTGATCTGTAGGAAGACTTGAAAAGATCCTTTATAGAATCCTTCATTTTCTTCTACTTTGAAATACAAGACCCTTCACAAAATTTCTCTTAAAAATAGCATTTCACAAAAAAAATTAATCTCCAAATTGAATCTTTCATAAATGCAATGATTGAAGAAAAAAAATCTCATGTAATATAACAGCTGAATCTTATCAAGTTGTATGTATGAAAAACTTTATTAAAAATGTCTAAATAGGAAACTAAATATAACGGTAATTTCTAATTTACAAATTCTGATTACATTCTGTACAAGTATATACAAAAGTTTACAATTTCACAAAACAGGATTACATGAAAAAATCTAGCTATATGCCTGATAAGATAATTAAATGCAACTTCTCTTGTTAAAAATGAATTCATGTGCAAAATTATATCAATAATATGCCAATTAATGGAAATGGTAAAATTGAAAATTTAATATAAAATTTGAAACATGCATTTATTTTTAATGCCACAGCTACAGTTATTCATGTAATCGGTAATTAATAAGAACATTTAACTAATTAAAAATAATAATAACAGCATGCATTTGACATTAATTACTCTGTTCAAGCTCTTTTCCTAAAATATAGATTCTCAGGCTTATCTAACTATACGTATTTTTACATAAAAATGTAGATTAAATAAACTTTTCGAAGAAAATGTAAACAACTTCCTGTGTAAAATTTTGTTGAAGGAAGTTTTTATACTTATTAAAAAATACTATCTGTTTTTATACCGCTACGTAAAAAACTTTCATATTAAAGAGAAGAAAAATAAATTTTTTTGTTCCCATGTTTTCAAACTTTTACAAAATTTCTAGTTAATTTTATTAAAGTCTTCATTCTGAATCAGAATCTGAATTAGCTGATTCTGCACCGCAAACACTGTCTGTCTGGAGTCTGAACTAAATGTGTGGAAAGTATGTATAAAAAGTTTTGGTTTAGTTTAACACATGTCTGCAGAAAAATAATATTTTTCAGCTGGATGGGATTCAAAAATGACCTCCAATTCCTTCCATTACATGCAGTATTGTTGCAAAACATGGGGAGTTTACATTAGAAAAGCACAGCTGCAATGAAAAAAATCCATATTTTATCACAAGCAACTATGTTCCAAATTATACTTTCCCTCTTGACTACACTTTGCATTTCAGTAACTGTATGAATAATAGTAGCAGCTTATGTCTGTGTGTAACTGCTTTTGTTTGTTCCCCAAATTCCTTGCATTTTCTGTTTGTAGTACTGCATTTTGTAGTTCATATTTCTTGAGTATCACTCGTAGAAATATAAAATTAGCATATGGAAAAATTTATTGGTTATGGTTTTTTACTCAAAAATAGGATACCAGATTTCAGGCTAAAAAGAGAAATTTTACGCTTAAACTAAAAACATCATTTTTGCGGGAAAACTTGATCTGATGGATTTTTATATATATTTTCCCGGTTTCAGTGAGTAAAAATCTAACAGTCAATAAATCCTATGCTGGTTTTTGGTTACAGACCTGTGCAATTCAAACTAAAACTTAGTTTTGGTTTGAATTTAGATTATAAAACTAAATTAAAACTTTTTATGTTTGGTTTGAGTTTAGACTGGAAAGCTATACCAAAACTAAATATATTTTTTATAGGAAATGAAAATTTTAACTGTAGAAAGAAAAATGTAATATTGTAAAAATATACATTTTTTAAACAATGGAAGATTTGAAATACTGATGACAGAACTGCAACAATTTGTTTGATTAAACTAGCATCATTTATATATTTAAAATCCAATACTATGTAAATATAATGTATAATATATTTGATTCAAACTGTATAGATATTGGCTGCTGTTTTTTCATTAGTTCGATTGGTAATTAAACAGATGTAACTGAAAAATCATTTCAACAGAGACATGATATAATAAACAATAGCATTAAATAAAGCGTGGATGCTAACTATGAAAATTCTGAGACTGAAAAACTAAACTTTTAAAAGCAGGCTTTGTTTTTTTTTTTTTCTTTTTAATGTAGTCATATAAAGTGAAAATAATTTTCTTTTAGTGCAGATAAATGAAAAAAAAAATATTTATTCTTCAATATTCTCTAAGAAAATATAATTTATTTGGGAGAAACATTTGTGAAAAAAAAAATTTCCAACTTTTTCCGAAAAAATCCGGGTTTTTTTTTCTGCCACTTCAATTTTTCCGGAAAATTTACTTCTCTAGTTTTCATTACATTGAAATCTATCAGCCTGATCTGTTTGAATAACGTCTAATAGTGGTACCCTGTTATTGATCCATTTCTGAAATTTTAATTAATTATGCATATTCTGAAGAAAATAAAACACAGTTCATCGACAGATTTATTACTATTTTGTTGTATTTCGTTAATTTTAAAATTTATTAGCAATTTTTTGCTAAATAATATAAATTAAACTTTTTAAAACTGAACTTTATAAAAGTGTGTAGCTGTAGTTATTACCCATCTAAAAATTCAATCCTTACATTTATTTCTGTTCATTATTTGAGTCTATGTTGTTTTTAAAATCAAGCTTACCCACATTTTCTACATTTCCGCACATATTTTTAAAAAATGCATGTTTATTTACATGCTAAGTCTAACTTCAGTTATGTTTGGTTTTAAATTATATAACACTTTCATAAGATTTTTCCAAATTTCATTTGATTTTTTATTAATTTTATGGCATTTTTTAAAACAACTCTTTCTTTTCTTAATAAAACAGAAAATATGTTGTTCAATTCTTTAAACCAGAAAAATAATATCTGCAAGTTTTATGGTTTATATGGATGAAAATGATTTATACATGAATTTATCAAACAAGCAGTGCATTTGCATTTGTAAACAGACATATGTTTTTACTTTCATGTATCTCTCATCTGGCTTTTACATATAAAATTTACCCAAGTAGCAGCAGTAGTGAGTGATAAGATAAATGATACTGGTGTATATTGAATTAAATTCTGAAATTATTATATATACACCTACTATAGAAAGGCAAACTCTACAAGTTGCATTAAAAAATGAGCATTCCTGTCACTTAAACCATAGATCCAACTACACAGTAAAGATGTAACATGAATTCTAGAGAAGGAAACAACATATGTTGGTTTATCATCAGCAACTAGCAAAAATATACGGAAAATTCTATCATACACACATAAGAGAAACTCACCTCCCATATAATATGATATACTTTAAATCGCTTTATAATGCAGAACACTTTGTAAAGAAAATAGGTTTAAAAATTCAAACGAACATATTTTATATCAATATGGTATTTTAAATTATCAGGATTCATCATTTTTTCAAGAATGAAAAATAATTCATCATGCATCAATTATGACACTTTCTAACAGTATCTTTTAATATTGATGAGAAATTCATTTTTTTTTTTCAAAAATTAATGCATTTAATTAAAATAATATAAGACTTTTTCAAAATTTTATGACTTGTCAGGTGATCAGAGGTATTCAACTATAAGTATAAAAAATTTGTAAGTCTCTAATTCCTACACTTTCCGTGAACAAACTCTGTGACAAACAGACAAGACGAATAGGGTTTCATGAGATTAGTCTGATGAGTGAAACCCTAAAACGAGGAAAAGCTTCTCTGTACGCCCCGAACATGAATGTCCATAAAATTCACCACTTTTTTTAGGGAGGGGAGAGTTAGATCATTATTTATTTACTAACCGCATCTGGTGGCTAGTTTGGTCTCTCTTAAATGTATGCAAAGTATTGCAGTATGTTACTTTTATTCATAACTTAACTTACTCGATCCTTTGCCAAATCGAAAGATTCTGATACAGAAATCAAGAACACTTTGTGATCGTGGCAGCATTTCACATATTTTTCTGTTGCTATGTATTTCATATTTCTTGATAAAAACTGCTTAACTCACTTAGGTATTTTATGCTTTATATCTGTTTGTTTACCAATTGCAATGCGTTCACAATGCAGAACTTTTGAACCTATTAAGTAATCTTTCGTAATTGGGTCTACTGAAATGGATGTACTTTAGCTAATAGAAATTGGTCAATGATTTTCTTTTTATGAAAAGCCTTTAATGATATCCACATATGCATAAATCATATTGTTTCTAATATCTTTTTGGGGCACTTCTCTATTATCCGGTCGACCACTTTACATGAAAAAAAAACTACTGCCAAACTATTCAGAATTAAAAAAATGGACACCAGATGAAACGGGTCTATTGTACAAATGCATTACCATATTTTTTCACTGTTTGTTCGCTTTAAATGTCACGATGTCACAGTTTAATGACATAATTATTGATTTAATTAAAGAAAAAATTTAAAAATCAGTAAAACAGCATTAAAATTACAGATAAACATCAAATTTAAAATCACTTCAGAAGGTTACAAGCACGTGTAATGAATCTGATACCAAGTAAATGCGTGACGTCACGATAATTCATTTCATTTATTTCATAACAATGATAAATATAATTGGCGATTAACAATTATTTTAAGTGATAACATTCCTGGCAAAAAAACAAATACATAAAATTAACTGATGATGCGTTTAGAAATTTGATTCACTATACATGTTACTTTCATGGTTTAATATTTCTTATCGTTCAAGATGAATAAATCTCTTGTGTTGATTTACTTTGATGGAATGAAATCTTGGGCTGTCAGCATCAATTTCATCTGAAGTTTATTAGCATTTGCTAATGTTAAGAGCAGCGAAAAATATACGAAGGATGTTTCATTTAATCTGGATTAAGTTTAATATAAAAGATAGTAAAATAAGAGCTACATACTTCGCGCTACTTGCGAACTGAATCGACAACAAGTTACAACTGATGCCAATACATAATACATAAAAAAGTGTTGCCACTGGGAAGTAAATATTAAGTAAAACATGGAGAGTATAATCATACAGTTAAGTTATTTTTAACACTTCCCCTTGATTAGATCTCCATCAGTCAATTTTCAGTCCTACACTGAGTCTAAGATTTAGCATAATTGTCCTGGTCACACTCTTGGTCAGCATGTCTGAAGCATTCAATTTGGATGGCACATATGTAAAGGAAAGCAGTTTTTCCTCTACCTTTTCACGTAAGAAAAAATGTCTGAGTTCAATGTGCTTGTTACGTTCTGGAGTAACCTGATTCTTGGCTAAGGAAATAGCACCTTGATTATCCACAAATATATTTTGAGGAATGTTCAAGAAATGTTCATCCAAAATTTCTTGCATAAAGTTTTGATACCATAATGCTTCTTTTGCTGCGTGGCGCATCGAAAAATATTCTACCTCAACTGTAGATAGTGCAGTTGTCCACTGCTTTTTGCTGCTCCATAACACACCCCCACCTGCAAGCAACACAACATAGCCACTGAATGATCGACGATCAACCTTGTCACTAGCCCAATCAGAGTCGCAGAGTATTTCTAGCTTCTTTCCAGTCTTCTGAAAAGTTAACTTTAATTCCTTGGTCTGAGCTAAGTAACACAGTATATGTTGTATATCAGACCAGTGTTCTCTACTTGGACAATTACTGAATTGGCTCATGTAGGTAGTGGCAAATGCCAAGTCAAGTCTTGTTCCTCCTGCCAAGAGTCCTCCTACAGCTTGTCTATACTTCAGTGCTCCTTCAGCATTCAACATACTATCCTTGGATGCTGGTACATATTTCATGCCTGGATCTAAAGGTGTTGATGCTCCTTTAGAATTTAACATGCCAGTTGTTTGTAGCAGCTCAGTTGCATAGGCACTTTGGTCGAGAGTAATGGAACTATCTTTACTTCTATTTATTCTGATTGAAAGAAGGTGATTTATTTCTCCTAGATCCTTGACTTCAAAAACAGCTCCAATATTGTTTTTAAATTCTTCAATAGTGGAAACTTCATTCGACATAACTAGGAGGTCATCTACGTACACACCTACAATCATTTTCCTTTTCTTATCAAAGTAAACACATGGGTCTGCTCTTGATCTTGTCAGTTTGGCTGATTTAAGAAATTTATCAAGACACATATTCCATTCTCTTCCTGATTGATGCAAGCCATAAAGGCTCTTCTTTAATAAGCAAACTTCTTCACTTGGTTTCTCATGTAGATTCACAGGTGGCAATTCCACAAAAACTGTTTCGCTTAAATTTCCATTCAAATAAGCTGCAGTTATATCAAGCTGGTGAACCTGCCAATCTTGCTCGACTGCAAATGCAAGCAAAGTTCTAATAGATTTTGATTTTATCACAGGACAGAATGTCTCTTTGTAATCAATTCCTTCTATCTGGGCATAACCCAGGGCCACTAATCTTGCTTTATATCTTCCTATTTGTCCATCTTTATCATATTTT
The DNA here is from genome assembly GCA_963932465.1 of Maratus speciosus. Taxonomy (NCBI): domain Eukaryota; kingdom Metazoa; phylum Arthropoda; class Arachnida; order Araneae; family Salticidae; genus Maratus; species Maratus speciosus. The sequence goes on from OZ010797.1 coordinate 16,095,575, forward strand.
CTCTTGAACAGCCACTTGCATTTGACGACTTTTCTTCCATTAGGTCGAGAGACTACAACCCAAGTTTCATTTCTTTTTAAATTTTCTAATTCTTCTCCCATGGCTATCTTCCACTTCTCTGCATCTGTACTAGTTAATGCTTCTTCCAAAGTTTCAGGATCATTGTTCTTGGATGCCATTGGATCTTCACATATGGGTTTCTTCAATTGTCAACTGGACTCCCATTCATTTGTGGCTTTATTTATTTCTGGAGAATCTTGATTTATTTCAGAGTCTTCCATAACATAATCTTTTGTCCACTTAGGTGTAGATATTTGTCTTCTGGGTCGGCTTTTCTTTGGTTGTAGCTCTGTCAACTTTCTCCTCTTCCAGTTTCAAATTTTCATCTACAATAACTTCATCTTCATCCGTGTAAAATTGATTTCTTTCAGTAGCTTGTTGATGAGGTAGTGTTATCACATTCTCTGACATGGAGGGTTTCTCTTCGAATATGACATCTCTGGAACAGATGATGGTCCTTGTTTCTTTGATATAGATGCGGTACCTTTCATCTCCATCATATCCAACAAGATAGCCTTTAGTTGACTTTCTATCCATCTTTCTTCTTTTCTGGACTGGGATATGAGCATAACAAATAGATCCAATGATGCACATATGTTTAATTCTGGGTTTCTTGCCCATCCATAGCTCATAAGGACTTGAGTTTGGAACTGAGGATTTGCCTGTTCTGTTCAATATATAGATTGCAGGGCTGATGAATTCTGCCCACAGGGAATTTGGGAAAACTACTTCTTCATTTGAATATTTCAATGTTCGAGCCATTTCAACGACTGTTCTGTTCTCTCGTTCAGAATTTCCATTCTGTTCTGGAGTGTATGGAGCTGTTAGTCTTTGAGAAATTCCATGCTTCCTCAATATTCTCCTTATTTCTTGACTGTCGTATTCTTCACCATCGTCGCTGAGTATCTCTTTAATGTTATGCCCTAAATTCTTAGCACGAACTATGAAACTTTCAAGAACATCTTTCACCTCTGACTTATGTTTCAAGAAGAAACGGTATCGAAACTTTGTATAGACATCTTTGAATATGGCAAAATATCTATATTTTCTAAACGACTCATCAAATGGTCCACAAATATCTGTAGAAATTAGCTCTCCTGCTTTGCTAACGTTTTTCCTTGTTCCAAATTTCAGACGATGGGCCTTCCCATATACACAGGCTTCAGATAATTTCATGTCAGGTTTAACTTTGACATTTAACTCCTTTTCAATAATTGTTTTAATGTGCTGTTTGTTTTGGTGGCCCCAATGTTCATGGTAAAGTTGAAGAAGCGAATCTGTGCTTACAGCCATATTTATGTCAATTTGGGTTTCTGGAACTAATGTCTTCATAGCAACTTTAAAAAGACCGCCTCTAGCATTTCTTGTACCATGTAAAACTACTTCATCATCAATTTTTAAATAACAGTCTTTGAATGTTGATTCAAATATACTATTCTGGTTTCTGTCCTGAGTCGCTAAGACAGAGAACAAATTCTTGCTAATTTCTGGAACATACCAGACATTTTCTAGAAATTCTATTTGGTTCTTTCCATTCACAATGGTCATTATTTTCATTGTACCTTTTCCAACTGCTGGTAATGATTTTCCATTTTCTACAGTGATGTTATGAGGGAGTTCAAAATTTTCAAAGTCAACAAAACAACGACTATTATTGGTGACATGTCTTGAAGCCCTATTGTCAATGAACCAATCATCAGAATTTGTTTCAGCACAAAATATTTCTTCATCTAAAGCTAAAAGTGTCATATTTGCAGAAGCGTTACTTTTACCTAGTTTGCTTAGTGGCCTTGTGTTTGAGCTGTTTGACTTGGGTGGTTTTCCATCTGCTATCCATTTTCAGCATACTTTTATCCAGTGACCCCTTTGATGGCAGTAGTGGCAATTGGAACTCTTGTTTGAAAATGATTTCTGCTTTCCTGAACTTGCTATCAATGCTTCTTGATCTGAGGTTTCTGTAAAATGTGGATCCTTCTTTAACTCTCTTTCATGGGTGCACAGTTGTGTTGTTAACTCATCTAATGTTCTTTTATCGTTGCTTAAGAGCAACCAACTAGATTTATCCAAAATTTTACAAATGAGTAACATATCCGGAAGCCTATTTTCCTTCTTGCTTTTGAGACCACTATTCAGATCATTCCACAAATTTTTCAATTTGGATAGATGGGCGGGATCATATCTTCACCTGACCAATTAACTTTGAAAAATTGCAGGCATATGTTATATAGTTGATTGTCCGATGAATCCTCAAATATTTTGTGGAGTTCGAGCCATACATCCCTTGCACTGTCAAACCTCATTACCTTTTGTAATGTGTCGTCCGTCATGGAGTTTGTAAGAACCATCATAGCGCTATTGTTTTCTTTATTATAATCCTTCAGGTCCTTCTTGTACTTCGTTCGGCTGCTGCAGTATCGGGCTCCTCCGGTTTCTGCAATTTACCTTCAACGACTTCTAAAGCATCTTCGTGATAGTTTAATACGAATTTAATTCGATATTTCCACATTGGCTAGTCACTTTTTCCACATAATGGCTTAACAGGGATCTTCCCTTGTTCCATTTTAATGAACTATAAAGAGTCCTGACTTATTGAATCTAACTCACGTGTTAGGCTTAAGAACTGTCGCTAACTTTTATCGCCGCTCTATTTCTAATTTGCGCAATTAGCATGCTGGGAGCCATCACCTATTAGCATTTGCTAATGTTAAGAGCAGCGAAAAATATACCAAGGATGTTTCATTTAATCTGGATTAAGTTTAATATAAAATATAGTAAAATAAGAGCTACATACTTCGCGCTACTTGCGAACTGAATCGACAACAAGTTACAAGGACTAGACTCAAACCCTGGGAATCACAAAATTGGCGCATGCGTATCTGCAGTCTAGGCTTTCGGCTGCTTCTAGAAACGAGCGCCATCTACAGGCTAATCTTCTAAAACTAACATGCTGAAGGGGTTTTTTAATTAATTTTAAATTTAATTTTTCTTTTTTAACTATGAATTAAAAACGTTTTTCATTGTATTCTTAAAATAATAATAATAATAATGATATTTATAATATATCCTTTCTGTGACTACCTATAAAATTTTCATCTTATGATATGACAGCATAAGCTAGCGAATTTGAAATAAAAATTCTTTAAAGTTTAAAAAGAGAGTGAGGGGGGGGGGGGGATAATTTAATACCAAATACTTAATTTATATGCTTTAACACTGAAGTTATATTTAAGTATATGTGTGTATCTAGACTTAGGACAAGCGTCTGTTAATACTAGTACGTTTTATTTACTTGTTATTTATTTATTTTATTTTAAAAGAAATTTATTTCAGATTTATTGGTTTATGATGTCACTGAGTAAATCGAAAATTTTATTGCTAGTCATAGAAATATCACATTTAATTATTATTATTTAACAATTCAAAGAAGAGCTTTTTTTTATTCATTATTTTTGCACTTTGTTAAGAAACAAGAAAATATTAATTTGAAGAACCCCCTAGAATAATATTTTCATAATAATATTTTGAATTTATACTTAATAAAAGAGAAAGAGTGAAAAAAAATTATTAGCAATTATTTTCTAATAATTTTAGCTATCTGAATTAAATTAATGAATTAATTTATAGGATTTTTAAAATGTTGTAAATGCAAAATTTGGATTTAAATTTTTAAATATATATTTTAAAAAAATTTATTACTATTTTTGTAAGTCCAAATGTAAGAGTATATATATATATATATATACAGTACTGAACCATTTATCCGGAATGCTTGGGGTCAGATGTATTCCGGATAACTGGTTTTTCCGGTTAACTGGTTGTGCATTAAAGCAGCATCCATTTGATAAGTTTTGTGGAATATGTGCGGTTGTGACATTATTTCTCATTTTAAATTATTAGATTACTTGGATTAAAAATCAATGCAAAAAAGATCAAAAGTTAACCAGAGTTTAAAAGAAGGTAATTTATGGGAATCCCTTAGGAACAAAAATTCTTCTGTTTCCTCTGCATAAAAATTAAAACATCTAAAATAGAACTAAATATGCTTTCTTTTCAAATACTAGATGTTGTCATCAAATTATACAATTGTTTGAAGCTAAGTCTATGTTAAACTGGCAGTATATGACACCTTTTTCTGCAAAAATTCTGAAATCAGTCTATCAGAAATACCATTCCGGATAAATGGTTCCATACTGTATATATATTAGGGTGGGCCGAAAAAAACGTTTTTTTTATTTTCGATGATGGGTAGTGCGGAAAAGTGGCCACTAGTGGCACCAAGTTCACACAAAAAATTTGAGATTTTTAGGACAATTCCTATATTTGCCGCTTTTGGCTTGAAGTTTTGCTAAAAGGCTGATTTTTGAACTTTTTAAGCAAAAATTTTAAAAATGTTAAATTAAACTTATTTTAATCGTATTTACTTGAAAAAGCATATTTAATGTTCCAAATGTATAAATAAGCTCTGATAATGTATTATTTAATTGCTATGTGCATTTTAAATTAGACGATTTTTATAGCCTTTTCGTGTTTAAGTGAGCAAAAGTTGCATGTATTGTTTGAATCTTTTAATGGTTTCTCTCTTTTGTCTTGTTTATGTCCCTTGTTTTCCTTATTTTTTTTCGGTGCTTTAAGGGTCATATATTTGAGTAACGGACAGCAGAATCCCTCAGAAACAGATCTGAAAGGAGAGAAGGGGGTGAGGCGAGAACTTAAGCGAACGCAGTGGATCATCGCGAGGTTGGGGGAGTGAAGGAGGAAATACAAGAAGGAAGAAAGTGTGATAAGGGATGCTTATTATTTTCAGTGCTCAGTTTCCCTGAGACATGGCGGACGCTGTGTGAGACAGGAATATGCACTTAGGAGTGTTTGGCTTTGAAGGGGTTCAAATTCAGATTCAGTCGAACTGTTTTCTTGAAAGCTCCCACTACTTGAATCTTCCAACAATATAACTGTCGTCCATCTGGATCTAACTCCACTCTTTGAAGGCTTTGTCGCAGAACCACTATTCCTCGTTGAAATTGTATCCCTTTTCATTTTCCGCGATATTTTCTTTGCAAGAGTTTTGCTTGTTTTTAAATCAATATTTCCGATAAACATTTTTCGAACAGTTCTTTGATCCTTCAAGAAGTTCACCTCCCGATGTGGAACTTTACGTCTGATGTCGCAGCTACAATTGTTCAAGCCTCTACACTTACAAGCTGCAATGTCAAAGAGAGAGGTTTCAGCATTTCATACGAAATCTTCGCAGGAGCTTTGCCTTTAACGCCCGTATGATTACAAGATTTCTCCAAAGATCTACACTCATTGTAATAGTTTTTAATCCTCCCATTAATTGTTCGTTGGGGAACCACTGGTATGGAAGATTTTATTCAGATTTCGGAAACTTTTTCACCTACCATTTTAATAATATAATCCACTGGTTGACGATAAATATCTCGATTTTCTTCTACATCGCTTCGCAACCAATAGTAGTGGCGCATGATGTCACAAATAGTTGGCAATTGCCTTTCAATTTGCATTGTGCCTCAAAATGGCTATTTTTCACGCTATCACATGTCTTTACATGATCAGGAACTTTCGCACTAGCCATTTCTAAACTCGTTGTAATAAAACGCACAAAACACAGTAAAGGCACGTTAAACGATCCAAAAAGCAATGTATTGCAAGAGAAAAAGGTTTTACTTTTGGACTGAACAAATGTCACAGGGAAACTGAGCACTGAAAAATAATAAGCATCCCTTATCGCACTTTCTCCCCTCTTGTATTTCCTCCTTCACTCCCCCAACATCGCGGTGAGCCACTGCGTTCGCTTAAGTTCTCGCCTCACCCCCTTCTCTCCGTCCAGATCTGTTTCTGAGGGATTCTGCTGTCCGTCACCCAAATATATGACCTTTGAAGCATCGAAAAAAATAAGGAAGACCAAGGGACATAAACAAGACAAAAGAGAGAAATCGTTGAAAGATTCAAACAATACATGCAACTTTTGCTCACTTGAACGCGAAAAGACTATAAAAATCGTCTAATTTAAAATACACATAGTAATTAAATAATACATTATCAGAGCTTATTTATACATTTGGAACATTAAATATGCCTTTTCAAGCAAATACGATTAAAATAAGTTTAATTTAACGTTTTTAAAATTTTTGCTAAAAAAGTTCAAAAATCAGCCTTTTAGCAAAACTTCAAGCCAAAAGCGGCAAATATAGGAATTGTCCTAAAAATTTCAAATTTTTTGTGTGAACTTGGCGCCACTAGTGGCCACTTTTCCGCACTACCCATCATCGAAAATAAAAAAAAAGTTTTTTTCGGCCCACCCTAATATATATATATTTATTTATGTAACACACTCTTAAATAGTTGTTTGTCAAAAATAACTTAAATAAATGGTTATTTATTGTTTTTGTTTTTTTAGATTAAAATAGTTTCCCTCTACTAAATTACTAAACATTTATGAATGGCTGTGAGAATTCTTTAGTATAAATTTGTCTTTTTTTATTTATAAAACTTTATTATTAGCTAAAGATATCCAATAGCTAAAATTATTAGAAAGTAATTGTTAATATTATTTTTTCCCTCTCCCTTTTTCTTTTTTTAAAGTATAAACTCAAAATATTATTATGAAAACTATGATCCTAGGGGGTTCTTCAAATTAACCTTTTCTTGTTTCTTAACAAGATTTCTTTTGTATAAATTTGTCTTTTTTTATTTATAAAAATTTATTAGTAAAATTTAGCTAAAGGTATTGGAAAGTAACTGATAGCTAAAATTATTAGAAAATAATTGCTAATATTTTTTTTTCAGCCTTTCTCTTTTATTAAGTATAAATTCAAAATATTATTATGAAAAATATTATCCTAGGAGGTTCTTCAAATTAATATTTTCTTGTTTCTTAACAAAGTGCAAAAATAATGAATAAAAAAAACTCTTCTTTGAATTGTTAAATAATAATAATTAAATGTGATATTTCTATGACTGGCAGTAAATTTTTCAATTTACTCAGTGATATCATAAACCAATAAATCTGAAATAATTTTTTTTAATTAAAAAATAATAATAATAACAAGTAAATAAACATGCTAGTATTAACTGACGCTTGTCCTAAGTCTAGGTACACACATATACTTAAATATAACTTCAATGTTAAAGCATATAAATTAAATATTTGGTATTAAATTATACCCCCCCCCCCTCTCTCTCTCTCTTTTTAAACTTTAAAGAATTTTTATTTCAAATTCGCTAGCTTATGCTGTCATATCATAAGATAAAAATTTTATGGGTAGTCACAGAAAGGACATATTATAAATGCCATTATTATTATTATTTTAAGAATACAATGAAAAATGTTTTAAATTCATAGTTAAAAAGGTAAAATTAATTAAAAAAACCCTTCAGCATGTTATTTTTAGAAGATTAGCCAGTAGATGGCGCTCGTTTCTAGAAGCAGCCGAAAGCCAAGACTGCAGATACGCATGCGCCAATTTTGTGATTCCCAGGGTTTGAGTCTAGTCTTTACCAAGTTACAACTGATGCCAATACATAATACATAAAAAAGTGTTGCCACTGGGAAGTAAATATTATGTAAAACATGGAGAGTATAATCATACAGTTAAGTTATTTTTAACAAAGTTATCCCAGAATATATACATATTTGAGTGGACTCATCTCCCAAACATTGTTACAAAAAAAAAAAAAAAAAAAAAAACAATCTTTCTAAAATTATAACTTTTATGCAATTTTACTTGAAAAAAGAATTTTGAATAAAAATGGCTGCCTGGCATATCTAAAGCGACGAAGTCAGGCCGTAACTGTTGATGACAGTCACATGACTTAGGCTATTATTATAGAGATTGTTTCTACAAAATCTACAAAATAACAATAAAACAGAAACCTTTTTAAAAATGTATAGTTTTAAATATTTTAAAAATTTAAGGGGTTGAAGGAATTTTTTTTGTGGGGGGAGGGGGACAGTAAGTAATTTAGATGATCATTTAATTATTCTTGCAAGAAAGTTACAAAGAAAGTCAAACTATTTTTTTTAAGATTTTAAACTGATAGTATGGGGGGGGGGGGGGGAGGGGTGAAAAAGAGAACTTTTTTTGGAGGTGGAAGAGAGAAAGAAATCAGATGGCTATTTAAATATTTCCAATGAAACGACAGATAGAGCAGAAATAACAGGAAATAATTTGAACTGCACGAGATACGAGGAGGATGATCTTGATTGGATGAGATTGGAAATGAAAGGAAGATTTTTGGTTATAGACTATTTATTAATTGTGATATAAGGACTACCAAAGGTAATACTAAACAGAAAACGGGAATAGCAGAGTATATCCTAACATAGCATGTGAAAACATGCCTGAATCCTAGTTCATAATTGATTATGACAAATGGATATATAGTAAAGCTACTTAAAGCTAAATGCATACGAACAAATTGTAGCACTGCTTCAAGCTGTAAGAAAAAATGTTGAATGTGTTCAAAAAGAATAACCTACAATTTAAAACACACAACTTTTATTAACATAAAATAAAATAAATAAGAAGAACTGAAAATAAATTGAACTATGGACATGACATGAGAAATGACATAAGTTTTCCTGAGAGACTTCCCCTAATACATAATACACTGACGGAAAAAAAATCCCAACACCAAGAAAGATTTGTGTTAGATAAACGAAATTTGGCAGGCGTGTTTATACATCTGAAAGATGACATCGATTGAAATTTCGCACTTCACACATAAGTGTGGCGCTAGTAGCGCCACCAAGAACTTGCAAAGCAGGTTTACTTTAAATACGTGCTGTAAAGTTCGTGGACGTTATTTAGCTTCGTAATGTGACATATTGAGTTGATGTTAGCCAAGAATGCCTTTAACAAGACGAAGAAGCCACTGTCAACAGCTCGCCGAGTTAGAACGAGGTTGTATATTCGGGCTACGAGAAGGTGGATTTTCTTTCCGCGATATTGCAGAAAGACTTGGCTGGAATGTATCCACTGTGCATGATTGTTGGAAGCAGTGGTCAAGGGATGGTACTACCTCAAGAAGACCAGGTTCCAGGCGGCGACATGGCACTCCTGAGAGGGAAGATCGCTGTATTCGGCGTACGCCTTTGGCACATCGTACTGCGTGTGCGGCAGAAATTTGAGATGCAGTTGGTACCACAGTGACACAATGAACTGTTAGAAATCGGTTACTTCAAGGACAGCTCCGAGCCAGGCGCCCTGTAACGTGTATTCCACTGACTCCAAGCCATTGCCGTTTGCGAAGCCATTCGTGTCAAGCCAGAGCTCATTGGTGGGCGGAGTGGAGATCTGTTGCGTTTCTTTTTCATCAGAAAACACAACAGATCTCCACTCTGTCCTCCAATGAACTCTGGCTTGACACAAATGGCGTCGCAAACGGCAATGGCTTGGAGTCAGTAGAATGCACGCTACAGTGCGCCTGTCTCGGAGCTGTCCTTGAAGTAACCCATTTCTAACAGTTCGTTGTGTCACTGTGGTACCAACTGCAGCTCGAATTTCTGCCGCAGACGCAGTACGATGCGCCACAGTCGTACGCCGAATACGGCGATCTTCCCTCTCAGGAGTGCCACATGGCCGCCTGGAACCCGGTCTTCTTGAGGCAGTGCCATACCTTGACCACTGCTTCCAACAATCATGCACAGTGGATACATTCCAGCCAAGTCTTTCTGCAATATAGCAGAAAGAAAATCCACCTTTTCGTAGAATATGCGACCTCGTTCCAGCTCGGTGAGCTGTTGACAGTGGCTTCTTCATCTTGTTAAAGGCATTCTTGGCTAACATCAACTCAATACGTCATATTTCGAAGCTAAATAACGCCCACGAACTTTACAGCGCACATTTAAAGTAAACCTGATCTGCAAGTTCTGAGTGGCACTACTAGCCCCACACTTATGCGCGAAATTTCAATCGATGTCATCTTTCAGATGTATAAACACGCCTACCAAATTTCGTTTATTTAGCACAAGTCTTTCTTGGTGTTGGGATTTTTTTTTCCGTCAGTGTATATCGAGCCTTCAAAACTTCATATCTACCTACTAGTAAATTGTACAGCTTTACAACAAACCTAAGATCAAAATAAGCTGGAAAATCAACGACAGTTCAAGAAAAGGTTTATAATAAATTTACATTTATTTTATTTCAAAAGCGTTAACTTTATGATTACAACATAAACTTTAAATGTAATAAACTATTAATTTACTTCTGCTATTTTAATCTATTACTTTATGAACATCATTAAACTTTAAACAAATCTCAAAAGGTATTTCATTAATTTAAATAATTTTAACCTTAAGATTGATATAAATGACCATATAAACGATGGGTACGTAGATAAACTATTATTTTAACACAATCAAGCTGAATGGTACAGTTATCATACAAATTGAATATTTCTAACTGAGCAAAAAAATTCCCAGGCCGGTAATAACATTTGGTCTGATGTAGACTGTAGTCTGTTATGTAGTTCTTTACCTGTCGATTATTCTGTTGAGCTGCCTACATGACAGACCAAATGTTATTACCAATAAGGTTATCTGAGTGAAATATGCTCGGCGGTTGTCAGCCCTTCACTTTGTCAGTCGACATTGCCAGGGTTCGATAGCCAGTTATGGTTCATAGGTACAAGTGTCAGGTCTGGACCATCAATACTTAAAAGTCCAGATAGATGCATCATTGAATTACTTTCAGTGTCAGCTTTTTTTCTTGTGGTCATGTAGCGTTTTTCATCTTCAATGGCTTTACAATTCAAAATTATTTTCAGGAGATTGTAATGAAAATTTCTTAAAATGTTTGTCATTCTCGATTCTTAAATTGTATCTGGCAATTTTCCCCTTTTTTGTCCCCAATTTGTGAGAAACTAAAATTTTCACTTTGAGTTTGAACTTAAGGAGTGGTGGTGGTATAAAAAGATAGCCAGTTTTGGGCCTGCACTTGGGCTAGACTATTCTCTTCTCTAATGTATTCATGTGTGAAATAAAATTAAAAGTTATTTGCATTTAATGTTTATGATTTAAAAAAATAATCTTTAAAAATCTATGTTTTCTTATTTTAGTACCTCTACTCTTAAAAAATGGGAAAGATGAGAGTTTGTGTTCGAACTTTGGACACGGAATGAGTTGTTCCCATATTAGCATTGGTATGAGTATCACATATGGATTTTTCATTTAGTCGTTCCCTTAATTCAACACCCGTCCATTCACCGAAAATGTCAGTGTGAATTTGGAGGGAAGTTTTTGAAATCACGTGGTCATTAGCAGATAAAGTGCTTTTAGGAGAACAATTGCTATGCGATCGTTTATTCTTTCAGGGATTGTACTTTTTATCTTACAGATATAAAGTGTTATATGCATTTTTCAAACACGGACAAAATAATTCATTTTTTTATAACATTTCCATGAAAAAACATCAATCCAAGCAATAAAGAGACAATATATGTTTATCATTTAAGATTTTAATTAGACTATTTTCGTATTAGTTATGCATTTAATCTATTAAAATTTCTCATAATTTTACTGTAAATAGAATGCAGACTTATAGTAGAATAAAATATTTGTTATAGCTACATTTAAATAATGATAAAGTATTTCTATGGAATAACAAATTTTTTAACAATTGATTTTTACTCGCATATGCATAAAATCAGAAAGTGTTTTTGATCAGAAATTAAGAAGTCGATTAGCATCTCTCTTTTTAATTTAAATGCAAAGAAATTTTTTTGAAAATGCTGTGAAAATGGGTGTTTTGAATCGAATTTCTGGACCGACAGTAATTGAAGGGTCGTCATATAAAAGCATTCGATTATAACTTGAACTGCAATGAACTAATCGAAAAATGAAAAACACTATTCAATTTCATATCATTGTCATCGCCATCACTGTAAATCTATGATTTTATGCATTAGACTGAATCTATGAATGTGTTAGAACGTTTTGCGATGTTGAGAATTGGAAAATATGTTTTTAAGAACCGGCTAAATGCTAGTTTCCGTTATAGACAGGTTCCATTGTTGCACGTTTTACTGGCTACAGTATAAGCAGTAGAAATCTCTATTTTTAAGATACTCATTTACTATTTTTCTGTTTAATATACAGTAATATACTTGTTGAGACATAATCACGAGAAACCACCAAAACATTCTAATTTAGACAGATTTTTTGTCTTAGCAGTCCAAATTGCATTGTATTATTTTCATGGAAATGGACTTTGGAATATTTCCATTTAAGACAGAATTTCACTTTCACAGGTTGTATTTATTTATTTATTATTATATTGTAATTGTTTACACTTTTACGTAAATTTCCATTACAGAAAAGTTTGATACAAAATTTTATTATTAATGAATTCTTGCAATGATCTCATATACAAGTATATAATTTGCTGCAGCCTTGTGACCATATATTTCAGTTTCACTTTATGAAATTTTAAATTACTGCAGGTATGTAGATAGATTTTATCTTTATCTTAAAGAATAGTTAAGAACAGATGTCATAAATTCCTGCGGTCGCCATCTTGGAGTTTTTCTTGGCGTGAAAACCCCTTTTCCGTCAAGTAGTAAATGTCGCCAAGCACCGATTTATATGCATGTTAGTCTTAACAAAAATAAATTGTAAATAATAAACAAAACTCGTTAAAGCGGAAATCAGTAAACGTTGTATGAACGCTACACGTTCATTAACCTAAAAAAACATCACTGGATTCTGCAAACTTATTTCATAATTACATCAGCAAGAGTGTTTAAACAGACTAAAGAATCCATAGTCAATCAAATAATCCAATAAATTTAACATAAAAATAAAAAGACAGAAAGATACAACACAATATCAAACCACATGCACAAAATCCCAAGTGAAAAATAGCTTCTCACATACTCACACCACAATATCGCTGAAAAACGGTATTACCAGAACACACACGTCACATGGGTTCTATATGGATAAAGATCGCCAAGAAATCGCAAAACATCCAAGATGGCAGCCATGGGAATATACCTCATCTATGCCAATAGGGAAAACTAATGAAACAACCCTCTGAAAATTAGAAAATACACCAAATATATCTGTACTGGTATTTAAAATTATTTTTAATATCTGTTTTCTAAAGAGTAACAAATACTTTCTAAAGGGTAGTCAAGTTGAAAGTAATGAATACATACGAGTGTTCATTTAGTCGTTACTTTTACAGCACTATTTCACACCCCTCCCTTTCTCAACTGTCATTCTGTTTTATTATCACTTCTCATTTTTTTACAGCAAATTTGAAAATTTCACAATAATGACTTTTAAAAAAAGGTAATTTCAGTGAAAATATGGAAATTTTTAATGCCTCAATACACTGCCAACTTGAGGTTCTATTCATAATATATAGTTTTATTTATTCTATCTGAAATTTCATTTATAACTTTAACAATACTGAATACATTTTAGATAATTTTTCCACAAGCTTACCTTGAACTCTGAAAACATCACAAGAAAATGTTAGAGTGATCACCATGCATGTCTAAACAATACTGAGCTAATTTGTTCATGGAAAGTGGTCGCCAGAATCTATACAAATTTGCCATTGAGAAATTTATAAAAAGAATGAAATTTTAATGCAATTTATTGATTGAAAAATTATGGTAATCTATGGGCTATGTCATACAGTGCTTTAAGAGCCCTACACTAACCATGCGAAGAAACGAGAACACTAATATTAATTCTATGGGGGCATTATTTAAAAATTTTTTGCTTGGATTTTAATATTTTTGAATGATTTTTTTTGCATAGGATAGTTGAGGACAATCTAGAACCAGGCTAGTTTTTACTTTTTCCATTTTGTTTTTAGATCAGAATTTCTTAAAAAAATTACTTTTACTTTCTGAACTGCTTGGAGATAATTTTGAAATTAAAACTACATAAATATAAAAAAACAACTATAACCATAATCGAAAGAGTAAAACCTAGCCCAGTTAGAGATATAACCCAGCTATGTTATGCAAAAATCATTTAAAAATATTAAAATGCAAGCTAAATATTTGAAAATAATGTTCCCATAGACTTAATATTAGCATTTTTGTTACTTCCCATCACTAATGTGCACTATTCTAAATTATATTAAAACAACTGTATATGCAAACAATAAATAAATAAATTCCAGACAATAAGAAACCCTACATTAAATCATGAAGACATAATAACGAGAAAATATACAATTGTTGTCAGTAAAAAAATTAAATTGGAACAAACGTGGGTACTTACATGTTATCTAGACAAGGCCGTTCACTGCGCCAACAATGGTGATAAAAAAATTAATTACAGTAACACTTAACTAATTACTATTTTTTTCTTTTTAATTTTACTTTCTTCACTTTAAGTGCACTTTTTAATGTTATATAGCTGCCACATTAAAGGGATTGGCAGAAGTATTTATATACATGTATAAGGGAGAATAGGGAGGGATGGGACAATTTTTACAAAAATATTTTTTACTAATTATGTTTCGCTAGTACAAAATCGAAATTTTCAGAATAATATCTTTAAACATTTTAACATATTTAAAAATTATAAATTTGATGGTAATAATTTAAATTTTAGATTAATAAACCATTTAAAAAGAAAAATGTCCCATCCCTCCCTAATGACATGTGATGTTTTTAAAATGAAAATTCATATTTAAATTTTTTAAATAAGTGAAAAAATGTCAAAGGTAGTGTTACATGTACACTCCTACAGTTTATTATAAATCACAACATTTATTTTGTGTTATAATATACTTTGTGAAATCCAAATCAAATGAAAAATATTATTGTGCCCGACTAGTGATGCCAATTAATTTTGGTTGTAAATTTGAAATGGATGCAGCTTTGCATTTATGTCCTGTTCATCAATGATGGGACAGACAGTTTCTTGCGGGACGATGAAATTTCATTTTTCACTCCTTCTTAAAAATAGTGTAAAGTGAAAATAACAGTTTGCAGTTTGAGTTCAATAAATATTCAAAACAGCAACAGAACAGATCTCATAAATTCCCGGGGCCATCATCTTGGAATTTTTCTTGGCATGAAAACCTCTTTTCCGCCAAGTAGTAAATGTTGCCAAGCACCGGTTTACACGCATGTTTGGCTTAACAAAAATAAAATGTAAATAATAAACAAAATTTGCTAAAGTAGCAATCAGTAATCGTTGTATGAGCGCTTCGCACACATTAACCAAAAGAAAAAAAGACTTCACTGGATTCAGCAGTTCTCGCTGTGTAGCATTCTCTCAAAATTCAGCAGTTCTCGCTTTGTAGCAATCTCAAAATGTAAAAAACTCTTAAAGCAGCAAAATATACATAAAAAACAAAACTCGCTAAAGTGGTAATCAATAATCATTGTATGAGTGCTTTGCGCACATAAACCAAAAAAAATAAAATCACTGGATTCAGCAGTTCTCGCTGTGTAGCATTCTCAAAATTCAGCAGTTCTCGCTTTGTAGCAATCTCAAAATGTAAAACACTCTTAAAGCAGCAAAATATACATAAAATTATCAACATACCTTAACAGACATCTGCTTTCTTGAAAGCTCCAGCACGAAATATCTGTCATAACATTACCGTCATTTTCCAAAATAGGCTTATGAATACGCAGACAAACTATAAAGAAACCTCCTTTTTTGTCAAAATTTCATCATATTACTTAATTACTTCAGCAAAAGCGTTTAAACGGACTACAGAAACCATAGTCGATCAAATACATCCAATAAATTTAACATAAAAATAAAAAGAACAATACAACACAATATCAAAATACATCCACAAAATTCTAAGCGAAAATGAGCTTCTCAGGGGTTGTCAGAACACACATGTCACACAGGGTTCCACATATCAAGGTTGCCATAACCATAAACACCGCCAACAAAAAACCGTCAAACAATTCAAAATAATGGCTGATGGAACATAAAGCATCTAAGCCCTTTTTGAATTTACAATTGGTGAAGAATATACAGATTTTCCTGATGAATAACTTTCACGATAAAGACAGAATTAAATCTCCCTTTATACACTTTTTTTCTGAAAATATTTGAAAATGCACAAATTTATATTTTACGATTCTTTTTCTGTAACTAGAATGGCATTTGTTACTACAACTTATTTTCCTGTACAATATTTTGAAAAAGCACCAAGGAAAGCAGTATCCACGTACATCTTATTACATGAATGCAATCTTATTTAAGACTTGTGTCAGTCCAGCTACGAATTTTTTGCAGAAGATACAAAAGATTATACTCTACTTCATTTCATAATTGTAAATATCTTTTAAGTGAGCTATGTTTTACTAAAAATAAATTAATGTATTTAAAAGAAACAGTTTTTAAAAATTATTATACAAATATATAAAATAACTTTTTGGGGAACACAACACTAAGGGAAAAATCGATGTTTATCTCGAAACTATGACTATAGCTATAAATTTAGATCATCGGCCATGTATGATTGTATAAATCGACGCTTAAATTTTCTTTGTGTTTTGGCAGTTTAAAAAATAGAGTTTTACACTGAAAAATACAGTGAACAAATACGAAAAATGTACATTTTATAAATCTTCTCTATCAATTATACAATTAAGAAAGCCAGTCTCTATATTATACTACATTTAAAAACAAAAGCTATAATTTAGGAAAGAAATATGATAAAGTTACTTACATCTGCATGAGACAATATCAAACACAGGGTACAGATGTCATATTCGCCCCATATTGGCGCGATTTTTTTTCTGTCGCCAATATCATATAGGCAACGGGTACTTAACTTGCGCCAAAGGGCTTGATGTGGTAACCCGGATTATGTTGTTTATGCTGTTGATGTTTTCGCCAAATTGGCAACCGGGAAAAATCGCGCCAATATGGGGCGAATATGACATCTGTTCCAAACACAGGAATGTGATTACCTTAATTTTTCTGAAAAATCTTTTTTTAAAAAGCCATGCCAAGATCTAATCTACATGGATTCTGGAAAACGCTTTCCCTAACCCTAAATTCGTGGTACCTAGGATTAAAAAATAAATAAATCTAAAAATGTTGGCGGATTCTGCACATTTACTTGTATACACAACAAGAATCTTTTATAAAAGATTTTAATGCAAGGTTAATTATTTAAAACTTGAGTAAGCTCTGCTCAAAATTCTTTAAAATCTGGTGGTTATCTGCCAATATGAAGTACAGTTCATGATTAAGAGTCATTCAAATTGAATCGTTCGTTTACAAATCGTGTTTTTTTAATGCTTGACAATTGGTTATTGAAATTTAGGACGTTTTGAACGAAAAAGTTTTTCAAGGGTAATATTTTAGTATTATATGCCACAGTTTTTTTAATGATTTATAAAAAAATAAGTGTTCTGTTAAGTTATACAAATGACCTACACAATTTATATAGTAGTAGGGTCACTGCATATGAAATCAGCACAGCCTGTTTAAGAGTGACAAACACTGACAAAATGAAAAGCGTAATTATTTTTTTTAATAGAAACTTTAATAGAAATTCACAAAGAATACAAATAATGAATTTTTCATTACTCAGCTAGTATAATGCCTATAAATGTCCTTTAGCATTGCTGAATATTTTGTTAATGCTAGATTATCTGATTGTCTGTTGTTTTTTAAATGCGAGTGGCACTATAAGAATTCAATTAAGTATGATTTACAGAATTTTCACAGAAATCAATGGACGGATACCAGAAATATATAAATCAAACAGCAGTTTTAAACTAGATCTTGAAATGAGTTTTCATTTTGTGTATCATCATCATTTAGCTATACTGAAATCTCGAATGCATTATCCTATGCTTTTATAAGCAAGCACAGTTTTAATTGATTAAATATCACAATATGAATTGTACAGTTGCTTTGGAAAAATTTAACAGCTGAGCATTCATCATTTTACAAATTTCAAATTGCCATATTAAACTATTTCTTTTTAATAAATCAGCTATAGGTCAAAAAAAGGTTATCTTAAAAAAAAGTGATAATTTATAACTGGATTATTTTCTTTTTCTAAAAGAATTTAGAGGTTTATTTTATATCATGACTGAAAATGATATTTAGAGCACTCTTGATTCATGGTCATACTTACAGTACAGAACCATTTATCCGGAATGCTTGGGGTCAGCTGTATTCCGGATAACTGGTTTTTCCGGTTAACTGGTTGTGCATTAAAGCAGCATCCATTTGATAAGTTTTGTGGAATATGTGTGGTTGTGGCATTATTTCTGATTTTAAATTATTAGATCACTTGATTAAAATTAACCAGAGTTTAAAAGAAGGTAATTTATGGGAATCGCTTAGGAACAAAAATTCTTCTGTTTCCTCTGCATAAAAATTAAAACATCTAAAATACAACTAAATATGTTTTCATTTCAAATACTAGATGTTGTCATCAAATTATATAATTGTTTCAAGCAAAGCCTATTTCAAACTGGCAGTGTGTGACACATTTTTCTGCAAAGATTCTGAAATCAGTCTATCAGAAATATCATTCCGGATAACTGTTTTTCTGGTTAACTGGTTTCCGGATAAATGGTTCCATACTGTATTTCTGGTTAAACTGGATTTCAAAACCGCAATTTATTAAAAACTGAGCACCTTAGTTAAAGTTTTAAAAAAAACTTAAGTCGGTCTAAATGCATCTCTAAATCATAACTAAAATAACAACTGTTGTGTAAATGAAACAAAAGCAGAATCATATCAAAGTAACTTTAGCTTAAACAGAATGTTAAAGATACTAATCAAAGAGCCTTGAATACAGTTAGTAGGAATATGCCAAGTCAGTTTGCTCTGAAGCATGTTGGGGCTGTTAGGTGCATGAACTGCCCGCAACCCTACTGCTGTTGATAAAAATTTGGCACATTTTTATCCTCCTCTCAACCAGTGTTTAATTCAGACACTTTTATTTGTGGTTCAGAGGGGGAAATTATAGAATTCCAGGTAGGGGGGGGGTGTGGAAGTGTCACTTTTTCATCATTGGAAACACAAAATCTAAAATCTCCCCCTCTCCCCGGCCACCCCTGAATTCAACACTGCTCTGAACAGTTTTCAAATATATTTCATCACCAAAAATTTGAAGCTATCTCTACTTTTGTTTGACTGAAGGGCTTATTTTTGTCCCTGGTGGTGTGGGGACAGATCTGTTACATTAAAGGTATTACTCGAAAGCAGTTGCTTTGTAAGAAGCAAAATTTCTTTTGGCATTTTACAAAATGACAGCAATTCAAAACCTAACTGAAAAATATTTTGTTTCCCCAAAATCGAATATTTTAAAAACTTACACATTAAAATGTGTGTAAAATCATATAAAAATAAAAAAAATCTCGAATTTTTCTCCTACATGATAACTGAAAGTTTCACTGTTTTTACATTTGCAATGATATGCAGATTTAAGGTTTGAAGATTTGAGTGAGTCTATTGTACTGTGTTTTAAAGTGAAAAATTTCTTCAACTGTAGCTAGCAGATCTGTAACATAGCAATTACGTATAAGAAGGAATTTTTTAAATCAAAGGTAAGCTTTTAGAATTACTAGGTTGAGCAAAATGTTCTTGGAAATTTGTGAAAGTTGTGTTGTTATGTGCAAATTAACAACAAAAGTAACAAGGATTATTAATTAAACTAGAGACCATCATAGTCCACGACTTTCTGCCAGATTCCGGATTTGCTGGCTAAGTTTGTCACCGTTACCAGCACCTTCATCTTCATTAATCTCATCGACGGCTTTCAGAATCGTTAGGCCTTTTCTCCAGTAATGCCAGGTCAACATACGCAAATCATACTGTTCAATAGGCATTTTGGAGCCAAAGTTCCTGAACTCCTATAAACTACACTAGTACTCCTATATACGATACAAATTCTAGTAACTATTAGATTAAAAATTTCCCAGAACTTTTTGCTCAACCTAATATAAGTGACAATGTAGCCTAATTAAATGACAGATATAAACAGCTATGCAAACAAATCTGATGAACTTTTATGCTTGTTTATATATGTATTTATATATATTATGTATATATGCATAAAAATATTATTTGTATACACTATAGATGCAGATTCACAATCGCCAGTTGCCACATGGTGACTAATATTTTTTCTGTGGCCACTAACTTTCAGTGTCTATGTCCCATGCAGGTTTGTTTTTTTTAAAGATAATATTTCTTATAGAAAAACAAATGTTGGAAATGCACTTTGATTTTTACTGTGAAAAATAATCTCACACTTTTACAATTTTTTTTTCACAATCTTTTGACTTTTAAGTCCCTGAATAACAATTTTTATTTTAGTACATATTCTTGGTTTTATTTTGTTTCTTATACTGCAAAATATCCCATTGCATGGCTGCATAACAATATTAATGAGATAAATAAGTTTTGGACGATGTTGGGGTTCCAAATATACCACGAAATTCCTATATCATCCTGTGTCCTTGATGCTGATTTTTAAGTTTGGTGCTATCTGTACAGGGGCGTAGCTACTGAGGAGCAGTTGGAGCAAACTGCTCCCTGTGCACGAATCCTAAGGGCACAAAATTAGGAAGAGCGAAATAAAGATTTACAAAAATGCGTGAATATTTTTTACATTATCAGATATTATAGATGAATCTTGTTACAGTCCGCATATTCTTACGATATTTTACTTTGTATTTAATCTCAACTATATCGATTTAAAACATGTTTTTATACACAGTTAAGATAGAAAAGGGGACAGATCACCTTTAGCAGCTCGATATTGCTTGATTTTAACACAATATTAAAAAATTTTGGAACTGTAAATATTTTTTCAAATTAAGCAATTTTTTAAGAGTGAATTGTGCAAATTTTTGTTCATGTCCCTCATAGCATGCATGGTCACAGTGACGTCACTGTAAGTCACGTCACAACTGTGACCAAAATGCCACCACTCAGTGATGTCACATTGTGACTGATATGTGAACTTCTTAGAAAACTTTAAAAAATTACAAAAATTCTTCAAAATGTGTTATTTACTGTAAAAAAATATTTTTCTGGCAATTAAAAAAAATTGTGACGTCACTGTTATCTCACTACATGTAACGTACGTCTCATATTGTGAAAAAAACCCTACCATATTGTAAACTCACAGTGTGACAAAACATATGTTAAGATTAAAACGTTTTCACTTCAAACAATAAAAATAATTCAGTGTTTGTTTCCGGCTAATATTTCACAACGAAATTAAAAACTTCAGCAAAAATGCATATAAATAAAACACAAATTTAATAGACATGTAATCGAGCTGCCCGCTTAGACTACTAAAACTATTTGAATTTAAAAAACTGCTGTAGGTAGTAAAATATTTGCCGATTCTTTCGACTATTAACTCTTGGAATGTTGCTAATATGAAAGTATTGCTATTGAATTTTAAAACTTTATTTGAATACATAATTCATATATTTCATATAAAAATGTTTTTTGGTGTTATTAGTGGTCAATCTAAAAAAATGTATTAACTGTAAATACATATTAGATATTTCAATAATAAGAAAATGTTTTCTTCCTGTATTCTATAATCCGGGAAGTTGGTTTGTTATTTATTAATTATTCTCATCAGCGGAAATGGCAGAAATAAATACACAGGTGAAGAAAGCAAAGATTTGTTTGTGTGTAGGCATGGGATGGGACGGAGTTTTGTAATAAAGCAATGCTTTATTATAATAAATAAAACCACTTGCATATTTTCAGTAATAAATTTTTCTGCTAGTGTTTAATTATTTTAAGTGATTCTTAAAAAAAAATTTTGCTCCTCGTGTCACACTTTTTAAATAAATTTAACTTTAGTATTTTGAAACATATCGAAAAAAAGTTAAATGCATCAAAAAATTCTTGAAACAAGAAATTTGAATTGGAACCATGCTTATAAAAATATTACGTCATATAAATGTATAAGAACGGAAAAGACATCTGTTTTTTGCTTTGATAAAAAAAGAGCGCTAAACCGCAGACGATAAAAACTATTAAAGACAACATATTACGTTTAATCTTTGGAATAGACGGAAGGAGTTTTTTTTTTGCTGGACAATAGTTAGTGTTGTGAACGTGCAGTCTGTCAGATATAAACATTTAACCTAAAAAATTCCTAGGAATAATCATTCCAAGAACTTTACACGAAAATATCAGTTTGAGATAAGTACACTAGCTTTGGTGTGGTTTAAAATGATTCCCATCATTGCTAATGTATTTATTATTGGAGATATTTTCAACTTCCAAAATTCGTTCTTTTTAAACATGGATTACATCGGAATTTAAAGAACGGCATTAAGGAAAGAAAAAGGTATGAAAAAATATTTTATTTCAGAGTTTTCTTTTCTTTAAATTATAACGATTTTAGTATTTTCTAATAAACATTTCATTAACTTAATAAAGTTTAGTAGATTTATTATTTAATTTATTGATATAAATAACTGCCTATCAACAATTTTAATCAGATGATTAAAATCAATTATATAAATTTATTTCACTCAGATTTGTTTTCTTTTAATATATTATAGGTTAAAATCATATGTTTTCTCAAACTTTAAAATGACGTAGAAAAATATTATAATCAAAGTTTAACATAATAGTCCAGGCATTTTGTGAATGAACATGGGCAAAATTGCAATAGAAGCTTTTTACAGTTTTTTTTAATCAGGAACTACTGCTTAATAGCATACTGAAAATCAGACAAAATCTGAACACGGGAACACCCCTATATACGGATTTCAAAATAGCGGAGGAATATTCTGGAACTAAGGTAAAAAATATACTGCTTTATTTTCACAACTTAACTTTGAAGTATGATCAAAAAAGTTAAACAGCACACAAAAGTGGACTATTCTTTACAAATAACTGCTTAAGTTAATTTTTACAGAAATGTTCCAGTGAAAAATAAGACGTATCAATAATTTTCATCACTTTCATCATATTTATAGTTAGGTAATTGTTGTTACATCCATTGACTTGGCACACCCCACAAGCTGTAGAACAGGGCAATCCATTACGCTTGCATCCGCATCGTAAAGTAGCAGAGTTTGTCTTGCAAGAACATCGAATTATATTAAGTAGATAATCTGGAACTGGTGGTAAGTCGCAGAGTGTTGGGTAATAGGAGTTATTTTTTACATACCAACCCCATTCTTCTGGCTTGGTACTTTCTTCAGTAGCTTTCCAGATATTTATTTGTAAGCTGTGATATTTTGTTGAAGAATCGGTCGGAGGCAAACGTTCAGGTGTAACAAATGATTTTGCTGTAGTTACCTTCTCTACCAACATTTGGTGACGTAGTTTGTCTGTGGATTCCAGTGCCTTGCAGTCATAAAACAGAAGCATTGCTTTTCTCCCAGCCTCAGCGATATCTGAATGTAGACATGAATTTGAGCAAAGTATTTTTGCAATAGAACAGAGCTCTGGGTCCTTCATCAGTTTGAGAAATGCTGATGATTTTCCAATTGAAAAAATTCTGGATGTTGTATCGCAGCCCATGAAAGCATGCAGAAACAGAAGTAAGTTGCAATTTTCATGACCTAATAGAGACTGCAATTTGAAGATATCATTGACTGGTTTGGAACAAGATTCTCGTCTTATGTCACTACAATAGTATAACATGAAGCCATTATCCTTTGCGAGGTAAAGAAGGAGAATAAGCAAGTCGGTATCTTCACTTTTTACAGTGGTATGTGCATGTTCTGGAGATGAGACTGCAGCACGAACAAATGTCTATATCGGCGTCCCCGTCTGCGTTATGAACTGTACAGCCTTGTTTTGTGAGCAATTCGCCTATGAGGAAAATCATTGATTGCTTGTTTTTTTCGTTGGCCAGGAACTCTTCCTTTTTGCCAATAAACTTCATGCATGGGCTTAAATTAATATCTCTACTGGGTTTTTTGTATCGTCGTCTGTGAGCCACATCTTTGATCGTGGGGGACCCAATGTAACTATCAAAAACAATGATAGGCTTTCCATATTGTTTCAGAATAAAATCAGCGTAAGACATAGCAATATTTTCATATGTCTCATTGCTATACCAGAAAACGCGATGCAAAAGGGATCCTCCATTCAAAATGTACCTTTCTGTACTTTCTACGTTGTCAGATTCTTCATTATTCAATTTTTTTATGTGTTTGATTAGTGCTTGAGCTAACTGTGATTTGTCGGATTTCCTCATCATATTTGGTGATTCAAATAATGCTGCCGGGTACGCACACAGTTCATAACTCCTCTCACACATCCATTTCACATCTCCGAGGTTCATTTCACCACAAGTGGCAACAGTCACCATTCTTTGGAAGAGTAGCGCTGGATCTATTTGTATATCTAAGTCATCTTTGTTACTACAGATGGCGGCAGCAGATCCTAGAGTTTTCACTTTATCCGACCTTTTAGCCGAATACCTAAATATATCTATCCCTATCATTTTAGAGATCATGTTCGTACCAAATAAGTACAACTCATCAACATTAACTTCTTTTTCTGCTGTTACGCCTGTAACAATATTGCATAGAGTAGAATCAGAATGAAATGGCGATATGTGTTCTAGTACATTGGCCACTTTTTTAATGTCATTACTGTCTCTCTTGTGTCTGCTGTCCTTTATTTCTTTGTGTTGTTCACTGCTTTGCATAAAAAACCCTGCATATTCCTGCATAGCTAAGTTGTAAATCGAACAAACAGGCATAGAAAACAGCCATATAGCCCTTTGATTTTCCGTAAGTCCACTTCCTCTCGTCAGACCAACTCTGCTTTTAAGAGAACGCATAAGCACTTGTTCTATTATAAGATCTGATCCGAGTCCACCCCATAATCTGTCACTTCTTCTTATCACAAATTTACCTTGAGTTTATGTTTAGAAGAAAAGTCTACAAATTTTTCACAAAATAAACAGTGAGTAGCACTGGTAATTGAACCCTCAATTAAGCGAATACTTTTCCTTGGTATTTCTCCACAGCTTGCTTTCCGCTTTGTAATTGTAATGCTCTTTTTATCTGTAAATTCCTTCCAACACAAAACATGG
The DNA here is from genome assembly GCA_963932465.1 of Maratus speciosus. Classification (NCBI taxonomy): domain Eukaryota; kingdom Metazoa; phylum Arthropoda; class Arachnida; order Araneae; family Salticidae; genus Maratus; species Maratus speciosus. Next base: position 16,120,660 of record OZ010797.1, read on the forward strand.
AGACTTATTCCAGCAGTTGCGACTACATCGCTTTTACGGCTTCGGCTGGCTTCAATTATACCATCTGCTCCCTTTTGAGAAATTTTAACTACGTCTTGTCTATTATTTATTTCTTTCTCACAAATCACGCAAAATTCAGTACTGTCCATTTTTACAGAAAATTCAGTCTGAAACAAAATAAAACTAAAATTAATTGTTATAATACCACAAATACAAAAAAGAAAAAAAAGCAAAAATTAACTCTTTACGCCCCGACGATACTTTAAAGTACCATTAAAATAATTTGTTAAAAAATTTATTTAATGCATCGATTAGTAGTAATACAGTTTAGAATGAGTTATAGATACATTACTTTATCTTGTTCCAAAAGCATTATGGGTTGCCTATAAGAAAAATATTTTTAAAAGGGCAATTTCTTTTGCCTTTGCATCTTTTCAGCTTTCTTGACATTGAAAGGTTGGGGGGGGGGGGGGGGTCAGTTCGGAAATATTTCTATTGTAAGAACATTGTATCTGTACATTTCCTAATTCTACAAAATACTAAAAAAAGTATTTTAAATAAATGATTTGAGTGGAGTTATAAATATTGCACAAAATTCGTATAAATTCAAATTTAAATAATTAATTTTAATTGCTAATATCCTCCTAAAATTTATTACATGATTGTGCAAATCTTATAAAGTAGTTTCAAAAATTCACGAAAAATGCTTTAGAAGTGGAAATTTTGATAAATTCATAATTTGGGACATAAAGAGTTAATAACAATTATAGAGTTTTTAAGAATAGAAAATTATAGTACCTTTATCTTAGAAATACGAGCCTACATTTGTAGATTCCCAGTCTCGTTCCAAGAAGATTCCGATGCGAATAGGTAAATTAAAAAGTTGGATCTACCTAAATAACTATTTGAAGACTTGCGATTTGAATGTAGATTTAAATTACTTAAATAACTCAGAACAAATAGGATTAAATTTGTCCTTTTCAGAATTTAATAGAATCGAGATTTAGAATTGACACTTCATTCATAAAATCAAAACATACAGCACTGCTCCGCAGAAAAATACTACTGCAGAAGAAAATAAAATTATCTAATAGAGAAATAAAAAATATGATTATTATACATATATACAGGAAAGAAACATAAGAGGATTTTAGAAATTAAAAATTGATTATGATAATGGGAATTATAATTAATTAACAGATATTTATAAACAGTAAATTCTTTGATAAAAAATCAGAGGTCCATATTGGTTAGTGCTGCTCTCTATCGTCTTAAGTCGCTACTATAAACTATGCAACAATACAACGTAAACCGACATATGATTCAGTCCCTTTTAAAATCCATTTTTAAGGGTGTTCCCGTGTTCGGATTCTGTCTGATTTTGGTAATATTTCTCAGTAATGGTTACTGATTCAAAATCAGTTAACAGAGCTTCTATTGGAATTTTGCCCGGGTTGAAGGCATATTTATCTTAATTTGCCTGGACTATAATTGGCAAATATTTAAATGTCTTTAAAGTACTAAATAAAAAGGCCTTTTTATATAGAATAAAATTTTTTGAATAAAACAATTTGCATTGCACATTTTTATTTAAAAATTAATATCTGTTCAGAAAATATATTTAGAAGAAATAAGAATTTTTTTACATAATGGAGTAGTACAATTTAAAGGATATCATGCACTTGTAGAATTAAGGGGCGAAAAATCAGTGTCAATGAATATTATTCGATGTGAGAAAAGTTATAAAAATTTATAAAGATATATCCTTAGCTGCTAAGAACTTTTCAGTTAAAAATTATGAACGAAAAGTTTTCAAAGTAAACCGGTGTTTCAATTTGTTGACAAATATAGAAATTATGCAACCCAGTGAGAATTTAAATATGGTTTTATTCAAAGATTTTAATTATTAAAAAACATATCCATGTACTTGAATGAATGAAGCTAAAATGTAAAATATATTTCATTATTTATTTTTTTTATTCTGGATGCTTTTAATATTTTATTTCCTGAATGGTTTTATATGCATAAACTTCAAAATATCTATAGAAAACATGATTAAAGGGGTCATGTTATTTATAATTATCATCTAATCCTGTAAATAAAATAATAATAATAATAATGAACCAATGTGTGTTTCTATTTTGTGCTTATGGTTTGAATTTTTATACTTTATTCACATAAAAATGGCTAACTAATTTATATTATTTTCATTATTTTTTATTTTACTGTGTCATATAAAAGTAAATATGATTACCTGCATTTGTAACAGATTGTATATATAAAATTTTCACCACACGTTATTCTAAAACCTTTATAGTAAATTAAAAACTTCATCAAAAAATATACATAAATTAAACACGAATTTTATAAACATGTAATCGAACTGCTCGCTTAAACTACTAAAACTATTAGAATTAAAAAAAAAAAAAAAACTGCTGTACGTATTAAAATCTTTGGCGATTTCTTTGACTATTAAGGCTTGGAATGTTGCTAATATGAAAGTATTGCTATTGAATTTCAAAACTTTATTTGAATACATAATTGATATTTTTCATATAAAAATGCGTTTTGGTGTTATTAGTCAAGTGTATTAATTGTAAATATATAATAGAGATTTCAATAATAAAATAAACGTTTTTTCTCCTGTATTCTATAATCCGGGAAGTTGTACTGTTCTTGATAATATCAGAGCTATAGTGGTCTTGGCAACGGACATCCAGCTAGTTAGATCCTCCAGGAATTGTATAAAAATTTGCACATTAGACTCCGATTAGAGTAGCTACAGTACATAAACATTTAATGATTGTTGTTTCCTAAAAATCTTAGACAGTAAGAGTTGTTATTATTGTTACTATATAATTTCATAAATAAAAATGTAATTTTGGAAATCAATTTTTAAAGTTATTTTTTAATAATTCAAAAGATGTTTTTAAATATGTGTTTTATTGCAAGCAGACTTTGATATAAAATGAATTAACCTTTTGTATTACCTCACCGTGCTGCATATTTGCAACATACCCCAAAGTCAAAGTAAATTATACATATAGTGGGAAAAAAAAAAAAAAAAAAAAAAAAGGATTTTTTAAATTTAAATCAGATTTTTTAAAATTTAAATCGGATTTTTATGATTTTTTTCCCTGCATTAAAACACGGACTAGCTTTCAATACATTGGGGTTTCTAAAACAATTAAACCTCTAATTGCTAAGATAATCTATGTTTTAAGCTAATTATAATTATTAGTTAGTGTAATTAGAATGATTATAAAACACCATTAATTTTCATTAGTAGTATGCAATAATGTTACATGCATTGATATATTGTAATAATTATCTAAAACTGTATTAAATACTATTCATATTTACAGTTATTAAAACTATTAATCTCTGCACTTGAACAATTTGATATTAATATCAAATTGTTGACAATGTTTGAAATTAATCATTTTTCCAACAATTAACTTTCTAATTAGGAAAAAAAAATATTTGTATGCTTTAATTCCTAAAATGATAATTTAATATTCATTATAGAAAAAAAAGGGGTGCTAGTTCAGTTAAAACAGAGCATTACTTCATGAGTAAATGTATTAGTAATGTGTTTAGTAATAATACAAGAAAAAAGTATATAATTTGTTAATATGATGAATAAAGTGACATTAATTTTTAAGGATTTTATGAATTACAAATTGAAAAATACAATTAAATAACGACATGATTTAACAATAGCTTGTATTTTCTAAAGAAATAAAGTTCTATAATTTTTGCAAGGTCTTGGGCACACCAGTTTAAAAAAACAGTGATATGGGGAAGTTTTTTACAAGAAATCTCTGATTGCAACTAAAGGTGAATTTCAATATATTTTTTTAAAAGGGTGTATTTCGCTTATGTTAAAAAGAGCAGGGTGCTGCAACTTTAAAAAATGGCCTAGAGGGAACAGTAAGTAATTGCAGAATTAATAAAAACTGCAAATAAGCAATCATTTAGTTAGTGGCACAAATAAGCATATATGTATATCCCTGTATATGGCATAATAAACCGTGTGTATATGATATATGGTGTGTAGGCCGTCAACTGTTCAGGGCTCGCATTTCCCCCAATATTCCTAAATTTCCTAACTGTTATTTTACTCCCTAAAATTCCCAAAAATCTCCTAAAATTTTCTTTTTTTTCCTAAAAATATACATTAGATCGTTTACTCCGTAAATCGCAAAGTATTTCGAGATCGCCAAAATTTGACCGAAAAACATCGTGAATTTTGGCAAAGAGTAACCGAAAAAGACGCGTATTTCGTCAAAAGGTCGCTAAAAAACACGAATTTTGTCAAACGATCGTGATATAAACACGAATTTAGTCAAAAGATCGCCGAATAAAGCGAATTTCCACAAAGAATTGGGGAAAAAACTCAAATTTCGTCTAAGGATCACACTGGGGAAAAAGCAAATTTCGACAAAGAATCTAAAAAAACACTCTTGATTTCGTCTAAGGTTCACGGGGGAAAAAAACTAATTTCTTGAAGGGATCGCGAATTTTGCCAGAAGATCTCGAAAAAAAGAACGCGAATTTCTTCAAACAATCGCGGAATAAACGTGAATTTCGATAAAGAATCGCGAAAAACAAACCCTTAAATTTCGTCAAAAAATCACGAAAAGAAAAAGAATTTCATCTAATAATCGCGGGAAAAAAATGAATTTCGTCAAGGGATCATGGGAAAAAACTCGAATTTCATCTAAGAATCGAAATTTTGTCAAAAGATTGAAGAAGAAACGCGAAATTTGTCTAAAGATCGCGAATAACACGCGAATTTTGTCAAAGGATAGCGAAAGAAACGTGAAATTGTGTCAATAAAATCGTGCAAATACGACGAATTTCGATTTAAGAATCGTAGAAAGAACGTGAATTTCGTCAATGGACCGAGACAAACGCAAAACTTAACCAATCTTGCATTTAAGGCGAATTTCGTCAAAGGATCGCGAAAAAATGCAAATTCCGTCTAAAGATCCTGAGAAAAAAACGAATTTCATCTAAAAACAGCAAATTTTGTCAAAAGATTGTTGAAAAAACGCGAATTTCGTCAATGGACCTCAACAAAGGGGAAATTTTGTAAATAAATCGCCAATAAGGTGAATTTCGTCAAAAGGTCGCGAAAGCAATTTTAATTTCTTCAAAAGGTCGTGAAAAAAACGTGTCTGTCATCTAAGAATCGCAATTTCGTCAAAACATTGAAGAAAAAACGTGAATTTCGTCAAAAGATCGCGAAAAAAAGCGAATTTCCTGAAAGCATAGCGAAAAAAAAGCGAATCTCGTCAAAGCATAGAAAAAAGCGAGTTTCATCAAAGGATAGCGAAAAAAAACGTGAAATTTTGTCAATAAATCGAGCAAATAAGACGAATGTCGCCGAAGGATCACGAAAAAAAAAAAAAACGCAAATTTCGACAAAGGATCGTGAAAAAAACATTCTGAAATTTTTCTGTGAACTTCAGAATTTTCTTTTACTCATAATTACTCCTGCCTCCATTGACAAGGTTCATTGATTGGACTCGAATAGCGATTTCATTTTTCAATAAATGTCTTGCATCTTAACGCTGTCACAACATTGTCATTGTAGTCACATATTCGTCACAAAGTTAATGGCGAAATCGTCACAAATCACACAATTTTCACGAAATTCTCACAATGTGACTTCACAAACTTGTCTCTGTCATCACAGAATCATCATAGTGTTAATGACAATTTAGTCACAAATGACACATATTTCACAAATTGGTCTCACCGTGACTTCACAAATTGGTCACAATGTGACGTCACAAATGAGCTCTAAAACGGCCATAACGACTTCACATTCTAGTCACTATGACTTCACATCGACGGTCACAAAGTCACAGCGTGACTTCACAACGACGTCGCCGTAACGTCACCATGCCTTACGGGGTATTCCTTTAAATACTTTTAATGAAAAATAATTCGAATTTAGTTTAATTAAGACATACAAATTAAGGATTTTCAAAAAGATGATTTAACATACATGCGTTGTGCGCAGGATTATAAAAAATTATATTCCATATACCCGCTCAATTCTATCTTCATTCTATTATCCGATAATTAATTCTTAAAATGTTGTACTTTAACTCCAATCTAAAATATTAACCGAGTTTCCAGATGAAAATATTTTTCAGGCAGATAAATCCTAAAATACAAAATTCATGGTAAAATTTCCATAAATATTTAAAAAAAAAATAAATATATTACAGGTATGTACTTAAAAATTGTTAGAGGTTATAAAACTATGTAAAATACAATATAATACAAAATATTAAGTTTTTTTTGTTTTGGAAATATGATGCGCGCACTGCAAAAATATCTGTTTTGAGAAAAACGACTTTAAAGTTTAAATTTACCTTGAGTTGGATAGGTATCGCTCCATATATTTTATCATAAAACTGGTTCTAATTTGAGTATCGTCATAATTGTTTTTTTTTTCTTTAAGTTTGGTAACATGTTATTCATTAATAATAGACCAAAATATTCTTTTTTTTTTTTAACATTTTCAAAAGTTTTAAGGTGATCTCCCCTCTTAAAAGAAATTACTTCTATTCGCGAAGTTTCAATTTTAATTCATACCATATTGCAGCCTCAAGCAACTTCTCGAACACCGTTTCAGCATTTCTGTTTTTTTTTTTTTTCTGTAACTTTTCCGTAGATGGCAGTTGAAAATTTTTGAATTTAAAAGTAATCAAAACTTATTTACAGGGATCTCTCATCGATCAGTTTATTGGATGCCACTTTTTTGAAACAATAATCTTCCTGCTATATTTTATTGTTGTATTTTATGAAAATGTTTTAGAAAATTATCATGCAGGACTTAATTTGCGCCGGAGCCCACTTGAGCTCAGCTCTGGTACTTCTCTGTTTTTAGTAAATATATAAATATTGGTCGGAATTCACCGGAGCTCATAAATACAGGGTTCCGGAGCCCATCCAAAAAACTAAAGCCTAAATTACCATTCCTTTCCCTCCCATTTTCAAGTTCCTGCATTCTATCGAAACACTTATATGTGACATTAGTGTGTCTCACACGCAGAAAATGGAAAGGAAACGGCGCGTAAAATTTTCTGAAAATTTTTCTTATAAATGTTTTTGATAGTTGTTCATTAATTATATATATATATATATGCATAGCTGCGAACAATTACTCTTTTGTGTTAACACTTTTTCCGAATTGTAATCCTTACCTTATTTAATTGCAGAATTCTGCAATGAGTTAACATTAAAATTAGGCAAAGATTGCTATACGGAAGGAGATATCAGGGATGAGAGCGCTCCGACCCAAATGACCGTTTGCTACCAATAAATTTTAATAGTATTTTTCGCCATATTTGATGGCAGAATTTCTGAGATTTATTAAAACAAAGAATACAATTAAAATTTAGTGGTGAAAATCAACCATTTGGGTCGGAGCACTCTCATCCCTGAGAGATAAACTAAAAAGTGGAACAATTGACGGTTAATCCTTTCGAGGGCAGTGTCCACAAAAAAAGACACCTAATTTTAATTCCAAAACTGACAAACGGCACCAAGAATATTTAATTAAAACTTTTCTTTTATAATGTACGTGAAAATAAGCCGGTTCATATTTTCTAATAATTCGTTTATAAATTCTGGTGTCAGTCCATTATTTCGTCAGTTTATAAACAGAATTACTCCGCGCCGGAAAGGGTTAAGATAGGCCGGTAGATATAGTTAATTTTTTTTTATTTTACTAAGGAGAAAAAAGATGCTTTAAATTTTGCAAGTAATGTATGAAATTTAAATATGCAGATTGGAGTGATGGCGGGTAGAGGGGGAGGGGGACACGCTACGGTTTTAGTACTGCAGAATATTAGGGATCTGGTACTTTCTTTGTTAGAAACCAAGCCTTGATCATGTGGATCACTGTACAGAAATAAGGGTAACCAAAGAAGTCACTACTGAGAAATCTATATTTACGATGCAACAGCAATGCCTTAGCTATTTATTTATTTTACGATTTGTTTATAAAAAGAATAATATAGTTTGACAAGTTGAAGAAAATGATTGACAATTGTACAAACGAAAATAGTTCAATGTTCAACCAAACACAACGAAACTTTTGAAGTTATTTTTGTTGTTGTTGTTGTTGTTGTTGTTTTGTGAAAACTAAACATGTATCAATACAGATTACCACTCAGCAATGAGAGCCGGATTTAGACATACTCCACATCAGTCCACGGCGACAAAATTTACAAAGGGAGAGGGGACAGTAAACTAAATTTTGTGCATATTGTTTTTGATATTTTGAATATATATCAAATCTCAAACGCAGAATTGATAAGCAGTTTCCTTGAAAACAAGAGAAAAAGTTAAGCATCAAATTCAGTGTTCCGTAGGACCTGATTATCGCTTATGCAAATTTACACCACCTTATTTAATCTTTACAAATGTCTCATTTACATTTCAATATTTGTATATATATATATTACAAAATTTAAATTTTTGCGCCAAGTTTAAAGTATTTTATATAAATTTTCCTTTTTCAGTAATATTCCGTATATTATACCGACTTATTAAATTAAAACCTAGTCTATTAATCTCTATAATATCTTAATCCATATACTAATATTTATTCCAAATTGCGTAAATCTAAAAATAACTCAACTATTTATATTTCTTTAATAAAGCTTTTATTATTTAAATTCCGCTGTTAAATCCCGGTATATCATATTCCCCTTAAATCTTTATTTAATTGCTAAAATATTATCCCGTCTTAAATAAAAAAACCCACTTATTTCAATTTATTCTTTTATTTAAAATATCCAGGTGTAGTTAAAATATTTCAAAGATTAAAACTTTCGCAGACATAAATTCATTTCTTTTATCGTCTGACGAGGGAAAAAAGGTTATTTATTGCATAATCTCGACCACAGAGATTAACATTTGTTTATGCTTTAGACATCTGGGGCCAGGATATAAGAATCTTCTCGAACAATCTTTTGAGGGGAGTATAAATACTGATGGCGGGAACCAGAGAGAGCAGAAATGTAGAAGAGTAGAAGTGAAGGACGCAGTTAGAGGAATACGGTGCAGAAGTGTGTGTTTTGAAGAGATTCTTCTGAAAGTTTGTTGAGATAATTTACGGAGATGTTGATAAAAATAACAAGATTGAGAGATGATGTGGCAGATTGGATATACAATGTGACTGCTCGATGGAAGTAGTAATACGTTGGATGAATACTCTATTATGTGTGTGTAGATTGAGGAAGAAAAGGTATCGCAATGTGTATGGAGATGTTAGTTGTTTACGGAATTATGTATAGGACACAGCTGAGAGATGGAATGTTTTTAAACTAATTGTGTGATGAGAATGGACTTCATTCTTTTTCATCATTGATGGAATGAGCATCTTCCCTAGATTCAATCGTGAGTCTAGAAATAAAGCGAATAGTGTTTCAAGCGACTGCCTTGTGTGAATTCTTCATTTTTCTTTTACTATCTTAAACCAATCGGCCGAAACGCCTGTGCTGTTTACGAATGGAAGCCCCCATTATTTTCGACAATGCCAGCTGCTTGCCATCAAAACGTCACAGGGAAAGAAAAAGTCGACAGGATTTTGAAGTGACGGCAATAAAAAAGAGTGTGTCTCCAAAATTACAAATGTGTAGTGGTACTGGTACACGATAGTTTATGATCTTTACCGGATTATGATCATTGCCGGAAATTTAAAAATCTACATTGCCAATGTTAATAAAAAATAATGGTGCTGGTGAATGTGAGAACAAGATGCTTGGAGTCAGTTCTTTTTCACAATATTTTCGTATTTCTTCTGTTATTATTTCTGTTATTGTTAGTTATTTATTGAGATTTATTTATTATTAAGTATGAGAATTATTTATTTATGAGATTTATTTATTATTTATTCATGAAGATTATTTATTTATTTATTTATTTATTGTGAAGTTTATTATGAAGTCATGATAATTATTTATTTATTTATTATTAAAGTCTGAAATAGTACTTTATCAGTTATGAAAGGAAATAAAAGTGCTTCTTTTATTGCAATGAATACTGATATAATGACTGAACCTAAATTAGTAGAGTTTGATCCTACTACTGGAATGGAAATCCAGGCTTCGTTAAATTATTATGATGATATGTGTAATAGGGAAAATAAAGATTTAGAGTGGAAATTTAAATCTATTCCACAGTATTTAAAGGATGAAGCACTAAAAGTCTATATCAATGACTGTGTTAATTGTACTAGTTACGAACAGATTTCAAAAATCTTGATAAAAAAATTCATTGAACCAAATGTTCCAAATTTTTCTGATTTCTCAACTCTAAAATTAGATAATTTAGAAAATTATTTTCACAAAAAAGTAGGAATTGGGAGGAAACTCCATGTTTGTGAGACACTTCTAATACAAGGGTTGACAGATGGATTAAAACCAGAGTATAGAAATAATATTAATGTAAACCCTCCAAATAGTACCACTGAATGATACCGGCTGGTTAAACAATTTGTGGAAGTTTCCACCCCTCAAATTTCAAGCCAAACAATAAATCAAGAACCATTTAGACCAAATTTTCAACAGTTTCGGCCACCTAGGCCTTGGACTCAACCAAGTAGACCCAATTTTCAGCCACCTAGGCGTTGGATTCAGCCAAATAGGCCCAATAATGCACCTAGGAACTGGATTCCACAAAGACAATATCAAAATCAAGGGTCTAGAAATTTTCAAAATAATTATTTTCAGAAACCATATCCTTCTAGACCATGTAGAATATGTACAAATAAGGGTGTAAATAATGCATATCCTTGGGAACAAGAGTGTTTATTTAGGAATGATACAACATCCTCTGATACTCTTCCTAATAATTCACCACCTACTATTCCTAATATTTGACAACTAATTGTGTATGGATGTACCAGTAGTTATAATTTACCATGTATAGTGGACTCTGGATCCACTACAGCAATATTACCCCTCAAATTTGTTAAAAAACCAAATGCTAAAATTGAAACTATATCTGCAGTTACTATTGGTCAGGCAAAAGGGGTGTCAAATATAAATCAAAAATGTAAAATTTCTCTAAAAGTGGGTAAAATTACCAAATATGTTAACTTTTTAGTGTGTAATACTAATTTGGAGTATTCTATTTTGGGTTTAAGGGAATGTTCTAAATTTAATTTAACTATAGATTGTAGAAATTGTACTGTAAAACAAGGAAAGAAAATTATAAATAAGAGTATATCCATACATAATGAGAAATCACTTCATTTTCATACTGTAGATAGGAATAAAGTACAAGATAATGATTTGGTAACAGTTGATTGTGATTAGAATTTGAATTTATATAATGATGATAATGTAATAACAGCTAATGAGAGTATTGAAACTTTGAATTTATGTAAGAATGATATCGAATTACCATCTAGTTGTGAAAATTATATGACTACTCAGGACTTTTTTGAGAATGATAGAAATGATTTTAATGTGCAACCTGATTATGGACAGTTCATAACTTCTCAAAATTTTCGCGATGTTAATAATTCTGATTCAGATTTAATTGGGGAATTAAATTTAATTCAAAATGATAAGGGAGATAGTTCAAAATTATAGGTATATTTTTGCAAAACATAAATATGATGTGGGTAGGATTAATATTGAGCCACAACGCGTTTTTCCAAAATCTGACCTACCTGTATCTTTGAGGCCCAACAGAACTTCCCGCTTAGCAGAAAAAGAAATAAAAAGTCAAATCCAATCTTTATTAGCGGCTGGACTCATAAAAGAAAGTAATAGCCCTTATTCTGCCCTTATCACTTTAATTATGAAAAAAGAAGAAGGTAAAAAGACCCGATTATGTATAGACTATAGGAAACTAAATTCAATAATTAAAAATGATGCAGAACCCTTGCTACATATCGATGAAATTTTAGATAAATTGAGTAGTGCTCAGTACTTTTCAACTTTAGACTTAACCTCTGGCTACTGGCATATACCAATACATCCAGCTGATATCGAAAAATTAGCTTTTGCTAGCAACTTTGGCCTTTTCGAATGGCTAGTTCTTCCGTTCGGCATAAAGACAGGCCCCCCAATATTCAATAGAACTATTAGAAGGATCCTTAACAAATATAAAATAGATTTCGCGTGTCACTATATTTTGATGATATTATAATTTTCTCATCCTCTCTAGAAGAACACTTAAATCACTTAACTCAAATCTTTGAAATCTGTAAATTAGAAAGTATTAAACTTTCTAAATGTAAATTAAGCCAAAATAAAATTAATTTCTTAGGCTACGAAGACACCAATGGGACTTTAACTCCAGCTAATGCAAATATTGAGACCATTAAAAAATTAATACCCCCTCTAATGTTAAAGAATTACAACGATTTTTAGGTTCTATTAATGCAGGGGTCGGCAAGTAATTTTAAGTAGGGTCCGAGTACTTTTGAAAATTTTTATCGAGGTCCAGAGAAAAAAGCACTCAAGTAATATTAGTACTTATTAATTTTAAATTGTTATTTTTACACATACATACATACACTATAGAATAGAAAAAACAGGTATTCGTTATGAAAAATTACTATGTACACAAGTATACGTTCTGAAATTTTTTATATACACATTATAAAATAGAAAAAGCAGATAATTTATTCAAATTGAAAATTTTTGGTGGTCCACGATTTGACCTTCTTTATGACCTTCTTCGATTTGACTTGCGATCCGGATGTGGACCGCGGTCGCCAGTTGCCGACCATTGTATTAATGTATACCATAAATTCATAGACAAATATGCTGAAATTAGATACCCCCTTAATAAATTACTTAGAAAAAACACAATATGGTAATGGAACTCAGAATATCAGGGTTCTTTTGAAAAACTAAAAAATGCCTCAATTGCAAAACCAATCCTCAAAATTTATGACCCAAAACTGCCCCTCCATATGTTTGTAGATACCTCTCAGGTAGCGGTGGGTGCAGTTATAAAACAACCTGATAAAGATAATTTCTTGCATCCTATTGCTTACCATTCTAGAATTTTGAAGAGTTATGAACAAAACTATTTTACAACCGAGCTAGAGTGTTTAGCAATTATAGATAATCTTGATAAATTCTATCATTATTTCCATGGAGTCAAATTTACCACCCATACCGATCACGCATCTCTAGTATGGTTAAAGAGCGTTAAGAACTTAAGAGGTAGACTTTTTAGGTGGTCACTTAAACTTAGCATGTTTGATTACGAGATTAAGTATGAGAGGGGTTCAACAAATGTCAAAGCAGATATGTTGTCTCGAAATCCTGTTGCTTATTCAATCAACATGTAAGTTTATTGTTGTACAGAAAAGAAATCATAGAGATGCAAAACAAAGACAATGTCTGTGATAAGAAATATAAAAAAGAAAATGGGATTATCATAATTCAGAGAAAGGGATTCAAAAAAATAGTTGTACCAATGTCATTGAGGAAAAAATTACTTCATATTGCTCATGATAATTTTGGACATTTAGGAATCCAAAAAATGCTTAACTTCATATCCCCTTACTATTATTGGCCTAATATGACTATAGACATAACACAATTTGTTAAACATTGCGACACCTGTCAAAAAATAAAAAACAAAAACAAAAAAGATTTGGCTTGTTACAAGCTATGCCAGCCACAGATCAACCTTTTGAATGTCTTTCTATTGATACTGTGGGTGGATTTAACTATTACAATTCAACAAAAAAATTCTTACACATAATAATAGATCACGCAACTAGATTTGTTTGGGCTTTTCCTTCTAAAAATGTTACTACTGTTTAAAGCAAATTTTTAATGTTCAAACACCTCAAAAAATACTTAGCAATAGGCATAAAGCTTTTAGGTCTCCAAGATTCATGAAATTCCTCAGAAAACATCATATTCAACAACGTTTTACGTCATCACACCATCCACAAACCAATGGGAAGGTAGAGCGCGTTAATCAGACAATAGTTACCAGGCTTAAATGTAAAGTCAATTCCACTTCTTCTAAAATATCCTGGACAAGATTATTAGACCAAGTCATCCAAGAATACAATAATACCCCACATTCCATAACTAAATTCCCACCTGCCTACTTATTTTACGGTCAATTACCCTATCAATCTCCTTTAAAACAAAATTATTACCCACCAGTAAGTAAAGCACTCAAAATTGCAAAAGCGCGAACTTATGAATTTCACCTTAAACGTAAAAGACTATATGATAGAAATTTTGTTGAATCCCCATTAAAAATACAAGATTCTGTAATTTATGAAGAATTTAAATATCCTAACACTCGAAAATTAGAACCTACTTTCTCAGAACCATATAAAATTATAAATAAACTTTCTGAACTAACTTACGAAATAGATAAATTTAATTATGAGACAGGACTAAATTCAGTTATTGTACATGTTTCTAAATTAAGACCCTATTTTTCACCAGATGATTTCAGAATGTTTCATGAGCAACGCATAAAACAAACAAAACCACAACAAACATCACCACCACAATTACAATCACAAACTCAAACTAAAGTAAAAACCATAGATTAAATTTTAATTCTGTAGATTTTCTTTTATCTTCCTCAAATAGTTTCAACATTAACGGGTATGTCCTTGGTGCGCAACGAGGATATCACTTGCTTTTGGGAGTTTTTGAGATTAAGTAGACACTTTATGCAGGCATAGGATGTGTATTTGATTTTAGGAATTTTCAAATTGATGTTGAAAAATAAATTTAAATGTTTTTAATACTATATCAAGTTTATATAAAATAAACTATATTTGTTTTATTTCTTACCAATTGTTTACAAAAATAGTAAGAATTGATAATATTATTATAACTATATAAACATATAAATTTGATAACTGTGATATGATTGATTTTGTAGTGATTGTGTAAAAATAGAAAATTAAGTATATAAACAAATTAGATTTTATTCCTACTTATTTTCTTTATTTTACTATTCTAAGTTTATCAGATGCACGTCTGTTCATCAAGAGTATCAGAGAGATAAATTATTGTAAGGAACTACTGGTTGAGTGTCCACTTTCTAAATATTTAGAGTTAAATTTATTTGGACTTTGGAATTTATATTATTAATTTTTTTTAATGTTTCGACTGGCAAAAATACTTTCTTATATAAGTGAAAAATAAGAAAATTATTTAGTTGCTATGTATTATTTTTAGCCTCAACCATTATTTTCCATGTCAATAAGTAAACAATCTGTGATATTTTCTTAGAATATAATATTGTTATTAAGTATTATTATTGTTATTATTCAAGTATACTGTTGAGAATTTTATTATTATGACTATGAATTGAAAGTATTATATTATTTATTTATATTATTGAAAGAATTATTATTTATTAAAGAAAAAGAGAACATAACTTATAAGTGAAAATTTATGATATTTACGTGAACAAAGTTGAGAAGTTTTAAAGGATGATGAGTCCCAATTAGAATGGGAAAAGCAGCTCAAAAAGTAGTTGATAAACAAACCTAACGGGTAGTTGAATAACTACTAGAAATTTGTTTATTAAATAAAAACTACTAATGATGACATATAATATTAAAACCAAATGTAAAGAGTTTTATTAGGCAGAGTAGTCAAACAAATTTAGTAAAAATATTTATTACAGCTGAACTTTTTACTTAAGGACTGTACCACTATTTTTGCTAATTATTATAGGACTGTTATGATCTACGAACTGATTAAGCCAAAATAACTTAAAGTTCTAGTTGAAGTAAATAAGAAGTTGAAAATTTAATTAACTAAACCAGTGTTTGTTAATAAGATAAATGGAAATACACTGAATTTCCATAAGACAGAATATTTTGTTATTATTTATTACTATAATATTATTATTTCTTATTCTTTCTTTCTTATTGTATTTATACTTATTCTTTATTTATTATTTTATTTATATTTTCTCCTATGCACTTACAAATGGTAAGTGATGCTGTAACCATTATTTGTATCCTTTTACAGGGGAAATTCTCTCAACTAAATTTAAATGCTCTTAGTATTTTTTTCTCTTGTATTGCTGAATTTTACTTTTCCATCTCTCCGCTGACGTCTCTAAAATTTTCAATATTCAAAAAGATGTTAGTTGTTTGCGGAATTATGTATAGGACACAGCCGAGAATGTTTTTAAACTAATTGTGTGGTGAGAATGGACTTCATTTTTTTTCATCATTGATGGAATGAGCATCTTCCCTAGATTCAATCGTGAGTCTAGAAATAAAGCGAATAGTGTTTCAAGCGACTGCCTTGTGTGAATTCTTCATTTTTCTTTTACTATCTTAAACCAATCGGCCGAAACGCCTGTGCTGTTTACGAATGGAAGCCCCCATTATTTTCGACAATGCCAGCTGCTTGCCGTCAAGACGTCACACGTATATATATATATTTTAAATTTCGGAATAGGATATATGAGGTCGATGTCAAAACTTTATACTGTTTCGATTTTTTTTTCTAAGGACACTTTCAATTTCGAATCCAGTTCCGAAATTGAAAGCATCCTCATAAAGAAAAAAATGAAATGATAGTGGATGCTATTGGTTTCTATTAGCAAGATGGTAAAATGAGTTTCTAAAATGTTGCGCCCTCCAAAAATCCAAGGTCTCAGTATTTGACAGTGACCAAGTCCGATCCTGCGTGCAATAGCGGCTCTTCAGGTGTTCACAATCACCTTTCTACCAGAATATTGGTACATAAAATTTGATCTGTTTTAAATCGTGTGATTTTCTACGGGTAAACAAGGAGAATTTTTTTTCATCAAATCTATGGTAGTAGATTGTGAAATTATTTTTCAGCCTCCAGTGTATGCGTGGTGAAACGTTGTTGTATAGATATATAAGATTAACGTGAGCAATAAAAATAATTTAATTGAGATATAAAAGAAAATGTTCATCAGTTATCGTTACAGAATGTTTGAAAAATGGTTCAGATACCAAACTCATCGGCTGAGTTCTTTGAAAATTAATACAATTCCTGTAATAGATTTATAAAATACCTGCCAACATCATCAAAAATACACCAAATCGTTCTCTGAAAACATGAGGAAATTAGAATATACACTCATACATGCACACATACAGGGATGACAGCCCCAGGAACCCAGCTTTCGCTTTACAGTATAAGTGCAATCCCCTGGGTGTGGGGGAGTGCATCCACACATACATATGGAATCATTGAAAAATTGTGAAAATGGATTTATTTGAAAATTGAAATATATACCATTATTTTCATTTATTTTTATTGTGGTTACAATGCTTTCCTGTTTCGTCCCTTATATTGTATGCATGGAAAGTAAAATCTGTAATAGAACGGTATCAATCAGGGTTCTCGCTGCCGATCGCCACTACTCCAAAATGTTTCATTTGGGGAGAAAACTAAAGTTTGAAATCGCTAAATTGCAAAAGATGTTTTTTTTTTCCTTTCGGCAACACTCTCAATGATGTTGCTGTATGATTAAACCTTTCTGTGTAACTCATGTATTTGTGTCTTCATATTCTTAGTGATTCACGACGAATTATTTGAACTTGACTACTTTTTCTTTAGCGGTTAGCCAAATTGCTCAGATTAGTCAAAAACCAGTGATAACCTCGGAGTCAACTTTTATCGTTGCCTATTGGCTAATTTTCTAAACCATTAGCTGCAGAAATATAGTTCCAATAGTTAAAAAGTTTCAAAATTGTTCTTCATAATCTTAAAAATATTTTACGTCAAAGTAGTTATTTTTTTAAAGTTACGACGTTCACATTTTTATTCTGTTTATGGGCTCCATATGTTATATTTAGAAAAATCTTCTCCGTATTTTAACAGGAAAAATAATAAAAATTTCTTTTTTGTACGACTAAACCTTACCGAGTTATGATACTTTGAATTTTATGAAATCCTAGTATTTTCTGGCACTAAAAATATGTTTCATCCATATGCGAAAGAAAAAAAAAGAAATCTTGACAATTGTGTGTTTTTTATTATTTGTCTACAATGCTTCGAAACCCTTGAAAAGAAAAACAGATATCCCAACAAAAAGTTTTCGGTAAAAAAAAAAGCGCCAAGTTCTCCTTAATGTTTCGTCCAGAAAAAGTAGTGATATCTGAAGTTCACACAAGGGCACAAGTTAAAAGCCAAACATCCCAAATCTTTCATTGAAAATGGCTTCTTGCGACTTGGCCGTTAATGCCTTCTAGAGGTTTTTTCAAAATTAATGATTGGAAATTTCGAATTTATGAATTATTTAAATATTAAAATTAATATTAGTATGCAAAGAGGCAAATTCACATAAAGACATTGTAAGTAAAAGATTTCTGATAAATACCATTCAATTTCAACAAACAATAGTTTTGATTACAGATCATTTAGTCCACATATGGATTAATTGCCATTTCGTACGGTGTAAAACTAAAGTCATTAACGTAAAACCTAAGAAATAAAACAAAATTTACTTTCTTTAAATCTCACAATATGTTACATTATATTTTATTGTATAATATTGAAATCTTGTGCATTGACGAAAGAGATTTTTTTCGTTTGAACATTGATTATAGTTTGTTTGCATACATTAAGAGGTATTCGATTTATAAACTGTTAAAAGCTGATACTAATTATGTTTTAGCAAATAGGGATATTACCTTCTGAATACAAGTATTTTGTTATATTTAACTTCTAAGCATTTAAATAGACTGAAGTGGTTTAAATGCTTTTTTTAAATGTGTATTTTATTTCTGTACTTTGTGCCACAAAATGCCTAAAATAATCAAAAAATGTAGTTGTCATGTAGCTTATTTGTACATACTTTAAAATTTGAAAAATCCTCTCGAAGGCATTAACGGCCAAGTCGCAAGAAGCCATTTTCAATGAAAGATTTGGGATGTTTAGCTTTTAACTTGTGCCCTTGTGTGAACTTCAGATATCACTACTTTTTCTGGCCGAAACATTAAGGAGAACTTGGCGCTTTTTTTTTTTTACCGAAAACTTTTTGTTGGGATATCACTACTTTTTGTATGTTTTTTCTAGTTTTTTTCTAAGCTATATTAATATAAAAAAAACTTAAATTTCAGTACTTTTATGTTAGCCGGGAGCAAATCTCCTAATTAGCATTTTGTTTTTTCGCCAATAGCAGTTTTCATTTTTCACACGGGTAAATTAGAAACAATGCTTTGATTTTCAAATAAAATATTTTGGTTTATGTTATTATTTGTTATTTATTTATTTATTTCTATGTTAAATATTCTATTAAATAAAATGAGGGAAATGCATCTATTTTAAATGAGATGACTGAAAAGTTTATATTTTTAAATGAAATGAATGCAATATGAACAATAGAGTTGGAGACAGTATTTGGCGATTTGCCACTCGCGCCCGGCTAGCATAAAAATACCTAAATTTATTTTATTGAGCTTTACAAATTCATACTTTATTTATTTTTATATTAAAGTACTAGCCTCCTCTAGCAAGCAGTATATACTTATTAATTGCATGTTAAACATTGCATCATGTTACTGTTATTCATAATTTAATTTACTTGCCCATTCTTTCGCCAAGTCGGAAGCTTTTGATAGAGAATTCAAGAACTCTTTACGATCATAGAAGCACATAATATATTTTGTGTTGTTATGTATTTCATTCTTTCATGACAAATATCTCTTAACTCACTTATGCATGTTTCCTTATCAGTTACGATTCGTTCTCTAATGCGGAAATTTTTAATCCTATTAAGTAATCTTTTCTAATTGGGTTCACTGCCAATTATTGTATTTTAACTGATACGATTGTGTACAAGTGAAATGATTCTTATTAAATCCTTTGATAATATCTGAATTTACATTAAACCATATTGATTCTAATATCTTTTTGTTTCATGCTAACCTTTTCAATAGACTCGATTACGGAAGAATAGAAGGTTTACGGGCTCTCTGCTATGATCCATTTGAAAATCTATCATTCTTCTCATCTAATCGTGTTGAAGAACTAGCCAATTTGCCATGGTTTTAAGTTTTTAGCTAATTTTATTCGAAACCTGAAAACTAAAATGCGAAGAACAGGATTATAGAAGATTCCTTCTAACGGTACATATCGATTGACAGGTTACATATTATAAAATTATAATAATCATAAGGAGAATTGTCAGTTTCGGTGCTTTAATAGTTTCCGTAAATTCTATTTATATAATACAGAAGTTACAGCAGAGTAAAATTAACAACATAGTCACAGTAAGTATAATAACAGTACAATATATTAACAATAGCAGAGGTTTTGTGCAGTGACGAAACTACTAGCACTTTGGAAATATTCGTACGTTATATTTAATAACTATTCAGATGATATGCGGAAAAATATAAATAGATGGCTCGCATTAATAATTAACTCATTGAAAAGTAGCCACAAACGTCAAATACTCGCCAAGCTTGGTGACATTTAGCGAAGTGTCACCGAATTTGGTAATATATCATGTCAATTCACAAATTTGGCGACAAAAAATGTTTTGTTTGTTCTGACGTCATAATGATGCATATGTCTTATTTATTATACACATACCTATAATATGTATGATGCAAATGTATTACGTATTATATGCATATGTATAATATGTATGACGCATATATATGAAGTTCTTTAACATCACTAAAACGCACTTAAAGGAATAGTGTTCCATAAATAGTAGGGATAATTGCCAGATTGACCAGAGTGCTATTGAGATTAGAATTCCGACATTTATAATAGACCGGGAGGCGTCTGCGCACACCATCACCTCATCGAGTTTACAGCTTAAATATTAGGATTAGTTAAAACAAGATTAGTACATTAAAATGCAACTGGTCTGTTAAATCATATCTTGGTAGAAACAACCTGAAGATCATATTTTAGTGGGTGACTGATATGTTTACTATTGTATTTTCCTGCATCCAAAAGTATGGAGGAATGGGTTCAGGAAAACGCAATGGAAAATCCACCAATTAACCGGCAAAATTGGGTCTGTAGGTGGTTTCAACAAAGATATGACTTGGCAGACCAGTTACATTTTAATACGCTAATCGATTTTTAACTAGTCCTAAAATTTCAGCCGTCAACTCGATGAGGTGATGATCTGTGCAAACGCCTCCCGGTCTTTAATAAAATTTGTTTTAAAGAAGTAAAAGATAGAAAGATGGACAGATGAATTGAAAGATTTGCCTTATGTAGATTTTTGTAAAAGCATATAAAATTTTATTCAGCTTGAAATCATGTAACACCTTTATTACTCAGGCTAATTTTCTGTAATCGAGTTTTGGCAACCAACATATCTGATCTATAACTATAATCTTTCTTTTACAGATTTAATATTAACAATAAATTAACAGTAAGTAGGCTAATAATAGAATATAATAACAATAGCAGCGGACTTCGGACACCGCATCTGTCACACATCGTTAAAGACAGCTTTATTAGTTACACATTTCATTTAATTAAAAGCAGATTTTTAAACTTTCATATGAGAATTAGGATATTTTTCCACTATAGGGACCTTGGCGTTTTTAAAACATCTTGGCGCAATTCGGACTTCAGAAACTGAGATTTGTTGTCAAATGATATAAACATCTATGAAAACAAACCTGATGAACTTTTATGTTATTTATATACATATAAACATTTTATTTATACAGTATAAAATATTGTTTTTTATATACAAATTATTTATGTTGGGATATAAAAATAAATAAACGGGTTCCTTACATTAAATAAATTGTATACATATGGGAAAAATTGCTTGTGTATATGACACAGTAGATAGGTTGCCAGAAAATACGTTATTATCAAATTTCTTTTCTCGTCAAGGCTATTTTCTCTATTTCGCCACGGCTACTATATCGAAAACATACCGAATTGCGGTTATATTTTGTTAAATGTTTTATTGTTTTAATATCGTGAATATATCATAACCAATACTGATTAAAATTTTTAGGTATATTCATTTTTTTCTATTTAACAAACATCTTTGGAAAAGCATATATATAAAGTTTTATTCTGCTTGAAATTACGTGACCCCTTCAAAACTCTGTAATCGAGTATTGGCGACCAACATTGGCGCAATTGAATGTGAAGGAACTGTTTACGGCCAAATCAACACCCCCTGTTTTAAGGGTTTAGAGGCGGAAATTCTGTGTTTTCAGATTTTTCTGGTTAATTTCGCTACAAACCCGACTTACTTGTGAAATTTCATGATTCTACGACTTTTAGAAGTACCTTAGTTATTTGATGATGCGAAGTGAGTCAGTGACAAAAAAGCGCTTTTTCGGAATTTAATATTTCGAAAACTACTAAATACAGAAACATGAAATCATGGAACCTTAGTTAAGTTTGATCCTACGAACATGTGTATAAAAGAAAAAATTCTATATCTCTCCCTAAAACGACGTTATGAGGGGGTGAAAAGTATGCCGAAATGGTTCAGGAAAAGGTAGCTTACGGCTTGTGCGAACTTGGTGGACGCACTGCCGTGTTCCCAGATTAAAGGCGGCAGACTGTACAGGCCCATTGGCACATTTAAAACGAAAATTCCGCCCAATTCGTAGAAAATATTGTTAGGTACTCCGTACTTTAAGAAATATAATTCATTTCACAATTCATTATTTATTTTTAATTATTTCTATTTAATAGGTTGTTCAAATACTTTGACTTTCAAATAAAAGTAAGATTTTTAATTGAATTAAGAATAGTATATAAATTTTAAACTTCAAAACAAAATTGCGCAGAACTTTTTCGAGTGACAAAAGCGCGCACAAACTTTACTTGCTCCAGGGCACTGAATATGTAGCTACGCCACTGTATCTGTATAAAATTGTTTCAATAAAAGTAATTCAATATTATTTTTTTTTCTAAAACTGGGACTATTGCTTTATGTAAATATGTAGCACAAAATTAACCTGCACACATTTTTATGGTTGTTATTATTTTTTTAACTCTGTCTCTGGGTTTTAGATTCCTTACCATCCCTCTTGCTAAAATTATGTAGAAAATCACTCCACATGCAGCCACAGAATTTTTTTTCAACTTTTTTCTTATGTAGAAGTATGCTAGAGAAAGAATGGCTAAAATTCTTTGACAGGAAATTTACTGCAGAATTTAAATCAGCATTTAAATATCAATTTCAAGTATCGTGACTTTATTGGTAATCTTATCATCCACAAGGTTTATTCTTGCACTTTTTGAGGTAAATTTTTATTATATTTTTTAATCCAGTGTAAATAACTGTTTCTGCAAATCAATGAAAATTGTGGTTATCATTTAGTCTTAACATGATTTTCCTAAAAATAGGCGGTAATTTTCCTTACTGTCCCATACTGGTTTTTTTCATTACTGTCTCTTTTTTCCTATACCGTCCCCTTTTTTTGCTTACCATCCCTTCTTTAACACCTCTTTAAGACAATGTTGTAGCAAAATTTTGTACTAAAAATACTACATTTTTTTATTACTTATTTGAATGTCCTGTGGGTACTATGCAAATTCATTATAAGTAAAAATTTAGAAGAAAATAAAAAGTTATTGTGGTAAAACGGTAAGGAAAATTAAACTCGCAAGTTTAACTTAAACCTCATTTAAATAAAAACATTATCGCTGCTGACCATTTTTTCTTTATTTTGAATCATTAAGGCATTCGTCTGTAAGTTTAAAATGTTATTTTAGTAAGTTTAATTTCTCAAGATTTTTATTACTGAAAGTTAAAAAATTGTGAGAATGCCTCATATACATGTTTTTTAAATTGTATCATGCCCAACTTTATGACTGTACATAGTTTAGGTTTTATATTTTACTTAATTAATATTCCAATTTCAAGAATTAAATATATATTTTGGCTGTAATTAGTCTGTTTTTTGTTGTATATATGTAAATGTTAAATAAATTATTTTTAACTTTGAATTCCTGAGTTTTCTCTCAAATAAACGATATTTTTTTTATGCGTTTTTTCACAATGTGGTCGCTGATTTTTTTGGCTTTAGGAGCCACTGGCTCCTTCCAGATTTTGGGAATCTGGAACTATAGTATACACATATATTACCATTATTATATGCAAATAAGATCTGTTTGTAGATAAAATTACATAAATGGCTTTTTTATATCAAATAAATTGTATCAATATTAAAATGAGTTGCTTGTGTGTATAAAACAGTAGATCTAAAATAGTCATTCTTTCCTTTTGCTGAGGTCATTTTTTCTATCTTGCCAAGTATCTCAATAATAAAAACCTACCCAAAAATCCTCGTATGTAACTGTGTACTTTACAATCTTAAAAATGCTATAATTTACTATTGTGCATGTACGCACAATAGCCTAATTGAGATGAAAATCAGTTTATGTTCGAGAGAGATATAGACTGTACGTTTTCACATGCTAACCTTTTGTTCTGCTAGAGCTACAGAGAAATATATGACATTACGAGAATTTTAAAAGTACAGTACTTTATTTATTTATAATAGATTAGTGATATTTTCTAGGTTTCTGCATGAGACTGGTTTTTAATAGATTCTGCACATATATGTATATATATATATACAGTAGACTCCTTCAAATCTGCAACTCTAAAATCCACACATCATCACAGATGTAAACAATAAAACTTTCAGTTCAGATGCAAGAACAAAATTACAAAACTTTTTAATTTTATATCATTCCATATGTATTATATGTGATTCTAGTTAATATGATTGAACTAATGGGTTTTCATGAAGGAAGTATAAATTTATTTCTGAAAAAAAAAAAAAAAAAAAAAAAAAAAGATATTGCTTATATCACTGGTAATCTCAATCTCTTTACCAAGTAAATTTATGTATTAATCAAGCTATTTTTGTTATTTTTAAGACTGGCTAAACCTGAAATAAAACTTCCTTACTTTATGATTTTTATGTGAATTAATAGGTTACCTGTACGGGGAAAGTTTCATTGAATAATTCAAGGAAAATGTATCTCATCTTTATTATGCATATTTAATTATACATTATTAATCAGTTATTTGACTTTTACTTTTAATAATTTAATCATTTTTAAATTATCTTACTTTTTATTATTTTATTTTATTACTTAATTATTTTAATATTTACTATATTGCAAGCATTCGTTATAATTCCAATTGCATTATTACATTCAAATTACTGTTTAAAAAATGTAAACAAAGCAATGGCCAGAAATCTGCAAAATTCTAAAATCCACACAACCTCTAGTCTTAAGCTAAGCGGATTTGAGGAAGTCTACTGCATATATTAAGAAACTTGTATTAACTTATACAATGATGAATATTTGTTTTTAAGAACAGAATAGAGCAAATGTATACAGTAGAGTCCCTAAAATTCGCACTTCTAAAATGCGCAATCTTCTGAAATCCGCTTGCATTTCAAAACGTAAACAATGAAATTCCCAGTTAAGAAGTACTCTTTACAACTTTTATTCCAAATATCAGCGAATGAAAATAAAATTATTTTTAACATAAATTTATGAGAAAATAGTACTGACACTGAATATTACGCAAAATAAAATGCTTTTATTTCACAGAAACCTACACTCAACAAAATGTAAAACAATAGAAATTGATGTGAAGAGTAAACAAGCCCACAAAGGTCTTAGTAATGGCACCATCTATCGGCCACTATAGAAAGTAGCGAATTAATTTATTTTATATTTCATGTAAGGTTGGCAGCACTCATTTCATTATCATTTTGCATTTGCTTTGAGTTGTATAGACTAATAGCAAATAATGACTGTTTACAGAATTCAAAAGAAACTTCATCAAGGGAAAATGAAAGTTCTCAAGCAAAGAACTATATAAGAAATGTTTAAAAATTGTAATAAAAAATAATTTTGGGTATTAAAATTTGAATGTACAGGTAAATAAAAGGGATTCAAGTTTTGATTTGCTTAAATTGAATTATTACAAGCTCTTCTAGTAAATGGATATAGGTAAGTTAAAAAAAATAAATCATTTAATCCAGAATCTGCAAAACTCTAAAATCCGCACAGCCTCCGGTCCTAAGCTGTGCGGATTTTTGAGACTACTGTATTATTAAAATAGATGTAAAATTATTTCTATGTCATTTTCTAATATTGTATTAATTCTTTAATGTTTAAAATTGATTTCAAAACTTTCCTATATATACTTTATGTTTTTACAGATTTTCTTGAAATTTTTCAGTAGTTATTAATTTTTTAGAGAAATGTACAAATTTATAACACAATATTCCTCTTCTCGGGGGCTGTGACAGCATGTGTCCAGAAAGAGAAGGATCTTCTGAGGGGCTCGTGACACTTTCTCTTGGAACAGGGGTAGAGAAAACGAAAGTGGAGGAGGCGGAGATTAGTGTCGTAAAAGTGTCAAATCCGTAAGTAATGACTTCGCGCGCTCAGTACAGAATAACCAGATATTATCCTTTCAATCACACGCCAGTTGAGGCAATAGTTCAACTTTTATGCGTATGTTATTTTTTTGTTAGTACTTTATATAGAAATATCTTGGGCAAATAAGATTTTTGAAATGTATATATATATATATATATTACGCTGTTCATTTATTAGATCATATATATATAATTTTATATAGATCTAATTAAAAAAAAAAAAAAAAAATTGGAGATAATGTATGAACAACAAAATATACGGGACAAAGAGGCACAGGTTGGGTGTATATGCGCTACGCTTATTATTATTGCAAAATATTAGAGTAATTTTTTTGTTGTTGTTGTTGTTCTTTTTTTTTATTACGCATTAAGCCCTGTGTATATACATAGTAGGTTGTGTGTTTAGATTAATATCATGAAACGTCTGTGGAAATTCTCTATCCTATTTATTTATTTTTTTGCAAGCGGGGATGGGGGGGGGGGGGGAGAAAGAAAGAAAAGAGGAAGAATGAGAGGGACTGATTCGTTTACTCAGAAGAAATAATTATGATCTAAAAAAGATAATAGCAATTGATTTTTTTTTCTTTTTTTTTACCGATAATTGTATTTGTGTATACCGATAATTATATTTGTGAATGTAGAAATAATTTGTTCAACATTCAAGATATAATTTATATAAGCAATTAAAAAACTATTTTTTCTTCTTATTATTATTTTAGTATCCGATTAATATCTACATTTCAAATTCTTATTGAAGTTGTGACTATAAAGCATTCAATATGTAAGGTTTTTTTTTTTTTTTTTTTTTTTTTTTTTCCCAGTGTGTCTATCTGCACATAGGATCTTTAATTTGAAAAGAGTAAGGGGGGGTCACATCCAGATTTTTCAAGGCTTCATAAAAGGAGCCCTCTTCTTCAATAGTCAGAGCAAATTTTTTTTTAAAAAATCAGCGATAATGAGAAACAACAGTAACAATAATACTATTGTGTTTGTGTTTTATTTTTTTTCCCTGAAAGAAAAACTCGTATTATAAAATTTTAAGACATTTGTATGCGGAAATTTCGGTGTTTCATTATTTTTTTTAGATTGGTTTGAATACATCATGCATTAATCTTAACATAAAGCATCTTTTACATTTGTCTGAAATGGTGTTAAATTCTAATTTCTTCGCTGTACCCATGTGTATGTCTATGTATTTGCTTATATGTCTGTATCTCTAGATGCCTGCATAATATCGATTTATTTATTTATGAAATATAAAATTTAAAATACAAATTTTTTTAAATATATATATACTAGTGTAAACCCCGTCCTAGAACGGTGAGTTGAAATCGAGATTTTCAACTAAAATTAAAAATAATTGCTAAAAATATTTATTACTTTTATGTTACCTGTTAGCAGATGATATATACTGAAATATTATATTCCCAGCGCCACATCATTCATGTGGTATTAATTCAGTTTTAAACACAAACATTTTTTCACATCTGCATACGTAATTATAGGCAATGATTCTATTTTACCGGAAACCAAATTTTTAAAGAGAAACCTTCAAACCTTTGCATACGTAATTGTAAAAGAATGATTTCATCTCACCGAAAACGAAGCTGTGACAGATGATGTAACAATTGAACAGATGAGCTCGAGCTGGAACCATGACATTGGATTTTATTACATAGTGAGATATATCTAAAACTAAAGATTAAAATTAGCAAGAACTGAAGAAATCTGAAGATTAAAATGAAGATTAAACTGCACAGATAGTTAAATTAGAAGAAATAATTATGATCAAAAAGAGATAATGACAATTGATTTTTTTTTTCTTTTTTTAAACAAATAATTGTACTTTTGTGAATGTAGAAGTAATTTGTTCAATATTCAGGATGCAATTTATATAAACAATTAAAAAACTATTTCTTCTTCTTCTTCATAAGTATGTAAAATTTGCCTAAAAGTATTTATTATGACTCCTTAAAAACATACATCATCATTATATTTATTGTAGCAGTAAATGTGTTAGGAACTAGATTCATTGAAAAAGGAGCATTTTTAATTTTCTATAGCCCACCGAATTTCCGTAATTGCTAAAATTTATAGCCAAATAGTTTTCAGCTTATCTGAAATGAATTTTTAAAATAATATTAAAATTATACATAGTGCTACTAAGTTGCCACTGTACTTCTCTTTTGTAGTCAGATCACTTAAAAATCTATCACATCATGATGGCACAGTGCACGACCTTCGAAAGTTATGTTTACTTCAGTAAGAAAAGTCACTTTACAATGTAACATGCAGAAAGAAAGAAAGAAAAAAAAAATATTGGTTCCCCCATGATAGGAGCCATTGTTCTCAACCATAAGGCACCGGCGAGATGGAGACCTTGTTTTTGAGTATTGTTTGGTCAGAGGGGTGTAAAGATTCTATCCTTTTTATTTATTTATTGTAAAAGAAGTTTTCTTGGAAATGGAAAATCCTGCACTATCGGAGCACGAAATGCATAGGAAAAATGAGAACAATATTTCGATTCCTTAAATTATGAAAAATATTGTTCCGGTTTGAGATTTTATTCTGCTGCCAGTAACATTTTAAAAATTATTTAGAATTTTTAACGCATTTTTTAAATTGTTTTTGTATGGTAGACTAATTTGCCTAAAGTTTTTTTTTTTTTTTTTTTTTTTTTTTTAATAATGAACAATAATTTTGAATTAGCATTCTGACTCGTAGAATTTTCCATTTCCAGCCCTGTGCATTAAGATTTTCTTATATATATATATATATATATATATATTTTTTAATTTACTTTATTTTTTCTCTTAAAAAAATGCTTATTATAAGAAAATGAGTAAAAAGTACAAAGAATTTTTATTTTATTTTATTTTAGCAAAAAGTATCCAGATTAGAAGCTTAATGTTTATTAGAAGTGATAAGCATAAGGTTTGAAGAAATATTTTATAACTTTTCTACGAATTTCAAAAGTGTATGTGACTTCGGGTCATTTATCCGTCTCCGCGATGGTATGTCTGTCCGTCTGATTACTCTTTAACGTTCATGAATATTCTTGAAATATTCATAAATATTCTGGAAATTTAAATAGTATTTAGGATCATTACAAAAAATTTCCTATCGAAAATACAGTGCGTGCTTGTAATTTATAATTCTTTTAGAAAAATGCATGCGACAATTTGAATAAATTACTATATAACATCAACAATTCTTTAATCTACATTTCATTCATGTTAAGATGTTTGAAACTGATAATATTTTACAAAGGATTGCTGAACCATATTTTGGACAGAAATTTTTGTGTTTAACATGTATATAGTTTTATAGGGAAAATGTTACAGTTTTTATGCATTATAAAATTTACTGAATGTTAGACAACAATTTAATACTCAAAACAAGAACGAAAGATCTTGTGTCAGGTTTGTCTCTGAAACAATTTACGATACTTTCAGAATACCATAACAAAAATTCATAGTTTATTAAGGTGAAAAAAGATGTCTAGATAAACAATTTGAAAAAACGCATAATGCATTTGGAATCCCAATTTAAGGAATCACCATCAATACTTGGAAAGGTGTCCATATCTGTTGTACAACTTTGTGTATGATTAACAGATTTGTATGCATGCTTCATAATATGCTAAAATTTAGTTCAGTTAAACGCAGAGCGCAATTGAAAACTCTTCTTCAAAAGTATCCCTTCAAAAACTAGATATGTACTAGATATTTTATACAGCTCTGTATATCATCTAAAGAATTTAGACACAAAAAAAATCATAAAAACACATACCACAATTAAAATCATCTTCCGGTAATTATTTTACATATTATTCATTGTTTACATTATATTTTCACGGTACCCGAATTTGTTTGTATGCACTGTAAATTAATGTAAACCTCTATGCACATCATATTCTTCAGTTAGCGTTTTGCAATACACCTCATTGAGATAGATAATTTTCAATATATTTAAAATAATGTAGCGTCATAAAAATAAGTCCAAAAGATCCTAATGTATCGGAATTGCTTTGAATCTTCATGCAATTGAACCGTAAATGATACAAACTTTATTTTCAATACTGAACATTCCATAGTAAACCTGAATAACATATCAATTTTATAGCAAACTATATGGGATACTATACTTACTATACTTATGGGAAACTTACTATATTTATGGGATACTATACTTACGCAATTTAGAGCATGGGCAGACAAAACGAATTCATAAACTCTTTTAAACTATGATGGAAAGTGTTATATGATGGAAAATGTTATATGGTAAAGAAAAAAAAAATTGAAAGTGAAGCTTTTATGGAGGCTACGTAAAAAACCATAATATTTTAAGAATTTTTAAATAAATCATTTTAATTCGGGAAGTTTGAAAATATTGGACTAAAATAATATTTTAAAATTAGAGAAGACATAAAACTTTCGAAATATAACATGTTGAATAAATACGTTTATTGCAAATGTGATCTGCAGGAAAAGAAGAAAATGCTATTTGCGAAAAGAGATACTTGTCTAGTTGCAAAATTTTCTCAATAAGATTTTAATCAAGCTTTTTAGATTTCCTGTATAGTTTGCCAAACCCTAAAGCAACAAAATTAAGTACTTTTTAATAACCCCATTGCCACTTTTCTTTTGTTGTTGCTTCTGAGAAAAATAATTTACTCTTTCAATCAAGCGTTGCAGACACTTTCAGTATTTTTTCTTTATAAATTTGAGATGTTCATTTTGAAAAGTTAGCTTTCTGTGTAGTTTAACGCGTGTGAATAAATTATTGAAAAGCATGTATGAAATAACATGCTGGAATTATTAAAAAGGAGGTAGGAAGTGGGGGGGGGGGGTGTCTCTTAACTATGTAGCACTTTGGACGGTCTAAAAATCTATCGTTATTTTTAAAATATTAAAATATTTTTATGAAAATTTCAATATTAATCATTTACTGTAAAAGTAAACAAACGCATCACCGAAGATTACCCTCTGACTTTTATTTCCTCCAAACGCAATTTACTAATACAAATTATGACAAATGTCATGTTTGAAGATTATTTAGCTTTCAATTCAAGATTAGAATCGCGTTTTAAACGAATAATAGTTTTTAAAAATAAACAAATCAACATGAAAGTTTACATGCAATTTCTAATTATTTAAAAGGCATATTAACAGGACATTTCTGAGAATGCACTTGTTTTTCGTATTGTTTCCAGGGATGTGTTTAGGAAAATTTTAGGTCCTTTAAAGGACCCTTCACAAAATAATTTATCTTAAAACAGGACCCTTCACAAATTTTTTTATCCACAAACAGGACCCTTCACAAAACATTTTATCCCAAAACAGGACCCTTCACAAAATTATTTGTCTCTTAAATAGACCTTTCACAGAATTTTTTCGCCTTCGAATTGGACTTTTCACAAATTTAGTCATTTAAAAATAGAATCTGGCCTGTAAGTAAGCAGTTTAACTCACCAAAAAGCATATTACTTAGCTTTTTATATATGAATGATAGAACATGAAGACATTGATAATTTAAAATTCACAAAATTATGACTGGAATTTTCACAAAAAAAAAAAAAAACTTCACAATTTCACAAAAACAGGACCCTGTGAGAAAAGTCTGGACAGACCCCTGGTTTCGTAACACTATTGTTTATTCTTGTTTAAAATCTAAAAAGATGATTTTCAAGGAATTTCAATTTACATTGGCAATAAGCTGGAATATAGATAGAAAAGTCTGTCCATTTTAATACTAATCTATTATTTTTATAGAATCATTTTATTACATTTAATTAAGTTTTTTAATTTCAAAATAAAATTGAAAAAATTCTCTTAGAATTGTGTGAATTAAAACTTACAAATAATGCTTTTTTTAAAAAAAGAGGCTTTCCTAAGAATTTATAAAAACCTTATTTTTTAGTCAAAAAGCATCATTTTCAATTGGGTCGCGAAGACTACAAAACCCCAACTGGTGTAGAATTAGAGAGGGTGCATTACCGAAGCTGCTGATAAGAATGAAAAGAGAGGAGAAATCTCTTGTAACTGCCTCCCTTCAGAAATCTTTTAGAGAGAAACCAGGCTGAGTATTTTCGACCCCCGCGAGACAAATAGCCCCTCACAAGAACTCTATGCTGGATTGGAAGCCCACGGGAAAAGGTTAAAAAAAATAAATCATTTAATCCAGAATCTGCAAAACTCTAAAATCCGCACAGCCTCCGGTCCTAAGCTGTGCGGATTTTTGAGACTACTGTATTATTAAAATAGATGTAAAATTATTTCTATGTCATTTTCTAATATTGTATTAATTCTTTAATGTTTAAAATTGATTTCAAAACTTTCCCATATATACTTTATGTTTTTACAGATTTTCTTGAAATTTTTCAGTAGTTATTGATTTTTTTAGAGAAATGTACAAATTTATAACACAATATTAAAATAATGACTGAAACGTTTACTGCAGCAACCACTGAACGCAGTGTTGGTTAAGTAAAAAAATAAATAAATTGTATAGCCGATAGTTTACAGAGGTCATACAATAATTTCCATACTGATATTAGATACATCCTCATATTAGGTGGGTCACGAAACTTTTTTCTACATAAAGGTGGGTTGCGTGGCAATAAATGTTAAGAACCGCTGTTCTATTCAATAAATCGTTATAAAATAAAAATTGCAAATTGTAACAAAACTCAAAATAGCGTAAAAACTAACTGTTAGTCTACAACTGAAAAAGCAGAAAGAAATGCCATTTCTGCTTCAGTACATGAAATGAGATGATCAAATACCTAATAAATATGTCTATACATATACAGGGTGATTAAAAAAAGATGGGGAAAATTTTAAGAGGGGATAGTACACACAAAAACAAACATTTTGTATCAAAGAATGCATGGTCGAAAACTAAACGTAAAAAAGTTAGAGGGCGCCAAAAGTTATGTTCCTATACGAGGCAAAAACACACAATGAACGATTAAGTTAAGTTACAAAAACAAATTTAATGGCATTTGATTACAATAAGTACTCAAAACATTGACCGTCAGCTATTATGCACGCAGTACAACGGCGAAGAACAGATTGGCGAATTTTCTGAAACACACCAGGCACCACCGCGCTCGCCAGATCTTTCATGTCTCGATTTTTTTTTTTGTGGTGACAGCTAAAGGCTCTTGTGTATGAGACTCCCATTGAATCCGCAGAAGAACTTGTCGCCAAGCTTTCGGCTGCTGTAGGAGAAGTTCGCGATATGCCTGGTGTGTTTCAGAAATTTCGCCAATCTGTTCTTCGCCGTTGTACTGCGTGCATAACAGCTGCCGGTCAATGTTTTGAGCACTTATTGTAATCAAATGCCATTAAATTTGTTTTCGTAACTTAACTTAATCGTTCATTGTGTGTTTTTGCCTCGTATAAGAACATAACTTTTGGCGCCCTCTAACTTTTTTACGTTTAGTTTTCGACCATGCATTCTTTGATACAAAATGTTTGTTTGGGTGTGTACTATCACCTCTTAAAATTTTTCCCATCTTTTTTGAATCACCCTGTATATGTTTGTGTGTCTGTATGCATGTAATGTAAAAAAATCCAATCAAACAAACTATTATTTTTCATGTGAAATGTGATATTTCAGCTTTGATTTAAGTACCATAAAGGGTATCTCTTTTCCTGAGTGTTCATCTCATTTTGCTCAATGGCATCATAAAAACTATTTCTTTGTTAACACCCTGTGTATTAAATCTGTACATAAAATATATTTTAGGATATACTAATTTGTCTGAACTTGATAAGAAATGTGTATCGTATTGACATAAGATACATTACAATTACACATTTGGAATTTCTGGAAAATAACGGTGCGTGTGTTTTAAAAAAAATTCCTGATGTAACCAGATGACACCGTGGATAGTGAATAACATGCAAATTCATTATTTTCATATTATGTGAGTTGTAACTT
This sequence comes from Maratus speciosus, assembly GCA_963932465.1. Classification (NCBI taxonomy): domain Eukaryota; kingdom Metazoa; phylum Arthropoda; class Arachnida; order Araneae; family Salticidae; genus Maratus; species Maratus speciosus. The sequence continues at coordinate 16,155,017 of OZ010797.1, forward strand.
TGCAACTCAGTGAAAAATATCCATAGATAGGATTCGAACCAGGGACTTCTTAGGTGAAGCTGCAAATGCTCTGCCAACTGAGTTATCCCGGAGAAATCTGGAGGACCTAATTCATCCAGCCAACCTTATTGATCAAAGCATCTGGTCTGATATATGAATAAGCTCCCAGAATAAATTGCAAGTAAAGATTAATTTTAACACAATTATTGTAATTGATAAATAACTCATATGAGTGGACATTTTTCCATCGAAAAATGTTCAATCTGTACATTTTTCCCCCAGTTGGAAAATTACAACTCATATGATTTACTTACTGATTAGATTGTGTTAACATGAATCTAGTATTTCCATATTAATAACTTATAAATTAGCTATCATTCCAGTTATAAGAATATTACTTCTCCCTCCTTTTTTTTGTATTTCATCTCTACTTTTTATCCTTATCTAAAATTAGAATACTGTAAATTGTGTTGTAGTCGTAAAAAAACCAGAAGATATACGCCATAGCCAGGGGGTATATGCTAGAGTCAGTTATACTCATGTCTAGAGTATACGCTATAGTTTTATTTGAGAAACAGAGGGTATACATAATGTCTTAACAGAATCCAGAAGGTATACGGCGTGTACCTCCGTACACCCTCCACTACACTCCTGACTGTAAATTAATGTTCGCACTGAGATAGTTGAGTCACGTAACTTGAAGTTTTTCGAAGTGGACGTAACCAGAATCAAGATTTCGACTTGAGCAAGTTTTTGAACCTCACTTAAGTATTGATACGCTCTTAACTATGTGTTGAGTGGAAATCTACCCGCTGAACCCTTTTTCTTATTTGAAACTGTTATATTAAAATTAGAGTTGTGTTCTACAAATAATTATTCAGCATTTTCAAATGACCTTTTGAATCATTTATTTAATTAATACGCCACAAAGAATAAAAATAATAATAAACTATGTATAGTTAGAAGATGTAGATACAAATTTAACATAAGTTAAGTCTCTTAAAACTTTTTGCAATATGAACAGATGAAGCCTAATTCCGGGTTTCATGTTTCAAAAAAAAAAAAAGTAATTCAACTATCACAGTGCGGAGTGTCACTCTTTTATATTATGTCACCATTCTCTTATAAAAGCAATCTATAATACAAATAAGTTTTTCTAAAATATTTCATAAAAATTTTTATTACTTGCTTCTGCACATTTTCATAAAATATAATTTAAAACTCTTTAACATAACAGATTCTCAACCAATTTGACATAGGCATAGTCACATTACAATAGGTGTAACTAAAGTTTTGCTACCAAAGGAAGAAAATTATCTCACATCCAATGTCAATGTTGCCAGTGCTGTAGTGATAAAATAAACTAGAGGATGTACATTATACACAGAAGGCATATCCAAAGAGTATTAGAGGTCTGTAGCTTTATGGAACAAAACCTACAAACTTTCTTTTAAAAATACAAAAGATATAGGGTGTATACTACCATACCAACAAATCCCGGGCAACTAAAAAAAATGCACTTGGTAGGTATTTTCGGGCAACCAAGGTAAAAAGTTATAAAATAAAAGGAAAAAATACTTAACATTTTGCCTGAAGTCATTTTTATTGCGTATTTAAAACAAATTATTTTCATTTGAGAACGGTATCCATTTATGCTTAGAATTATATTCTATGTTAGGCTTTTAGATGGCTATGTTTTTATTGTAAATACAAGAATGGTGAGTAATTAAATTAATATTAGTGCAATATCAATTTAATCTCTTTGTGCAATTATTACATTACAATTTTTCTTAGGGATTAGAAGTCCTATCAATTTTTCTTGCCATAACTGTTTTTGGAATTTTCATTCACTAAATTTAAATGCATTAGAACTCCTTTTTCAGTATCTTTAATAAAACAAATAAATGTAAAAAAAAAGTTTTGCTGTCTTTTTAATCTTAAGGTGGTCTTTAAATTCTCTGCTTAGCAACGGGAAACCATCTGACACATTTTTTAATGTAAAGGCATAAAATTGGCAGACCTTTCTGAAGCGCTTTGCAACCGAATAGCGTTTTCCATTTTTGATAAATAAATTACTTTTCATGCTATTCTTGTCCCATAACGCCAAGTGTTTCGCGTTATTTGTGTTGTTGTCTCGAGAATTCGTTTCAAATGGAAAATCTTTTGCTCGTACCCTAAAATGGAAAATATCATTCAATTACATAGTGTACACATTAACTGAATAAGAACGCCTGTCAATTCCATGTGTTTAAAACGGGGGATTTAGAAATGTGTCTGTATTTTTTAATATGTTGGATACATTTCCAAAAGAAGGAAAGATTCTCTAAATTTGAAGCTTATGCAATAATTAATATTTTAATGTCATTTAATGGCTTTTATATTACTACAGCTATAGAGTAATGTTTTTTTACTCTTTCATTCTCCTTTAATCCCACTTATTTTGCTGCATTGGAAAATACTATTTGTAAAATTAGAAAGAGAAAATTAGGGAAACACTACTAATTCTCTTCCGAACAGAAATTAATTGCTATAATGTTACATATTAGAATTAGAGCCAGGTTGCAGAAAATGTGAAATAAGAGGCCATATTTTTAGTATAATAGGAACAATCATTAGGTCATTGTCATTATACTTTAAAACGCATATATTGTTGAATGAAGAATTATTTTCTTTATTGTGTATAGTCATTTAAATGTGAACCAGTAGTTTAAATATTGGTATAAATAATACAGCATAATAAAAACTGGCTCAAATTATCCCTATTTGTTCTTTGTGTAGTTCCTCTCCCATTTAATTCACAACTAGGAATCAGGGGCATAATCGGAATATAATTTATATTGCATTAAAAAAATTAAAATTTTGTAATTAAAATTTTTGCGAAGCAGAGAGAGAGTTTGCACTTTATCCATCTGTCTACATTGCTATATCGTTAAAGCAGAGTGAAAATATAAGCTGGGATTCTCACTAAACATTTAAAGGCCACCCCTTCTCTGACATTGTCAGCTGGTTACAACTGGCCTAGCAAATGGCAGTCATAACGTTCACTCCATTTTTTACGAAATCTAAATTTAAAATTATTTATATACATATATGTGACACAAGTAACCAGTTTGGATCACTCACAGAGACCAAGTTAAACTAAATAAAATGTATATTAGATAAAGGTATTTTATACTTTTTCTTAAATATTTTAAATTTCCATTCATTGTAAATAATCTTACCTTCTTATAAAACTTCCATACCAACAAACTTATAAGAAATTAAATGGAATATAATCTGTATCAAACGGACCTGTCTGAAAAAAAGTTCATAATTCCGATTAAAACAATAAAATGAAATTGCTGTGAGACATTTAAAAACGAATCTTGTTTATAACAAAATCTTGCCTTAGAGTGTAAATTTTTATGTTCTTGTGAAAAAAATGCAGTATAAATATGCCTGTTAAGATAAAAACTTGTCTAAAATGGAATTTTCCCTTGTCCCTATAGATTTCGTCTTAGCAGGTATGATTGTATCACCCCCCTCAGCCCTGAAATAATGTCCGCATAAGTCACTGAAAGCTATTAACTATAATCATACTTTTTTAGATAAACACAGAAATATTTTTAAGTTTTAATTGCATTTATATTGTAAAAAATCTTTTTAAGCATACTAAACAACCATTTCATTTTGTTAGTAAGGAAAAAACCCAAAAATTTCATTATTTTATTAAAAAACTCAGAAAAAAATCATTCTCAACAATACAATACAAAGTTACAAAACTACAGACACACAGGCCTCCGAAATAATCCATACGTTACTACAATCGGAATAGTAATTATTATATTACTATGGACTTACGACACATCAAATGAAAAATAAATTATTCTTAAGCACCAGGATGTAATTAAAAGAATCCTAAGGCAAATTTCCTATGTTAAATAAAAATGAACTTACAGTTATGAACAATGGCATTTCTCAATGCTTTGCCCCAAGCAGCTCGCGGTTCGTAGAGTTTATTTATGTGCGACGTCACCTGTGTTTCCCTCGAAGCTAAAGAAATAGACAGGCTGCAGCACTACCTTTCGTATTAGACCGCTATTGTCACGTGATGCTCCTTTCGTACACACACATTCGTGCATAACGTCACTCAAGCGGTTTTTAAATTGAGAAATGTGTAACGTACCGTGGTAGCTGTCTTTTTCGTTAGCCACGGCTTTCCTTTTTTTTGTATTATGAAAATACACTTTTCATATTTCAGACTGCCGTGTACACCGCAAATTAGTGATTCGCAACAGGAAAATACACGCCTGTCTATTTTGCTTAGCCTACGAATTTATTTTAAAAAGTTAATATAAACACACTTTTTAAACTATACTCATGATAAACACACATCTTTTATGAAAGACCCTGTATATATAGATATATTTAAGGCGGTTTTTAAATCCCCTGCTCAAAAGTGCTAGGCTTTCTGACACAATTCCTAACTTATTTTTTAACATAAAGGCATAAAATTTGCAGGCTTGACTATTGAAACGATTTGGAAATGAAATGAGTTTTCAAATTTTTTTTACTAACAAATTATTTGTTTAGTTATAAGTAATTCTGGTCATGTGAGGACCAGCTTTTCTCTGTCATGGTATTGAGTCGGAAAATTTGGCTCAACATGCCAATTTTGACAGTATTCTCTGTGCGATCTTCTGCTTTTTTCCAAAAAGGAAAATGTCTTTCAGTTACTTAATTCTTGAATAAAGACACCTGTCAATTTCATACATTTCCGAATAACAATGAATTAAAAATCATGTCAGAAACTAGTCCCTTTGCATTTCAGAACAGGCCTGAGATATCATTTTAATAAAACCCTCTAGATTACAAATAACAAGCAAATATATTTTTTAGTGAGCATGGAGATGTGTCTTTAGATGAACACTTTGCGAAAATTCATTTGAGCAAATATTACTAACAAAATGTCTTTCAATTTGTACATGTAAGATAATGTTTCCTTAATTTGACATGTGCTAAAAATCGTTTTGGACATATTTCAAAACTAGAACAGTTTTTAATCCTCTTGCTGTGCACCCAGTGATTTCCACGGTCAACATAAAAGTAGCAAAATTTGCGCAATCCACGATTTCTGCGATCTTTCTTTTTTATGATTTAATCCTATATTAATAAAGAAATCTTTTACCAAAAACGTTTACATATTTTAACTGTGAAATATAAGTAGATTTATAATATGTAATACAATAAATGCGCAATTTTTTTTAACCTATTTTGATTTTTTTTAATTGTGTAAATTCTTCGGTTATATTTCCCAAACAGAAGTTTTTTTTTTATGGACACCTCACTGAAAATCTTTTTCAACATATTTTACAAACAAAAGATTTTTCAAAATTAAAAAATAGCACAATGAATCAGACATACAAGTTAAAATTTTATAAATATACAATAAAAAGTGCAGACGTTTCGGGCAAAGCCTTAGCCCCTCATCAGTGAAATAACATACAGATCACCAGACAACTACACATGTTTACAGTCAATAATTACTAACAGTGAAAATCAAAGTAACTTTGAACCTACAGTGGTGGACAAAATTGTACATTTTTTTTTTTTTAATTTTTCATGTTTTATAACATTAAGTGCTTGAAGAATATAATAAATTTCACTTAAATACAAATGTTTATATATCAAATTCAAGGAAATTTAATGTAGAATTCAATTAAAAAAACATAATTAAAATATCTGCATTACAAAAAAGTTACCCTTAAAAAAAAAGATCTATCTTAGATTTCATCATATTTTAAAGTTACACATTCATTATTTAGTAGGATAACCCTTGTTTTTTAATACAGCTTTACAGTGTCTTTTTATTGAGAGAACTAGTGTTGTGATTTCACCGTTTTTAATCACATGATGCCAAGAATGAATTACAGCTTCAATAAATTTCATTTTATTAAATAGATGCTTTATTTGTACAAGGATTTTTAAACATCGCTAAAACTTTTCTGTAGGATTCAGATCAGGACTGTTTTATGGCCAGGGTAATAATTGTATCCTTTTATTTTTAAACCAATCTTTGTATATTTTTGCCGTATGGCATGGAGCTGAATCCTGCTGAAAGATAAATGGTGCTTTATTGGGGAAGAGGTCACTGATAAAATATCAATTTTGGTTCTAGGACAGTTTCAATGTATTTTTTGCATTCAGAATGCTATCAATTACTTGAATGTGGCCCACACCATCTGCAGACATACAGGCCCAAATCATAACATTTGTTGAGTTCTTTGTTGTTGCTTCAATGCAATCAGGATGTAGTTCTTCCCCCTACTCTACGTCTCACATATTTTCGACCATCACCACCAAAGAGCGATATTTTACTCTCATCACTCCAGATTATTTGCTTCCACTGATTTTCTGATCAATTAATGTGTTCTTTTGCCCACTGAACTCGTTTCTTGCGTTGCTGAAGATTTAAAAATAGTTTTTCCCTCGGAAGTCTACCTTATAGTCTCAAACTGCTAATATTCTCCTTATTGTTCTAGAACTAGCTGAAATACCCATTGCATTCATTTCACATCTAATAGCATCTGATGAAATTCTTCTATCTTTCAGGCGTATCCTTTTTACCTTTCTATCGGGAGAAGCACTTGTGCATTTTTTTAGGCCTGATCTTGCCTTATTTATCACTGACTCAGTTTCTTCATAACGTAAGCAAAACTTTTGTACGCCAGATAATTAATTTGACTGATCCACCAACCTGTCTTGCGATTTCAGCATAACAGAGCCCATTTTCTCTAAATATAACAATTTTTCTTATTTTTTTAGGTGTCCAATCAACTCATGTTGTTGATGACACAGTTTTAAATTATTTGTATTAAGAAAAAATAGTAATATATAAAAAAAACATTATTCTATTTAGTTACACCAGTATTCACCCTTCTGCACAATTCATTCTAGAAAAATTCGCTTTTACAAATCACAATATACTACAAATTTGTTACTGACATTTGATTTGTTGTCAGAACAGTCATTGTGATTGGCTAGGAAGCTTTTATTACAATACACTTCAGCATTCATGACTAATTGTGCTTGTATTTTAGACTAAAGTAGGCTTAGCTTTTTTGCTAATGCAGATATTTTAATTCTGTTTTTTTATTCAATTCCACATTATATTTCCTTGAATTTGATATACAGTTGGACCTCTATTTAACGAAGTCGGTAAATCCCGAAAAAAGTTCGTTATATGGAAAATTCGTTAAATAGAGAGTCACCTTTTAAAATACTTTAAACTACATAAAGCATATTTTAAGTCCATAAACACTACTATAAACACTTAAGTCCATAAAAATATAATTTTAAAAAGTAATTAGTCACACTTCTTTTATAAATTATAACTATTTGTTTTATTTATTTTACCCACCAAAAAGAAATCTGCAAGGGAAATAAGAATGAAACAAAACATTGTCTGGAAATACATTGTTTTTTCAGTAAAAAAATAATTTTACGTTAAAATCACGATTTTTTATTATGGTTGATAAGCTGTTTGGAGAAATACCAAATTTTAAAGCAATATTCTTTTTCTTCACGCCTTTATCCATCTCATCAAGAATAATTTTTTGCTTTTTTTATGCTCAAGCACTTTCGCTTTGATACTTTTAAGCCACAAGAACCGAAATTACCAACACGATTGATCATGATCAACGATCTAGAGAACGGGAAACTATAGTTTAAGGACACGAGGCAGCTCCATTGAGGGTTAAAAGAAGATATTGAAAGTTTGCACTTCTTGGATGGAAGGCAAAGAATGACAGTGATTTTATTGCTCTCGGTGAGTTAGGTGCCTGGTAAGGTAAGACCTGTTCATGGTCATTGATCATCATAAAATGTGTTAAAAGAAAGAATAAGTTAGAAATGTCCAGTAATATTTTAAGAAATTGGGAGAAAAAAATTTAGATCCCAAGGAAAAGTTCATTAAAAAGAAAATGCACTTCGCTATTTGGAGGTTATTTTACGAAGAAATTTGCAAAATGTTCTTGGTTCCAAGTAAAAGTTCGCAAAATACAGGTTCGTTAAATAGAAGTCAGACTATATAAACATTTGTATTTAAAGGAAAATTAATATATTCTCTAAGGACACAAAGTTATAAAACATGAAAATTTCAAAAAATGTCCACAATTTTGGCCATCACTGTATATCAAAGCAAGACTGTATAGTTAGATGGAACTGCACAGGATTCAATAATCGGCAATACTTGTATAGGAGTGAATCAACCCTCAAGGAAAATCTTTTTTTTAACATTATTACAGCTAGATCTGATAAATGTGATACTTACGGAATCTGGAATATGGTCGGTATCCAAAGAATGCTGTACAAGTTTAGATTGTGGGCTTCTATAATAATTATAGGCACATTTATGCTCAGCAAGGCGAATGGAACAAATACTAAAACTTTCGCCACTACATACCGGATCACGGACTTGACAAGGAATACTATAAATTGTGTCGATTTTAAGTAAGGGGGGCGATTCTATGTTTAAATTTGCGAAGCAAATCTTTCAAGATATACCGTGGCTTGAAAGGTGTACTAAAATTATACCAAGACTTCAAAAAACTAGAAACTTTTTCAAAAGGTATTTGTAGTATGGCAGAGACGCAAAATTAGTGGGGCCACTGGTGAGGGGCTAAAACTTAAGCCGAAACATTTGCAGTTTTAATTGTATGTTTATGTAATTTTAACTTGAATGTCTGATTAAATATAGTAATTTTTAATCGTATATATCAGACAATAAAAAATGTTTAGTTATTTTAATAAAAGATTTTTACTTTGTATGTATACGCAAATGTCTTTTCAAGTAAGCACTTTGTGAAAATACTTTGGAACATATTTCACAAACGTAAGGTTTTTCTCCTGTATGGATACGCAAATGTACTGTCAGTACACCAATTCGTGAAAATCCTTTGAAACATATTTCACAAACAAATGGTTTTTCCTTTGTATGGGTATGCATGTGATTTTTCAATGTACTACTTTCGGAAAATGCTTTCGAACATATTTCACAAACAAACGGTTTTTCCTTTGTATGGGTACGCAAGTGATTTTTCAGATTACGATAAGATGATAGTCCTTTGGAACATATTTCACAAACATAAGGTCTTTCATTTGTATGGGTACACAAATGTTGTTTCAGCTGACCACTTTGTGAAAATCCTTTGGAACATATTTCACAAACATAAGGTTTTTCTTTTGTATGGATACGTGAATGTTTTCTCAGGTCACTACTTCGTGAAAATCCTTTAAAACATATTTCACAAACAAATGGTTTTTCTTTTGTATGGGTGCGCAAATGTACTTTCATGTAATAACTTTGTGAAAATCTTTTGAAGCATATTTCACAAACAAATGGTTTGTCCTTTGTATGGGTATGCATGTGATTTTTCAATGTACTACTTTCGGAAAATGCTTTCGAACATATTTCACAAACAAACGGTTTTTCCTTTGTATGGGTACGCAAGTGATTTTTCAGATTACGATAAGATGATAGTCCTTTGGAACATATTTCACAAACATAAGGTCTTTCATTTGTATGGATACGTGAATGTTTTCTCAGGTCACTACTTCGTGAAAATCCTTTAAAACATATTTCACAAACAAATGGTTTTTCTTTTGTATGGGTGCGCAAATGTACTTTCATGTAACAACTTTGTGAAAATCTTTTGAAGCATATTTCACAAACAAATGGTTTGTCCTTTGTATGGGTATGCAAGTGTTTGTTCAATGCACCACTTTCAGAAAATCCTTTCGAACATATTTCACAAACAAAAGGTTTTTCTTTTGTATGGGTATGCAAGTGATTTTTCAGATTTTGATGAAATGAAAATCCTTTGGAACATATTTCACAAACAAATGGTTTTTCCTTTGTATGGCTACGCAAGTGTACTTTCAGTTGACAATTTAGTGAGAATTGTTTGGAACATATTTCACAAACGTAAGTTTTTTCCTTTGTACGGGTGCGCAAGTGTACTATTAGATTACTACTCTGTGAAAATCCTTTGGAAAACACTTCGCAAACAAATGGCTTTGTCTTCGTATCCATGTGCAAGCGTTTCTTTAGATGACCACTTTCTGAAAATCCTTTGGAGCATACTTCACAAACAAAACGTTTTTTTAGTATGTGTATATTTCAGAATACCACTTTCTGGAAATATTTTGAAATATATAGCAAAGCATTAAACACATGCGCAAGTGTCTTTTCAGATTAGCATCTTGTAAAAATCTTTTGGAGCAAATTCCTAAAAAAAAAAAGATTTTTCTGCTTCTTGAAAGTGATTCTGAGGTGCTGATATTTTCATACAGAAATTTTGTTGACAGAAACTACTACTTGTTTAGGTATTTAACATTTAAGAACATACATGGCTTGTAATAACAAAAGAACATCAGCAGCGTCTTCTGTAAGCCAAAATATTTTTACATCATAAATATTATCTTTATATTCTTGATTAATGTTAAGTCAATTTATAAACATAAAATTCAAAAATACTAAATTAATAAGGAATACTATAACGAAATGTGGTTGACAGTTTGCTGCATTACAAATTTGAAACAAAAACAAATAAAATCAAAATGGCAGAAAAGAATTTCTGTTGCTTGGACTTACTGAGCAATTATGGCTGCTTTGACAGATATACTGAGATATATGTGTGCTTTGCTGGTAAAACTGGAATAGTCTGGTGAGATATGTAATTTAACGCCTGTATTCAGGGTTGACAGTTTCGCCTCCAATTTTAATTCTAAACTTCTAATTCATGCCGAAAATTTCAAAAGATGAATCTTTACTTTATGCGATCGCTTAATGTCTCTTATTAAATAAAACATAAAATATTATTCTTCGTCTCTAGAATGAACACTAAATTTCTGAATAAAAATGTAGTCGAACCTGGCAACCCTCGTTATATTTGCATGTATGAGGAAGGAGGTGAACTATTTTTGATTAAATATCACAATTAGTCCACATGAGAGATATTATTCGATAGCGTGTGAAGCCCACAATCCTGCCTCCTGTGCCTCATTTCCATTACTCAGCAGCTATTGTTTGGATTTCAACGTAACCTATTCCAAACATTATAATTAACTTAAAAGTGACACTGTATTACATTTAAGTAAAATTATGAGTAGTACATACCACTGTTTTAGATTAATAATTTTAAATATTTTTTTTATTTCAAAGAACTCGGGCTGTACGGAAAAAATGACGATGGCATTCGGATCATTCAACTTGATATAGAAAGCCTTACATCGTTCAGTGCTACAGGGCACTTTTCTATCTCGGGTTCTATGGGCTCGATGATATTAATGTTTGGCACATTCAATTTGGTTTTCGATGGCTTTGTTTAGAAGGTAGTTTAATTAGAACAGTGTGCCAACTGGAGGTAGAAATGGGAACTAAGATTTCACAGAGGATCACAGCATGCCTCATATACAGAGCCGCAAACAGTGTCAGATATTCGTACAGAACCGAATTCCGTTTTCGAATGACAAAAGATCGCCGTAGAACTCTAAAAATAGCATTGAAAATCGTATTAAAAACCGCTAAACTTCAAAAATTGCAGAGGACAAAATTTACTGTAAATGTTTGAAATCAAATTTCTTTTCCGAATGTCAAAAAATCGCCGCAGGACTTGAAAGAATCGCAAAACAATGACTGACTACATGATATATGACTACCAACTCTATGTCATAAATGCATCCAGTGTTTTTCCCAGATTTTAAAAAAGGCAGGTTGCTGCTGATAGGGAAAGTTGTGAAATAAGGGCACATTTAAATCCACTTACTTTTATTTTGGTATTTAAAAGTTAGAACACTCCTTACAGTACAGAACAATGAGTCGGTTTTTATAAAGCAAGCAGAGTTTTTAATATAAAAAGCAATGAGGTTACAGTTTTTTGAGTGAAGGGCAAGAAGGGTGCTATATTTTGGATGAAGAGTAATATTTGAATGAGGGAAAGAAGGGTGCTATTTTTAACTCAATGGAGAGGCAGAGTGCAGCAACCATCTGAAACCGCCTGGAAGAAATTCTGTATACTATATATATGGTATAATATTAGGTTTTGGAGTTGTGGTCGAAGTGAGTGTCACTAAAACACACGATAGGATGCGTGCATATATTAATGTCTTTATTTAACTCAGGAAGCATTTTTCAGCCATGACTGTTCACAACAGCAGTTATTAGATCTAAATTTGACATTAATATTTATGATAATGATTTAATAATAAATATCAGCTTTAGAAATTTTAATTAGGATTTAAAATCTATAAGGTACTTATTTTGACATTTATGTGAATCTATCCCTTAACATGATGACTTTAATTTGATCTATATGTTCTAAATCTCATAGCTGCCAAACATGGGGAAACTTAATTAAATTTATAGCTTAAGTAATCATTTAATGTTTATTTTAACTGAAGTTTATTATGATTTATGACTTTAAGTATGACTTATTTAAAAATAAACATGTCAATCAACTTCTATTTTTAACCATTTGGAAAAATGGTTATTTTCCTCGTCAGGGTAGGAAATCAAAAGCATATCTGAAGCTTTTTATTGGTTTAATCCGCATTTTATTCGTTTTCTGATGGGTCTATACAGTAATCTGTATTTCCCTTTACTTTCAACAGAGATGGATACCTTCTGTTGCCACTATGATAAAAAAGTAATAAAAACTACAAAAAAAATTAATAACTCAGAAACAAATTGGGATACAGCTTTCAAACAAATTGCATTTAAAAGTACATTTTTTTCTCTACGACGGTGTAAAAAGTAATACTGTGGGATGTTTAGAAGTTTAAGATTGAAATTTCATTTCTAATTGGTCGTCAGATTTCTTATGCTTGGATAATACGTAAGTTTCAGGTGGATAATATGTACGAGTCGTGGACGATTTTTGTCGCTGGGAATTTTTACATGTAATAACACTATTAATGTTTAATTCATGGCGTATGTAATGTATGATCAACTCCGTACGATTTTTTATGTCTTAAATTTTAGTCTTTGAAAAAATCATTTTCAAAATGGTCGTTGTAATTTGTTAAATTGCTTTTTTTTTATCTGGGAGCACGGCAGTGCGTCCGCCAAGTTCGCACAAGCCGTAAGCTACCTTTTCCTGAACCATTTCGGCATACTTTTCACCCCCTCATAACGTCGTTTTAGGGAGAGATGTAGAAATTTTTCTTTTATACACATGTTCGTATGATCAAACTGAACTGAGGTTCTACGATTTCATGTTTCTATATTTAGTAGTTTTCGAAATATTAAATTCCGAAAAAGCGCTTTTTTGTCACTGACTCACTTCGCATCATCAAATAACTAAGGTACTTCTAAAAGTCGTAGAATCATGAAATTTCACAAGTAAGTCGGGTTTGTAGCACAATTAACCAGAAAAATCTGAAAACACGGAATTTCCGCCTCTAAACCCTTCAAACTGGGGGTGTTCATTTGGCCGTAAACAGTTCCTTAACACATTCAATTGCGCCAATGTTGGTCGCCAAAACTCGATTGCAGAGTTTTGAAGGGGGTCACGTGATTTCAAGAAGAATAACATTTTATGTATATGCTTTTCGCTTTTCCAAAGATGTTTGTTAAATAGAAAAAATGAATATACCTAAAAATTTTAATCAGTATAGGTTATGATATATTTACGATATTAAAACAATAAAACATTTAACAAAATATAACCACAATTCGGTACGTTTCCGATAAAGTAGCCTTGGCGAAATACAGAAAATAGCCTTGACGAGAAAAGAAATTTGATAATAACGTATTTTCTGGCAACCTATTTACTGTGTCATATACACAAGCAATTTTTTCCATATGTATACAATTTATTTAATGTAAGAAACCCGTTTATTTATTTTTATATACCAACATAAATAATTTGTATATAAAAAATAATATTTTATACATGTATAAATAAAATGTTTATATGTATATAAATGTGTATATAAATAACATAAAAGTTAATCAGGTTTGTTTTCATAGTTGTTTATATCATTTGGCAACATACCTCAGTTTCTGAAGTCAGAATTGCGCCAAGATTTTTTAAAAATGCCAAGGTCCCTATAGTGGAAAATTATCCTAATTCCATATGAAAGTTTAAAAATCTCCTTTTAATTAAATGAAATGTGTAATTAATAAACTGTCTTCAACGATGTGCGACCGATGCGGCGTCCGAAGTCCGCTGCTAATGGTATTATATTGTATTATTAGCCTACTTACTGTTAATTTATTGTTAATTTTAAATATGTAAAAGAAAGATTATAGTTATAGATAAGATATGTTGGTCGCCAAAACCCGATTACAGAAAATTAGCCTGAGTTATAAAGGTGTTACATGATTTCAAGCTGAATGAATTTTTATATGCTTTTACAAAAATCTTAATAAGGCAAATCTTTCAGTTTATCTGTCCATCTTTCTATCTTTTTCTTCCTTAAAACAAATTTTATTAAAGACCGGGAGGCGTCTGCACAGATCATCACCTCATCGAGTTGACGGCTGAAATTTTAGGATTAGTTAAATATCGATTAGCGTATTGAAATGTAACTGGTCTGCCAAGTCATATCTTTGTGGAAACCACCTACAGACCCGATTTTATGGGTTAATTGGTGAATTTTCCATTGCGTTTTCCTGCACCCATTCCTCCATGTTTCCAAACTTTTGGATGCAGGAAAATACAATAGTAAACCTATCAGTTAACCACTAAAATTAAGTCTTCAGGTGGTTTCTACCAAGATATGACTTAACAGATCAGTTGCATTTAAATATACTAATCTAGTTTTAACTAATCCTAAAATTTCAGCTGTAAACTCGATAAGGTGATGGTGTGTGCAGACGCCTCCCGGTCTATTATAAATGTCGGAATTCTAATCTCAATAGCACTCTGGTAAATCTGGCAATTATCCCTACTATTTATGGAACACTGTTCCTTTAAGTGCGTTTTAGTGATGTTAATGAACTTATGCATATGCATCATACATATTATACATATGCATATAATATGTAACACATTTGCATCATACATATTATAGGTATGTGTATAATACATATGCATCATTATGACGTCAGAATAAACAAAACATTTTTTGTCGTCAAATTTGAGAATTGACATGATATGTTACCAAATTTGGCGAAACTTTGCTAAATGTCACCAATCTTGGCGAATATTTGACGCTAGTGGCTATTTTTCAATGAGTTAATTATTAATGCGAGTCATCTATTTTTATTTTTCCGCATATCATCTGAATAGTTAAAGGATATAACGTACTAATATTTCCAAAGTGCTAATAGTTTCGTCACTGCCCAAAACCTTTGCTATTGTTATTATATTGTTCTGTTATTATACTTACTGTGACTATGTTCTTAATCTTTACACCGCTAAAACTTCTGTATATATAAAGAGAATTTACGGAAACTATTAAAGCATTGAAACTGCCAGTTCTCCTTATGATTATTATAATTCTATAATATGTAATCTGTTAATCGATATGTACGTTAGAATGGATCTTCTATAATCCGGTTCCTCGCATTTTAGTTTTCAGGTTTCGAATAAAATTAGCTAAAATCTTAAAACCATGGTACATTGACTAATTCTACAACACGATCAGATGAGAAGAATGATAGATTTTCAAATGGATCATGGCAGTGAGCCGGTAGACCTCCTATTCTTCTGTAATCGAGTCTATTGAAAAGGTTAACGTGAAACAAAAAGATATTAGCATCAATATGGTTCAATGCAAATGCAGATATTTTCAAAGGATTTCATAAGAAGCATTTCACTTGTACCCAGTCGTATCAGTTAAAATACAACAATTGGCAGTGATCCCAATTAGAAAAGATTACTTAATAGGTTTAAAAATTTCCGCATCAGACAACGAATCGTAACTGCTAAGGAAACATGCATAAGTGAGTTAAGAGATATTTGTCACGAAAGATGAAATACATTACAACACAAAATATATGATGAGCTTCCATGATCGTAAAGAGTTCTTGATTTCTCTATCAAAAGCTTTCGACTTGGCGAAAGAATGGGCAAGTAAATTAAATTATGAATAACAGTAACATGATGCAACGTTTAACATGGAATTAATACGGTAAATACTGCTTGCTAGAGGCGGCTAGTATTTTAATATAAAAAGAAATAAAGTATAAATTTGTAAAGCTCAATAACATAAATTTAGGTATTTTCATGTTAGCCGGGCACAAGTGGCAAATCGCCAAATACTGTTCCCAACTCCCCCCCATTGTTCATATTGCATTCATTTCATTTAAAGATATATACTTTTCGGCCATCTCATTTAAAATAGATGCATTTCCCTCATTTTATTTAATAGAATATTTAACATAGAAATAAATAAATAAATAAATAAGAAATAATAACATAAACCAAAATATTTTATTTGAAAATCAAAGCACTGTTTCTAATTTACACATGTGAAAAATGAAAACTGCTATTGGCGAAAAAACAAAAGGCTAATAAGGAGATTTGCTCCCGGCTAACATAAAAGTACCGACATTTAAGTTTTTTCATATTAATATAGTTTAGAATAACAAACTTGAAAAAACATACAAAAAGTAGTGATATCCCAACAAAAAGTTTTCGATAAAAAAAAAAAAAAAGCGCCAAGTTCTCCTTAATGTTTCGGCCAGAAAAAGTAGTGATATCTGAAGTTCGCACAAGTTAAAAGCCAAACATCCCAAATCTTTCATTGAAAATGGCTTCCTGCGACTTGGCCGTTAATGCCTTCGAGAGAGTTTTTCAAATTTTAAAATATGTACAAATGAGTTACATGCCAACTACGTTTTTGATTATTTTAGGCATTTTGTGGCACAGAGTGCAGAAATAAAATACACATTTGAAAAAAGCATTTAAACAACTTCAGTCTGTTTAAATGCTTAGAAGTTAAAAATAACAAAATACTTGTATTCAGGAGATAATATCCCTAATTGCTAAAACATAATTAGTATCAGCTTTTAACAGTTTATAAATTGAATACCTCTTAATGTATGCAAACAAACTATAATAAATGTTCAAACGAAAAAAATCTCTTTCGTCAATACACAAGATTTCAATATTATACAATAAAATATAATGTAATATATTGTGAGATTTGAAGTAAGTAAATTTTGTTTTATTTCTTTTGTTTTACGTTAATGACTTTAGCTTTAGACCGTACAAAATGGCAATTAAATCACAAGTGGACTAAATGATCTGTAATAAAAACTAATGTTTGTTGAAACTGAATGGTAGTTATCAGAAATCTTCTACTTATAATGTCTTTATGTGAATTTGCCTCTTTGCGTTCTAATATTATTTTTAATATTTAAATAATTCATAAATGCGTAATTTCCAATAATTAATTTTGAAATGCTGTAGAAGGCATTAACGGCCAAGTCGCAGGAAGCCATTTTCAATGAAAGATTTGGGATGTTTGTCTTTTAACTTGTGCGAACTTCAGATATCACTACTTTTTCTGGCCGAAACATTAAGGAGAACTTGGCGCTTTTTTTTTTTTTATTGAAAACTTTTTGTTGGGATTTTATTATATTGCTTTAAGAATCTTTAAAATACTCAGTACGATGTTTCTGATGAGTGGAGGTCCTAATGATTTGATGTGCTACTTAAGGCAGATATAGGATTTGATTTAGCAACTAAGGAGGGATATATACTAACTGAAAAATGTTATAAAGCATCTTATCAATTTCATAACATATAATACAATGTTTAATATTGGGTTATATATGTATAACATAGATCCAAATTTTACAAAGACAAACTCTGGGGATATGTAAACATGAGGCAATTTAAATAAACATGCATACCTCTCCACATATAATTGGAATCATTTTGAAAATAGCTAAACTGGAATCAGCACAGTCTATTAGAACAAGTAAAAAACAAAATATGATTATATTTCAATAATTTAATTACTCTAAAGCATTTCTTTTTAAGTAACTTTAACATAATAAATAAATTTAAAACTGTTATTGATATTTGAATGACATATGATTATAACAATTTAAAGTTTTTCTTCTTTAAGCAAGAATAAAATAGAAATATTACTATCCAAATTAAAAACAAAAAAATATCCAGTCTGATGCTAAATAAATCGGTACTACTTAGTTATCCCATTGACCTATTTCGCCAAATTATACAAATTGACACAATTTTTATTTCAAATAATGAAAGAACAAAGAAATTAGTATAACATTAATAAAAATACAAATAAGACGTCGAAATAAAAATCACTCGATAATGTAAACACATGTAACTTGCTTAAAGTCAAGTGAATGTGACATTTACGATAAACCATTATTGGCATTAAATCTTATAGTTTGGCAATAGATTTTTGGTCGATGGGATAACTAAGTAGTACTGAATATTCAGTAACATTTTGTGCTTCCCAGTCTTATAACATATTTATGTAATGTCATGCTATTGCTTAAATTTTATTTATTATTCTTACAGTAATACTAATTGAATTTAAATGTGAAATTACTGATGACATGTACTTACCAACAGATTTCTTGGTACTTTTCGGTTAGCCGGACGCCAGTGTTATATACATACATATATGGAACCATTTATCCGGAAACCAGTTATCCGGAATGATATTTCTGATAGACTGATTTTAGAATCTTTGCAGAAAGAGGTATCATACATTGCCAGTTTGACATAGGCTTTGCCTGAAACAATTGTATAATTGATGACAACATCTAGTATTTTTTGTCATCAAATTTAGTTGTATTTTAGATGTTTTAATTTTTATGCAGAGGAAACTGAAGAATTTTTGTTCCTAAGGGATTCTCATAAATTACCTTCTTTTAAACTCTGGCTAATTTATTATCTTTCTTGCATTGATTTTTAATCCAAGTAATCTAATAATTTAAAATAAGAAATAATGCCACAACCACAGATATTCCACAAAACTTATCAAATGGATGCTGCTTTAATGCACAACCAGTTAACCAGAAAAACCAGTTATCCGGAATACATCTGACCCCAAGCATTCCGGATAAATGGTTCTGTACTGTATATGTATATATACATATATTTTATATATACACATAGATACATATATATCCACATATATGTGTATATATATATATATATATATATATAACATTGGCGCCCGACTAACCGAAAAGTACCGATTTCTTTAACTTGCTCTCCAATACCAAGCAATACACATATAATACCAACTGTAAATAAAGCAATTCCAAATAATAAGAAACTTGACATTAAATCATGAAGACCCAATACCAAATAAAAGTGTTGCCAAAAAGAAAATTAATTATTTTGGTAGATTATTAATTGATTTTTGTAGCAAGAGGTAAATTTGAAAAATTTATGATTTTGTGTAATGCATTGTTATATACTCAGGGCTGCCACAGGCAGCTATTTTAATATTTTGTTCAGATCAGTATTTTTCTAATATAAATTTTGAAGTATATTTCTCTTGAAAATGTTGTCAAAGTGTGTGTTAAGGATTTGTGTTCTGAGAAAGTGGTGCCCGTTAGAATTAAAAAATAGTTGCCTGTGGCAGACCTACATACTGTGGCTAAGATTTACAAATTTTTAAAGCAGAACAAACTTTGCACAAGAAACATATTATGGCCAAGGATTTGTAGAATGACACACATTTTTTTCCTCAGGTAGCATCAGTTTTCACTACAAACTACTCATTTTTTGTACTGTGCTAATCACTACACTACATTATTGTAAACATAGTGTCTTGAGCTACAAACTACCGTAACTGTAAAAGCAGAGACTGCTGTAGTATCACTACACCCAACTTATTATCATGTGTAAAAAATCATCAAAAGAAAAATACTGGATTTTTTTTAATGAAGAATAAAAAATTTGAAGTGGTAAATAATGCTTTAAAAAAGTGTGGCATCTCTTATTTCTTGCATGCTGAAGAATTATGATCATACAACCAGGGCTGTAGTGGAGGATATACAGTATATACCTTCCGTGTGTTTTAAAAGCAGCTTTGTATACCCTTTTTAAAAAAGTAAAGCTGTAGTATATACCCCAGTGATATAGCCATTACCTAAAGCATGCAGGGCCTCACTATGAGTGAGGGGAAGCCTCCTCCAAAAAGTGTTCACAAATACTGTTATAACTGGGTATATTTACAAACATAGTTGGCAAATTTGTTTAAAATTTTAATAAAAACTATAATGGACTGTCTATTTCTGATAGACTTGGCAAAAGTTACAAATCTAATTGGGAATATTATTAAACTTTTACAAATGAGAACTTTACATTTTCTAATTGTGGTAACTTTACAAAATTCCCCCAATAAAAAATATTAGCAATGACCCTAAAAGCACGTCTTACATTTTCACAATTGGGTCATTCCACACGAATTCAACCAATGGGTGTTGCAGCATAGTCACGGATTATTTTTAAATTTTTTTTGTAGACAGACATAGCAGTGAAACCCTCAAATCTGAAATTTAAAACTAATTTGTGCAATATTCACTGAGATATACCCTTTTAAAAAATGGTCATTTTTACCAAATGGCGGCCATCTTGGATGCTATCTCAATGTCTATAAATGTCCATAACGTGACAACTAATGATTCAAAATTTATATTTCTGGTACCAATTTAAAGCTATTTATATAAAGAATGCATATATGATATTAAAACAATGGTAAATTTTTATTTTAATACTGTTTATTACATTTAAACAGAAAATATCACCCTCAAAAATTGGCTTACTGTAATGGGCCATAAAAAAAATGGCCCATCATAAATTTTTTTTCAAACTTGCTAAAAACATTGCTCCATATGTATACTTTAAACAGAAAAAAAATTGGAGAGGTAAAATTTTTCATTAAAGAAAAATAGCTTTTTACACATAGGATGTCATTTACCTAACAGTGACTATTTTAAAACACGTAAGTATCTTTGGTTTAACAAATAATGGTTAAAAATATTTTTTTCTGGCATATGAATTAATGTATGAGCATCAATATATAAATAATTCAATTTAGAAATACCAATCAGCAGTTAATTATACTAAAAACTCATACATATTAAAATAACAGTAAATTTTCATTTCAATACTTTTTATTTCATATAAAATGATATGTATAATTCTCAAAAACATATACATAATGGAAAATATTTAGAAGGAAAAAGAGCCATAAAACATATTTTTTTTTAAATATGGCAGAAATACTAGCTGTAAATCAGTTGAATTCAAATAAAAGATTAAAAATTAATATTAATGAGTTGATTGAGTTAACAATAGTTATTCAGTTCACTGCCAATTTCAATTTAAATGAACAAATCTTGACAAAATGAGTACACAAATCTTGTGTGATACAAATGTACAACAAAAACATCAAATATGTATAGTAAAAGTAAGACTTAGATAAAACTTATATGAAACATATTTACATAAAATAAGAACAGGATACTTACATGGATATAACTTTATAATATATTGTTGAAAGGAACTTGATAATATGTTGTTGAAAATTACCAAGGATTTAATCTGTCTTGAAGTTTAAGAATAAGAGTTGAATTGCTGTATGCTCCTCTGGAGCAACAGTATATGTTCTTCCTGTAGCAGTCATTGGGGTAGACACTACTTTCATTATATGCTCATATGGAATCCAACAAACATCTGAAGATTTTGGCCATGAATATGATGAACTAGGACCATGAGGATGCATGAACATAATTTTATAGTCATTGAATTCCTCGCAGTAATCTAAAATCTTACCAATCCACCAATTAACATCATATACACATGCAACATATTGTTCACTTTTAAATGTTTGTGGTTTGTCGGTTTTACTAAATCTCACAGTAGCAATAAAATTTGTTGAGGAGCCTGATACCCTGGAAACCAGTATTTGGCCTTTTATTTATTGGCACAAAGCTGTGATTAACCCTTGTTCCTACGATTGTATCTGCCTTTGCATACCTATCTGCTAACTGATTATTGGCAATTTCAATTTCAGATTTTGTTATAAAAAAACTTTCAATTCCTTTAACATATTCTTTTGCAAATGTATACAGATCAAATGCATTTAAGATACCATCTTTGAATGGATGCTGAAGACTTGCTTTGGTAGCCATGCGTTTTATGGTGCCGCCTATTCCATCACAAGCTCCTTTTCCGTGGCAAGAGGCAAAAAAATGCCATTCAGCTTTCACACCATGGTCTTCTTCATGATGGCAGAGATTAATAAAATTTTTGTATTGTGCTGATGATCCATCACTAAAATATTTTATGTATTTAATCTGTGGAATTTGTGAAATTAAATAATTGACAATTACTTTTTGAAAAGCCCAAAATGTAGTAGTGTCATGAACTAAATGCTCGCTTATTGCACACATAGGAATAGATTTCACAGTATCAGTGATACTGTCCCTTATATAAGCAAGAAAGGGGTGAACTGTAACCTGTTCTTTTTGCCAATGGATATTTTGAATAGCATCTTGCACAATGCAAGTATAGTTTTCAGAAAAATCAGCTGAAATAATAGCAGTTTCTGTAT
The DNA here is from genome assembly GCA_963932465.1 of Maratus speciosus. Taxonomy (NCBI): domain Eukaryota; kingdom Metazoa; phylum Arthropoda; class Arachnida; order Araneae; family Salticidae; genus Maratus; species Maratus speciosus. The sequence continues at coordinate 16,177,568 of OZ010797.1, forward strand.
TCAATTCATCCTTTGTTTTCTTGAAATATAAACTTTGTGACTTTGCAAAAAAGTGATGTGAACATAAAGCAAGGAGTTTTGTAATTAAATCATCAACAAATTCATCAACAGGCATAATCACTTTTTTTAATTCTGCTCCATCAGTCTTTACCCACTGTTTATAAATAATATCATTACTCATTTCAAATTCATCTAAACCCATTAAATCTTTCTTTAAAATTTCAGGAGATGGACATTTATCACACCTGTGCAACATGCATTCTTCAGATTCAATGCAACAAACAAGTTTTTTTTAGCAGTGATATGTAGTCATTGATATGAATAGCATGAAGCATAAGTTTAATATTTTGATGGTATACACACACACAGACAGAATGAATACCTTTGCTTCCAGTAGTAACACATTCTCTTGGACGTAGTGAGCAAAACTTAGACAATCCAATTTTTAAGTCACGTTGTTCTTTAAATGCAATATATAAGTCCTTTAAATTGTGCAAAATCAATCTCTTTTGTTTTAATATTCTGCCGTTTTCAGTTGGAACAGATATGAAATCTTTTTTCCAGGACACATGCGGCTGTTATTATCATCATAATAAAAATTAATAACTTTTTCTATAACGTCTGGACTCAGTTTAACACTTTTTCTTCCACTAGGCATCGATAACATCCCTTCTGTTGTTTTAAACTTCCTTGCCTTTTTTACAAGATACTGTGTAGTATTAAAATAAGTCATTGTTTGCTGTATTGTCCATGAATCTGGAACTAGTGTTAGAATTTGAACTTTTTCTTTAAAACATGCGTTTGTAAACTTCTCCAATAATTTATCCATCATAGATGTGCAGTCAGGACAAGATGTGTCTTTACTATTTTGAGGTTTATTTAAGGTTTCAACACCTAATACTGTAGCTGCTTTAGTTGCAACACACTTATTTATTTTTGAAACTTTCTTTTGCATGTATAATTAAGTTTTCTCTTTGAGGTACGCCTACTTACCTTTATTGGCGATAACTCTAACAATTCACAACTTTTGTTTAATTGTTCTATTACTACTGTGGGTTCATTAAAATCTGAATCAGAGGGGCTTTCTGTTCCTGAGGTGGTTATCCTGTCAACAATAGACATTTTTTTCATATTTACTGATGAATAACAGGAAACACACAATTTTTTTCCTGGAATGAGGATATCTGGATTTGTTTTAGACATATCTAATGATATTGTTTTTAGTGATTTTGCTCTGATGCTATTTGGATGTTTATTAAATGGATCACAACACTGTCTCTGTCTTAAAATATACCATTTTAGATATTTATCCTTGTGAACCTTGCATATACTATTTCCATGGACAAAGCATTTTTCATCTGGGATTACATAATGTAATTTTTTTTTAATAACTGCAAATCACGTGAAGACAATTGAAGAACAGGAATCAGATCAGTACTCAATGAAACACCAAGTTTCTTGCATACAAAACACTTCATGTCCACTGTAGAATCTTAAGCACAAAATAACTATTCTATGCCAGTGCATACTACATTGAAAACATCAACAGAAATGATGTTTAAAAGGGATAGTCAAATTTTTTTGTACATTATGATGTAATATTTCATCATACTTTAATTACAACCAATTAGAAAACAGATGACGATACAGCAGCAATCTTTTCCCAAAATTGCATCAGCATACAACATGATGCAATAATTCATAAATTATGTTAAATATTTTTTTTATTTAAAATTTTATATATAATGCAGTTTATAATAAGCTTAACCCACAAAAGGTTTCAAAAATTTTCAACAAAAGATTTGTTGGATACATTATGATAAAATTGCATAAACATATAACATGATGCAATATTACATCTGGATAGAAGATGATGCATTATTACATCATGTTTTGAATTCAAATAATAAGGAAAATAGATTATGCAAGATTAGCATTCATTTCATGAATTCTGTCATTCTTAGTATTTAAATTTATTGAAATAGAAAATACATAAACAGACATATATCTGAATATTTAATGCAACTTGAATGATGTAAATACCTGCATACAGCAGAATTTTTCTATAAAGTCACATACAAATGTAAAACTTTTTAAGTGAGCAATTTTTAAAGTAAAAAATAGAAATTTAGGTATAAAAATTGAATTTCTTGCATGGAAGACGTTTTGAATAGATTCCACATATACACATGCAGTAAAATCTCATTTATATATATTGCATTTAAAGGTTTTTCACAATTATACATTATATTCTTTATTTATTTTCTTATTTTCTTCAGTGTTAAATTTTTTCAATTATACATTTTTAGCAATGACTTTTTTTTTGGGGGGGGGGGGGGGGAGGGGAGCAATTGGAGGGTGGTCCTACAAAAAACTTATGAGATTATATTTCATTATAGTTTTACATTAATTCAGGGATTAAAAAATATTTAGTTTTGGCCATTATTTCTTAAATCAGGGATATTTACATGTTTTAAGATAGTCACTGCTTATGAAAGCTATTTTTTTTAAACGAAAAATTTTACCTCTCCAATTTTTTTTCTATTTAAAGTACACATATGGAGCAATGTTTTTAGCAAGTTTGAAAAAAAATTATGATGGGTCATTTTTTTTTATGGCCCATTACAGTAAGTCATTTTTTGAGGGTGATATTTTCAGTTAGAATGTAATAAACAGTATTAAAATAAAAAATTACTATTGTTTTAATATCATATATGCATTCTTTATACAAATAGCTTTAAATTGGTACCAGAAATATAAAATTTGAGTCATTAGTTATCAAGTTATGGACATTTATAGACATAAAGATAGCATCCAAGATGGCCACCATTTGGTAAAAATGATCAATTTTCAAAAGGCTATATCTCAGTCAATATTGCACAAATTATCTTAAAATTTTAGATTTGATGGTTTCACTACTACATCTGTCTGTAATAAAAATTTTAAAAAAATCTGTGACTATGGTGCAACAACTTTTCTTTAAATTGGTTGATTTCACATGGAATGACCCAATTGCAAAACTGAATATCAGGTTTTCGTTAACATAAAATTCTCAGAACTTTTGAATTTACGAGTGATGAAGAATATCCAGGTGAACCACTTTCATGATCAAGATAGAATGAAATCGTTCTCTGTGCTAATACTTTTTTGCTTAAGATATCTGATAATACAAAATTTTTGCTACATGATTATTTTTACTATAAATTATAACTGCATTTTTCATTACAATTTATTTATTTATTTTTCTGTAATTCTTTTTTTCAAGTTCCAAGCTAAGCTCTACTCTACATACTTTTTTAAAAGAAAAAAAAAATTCCATTTTCTTCTAATTTGGTTGAAGTTAATCTCATTTAGGATTTGTGTCAGTCCTGCTTCAAATTCTTCACAGTAAATAGAAACATTTTATTCTAGTTCACTACAAATTTATAAAATTTCCTCTAAATCAGTTCCTTTTCCTTACTAAAAAGAAATTGATGTTTTTTTAAACAATAATTATTTTTAATTATTGCGAAAAATATGTAAAAAATGATAACTTTTTTGGAGTCATAACAGTAAGCAAAAGATCGACGTTTACCTTGTAACTATAACTATTAGTTAAAGCTTATAAATTGTGATTATCGGCTATGTCTGAATGTTTAAATGGTGTATGTTTTCTTTCCGTTTTGGAGAATTAAAAAGTAAGACTTATACAACTGAAAATACGTTTAATTTATATGAAAAGTACAGGACTCGAAATAGAAAAATCCATGAACCAGAACGCTATTTTTAAATTATTGTTGACTAATTTTTTTTTTTTTTTTTTTTTTTAAATACAGTAAAGCAGTTATCCGATTATTACAGTTATCCGAGTCCCGCTTAACTGAGTTTCCACTTTTACCGAGTTATTTTCTATTGATGGCTTCCATTATTATGAAACAGCCATTATAAATGAAGTGTTAGGTGAATATGAAAGAGAGTTGTAAAAAGTTAGAACTCTGACTTTCTTGTCAGAATGGGGATAAAATGGCCATAATTTCTTTTTTTTTTTTTTTGGAAAAAAAAAATATATGGCCATTTTTTTTTTCCATTCTGACCAGAAAATCAAGAGTTCTAACTTTTTATGACTGCTCTTTCGTCTTCACCTAACACTTCATTTATAATGGCTGTTTCATAATAATGGAAGCCATCAGCCCAACAGAAAATGATCCATTCCAAAGGTATAAGTTCGATTGGAAAAAACAATTTCATTCCCCATTTTTCTTAAAAGTAACAGAAATGTTACTAGTACCATAAAAATGAATGAATTAAGTGAAAACTTATATTTCATCTCCTTAGTTGGTGACGATTTGTGTAAATCCGGCTTATACGAGTTTTTTGTTTATCCGAGGTGAGCTTGATCCATTGTAGCTCGAATAATTGGGACTTTACTGTATAGCAAATTTATACTTAACCGTAGAAAAACCAATTTAAAAAAATGCATTCAAGATTCTAAGTAATTAGAAAAAAAAAAAGTTACAGAGAGCATAGTAAGCTATATGTATGAAACTGTAATAATATTTTTTAAACAATTCCACGAACTGGAACAATATTTTCCATACTTTCATGAGCCAGAACAATATTTGTCATAATTTCACGAACAGGAACATCGCTCCGGTTTTCTCCGGTACATTTCGAGCCCTGGAAAAGTATAGATTTTACAAAACTGAACTTAGACAGGATTCTCTATTAAGTACAATTAAAATTGTCAACTGTTTCTGATTCTGTTTAAAAACAAAAACTGTAATTTAGGAAAACGATACAATAAGGTTACTTACATCTAATGAGGATGAGATAATATTAAACACGATAATTACCTTTATTTTTCGCCAAAATCTTTTTAAAAAGCCAAGCTAGGGTCTACTCTACAACTTTCTACAAAAACGCTTTCGCTAACCCTAAATCGGTTCGGTAAAGGTCTAGGATTCAATTATTACAATTTACGAGTCATTCAAACAGAATCGTTCGTTTAGCGCATCTTATCTCATACACTTGATTATTGTAGGGTCTCATATTTCGATCAAAATACATTTCTAAAGGTAAATTTTTTATCATTATATACCCCAGTTTTTCAAATGATTTTTTAAAATTAGATTTATTTAGTCATAAGATCTCTACATATTAAATCAGCATACTAATTTTCCTTGCTACGAGTGACGTACATATATATCTTAGTGACAAGCAGGGCTGTAGCTAGAAGAGAATAATAGGTGGTGCTCAAGAAAATGTAGGGGAGGCTCATACTTTTTTTTCTCTATCAGACAAATGCACGCACTCACAAACACACATAGGTATATATGATTAAACTATTATATAGAAAGATAAATTAGTGTATATTAATATTGAAGGCACAATTGTTTAATAAAGCTATTTACAATAAGTTAATTTTATGCTAAAGAAAAAAAGGCTGCAGAATGAAAATTTATAGAGTATAACTAGTGCATACTTATATTAGTGAAATAGTAAGTGGTGATGTCAACATGGTTCACCTATTTCAAAACAGTTACAACGTTTAAATTTTTTTTCTGAATACTCCCATCACGTGATGAGGTGTTGTGATATGCTTGCACATTTGCATTAGAAAAAGGTTGCCAATTCTAAATCTAGTTATAGTTAATACTAGCAGTAGCAAACAATTGAACAGCTTGATATATGAAGATAGGATGTGCGCATGTTGAAACACTTTTTTTGCTGTTTTTATACAAATACTACAATTTAATGTTTGTGCAAAAGTGTAAATGGCCCCAAAACTAAGTTCAGTTTTTGAACAGAGTTTCATTTGGATTTTTAAAATACAGTTTCATTTGGTGAGCTTCGAATTTTTCTCAGAGGGGAGGCTCAAAAGTTTTCAGGGGGGGGGGGGGGGGCTGAGCCTCCCCTAGCCACCCCTCTAGCTACAGCCCTGGTGACAAGTGTATCTATTTTATTGAATATAATGTATAGAGGAAATTTATAAACACAGCAAATAATGATTTTTTTCATCACTCAGCCAGTATAATGTATATGATATCATTTAACATTACTGAATACAGTAGACTCCCTTAAATCCGCGAACGCCTAAAATCCGCGTATTTTTTCAGATGTAAACAATGAAATTTACAGTTAAGTTGCAGGAACAAAATTCAAGATGGCGCCGAAATCAGCGACTACCGCAGTGTTTTTTTTACTAAATTTTTTGTTAATCATTCTCTTTTGGCTATTACAGCTTCTTTATTACTAAATAAATTTACATTACTTTTGATTTTGATATAAATTAGCATATCTATATAAAAAATTCCAGGGTTCGAAATGGAAAAATCCACGAACCGGAACGCTATTTTAAAATTATTTTTCGCGGATTTTTTTTTTTTAATTATAGACAAATTGATTTCTAAACATACAAAGCAGTATAAGAAAAGCATCCAAGACTCTAAATAACAATGAAAAAAGTTACAGTGAGTGCAATAAGCTATATATACTGATAATAGCATTAACACTGTTCTCCTTGCTATCACTAGATGGCAGCATAGGACTTTTGGAATCGAATTTAATCGATTTCATTCGTAATAATTTAATATTTTTTTTTAATTTTTATTAATTACTTACCTTTAAACTAATAAATTATTTTATTATTTTACTTATTTGAATGTTTCACTTTATTGTAAGCATTCATTATAATTTCCCTTGCTTAACTACCAATGAAATTAATGTTTCAAAAATATAAACAAATCAATGACCAGAAATCCGCAAAATTCTAAAATCTGCACAACCTCTGGTCCCAACCTGTGCGGATTTGAGGGAGTCTACTGTATTTTGTAAATGCCAGATTATCTGATTAGTATCTGATGTTCTTTAAATGTGAGTGGCACTTTGCAAACAAACACATTGGAAATTTCTTGTTATGGAAGGATTCGATTTATCGATAATTTTTTAATTTCGTGACAAGATTAAGATATTTCAAAAGTTACATTTGATCCTTTGAATTGAATTTCAAGACAAGACAGTGACTAAAAATGGCCATTGTAATATTTTTCAGACTATGCAGGAAATAAAAAAAGTTTTTGTTTTTTTTGGTATCTGAGATTAACTAGCATATAATATCTTGAATGTTTCAAAGATAGGAGAGTGAAAGAAAAAAAAAAAAAAAAAAAGATATATTTTTATGGAGCAATATTTTCTCTAATAATAATAATAATAAAAAGAATTCATAACACAAATATGAATATCAATATATGACAGAAGGTAGCAAAAAAACGTAGGTGAGAAATAACTTCCGGAAACTGAACATTAACAAACAAATTAATAAATGAAAGTTCATTTACAATTCATTTCACTGGTTAAATTTTTATTTTCTAATTCCGCCCTTCAAAACAGATATGTAAACAGTAGAAATCTACTATTCCTAAATCTAAATATAATATCCGGATTGCCCCAGAAAAAAATCATTAAAAAAAATAGTTTTATAATAAAAAGAAATGGGGATGGAACGTCATAGTAATTTGCAATGCTATGCAGAATGAATCTAAACTCTTGGGCAAAACTTTGAGGGGTGATAGTACACATCAAGACAAACAATATTAAAGAGGAAACTAAGGGTTCCAAACGTCTTCCGAAGGAGATAGACACCATTAAAGTTTAGGGTCCAAAATCTCAAATGATTATAAAAAACGAAAAAATTCGTCAATTTGTTTACAGTTTTCACCAAAACTATTCTTTATGTCAGTATTTTCTTGAAAATAAATTTTAAAGATAAAGTTAAAAAAATGCTAATAGAGGGTGCTTTAGACTTTGGAGTAATGAACAACTATTTTTTACCGTTATTTTTTGTATCATTAAATGCTTTCAAAAGCTTAGACTTAAACTTAAATTTTGAGTTCAAAATCTGAATCGTTGGGAGTGGTTAAGTAGTGCAAGTATTCAAGAGTTGAAATATGAAAAAAAAAAAAAAAATCTCCTCCCAACGATTCAGATTTTGAGCTCAAAAAAATTTGTGCCTATCTCCTTTGGAAGACGTTCAGGACCCTTAGTTTCCTATTTAATATTGTTTGTCTTGATGTGTACTATCACCCTTTAAAGTTTTGCCCAAGAGTTTAGATTCTTCCTGTATAAGATAGAAATTATGAAAAAGATATTTTTACTGTGTTAAATAACAAATCAATAGAAAATACACAAAAATCTAGTCTGTAGACATATGTAGTGAGCATTTCTCTTCTGGCGTCTCATCCCATCTTTCATGTCCAAATTTACTATTAATTATTATATATTTTCATCCCTTATGTCTCTATTAAGGATAGACCGAAGCAGGCATTTTGCCAAATACTGCCTATTCAGTCTAAGTGTATACCAAATATTCAATATACACTTTGGTAATGCTTTAATTTTATGGTTATAAAAGCTATAGGATAGACATAGAGTACTATACTTATCTGATGAGTATATTAAAGAAAATACTATAAATTAAATAAATTAAAATTCAAAGTGCATGCTGAATATTTGGAAATTGGCAATTGAATACTTAATCATTTTTATAAACATGTTTGCCTATACAGTAGACTCCCTTAAATCTGCAACCCTAAAATCCACGTATTTTTTTAGATGTAAACGATGAAATTTACAGTTAAGTTGCAGGAACAAAATTCAAGATTGCACTGAAATCAGCGACTACCGCAATGTTTTTTTTTACAAAATTTTTTGTTAATCATTCTCTGTTGGTTATTACAGCCTGATTTATTACTAAATAAATTTACATTACTTTTGATTTTGATATAAATTAGCATATCTATATCCTGAAGTATCGATCTTACGATCGCTTTACCAGTAGATGGCAGCATAGGACTTTTGGAATCGATTTCATCTGTAATAATTTAATATTTTTCTAAATTTTTATTTTACATAATTATTTTAATAATTACTTACATTTAAACTAATAAATTATTTTAATATTTTACTTATTTTAATGTTTCACTTTATTGTAAGCATATTCATTATAATTTCCCTTGCTTAACTACCAATCAAATTAATGTTTCAAAAATGTAAACAAATCAATGACCAAAAATCTGCAAAATTCTAAAATCCGCACAACATCTGGTCCCAAGCTGTGTGGATTTGAGGGAGTCTACTGTATTAGCTTTTTTAATAAAATTTAATTCAGTTACATTTTTATTCTCAAATCTAATTAGTACACAAAACAATCAATGACTTATTTCCACTCACAAATTCATTAATCCATTGCTTATTTTTTTTTTTATTTATTTTTTTTTTTTTTTTTTGTCAATATCCAAAATAAATTATGAAAATAATAAATTTTACAGACTATTATTGAGGATAAGGATTGTGAGAAAAACAATGTTCATTCAAATAAAAAGAAATTGTCTATATCTGATTATCTGTTGACTAGAAATGTTCTCAAATAAAAAGATAACATATCAATTTATACAGTTAATTGTTTTATTACAAATTATTGCTTTTATTATGTTTAATGATTTAAATGTATGGTGATGAAGATAAAAAATTTGAAAGATTATAATTTAATGGATATAAAAGTTATAGGATAGGTTTAGAGTATACTTATAATGAGGAGTATATTAATTAAATAAATTTAAATTAGAAAAAACTAATGTACAATTAATTAAAATTAAGTTATAAGGGAAAGATTCCCGCAATTTCCTTATTTTTTTTTTTTTTTTTTACTTTTTTGTAGATAGTTGTTTTGATTTTACCTCTATATAGACCATTGTAGGAATTAAAAATTTAACTTTTTTTAAGTCTTTTTTAAAATTAAAAATGGCTTTTGGCTTATTTTTTGTAGTGCAGTTGAACTCTGATCTCATGTAGTACATAATATTGAAACTCATCGCTTAGCCCATTCTACTTCCTAAGAAAATACTTATCGCACCTGCCATCAGTGTTTATATCGAACATTTATTTTCTGAAGTTGGACAGTTTTATGATTGGGAAAGAAAAGGTTATAAACAGGTAATGATGAAAAATATTTATATTTACACCATAATTTTCCCATGTTAAATTTTCATAACAAATAGTAATGTTTCTGCTTTTATAAATGATCACTTATCACTGAAGCATATTTAAATAACATCAAATGAGCATTGGTCATCATGTATTTTACAACTAGTAATACTTCACCTATTGCTTTTCATAAATTAAATTCTTGGAAAATTCAGTCGAATACTTTTAAGTATTCGACCAAAACTGAATGCATACTGAATCACCGAATACCGAATCAACTGTTCGGTATTCAGTCAATCCCTAGCCTCTGTAACTTGAGTAATGTTTTATACATTTAGTTATGGGAAATTTACATATCATCTACATACATTTCATTATTTATACAATTTCCATTTAAGTTTCAACAAGGTATGAAATAATTTTAAAAGCAAGCCTTCCAACCTAAGAAATGATATGTTATACAGCAATTTCATTGCCATATTTTAAATTAGTAGCATGAAATCTATAAGAATCAACCATTATTTTTCATAGAGAGGATTTATGTGCTGTCTAGTATTAGTAAACAGCTTGGTGCCCTGCTACCCTTCATTTTACAAAAATTGACAAAATATCAATTTTCCGCATTTTGCTTAAAATAAAATTCGACATCCATAGTATATTTTTACAAAGGGTCATAAAGATACAAAAAGTAAAAATATGCAAAAATTGCTGTTTAATCCATCCATTTCCCTTAAAATAATTCAAAACTGCAATCTTTAAACTTTTTAAAGATGTTACTGTGTTCTTACATATGCAGTAATGTCATTCTATATATTTTTTTTTTCTGAAAATATCTTTTTAAAACCTGATCCTTACATAGAACACACTTCTAAGGAAAGCGCCCAACAAAAGCTATTTTAGAATGTCCAAAATTGTAGAAATTAAATTTCCTTAATTATTTTAAAATAAAATTTCCGTCTTTCAGACACACCACACACCAGGGAGACAAGTGACAAAAAAGCGTCAGTCAAGAGACAATTTCACCCTGTTAAAAAAGAAGAAACTGGGTTGAACACTAAAATTTGTCCCACGCTTTTTGTTGCATGTCTCCCTGGTCCTGGTGTGTGGCATGTCTTACTGCAAAACTTGCATTTTTGCTTTATTAAATCATTTCCTGTCATAAAACTATACAATAATGCCTCAATCTAAATAATTGTAAAGTATTTCATTCAAAAAATAATTTGAATGATACCAAGTCCCCTTAAATTAAACAAATCAAGTTGCAAAAATATTTCTTTAATTTATTTTCTTTTCATAAGCATTAACTTACACAAAACTTAATTTGATTATATCTTGGTTAAATTGAGAATTGAACACTGAGATAAGATTTAACTAAACCAGTATGATTCAAAACCCTTCTAGTTTAATTATGTTGTTCTGCATTTTAATTTCTGTAGTTGTGAATTATCGTTACATTCAGAGCTCGAAATGGAAAAATCCATGAACGCTATTCCAAAATTATTATTGAATAAAAAACATGTTTTAAAAGTATACACAAATTTATATCTAACCCTGCAAAAACAACTAAAAAAATTCCTTTAAGATTCTAAATAGTAAAAAGAAAATTATGGATAGCACAATAAGCTATATATGTAAAGCTGTAATTATATCTTTTAATAATTGCATGGACCAGAACATTATGTATCATAATTTCATGAACTGGAACAATATGTGTTATAATTTCACGAAATGGAATTTTGTTCCAGTTTGCTCTGGTTCAGTTCGAGCACTGGTAAGAACTTTTGTTTTTCCAAAGAGCTATTAGGTTACATTTAACCAGAGTATAGGTTGCTCCTTAAAATAGTGCTAGGTTTTTAAAATTTATAATTTGATAAGCAATGTAGAATTAATGCATTATATGGAAGCAGGGCCGTGCGAAGAGAAAACTGCGCCCGGGGCAGCGTGTCAATTTGGCGCCCCCCCCCCCCCCCCTCTCCTTCAAATTTGATAAAGGGCAGAAACAGAAATAAATTATATTGAATAAATATTTTGCGTTTATTTTAGAACTTTAAAAGATTTAATTTTAATTCAGAAATTCCAAACAACTAAATAACAGAAAACAAAATTACACTTATTTGTTAATGAGATCATGATGCTTTGCGATAGATTTTTCTTAACCTTTCTCACATATTTTTCTAGCCATTTTTAGTTGTTGTTAGTCTTTAAGCTGCAGAAAATGGGTAAACATCGCTAACAATCAGGTTGGAAGGAAATAAGTGGTCCCTTCAACCGATAAGTACTAAAAGAAGCAAAACTAACAAAAAACCTGCAGAACATAATGTAAAAGATAAAAATATATTATAATTTCAGTACATTAATTAAGGAAGATAACTGAAACAATGTTTTAATTAACATAAAATAAAATATAATATCAGACAAATACATTTACTTCCATTTTATTTTTCTTGCATTTTAGGGCAGTAAAATCGTTTATTATTTTATGTGTAAAGATTCCGACACACTGAATTTTATAGAAAGTAATTTCAGGTTGCTTAATCTCTCGACTCATATTAGATCTTAAGTAGTCTTTTACTATTTTATTGTTACTGGAATACTTATAAATTATGTACGCTGTCTCCATGTTTTTGTAATTTCTTGTTTTCCCTAAGTTAAAATTATGGAGCAACTAAACTTAGGGGTGCACAACCTTTTTAAGAGAAGGGACACTTACAAATATATATCGGTTGTCGAGGGCCACACCAATAACACAGGCAGAATTCTATTTCGGGGAGATGTGTGTGTGTGTTGGTGGGTGATCTGTGGCCTACAATCAGATAAAAAAACAGAGGGGGACAGTCTTACCCCTCTAGGTTCCCCTACGCAGTCTACCCAATTCAGTTGGCAAGGATATATCAACAGTTTACGTTTGTAAATATACGAGAGACATAGTAAGGATTATTTTCAATATTTCGTGATTTTTTTCCTGATATACATTGATGTAATTCGCGATTTGTTTCCCTCGATAAATTGAAGAATGTCGTGATTCCTTTTCCGCTCACGATCGACGAAATTTGCGATTTTTTCCTGCGATTAACGGATTTCTATTTCACGACCGATATTTACTGATATTTTACGACTGACAGACAAATTTTGTAATTTTTTTTTCCATGCGCGATTGACGAATTTCGCGATATTTTTTGCGCCCAATTGACGAAATTTGTAATTTTTTCATGAATTGACGAAATTTGAGATTTTTTTTTAGTGATAAATTGATAAAACTCGCAATTTTTCTGAAGCCGATCAACGAAATTTAAGATTTTTCCGCGCCTGATCGTCAAAATTCGTGATTTTTCCATGCTCGATCAACGAAATTCGCGACTTTTGACTGACTGACGAAATTTGCAATTTTTTCCCGCGGCAAAATGACAAAATTCGCGATTTTTTTCGCGATATACTGACGCAACTCGCGATTTTCCCGCAGCCGATCAACGAAATTTGAGATTTTTCAACGCCTGATCGGTAAATTCGCAATTTTGCCGCACTCCATCAACGAAATTCGCGATTTTTCCGCGCCAGATCAACGAAATTCGCGATTTTCCGTGCCGCAGTCAACAAAATTCACGATTGTTAATTGATTCTGACGAAATTTGCAATTTTTTCCCGCGGCAAATTGACTAAATTCATGATTTTTTCTCGCGATAAGCCGATGAAACCCGCGCCTTTTCCGCAGCTTATCAACAAAATTTCAGATTTTTCCACACCTGATCGAAAAAATTCGCAATTTTTCCGCACCGTATCAACGAAATTCACGATTTTTCTGCGCATCCTATCAACGAAATTTGCGATTCTTAACTGACTGAGGAAATTTGCAATTTTTTTCCTGCGGCAAATTAACAAAATTAGCGATTTTCTTCACGATAAACTGGCGAAACTCGCGATTTTTTCGCAGCCGATCAACGAAATTTGCATTTTTTCCGCGACCGATCAACGAAACACATGATTTTTCTATGCATGATCAACGAAATTCGCAATTTTTCCGTCCCTGATCGGCGAAATTCAAGATTTTTTTGGACTAGCGATTGATGAAATTATCAATTTCAGAATTTCCTATCTCGATATCTATGGTATCGGCCGGCCGATTAACGAAATTCGCGATTTTTAAAACCGACTGACGAAATTGAAATTTGCAATCTTTTCCGCGATAAATTGACGAAATTCACGTTTTTTCCTGCGACCTATGAACAAAAATTGCGATTTTTTTCCAGTTATAAATTGATGAAATTCGCGGGCCACAAGTTAACACATCGCGGGACAGGTTGTGCATCCCTAAACTAAAGGATGTCTAAATGATCCATTTTATAAAAGTTCTTATCTAATGGTAGAAATAATGTTTTTGCCTTTAAAATCTCGTTTAACAATTCAAGTCCATCCAAGTCATCAATAAAGGGCAAGGTCCAGGCAATATTAACAGATTTTCGATAACTGATTTTAGATTCGCACCAGCCGGAAACTCAAATTCTTGTTATACATTTCTCAGTTTCTTAAATCTCCTGTTTAGTTGTACGGTTATAGTGTTTCTACGTAACACGAAATCCTTCACTTTCATATAAATTTCCACTTTCATCAGGAGCTTCGCAGTCAAATTGTTCTTGCGAATTTTACCTTTTTTTGTTTTTCTCAAATACAAAATTCTCTCTACATTTACGGACATAATCAAATCTTCGCTTTCTTGTTCAAAAATTTCCTCTTTTATTGTCTGAAATGTGTTTTTTAGTGTTTCAATCAATTTGCTGACGATTAAAACATTGACAGTTTTTTTCTTCCTTTTTTTCGTGAGAATAATATTAACTTTTTCTATTTCATTTAAATGCTGTGTCAAACAACTAGGCCGTAAATAAAGGGGAATTTCCTTATTTGCTTTATTAAGCTTTTTGCTCCTGAGTAAGTTTACTCATTTTACTTTATTTCTATAAGATCTTCCAGAGCTTTTAAAATCTGTGGCAATTGTTTGTAAACTGCAGATATAGCTTTATTTTTCATGACCAGAGTATCGCAATGTTTCTTTAAATAAATTGATAAGAGGGACATAAGTATATCCCATCTTTCAGTAGAAGAGGAGAAAAAAACAAACATATTTTATGCAGTTCCGGACGTTTTTGAACATACACCAGCAGCACGAATTCAAAGTTTAGAGAATGTGCAGAACATGGTAAAAAATAGACGAATTTATTTACTTCGACGATTCGAGCTTACACAACATTATATTGCGAAGCCATATTTGCACCATATCACAACATTGAGCTCTGAAGGGTTGATATTGGTATTGTTTATGACGGCCGATTATCTACAAGTAAGATGTAGTAGGCCGGAGTGGAATATGGGTGTCCTCTGTAAGGGGTCCTCTCTAAGGGAACCTATCCCGTATTTACTCAAGATTCGAAGAAAACTACGGACAATTTCGAACGATTAGGCTGACGTGCGCGATTGAGTTGAACTCAGCACCTCCCGTATACCATCTTTCAGAACAGAACTTCTCGTGCAGCTGTGAATGTCGAGATTGTCGGACATTAGCTTATCTTAAATTTCTTGAGCTAATTTTTTTCCTCTTTTTTTTTTTTTTTTTTTTTTTTTTTTTTTGACTTGATGTAGTCAAGAAACCTTTCCACGATTGAAAATTTTCTGTTTTCGGTATCGTATAATTTGCTTCATTTGTTCTTTGTGAGGTGTACTGGATTCCTAAACTGGATTGCGTTTAAAATTCAATAACTTGCAAATGATGACAATTATTAAAATAAATTCTTTCAGGAGAGTTATGTAAGATATCAGAAGTATTTTTACTGCGGTTCTTGGTTTTAGTTCCAAATAGCAGAGATAATGGCAAGCAATACGCGCTCATTGGAGGTCTAAACTGAAATTCCCTAGCATCATGCGAAGGAAGGAGGTCAAATATATAGAGTAGGCCCCTAAAAATAAGACTGTATTGGAGAATGAGACCCACTCCATACATTTAACCACCTCTTTTCGCGTCAGTGTTGGGCGATTTCGGTTTTGGCCTTGATTGAGCACCTAAGGCACTAGATATTGTCTTTATAGTGCTTGTGTAGTTATACATTGCTGGCATAATTGTCAATTCAGTATAAAATTGATTGATTTTCACGAATATGGTTTAATAAAGTATACTGCTGTAACCTGAATTGATTATAAACCTGTTTAGTTCTTCAACAAATCATCGATATTTATGTTGTAATGTGAAATTGCAAAAATGCAGTATAAGAATTGAATAAATAATTTGTAACGCGAGCAGCTAGTGGATTTGGTCTGCCCTCGGGACTGCACTAACACTCTAAAGCGTAAGCTGAGTTCCGGAGGTGGTAATCTCTGCTTGCTGCGCCATCTATAGTTGCTATTTGGGACTAAAGCCGGGAATCGAGGTAAAAAAAAAAGACTCTTAACATTTTACATTATCTTCATACCCTGCTCTATGAATTTCTTCTACAATCGTTTTTCTTATTTCATTGGCAAAAAGTTTCATAATTTCATACTGAATATATTTCGCCATTTATCTTTTTCGCTTTCAACAATTTTCACTTTTGCTCTTTTCAAATTTGCTGTCGATTACATGATTTAATTTTAAACGTCTCTCTAGTTTCTTTTAGCGAATGCATGCATTCCTGTGTTCTAGAGCATTTTTATGCTCAGGAATTTTAGAATTTAATTTCTTCCACTTGAAAAATCCACAATCTGGATTGGCTAGCTTTGGAGGGCGATCATGATAATTGGGGAATAATAAACAGAGAAAACAAAATATGATTCTCTTAATCAAGTTATCCAATAAGCCGCAATCACGGTTAATAATTTCTCCACTAGGTATAATTTTCTTGAACGTTAGTTTGGAAAATTGTCGTACTTTTGCAACTGCGTAAAATTTTCGGTACTTTTGTAATCAGCATTTTAATCCTGTGCTGCACCCTTTTTTAAAAGCAAAATAATGACCGAATGACTATAAGAATGAGCCCATAGTGGAATCAGAATAGATTAGCAATTCATATTCACTGTGTCTGGGAAGTGGCAGAAACTTCGTATACGATGTAAAAGGGGCCGCAGAGTGCAAAAGTTTAAGAAACACTGCCATAAGATATCACAAAAGCATATTATAAAATCACCAAATCTAAAGAGCTCAATGAAAAGTAAATGTGAACGATGCAATAAGTTTGAAATGAAAAATGTACAATGTAAATATATTCATTTTGTTTTACAAAAAAGTAGAATATTGAAGATCGAAAAAAAATCCCAAAGATAATAATCGACGACAATTAAAAAAAAAAAAAAAAAAACGGAAATTAGTAGTATAAATTTGGCGCCCCTTAAATTTCCGCGCCCGGGGCGACCGCCCCCTTCGCCCCCCCTTTTGCACGGTGCTGTATGGAAGTTATTTTAGTTGCATACATGTCTGTGTTATGTTTAAATTGCACTTTTCCAAAATATTTTCTGTCTCTTCTATGTGTCTAATTTCCAGCATGATTTCTCATTTTTCAAATCTCTTAACAATGGAAACGTATTTAATTACATTGACCTTTAAAATGACTAATTTTTTTTGTAAAATTCTTGAGAACGTGCTCAGGCTTTTGTGAGAGAACTCTAAATAACCTTATCTTTCATATAATGAATGTACAACGTTAAAATAGACACTGCTCAGATTTTCTTAGGAAGATAGATGGCAGCATGGAAAGTTATTAATCGAACGTTAATCGAAAAGTTTTTGGTATCGCGTCTATCAGAAATTTAATCGCAAAATTGCGTTCTATTGCTCGTTGCATAAATTTCTCTCTGCATGCAGGATCGCAACTTTCACGGGGTATTTTTGCTAATTTCTTTGTTGAAAGTTATTCCACGTCTGATTTATTTCATTTTCCTTTTGATTCATTACATTAACAGTGAAATATAAAAGTTTAAAGAAAGTTACCATTTAGTGTGTGGCAGAGTTAGGCCTAATGATCGCCGTTTAAGCCAAGGAGCTTTAACTAATGGAGAAGACAATGTTCCGCTATGCAATGCTACGAGAGTGAAGCCTGCCACGCCCCTCATCCTCCCAAAACATTGAAGAACTCATAGCGATATATTGAAAAAAGCGTTCAGGAAATTTCGAGTAAAAACAATTTAATGCGCTTTTTTTTGACGATTTTACGTTTATGGAAGATTGTTTACACGTATTAATGTGCTTTTTATTGTATAATTTCAAATATTGTTTCTTTCATTACGTTTTAAACACGTAGAGACAAAAATAAGTTATTATTATAATTATACTTTATAAAACTGGTTATATTCCGAGAAGTTTCACTTTTATTAATGATAAATAATTTTATTGTAATAAAAAATTATTTTTTATACTTCTAAGAAGAGATTTTTCTTGTAACATGTACTAAAATGAGTTTTTTTTTTTTTTTTTTTCACATCAGCCTTTATTATTAAAGTACTTGCATTAGATTTAAAATAATTTCCAGTCATACTACAGAGATTAGATGCAAGAATGCAATTTTAAATTTGTTAAAGAAGATTTCTGAGGTATTAACAGAGTATGAGAAATAAATTCTTTTATTTAGACATGAGCAAACAAATAATATATGCTTCAAACTTTTTAGGTTAATTTTTTTTATTTCTATTAAATACGGTTTTCGAAAAGAAAAGAGAAAGAGAGGGGTGAAGAAAGCCCCACCAGTGGCTGAGATGTTCTGCTTTCCAAGTTGGTATAGACGGGAGGTGGTGGGTTCGAACCCAATCACGCCCGTCGACCTAACTGTTCGGAGTTTTCTTCTAATCTTGGGTATCCTTATGTAAATATGGGTTAGGTTCCCTTAGAAAGACCCCCCACGGAGAGCATCCCCCCTCGGGCTCATATCCCTCGCATAGATAATATGCCGTCATACATAACACCACCAACACCTGTTTTCGGAAGAAATTAATTAAGAGAAGATTTTAATTAAGAGAATTTTAGTCTTAAGAACCCGTATATCATAAGAAAAACAAAACTGTTTTTTAAATAGGCACCTGTAAGGGGCCAAAGAAGATTAATTGTCCCTCCCTGAATTTTCAGATTTATTACACTCAAAATCCTTCATTATTAAAGAAGAGAAAAACTTTGTGTGATTGAAATAAACACTAAGAGAAAAAGGAAATAAGGATTTTTCATTAGTGTGGTGGGGAAGCATGGAAAGGACTTTCAAACGGTTTTATTTAGTTTCCCAAGAATTTAACAACTTTTCACAGTTACCTGCAAAGTACAATATCTTATAAAAAAAATACTGTTGGAGAAAGTGCTTTAACACTTTCACTACCCTAAGCATCGTATGTGGCTCCTATTTTAAATGATAAAATGGAATATTTTAGAAAAGGCTTTCAACTAAATTTTATTTTGATCGATGCCTTTATTATTTTGTCGGGTTGTGGGTCAACTTCAAATAGAATTTTCGGGTTTGGGTCGGGTGCAGGCAAGGTCAGATCCAGCCCTGAATTTAGGGGGGGGGGGGGTGGGGCTCGTGCTCATTTTTTCGGGTGTGTGTGTGGGGGGGGCGGGTTCATATCACAATATGATAAATTTTTATATTGAAGGCTATTCCCAAATTAAAACTGACGATTTTTCTGATACTTTCGCAAATTCATTTTCATTCGTAAATACATTAAAATTTCATTAGTATTCGCAAAAATATATAATTTACAGCTTTCATTCATATACCAAGAAATTAAAGCATTTCCAATTTTCTTATAAAGTCAAAGAATGATTATAAAAACAATTTTCTATCATAAATGATTTTGAAAATGTCGCCGTTGGTGCGACGAAACGATTGTCAATCTTAATAAAGATATTTTATCACTTTTTATAGCATTATTTTACTTAATCTGTCAAAGAATGATTAAGAAATTTTGTCAAAGTTAGCATTTTAAGGCAATTTTTAGGACTTAACAGCCACAGAAATGTCGTCATGAGGGAGCAATTAGCAGTTGCATCCTGAAATTCAGTTTTAAACGCCAAATTTTAAAGAAGTTTTTGAAAGATTCTTTGCTTTTATTGAAAAATGGAAAACACTATTTAATCACATAGTTTCTGAATAAGTGCACTTGCAAATTTCTTGAGATTGAAAATAATTTCACGGATGTGTCAGAAATTACCTAATTTTGATTTGATTAGAGCTTTAAGGACTCACAAAGAATTGCATTGTTGAGGGGGGGGGGGGGAGGCAATTGAAAGGATTTAATATGTATTTAAATTTTTTAAAATGAATTTTAGCATTTTTTTTGTTGTTCAGGGTGGCCGCGACCACCCCCCCCCCCTTGCGCGTAGGGCTCCACCTCAAAGTACATGATATCAACGTAGGTGAAAGACTATCACAATAATAATCTCTTAGTCACGATTGCTATCCGATTGTTAACGCGTACTTCGAAAATTGTCAATTGTTTTTAAAATAAAGAGTGAAAACATCATAAAATTGAAATCAGATTTATGCTTAAAGCTTTAGATTTAAATTCAACAAAAGTGCAAGCGGGAAACATAAAAAAAAAATCTTTCAATAAAGCTCTTTTATACAAGAAAATTTATATACATTGCTATTAGGCGACCCGATGTTTTGAGAGGATGAGGGGGCGTGGTCGCTAGCTTCAAGAACGGCCTCTCCAGGGTTTAAGCTCCTTGGTTTGAGCAACATTTGAAGGTAATTTATTTAGATATAATATTGATGTTTATCCATTTGATGTATATTTTTTTACTATTTAACCTTTTCTTTTCAGCTAATTTCTGAATCGTTTTAGCCCGCAATACGGCAATTTTTAGACTTCACTACCCCCCCCCCCCACACACACACACCCCACCACCACCACCACCTCTTTCGAAGAGAGTGTTTCCATCAGAATCTTGCATTCTTATTCAGAGGCGTTCTTAAAATTCGGGGAATTGAGAGGGGATCAGGTTGCTGTAAAAAAGGTTCGGGGCGTTAGCTACTTTTGGCAAGATTGGAAAACAAAAAATAACAATTCATTTATTTTTCCTTTCACATGTCTTATAAATTGTGATTAATTAAAACAGAATTTTATTTCTTTATAAATATTCCTCATTTTATAAAATTTCATTGTTTGCATTGCAATACTCATTTTCTTCTCATTTATTAAGGTTTTATATTTTCCAGTTCTCTCTCTCTTGTATAATTTTTTAGGAACTCCAACATGTAACATTATTTTAAAGTAAAATCCGAAATAGTATAGTAATTCCTTAACATTTGCAAGTTTTGATTATTCGAGAAATAAAAAAGGAAGAACATTTCAACATTCGCAAATACTTGGTTATTTGCGATTTTTGTTTTATAAAGGATATTTTTTTGCAAAGTAAACTCGCTTTGTTGTACCAATTCCTTAAACTATTTGACACTGGACAGCTGCATTGTACTGTATAGCCTAAGCTTCGAGAATTTCATCCCTTGTATTGAGGCAAAATATAGATAAGTAATTCTGAGAAACCTGAAACATGACTTGATGCTAAAAATGAAAAATCCTAAATTTTTTTAATTCATAATGTTTATTGCAAGTGAAATTTTTTCTGCAAAAATTGATTTTAAAACTTCGACAACAACTTTTTGAGAAGGCAATAAAATGCGATCCTTAACTGGTGAAGTGTCTTAAATTTAAAAGAGAAATCGAGACCGCAATTTTTAATTATATAGAAATTCATAAACAAAAGATCTGTTCTTCCAAACAATCGTATATGGATAAATTTTTTCAGCCATCAACTAGCAACTAAACTTTGTACAATATGTTTATAATTATTCAAATTTATTTACAGCACGTATTTTTTTAATACTTAATAAATATATTTTTACATTTCAATTACCTTTTGCACTTATAAAAAATCATAAAACCTAACCCCCTTTTCTGCAAGGGAATTCTCAACATTCGTGAATGTCTTCGCGAACCTAACCCTCACGAATATTAAGGGATTACTGTATTGAAATAAAGTGAACTTACTATATATTAATAGATAAATATACGTATGAATAATTAGGAAAGTGCAAAATTTTATTAAGTTGGAAACTTTTTTGATTATATACTATTCGCAAAACAGTAAATATATTATTATTATACATATATATTTTTTAATAAGGAAATAAATTATGAATGTAATAAAATTAAAACTATTGATACAAGTAAAATGAGCTTAAAAAGTTTTGATTTTTTTTCCCCTTCTTATTACAGGGTATAAAATATTTTCATTGTATGAAGCTTGTAACTATTTAGCATACTTTAAAATATTATAACATGTTAAGTTCCAAGCCCTTGATTTAGAAATGGGTCTTATAACTTTTAGAGAGAGAAAACATGTACGTGAATATCGTCAGTTTGATACAAAACCCCAAAATCCTTTCCATTTGTAATTGCATTCAATTTGCAGGTATTCTTATTCAGACATCGAGAAATCAAACGTTTCCTATTTTCTTTTAAGACAGGGTAACTTTCAATCATTTTTGTCAACTACGGCATTTTAAGCTGTTTTCCGAGACTCGTCAGCAGAGAAACCGTCGTCAGCAAAATCAACATTTGAATGAAAATGTAAGACTGTACACGATTGCAGAAGGGGAGGGTGCTAATCTCTCTATTTTTTCTAAAATTATATCTTATTACTTTTTTATATATTTACGTGGTGAGTTTTTTTCATAAATGCTCAATTTGCAGGACTTTCTATTCGGATACCAAGAAATCGAATATAGTAAACTCTCTAAAATCTGCACATCATTACAGATATAAACACTGAAACTTTCAGTTCATATGTAGGGGCAAAATTACAGAATTTCTTAATTTTATATTATTCGTTTTGTATTTTAATACGTAATTAATTTTCTATAATATGACTGAACTCATGGTTTTTCATGAAGGAAGTACAATTTATTTCCAATAAATAAATAAATAAATAAATAATGATATTGCTAATCTTTGATAATCACAATCTTTTTACCAAATCTTTTAATGTATTAATCGAGATTTTTTGTTTATTAAAACTGGCTAAACCTGAAATAAAACTTCCTTACTTTATGATTTTGATGTGAATTAATAAGGTTACCATTATGAGGCAAGTTTCATTCAATAATTTGGAAAATGTATCTTATATTAATTATGCAGATTTAATTATACATTATTAATTATTTACTTGATCTTTACTTTTAATAATTTAATCATTTTAAAAATTATCTTACTTCTTATCATTTTAGTTTATTACTTTACTTAATTATTTTAATATTTAACTATATTGCAAGCATTCTATATAATTTTGATTGCATTCTTACATTCAAATTACTGTTCAAAATGTGTAAACAAAGCAATGACCAGAAATCCACAAAACTCTAAAATCCGCACAACCTCTGGTCCCAAGCTGTGTGGATTTGAGGGAGTCTATTGTATTGTTTTTATTTTTTTCATCAAAATTTTTCAAACAGTACTGTCAAATATGTGATTTAAAGCTGATTTTTGAGGATCGACAGCGGGAAAAAGTAATCATATAGGAACAGAAAATGGAAAAAGGGGTTTTAATTGAAGAAAAAAGAAGGGTGAGAGTTCTGAACTTTCTATTTCTTCCGAAATGCTATCTCGTTATTTTTTTACATATTAACAAATTAAGTTTCTTTCGTAAATGCATTAAATTCGCAGAAATTTTTATTCTGCTACAAAGTAATCAAATAGCGTTTCCTTTTTCCTTAATAAAGGCAAAGTATATTGTCAAATAGAGCATTTCAAATTGATTTATAAGGCTAAAATCTTATTCTTTGTTTTTTTTTCTGCTTTTAGGTGTGTTCATAATTATATAAATACATAGCACATATACTCGTCGTCTGGTCTATCTGTTTGTCTGCATATAACAGCGCAAAAACTATCCAACCGAATGGTTTGAAATTTAAGATATATAATCGTTGCAGAATTTTGTCATTTCAAATTTTATGAAAATTGGACGCATAGTTCAATTACAGGGACAGTCGAAAGTATTCCGTTACATTACAGTCAATAGAAAATGTAGTTTCAAGTACATTTTAATGATGTTACAACCGTTCGAACTTTAGCCTTTAAATCTAAGACCCATGGTTAAAAAAAATTGCAGTTGAACACTACTCAAAACTGACAGGAAATGAGAAAGAAAAAGAAAATTGAACAGTGATACATAAAACAAAGATCCAAAAAAAAAAAAAAATCACCAAGTAAATAGTTATCTCTTGCTCTAACCAAAGCAGACAAGCTTGCATCTTTGAACTAGTAGGTGGGCATTTTACTGACCAACCAGGCCCGTAGCTAGACGATGCTTCCAGGTCGGGCAAATATTTTTCCAAGGAGGGCAAAATTACTTCTTCATTTTTTTTTAGACTTTTAGGATCCTTTAAAAATATATATTACGTATGCAGATTCAGTATAAGTTTATAGCACTTCGCAAAGTAGTTGAAAAATTATATTCTTTCATCTTTCTGTCAATCCATAAACTAATTTTTGTAAATATGGTTAAGATAATATGGATTTCCACAAAAATGCTGGATGTTGTTGAGGATTGCTACAACAGCGTCACCAGCCAGTTGTCTGTGGACACCCCCCTCCCCCAAATTTGTCCGTAGAAAAATCTGGATACTTGCATTTTTATGCTTTGGTAATAATAAACTAATAATACAATATTCCAAGAAATTAATTTACAGTAAAATCTGTAAAAATTGATTCGCAAAGGATCGAAAAAATATTCCGTTTTAGAAAGTTTTCATCTTATGTGGTATAACTGCAATGTTGAATTTAGGCACTTTTCTCCGGGAGAGATTACTGATGACCTCGGAGTGGTAGACAGAATGGAGCTTTCAGGGTGGGAATTGCACTTTTACAACTTTAATAAGCACAAAAATAGAAAGCTTCCGGGAGTGACACTTCGATGCTCAGGGGAGAACCCTCCTCCCGGGTCACTGAATTGCTTGTTTATTTTATGGTATTCCTTTCAACGGGAGCATGAAATGCTCTCATGTAAGACAACATTTTGTTATAGACAGGCTCTATTTACAAAGATTTTACAGTATTTATGGAACTTTATGATTTAAAATTTAATATAAAGAATGCCTTGGTAATTACGTTGATAGATTCGTCACTTATTTACAAAGCAGGTAACCCTCTCACAACTAAACATTAATATATTTTCATGGATTTTTTACACATGCTTTAAAACCATAATATGTGTTTATAATTGATAACATTTTCAAACAGTTTGAACAATAGAAAAAAAAAAATCACTGCCGGATAGGCCTGCAAGCACAGATAGATTTCGAAGCTAAGTACTAATTTCACCAACAAAAACTAAATCAAGATGAGAGATAAACCCAGTTTAACAATTTTATCTGGTCGCTTTTGGCGAGTTTTTAATTTCATTATTCTGTAAGAGTTGGTTTTATCAGAATCATGTTAATACGATAATTTTTTCTTCAACCCCGATTTTTTTCACTCCTTGAGAATATTTTTAGTAATATCACACATTAGTAGATTTCATCTTATCAGAAACTTATTACTACAAAAGTTATAGATAATATTAAGAAGATTTATATAATAAACTTAAACCGTGTGGTGATTGTTTCATTAAATGAACCATACACTGAATTTTAAATTCTGACATTCTTTTTATTGATGCACGCGCGCGTTTAATAATGCAACCCTATATACAGCACCTCTGAGGGTTGTCAAAAATTTTCATCACGCCAATGATACCTTTTTTGTTGCCTTAGTGGTAGATTACCGGAGATGTGAATTTTTTTCGTCTACAACACCTCCCTTTTTTATTTTAATTTATTTTATTATATTTTTCTATTATTATTACTTTTCTGTGCATGTAAAAGTTGGTCCTATCATACACTTGTCATTACAAAAGTTGTAGATAGATAATATTAAGAAGATTTATCATAAATTTAAGTAGATTTGATACCTTGTGAACTGACGAAGTTATGAATTCTTTTCTTCTTCACAACCCCCCCACCCCTCTTCTCTTTTTTTTCCTGTAAGAGTTGGTGTTATCATAAACTTGTCATTACAAAAGTTGTAGATAATATTAAGAAGATTTATAATAAATTTAAGTAGATTTCATATCTTGTGAATTCACGAAGTTGGGATTTTTTTCTTCTTAAAACCCCTTTTTTTTTTTTTTCTCCTTGAGGCCATTTTTAATGATATCAAAAATCTGTCATACATAAATTTTTGGCCCTTTTCCTAGAAGTAATAATAAGTTTAAACGGATTCGATATGTATCATAATTAAGAAATTGTGGGTTTTTTTCAGCTTTCACAAAAAGCCTTTCCATTTCCATTTTCTCCCCTTTGATTTCATGTATCAGTTTAGAAGAGATTTGTGCTGAATTATGGAAGTTATCGTGTCTTTAAAAAAAGTGATATTATATATAGATAGATAGATAGGTAGATTAGATTGATAGATAAAGTTTTCAACTTGGTCGTGGCTTTAAGTTCTAGGGGTCATGATAGGCATAGATCTGGAAAAAGTTTTCAGAAATTCTGACATAGGGGAGAATGTAATAGGTAGTGTTTCTTACGAAATCCATTCCTTACGAAATAGGGGTGCAGAACCTTTTTTAGAGAAGGAATAAAAATGTCTGGGTTGTCGAGGGCAACATCAGTAACACAGAGAGAATTTTATTTTAATGAGGTGGGAGGGAATCTGTGACCTATAATCAGATAAAAATGAGGATTTCAGAGGGAGGAGGAATTTTCCCCCTCTAGGTTCCCCTACCCAGTCAACATGCCCAATTCAGTTGGCAATTTTTCCGCGCCTGATCAATGAAATTCGCGATCTTTCCACACCTGATTACCAAAATTCGGGAGTTTGTCACCCCCCCCCCCCCCCCCAATTGACGAATTCGAGATTCTTAACTGAATCTGATGAAATATAGAAATTTTTTGCGCGGTAAATTGACAAAATTCCCGAATTTTTTCACGCGATAAACTGACGAAATTCGCGATTTTTACGCAGCCGATCACCGAAATTTGAGATTTTTCAACGCCCGATCAACGAAATTCGCGATTCTTAACTGTCTGACGAAATTTACAATTTTTTTCTCGCGGCAAATTAACGAAATTTGCGATTTTTTCTTGCGGTAAACTGACGAAACTCCGGTTTTTTCCGTAGCCAATCAACGAAATTTGCAATTTTTCTGCGTCTCATCGACAAAATTCATGATTTTTCCGTGCACAATCAACGAAATTTGCGATTTTCGCTCCCGACCGACAAAATTCGCGATTTTTTCGTTCCTGATCGACGAGACTCGCGACTTTTCAAGTCCCGATAAGACCCGCGATTTTTCCGTTCCCAATCGGCGAAAATCGCGATTTTCCGGTCTCGATGAACGAAACTCGCATTTTTTTCCATGCCTGATCCACGAAATACACCTTTTTTTTCATGCCTGATTGGCGAAATTGGAGCTATTTTTTGTTTAGCGACTGATGGAATATGCAACTTTGGAATTTCCTATGCTGATATGTTTGGTATCGGCTCGCCGCTTAACGAAGTTGGCAGTTTAATTGATTGGCGAAATTTGCAATTTTTTCCCGCGACAAATTGACGAAATTCAGGTTTTTTCCCTGGTACCTATGGACAAAGATTACTATTTTTTCCAATTAGACGAAATTCGCGAGCCACAAGTTAACCCATCGAAGGCCACTTTTGAATCGCGGGCCACAGGCTGTGCATCCCTAACCTGAAAGTCATCTTACAAGCATCTTTCCGCTACATATCAATAGTTTTCCACGAATCTTGTGCATAATCTTTGAAACCATTATGTTTATGACTCACAAAAATTTCAAACAGTTAAGACAATAAGAACTATTTTTTAAAATATTAAATGTCTGCTGAGAAAAAAAAAATCCGCGCAGTTTAAAATTCCGAATCCGCTATTTTTTGTTGAAATACGGAAAGATACATAACAGCTTTTAAAGAGCACGCATTTTACTTTAAAATGTCGCATTCGGTATAAATATTGTGGAGCCACCGATATGAGGTTCGTTTTGATTTTTTTTTTTTTTTTCAGAATAAATTTTTAAAATATCGGATAAAAGATATAAACTAATGCAAATTTAAGGTCAATATTATCACATCAAGGGCGACAATGGGCTGGTCAGCAAGTACCACACAAATAAAAACTATCATGATAATATATGTCAATATAATTCACTATTGTGGGTTTCCATTCGAACTCTCTTTTCTCTAACACAATCACGAAAACATTTTTATGCTTAAATTCCATAAAGTTACAATTATTTTTATTCTGACACCACGATAGCAAATAGCGTTTTCTGTTTTCTTTAAAGACAAAGTATATTTCAGAAAAAAAAAACTGCAAAATGGAGTTATAAGCCAATTTTTGAGGCTAGGAAAGGTCTTCTGAGACACTATCGCTTAAAGCTCAAGATTCGATGCATTTGTCAAAAAATGAAAAATGCTATTATATTCTAAACTACTTCAATAATCTTGCATGCGAATGTCAGGCCTTAATCATAAAATGCCTTAATCATCGATGCCTTAATCATCATTCCCATAAATCCGCGAACGCATTATAAAGTTTCACAAAGTCAAGTGAACAAAAATATTTTTTACAAACAGCCGTACGTTATTATTGTTTGCAAACAGCAGCTATAAATTAGGAAAATACCAAAATAAAAATGAGTATTTCATAGTTTAAAAATATTAATGCTCATTTAGTATTTTTTTAAATTTTTCAGTTTATCTTACCGCTTCGCAATCTTTCATTTATTTCCCCTTTTTCATACAAAAACTATGTAATATTTGGATATTTATATCACATACATAGGGAGAAAGGAAGAAAACAACTAAAAAGTAGAATAAATAAGGTGATATCATCGTTAAAAATAAAGGATTGGGGGAAGCACCATAAAAAACACTTTTTGTACTCATAAAAAGAATAATTTAATTCAGTAATATTCGCATTGCTAAATTACATTTAAATCATTTAATTAATAATTAATAAATAACTTAGACAGCATATTCAAATAGCCATATATGACATTTACGATTTACAATGATTATAAAGCTCCTTTACTCTGAAAAACCCTTCTTAGATATTGCAATTCTGTGTGATAATGATTTTAGAAACTTTTATGAGTTGCAACAGTATCAAGAAAGCTGTCTCAAAGAACATTTCCCACTTTTGTTGAAAAGCCCCCAAAAGCAATATAGTGAAGTTAACAATGACAAAACCACATGATGATTGTAACACATGATAGTTGCTCTTTTGTGGAACTGAAAATCCAAGCATTTGCTTTCAACCTTAGATGATTTCAATAAATTTCACGTATGACAGTTGTACAAAGAAAACGATTTTCGCGGACATCAGAACCAGTTTGAGAAAAAGAGTTAAGAGCATAATCTCTAAACCCTATTATTCTTGTAGTTTGCCTCTTCAGGGGAGGCGGTAATGTAAATTTCTACAAAGGAACAAAACGAAAAATTTCCTACAGATCTTGGAATGAAAGAAAAAAATGTCTTTACAGTTGAATTTTTTGTTTAAATTGTGCTGTTTGAATTGAGAAGTTTCAGAAATGGGTGTCTGTTAGGTTATGGTCTATTCTAAAAAAAATGTTTTTTTTAAAATGAGGCAAAAAAAGTTTGAAATTTAATGTATTGATCAGGGATCAGGATGTCCAGTCAATTGTGCTAGGTCGGGCAAATATTTTTCCAGGTCGGGCTTTGCCCGACCTCGCCCCCACCTAGCTACGGGCCTGTGACCAACAACAGTGATCGCTCTTTAAATTTCAAGTTCATTGATGACAATGGTTTTGAGAAAGGGGAAAAAGAGCTACAGCAGTGGTACAGCAGAGAGGGTACAGCAGTTGTAGTGAATGTTTTGGTCAAAAAGTATTTTGGGTACAACTGTCGATACAGCAGGAAGGAACAGGTTAATGTCATTTTTGCAGTAGTTTCAAATGTGCAATAATTTATTAAATTTTATGTATGCAAATGTATTTTTTCATATATCCTTTGTAATCTGTATATATTTGAAAGATATTTTAGATGCTTAAATTATATTTTGTTTTTCTTAATATTATTTAAATTTCCCCTTAAAGATGTAAATGCCTTGTCGTTGCTGTTTTTAAACTTTTTAAAAAAATTAAAATTTATATAGTGATATTTAATATTTATTTTTTTATTATACACATTTCATTAAATTCACACAATTTAAAAAAAAAAGTAAATTCAGATCTGTGAATATATCTCTCTTTTTCTGTACTCAAATTGTTTTTGTGCATAAAGATGAGATTTTGTAATTGATATTTAACTTGCTTTTTTATGTGCTAGAATTATAAAAAAATATGTACAGAGGTGTGTTACTGATGGTAATACAACATTCCATTACTTTTAAAACTTAATTATAAATTGATATATTGGATTTGATGCATATAAATTAATATGTTAGATTTAACGCATTTTCCTGCTATCCCACCACTGGTAATAAATCGTCCAATATTCTTGATGGTTACGTTTGTATATGAGTTACAACAGTGTATTTAACATCAAGCCAAATGATGCTACCCAAAATATCCCGAATGGCAGTGAAACTACAGCAATAATTCATTTGAAATGCTAAAAATTAGACAGTAAAATATAAATAAAAAATAAAGAGTGTAATACTACGCATAAAAAAATATGCATTAATCTATTAGTAATTTATTGTTAAATTATAACTATGCTTTGAAAAATTAATTTAGATATCCTATAAGATAGTTTAGAAATTGTTTAATATATATTTTTTTTTTCCTGGTGCTGCATTGTAAAAAAGTAAGAAGTGAAATATTGTATATATATGTTTTAATAAATTCACTGGCTTGCCCTTTTTACCAAGAGTAAAAATAGCAGAAAATTTTCAATAATCGATTTCAGTGCCACGACAAATAATGGTAATTTTTATTATCATAAATTTTTTAAATTATTACTAATACTAAGCTTGAAGCTGCTGTGGTCATGCGACAGCTTTGGGGTCCTGAGTCCAACATTTCCGCTCTTCAATGTCTTAAATTTAAATTTAACCAATTTTCTTTTAAAATTTGTCCTGTTTCGATTTTTTTTCTTTTCTTCCTGGCTTCCGTTAAAGAGTCTTCTCAAAAAGGACGCAGGCAGGGACCTCAGACGGTTTCGCGGAACTTCACATTCTGGAAATTCTGCAGGTCTGTGTAATATAAACACCACAGAATTCGCAGAGCATGGCGTTCCGAGTGTTTATCCAAAGTCCCTGCCCGTGACCCTTTTGCCAGGACTCTGTAGCAGAAGCCAGGAAGAAAAAAAAATTTAAATGGACAAATTTAAAAGGAAAAATGATTAAATCAAAGACATTGAAAATTGGGAAGGTTTGGATTCAGGGCCCTGAATAATTATTGCAAATTATTGTAGGAGAAAGGTACTGATACCAAATGATTGGAAATAGAGTGTACTTTTAAATGATGTATATAAAATTTACTTAGGAGGCCATCTATGAATCAGAAAATTCCAAACTTTGTTTTGCTTCAATAGCGACACCCGATTTTGACAATACTAAGCTCGAAGCTGCTGTGGTCGCGCGACAGCTTTAGGCTCCTGAGCCCAACATTTCCGCTCTTCCATTTCTTTAATTTAACCAATTTTCTTTTTAAATTTGTCCACTTTCATTTTTTTTTCTTTTCTTCCTGGCTTCAGTTAAAGAGTCTTCTCAAAAAGGACGCAGGCAGGGACCTCAGACAAATTCGCGGAACTTCACATTCTGCAAATTCTGCATTGGTCTGTGTAATATTTCCGTCTATCGATTTTTTTTTTTTTTCAAATTATGCCTAGAAGCAAAATTTCAAGTCATTTGAATGTTAAGTTTTTCAATTATAAACATTCAAAATTTAGATCTTCTAATATTAAATTACATTTTCATATTTTTATTAATATCTCCTGAAATTGTAACCTAATGTGATAATTTTTTATGTGGTTATAATATTAAAAAACCCAAACATAAATACGTTGTAATGAATTTGTAATTTCACAAATTTTGTACATATGAATTATGAAATTAATATAAAAATAATATCAATTGCAATCTGCAATTTTTTCGATAGATATATATTTATTATGTCCTGCTTTATGTGGATTTTCAATTTCAAATTCTTCTTTGAAGTAGTTTTTTAATTGCGATTAAAATCATTAAAATCGTAGTTTAATAAGATGTCTATGCTGAGCAGAAAAGCATAATTTTTAAAAAAAGATAATTGACTCACTTAAAACATTTATGCTGGCAATAGTCAAAACATTTTAAGTGAGTGAAGTGGTCATATTGGCCAGAAATAATACATTATATAAGTGACATAATCATTGTGTAGCATTTAAAGAATTGAGCACTGAACTTTAATTTGGATACACTGCCAATTATATGCTCATTTGAAAATTATTAATTTCTCTGAAACTAATCTTTCAAATTCCATGAAAATTTTTATTTAGGCTAATTGAAAGGTGTAGCATTGCTTATGTCATCAATCTTGGATCTTGCCATTGAAAAAAAAACCAGATTTTGGATTCATTTTAATATGTAGACAACTCCCGAAGGAAGTTTTATATACACTATTTAAAAGTAGACTATATTTGCATTCGTTTGGTACAAGTAAATTTCTTTTAGAATAATTTGTTGTAGAGTTAGTAGGGGGTGTTTACTTTTTTTTTTTTTTCCCTTGAATGTACCTTTGTCAAAATTAGGCCTTGGTTATGGATCGTAGTTATAAAGATCTAGCATATTACAAACATTGTGATAAGTAGTTAGTAGAGCTTAAAATTTATCAACTGAGCAAATTAATCTGTATTTCCAAATATTTTGATTTTATATTTTAAATATATACAGTTTTGGGGAAAGAAAGTGATCATCCCTTCTCACTAATTCCAAAGAAAGTAATCATATACAAAACTAATTAGAGACCTGTATTAGGTCGGCCAACAATCAGATTTTACATAAATCTGAACCTCAAAATGAGTCATTGATAATTTTTTCTATTGGAGGTGAGTCCATTCTAATTATATTGGTTTTAGATTGGTTTTTAAAACCTGCGTCCTGCTTAAACCTGATTTTTCAAAATAAAGTTAAGAATATTTTTTCTTACAATAAAATAGTAATTTATTTTCCTAACAAGAAATTTATATGTTAAGAAAACTGGTACTAAATGAGCCTTAATTACGGAGAAGTTTACAATATCTACTGAAATTCTTAGGGTTGGTGCACAAGAGGTGGATCAGACAGGTCTCCTAATCATAAAATAAATTTTACCTAGAACAATGCCTGAAATTTAGCATTCATTTGCTCATTTATAAACAGTTTTAATAAGTAAGTAATAAAATCGTGGTATCAACTGTTTTATGAACTTTGTAACTTTATTATTCAAAATGAAAAATTAAATTTTGTGAAAAAAATTACAATATCCGTAAATTAATCAAGATAAAATTCCTAAATAAGAAAATATCCGTACAAATACCATTCGATTTCTTTAATTAGATCCAATGATGAATAGTTTTAATTAGTTTTAATCAGTGGCAATCCATAAGCTGCAGAAATGCCAGCGATAGTAATTGAAACAATGTTTGGCAATTTATCATATGTGTTTCACAAACTGAAATGTACCAAAAATTTGTATAGAAATACAGGATCACAATCTATTTCTTTCTGTCAAAATTATAGACTACCTTTTTCACCTTCCAATCCAGATTTTCTTGCTAAATTAATGGATTGCATTAAATTCCATATATATGTATTTTCTATATGGCAGGTTGGGATGGATTCTGTCAGCTACATTCCATAGGCAGTCTAGATCAGAGTTGTTTACACATTGATACTGGCCATTTTAAGCTCTTTTTGTAATGTCGTCACAGCAATGCAAACCTGCTAAAAAGGTTTGTAAAATCTATTCATTGATTTTTGTTAAAGTTTTGAATAAAACTTCAGGTAGAATAAATGAAACTCTGTATCTATTATGAATAAAACTTCTGTTTGGTGGTAAATTCAGCATGAAAAATTTCAGTATTTTCTCTCAATTACCTTTTTTTAGAAGACATTGTGCCAATTTTTATGTTTGACGGAAAAAGTGAGAAATCATAAAAAAAGATAGTAAAGAAGGAGAAGGAGGGGGGGGGAAGCAATGTAGTACACAATTCTATGTTTTAAAATTTCCTTGTAATACATATGTATTCTTATTTTATGTATTAAATAAAAAATATAATAAATGTTATAAAAATAATTATAAAATAATATAAGCTTTACAATTGAATTTGGACGAGTAATAAATTTATTAGCAATAAATACATAGCCATCTGTTTTCTAATGTTTCCAATCTATCAAGAATTTCTTTAAATTTGAAATGAGGCGGAGGGGCTCTAAAAGTAGAAACAAATAGTTTTTAAAGACTATCTGTATTATAAGAGGCAAACATGTTCATGCATAATGCTGAAGTTGGTTTGACGGTGGCAACAGCAGATGATTAAAAGAAAATTATTGCAATTTTTAAACCTTCAATATACTGCACATTTTCAATTTCTACACTGTCGCTTAGGAAAAAACATGTACTTTCAAATGCAATTTGTTTGAAAACTATAGTATAGTTTCTTTGTAAATTGTATCTCCATTGTTTGAATTTTTATTGTTTTTAAAATAAATTTCAAGCATGATTTTTTTTTTCAAATCTATGTCCATCCTTGTGCTGACAATTAGGAAAAATAAATATGTTTGTACTAAAATTAGTATGAATATCTCATCATTTGTTTCCATCTTATATTCCATATGAAACTACAACATTCAGCAATCAATAAATAAAATATAAATAAATCACAAACTTTAGACATGTAATCGAACCATACTAGTTTACCACTAAAATGAACAGAATCAAAAAGACTCTATGTAGATAACGATTTCCTCGTTTGTTAACTCCTGGCATGAGGCCAACATTAACAAGATTAAAAATTTTATTTGAACACATTATTTCTATTTTTCATTTAAATATGATTTTTAGTACATGTTATTGGGTATTCTAAAAAATATATGTCATGTAAAAAATATATTGCAGTTATCATTAAAAAAAAATCTGTAAACCCATGCTAGGCTTTCTCGCCACAATGTTCGATATTTGCTGATAAGTTTTTTCATTAATTTTTAATTATCTCCTTTTATTATTATTATTTTTTAATCAAACGACGTGTTTTACTGTATATAAGAATCTAAAAAAAAAACTCACTTATCACTGAGATTTTAACCACTTCAACGGCTGCCCCGAGATAAGTCGGGGGTAAAAGCACTGTTTCTCTATACCGATCGCCGGTGAAGTGGTATGTGCAGAGAAAAAAGGATATTAACAACCGAAAAAAAATTATGATGGTTTACACCTATATTCTGTAACCCAGGAAGACTGGATTTTTTGCATTGTTTTTTTTTATTATTTTTATAAGCATTAAATGCAAATAACTTTTACTTTTATTTCATCCATGAACATATGAGGGATGAAAATGGACTAAACGAAGTGCAGGAAAAACACTGGCTGGATTTTTTATACTACACTTCATGTCATTATAAAAGTGGACATTTCATTTTATCACAAATAGCAACAAAATTGTCAAATGCTATTTTAAAATCCAGCATGAAATAAAATTTTCTTAAACCATTTTGCAATCCTCTAAAATTAAATTTAATGGGAAATGTCTGTTATTGGGAAAATACAAAGAGAAATATTCCATCTGATTCTGAAGCTTTTGCATGCTTAGTGTTAATAACATAAATAAACCTTGGGATATCTTTCATGTATTTTCTAAGTTTTTGAAGCCTTTTTTTTTTGTAGAATTACTGGAAAAAAAGAATTAATCTTGACTGCCATAGTTAAAGGTTTGTTCAATTGTAAGTCTGTCAGAGTCCTTCAATTTTTCAAAAGAAATATCTGGTCCTTAAAAGTCCTTATTTTTTGTGAAAATTTTACTAAAAGTGTTTAACTTTTCCCTCCTATTCTTCCATAATCAAGAGGGAAATCATTCTGTGTTATCAGTGAATTTTTGATTTTAAAAAAAATTATTTAAATTCAACTTTTTATGAAGATTTAGCAATATATACGTACAAAATAAATCTAAGACATAATAGTACGATGATTCTTAAAAATTGTGAAGTTCACAAAAATGAACAGCCGGTGAACTCAGAAGGTGAAACACATGCATGATGGTGATTTCAAAAAGTAAATAAATGCAAGCTTTATAAATAAAGTAAGGGTAAGTTCCCAGAAATAAAACATAAAGAAGAAAATATAATCTAGATAAGTAATTGAAATTGAAAAAATGGACAGAAGCAATACAAAAATATCTAACAAATTTAAAATAATAAATGTGCAATGAGGTTAATAATCATCATATGTTTAGATTATCATAATTAAAAGGAAAGTTTAATAAATATATTAAATTTAAAAAATCAAAAAACCCGGCTGCGTAAAAAGCGGACTAATTAATTATTTCTCATCAATGTGAAGCTGTTTCTGATATTACTTACCTATTTTTTTTATTTACTTGTATTGATGATTTTTAGGTTGTGTTTAATTATTAGTTCCTATCTACAAACACTGTTTTAATGAGGCCTATAGATGTCTATTATGAAGGTTAGAGTTACAGTAAAGGTAGATATCCAAAGTACACAAGTTCCAGGATGTGTAATATTTATACAGAGCTTCTGACTGCAAAATGGTCAATGAAACATCGTCTTCAATTTGAAAGACCTATCCAATGATAGGCCACTCAATGGGGTACGTAAAAAAAAATTTTCATCTCTACCCCCATTTTGTAGTTCACGGCTGCCATTTTGAATTTATAAAAACAAAACCTATCCTATAACCATCGGACGGTTAAGACGAATCGATAGAGACCTCATTCATTAAAATCCATCCAGCCGTTGGGATGTTTCGAGGGTATAAAGAAATCCACATACACAGATATGCGTGAAACACATAACCCTTCATTTCAGTCGGGTATAAAAGGCGTGAAAACTTTTATCTATACATAAATTGAAAATTGGGGAATATGTGGGAAGCAACAATTATATATTTTTAGCAGGATTTAGTATAATGTTCTTTCATTATCTGAAAACGACTGTGTATATATGTGTATGCTACCTTCTTGTTGACAGTCTCATATTTCTAGTCACAGTTCGTGACTTGGTAGCAGGAGATTTCACACCTTGATTTAGAGTGACTTGAAAATTAATATAAGTTTGTTTTGCTTTTAAATATTTTTAGAAATATCAGCTAAAACTAAGTTGTTAGAATTATTGTGTACTCACATAATGTCCCATTCTGTCCTACAACAGGATTGAATTGACCATGTTTCAGTGTTTAGAAAAATGGTTACATTTTCCAAATTATTGCAATTTGAAAAATAAAATTGATTTTAAAAATTTGGTGAGTCAATACTTTATCTAAATAGCTGAAGTTTGCATCTCTATATTTTACACTTTTCAAGCAATACAATAAAAACAAAAATCTGCCATTCATATCTAGTCTCCACTATAATCTTAATAAATTTTGCGCCAGCATCAAAAAGTTTAATTTTCCTTCTATGTATAAAAAAAAGTTTTGATTCGAAAATGAACCAATGAAAATCTGAGTAGATCATCCAGGTATACTCCTACTAGATCGGCATCCATATTTTTTATTACCGGGGGTCTTTCTTCATTAATATTAAGAAAAATAATGCATACAAAAATATGAAAATCGGCGGTGTTATAGAGACATGTCTGATAAACACGCTGATGCAGACAGTTTTTAAATCGAATAATTATTTTAAGAGATATTTAATGTTAAAGATGGTCAAAATCGTTCCATTAAAAAAGTTTTATAGGAGAAAAACTATACATAGGAATTTAAACTTTTTAGATCATTTTATACCTTGGAAGTTCCCGATGAGCAGACTGCAGTTATCTTTTTAATTTGACACATTTTTTGAGGATTTATTTCCGTTTTAAATTCAAATTTTCAGCATTTCGAGAGATATTTTTTACACATTTTAGAAAAGGGCAAATATTTTAAACTGTTGCCAATTTTAAAAACAGCGCAAAGAATAATATTTAATTCAAATAAAAAATTTATTTACACGTGGCTAAACAGAAAAAAACTTTCAAATTAGAAATAAGTGATTACGTGTTAAAAATCAGGAAAATATTGAAAATTACATCATAAAGGCTACAGTTACACGTGAATTTTAAAAGGGGAAGAAAATTTTTTAATACTAAATTCATTATTATGCGTTAAAAGTCACAAATGAAGGAAATTACGTCATATTTAAAAAGGCCAAATAAATAAAAGTTGGCAAAATACTTTAAATTAAAAAATATATTTGCACGAGACATTTTATTTCATATTTTGAGATAATCTTTTCAACTATTATTGTGAATTTTAAGACAGCGCAAATAATATTTCCTTTCTAACAACTAAAGTATTTTCATGTGAATGTTAAAAAGAGAAAGGAAACTTTGGTGAAAATTACGTCAGATTTAAAACGATACATTTAAAATAACTTTCTCATAGCGTTGTTAAAAAGTACCGAGAGACAAAGACTCTGTGTACTTAATTAATTTTACATTAGCTTACTTTCAAATTTTTAACTAATTTTTAACACTTTCCAACAAAGTTGAAAAGTGTTATTCATTTCGGTTTGTCTGTTCGCGCTCTAACTCTCGTAAATATACTCGGATCACACTGAAATTTTTGGTTATTGGTGTTTAACCTAG
Organism: Maratus speciosus; assembly: GCA_963932465.1. Taxonomy (NCBI): domain Eukaryota; kingdom Metazoa; phylum Arthropoda; class Arachnida; order Araneae; family Salticidae; genus Maratus; species Maratus speciosus. The sequence goes on from OZ010797.1 coordinate 16,216,305, forward strand.
CACGAACCCTATTTCAAATGAAGTTTGTAGCATGTTTAGTTCATTTACAGGGACAGTCAAAAGTATTTCGTTACATTACGGCCAATGGGAAAAAATCATTTTAAATGAATTTTAAAGATGTTACACCCTTTCAAACATAATAAAAAATATGTGCATTTACGAAGTGCACTAAAATATGCAGAATATTATCGCATATGCGGTGCAACGAATAGTTACTATTCATTTACAGGGCTACACAAAAGAATCCCATTACAAATGGTATTAGGGGAAATTGTTTGCGGTGTATTTTAATTATACAAATTCATATATAATAAAATTGATATACGTCGGTGAGGCTTACTTAAGTTATTTCATGTATAATACGAAGTGCATAGGATTTACAGGAACATACAAAACATTTCAGACAAGTATTTTCTATCCGAAGTACTGTATATTAGCGGCGATGGCAGGGAATGCATTTTTAATTATGATATGCGCTTTTAAGTTTCACTATATTTATGCATACTATATGGTGTGTGTAAATGTTATAGTTGATATACAGGGATACGCAAAAGAATTCGTAAAGGTTACTGAGTATGACCGTAAATTGCTGAAAAGGGGGTTTAAAATGTGTTATGCTGAACTGCATGTAGTTTTCTATGAAATGTTTGTAGAATATACATAAAATGGTATACAGGGCCACGCAAAGAATTGGATACATGGCCGCCTATAGACGATAAATTCTGGAAATGCGATTTCAGTAGTTTTAAGAGTGATTTAGTTTGAATTAAAGTTTAGCTAAATAGTGGCGTGTAATAAAGGTACTAGGTAAACAACAGGGCTGAACAAAAGTATTCAAGTATGTTTCCATCTATTAGTATAAATTGCTGAAGGAGAAATTTCGACCTGTTATGTGTTTTCTTGCTAAACTAAATTTTCTATTATATAGTATATATATCAGCCTACAGATCAAACACAGGGCTCTTCGGAAGAATTGGAATAAATATTTGGCTATGGATTTGGTAACTGCTGAAATCAGTTTTTTAAATGTTTAGTTGGTTATCTTATTTACCTTATTTCTCTAAATAACGAAGTTTTGTTAAAGCTTTCAGGTAGCGTTGGAAAGTGTTTTATAATCTATGCCGTACACATGATTTTTCTTTCTTGTTGTTAATGAAAGATGAAAACAGCCATTGTATCACTTAGCAGCGGCTGATTTCGTCTTAAAAATCTCCAATCAAAGGAAAATGAATGAAACCCCGTTTTCAGGGAGACCGTCACTGTTTTTTTAAATTATAATTCAAGGCCGATGAAATTAGCATGCTTTTAGAATCTGTGGTGTCTGAACGGGGGTTGACGAGCGTAGCTCGTAGGGGGCAGAATCCCCTAGTATAATTAAAATATAGTCTGTTAAAAGTGTATTTAGAGTAAAACAGAAAAGAAATGCAGTAGATTTTACATTGTTTTCTTTTTTTTTTCATATAAACTTTATAATTTTTTTATAAAACTGCAAAGATTTTTTTTAATCTTTAACCCTCTGAGCTGTTTGGACGTATTTTTCCGTTTCCCAAAAACAAATTAAATCTGTTTCAGAAAAAAAATATTTTAAACACATTGCATTTTAAAATGTAATATCAAATAAAGTGGCTAAGATTATTTTTATAAGCATTTTTATGAAAATGTAGAAAAGCCCTCAAGACGCTCGGAGGGTTAAAATTGTATTACCACAGAAACTAGAAATATTTCTCGAAATACTAAACATGTAAGTAACAAAGTAAAAATGATCCAGATTTATTTTTGAAGAGGTACTTATTGACAGAGAGTTTTATTAGTATACTTTGATAGTTCTTATGTCTTCAACTAAGTAGAGATGCAGTTAAAGATGTTGCATTTATTTTTCTAGAACATATGATAAGTTATATGGAGTTAAATAAAATAAATATTTTAAATAATAACACATAGACAAATAAGAATTATATAAATTTCAGCAAATAAGTATAATGTTACTTATGATATTTTGAAATACACTCTAATTTAAATGGCATCTATTGTCAATTAAACAACTTCATTTGATATTTTTAAAATGGGGAAATGTGTATTTTTTGAGGAGGGAATGGAGAGGAAGTTTGTTTAAACTAACGACTTACATTTATTATGTTTAATATTTAAATTCTCACCTGTCTCATTATATTAACCAAGAGTGTTATCATTATGTTGTTAATATTTGTATGTTTTCCTGCATGTATTTTCTCTGTAACTAAAAATAACTTGTGCATTTGGCAACATTTGTGAGTGGTTGTCAGTTAGCTTTTCGTACTGTGTGTACAATGTGGCACTGTGCTAAGCATTAAGCCATAAAAATACTTAAATATTGAGATTTTACAGGTTATGGGCCCAGGTTTTAAGCCCACGTAATCAACTTTTATTTGAAACTAAAATTTAGTTTATTTTCGCAGCATTTGTTGTTAAAGCGTGTAAAGCAAAACACGCTGGTTGTTAGGCCTAATGTAATGGGACATTTGTACCGAAAGTTTTTATCAGTGACATCGTACATAGAATAAGATTACCATGGCTCGACTCGATTTTTCACGAATCAATAAATTCGATGGAAAAAATTATTCCTTGTGGCATTTCCGAATAAACTGTGCTGTGACAACGAAAGGCGTGTTCGACGTCACGAGTGGATCGAAAGCTAAGCCTGACGCTGAAGCAGAGATTGAAAAATGGGAAAAAGACGATGCTGTTGCTATGTTCACCATTACCGCAGCGCAGTGGCGTACCCAGGATTTTATTTCGGGGGGGGCTGACTTAAATTTTCATAATGTTCTAAATCTTACGAAACATGTTACATTGTGTTGTAAACAGAAATCATTTTTGTCAATAAGGCCGTAGCCAGAGGGGGGGGGGGGGGTGCAAGGGTGACTTTGTTCCGAATTTTCTGAAAATTTGAAAAATTCTGTCATCAGTCCGAAAATTTGGACTTAAAATATTATCGCGATTTTGACAAATGGTCGCCGAAAAAAATCAATTTCGTCAATCGTTCGCAAAAAAAAAAAAAAAAAATCAATTTCGTCAATCGTTCGCAAAAAAAATCTCCAATTCCTTTAAAGGATCAAGGAAAAAACCGGAATTATGTCATACGGCCGCAGATAAAATGCGAAGTTTGCCAAAGGATCGCGAAAAAAAAGTCAAATGATAGCGGAGAAAACGTGAATTTCGTCAAATTATTCTAGACGAAACGCTAATTTCGTCAAATTATTCTAGAGGAAACGCTAATTTCGTCAAAATGAGCACAGAAAAAGCCCGAATTTCATCAGAAGGCCGCAGAAAAAACGCGAACTTCATCAAAAGGTCGCGGAAAAAACGCGAATTTCGAAAAAAAGATCGCTAAAAACACGCATTCCGTCAAAGGGCTGCGAAAAAGAAGCTAATTTCGTAAAGGATTGCAAAAAACGCGAATTTCGTCAAAAGGCCACAGAAAAATGCAAATTTCATCAAAAAGACGAGAAAAAGCGCGAATTTCGACAAAAAGCCGCGAAAAAAACACAAATTTCGACGAAGGATTGCGCAAAAACGCGAATTTTGTCAAATGACCACAGAAAAAACGCGAATTTCGTCAAAGGACCACAGAAAACTGCAAATTTCGACAAAGCATCGCTAAAAAAACACGCATTCCGTCAAAGGGAAGCTGAAAAAACACGAATTTCGTCAAAGGGACACAGAAAAACGTGAATTTCGTCAAAAGGCCGCAGAAAAACGCAAATTTCATCAAAAAAGACGGAAAGAAAAACGCAAATTTCGTCAGAGAGCCGCGGAAAAAACGCAAATTTCGACGAAGGATTGCATTAAAAAACACGAATTTCGGCAAATGACCACAGAAAAAAACGTGAATTTCGACGAAGGATTGCGTAAAAAAAACGTGAATTTCGGCAAATGACCTCAGAAAAAACGTAAATTTCCTCAAAGGGCCGCAGAAAAAACGCAAATTTCCTCAAAGGGCTGCAGAAAAAACGCAAATTTTGGCAAAGGATTGCTAAAAAAAGTATGCATTCCGTCAAAGGGAAGCGGAAAAAACGCGAATTTCGTTAAAGGATCGCAAAAGAAAGCATGGTCACAAAGAAGGGCCACAGAGAAACGTGACTTTCGGCAAAAGACTGCGGAAAGAAGCGAATTTCGTCAAACAGCAGCGAAAAAACAAAAAAACACGACCATTTCCATAAAAAAACGCGAATTTCGTCAATGAGCCGCGAAATTTATCAAAAAGACGAGAAAAAAGCGAATTTCGTCAAAAAAGCCGCGAAAAAAACGCAAATTTCGACGAAGGGATTCGTAAATTCGAATTTCGGCAAAAGTTCACGAAAAAAACTCGAATTTCATCAAAAACTCGTGGAAAAAACGCAAATTTTGACAAAGGATCACGAAAAAAAAAAACGTGAATTTCGTCAAAGGGTCGCGGAAAAAAGCTAATTTTGTCAAAAGTTCGGGGAAAATGCAAATTTCGTCAAAGCGTCGTGATAAAAACCTGTATTTCATCAAAGAATCGCGTTAAAAACACATACAAATATCTGTGTTTATTATTATATGTATAGATTTTAAACTGAAATAATATGCTGAACTTTTTAGAAATCTGGTTAACCCGAACCCACTCAGCCTGAAATTGACCTGAATATAAACAGAGTTAACCCAAACTACAACAAAAACAATTAGCAGCAGGAAGGGATTACCTCTCCTTTCCCCCTCTGCTGTAACCTTTCAGAAAATTTGCTGAGAATTTCAGATTTTTTTTTTTAAACTCAGACTCAAATCTGGGGGGAAGGGGCGAGGGGAGGGCACGGGTCCGATCCTGAGACCGTCCCACGTCGAAATCTGTTGAAAAGTGTTACTGGTTTTTTTTATATACTTTCATTTAAAAGAAAGTCATTATAACATAAAATCTATAAAATTGTTCTTCCAATCCCCGAAACTAAATTCTGGTTACGGTTCTTGTTTAACAATAAATTAATATTGTAACAAACACAAAATATTTTTTGTATACACAAAATATTTTCATACACATATATAAAATAAAGACTTTGTTTATTATTTGTGCATTGCACAAGTAATAAGAAGGACTTTAAACCGTTCCAGATGAAAAATTCTGGCTGCAAAGTTGAGAAAGAATAGGAAGATAAGTGGGGGGAGGGGACATTACCGAACTCCAAAGATGTCTTTGCAGTCAAACAAGAAGTCACTGTGTATCTTACAGATACGAGGAAGTAATCGAGTGTTAAAAACAAAAGTTAATGAATATCATTCACAGTCAGCTCTTCCGCACATATATAGTGTGCCTGACTTCCGACTTACCAAAATTCTGAAGGAATTAGCTAAGGTGTCATTATGCACTAATATGGGACTAACAAGAAAGACAAGTGCGATGCATGACAAATATATATATATAATTGAATTGATCTAAAAAGTAAGAAGAAAACTTTTTTTACCATTTAGTCTGACCGTTTTGGCAGGTAAAAGAGGTTTAGTCCCTTCAACCCTCCGCACCCCCATATTTCGGTGTGGCATGGAGATGCGATTGAAAAATGAAAGTTAATAAGCTACTTTTACAGTCAACTCTTCCGCACCGGATTTCAGATTTAGATGAAATCGACTTGAGATTAGCTGTGGTGTTACTGTGCATTAACATACCCCCGCATTGACAATCTTGGCGCCCGCCGACTATGGGAAAAATTAAAAAAATCCTTAAATTAAACTACTTTTAGATTTGTCGAATTTATTTGTAGGTCTCTTGAACTCAGTATATATGTTTTCATTTATCGAGTAAAACAGTGATTTCAGTCATTTGAAAATGGATTTTGTGGTCTTAAGTAAATTTGGTCGCAGGACTGAGGAGGATATTGGATTAACAGGAAAAACAAATTCGTGGCATGCCAGAAAATAAAACAAATTTATCTGAAAAAGAAGGAATATCAGCCCTTTTTTCATTTCACTGCGATCTCTTCAGAGGTGGAATGGAGCTGTAACGTCATAACCCCCGTCCCCATCGAATCCTTTGGTGTATGCTGGGGCATCACTGTGCACTAATATATGGGACTAACCAGAATAGCTGCGTCGCAGAAAAAAAATTAAAAATTAATCTCAAAAGAAAGAAAAAAAACTGGAATTTTTTTTTTCATTTCATATTTGATTATTTCGGAAGAGTAAGTAACCCCATCAGCCCCTTCCCCTCATTGGGTATACTGTGGTGTAACTGTGCGTTGATATGAGACTAGCCAGAACGTGTAGTTCGTTGCATTGCAGAAAACAAGTGCATTACAAATTCATCTCGAACAAAAAGAAAAATATCAGCCTTTTTTCATTTCATTTTCGACTATTTTGGGAAGGGGCTGTAACCCATCACCCCCTTTCTACTTCTTTCGGTATAATGTGGTGTCACTGTGCACTAATATGGAACTAAAAAGAAGAGAGTGTCTAGTCTGTTGAATAATAGGAGAAAAAAAATACAAATTTATCTCAAATAGAAAGAAAAAAAAGCAATATTTTTTTATTTCATTTCCGACTATTTCGGGAGGAGGGGGCTGTAATTCCATCAGCCCCCTCCCCATCTTTGGGTATGCTGTGATGTCAATGTGGACTAATATGGTGTTAACGAGAATGGCTATTTCACTGTATGGCAGAAGAAAAATTACAAATTTATCTGAAACAAGAAGAGAAAAAACAGCCTTTTTTTTCATTTCATTTTCAACTATTTAGGAAAGGGACACCCCATTAACCCCTTTCACCTCTTTGGGTATAATGTGGTATCACTGTGCACTACTATGGAACTAAAGAGAAGAGAGCAGCTAGTCTGTTGAATGATAGAGGGAAAATACAAATTTATCTCAAACAAAAAGGAAAATATCAGAACTTTTTCATTTCATGTTCGAATTTTTGGGAGAGGGCTGTAACTCCATTAACCCCCTTCTATCTTTTCGGGTATAATGTGATGTCACTGTACACTAATATGGACCTACAGCGAAGGGAGCGGCTAGTCTGTTAAATGATTGGGGAGAAAATGCAAATTTATCTCAAATAGACAGAAAAAAATCAGCTCTACTTTTTCATTTCATTTTCGACTATTTCCAGAGGAGGAAGTTGTAATTCCATCAGCCCCCTCCCCATCTTAGGGTATGCTGTGATGTCAATGTGTACTAATATGGTGTTAACGAGAATGGCTATTTTACTGTATGACAGAAGAAAAAATACAGATTTATCTTTAAAAAGTAAAGAAAAAACACTTTTTTATTTAATTTTTCGCGATTTCTGGTTGGGGGGGGGCTATAACCCCATCAACCCCCTTTCTCTTCTTTGGTGTCAATATGGACTAATATGGAACTAAAGCGAAGGAAGCGCATAGTCTGTTGAACGATAGGGGAAAAATGCAAATTTATCTTGAACAGACAGAAAAAATTCAGCACTATTTTTTCATTTCATTTTCGACCATTTCGAGAGGAAGGGGCTGAAATTCCATCAGCCCCCTAACTAATATAACCTGGACTAATGTGGTGTTAACGAGAATGGCTATTTTGCTGTATGGCAGAAGAAAAAATTACAGATTTATCTTTAAAAAGTAAGAAAAAAACACTTTTTCATTTAATTTTTTGACTATTTCGGGAGGAGTAGGGGGGGGGCTATAACCCCGTCAGCCCCCTTTCTATTCTTTGTTGTCAATGTGGACTAATATGGGACTAATGAGAATGGTTTATCCGCTGTATAATGGAAAAAAATTTAAAAAATTTCCATAAAAGAAAGACGAAAAATCAGCACCTTTCTATATCACTTTCGAAAATTTCGGGGGGGGCTGTAGCCCCATCAGCCCCCCCCTTGGGTACGCCACTGCCGCAGCGATGGTAATGAATCAAATATGTCTAATTGAAAGTTGTTCTACATCATGTAACATGTTAACAAACTTAGACTCAGTGTTGCAGCTAAAATCGGACTTTAACAGGGTGTCACTATTGACAAACTTCACCAACTTAAAATGGACACGAATGAAACACCTGTGGAAGATATTGCCACGGTAGAGGATTTAGCCCATCAGATCAAAAACTCCGGAGAAAATATTAACGAAATCCCTCTCATTACCAAAATTCTGGGTACTTTGCCTGCAAAATACCGCAGCTTCCAGCAAGCATGGCTGCCGATAGATGAAAACAAACAGAATCTGTCAAATTTAACAGCCCGGCTAATTGACGAGGAAAGAAATTTAAACGAGAAACGATTGAGATTAACTGACATTTAATGTGAACTACAGGACACCTAGGCCACCAATGGACTACAACAAGCCAAATATAAATCAAACAAAAGCTAAACTTGACAAATCGAATATAACATGTTATTGCTGTTGAAAGAAGGGTCATTTTGTCAGAGAATGTCAATTTCGTCAACAAAGAAGGAGTAGAAAAAAATAATGGATCAGGTACATCTAATGATTCCACAGGATACATGCCTTTAGTGCTGCAGTGAAAGAAATAGATAGCTGTGTAGAAAAGGAGGATGGAAGGAAAAGGTGAGGTAAGAATTTAGAAATTCATAAGCAATACCTGGATTGATGGTTTAATAACAAATGTACTGTATGTGCCATGTTTAAAGAAAAGTTTATTTTTTGAAGGAACTGTAGCAAAGAAGGATATGAAATTTATCAAAACTGGTAATAGTGCTAAAATTTATAATCGTGATGAGAACCTTATTGCGTCAGTTGCTCGTACTTCAAACAACTTATATGCAATGTTATTCTAAACAATAAAACCCATTTAAGCTAATACAGCTGCTACAAAAAATATTAAATTATGGCACGAGAGAATGTTTCGCATTAATCTTAAGGTCCTAACAGAGTTAAGTGAAAAAGGAATCATTGATACGACTGATTTTTAAGATGCTGATAAATTCTTTTGTGAAGAATGGCAATACAGCAAACAGCATAAACTTTCTTTTAGCTATAGAAAACAAATCTAACAATCCTGGTGAATTAATTTACAGCGATTTGTGTGGTGCAAAATCAACATCATCACTTGGGGTTGCCAATTACTTTTATAATTTTTAAAGATGGTTTTAGTCAGGGTTGGGTTTAAGACGTCAAAAACTAGTTTTTGACATGACATAGGTTTAAACCGCGTTTTAAGCGGTTTTAACCGTCAAAAACACCAATATTTAAATATGCTCGGGACAACAACAAAAAAAAATTGCTGTTAGTATAGCAAGATACATCATTGCTTTTATCTGATGATAGTGCACTTTAGTTTTAGTTTTACTGTAATCCAATATTAAATTATAATTTTTTTCTTTGTTTATGACTAAATTGCCAAATTTTTTATGTGGATTTTTGGTGTGGCTTTTTAGCATACTTGGTTGTGTTTCTTATTTAATGAATACTATATATAGACAAACTTTTTGTAACAATAAACAATTTTAACAAAGGAAATCAATCATGATACCACAAAAATAGATTACATATATATACAGTCTTTCCCAAATTTTTAGACCTATTAAAGAAGACAATACCTGGCGTATAAGGACAAATATGGAGTTAGAACAGTTATATAGTGAAAAAGATATAATAAATACACTGCTCAAAACAATTAAAGGATATTGCAGTTTTAGGTGGATTTTGTATCTGGTAAACTGTTTAGCTAATTGATACATGGTCGACAGACATAGTAGGTTATATGAGAATAAATTACACATGTTTGGCAGAAAAAAATGCATTTTATTGCGCATTTGTGTACTAAAGGAAAAAAACACAATTTGTGCATATGAGAAAAAAAGAATAAGAAAAGGTGTTTTCTTCAAAGAAAATCATTTTCAGTAGGGGGTATGGTTTCCACGGGCGGCCAGCAACGTTGAACACCTTTGAGCCATGGACTCAATGAGGCTATTAATGACGAGTTGGGGTATTCTGCCCCACTCTTCCAGAAGAGCTCTTTCCAGTTCTTGGAGAGTTTGTGGGGGCTGTTGGCTGCCAGAAACTCGTCTTCCTAGAGCGTCCCAAACGTGCTCGATTGGATTCATGTCTGGAGAACACGCTGGCCATTCCATTCGAACGATTCCTTCCTCGAAAAGGAAATCCTCCACCAGGTTTGCACGATGTGGCCTGCAGTTATCGTCCATTAAAATGAAGTTATCTCCGATTGCTGCAGCGTAAGGGACTACAATAGGTCTGAGGATCTCATCCCTATATCGGAGACCAGTCAGAGCTCCATCTCGAATGATGTAGAGGTCAGTGCGCCCGTCAATGGAGATGTTACCATACACCAACACTCCTCCACCGCCAAATCTGACACTTTCGTGCACGAACGCAGGATTATTCCTACTGCCACGGTCCCTCCAGATGAAAATACGCCTATTATCCGGATGCACAGAAAAACGGGACTCGTCAGAAAACAGAATATTGCTCCATTCATTTCTCCTCCAGTTGACATGCTCGGTTGCCCACTCCCTGCGGTCGCGACGATGCCTTGATGTTAATCTAACACATACCATCGGTCGGCGAGCATACAGACCTACAGCATGGAGCCGGTTTCGGACAGTCTGAGTTGAAATCGTGGTGCCTGTAGCCGAGCGAAGGTGTTGTTGGAGAAGAGTAGCGTTCATGGTTCGGTGTCTCCGAGCTGTTAACGCTAAATACCGATCTTCATTGGGCGTTGTTGCCCGTCTACGACCTTACCCTGGTCTTCGGCCTGCACACCCACTCTCCAAAAAACGGTTCCAAATCCTGGAAATGACACTTTGTGACACTCCAATGGCTTGCGCTACTTCGGCTTGAGTTTGGCCCCCTTCTAACCTACCAACAATTCTCAAAGCTTCTGAATCTGTCAAATGACTTCGCTGAGACATCGTACTCATCGAAACAAAGAAATCACTGAATGCCGATCATCCTTGTCTTCATTCTCTTTTATCCAGTTGAAAGTCAAATTTCATTCGCTGCCGCTGAAGCGACGTTTTTGACGTCGAACTCAAAATTTGCATACTCCACAGTTTGAAAACCAGAAAAATTTGCATTTGTGATTCTCTTCTATTTTCGGCAAAAAAAATTTCGTTTATATCTTTATTTTATATAAAACTTCAAATATCCTTTAATTGTTTTGAGCAGTGTACTATAAAAATAAGAAGAATGCAATGGTTAGGCCATCTAATCAGAATGCTGGATGAGAGAAGCACAAAGAAGATTTATAGTGGTAATTTAATTTGGAAAAGAAGTATTGGTAGACCCAGGAAGAGATGGATAGAAGAGATAGAGAAAGATCTTGCACAAAACCAAATTATAAAATAAAGGCCAGAGATCGGAAGGTCTGGAGAGGTATATTGAGGGAGGTCAAAATCCTACATGGATTGTAGTACCATCGTGTATGTATGTATATACAGTCTTTAACAGAAATATTTTCTCTGCAGCAAAATCATTTTTTTTTTTTTGGGGGGGGGGAGAACAGATATAGAAAAACAACAATAAAAATAAAATTGACTTTATAATTGAGAAAAGAATTTCATGATGGGTTATCCCAAAATTAATGTTTGTTATTGACTGACAATCGCCTCATTCTCATAGTCTCATACTAATAAAATTATCTTATTTAAGGATTCTTTTTATTTATATCTCTTGAAATTAGGAGAAAATGAATAATTCACCATAACCACTATGTATAAAAGAAATATTTACCTTTTAAAATGAAATTATTCCTGTTCTGAGTATAAATTATGAAAATTTAATACTATAAGAACTTTTGAAAAATTTACTTTTAAGGCACATGATATATAGATTACACATAATTATAACATTATTACATATTTACAATATATAGTATAACATTATTACATATTTAATTAGTTATCAATACTCTGGTTCAAAAGAGCCGCGTAACATGCGGTAGCACATCACTAATTTTGAACACTTGTCTAAACCCAAGCGATTTCTAATCTTGGAATGTATGCTTACAGAGGCTAAACTGGCTGGACAAGAATGCAGAACAACTGCCATGTTAATAAATTCATAAGCTGGGCTGTCCTTTTCTGTAAATCCTTTTGAAATTCCTTTCCACTATGTCACAGGATTAGTGCTTCTAGCACTTTCACTAAAATAGGATGAGGGAAATGGTAATTCACAGGCTTCAAATGCAATGATAAGAGGAAGACAATCAGGTATTTTTTCATTTGCCCATACACGAGCAGACTCAATTTGCGCGTTCGTTAATCCAACACCTTTATATTTAGGATGAAGAAGGTACGCCAAAAAATGAAAAGGTTGTAGGGCTTGTGCCATTCTTCTTCCCACAGTCTCAATGTGTGGCTGCAGAGATTTTTCTTTAGCGAGACCTAGCCAAACTGAACATGCATCAGCTAAAGTTGCAGTATCTCGTTGAAGTTTATCCAGTCCAACACTAATAGGTTTGATCTGTGTCATGAGATCTTTGCATTGCTTATAAAGATTATAATTATTGATGAGATTAGCAATGTCTCTTTCAATGCTATCTTCATGTTCTTCAACAATTTTTTGAAAAAATGGTCTATTTTTCAAAAATGTATCAATGCATGCAAGCTGGCTGTTCCATCTTGTATCGCACTGCAATTGGGGCTTTACAGATTCAGGATATTCCTGGAGCCATCCTGCAGGTAAGTGGTGGTTCCTGAAATACTTCTGAATTTTTATAACATGTTTTATAACAGCATCTGGAGTAAGATCTTGGCCTAATAAATTTAGCCAATGGGATGAGCAGCCATAAACAAACAGATCTTTAGTACTCTCTTCCAGTTGAAGTAATTTTCTTGTTTATTCCATCACTTTTGCATTATCGGTGACAAAAGCTGTTACTTCACAACCGAATTTGGTTTTGGCCTTCTTGATTGCGTTTTCTGTGATTTCCTTGTGATACTCTGCATTTTTTACATTTGAGCTACAATCAGTTGCATCAAGGAAAACAGCTTTACCAGATACATGCAAACAGGATGCAATAATTGGGTCATTATGGATGTTACTCCATCCATCTTCTATTAAGGTAACATTTTTTCCTTCAAGACTTTTCTTTGCTACTTCTTCAACTTCAGCTGCAACCTCATCAAGAAGAGAACCAGCTAAAGCTTTTCTACTAGGAACATGGTAACCTGGTCGCAGGGCTGAGATTAAATCTTGGAAAGTTGCATGTTCTACAACACTAAATGAGATATTGTTCGCATAAAAAATTTTTGCCACCAACAAATCCAATTTCTGGGCTGAAGAACCACTTGTTTTTACAACAAAGGAATCCAATTTTGATCTTTTGGCTTGAGTTTCAGGTACTGTTGGCTTCGATTCTGATCCAGAAGCAAAATTATCTTCCTCTAAATCTGAGCTTCTGTTTTGCAAACACTGAGACAAATGGCTTTTCATCCTTACCACATGATTAGAACGAATATTTCCACAGTATTTGCATTTTGCATATACTTTATTATTATTTCTCTCAACTTTATAGAAATGTTGCCAAACAGGATCAATAGGCCTTCCTCCACGGTTCATTTTTATATTTGAAAATCAGCAAATCCCTTATAATATGCACTAAGAACAAGTCCTAAGAAAACTGAACTCACAGGCAACTGAATAACTAAATCAGTGTTGCCAGATTTTAAAATAATATAGTTTCCTATGAAAAAATACTACAGATATTGTAAGAACAATTACTAAGAAAACTGAACTAATAGGCAACTGATAACTAAATGTGTTGCCAGATTTTAAAATTATAAAATAATAGTTTCCTGTCAAAAAATACTACAGTTGGGGCACGTTTAACTAGTCAATGGGTACTATGCTACGCCAGCCTTTTTACTAACTTTGGCGTTGTAGGATCGCCGGATTTGGCTGTTTATCGTTGTTTGGGGGAATAAATTTGAGCGAGTTCATGTTACCAATTCTTTTGTTTTTTCATGTTCCACGCAGATTGTTCCGTATTCCTAAAAGAATTTCGGTTCCATTGTTTTAGCCTAATGTACTAAATTTTGTCATCTGTGATTTCTGAATTTTTAGCGATTCTTGTGCGATTTAATGTTTCTTTTTTGTTTTTGTTTTTCGCGGCGATTTTCTACATTACTAAAAATACATCCAATTGTTAACTTTTAGTCCAATACAATAAATTTTAACCTTTTTTTCAATGAAGTTTATTTGGAATTCGCGTACAGCAATTTTTGTGTTTTTTTTTTTTTTTTTTTTTTTTTTTTTTTTTTTGGGAGGGGGGGGGGGGGGTGGTGCGCGACGATTTCTCAACATTCGCAAATTGAACCTAGGGGTCGATCCAGGCAAAATTTGGGGCCAATTTAGGGACCTTTCACAAAAATCTATTTAATAAAATGGACCCCATTCACAAAAATAAATTTAATAAAATGGGCCCCTTCACAAAAATAAATTTAATAAACTGGGCCTCTTCACAAAAATAAATTTAATAAACTGGGCCTCTTCACAAAAATGAATTTAATAAAATGGGCCTCTTCACAAAAATGAATTTAATAAAAAAGGTCCCTTCACAAAATTCCTTTTAATAAAATAGGCCAGGCCCCTTTCGTAACAATCTTTTTCATAAAAACTGTTTTAAAATATGTAATTTGTAAATAAAACCAGGTCACGAAAAGCAAAAACTTTAGCAAGGGGATTTAAAGAAGTTTTTGTTAATAAATTCTTGGTTCGAATTTGAGTAACCGGATTTCAACTTTCATTACAAAATGGTATTTTTCACAAAAATATTATAAAATTCACAAAAATAACTTTTACTTTTCACAAAATAGGCCCCAAGAATAAAAACCTGCATCGACCCCTGGAATCCTATTTTTTTCCAATATAGAAATTTTTTTATCCTGCAATTTTTGAAGTTTTAGTCATTTATAATGCTATTTTCAGCGTTTTTTCGCGAAGATATAAAATTAACGATGATTTAATGTACAAAAATATTCAGAAAGAACTAATTTATAAGAGAAAAATTGTGTTTTAGTTCAGACACCCTCCCATCCAACCAGAAAAAAAAAGGACAGGAAATTTTATTTTAAAAGTGCGCGAATAAAAATCATATCATATAAAATTAGCTAGCAAGAAGCTATATCATATTAAATTAAACAGTTTTTTTCAATACATTCAATATAGAATTTATTGTAAATCACATGAAACGTGTATAAAATAAAAATTGTTTTCCCCCTTATTTTTATAATAAAAATAAATGGTCTTCGCTGATTTGTTTGTAATAGAAATCTTCTTCGAGAAATCATAAAAGAAAACAGGAATTAATATTTTTAGCTTTCCTTTTATAAATCAATTATTATTTAGTCCCAGATTTGAAAGTTTTCATTACAATAATAACAATAAATAAATCTACCGGTGTAATAAACTCATAGTAATGAAAGCTGAAATTCAAAAGCTGTGCAGTGTTTTATTATGAAGCCGAATAAAAATATTATTGTTATATATGTTAACATTTTAAATAAAGATAAAATTCTTATTATTTAGCATTCAATTTTTATGTTTAAAACAAAAGAAAAATTTGAAAATAATCTAATTATGTCCTTACAAATTTTATTCCAATTTCATATTCAATATAAATTTCATCCTAAAAATTATTATAATATCACTTTTTTCAAACTTATCTATTAAAATAGAAGGAAACACACATACACACTCTCTCACAATGTTCGTACAACACTTTACTCACAATTTTTTTTCTCACAATGTTTACAAACAAATGCACATTTTTAGTAGCATTGAAGAAATTGTTTTAAACTAATCCAATATATTTAGATATTTTGCAATTTCGTTTCCAGTTAATTGATTTATGTCAAATTAAATTATAATTTAACTTACAATCAAATTAACTTACATTTATGTATAAAAATATAGTATGCATTATGAATAACTGGTGAATTTTTTCTTGTTTTTGTGTCTAAAATACTGTTAAAATATTGAATTTATATCATTGTTTAAAAGACAAATTAATTTAACTTCTGATCAATTCTAAGTAAAATAAGAATAGTTTAAACTTCTGTCCGCATTAAAAAAAAAAAAAAAAAAAAAAAAAAAAAAAAGAAGTTCGTTTTAATTCACACAAAAGGAAAATTCTTGTTATTTTACATATTCTTTCCATATGCTTCATATTTATTTGAGGTGAAATTGTCTAATCCACCAAAATTTTCTATCCAACGCGATTGTCCAGTAAATTAGATAAATAAATAAAAATCCATTCTTAGACAACAATTGCTTGTAATTAATTTACCGGAAACTAAGAAAAACTGTTAGATTTCAAATCCCTCCAAATATCATGCCTGCAAGTATCCTGTTTTTACATTTTAAAAAGAGCCTTAAAATATAAAGTTTCCGGTTCTTGAGCGGGGAAAGATAATTTTTTTGAGAACAGCCTTACAATAAAGAGCTTCTTTTATTCGTTTTAATTTGCAAAAGAAAATTTTCTTTGTTATTTTAAATGTTTCATCCATATGTTGGGTATGTACTTGGGGTGAAATTTTCCGAAAAATTCGAATGCACCGAAAATTTTTCTCTAAATGTAATAGCTTAAAAAAAGAAACTTTTGATTGGACATCAAAAATCTACGATCTCTGATAATAAGAAGAGGCAATATCTATTGACCATCACCCCGCACAGCTCTGTTGGGGGTCTAAGGTTGCTAGTTATTTGCGAGCACCGCGCCAAGTACTCGCCAAAAACCTTCCTTGCGAATAAATACATTTCCTTGATTATTATTAGATATTTATCATAAAAATTAATATATGATAAGCTCAATCGATTTTGATTAATGAGTCAATCATTTTTCCTGTGAAAATGAAGAAAAAAAAGAGATTTAATATGGCATTTCTTTCATATTCAGTACAGAACTATTTATTGTCGCGGACTTACACTCCTCTCTAGTATAATCACCATTGACAACTTAGGTCTTCCTTAGGTATACATATATTGTAAGAACAATTCCTAAGAAAACAGAACTAACAACTGAATAACTAAATGTGTTGCCAGCTTTTAAAATTAAAAAATAATATAGTTTCCCGTGAAAAAATACTACATATATTGTAAGAACAGTTCCTAAGAAAACAGAGCTAGCAATTGAATAACTAAATGTGTTGCCAGATTTTAAAATTATAAAATAATATAGTTTCCTGTGAAAAAATACTTCATATATTGTAAGAACAATTCCTAAGAAAACAGAACTAACAATTGAATAACTAAATGTGTTGCCAGCTTTTAAAATTAAAAAATAATATAGTTTCCTGTAAAAAATATTACAGATATTGTAAATGAAACTGATTTTCTAAAAAAAGAACAAAATGCTATAAGAAATTTGATTAAAACTTATAAATTATTTATTTAAAAAAATCTTTTATTACATTAAAATATTTTCAATTATAACCACATAATGGAAATGTTATGAAAAATTGTATATATATCACTTGGAATTATGAAATTCAACAGAATTTTCTTTAAAAAAAAGGAGAAAGAATTTAAAAAGTAGAATTTTGCAATATTTTGGAGCCATCTATCTTCAATTTTGAGAAAGAAAAATATCAAAATATAAAATTAGCTTTAATTCCGAATTTATATTACACCAAAAGAAAAAAAACTTAAAATATTGAAATATTAAATAAAAATGTTTACCATAGAATTGACATTATTGAGCGGGGGTTTTCATTTCTACGTTGAAAAAAATCATTTAAAAGTTTGAAATTTCAAACAAGATATTTAAAAAAATCGCTTATACGATTAACATTAGTAGGCGGTGTTTTCACATTAGTGAAGTAGCCCCTTCTACAACCCCATCCATAAGAACATAATAAGGGAAAAGCAAGAAAAATTGGTT
This sequence comes from Maratus speciosus, assembly GCA_963932465.1. Lineage (NCBI taxonomy): Eukaryota > Metazoa > Arthropoda > Arachnida > Araneae > Salticidae > Maratus > Maratus speciosus. The sequence goes on from OZ010797.1 coordinate 16,234,118, forward strand.
TTGTTGCAATAACAATACTGTTTTGTACTGGAAGGGAATATTTGAATTTGCTCAGGAAAGTAAATAAGCTCATTAGATACCAATTGTGATAGATTACTTTCTGCTTCTAGCCGTAAAAAAAAAAAAAAATGAAAAAAACCTAAATAATTTATTTATCTTTGCAAAATTTAGATTAAACCTATCTAGTTTTAATGATTATAAATAATTAAGGATTTATTAACTGTTCATCTTAAAGGCATACATTAATAACACAGGCCTACAAAAAAAAAATTTTTTTTGGCGCCTATGATTTTACAGCTGATTTTAGATATTTTTGGGACACTAAATCCAAATATGAAATCAGTTTTTCTCTATCAGCTCCACTTTTTTAGATATGCGAAGAGAACTAAAGATTTTTTAGAACTGAAATGACCTTCGATGCTTAAACTGGCCTTTTACACAAGGGCCTGTCGCAATGCTCAAAGCGATTTGGGAGGCACTGAAATTTCAGAAGACCTTGAAAAAAACAGATGTGCAAGTAAAACTGAGATTCTGCGCATGCTTATGATTTCGTGCCGCTCATCCATAAAGCCAAATGGAAAAGCCGCAAAGAGATAACGTTAGTTTGTGAGTTTTCTCCGTGGAGAGTAGACGTTGTTGACCTTTTGCGATATTTGTGTTTAGTATAGAATTCTTATAAAGTTAATTTAAAACGTACTGTATTGTAGATTGCTGTATTTGTGTTGTTGAATATAATTTAAATGCATTCAAGTAGAAGAAGTTGTGTAAATCATCCTGATGTGTTTTGCTACATATGCGGAGAATACGTGTTAAAAGAGAACAGAAAAAATGTTACTGACTTTGTAAAGAGAGCTTATCTTGGACACTTTGGTGTTAAACTTGGTGATCAGGATAAAACCTGGGCACCGCATCAGGTCTGTAAAACTTGTACAGAACACTTACGACAGTGGACTAACGGGAAAAGAAAAAGTCTCAAATTTGGTTTACCGACGGTTTGGAGAGAACCCCAAAACCACTTCGATGATTGTTATTTCTGCCTAGTAAATATTAATGGAATTAATCGAAAGAAACATAGTAAGTGGACTTATCCTGATTTAGTCTCTGCAAGACGCTCGATTTCTCACTCAGAGGAAGTAAGTGTCGATTCCAACGTTTTATCAGCTACCAGAGCTCTGAGAGGATGAATACTGTCCCTCTGATCACCCTTTCGATACTTATGAAGGTGACAGTGGTTATGAGGAGATGTCATCAATGCCTCAATGTTTCAACCATGATGAGTTAAATGATCTCACCAGAGATCTCTACCTGTCAAAAAAAGCTTCTGAATTACTGGCTTCAAGATTGAAGGACAAAAATTTACTGGAACAAGGAACCAAAATTACCTTTTACCGCACAAGAGAAAAGGGTCTACCACCCTTCTTCTCTCAAGAAGACAATCTTGTATTTTGTCACAAAATTAGAGGACTCTTGAAAAATGGGTCTTCCTGAATATTTTCCAGATCATTGGCGCTTATTTGTAGACAGCTTAAAGCGGAGTTTAAAATGTGTCCTTCTACACATTGGGAACAAATATGGTTCAATACCAATTGTTCCCTCAACGAAAATGAAAGAAGAATATAACACAATAGGTCTTTGACAAGATAAAGTATCATGAACATCAATGGGTGATTTGTGTTGATTTAAAAATGGTAAACTTTCTCCTTGGACAGCAAAGCGGTTACACCAAATATCCTTGCTTCTTGTGTCTTTGGGATAGCAGGGATAAAACACACCACTGGGTTAGAAACGAGTGGCCTAAGAGAGAAAACATGGATGTTGGGGGAAAGGAATATCATTAATACCCCCTTAGTTGGGTGAGACAAAATCATACTTCCTCCACTGCATATCAAGCTCTGCCTTATGAAGCAGTTTGTAAAGGCTCTTGATAAGAACGGGTCATGCTTTGCATATATAGAAGAGAAAATGCCCCAATTGAGTTATAAAAAAATTAAATCAGGAATATTTGACGGGCCACAAATAAAACAACTCATTAGGGATCCTGCCTTCGTAAATTCGATGAATGAGACTGAGGGAAAAGCCTGGACTTCTTTTGTTGCAGTTGTCGAAAACATTCTGGGCAAACACAAAGCAGAAAACTATGTAGAACTGGTAAACAAAATGCTTAATAGTTTTAAATCTCTTGGGTGTAATATGAGCATTAAGGTGCACTGTTTACACAGCCATTTAGAGTATTTTCCTGAAAATGTAGGAGTCACCAGTGAGGAACAGGGCGAAAGATTTCACCAAGATATTAAGACTATGTAGAACCACTACCAAGGAAGATGGGGATACGCACATGATAGCAGATTACTGTTGGAGTTTAAAAAGGGATTGTTCAAAAATAAATTCAAGAATGTCACGGAAAAGAAGCTTCCGAAATGTTCAGTGAGAATTGGTCTCATCGATGACTTTTTCCTCTATCTTTGTGAGTAAATATATTTGTATAATATAATTCTTAAAAATATTATTTGAATATATGTATATTATAATAATGAAAATTAACATTTGTATATTATTAAGAAAATTCTGTGTTTATTTATTTTATTTTTATTTTTGTTTAATTCATGGATTTAACTTAAAATAGTGTAACATATATTTCACAAAAAGTTCTATATCTTAGATATTTGAGCTCCCAGGCAAAATTGAATGCCATATTTGAATTCAGGACATCAAATTCATATAAAATCAGCTCCAAAAACCTAGGCACCAAAACAGCTGTTGGCTTGTGTAATAAACTAAATCATTAAATAAGAGTTAGGTAATTTTTAGTCACAATTTAAAAGAAAAATAAATAAAAATCATGCAACAATCAATTTTCAGTTTACCATTAAATATGCAAATAGGTTTCAAGAAAGTATTTCTGCAGTTTACTATACCCCACAGTTTTAATGTATTTATGCAGTTTTATTTAGAATTTATTGATTAAAGTCTATCTCACTCTGCTAAATAATTCTTTTGGTATTATTTTTATGAAAACTAGGTTTTTGACACTTTTTGACATTTTTGACACAAAGGTTTTTGACACGACGGTTTAAACCATGGTTAAAATCGGTTTAAACCATTGCATGTCAAAAACTTGCCAACCCTGGTTTTAGTGGTTATGTTTTTGTTGCATTTCTGAAGCATAAATGTGACACCTTAGAACCTTTGAAGAAGTTTGTGTCTATTTGTGAAAACAAACATTTAACAACAGTGAAAGTCCTTAGAGAATGGTAGAGAATTTATAAACCATGACTTCAAAGATTTTCTGTATAGAAAAGTTATAGGGAAATTCCACAGAAAATTATCTTTTTTTTTTGGGGGGGGGGGGGGGGAATAAAATTTATAATATGTTTAATGTAAGGGTATGATTGGGAAACTTGATATTTTAATATTCTATAATAAAATTCTAATAAAAGGCATTGTAAATTACTGTTTGCAAACTAAGATAACTACCATTTTTGTCTTTGTAAAGTCATAATGTTACGTCAATTACACAATAAAATTTACGTCAGTTAGACGTGTAAATGCTATTTTTTCTTTTTTATTATTCAGAAATTAATTAAACAAGTTACTATTATAATTTGGCATTACTTAGTGTTGATGAGAATATTAAATCATATTTTAAAATGGGATAGTTTTGTTAATTTTTACACTTGAATGCAGAAAAAATGTTTGTATATTTTTTGTTACGTCAGTTACAAAATTTTGAATTGCAACTTTCGGGACTCAAAGAGAGATTGAAATATTCTTTAGGTATTTGGGTGTTAAGTCCTTAGTAAGAAAAATCTTAAATTATAAAAATTTGTTCTAGCTTTATTAGTAAATTTTCTACATAGTTTTGAAAACAAAATTCGATGATCAAATGTTATGATGGAATTGACCTATAGAACTTGAGCCTACGGCTCCTTACACTCCTGAGAAGGATAGATGAGCGGAGAGAATTTTGAGAACAATTATGGAAAGTGCTCAGTCAATGCTACATAGCAAGAGCCAACCATTGTTTTTGTGGGCTGAAGCAGATAGTACAGCTGCGCATGATTTGAATAATGTACCGACAAGTCAGTCACCTGGATCCACTCCATATGAACTGTGGGTAGGAAAGCAGAAATCACTCAAGTACTTGAAAACTTTTGGCTCAGAAGCATATATGCGTGTGCCAGACCAATTGCAAAAGAAATTACATCCCAAAAGTATTAAAACAATCTTTGTTGGCTATGAAAGAAACTTGACCAATTATCGGCTTTTTTATCTTGCATCAAAAACAATAAAAATTTCAAGGTACGTTACATTTAATCCAAGAACAACTGCACCAGATATTTAGTCGTAAAAGAAAAAGACTACTTCAGTAAGCAACTCTGCATACCAAGATATTACTCGCTAGTCAGAAACTGAAACAGACCAACTGATGAATGATATTGATATACTTAATGCATTACAGAACTCAGATGATGAAACTCCCTCTTATAATATGAGACCTTGCAAAATATAAGAATTCCCAGATGTTATGATGTAAATGTCGCTGAAATTCTCAATACATATGAAGAGACAATTAACTCTCATGAATCAAAGCATTGGAGAGATTCAATAAGAGAAGAACTCGAATCACTACAGAAGAACAACACCTGGCAGTTGGAAAAATGTGCAGAAGAAAAAAATATAATTGGGTCGATGTGGGTGCTTAACATAAAGCAGTTACCGAATGGAGAGATAAGAGTGTTTTAAGGCTCGCCTGTGTGCAAAAGGGTTCTCCCAATTTGAGGGAGTTGATTTCAATGAAACGGTCTCACCAACAACCAGATATGATACCATACAAGTGATTTTTGCAATTGCTGCTCAAAAGAAGTTAAAAATATTGCAGTGCGACATCAAAAGAGCATTTTTGCATCGTAATATTGATGAAGATATATACATGGAACCTCCTCCAGGTCTACCTATTAATCCAGACTTAGTATGTAAGTTAAGAAAATCCTCATATGGCTTAAAACAGTAGTCAAGATGTTGGAACCAGAAGTTTTCAGTTTTCTTGGAAAATTACAGATTGAATCAGAGTGTGGATGATCCCTGTTTATTCCATGGTGTTTGGGACTGTACATATATAACGTTATCAACTTTTTTGTAATTTTGGACCCCCCTCCCCCCTTACGATATCATACGTTATCATCCCTTGAACCCTCCCCCCCCGTAAAGATATCGTTATCAATATCTAAAAATTCTTTTGATTTTTTGAATTTTTTTCTTTTGTTTGCAGTAATATACAAATATGTTTACATTTATTTTTCGCATACGTTATTGATTCAAATGAAGAGAAATCAATAAAATATCAGTTTATGTATGAAATAACTTTATATCAAATAACACTTTAAAGAAATAGTTACTACTTAAAAGTATTTAATAGTAGTATTTTGTTACGTAATGCATTCCACAAGTAATAATGTCTTTTTGCATTTGCTCCGACATGGGGAGGGGCAGACAGGACTTCTTATCGACAAAACAGGCGGTCAATATTCTCTCTCTTTTATTTACTAGTAAATACAAGTATCATTTCAAACATACCTCGCATATGGTTTGTAGAAAAGCGGATTACATATGTATACATGTATGACAGAAGAATAGGAATGCCTATCGCTGGGGTATTCCCTATTTTGGAATTAAATAATTTTATAATGATTTAATGATTTTAATAATAACTGTGTATTTTCATAAAAATAGATAACATACTATTTTGATGTAAAGACCGGGTTACAAATAAAAAGAAAAAAATATAGTTGGATCAAAAATGATAACGATATCAAAAGACAAATCCCCTCTCCCCCTAGAGATATCTTACGATATCATGTGCCAGGCCCCCGCCCTCTCCCCTAAAATGATAACGTTATATATGCATAGCCCCTTTTCCAGGGTAGGAAAGTTCTTCCGATTATGTCCTCTTATTATATGGATATGAAGGAATTTTGAATTACATCATGGAAAATACACTGCTCAAAACAATTAAAGGATATTTGAAGTTTTATATAAAATAAAGATATAAACGAAATTTTTTTTGCCGAAAATAGAAGAAGAGAATCACAAATGCAAATTTTTCTGGTTTTCAAACTGTGGAGTATGCAAATTTTGAGTTCGACGTCAAAAACGTCGCTTCAGCGGCAGCGAATGAAATTTGACTTTCAACTGGATAAAAGAGAATGAAGACAAGGATGATCGGCATTCAGTGATTGCTTTGTTTCGATGAGTACGATGTCTCGGCGAAGTCATTTGACAGATTCAGAAGCTTTGAGAATTGTTGGTAGATTAGAAGGGGGCCAAACTCAAGCCGAAGTAGCGCAAGCCATTGGAGTGTCACAAAGTGTTATTTCCAGGATCTGGAACCGTTTTTTGGAGAGTGGATGTGCAGGCCGAAGACCAGGGCAAGGTCGTAGACGGGCAACAACGCCCAATGAAGATCGGTATTTAGCGTTAACAGCTCGGAGACACCGAACCATGAACGCTACTCTTCTCCAACAACACCTTCGCTCGGCTACAGGCACCACGATTTCAACTCAGACTGTCCGAAACCGGCTCCATGCTGTAGGTCTGTATGCTCGCCGACCGATGGTATGTGTTAGATTAACATCAAGGCATCGTCGCGACCGCAGGGAGTGGGCAACCGAGCATGTCAACTGGAGGAGAAATGAATGGAGCAATATTCTGTTTTCTGACGAGTCCCGTTTTCTGTGCATCCGGATAATAGGCGTATTTCATCTGGAGGGACCGTGGCAGTAGGAATAATCATGCGTTCGTGCACGAAAGTGTCAGATTTGGCAGTGGAGGAGTGTTGGTGTATGGTGGCATCTCCATTGACGGGCGCACTGACCTCTACATCATTCGAGATGGAGCTCTGACTGGTCTCCGATATAGGGATGAGATCCTCAGACCTATTGTAGTCCCTTACGCTGCAGCAATCGGAGATAACTTCATTTTAATGGACGATAACTGCAGGCCACATCGTGCAAACCTGGTGGAGGATTTCCTTTTCGAGGAAGGAATCGTTCGAATGGAATGGCCAGCGTGTTCTCCAGACATGAATCCAATCGAGCACGTTTGGGACGCTCTAGGAAGACGAGTTTCTGGCCGCCAACAACCCCTACAAACTCTCCAAGAACTGGAAAGAGCTCTTCTGGAAGAGTGGGGCAGAATATCCCAACTCGTCATTAATAGCCTCATTGAGTCCATGCCTCAAAGGTGTTCAACGTTGTTGGCCGCCCGTGGAAACCATACCCCCTACTGAAAATGATTTTCTTTGAAGAAAAAACCTTTTCTTATTTTTTTTTTCTCATATGCACAAATTGTGTTTTTTTCCTTTATTACACAAATGCGCAATAAAATGCATTTTTTTTCTGCCAAACATGTGTAATTTATTCTCATATAACCTACTATGTCTGTCGACCTTGTATCAATCAGCTAAACAGTTTACCAGATACAAAATCCACCTAAAACTGCAATATCCTTTAATTGTTTTGAGCAGTGTATAAACAAGAACTTTGAAGCCACTATTTGTAAGTCAGATTGCTTTGTTGGAATTGAGATTGATCAAAATATAGATAGCCCAATTTTCATCCATTCACAAGCTTACATTAAGAAAATTTTAAGACAATTCAACCTTGAATATTGTAACCCAGTTAGTGTTTCAGCAGATCCCTATGTAATTTTGTCATCTGAACCTGACATAATTTTAGAAGAAACTGTGTGCCATATCGTGAAGCTGTTGGGCCACTACTTTTTCTTTCTGCTATCACATGTCCTGACATCACATATGCTGTAAACCTTGTAATTCGGTTCCAAAATAACTACAGCCAAGTATATTGGAATGCTGTCAAAAGAATAATGAAATACCTCAAAGGAACTCCCTATCATGGCATCCAGAATGTGCCCAAATCTGAAAATTCTTACCTTGTGGCTTATTTTGATGCAGTTTTCACTGCAGATTTCCACGACTGGGTATGTTTTCATGTTGTCAAGTGGTGTCGTTACATAAAGCACCAGTAGGAAAGCTTCAGTGTCAACATAAACTACTGAATCTTAATATATAGCTACACCTACTGCAGTGAAAGAAGGTACGTGGCTCCGCCAGCTGTTATATGACATAGATGAAACGTTTTTTTTTTAATTTCACTTTGCATATTGATAATCAAAGTGCCATAAAATTAATCAAAAACCCAGTGTACCATAAACGCACTAAGAGCATTCATGTCAGGTACCATTTCATCCATGAAAAGTACCAGGATAAAACTGTGAACATTGATTATGTTAACAGTAATTAACAGCTGGCAGACATATTTACAAAGGCTTTGCCTAGAGACAAATTAAAAAAATATAGATCTTTGATAAACTGCCTTGATAAGTGCTAAATTGATATATCTTCTAAAATTTTATTAGGTGTATTTTTTTATTGACAAGTAAGAATTGGAGGGAGTATTAAGTTTAATACTTAAATTCTTACTTCTCTCATTTTATTAACCAAAAATATTATCATTATGTTTATATTTGTATATTTTCCTCCATGTATTGTCTCCGTTACTAAAAATAACGTGTGCATCTGGCAACATGTCTGAGTGGTTTTCAGATAGTTATTCGTACTGTGTTTACAATATGGCATGGCCACTGTGCTAAGCATTAAGCAATAAATAATACTTTATGTAAGTTTAAAAGTTCAGATTTTACAATTTTTTTTCTAAGGGATGGTATTGTTAAATGTTTAATACTCAGGCTAAAAATTGTAAAAAAGAAAAAATATTTATACAAAGTTGTGAACATGAAAAGGTTTTGTCGAATCAGTTTCATCCATGCCTGTAAAATATTTTTTGAAAATAAATGAAAGCTTTTAATTCTGGAGTAATTGGTGGAATCCCCAAATTTGTGGAATCATATTCCACAGAGATTCACTGGGAGTAGCCTCCTATCAAATAAATTTCAGCATTTTTTGGAAAAACAATTATGTTAGAGAACGAATGCAGTGAGTTCAATGAAATTGAGACAGCGAAACTAAGAAATTAAATTGCGTAAATCGCATAATATTAAAAAGATTACAGTTTCATGAATTGTTGGTATACTCTCTTTCAAAGATGCTTTACCTGTTTGCCATGTATTAATAATTATAGTTCATTTAAGCATGTTAAAACTAAGTGTAGTGTTAAAGATAATTTTCTATTTTTCTCTTTTCCCTGAAAAGTTCTACTCCATACAAAAGTTGTTAGGGAAACTCTCCTAAAAGAAAAATAATTTGAATCCCTGTAAATTAATCTTTAAGAACATGCATGGTGCATTGTATATACTGCTTTTTTCAAATGCAGCTGTAAATTTGAGAAGAATTATGTGCACATAATATTTGCTTTTTATTTAGCACCTTCCCAATAACACTGCAGTGTTAAACCAGTGTGTTTAAATTTGAAATTTTCAAATATTTTTCACTATCTGTCACTATTAGTAGTTAAAAGGCAGTAGTAGTACAGAATATCTCACCAGAATATTCCAATTTTCCATGCAAAGCACATATGAAAATATATCTAAGCACTTCTGCAAGAACAGCTATACTAATTGGTCAATAAGTCCAAGCCACAGAAATTCTTTTTGCATTTTTGAATTTATTGCTTTTTGTTTTACGTTTCTAATTGTACAAATTATCAACCACATTTTTTATAGTGTTTTGTTACATTTTTTATAGTATTTTATTACATTATTTCTATTCAAATTAATATTTCAGTTTTATGTTTTTTACTTTTAAATGCTACTATTTGACATCACATTAATCACGAATATAATATAAAGATTATGATGTATGATTTAAAAATGTGCTAGCTCTCAGAAGTTGCTGATGTTCTTTTACTACTACAAAGGATACATGTTCTTAAAGGTTAATATGTAAACAAGTGGTTTGTACAAATATGTCTTATTTTTATTTTGTGGCTATTTATATTGAATTCCTTGAAATTTCATTATAATGTGTGTTAAAATTTGCAGATAAAAAAGATGTAATTTTTTTTCTTCAACTTTTTAGGTTTAAATGTGGAGAACTGATATATTTGTTTTTAAAGTATTTTTTGGAAATTTTCAAACAAAGTATCTTTTTATGCAGATATTTTATCTTCTATGTCCATGAAAATAAATATTTTCTCCAAGGAAAATGTCAGTGCCTCAGATTTACTCTCAAACAACAGAAAAGACTTTTATTTGTGAAATATGTTACAAAGGATTTTCACAAAAGGGTATTCTGAAAAAACACTTGTGCACCCATACAAATGAAAAACCTTTTGTTTGTGAAATATGTTCCAAAGGTTTTTCACAAAAGGGTAATCTGATAAAACACTTGTGCACCCATACAAATGAAAAACCTTTTGTTTGTGAAATATGTTCCAAAGGTTTTTCACGAAGTGATAATTTGGCAAGTCACTTGCGCATCCATACAAATGAAAAACCTTTTGTTTGTGAAATATGTTCTAAGAGATTTTCTGAAAATGGTGCTCTAAAAAGACACCTACACATACATACAAAGGAATCACCTTTTGTTTGTGAAATATGTTCCAAAGCATTTTCGCAAAATAGTGCTCTTAAAGTACACTTGCGCACCCATACAAATGAAAAACCTTTTGTTTGTGAAATATGTTCCAAAGGATTTTTGCGAAATAGTGATCTTAAAGTACATTTGCGCGCCCATACAAAAGAAAAACCTTTTATTTGTGAAATATGTTCCAAAGGATTTTCAGTAAGGAGTGTTCTCAGAAAACACATGTGCACACATACAAAGGAAAAACCATTTGTTTGTGAAATATGTTCTAAGAGTTTTGCTGAAAGTAGTAATTTGAATGTACACTTGCGCACCCACACAAAAGAAAAACCTTTTGTTTGTGAAATGTGTTCCAAAGGATTTTCACAAAGTCAGCATATTAAAGTACACTTGCGCATCCACACAAAAGAAAAACCTTTTGTTTGTGAAATATGTTCTAAAGGATTTTCAATTAAGGGTAATCTCAAAAGACACTTGCATAGCCATACATCCTAAAAACCTTTTGTTTCTGAAATCTTTTTCGAAGGATTTTCACAGTCGGATCATCTAAAAATATATTTGCAGAACCATTCAAATGAAAAACCTATCACATTTTAAATACATATACAAAAAAGTATTTAAAATGTTTGGACACATGAGTGACACTATCTAAAAAATTGATGCTGGCAAGAATGAAATGAATTCCGTCAGGAAAATATACGCTGACTGTGTGTAAGAATTTTTTTAAAGATAAATGACTGATGATTTAGACTTTGAAGGAAATTTCAAAAGATGATGACTGCTCTGATGGACGTTCATAATTAGTTGCTGTAAACATTAAATGTGTATATTCCCAATCTCTGCATATTTAGTTTAAATCTAAAAAAATAAGATTCAATTCGTGCCATATTTTTAACTATGCGTGCAGAATTGTGGAAGAATAAAGGTATGCAGATGCAAACCTTGTTTATTTATGTACAAGAAGTAGATATAAATGTATAATTGTAACTAGAAAAGGGAATAATACATGGATACCTGTATATATATATTAATTTCAAAGCAAATAAAACGCTAAAAGTAAGGACTACAGAAATAACTTTTTTTGGTACTACTTAGTTATTAATCCAGGCAATAGAGACCGTATTGGCGCTCTGCCTTGCAAAATTCATGGTAGTTCTAAAAAAAGACTTACTATATGTTTTTTGGTTCGCTAACTCCAAATTTTTATCTTCCCACCAAAATTTCCCCCCCAAAAAGGATTTTATTTAAAAAATCAATTTTCTTATTGTTTTAGGAAAAACGTATCTAGAAATTCAGAAAGTAGACAAAATTTGCAACAAATTAGATATATGACATTATGAGGTAGGATAAAGGGGGAGGGGGAATCTGCCTTGGACCATGCCATGGACATGCGCCGCGGTACTGCGTGGACTAAGTTGCGCAATTCCACTAAACCACTCACATCGTTTACATTCGCCCTCCCATCTCCCCTCCGAACTTTCCCTATAAGGTTAACTTCAAGTTTTTTGGATCGCTAAATCCGAATTTTTAACTTATCCCCAAAATTCCCCCCCCCCCCCCAAAAAAAAAATAGTTGTTTTTAAAGTAAATTTTTTATTGTTCTAGGGGAAAAGTATGTAGAAATTCGGAAAGTAGACAAAATTTGCAACAAACAGGATACACGACATTATGATATAGGATAAATTGGGAGAGGGGAAGCTGCCTCGGAACATTCCCCGCGCTCTGTTCTCAAAAATCAAATTTTTTCAAAAAATCAAATTTTAAAAGCTTTGTCGGAGGGAAATTTTGGTGGGAAGTTACAAATGCGGATTTAGTGACCCAAAAAACATAAAGTGCGTCGAAATACAGAACTAGCATTAATTTTGCCAGGTAAAATCCCCTCTTGCTTGGACTTGTATAACTTAGTGCACATAGCGCCGCAGTGTATGTTCCAAGGCAGCCCCCACCCCCCCCTCCTCGTTCATCCTACGTCTTAATGTCATATATCCTATTTGTTGCAAATTTTGTCTTTTCTGAATTTCTACATATCCCCTAAAACAATAAAAAATTTAATTAAAAAACAACTATTTTGGGTGGTTGCGGGGGGGGGGAGATGTTGGCAGGGAAGTTAAAAATTCGGATTCAGCGACCCAAAATACTTAAAGTAAACCTTATAGGGAAAGTTCGGAGGGAAGATGGGAGAGCGAATGTAAACGATGTGAGTGGTTAAGTGAAATTGCGCAACTTAGTCCACGCAGCACCGCGGCGCATGTTCCGAGGCAGATCCCCCGTCACCCTTCATCCTATGTCATAATGTCATATATCTAATTTGTTGCAAATGTTATCTACTTTCTTAATTTCTAGATACTTTTTCCCTAAAACAATAAAAATTTGATTTTTTTAAATAAAAACCTTTTTTTTTGGGGGGGGGGGGGGCATTTAACAAAAATTTGGGGGGTATTGCCGGGGTAATTTTGGTGGGAAGTTACAAATTCGGATTCAGCGGCCCAAAAAACATAAAGTATGCCAACTTCTAGAACTACCACTAATTTTGCCAGTTAAAATCCCCTATTGCCTGGACTATATCCCGTCGACCAATTTTGCCAAATTATATAAATCGCCATAGCACTCGCCAAATTATACAAATTGACATAATTTTTATTTTAAATAACGAAAGAACAGATAAATTAATATAACATTAATAAAAATAAAAATAAAACGTCGAATAAAAAATCACTTGATGACTTAAACACGCGTAACTTGCTCAAAGTCAAGTGAATGTGACATTTACGGTCAACCATTATTGGCATTTAATCTTATAGTTTGGCGATAGATTTTTGGTCAGTGGGATACCTAAGTAGTACATTTTTTATATGCACCCGGTGTCCTTTAAATATTTGCTTTATTTCAAAGCAAATAAAACGCTAAATGTAAGGACTGCATAAATAACTTCTTTTATATGCACCCGGAATCATTTAAATATTTGCTTTAAACACGGAGTCGATAGTTCCCATTCTTGCGACCTCTATCTCCCCTAGACCCTTATTGCTTTGCATTTTATGTAAGGTGTAGCCCATATTTTAACTTATTTTACCTTTGTGGATCTGGATGTAGTATATATTAACGTTTTGATATACAATTTGTAATTGTGCGTTAGGTATATGAGAACAAATTAATGCCTGCTTTCAAATCCGAACCGCCACTACAGATAGAGCATTTTTTACATTTTAACTGGGAAAAAAAACTATTCCGTTATTTACTTTTATTTTCAAATAGATATGTAACTGCTCTTAACCCCATTAGAATTGTTTATTAAACTTATAGATTATTTTCTTTTAATAAGTAATTGCTTTTTAAGAATGTTTTTTTAAGTAAAATAGTGATTTTGCGAATGAACAAAACCATCAAGTTAATTACAAATTTATTTGTGAGGTTTTTTATTTAAAAATTAAACATGATAAAGTATGCACTTCCAATATTCGCTTTAATTTTAGTTCAGTACAAAAGTACTGTTAATGTAATTACAGTACATTCACTTAAATCCACAATCACCTAAAATCTGTTCATCGTAGTATATTTCAACAGTGCTGCTGCATACAGCTAAGATGTAGGAAGAAAATTCAAAATGGCACTATCTGCGGTAATCACAGTTTTTAATTTTTTTTTACATCAGTGATGCATTTTTTGCTATTGTAGCTATCTAAATACAAATTAATTTTTTCTTTCTTACGATTTTAATGAAAATTATCATACCTAGGGCAAAAACTCAGCATATTGTAGGTTTTACACAATATTCACATGTATAACTGTTTTTGAATTGTTTGTTTACTTTTCTTGTGTTTGTCTATTTTTTAATATTTAATTATTTGGAGTTTTATATAATTCCATACACATTTTAATATGTGTATAGCTGACTTTGTTTATTAAGCGGGGCCAAAATTACGTGGGACGTCGAATTTTACAAAATTTCCTTCCAAATAAATGTTTGGTTTAGGTTCTTGCTGCCTGTGGCGCCATATACTGGTTGGTCATGCTTTGCACTCGTCGAATAATGAATTATTACAAACTAATCTCTTGCCAAACAAATTTTTGGATCATGTCCTTGCTGTCACGGTACTGCATACCATGCATGCTGTGTACGTGCCGGGAAGTCTTTCCAAATAAATGTAGCTTCGGTGCCCCATGCCTCCGGCAGCGTATAGTATGCTTCTATTAAATCTCTTTCCAAACGAACCTCTGCCATGAGTGCCCGTTGCCCACGGCGCGATTTTACAAACCAGCACACACAGAGCGATTGTGGGCGATGTCGAATGATAATTGGTCGGTTGCCTTAGACGTTGTAGGAGGGATTTAATTTGCTTGAGAAGGATATCTTTCATTTCGTTGAATATTCCTAAAATCGTCAAAGCTTATTCATTTAAAAGGAAACAATTCACATTTATAATACAATATCGTTGAATATGAAGTAGGTAGAATAAGCAGTCATGTACATCAATTCTTGTATTATTTATTATTACTTTTTTTTTTTTTTTTAGAAAAAGAAATGTAATATTTTAACTTTAAAGGTGAATGAAAAATAATTTAAATTTGTATCATCTTTTGTAATTTTTTTGTAGGGGTATACTATACCTTTTGCATAATTTAGCGGTGTATAACAAAACGTTACATAAAGTTAAAAAATTAATATTCTGCCATTTTTTTTAAATTATTATATTCTTTAAAAAAATAATTTGTTTTCTAAATCTTTTTTAAAACGTTAGTGAAATATTCTTTCAAAAGGAATTGCGACTAAATAAAATTTAAATTATTGCTTTTTTCTGTAGAAGCAATTTTGAATTTTATTTAGTAACTGGAATTACCTGGAACTAAAGAAGGAAAGTAAATCGACATATTAAACTAGTATTCCACAAGAATAATTAATTAAATAACGTGCAAAAAAATGTTTATTCTATTGTCATAATTAAAATTGAAATATCTTATTGAAATTGGAGTATCGTATCAATCAACCTCGCTGTAATGTACATTTTGGCATATTTCTGCATTACAAGATACATAATCAGATTTTTTTTCTATAAATATTAGAAAATTTCTGTAATTAAAAAAAATTTTGACATTGAAAGTTATTCGTCAAATCGGGATTATAAATTCTTTAAATTTACCCAGCTGTTTATGACGTTTTGAACTGTTGCATAAACTGACATACAAATAAATTGCAGTTTTGTGCTTTTATGTTTGGGGGAGGGGGCTCATACAAAGGTTTATTAACCCATCTCTTTTAATCAAAAGAGCATAAAATTCAAAATTTGTCATGTAAATTAATTTTTTTAAATATATTTAAATTATTTTTTAGTTTCACAACAAAAACCCTTGCAAACTTCCCATGTATTCACAGAAAAAATTAAGTTAAATAAAACTTGAAATTAAATAATTCAGTTTCCTAAATAAAGTATTAAAAAATTACTTTGCATTAAAAAAATTACAAGGTACAAAATATAATTAAAATCAGTTTTTAAAGTACAGTAGAACCTCGATTATCCGAAGTAATTGGACTGACCCTCTTTCGGAAAATCGAAATTTTCGGATAATCGAGAATGCTTCAATTTCAAGATTAAGGAGAAATATATGCAATATTTCTTATTATGATAACAAGTGCTTAATAAAAATAAAGCAGTAGCAAAATAGAAACAAGAATAAATTACCTGAATTTTAATTTTGAAATCAAATACTTTTTACGTATATCACAAGGATTTGAAAAAATGTTTTGTTTGTCGCAGTTTCGATTGCCTTTGCTTTGAAGCTCTATCACAAAGTTTTCTATTATTATTACTTCACCAGTATCACAGTCTTTCTGTTGCTCCCGCCATGCCAAACCTTTTGCAAAACATTCAAAAGCTTCAGAATTGCTAATTTTTTCATTTTCTTCGTCTCACTAGCTTACGGGAGATCAAGTTAAATTCAAAGGAACTTTAAGAAAGGGGGTCGAAAATATTTATATGTACTCGTATTTCGGAAAGCACCGCTTGCACACTAGGAATATGATAGTTAAAGCAAAAAAAAAAAAAAAGCTTTCAAAATGGATTTTACACACAAGGAATGTGATAATTAAAAAAAAAAAAAAAAAAGCTTTAAAAATGGATTTCGGTTAACCTAGAGTTTCGGATAAAAGGGGTTCTACTGTAATTTGAGTATCTTGTTACATACCTAGTTAAATAAGTAAAAAATGAAATACCTTCCTGCATGGTAGCGCCATCTATTAGCTAAATTCAACATTAACAATAAATCGGAAAACTAAAAAAAAAATATTACAATAAAACTTTCTTTTCAATAATGGGAGCAGTAATAATGTATTTTATGCATTTCATGCAGTTGTATCCAATAGAATCTAATACCTACCCCCAATCCAACAAAAAATGAACATACATTAAGGGAAAAAAACATGTTAAACTGATTTTCAAGTTCAGATAAACTCCTAAGTATTTAATGTCTGATGACAAAATTGTTAATGTACTTTTAAAACCATGCATAACTATGATTTATAATAAACCTATAAAGATGCAATTCAATGAAAACCCAAATTATGTGATAATATTCAGTGATTAAAAATCTTAATATTTCAGAACAGGACTTAATTTACAATATAAAAAATAGGGCCAAAGTTTTAAAAGAAGTCACTAACAATTCAACAATATTTTCAAATTTTATTTATATGTGTTAAATACATTTATATCCTTTCTTTTTTATAATTCTCGTCTCTAATACAGCAGTAAAATGATGCTTTCTTTAGTTTACTTGTAGTTATTCATTTTTCAATCACTAAATGTAATCATCTTTTATTAATAATTAATGGGGGGAGGGTGAATTTTCAAATTTGATATATTGAAAAATATTATTGAAATTTTATTTCATATTGAAAATTTTATCTAAATCCCCCATCCTTCAAAATGTTCATTCCATCATCCGTTGTCCTATCTCTCAATTTTCATTATTTTTGCATATCTATTTTATGATACTGAAAACTGAAACTATTACTTTACATTAGAGTAGCAAATAAGTGTTTAGTATTATGTCACATGTTGATAAATAAAAAAATTCCATGGAAAATTATTTCTTAAAAAATTAAAAATCAGTAATTTCCCAAAGAAATTTATTTGAAAATGTTTTTTTTTTTTTTCTTTATATTTGAATGAGTAAAAATTGGATTTATGTAGAAGTGAATATATAAGCAATCAAAGTGAAAGTGGTAGCATGCAAGATATAATTTTGTATTTTAGTTTAGCATTACTGCTAGACATATTTTTGCTTTATATAATAAATAACAGTTTAATAAGTAACCTTCTAAATTATCCCTCGACTAAAAAATTTTTAATCTCCAGCCCTTTGAATATTACTTATTAATGTTAATTATACATTTAAATAATAATATTAATTATATATATTTAAATAAAAATAGTAGTAAGTATAGTTATATATATTTAAATATCAATATTAATTATATATTTGAATAAAATTAATTAAAAAAAGAAAATCTTCGGTTATGGTAATCCTCCACTACTTTATAACTACAGCAGTGATGGAACAGTGTAGCACCAAAGAATCAATTGACATCGCAAAATTTTAGAGATTTTTGAAGGCGAAGAATGCTATTAAAATTTAGTGGTGACAATTATCGCCCAACTGCTGTGCTACTGTTCCATCACTGCTGATGATGAACATAAATATTAATATATGCTTAATTTTAAAAGATGAAAACAAATAAATTAATTCTGTTAATTTGATAGTTATCTGTAACTAAAATTTCAACATGAAAGTATTTTTAATGTAAGTTTAAAAGTTTTAGCATTTTAATAAATGTTCATTTAATTAGTAAAAAGATAGCTTATATGAATTAAAATATATATATTTAAAATTAAATTTTATTTTATGTAATAAAAATTTTATTTAACTTAATTGTACATAATTATAATTTAATTTAATTTTTTAATTGATAATTACAAAGTAACTGATAAGTAATTTTTATTATTAGTTAATAAATACTGTTTATTAACTTAACTAATTCAATAAAGATCTTAACAAAATTCTAAAGAAAACGTTAACAAGGACACAACTTAAAACTATAAGATTGCTATTTTTGGTAATGCTAATAAATTAGTTCTCTTAATTTGATATTGATCTGTTACTAATATTATACTGATATTGATCTGTTGTCTATTACTGCAACATAAAAGTATTTTAAATGTAAGTTTGTGAGTTATAATATTTTAATAAACGTTCAATTAATTATTAAAAATAGCTTATATTAATTAATAAATTTATTTAAAATTAAATTTTATTTTATGTAATAAAAATTTTATTAAATTTTATTTAACTTAATTGTAATTATAATTTAACTATCTAATTGACAATTAAAACTTATAAAACAACTGATAATAAGTAATCTTTATTATCAGTTAATAAATACTATTTATTAATTTAACTAAATAAATAAATATCTAAACAAATCTCACAAAAAAGCATATTATCAAAGATGCAACTTGAAACCTTAATATTACTAGTTTTGTGCTTTAACCAGTATATTGTATGGTTCACATATTTATTTAGCTTTCAACTTTTAAAAAAAGTTGTTCATTGAATTGATACATTTAACTCCTCCCTCGGAAACTACATAACCATCTATCTTCCAATCACTATTCGATATTGTACTCAATCGCTCTGTGCGTGATGCTTTGTAAAATAGCTGTTTTTCTTAGTACACATGCAACCCAAAAAGCCTTCATTTCTCATATTTGTTAATCCCTTACTTGTCTTGCCTGAACTTAGATCATATTATTAAAACATACAATATTTCTTAAGTTTTTTTTGTGTCATAATACTACAAAATATCATAAATTAGAAATATATTAATTTTAAGGGGGTAAATCAATATTGGATATTTTTAAAGCAAAAGAGAATTATGAAAATTCAGGTCTTGTCTTCTTTTTATGTCAAAACAACATAAAGTTTAAAAAGAAAGTGTAAGTAATATTTTTTAAATGCGAAATAAAATCCATGTGTGTGTCTATTTCTATTTGTGTAAGATCAAAGTGAATAAGTGAAAACTTTGAGGGCTGTGGAAACACAAAATTTTTATTGAAGAAATATTATATATATAATGACACAAAGTGTATAACGCTTCCGGGGTTGAACTCATCCGGATTCCACTTCGCTTTATCGTATTCCATTCGGCCATTTTTATTGAAAATTATTTTTTTTAATTAAACTTCATAAAAGTTACATTTTTAGAAAGATTATTCAAAATAAATTAACATTTGAGAGATGACTTACATTTAATTATGTACATATTCTGAGATAACTTCAATTGAAATTCGTTTGGCCCTCTCTCTCCATAAGTAAACATTCATTTGTATCGCATTCATTGTGAACTTTGAGCTTTGTTGGCGCCATCTGTCGTAGTTAAAATAAAAAAGAAGTTTCTTTAGAAATTCTTTGAACTCTGAAGACATTGGGGGAAAAAATGAATAGTATTTCTTATAAAATATAATTAGACTATCAGGGATACTTAATGCCGTGTAGAATATATATATATATATATATCTGTACCTTGGAACAAAAAGGGCCAATGTCCATTTTTCTCAAATGGCAGGAAACCCAATTTAAGTTTGAGGAAGTTTAAGAATCTTGCTACAATTTCTGTACTATTATTTTTCAAAGTTGTACCTTTGACAATTCAGTAATGTTTTTCTCACTACAATCTAATGAATGTTAAATTGATTTTTTTTTTTTTTTTTTTTTTTTTTACATTTTAAATTGGCCATTTTTACATTAACAGTAAGTAACATTGGCCTCGAAAAAATATTTTGTTCTCAATGATCTAATATTGGGAGGACTTTGGCCCTTTTAACAATTACTTTATATGGCATCCTGAATTCATTCGTGCATTTAACTCAAATTTCTCAATTTTGGACATTGGCCCTTTTTGTTCCAAGGTATATATATATATAACAATATAAATAAAATTTTGCATTTTTGTATTTTGTAGGGAAAATAAATTTGTAATTTAATAAAAGAATTTGAGAAAAAAAATCTGTTAATGCAATTAATAGTTACAACTTACTTAAGTGATAAAGGATCATTTTTAATGATCAAAATTTATTATAGGTTTCTTTATGCATGTTTTAAAAAAAAATGAGGATTTAATCTGAGTTAAACTTTTTAAAATATAAGTTATATAATTATTATTTTGGCGTCAGCTATCGGCAATTAATCCGTGAAGGACTCTTATTTAATTTTTTGTATTATTATTATTATTATGATTTATAAGAAATTGAAGGTTATTGATTTTTTTAAAGCAATGAACGAAGACGAAAGTTAATTGACAATATATTTTTAAATAGCATTATTAATTCTAATTTGCATGTTTTTTGTGAAGTATTTTAAATTTTGTGAGTGAAGTTCTTTCTTGCAAATTAAGTTTCAATTATAAATGGGCTGTTTTTATAACTTTTTTATTCCCACCTTATTTTATTAGTCAGATAAGATAAAATTTATTACTTCATAATTCTTTTTATAATGCAATGCTATCTATATCATTCTTTTGAAAATGCAAACACGTCATTCTGACGGGCTACCTTCTAGTATCTTATGTTAAAATAATATTTTATTTGTATAAACTTTTCTTAAAGAAAGAATTATTATGGAGCACCATTTTATACGCTTGTGTGTAATTAAAAGAATAATGATTTTTATACCTGCATTAAGAGTAGATTTGTACTTACAGAAGTATTAGAGAATCAAATGTTTATGATTTTTGTGAGTGTTTTTAACTTTGTAAGTATGAAACAGTGATGCCAAAAATGTAGTACTTAATTTCCCAACTTATTATCATGTTACAAACTGTCAAACAGTAGAGTTTTTGCAAAGTCTTCTATATTTTTCAGAGATGTTTTATTCACCTCATTAAGATTTATTTCTGTCACCCCGTGTTATTAAGTTTGATTATCTTACATGTGTTTGAGTCGAGACTGTTTTCCTTTTCAATGAAACTTTTAAATATGTACTTCACTTCTTTCTTGTTAACCTTATTTGAGTTAGGAGGGGTGTGATAGTAATACAGGTAAGGGATTAAGGGGTCTCAGGACTCTTAAAATTGGAAAAATTACAAAAAAAGGACCATTTTCAGCATTTAATATCTTGAAATGTATTTGATATTAAGAGACAATTTTAAATGGGAATAAAAGATACAAGTATGTTCTTTCATTTCAAATATTTGAAAAATTGCAAGATTCAGAATTAGAATTTACAGGGGGCTCAAAACTGTCAGACATTTCACGAGTAGAAAATCGGCGTAACAGCTTATGCGCACGATTACAAAATAAATTTTGCACCTAGAATGAAAATTTTGATTTCTACTTATACCTCAAATTATAATAATTACACTGAACCTAAATAAATTTGTATTTAAAGCATTTTTATATTTTTAATACAAAGTCGTATTTAGCTAATGAAAAATTTAGAAAATTTCAACAATATAAACCACTAAAAAAATATTTTCTTTTTACAATAAAAAGGAAATTTCAGGTTCAGTTTATACAGACTAACATGAAACATATGTTTTGAGAATTTTATGAAAAAATATTTAGAGGTTTTTGAGATATCGTGCGCGTTGTGCCCAAAAACGTCATTTGGAGAAAAATGACTTCAAAATTTTGGAAACACGGCTTCAGCTATTGAGCGAGTATAATTCTAAACACCATAACTTCTGTTCTAATGGGAATTTCAAGATACCAATTATATCAAAATGTTCAGAAAACATAGAAGTTTAACATCTAAAAAAATTAAAATTTCGAAATTTTTAGAGCTTTAAGAGTCCTGAGACCCCTTAAGATCCTTTTTTAGAAAGGATAATATTAAATATATAACTTCATTTAAATAAGTGATTCTATTTAATTTTTATTGTATTTTTTGTTATTCATTATTATAAATAGTATTAAAAACCATTCTGATCAAAAGAGTTTGTAAAGCATTTTTATTCACTATTCGTTATTTCTTTCTGCAAAATACAGTGGAAGATTCTGTATGCTCACCTTGAGATGTCAGGTTGTGCATTTTATAGGATTTTGTGTGGTGGTTACCAGTTGGTGACCTATTGGCCATCAGTCTGAAAATTTTTGCTTTTTTAAAGATCTTTTGTGTAATACATAGTATTTTAAAACATTCTTATATTTATGAAATTTTATACGTTTTGTTTTAAAAATTTAACGTACAACAAACATTAATTATTATGTTAATAGATGTTATTTGATTTATTTGCAAACGGGAAATTTAAATTTTTTGTTCTACATTAAACACTTCACCGTCTGCAGGTAGGGAAAAATAGTGTTATTACCGCCCGACTTATCTCGGGGCTGCCATTGAAGTGGTTAATACCTAAGTTTTTGGCTTTCCATAAAAAGTGGATGACGGCTGCTGTAAGAAAAAGTAATAAAAATTTGACAGTTTTTCAATTTCATTATTTGTATTAATATGTTAATTATTTTCATCTGTCTCTGTAATTAAAACTCTGTATTAATCTTGGAATAAAAATAGCCCTCTGTGTAAGTGAAAACCAAAAATCTATGAACTTATTTCGACAAACAGGAACAAACATCGCATTAAAAGTGTAATATTTAAATGAGATTCCATTATCATGTAATAATTAGCGTATAAACAAAACTATGATTTAAAAAAATAATTAAAATGATATTTTTTTAATTTAAATCCTTTTGTTTTGTTATCATGGGTGCACAATCTGTAGCTTCCGGACTGATTACAGTCCTGGGTAGATTCTTGATGGATAGTAAATTCTACTTTATCTACTTAAATTATAGCAAATTTACTAGTAAAAAATTTTAATCGCTTTCTTTTATCATAAAAGATCCGTTTTTAGCCTAAATAACAGACAAAGAAATTGTTTAGCCCATTTCCATTTGGTTATACCTAATAATCGGGAAACTTTTCAGTCTTGTGTTTCACGTTATTCTTGCAACCATGTATGATATTTATCCTGCATTAAGGTATTGAGGGCCACCAAGAACTGTGAGTTTTCAAAGCAATTAAGTATATTATTAGATATTATGGAGAATAATCGATATTTTTGTGCATTAATTGATATAGTTATAATTAATATTTACAGAAATAATAAAATCTGTTCATGAGTAATTTAATTAGTTAATAACTTAAATATGACTTGTTATTTGCTATCCTGGTATGTGGCCAGAAGAACAATAAATGTTTCTGACTTCCGTTTCCTGGAAATTCAATTTATCCGAAATGTTGATTTTGACGGAAAAATGTGAAAACACTTAAAATAAGCAAAATATATGTTATTCAATTAATTTTCTGACACATTTCTGAATTAATTTTTGTTCAGAAACACATGAAATTGACAGGTTTTCTTATAAGGTAACTATGTAATCCAAAAACGTTTTCCGGTTCTTAGTAAAAGCAGATCTTTTAGAAAATACTGTTCAAGTGGAAGTTTTAAACTCAGTTCTCAATGCTTCATTTTGAGAATAGGGTAAAACCTGTCGTCAGGTGACTTTATATATTAAATGACCCAATGTGGAAAAAAGTGAAAAGAAAAGACTATGTAGCTACCAATGTCAGTAGGGTCCACATTATTATGTTTATTTGGAAAGATTTTCATTTAAATATATAAATTTTTTCAACTTTGATTTTAGTTAATTTAAGGCCAGTGTTACGTCGGTTTTTCGTTTCAAAATATAAAGTTAAATAGACCGGAGCGTGCGTAGAACGCCCGATGTACGCTACCGAAGGCAGTGGGGTCCCAACATTAAGTTTGTTTATATAGATTTTCATTAGCAAATACCAAATCGAAAGTGTATTTTACTCAAAGCGGTAGTGCTCCCAGTATTAGAATAGTTTAGAAATATTTTCGTTTAAATATATAAAATCATTCGACATTAATTTTAGCTATATTTAATGTTATTATCACGGTCACGGGCGACGCCGGGCAGGTTTATATAATTTTTAACTTTTATCAATCTGTAGGAGGAAAGCAAGAAATAAAAAGAAAGCTGTACATACAGAAATTTTAAAGAGGATGAAATAAAAACCAACAAATGAGAAAATTCTAAAGAGTTGCGATATTTCATTATCTTGTCTTTTTAGAATAGGATCAACAATCCATCCGAAACCGGTTTTAAAAGTGAAAGTGTCCCTAGAAAAGAAAACTGCAACCAAAATTGAAAAAGTACGACAGTACCCAGTCGAACTCAGATATCCTGCGCAGAAAAATAAACCATTTAAAAATATTAAAATGCAAACGAGAAATTTGGGAAGAACGTTGCCGAGAGCCTTCTGGAAGAGCAAAGACAATACTGGGAAAGTTCAAGTAAATAATTTTAAAAATAGCATATTTTAAGCAAAAAAAAGGCGTGCGCTATGCATAGATAATGAAATACTTTTACATATTATTAAATACAGTGTACCTCTACCAGAATATTTTTACAAAATTAGATACTTTTATACGATGTAAGAAGAAATAAGAATCAGCAATAAAAAAAAAAAATGCGTAATACAGTTGAAAATCGACTTTCAGCAATTACCATCCATAGACGATAATATATTCGAGTTCTTTTATGGAGCATTGTATATGATCTATAGATTTTTGGTACACACCATATAGTTTACAAAAATTTTATTCCGCTGGAAAACGCATCTGTCATTTATATCGGCTCCACCTGTCTCTCTGCGCCTCCCCTATGTATCCTTTTCTCTGTATAGGTCCCTATCAAGTCGAAGACAGGTCCAAGGTCTGATATTCCTTCGAGGACTTGACACAAAAGAAAAACAACATTCGCCGTGCCTTCGAACACAGATATTAATATATAAATAGCTTTATGAAAACTGGGTTCCACAGGGTCACGGCCCTGTTAGACCAGTATTCAATCAGGCCCTGGATCTGTATAATTAAACAGGGTTCGACATAGATTATCTAGGACCTCAAGGCCTTCTGAGGCTTTCTTCTATATATCCGTAATTAACGTAGGAGTTATCCGTGAATTATGCTTAAGCGACTAATAATAAACTTCATATATATAGTATACATACATAAATTTTGTACAAGGTACTATTCAGATCTTTTTGCACCTCACTTTAAATATATATTTTTTTAATTTAATGGCCACCATTTTGAAGCAAGATGGCGGATGAAGCTGGCCAGCGAACTTGGTCGAGACATTGCTATATATTATTCACATGCCTTCTTACATCCAAATAGGTTAATAAATACGTGTGTTATAGCGTGACAAATATCAGATCGTTTCAAAATGTCAGCCGTACTAGAAACTAGAAATTCAAAGTGCTATAACTCAACCATTTTTTAAGATATAGATGAAACAAAAACTGCTCCGGAATCTTTGTATCAAGGTCAAATACATAAAAAAATCTTTTTCATTTTCCAATTTTTAATATCCGATATATACATCTGATCTTTGTCACACTCTAACTCACGTATTTATGAACCGATTTGGATGTAACTTGCTGTGTACATAGTACATACCAATGTCTGAACCGAGTTCATTGGCCAGCTTCATCCGTCATCTTGTTTCAAAATGGCGGCCATTTAATTTTTTTAATTTAAAATTTTAAATATGGTACCAAAAAATTGAAAATGGAAAAATATTTTTTTCTTATGTGTTTGACCTTGATACAAAAATTCCGGAGCTGTTTTTGTTTCGTCTATATCTTAAACAATGGCTGAGTTATAGCACTTTGAATTTCTATTGTGGCTGACATTTTGAAATGACCTGATTTTTGTCACGCGATAACAGGCGTATTTATGAACCGATTTGGATGTAACTTGGTGTGTACATAGTACATATCAATGTTGCTACCGATATAGATGAAACAAAAACTGCTCCGGAATCTTTGTATCAAGGTCAAACACATAAAAAAAATCTTTTTCATTTTCCAATTTTTTGTTACCTCATTTTAAATTTTAAATTAAAAAAAATTAAATGTTCCCTTTTGAAACAAGATGGCAAATGAAGCTGGCCAACGAATTCGATGTACATAGACATTGATATGTACTATGTACACACCAAGTTACATCCAAATCGGTTCAAAGATACGCCTGTTATCGCGTGACAAAAATCAGGTCATTTCAAAATGTCAGCCCCAATAGAAATTCAAAATGCTATAACTCAGCCATTTTTTTTAGATATAGACGAAAAAAAAAAACTGTTTCGTAATCTTTGTATTAAGGTAAAACACATAAGAAAAAAATATTTCTCATTTTCCAATTTTTTGGTACCTTATTTTAAATGGCCGCCAATTTGAAACAAGAGGGCGGATGAAGCTGGCCAACGAACTCAGTCGAGACATTGGTATGTACTATGTACATACCAAGGTACATCCATATCGGTTCATAAATACGCCTGTTATCGCGTGACAAAAATCAGGACGTTTCAAAATGTCAGCCACGCTAGAAATTCAAAGTGCTATAACTCAGCCATTTTTTAAGATATAGACGAAACAAAAACTGCTCCGGAATTTTTGTATTAAGGTCAAACACATAAGAAAAAAATATTTTTCCATTTTCAATGTTTTGGTACCATACTTCAAATTTTAAATTTAAAAAAATTAAATGGCCGCCATTTTGAAACAAGATGGCGGATGAAGGTGACCAATGAACTTGGTTGAGACATTGGTATGTACTATATACACAGCGAGTTACATCCAAATCGGTTCATAAATACGAGAGTTACAGTGTGACAAAGATCAGATATACATATCAGATATTAAAACTTGGAAAATGAAAAAGATTTTTTTATGTGTTTGACCTTCATACAAAGATTCCGGAGCAGTTTTTGTTTCATCTATATCTTAGAAAATGGTTGAGTTATAGCACTTTGAATTTCTAGTTTCTAGTACGGCTGACATTTTGAAACGATCTGATATTTGTCGCGCTATAACACACGTACAGGGCCATCGCTAAGACTTTTTATTGGTGGGGGAGAGAACCTTAAATTGCCAAGTCAAATTTCAGTATTTGCCAACTTGTTTTATAATTTTGCCAACTTACCACAGTTAGAAAATGTAATATAGTTCTTATTTGTTAAAAGTTTAATAATATTCCAAATTAGTTTTGTAATTTTTGCCAAGTCTATCAGAAATAGAAAATATATTATAGTTTTTATAAAAGTTTAAAACAAATTTGCCAACTAAGTTTGTAAATTTGTCAAGTGTAATAAATAACAATCGCGAATGTTTGGGGGGGGAGGCTCCCCCCCATCCCCCCTTAGCGAGGCCCCTGCACACGTATTTATTAACCTATTTGGATTTTGGATGAAAGAAGGCATGTGAATATTATATAGCAATGGCTCGACCAAGTTCGCTGGCCAGCTTCATCCGGCCATCTTGTTTCAAAATGGTGGCCATTAAATAAAGAAAAATGATATTTAAAGTGAGGTGCAAAAAAAATTAGAAATTGAAAAAGGTTTCTTTCTTAAGTATTTGACCTTGATATGAGGATTTCGGAGCATTTTTTGTTTTGTCTTAAAAAATGGCTCAGATATAGCAGTTTGAATTTCGTTATGTGGGTGACAATTTGAAAAATCTGATTTTTTGCCTGCGATAGCACTCGTATATGTCAACCGATTCCGATGTGAGTGAGCATGTGCACAGGAATTACTAACCCATACAACCAAAGACTGCCTCCGGACGTCCTATATGGTCCTATATAGAGCCGGCGGTCCGATACCCGTCAGATCCTGTACAGAGCATAATTTGGACGTTCGCAGAACTCCAGAATCTGGACGAACCATCCACGATCGTCCGGTGTTGTCCTGAGAACATCCGTGTCACCTGTACGCATGCGCAAGAAATTCAGACTTCAGAGTCTCTTTCCGGTTGTTGTTGAAATGAAAGATTTTTTTTAAACAACTGTGTTCTATTACTTATTTCTTTTAATGAGGATTGGATTTATCCTAAAGGTAAATAAACTTTCGAATCTTAACTTTTTAGAGTGAACTTTTGAGTTTTGCACTAAAATATAAGGCTTTTGTCGTAATCTATACCATGAGACAGGCGAACTTTCATAGAAAACATATAAACAGTTATAAGCATTTTTCATATAAATACTCGAAATAATAATGTTGTATGATCGTAAAACAAACCTTTGCTCATTATATTTTTACTGAAATAGTATTATTTTTAAAGATAGATCATTTCGTGAGTCACCAAAACATTGTTTATGACCCATTGTTTGGGTGTTCTGTTAGATATAAAAATACATTAAACATTCATTTTGTTGATGATGAACAAGTAAAAATATTCATAAAGCTTTAAATTCAACTTTTAAATCTATTTAACCATTAAATTTATTTTTCTTTAATAAAAATACTCGTAAAGTATATTTTCATTCCAAGAATAACCTCCTTATAAAATTAATTTTGTATAAGATAAGAATTTTTAAATTTTCTAACTAAGCCTACATGTAGCCCAATAGCAAAGATCCCGTTGAGGCCCCTCTGTGACACTTTAACAGCTTCAATTTCCCTTCATTTATACATATATACACTGTATTAAAAAAGTATATATATACTAGCTGGTTTTTAGCTTGTTTTTTTTTTTTGTTTTTTATTTTTGGATGGGGGGAGGGGGTGGGGTTCAGTGAGACACACAGCACCCCTGAAAAAAAGATAAAGTACACTGTTTTAATTCTCCATTTAAAAAAAATGTGTCACAGTAGCTTTGTATTCGGTTTTTATGTTACATTTCTGTGTTGTTTGTTGTTTTGATGTGTTTAAAATCTGTCTTGTATTTTCAAAGAAAATATTTTTAGAATAGCTTATTTCATCTGTCTGTTTTTCATTATAAATAACATTTTAGCCTTGTTTGTGTTCCCTCTAAGTCATTATTTAAAGATGCAGCACCTGTCTTTTTAAAATCGGCAAAATACACCCTGCTTTCTTTTTTTAATATAGTGAAATGTACCCCTATTTTTGCAAAAATATCTCATAAAACTCTGCGACGAATCGCAGTATTGCAATATTTCAAAATTCGTGTGCCCTAGAGCTTGCAAAAATTATAGAACTTCCTTATTTCTCTAGGAAAACAGGTTATTCAATCATTGTAATCCAATTGTGTTTTTTAAATTTTTAATCCATAAAATCATTTAAAGTTAATGTTTCTTTGTTTACCATACATAAAAATAACATTTTTTTTTTTTTTTAAACAATCACTACTAAACATGTTAATGCAATTTCTCTTGAAAAAATAGTTCAAAATATAAGAAACACTCTATATCTCAAAGTGAAACATCATGTAGGTGCAAATTTTTGCACCTGTTTAGTAATAAATGTTTTTGAATCATGTAATAATCACATTGTTTTATTTATTTTATTTAAAGTATTCTTCCCTGTATTTATTTTCTGTCTACAGTAAACACTAGGCCTGGTAGCAAAATTTTTTCAAATTCTTGCTCCATCCCATATATTTTGTTAGTTCTGCAAGCTCAGTAGCAGAAACAGTGCAGCACGGCAGCGGGCATTGTAGATTATATTAAACTTTGCAGATTAATCCACCAAGTCAAAAAGAAATGCTGGGGTTAAAAAATAGCTGAAATTTGCTTAAGTCGCTAGATTTATAGTATTTATTGTATCCTTGTATTATATTTTCTTTATAAATGGAAATTTTGCTTACTTTAAATGTGTTTGTTATTTCTTAGGCTTATTGAGGCGCAGATAAATTTTAGTTTGCTGCAGACTGATGCAGAAAATTCTGCTTCTGGGTCTGCAAGTGTACATGATCTTAAAACTAAAAGTAAATAATACCATTTTTCAGACATAGCATTTTTATTTTGTAATTTTTATTGGTACTTTTGTAATAATTTTAACTAGATGTCTAAACTCATTATTAATTTCAGTACTTCTCCGTTATCCCATCAATCACTTTTCTTAAAAAAAAATTATTGCCAAAAAATTTCAACAACTAATAAATAAAAAGTAAGAATGTTACCATTGAAATTATAAAAAAAAAAAAAAAAAAAAAAAAAAAAAAAAAAAAAAATCAGAAAAGCTCTGCTTACTAATTTGCTAACTATCAATTTTAAACGATATATTTTATAATATACTATTATTGAAAACTGAAATAAAAATCTTGGATATTTAATACATTATTTTTCTTAACTATCCCTCTCGTCTGGTGAATGTTTAAGTGATATCAATTGAAACAGATCTATTATATGAAACTATGCATCATAAAATTTGTTCAATAGTTTTTCCTCTTTTAATATCATTTTGTTGCTGTTTAAGAACATAATTGTTATTTTAATCAACAAAATATCTAATAAATCAGTAAAACATCATTAAAAACAGATATAAATACATTATCAAGTAAATGTGACACTACGATCATGTAATTTTGGCATTCAATTTTATAGTTTGATGGTAGCTTTTTCGATACTTCTCCATTATCTTGTTGACTGCTTTCAATAAAAATAGCTTTGGCCAAAATAGGATTAAATGCCAAAGATGTATGATTGTAGCATTACATTCACTTGATGTCAGATGTTATTTTAATCCATAATATTATATGTGATGTGTTTTTGTCATCTTATATGTGTTTGTGATCAGGGACTTTATAATTTGACCTTTTTCTGTATTTTTAATGGTGTTTTATTGGTTTACTAATTATTTTATTAATTAACATAAGAGTAAAGCTTTTAAATGGTGGCACTATGATATTAAAAGAGAAAAAGCTTGAAAAATTTTGTGATTCATAGTTACCTACAACCTACAATAGATCAGTTTCAACTGAGAACTGACCATTACAAACATTCACCAGCCGAGAGATCTAATAAAGAAAAATAATGTAAACAAATAAATATCCAAGATTTCTTTTTCTGTTTTCACTAAGATATTGTTAATTTATTGTTTAAAGTTATTGATAGCTAAAACTTTAGTGAGTGAGTTTTTTCCAAATCTCTTGTTTTGTTTTGGTTTTTTTTTTGTGCGGGCGGGGGCGGGGGTGTCCAATGACTTCATTCTTTCATTTGTTTACTGTGTATTACAAATTTTAAAATTGGAGTTTGTTACGATACAATAGTTTTTTTTTTAATGAAAAGTGTCAAATATCCAAGATTTCTTTTTCTGTTTTCATTAATTATATTGTTGATTTTATTTTTTAAAATTTGATAGCTGACACTTTAGTTAGTGGGGCTTTTCCAAATTTCTTGTTTGTTTCTTTTTTGCAAAGGGGGGGGGGGGATTCCAATGGCTTTATTCTTCCATTTGTTTATTAGGAATTACATACAGTTAGTTAAGATACAATAGTTTTTATTTTATTTATATTTTTTTAATGAAAAATTGTCGATGGGCAGAGTTTTTGATTTTTTTTAAAAAACCTCGCACAATATTATTATTTTACGATTTCTAATTTATAAAATTGTATACACAGACATGAAAATGCACTGAATGGTTCAAATTTTAATATAATAGGCATCACCAAAGTCGAGAATTTCTCTTTAGCAAACAATAATGTTGATTATTTTCTCACAGCTTGTTAGTTTCTCTCCTACATAATGCAAAAGATGGGATAATTAATCTGTTAGTCTCAGTGCTTGTTTGTAACGAGCAAAGTCATATCATTTTATTTTACTTAAACTTACAGAAGTTTTCTATATTAAGTAATAGACAAGTAAATATTACTATATTTAATATATTCCTGCTTAGATTTCCTTACTGTTACTAGTTTATTTTACAATTTGATTCAAATGAAATTTGAAACCATTTTTTCTATTACATTGTGCTTTACTTGACAAAAATTTTTCTTATAAAGCTTAAAAGTCTTATCTTTCTAAAAACTGATTCAGTATCTGTATTATATAAAACTAAATATATTTAAAAACATTAATATGTTTGTTTACACCTTGAATTTATCTAAACATAATTTTTAAAAATTTGATTTAAATCATGATTTTAACCACGATTAAAATTAAGTTGATTTAAATCAATGAACCCTGCGACGGGATAATGGAGAAGTACCTTAATTTCTTTGAATTTGTTTAGGTCGAATGTAAAGATAATAGAAGCTGCCTAATGCCACATGTGATCATTTATATTAAATTTCATTTTGAATTGATTTGAATTTTGTATCTTAGTTATTTTTTTCAGGCACAAATTGTAGGATCCAAAAAGTCCCAGCATGGATAAATGGAGGTTAAAAAGATACTGCTTTAGAGAATGGATTGAAGGGAGATGATAAAAATATCTCGGTGACTCAAATAATCAGAAGGTTTTGTAGAAAAATAAACTTTATTAACATAACAACACATAGTCAAATATTCGCCATCGTCACTGACAGAATAATCTGCCGCTCTCTGCAGAGTTCGAATGTTACTGCGTCACGTGACTTCAAAAGCTCTCCGCAGAAAACGCGGGGGGAGGAAATCCGCCTCATTGCTATTGGCTGGCTCCTCGCGTGCGAGAGAGAAATAGCAGACGGCTACAGAGTATGCCCCCAGTGACGAAGTCGCGATTACAAAAAGGTAGCATCAATAAGATACATAAGAAAGGTCTTGAGTAAAATTAAAGTACATATGGTGCAAAAAAAATAGAAAATATATTATGCATTACATGAAAAACAATACTTTTGAGAAGGAAATAGTATGCACACTATAAACATCAAATGTTTTAAACAATATAATCAGTAACGAGATGTTTCGGAAAACGAACTTTACGACCAGATTTGGTGGTAGGGTGTTCAACAGGAGTAGTTGGAAAATTTATGGGCTCATTTTGTTTTTGAGGTTGGGAAGGTGAAATAGAATCTGCTAATTGATACGCAGGTTTAATGCGATCAATAGATACAGTACAGCGCTTCCCGTTTAAGTCCAAGTCAAACGTTTTCTCAGACCTGTCAATCACTCGATGAGGTCCTGTATAAGGGGGTGATAAGGGAGGATTGACTTTATCTGATCTAAGAAACACGTGTGAACAGGTTTTTAATGAGGGATTGACATAAATTTTAGGATTGCCGTGCATTGCAGTGGCAATGGGATTTAACTTTCTCATTTTTTCAGTTAACTCAGTCACGTATGTAAGAGTAGGTGGTTGATTTATAGTTTCAGTGTTTATGAGATCAGAGGGTAGTCTGATATTTGTGCCATAAACAAGTTGAGCACAGGTTGCTTGGATTTCATTTTTAAGAGCAGTGCGTAAACCAAGTAAGACAATGGGGAGGATTTCAGTCCATTGAATTTGATTGTGAGATTTAAGAGAACTCTTAAGATGACGATGGAATCTTTCAATGAAACCGTTAGACTGTGGATGGTATGCTGTAGTTCTGATGCGTCTACATCCTAATCTATTAGTAAGCTCTTTGAAAAGAGTGGACTCAAAATTTCTACCCTGATCAGTAGTGATGGTAACAGGGGTTCCAAATCTGGAGATCCAACTGTGTATCAATGTACGAGCAGTTGTTTCTGCAGTCATATCAGATGTGGGTATAACTTCGGGCCATCTCGTGAACCTATCAATGATGGTCATGCAATACTGATTGCCATCGGATGATGGTAAGGGTCCGATAAAATTAATATGAATATGGGCAAAACGAGCATCAGGTTCAGAGAATGTACCAATTGGTGATTTGGTGTGTTGAAAGATTTTAGCTTTTTGACATTTCGTACAGCTGCGAACCATAGATTTTATATCCTTACGCATGCCAGGCCATACAAATCGTTTAGAAATTAAATCTAATGAAGCTGAGATACCAGGATGTGAGAAATAATGCAAGGTTGAAAAAACTGATTGTCGCATACTTTTAGGAACAAATGGTCGAGGATGTTTTTGTGACATATCGCAATATAAATGTACATCTTCGAGTGGAAAATAATGTTTTTCTAATTTTAATGAAGTGGTGTCAAATTCGAGAAGTTGTTTTAGCTCTTCATCATTGGTCTGAGCAGTGGCAAACTCTTTAAAATTTAACACATTAGGAGAAATTGAATCTATCTCAATTCGAGATAATGCATCGGCCACAATGTTGTCAGAGCCTTTAGTATATCTAATATCAGTAGAAAACTGTGAAATATAGTCTAAATGTCTCAATTGACGTGGGATACATTTATCAGGGTTTTGTTGAAATGTGAATGTAAGGGGTTTTTGGTCTGTATAAATAATGAAATTCCGACCTTCTAGCATGTGTCTGAATTTTTTTATAGAACAATAAATAGCAAATAATTCACGATCATAAGTAGACCAATTTCTTTGAGATTTATTTAATTTACAGGAATAAAATGCTATTGGTTCCCATTGGTTTTCGGAGAGTTGCATTAAAGATCCACCAATTGCGACATTGCTGGCATCGACCCATAAGCTTAGCTGGGCGCCAGGAATTGGATGTCGTAATAATGTAGCTCGAGCTATAGCTTCTTTTGAAGCAGTGAAGGAAAGAATGGCTTCATCGTTCCATTGCAATTGCTCAGTTTTGTTAGCATTGGAACGGGGATGTTTTTTCGTATTTTTGTGTCCTTCTAAGAATTTAACGAGTGGAGCTAAAATATCGGCAGCTTTGGGAATGCACCGTCGATAAAAATTGAAAAGACCTAAGTAGCGTCTTAGTTGAGTTAAGGTAGAGGGCTGGGGGAAATCTAGGATGCATTTTACACGATCAGGTAAGGGTTCAATTCCTGCAGCTGAAAGTTTGAATCCTAAAAAATCGATAGTGGATTGGCCAAATTTACATTTATCAACATTAATACACAGACCATACTCTTTAAGTCTAGAAAACAACAACTCAAGGTGTTCTAAATGTTCAGTTTCATTATTTGATGCAATTAGAAAATCATCAAGGAATGCGTAAACAAATCCTAAGTCACGAATTACGTCATCAATAAATCGTTGAAAAGTTGAGGAAGCGTTACAAAGGCCGAATTGCATACGAGTGCTTTCGAAAAGTCCGAATGGAGTGCAAATCGCAGTTTTATGTACATCATCAGGATTTATGGGAATTTGATGGTAGGCTTTTACAAGATCAATGTGACTGAAGATTTGTTTACCATGTAATTCAGCAGTGAAATCTGCGATACAAGGGATAGGATATTTTTCTTTAACAGTTTGTGCATTTAGAGCACGATAATCACCAACAGGTCTCCAATCGACAGATCCTTTCTTCGGCACCAGCTGCAAAGGCGAAGAGTAATTACTTTTAGAAGGTCTCATATGACCGAGTTGTAGCATGTGCTGAAATTCAGCTTTGGCAATTTTTAACCGATCTGGAGCTAGCCGTCTAGGCTTAGCAGCGACTGGAGGCCCCTTAGTGTTTATATAATGCACAGTATTATGCTTAACCGGTTGGTTAGGATCCGGTAATTTCATGATTTCAGGAAATTTAAATAATAATTTACCATATATATCATTTACAAAATTGGGTTTCACAGAAAATATATTACAAGTACTTAATATAGCAGGAGCTTTTAAATTAGTAGTGGAATCAATAAGACGACGATTCCGTAAATCAAGTTTTAAATTAAAATTATGCAAAAAATCAGCTCCTAAAATAGCACATGAAACATCACAAATATAAAAAGAATATGTAAAATTTCGGCGTAGGCCTAAGTTGATATTAATACATTTACGACCATACACATTAATTTTTGTGCCATTAGCAGCACGAAAGGTTTGGAGAACAGGCTTAGTTTTGTCATTTTTATTCGCGGCCACAAGTGAGGCATCAGATCCAGAATCGACTAGAAAACACATACCTGTATTTCTGTCTCTAACGAAAAGGCGACGAGAAGGTGCTGGGGAGAAGTCCGTCGCCGCTACTCTTCCCGCTTCTGGTTTTCCGAATAAGAACAAGGCGCTAGGCACTTTTTTGCTTTTTCTTGATATTTTTGGTGATACCAACACAACGTTGCATCCCTATGGCGGGACTCAGAACGATTTCGCTGATGGTTATCACTTCTAGATACACTTCTTGAACGACGAAGATGAGCGACCTCTTGGCGTAATGCTTGGATTTCTTTTACGAGCATATCAATGGTTGGCGGTGTCTGAGATTCAGTTGTTGGTGTTCGAATCGAAACAGAACAAATGTTGGAAGGCGTTAATTCAATTATTCTATCAGCAATATCCGCCGCTTTATCTGGAGTAATTTTTTCAATGGAAGCTAGAATCGTTTGCACAGTGGTTGGCATTTGTTGAGTAAACAGTTCTAAAAGAAGATCGTTACTAATATTATGGCTTTCAGCCCGTCTTTTCATTAATCGAAGTAATTCAGTTGGTTTTCTGTCACCCAGGCTTTCTCCAGCTAGCAGTTTCCGTATTTCTAAAGTACGACTTTCTCCGCAACTTTCGATAACTTTTGCTTTCAAAATCTGATAAGGATCAGTAGGATCAGGACTCATAATTATATCTCGAACCATAGTAGCAGTAGCAGGCGGTAGATGCGCTACAACATAATTATATTTTGTTTTCGACTCAGTAATAGCTTTAGGAGTAGCTAACTCGAATGTGCTTTCCAGCATATGAAACCATAATGTAGGGTCTACAGGGATATAAGGCTAACGGGACTACGGCAGATGTTTCAGCAGTTGCCATTTTGCTAGTTAAACAAAACGTTCCATGAAACAGTTGAATAGTTCGACGTTCTATGAAATAGTTGAAGGTTCAAAAATCCGCGGTCACCATTTTAGAGAATGGATTGAAGGGAGATGATAAAAATATCTCGGTGACTCAAATAATCAGAAGGTTTTGTAGAAAAATAAACTTTATTAACATAACAACACATAGTCAAATATTCGCCATCGTCACTGACAGAATAATCTGCCGCTCTCTGCAGAGTTCGAATGTTACTGCGTCACGTGACTTCAAAAGCTCTCCGCAGAAAACGCGGGGGAGGAAATGCGCCTCATTGCTATTGGCTGGCTCCTCGCGTGCGAGAGAGAAATAGCAGACGGCTACACTGCAAACATCCACCAGTCAAAGCTCAGTTCTACATACAATTTTCAAGAAATTAAATTTCAAAATTGGTATGTTTTTAAGTATTTCTGAATAAGGGATCATAACAATAAAAATTCATATCAAGTCTATGGATATTTATATCTTCCTGTTATGTATTCTTTAATTATACTTTTCTGCAGCAAAATTGTAATTGATATTCATTAATGGTACTGTTTAAAGTATCAAAGCAAAAATAATTAAATGCAAGTTCTAAGATCATTAAACGGAACTTTTCTGCTATAAAGATAAATGCAACTTCCCTTCTTAAAAATGGAAATACATGCACAAAATTAATACAATAAGGCCAATGCCAATTAATAGAAATGGTAAGGTTGAAAATTTAATATAAAATTTAAACCCTTTATTATTATTATTATTGACATAACTGCAACTTTAATGTAATCAAATGATAATCATAAAAAATATTTAACTATTTTCAGTTCAACTGTATATATATGTACGTATATTAATTAAATTAAACTCTACAAAGAAAATATAAACAATTTTTTGCAACAAATTTAGTCAAACAACTTTTATAAGTAAGTGAAAATCTATCTGTTTTATAATTTTCATTAATAAATATATTGAGAAAATTAATTATTTATTAACATGTATTTTGAGAATCTAAAACTTAAAGTAAAATGTAGTTTTGGTTTGGGTTTAAACTTGACTGTTATATCAAAACTAAATATATGGGAAATGAAAATTATATATTATATGCGTTCAATTGTGGTGTCATTTTGGTTAGAAACCGGGGTTGCTGGCTTTTTTTGGTTTTAACCACTTTAAAAAAACTGGCTTTTATTGAAAAAAAGCCGGTTTTTATTTTTAAAAGTTGGTTTACAGCTAATTCGTTTTACATTTGGATTAGTTCATTTATAATACTCTTATAAATATTTTATACTGAGAAATTTATAAATTTCTATTAAATTTTCTCAAATATATAAGTCTTTATAACTGCTAGAAGGCAACTGTGAAGGCAGTATGTCTGAAAAAAAAATGTATATATAAATATTGAAAATAATATAAGTTAGACTCCAAAAAAAATAAATAAATTTTTGAAAAGCTTG
This sequence comes from Maratus speciosus, assembly GCA_963932465.1. Classification (NCBI taxonomy): domain Eukaryota; kingdom Metazoa; phylum Arthropoda; class Arachnida; order Araneae; family Salticidae; genus Maratus; species Maratus speciosus. Next base: position 16,272,730 of record OZ010797.1, read on the forward strand.
TTGCTAAGCATATTCATGCATATGCTATTCATAATATTTTTAATAGTGAGAAATGACGTTTTTATTACGACTATGCATAATTTTAAATGTTTACTAGAAATAAAATAAGACTTGTATATTAATAGCTCTTAAAATTAATTAAGTAATAAAGCATGTAACTAAGTAACCATTGTCCTCTTTAATTTTATAAAGCTGTAAAAATGAAAAAAATGGGGGGGGGGGGTTTAAGGATCAGTCTGTGTAAACCAGATAAAGCAGCTGGTATGGCGCTTTTCAAATTTAGCTGACATATTTGCAATTCTAACTACAAATCACTCGCAAAACCATCTAAGTTTTATTCCAGTATTAATGTCTTCATTATTGAGAAATTGGGTTACTTATTAAATTCTAAATCAATTAAATGTCATTAAAACTAATTAAAAACACTTTAAAATGTGTAGTGTATAATTACAATGCTTCATTGTATAAAAGCCAATTATGGCCAAAAAAGGCCAATTTTGGCCAAAAAAAGCCGGTTAAAACCAGTAAAAGCCACTGGCATGGCTTTTTTTAAATTTTAGTCGGCTTTTTTGCAACCCTGTTAGAAACCTACTCCAAACAAACAATTGCTATGTTGTATTTTCTATTTTGATATCTCGCAGCTAAGTTTTTTAATATTATATGTGGGGGTAACATTTTCTATGATTTATATTTAAGAAAAAATGAAACACAGCAAATGTTGTTTGAAGTCAGTTTCCAACCAAAATGTTAAATACTGACATCATACTAAAGCGTCTTTTGTAAGCCGGGATGGGGGGGGGGGGGGGGGTTATTTGCTAATTTTTATAGAATGAAAGATTTAAAAATGACATTTATAATAATGCCAGAACCACAATAATTCGTTCCTTTAAAATTGCATCATTTATATACTTAAAAAACAATATTATGTAGATGGGGGATCTATATTATAATCCAAATTTGTTTTTGAACTGCAGGGATATTGATTGATGAAACTCTTTGTGTTATTATTATTATTATTATTATTTTAACTAGTTCTCCTGGAAATTAGTCAAATGCAACTGAAAAATAATTTCAACAGCGACATGATATATTACAAAAATTGGTATTAAATTAAGTTGGAAAAGCTACTCTCAAAATTCTGAGACTGAAACGCTAAACTTTTAAAAGCTGGCTTTTTCTTCTTTTTTTAGAATAAATTCATATAAAGTGGAAATCATTTTGTTTTTTGAGAAATTTAAAAAGTTTTTATTTTATATTTTTAAAATTAATTTTAATTATGATCATGACGACGCAACGTACAAATAAACTGTTTAAGATAAAATTTCCAATCGGGGAGGGGGGGGGGGGGTGATAGAAAATGTACGTCAACTAGGAGCCTCAATTCTCCTGTCCCTGCCAGCGAAGGCACTCAAAATGTTAATCATTTGGGGACGGATATTTCTAATATCTCGTTTGCATTTCGACATTTTAACATAATTTTTTTTGTATTCGATAGCCAAGATTCCATCTCTACATCACACTTTTTTTACTTTTTCAATTTTAGTTGCAGATATTTTTTAGAATGACACTTTCATTTTCAGAACCGGTTTTGAAAGTGAAAGTAACTTTATAAAAATTTTCTGCGACCAAAATCTATGATTTATATTTAAGAAAAAATGAAACAGAACAAATGTTGTGTTTGGGGGGGGGGGGGTGTAATTTGCTAATTTTTTATAAAAATTATCAATTTTTGTAGAATGAAAGATTTAAAAATAACATTTCTAATAATGTCAGAACCACAATAATTTGTTCCTTTAAAATTGCATCCTTTATATACTTCACAAACAGTACTATGTAGTTGAGATCTATAACACAATCCAAATTTGTTTTTAAATTGCAGGGATATTGATTAAAACTCTTTGTATTTTTTTTTAACTAGTTTTGTAAATTAGTCAAATGCAACTGAAAAATAATTTCAACAGAGACATGATATATTGCAAACATTGGTGTTAAATTAAGTTGGAAAAGCTACTCTCAAAATTCTGAGACTGAAAGGCTAAACTTTTAAAATCTGGCTTTTTCTTCTTTTTTACATTCATGGAAAGTGAAAATCACTTTGTTGAGATTAAAAAAGTTTATAATCTATACTAATATTATAAAGAAGTAAAGTTTGTTTGTTTGTTAGAGGTAATCTTTGGAGCTACCGAACCGATTTCAAAAGTAATGGTATCAAAATGATGGTGTTAGTCCAACTTAGAACATAGACTATATTTTATGTTGGTGCCACTACCCCAAAGGGGGTGCAGCAGCAAAAAACGTTCTAAAAATGAGATTTTTGCATTACTGAAGGGCCTAGAAATACGAAATTTTAAATATTAGTTACTTATTAGATATAAAGGATTTCTAAGAACAGTTCTTAAACAATTCGAAATTTAAAAGGTGTGAAAATGCTCAAAAAGCGTTCTAAAAAACGTTCTAAATGGTGGTTTCTACACAATCTCGGGAAATACCAAACCGATTAAAAAAATAATGGTGTCAAAATGATGGTGACAACCCTTGCTCTAACATAGGATATGTTTTATGTCGGTGCACTACCCCAAAGGGGGTGCAGGAGCAAAAAACCTTCTAAAAATGTGATTTTTCAATTATGGAAGGACTTAGATTCATGAAATTTTGCATGGTATATATTTATTAGATATAAATGATCTATAAGAACATTTTTTTTTAAATTTGAAATTTAAACGGGGTGAAAATGCGCGAAAAGCGTTCTAAAAACGTTCTAAATGCCGATTTGTGAGCAATCTCAGGAATAATCAAACTGATTTCAAAAGTAGTGGTAGAAAATTGATGCTGACAGCCTCTGCTCTAATGTAGACGCTATTTCATGTCAGTGTCACTATCACCTGGAGGTTGCAGGAGCAAAAAACATTCTAAATTTCGATTTTTGTGATCGGTTGGGGCTAGCAACTGGAAATTAGGAAAGGTACCTATTTATTTAGATAAAAATGATCTTTAAGAACAGTTTCAAAACAATTGAAAATTTAAAAAGGGGGTGGTGAAAATGCGTGAAAAGTGTTCTAAAAACGTCCTAAATTGCGATTTCTACTCAATCCCAGGATATACCAAAGCTATTTCAATAGTAATGGTTGCAAATTGATGGTAACAGTCCCTGCTCCAACATTGGCTATATTTTATGTTGCTGTCACTACCATCTGGATGTTGCAAGAGCAAAACATGCTCTAATTTGCATTTTTTGCATAACTGAGGGGTTTAACATTTTGAAGTATGGCATGGTATTTACGTACAAGATGGAACTGCTTTCTAAGAACTGTCGAAAGAAAATTCCAAATTTAAAAAGATGAAGTGAGCGAGAAGCGTTATAAATTACAATTTTTATGCAATCTTATCAAATACCAAACCGATTAAAAAAATAATGATGACAAATTGTTGGTGATAGAACCTGCTCAAACATAAGCTATATTTTATGAATCCGCCACTATCACCAGAGGGTTCCAGGAGCTAAAAACTTTCTAAATTGAGATTTTGTGATACTGAAAAGGCTAGAAACTTTAAATATGGCATGGTAGTTCCTTATAAAATATAAATGTCCTCGAAGGACTGTCGAAAATAAATTCGAATTAAAAAAGAGGGAAGCGAAGGGGAGGTGCGAAAAGTATTCTAAAAAAGTCCTAAATTACGATTTCTATACAATTTCAGGGAATATAAACCGGTTATAAAAGTAATAGTTGTGAATGAATGGTAACAGTCTTGGATCCTAAACAGGCTATATTTTATGCCGATGATTCTACCACCTGGGGTTCACAGGAACAACAAACATTTTAAAAAAAGCCATTAAAAGCTTTCTAAATTACGTTTCTGTGGAATATTAGGAAATAACAAACTGATTTAAAAATTAATGTTGGCAAATTAATGGTGACAGTTCCTATTTCAACATAGCCCTTTATGTTGAGAGAGGTGTTAAGACTTGGAATTTGACATGATAGTTAATTTTAAAATGCAAGAAGATGGTTTCTAAAAAATTCAAAACTTCAAATGAATACCGAAATAAGCATATTAATTGAGCATAAAAGTTTCAAAATATTTTCTAAATTATCATTTATTTAGTTTTATTTCGTTTTATTAATTTAAGTCTCATTTCTGCCTAATGCAGTGTAATAATGATGTTTAGCCAAACTGTGTTTTAAATAGTAATTTTTGATTTATTCCTAAAAGTAATAAGTACCTTTTAATAAAAAAACCTTTTAATAAAACAAAATATTACCTTTTAATAAAACAAAATATTACCTTTTAATAAAACAAAATATTACCTTTTAATAAAATAAAATTTAGTTAGTAGCTTTTAATAAAAATTAGACATATAAATATCACTTGGCATATTTCAAATATTACGCGAGCAACGCCGCGGTGTTTGCTAGTATTTTATATTTTTTAAATTAATTTTAATTATGATCATGATGACGTAACTTACAAATAAACTGTTTAAGATAAAAGTTCCAATCAAGGGGGGGGGGGGATTGAAAATGCACGTTAGCTGGGAGCCTTAATGAAGCATAATAAATTTGATTATATGAATAACCTTAAATATGTCGAAGCAATTCAAATTTTCCTACATATGTTAATTCTCAAGTAATTTTTTATGCATACATTTTTTTTTTTTTTTTTTTTTTTTTTTTTTTTTTAAGTAAAATGATTGGGGACTTTTATGTTTGCCAGGTGCAAATCCGGCCAACTGCATTTTTTTTCTTGTCAGTGACAGCTTTTATTTTTTGCATATGGAAATTAGAAATAATACTTTGATCATGAAATTAAATATTTTGCTTTGTGGTCTTCTTTACAAATTTTTGTTTTTATAAAACTGCTTTAAAAAGACAGTATGGGAATTTGTTTTAATTTTTCTGTAATTTAAATGATATTAGTAAAAGGCATGTATGTAATTTAATGAAAATTATGTATTTTAAATCAAATAAGTGAAGGGTTTATATTTAAAATTAAATGAATTCAACACAAAGTAGGGCTATAAGAGGAATTTTTGTCAATTTGTCACCTGTTATACTAACATAAAAGTAGTACCAATACCAAGTTAGAAATTAAAAATTCTCTTATTTTCTTTTACACAAAATTTTGTTTAACTCCTCTAGCCATAATGATATTTTACTCTGAATTTTAATGTTTTGAAAATTATTTGTTTCAGATGCTTTTGAGAAAGAAACTTATATCAAGGGCACACATTGAAAGAGTATTAAAGGCATAGTTACAACATGTATAAGAAAGTAAATGTTATGTAAAAAAAGTCTATAAATGTAAATTAAAGTACTTTAAATGTATTTGTTGGTGTTGTTATTTTACAGTATTTTTTTCTTTCTTAACAATGATTTAAAATGTATGTACTTCAGCAATTGAATTGTTTAAAACTTAAAATTCATGCATTCTAAAGCAGCGAGTAAAATAATTGTATAATCAGGGCCGTAGCAAGGTCTTCTGAGCCCCCCCCCAAACATATTTTTCGGGGACCCCCCTTAAGGTTTTAGAGAAATATCTATATTTAATTTTCCACCCAAGTTCCATTTTATAACAACACCAGCGGAGTTTCGCTGGTCGGATTTTCCAAAACGAACTTAATATTGAACAAATTTGTAGTTTGGCTGCACTGCTTTCGACAACGTACACCCATCGGGGCTATGTCTGCTCCGATCTCGAATGATACGAACCTTGAATTATTGTAATTTTTTTATTTTGATCCAAGTTAAATTCAAATTTTCAACATTTTGATAGTCTTACAACGTGAATTTATCAAACGAGTTGCAAAATTTAACTGAGAATTCTTCCATTTAGGAAAAAAAAGTAAAAAAAAAATCGCCAAAGAATGCGAAAGAATACCAAAAATTGCATAAAAAAATTCGAAGTTCACAGAGAAATACTTATATTGTGCTTATACGTTACTTATATTGTGCTAAAAGATTGAAACCGGGTTTAATTTTTTTTTTTTACGAATATTAAAAAAACTACCAGAAAAGTGAAAAATCTAAAAATCACATAAAAATTCTCGAAAATTTTAAAAACAGCAGAGGACAAAATTTGGCAAAAAAGTTTGAAACTGAATTCCTTTTACAAATGTTATAAACTGATAAGTATTGCTCATAAACAAAATAAATAAAAAAAAATATATGGAAGTCGTTTTCGTATTTTCAATTTTCTCTTCAGTTTGACAATGCCGTCCGCGTGGCCCAGGCAGATTTTCTTTAAGCAGAATATATTCATTTATAACAATTTTTTTCCTGCTCGGATTGGTGCCTTTTATTATATATATATATATGTACAGATTTACTAATTTTAACAAAAATTACTTTTGGGATGTCTTTTTCACACATTCTGGTTTTCTTCAGTTTAAAATTGTCACCCAAGTTAAAATTTAAAAAGAAAAAAAAATAACTTCGGATAGAAGGTACCTTTCTGTGGGCAATGAAGACGAGTTTCCTAGTAGATAATAATAAAGATCAGATATTTGTCTGTTCAGAGTTTTTCTTTGTCTGACCAGACGTTTTTCTGTTCAGGACAAAATTTGACAGGAAGGTTACCTGTATGCCTGAAGTTATGCACCTCGAAACATTTTTTTTAAATTCTTTGATTCAAATTTTTCTAATTTAATTTTTTACGCTATTTTTTGTATTTTTTCAAGTTTTGTGCTTTTTTCCCCACATTCATAAAAGGAATCTATTTTCAATCCATCTTTCCATTTTAGCCAAATATAGTAAAGTAGTCGTCTTCTATTTTTAAATATTTCGCGAATTTTTTTTATGATTTTTAACTTTTTTTCGCTTTCTGACGTGATTTTTTGACATTAGTAAAAGAAATCAGGTTTCAGTTTTTTAGCCTGATGCACTAAATTTCGTCCTTTGCAATTTTTAAATTTTTCACGAACGTTTTTTTTTTCATTTTTTTAAGACCCCTCACTCTAAACAGAAATGTCTGAAATTCAGACACTTAAGTGTCTGAAACGCAGTGTTCAATTTTCAGAAGTTTTAAAATGTCTGAAAATTTTCAGACACTTCTTGCATCTGAATGCCAGACACTTAAGTGTTTGAAACATGAGTGTTCGATTTTCAGACGCTTTAAAATGTCTTAAAAATTTTAGACACTTCTTGCGTCTGAATTTCAGACATTTCAAATGTCTTAATTGCGGCCATATTTGAACCCTTTTTTTCACCAACATGAAGCCATCTTTCACCACTTTTTTTTTTTAAGCCATATACGCAGCCATATTTGACCATATTGAATCATTTTTATAAATTGGAATAATTTGTTACTATAAAGCAGAGCTGATTCCAGCGTGGAAAACTGGGATGTTTCTCTGCCCCCTAATCCTAGGGTCCCCCAAATTGGGTATAAAATTTTCATAAAGCTGATATTTTAAATTTGTTTTAACCTTGTGATGATTATAATCAGTATTTTGTAGTTTTAGAATAGGATAATATATATATACACACACATATATAGATATATTCACCTAAATATGTATTTATATGATATCATATTTTGTCCTACGGCATCAAAAATGATTACTTTTAATGACAATTTCAAATTAATTCTAGGCCAGAGACCTGGTATTCATCCCCCCCCCCACCGCCTTCATATACTGTTACAAAAGATAAATAAATAAATAAAATGAAAAAAAATAAGCCTATTCGATGTTGTCAAATATATATTTGAATAAATGTATCCTTTTCTTTAACCATATCATGTTCTAAAAGCACAAAATATTTATTAAAATAAATATAAGATCAAAACGAATTTAAACGTTTGCTTTTTTTCAATGGCAACACTCAATTTTGACACCATATATTAAATCTTCGGTTCAAACTATGCCTAGAAACAAAATTTCTAGTCATTTGAATGATAAGTTTTTGAATCTTAAGCATTCAAAATTTAGAGCTTCTAGTGTTAAACTACATTTTCATATTTTTATTAATATCTCCTGAAATTATAATCCTAATGTGATAATTTTGTATGTGGATACAATAATGAAAATCCGAAACCTAATGACATTGAATTTGTAAAATTGCATACCAAATTTGAGGGCCCAAAAATCGATGGGAAGGGGAGGGGGCGGGACCGCGGATCAGTTTCCATGCTCTAATCAGGTCTTGCTTCGAGAAGAAACACTACTCCTCCTTTTTATTTTTCTAAATAGAGCTGTCCGCTATTCGGGAGTGACCGATTATGGAAGTTTTACTGTAATAACGGAAATTCTCGAATAGCAGACACCTATTTAGCGATCACTTTTTTCAATCCACATTTGTAGATTGAAGCAGATTTTGTGTACTTTGTACTCTGTATACTGTGTGTTTGTATACTCTGGACTGTTTATTTTTACATATGAAAATAAAACCTCTAAATAGCGGGAAAATTCTGCGGTCCTAGGGTGTCTTCTATTGAGAGGTTTTGTTAAATATATCTAGTTATAAATATATTTTATTTAAAAGTCAGAAAATGTTTATTTTCTTTCTTTCTTTCTTTCTTTCTTTTTTTGACAGTATAGGAAATGTGGTTCTAATAAGTTCCAGTACCAGCGGCTTACATTCGTTAGCCTTCCTTCACCCTACTACATATGCAGTCACAAAAATTTAAACACATTGACGACTTTATATATATATATATGTGTGTGTGTGTGTGTGTGTGAACGTGTAAATATATGTTTGGATAAATATATCCTTTTCCTTTTACTTCATTCTACTATACAAGTATGCAATATGATATATAATCAGTACAATAAATTGTTTTGCGAAAATGGATGCATTCTCCGATGATAATAAAAAATATTCCTGTAATAAATCAGAAAAAGTTTGGCCATAAAAGTTGTCAGAAATTTTCTGTGTCTTAAAATTTAAATATGTAATACATATGAAACACGGGAAATACATATAAATGTAGTTTTTATATTCTGAAAAAGTTTTCATAGTCTAAAAATATTCTTTCATCGTGCAATTAAATACTGTAGAAATTTCGAACTTTTTAATAAAGCGTTACTTCACAGAGGAACACTTTAAAATGTATTTATAAACAGGGATGTAGTGGAGGGTATGCGGCGGTATAAGCTGTATATCTTCTGGATTTTTTTTAAAGAACACCGTATACCCCCTGTTTCTCAAAAAATCTATAGTATATAAACTGTAGGGTATACCCTCTGCTTAGAGTGTAGGCCCTCTGATTTTTTTTACGACTACCACCACTGTTTATAAAACATTAAAAATTTTACGATAACTTCAATTCTGATGCTCTTATAATTATTTTTAAAGTTTTAAGTCCACCATCTGAAGCAAACATTTCCATAGCATTTCCTATACATAAATTTATTTTTGTTACATGAAAACACTAACTTCGAAAATGTAATGTGTGAGAATTAAATGATCTATCATTAAAAATAAAAATTCATATGCGAAACGATGCCAATAATATCTGTAATACAATGGAAGGATTTATTAATAACAATATCATTTAATAACTTGATCTTTTTAATTACATTTTGCCATGTGGGCAATTCCTTTTATACACAGCATATGGTAATCACCAGATCTACTAAGCTATCTTTAAAAAGCTAAATATATATATTTTTAATAACATGCAAGAGAAATAACTTTTAATTTCAAAACTTATTTTGCCTTAAAAATACATATCTAATTTTTATTTCTGTATCTTTTATAAAAATGCACAAACTTTGAAAAAAATCCCCAGCTATTTTATGTGAAAAATGCAGTTATACAAGTAAATATGAAAAGACGATCTTTTCTAATTTCTGTTCTAAATCTGTAATCACTTCTTAACAATCAATAAATCGATATTAATAAATTTTTCGATTTTCAAATTTTTGTACAAAACTTAAATATAATTTTATGTAATTAAACAAAGTAAATCATGATTTATTTTCTTACTTGTTTTATAGTAAATCATTATCTATCTAGAAATTTTTTTAAATAAAATTATCTATTAAAAAAAATGGAACATTTTAATTTTATTAGTAATAATCATAAAGTTACAATAATTTGTTTGATTTAACTAACATGTATATTGTTTAGAATACATAAATAGGACAGCGCAAAATAATTAAAATTTGCTTTCAATACAAATAATATTATGAAGATTTTTTTAAGTTGGCATTTCCGAATTAAGGGAAAAAAAATGTTTTACTAAATAAGCTATTTCAGTTTGAAAATTTGTTTCGCATAAATCCATTTTGACAAACTTTTAATTTAATGCACCCCTCCCCGCCTAAAATGTACATATCTTATTATATAATACAAAAAATTAATCAAAACAAGTGTTTGATTATTTTACAATTTTCATCTAATATTAAATATTGAGTTATATGTTCTACACAGCAAAAAGACAATTCAATTAAAATTCAGGTAAATAAAATGTTGTTTTAACCGTGAAAGAAAGTATTATAAGGAATTAAACATATTGATAATACCCATTGATTAAATTGATTGAATTATTTTATATATTAATTAAATTTAGCAACAGACCAAAGTGAAGAGAAAAAAAAAAAAAAAAACTTCTCAACCAAAACTGAGTATTTCTTTTTCAGGAAAAGATTTGAGAATTTTACCATTTTGCTTTATTTTCTATACAGAGATTATACTAAGCGATTTTTTATATAATATTTACTGACATTTTTACAGTCTGATTAATAAGTTGTATTCACAAGAAAAATATATAGTGCTGCAACTGCTTTTTTGAACAAAAAATATAACACGAAAAAGGTTGAAAAAGTTAGGTGTCTGTGTACACAAGCAATAACTTTTAATGCTTATTTAAACAAATGATGGGATTATTTGATATAAAAAACATTTATTTATAAAGCGGAAGCTTTAAGAATTATTAAGCAAGTTAGTTAATTAATCCTGAAAATGATATAAATTAGTTAAAAATCATAAAAAAAAACTGTAACACTGAAAAATATTTATTGTATATAAAAAGATACAAATATGATGAATACATATATTCTTAAAAAAAGTAAATTAAATAATTAATATTACATAAGTAATATTGTTCAAGAAAAAGTTCTATTTCGAAATAAAAATATATTTTTGTAAATTATGGCATCCTTACCTTTTTAGTGTTTCCTTAAATGTAATAAAGTAAATCCATTAAATACAAACAGGTAACACAAAAACAAACGCACTTGTTGTTGCGCTTGAATGATGTTGAAAGTTGAAAAACATGTATCGGAGAAATTTTTTTGTCATTATTCCACATATATTTTTATAAGAATATAATTTAAATGGATAGATTAATTTAAATATACAGATTAATTCAACTCAACATCTGTTTACTTATATTTCATAAGCACTTTCTTATTTTTCACTCTCTGAAGAACAAATATTAAAATGCCAAAAAATGGCACTTTATAGCTGCGAATAGATCTATGTAGATGACATAATTACAATATTAAAAATATATTATTTTTATAGCAACATAATTTAAATTTAAAGCATATTCCATAACTTGAATTCAATCCTTTGTGTCAACTTATATTTCATTTACTTTCTTATACTACAACCTCTGAAGAACAAATATCGAAATTCTAAAAAATGCATTTTATAGCTGCATAGGCATATGTACCTACTACTTCATAAGTTAAATTTAATCCATTTTGTATCAACTTGTATTTCACGCGTACTTTCTTATACTACAATCTCTGAGGAACAAATATCGAAATTCAAAAAATTTACTTTATAGCTGCGTAGCTGTATATAGATCTTTGTAGAATACACAGTCACAATATACATTTACGGAATTTTACACATAAAAAATCTCGGGAGACTTTCTTAAAATAAGAAAATAACTCACTGAAAGAATATTCCGTTTTAACCCGCCAGTAGCCAATGGACGTCGTCGTCTAACAAAGCGAAATACGCGAAGTCATCATTTTAATTCGCTTTGCAGTGCCTAATTTCCTTCAGCCTGCGGTTTACAAAGCTTTATAATGGGCTTGATGAGTAATAAAACTTTTATCAACGAGAAGATCATTGAATTAGGAGAAATCAGAAACGTTTTATTTTATTTATTTAGTATTTTTCTTAACATGTTACATTTATTTGAGTGCGATTTTTACAGTTTTACTATTTTCAGACATATAGAAAACATACTTTAAATAAAGATTTTGTAGTAAAACTAGCAAATAACATATTGAATTTTGATGAGGAGGGCGGTGGAGGTAAATTGTGCCTCCCTGAAATTTAATTATTTAAATTTTCTTTATGTCTAATCATTTAAAAAAAATACTTTTTTGTCTTCCAAATAGCAATATATTAATTATACGCTAAGAGAAAATGTTGCTAAGAATTTTTCTTCAGAGGAGCCCCCCCCCCCCCCCCCCCCCCACACACACACACACCACCATAAACTTTTTTGTAGAAGACAGTTTTAATTCTGTTCTCCTTTTGGTGTTCATGTATTTCAAATGTATCTTAGATGGGGAGGGGGAAATTCAGAAAAAAAAATCCCTTCTGAAGAAAAAAAAGAAACAGGAGAGAAAAAATTCAGTTTTCCATTGAACAATTAATATTTCTTAATTTTTGAATTTCTTATTATGTTGATATCTTTAAGGTTGTTCTTAACTGCTCTGCTCAACAAGCGCAAAACGTTTTTACATATTCACAAATTCATTTTTTAATGGAAAGGTATAAAATTAGAAAGCCTAGCCATGGAAGCGATTTAGAATTGAACTGTGTTTTCCACTTTTTGATCAATCAATTACATACTATGTTATAAGAGATTTTGATCACGTGACAAACACGTTTTTCGTCCGATCTTGAGTGCTCTTTCTTCCTTTGCGCGGAAATTCGGCTCAAAACGCCCACTTTGACACTATTTTCTGAAAGATCTAATGCGTTTGCAAAAAAATGGAAAAAACAGCTCAATTACATAGTTTCTGAACAACAACACCAGCTAGTTTCCTGCATTTTCGAACAAAAATAAATTAAAACATGTCAGAAAGTTGCCCTTTTGGATTTGAGAACACCCTTAAAAATTTCTTACACGAGAAGGAGTTATGACAAAATATTCTTAGTTTAGCTTCGTGTTTATATTCTGCATTTTAGAAAAGCGGACTAGACAGCGGAATCCAGGCATATCTGTCCTAAATTCTTGCTCCTTAATACGTTTCTTTCTGTAGAAACTCATAACTCTTAGCATTTAGGGGAGAGGGCCTTCCTCTGCACGCCTATGATAACAAGTAATTTTTGAAACACTTTTATATTATGAAAAGCAAATATTTAATTATTTATTGCGCCAAAAATAATTTAGCCGCAAACCTCAGTAAGCGAACTTTTACAATTGTCACACGATTACTTCTTTTATAAAGTAATACTAAATTAAGTGAATGAAAGAGTATTTTAAACATCTTTCATCCATTCGGAAATATTTTCTGTTGGTGTTGCTATACATATTGCAATACAATAGTACGTATAGTCATCACATATATGATACAATTGTATCGTATTCAGATGCTTAAGTGTCTGAAATTCTAAATGTCTTAATTTCAGACATGTCACTATTATTCAGACATTTTTCCGAGTTCATTTATACTATGATCATAGTAAGACACTTATGTGTCTTAAATTTAGACATCTATGATGTCTGAAATTTCACATTCAGACACTTAAGTGTTTGAAATACTTTTTCAGTCACATATGTGTCTGAATTTAAGACGCCTCTTTTTGCAGTGCTGTGATTAGAAGAGATTTTATCTCACATCTGAAGAAATTTTCATCTTTAGAAAGGAAAATTTCTAGAAATTTTGATCTTTGATTCGCGACTTTTTCGTGTTATGAAGGAAAAAAGTCATGCATAAAAGTTCAGTTTCTAATAGGGAAAAGTACAATACAACAAAGTTGGCAGAACACTCTTGTGATTTGGTTTTACAAAAATGCATCTTTAAATTTAGTAAGGATGTTAGGTAATTTTTATGTCGGATTGGTGAGTTTTCTATATTTTCGCGGAAAATGAGCAAATCAAATCAAAGCTTTTTGTGTGTGTGTGTGTGTTTTAACGAAAAATAAGTTACGGAAAAATCCTTCAATTCAGTGATTTTTTTCAGTTTCAATCTTTTATCCCAATATAATAAATTTTGCCATCTGCGGCGCGGATTTTTGACATCGCTAAAAGAAATCAGGTTAGTCTTTTAGCTCAATATAGAAAATATATCAATAGAAATTTTTGAATTTTTTACGAATATTTTATGTGATTTTTAGCGTATTTTTGTCTTTCACGGCTATTTTTTACCCGACTACGGCAAAGCCAAAGGAGGGTTATGATTTTGACAGGCTATGTATGTATGTATGTATGTATGTATGTATGTATGTATGTATGTATGTTCATCTGTTCCCTCGTAACTTCTAAACCACTAATCAGAATTCGACAAATGACATATCATTAGAAGCGTCTTAATTGTCCGCTGGTTATAGGCTATATAGATTTTCACCAAATTCAATGTGGCGCCTTCTAGCGGACAAAATATACAGAGTAAAAAAATAAAGTTAAGCTAGATATGCCGTGTTTGGTATCATTTTAAAGCGCTTCACTTCAAAACCATAGAGGGTTTGTTTATAAGTGCCTTGGATCATAATAAGTTGCTTAAAAATCCACATGACAGTCAATCGTTAGCAGAATTAGATAGATTAAGAAATCTTCCTAGGTCATCTTAATACATGAAACCTTCAATCTACATTACACATTTACACATTACACTAACGACCTCATCCACTAATCGGTCCATTACCCATTTGCTGCCATCGACGGATATGTGCGTCACTACTACCAAATACTGGAAGCGTCATACGTCAAAAAATAAAGTTAAGATAAATATGCCGTGTTTGGTATCATTCAAAAGCGCTTTACTTGTACATTTTGAATATATCTATATATTACTAGCATTTGCTTGTGACTTTACCTGTATTCATGGGGTACTTTTATACTTTTTCAGCGTAGTTTTTTGTCGTAGTTGGGTTTTAGTTTTTTTACTTTATCTTGTTAACATTCCAGTTTCAATCTTTTGGCTCGATATAATCAATTTTCTCAGCGATTTTTGAATTTTTGCCCAATTTTTTATAAGATTTTTACACTTTTCGCGTTTTGCGGAGTTTTTTTGACTTTTTTTCTGAAACCGAAGAATTATCCAGTAGATTTTCCTGCTGTCATAATTAAGCTGAAGTGGAAAAATAACAAATTTGTCCCTGTAGCAACGTGAGCTACGATGCTGGAAAATTTCACTTTTATCTGGACACTATCTCTTTTATCGAAAAAAAAAATACAATAATTCAATGATTGTTTGATTCAAGATCGAAGCGGGAATATCCGGAACGGGTTTACGCTGAGGAAGGCGGTGAAGGCCCCCAATGGAGAACTCCAAAAAATAAATTCTTTTTTTTTTAAAGCAACCAGCGAAGCGGGCGAAGTTCTGCTAGTAGATTAAATAAATACACAATATAATTTAGGTATAGCTAACATAAGTAATTTATCGAGCCAAGAGAAATAAAATGTTAAAAACGAAACGGGTCGAACATAAGGGGATAGGCGGCCTATGCAATGCACATAGATGCCCGCTTATTGGGGTCCCCAACGTGATTAAGAAGCATATATTTTTTGAACATTTGAAAAAAAAAATGAGGCTTAAAGTTTTGAATCTTGAGTTCCGAATTTTGCTCACTTTTAAGAGGGGTCCCAAAAAGAAAATTTATAAAGTATTTAGAGCCTGCAAAATTTTTTTCATCTGGGCACCTTTAAAAAGAATGGTAGCTATAGAAAAAAAGAGCATGTCTGTTTTGGTTAAAAGAAGTAACAGTATTAAGAAAGTTTTTAACCTTATTGGGACCCCCAACGAGATTAAAAAGCATATTTTTAAAACCTTTGAATAATAAAAATTGGGCCTAAAAGTTTTAAATCTTGAGTTCCAACTTTTCCTCACTTTTATAGGTGTTATAACATTCGGCTGAAAGGTACAATAGCTCACTACTGGGCCCCTGACTCTGCCCAGCACCCCCCCCCCAAATGGGGGTATATGGGGCGGTCGCTACGGCCTTGTGTATAATTATTGCTGGACAGATAATTACACCTAATCCTTTGATGCAACTTGATTGTATGCATCTTCCATTTGTTTTGCAAATTTACATGCCTCGTTGAAATTTTTCGGCGCCATTCTGCGAATATCCAGACTTAAATCTGACCTAACTGATTCTAAAAATCTTGTGAATTTTATCATTTCAAATAAACTACCATTACCATTGTCAATAATTGAACCGCTTTTATCTAGGTAAAGTTTTGCAGCTGCAATGAATTCACTGATAAAATCAGCGATAGTCTGCGCAGGTTTTTGCCTAAGAGAAAAAAAAATTGCTTTGAGCCGTAGAAAAACTTGTTTTAGTAGAAAAAGTATCGATTAATTTTTCCTTAAATTTGATATAGTCTTTTTCTGTATTAAGATTTTCTTCATTAGCTAATTTATCTCTAGAACAACCTACTAATTTAGTTTTTAACAGCGCAAGTTTTGAAACATTATCTAATTCCGTTTGTTTAATTAGATTATCGATATCGTCAACGAAAAATTTAATATTAGAATCTTTCTTTCCATCAAAAACGGGAATACAATTCAACAGCGTATCAACGCTAGGTTGAGCCATGGCATTCTTTTTAGTTTTTTGCTGCGAATAATTTAGAAGATTAATTTTATTTTTCTGCCCTCTGGTTTTAACTCCAGAGGTATTTAAATCTACACTTCTCCTTTTAAATTTTCGCTTATTGCTGGGTATAACCTCTTAACAGAATATTTCTGTATGTCATTTTTCTTTATATTACAACATATGTATGAAAATATTTTAAACTGCATAAATATATAAAAACAACAGCACTAATATTTAAAAAAATATTTCTTAGTAGATGAAATTGTTTCGTAGATCATTCTTTTACAACACATAAATACCCCTAAAATATTTATAATAAAACACCACAATTTCATTTAACAGAAAAATATCTGTCTTTTCTTACAGAGAAAACATTTTTATTTTTATATGCAAAACCACTATTTCGTAGTACGACTCATACATTTCCTTTTGTATCACCTTGATACAATTTCAATAATAATGATATATTGATTTTTCAATCATTTTCATACAAGTTATATTTAAAAAAAATTCACTTATAATTTTTATTTTTACACAGTAGAATTTTTTTTTTTACAAATGTGTCATATGTGATGCGAATGCCATTATTTCTCTATGGTAATTGAGATCCAACAAATAAAAAGATAGAGAAAAAAAATTGTACTTCTTAAATTTATCTATCATAAATCCTAGAAATTTTTATTTCCTTTTTTTTTTTTTTTTTTTTTTTTTTTTGCTAACATATATTATTTATTTTATTTATTTAAATTACTATGTGTGTATTATTACTGTTACAATAATAAAAGAAATTAATTTTAATAAAATTTTAATCAATTAAATTTACATACCTACAATATCTTTAAAATTGCATCATTGAACTAATTTTTGATATTTATTTTCCTTTATTATTATTATTTTATTATTATTATTATTTATTCTAATGACTTCAGATTAACGATACCTGAGTCATAGCACCATGTTACTATGTGGTAGGGTTTATTTTATCTCATTATATCTTGGATATGCGCTTTTATGCAGACTCCTTCAGGTAGCATACTTCCTCGACCTTTCCATCACTTTACCAGGGCTGTCGGCACCGCATTTGTATCTCCAGGGCTATCAGGACCGCACTTGCATCTTCGGAATATTTTTTTAGACTTCTTCTTCAAACTTTACTTTTGCACCTCATACCTTGGTAGTGGGCGGAACAATTTGTTATAGCCCTACCTTATTGGTTGTGAGAAAATTTTTTAGTATGCTTGGCTAGAACTATTAGCTGCCAGTCCTCAAATGCCCCTCACATATACTTTAATTTTATTACGTGCCATAAACTCTGGGTGGTCTATAGTCGTATATTTCTTCCGACATTTTTATTATTTCATGATTCCCTATTATAAACAACTTTTCTTTTGATTGTCCTGAAACGACGCACAGTGGAGTATTTGACCCAAAAACCTGGCCAAAAATTCAAAAATTAAAATTTCGTCAGCAATTGTAAAAACCATATTTTTAATAGCTAACTGATTGGTGCATCGATCTATGTCTATTTTAGGAACCTGAGTTGTATCCGGTGGCTCCTGGCCTCAGCTGAAGAGGAAGTTCCTTTCTGAGAAGACGTAGTTTTTTGTTGTTTTTTGGCATTGTTGTTATGTTTAAATATAATTTTTTTGTGGCTCAATGAATTGTTGAATTGAAACTAAACAGGGCTTACGTGTTTAATAAAGGTCAGAGCTTAGTATTAAACTATGTGTTAATTTAAATAGTTTCGTTTTTAATGCAATCAAAAAACATTTAATGTGTAAAAGGGTTATTTTTAAAGTGTTTTTGGCTCTAGTTTATACATATCGAAAGCTTTTTAAATATGTGCCGCATTTTGCCCAGCTATGTTTGAATTATAATCGTATTAGATATAGCCTTGAGTGTCTATTTCTCCAAAAAAAATCTTCCGCATATTGTTGCCATTTTTTATAACATTTTTTTTCGGGATGACTATTTAAATGCTCTGTTTTGAGGCCACCGAATTGAAGAGATAAGAACTATATATTATTGTCGTATTGCAGGTTTTTAGCTCACAGGATATTACCGGAGAGCTTTTGCACCCACATATTCTGTCTGTATGTATGTACGTACGTTCATGTGTACATATGTAGGTACGTACATACGCACGCAGCTCGATATCTTTTGATAGAAATATCCGATCACCTTCAAATTGTATATACTTATTTATTGAAAAAGGGTTCCCTAATTAGTTCCTGGGGCTCATATGTGTAACATAAGGAGAGATAGGAGGGAATTAACCCTTTCGAGGACGGTGTCCTTAAAAAGGGACACCTAATTTTAATTCCAAAACTGACAAACTGCACCAAGAAAATTTAATTAAAATTTTCCTTTTATAATATACGTGAAAATAAGCAACTTCATATTTTCTAATAACTCCGTTTATCAACTAAAAAGAGCAAGCCATACAGTAGCGAGACCCTACAACTTCTTGTTCCAGAAAGGTCTGATGGTAGTCCCGATAAAAGCCAAGAAGAGAGTGATGAAGAAGATGAAGAAGAGTTCTGACGAATCATTTTGAAACTGGTAATACAATAGAAGATCTTTATAACGCAAATCTCCATATAACGCATAACTTCTCAGATGTAAACAAGAATTTTTGCAGTTAAAAAGCACCTGCATTTTCACATTAAAAAATATTGCTACTCTCTAGAGGACTAAATTTGACACCTTAGTTGAACTTTATCTTCTAATTTAAGACCTTTTTACTGAAAAAAATGCTATTATTACAGTAAAATTTTTTGAAAATGTCTAATATAAGGGATGGTTGTGTCAGTTATATTTGGATCACGTTTATAAAGTAAAATTAACAATATCGGACCTATATTATGCAAAAATTTATAATTTGGAGAACTCTTGGTAACAAGGAATTCAGTATAAAGATATTCTAATGTATTTTGATATGTTTTAGTCATATTTGGCCATGTTTACAAGGTGAATTTAATGAAGTGATCCATATAACACAAAATTCTATATAACGCACAACCTTGCATTTTTAGGTTTGCGTTATAAAGATCTTCTACTGTATATTAAATACATTCAAAAACTAGCAATCTACACTATATAGACTCCACTTTACTAAACCTACTATTAAATATAGCACTATTAAACATAAATTAAATGTAATAATTATTATTAAATGTAATTTAAATGTAATAAGAATTATTAAATGTAAATAATAAGTTTATAGATATTAAAATTAAATACATTTAATTAAACATTAATAGTGAATAAAACAAACCTATCAACAATTACTTTCCTCTTAAAAACAGAAAATAGTTAAGGTTACGAGTCGCTCAACTTCCAAACTCCCTTCGGTAATGTTAAGTCAATTGACATATGATTTATTCGTATTTTTTAAAATGTCTGCTTAGTAAATTAATATTTTAACTTCTTTTTTCTTTGTGCTCTTCTTAAATGATGACTCTTTTTTTTTCTTAATTGTCAAAATATTTATAAAATGTATATTTATTATTATGTGAAGTGTTAAAATCTTACTTACACTTCGTCAGCTTTTAAGATATATAATATTAAACTATTAATTTGTATGTATACTTCATAGTATGCTAAAAGTTAGTTCAGTGAGACGCATAGCACAGTTAAAAATGTCCATTAAGCCATTTCCGTGAATAAACGGAAATGTACTTGAGAATTTTTGTGCAGCCCTGTATATGATCTATAGAATGTATCTACACCCCAAGTAATATTGAAAAAAAAATTGTTCTATTTCAAAACGCCTATCTCAACTACAAACGCACTTCCAGCAATTATTGGTCATAGACTTCAATAGTTAAATTTATTCTTCAGCCATATTCTTTTGTTTGTCCCTGTAAATGAAAGATATATTCTATGCACACCATATTCTACAATAAGTGCCTTAGTACACCTTAGTGATGTATATAAATTTCAACACGTTTAAAAGTGTGATATTATGAAAATACAGAGCAAACGATTTTTCCCCATAGATCATAATGTAAGGGAATGTTTTTGGGTGTCTCTATAAATGAACCGTAAAGGCTATAGACTTCATTTACAATACCAAACATGCCATAGTGATACCCAATAACATCAAGCCAATCGGACTATATTTACATCGAAAAATATTTTTGACCAGGATTCCGGGTCAAATACTCCACTGTGCGACGCCAGAGCGTCTAGCTATCAATCTGCTATTGTTGTTTACTGAGATCCAAACTTTATACTCGACATTATATTTTTTTTTAATATAAAGCAATTTTTTAAAAATATCTATTTAATATTTATAATACAATTAATAATTTTTGTAGGAACCTCCATTCCTATTTTACTCAAACATACAATTATTACAATTTTAAACTCATAATTATATTTTATAAAAATATATTTGTACAACAGTAACATCAAATTACGCACTTGTACTGTGACTTAATCAAAATGTTGCGGGAACATATTATTGTTATATGTGTTCCAGCAATTATTTTAAAATATTACATCCATACTGGAATAGAAGATGTAAATAGATTTAGTTACATGAGTTTATTAAGTATTTTGTGAAGAATATCATGATGTGAAGTGATTTTAATATATTTTTTATGTGTTTAATGGCAAGCTTTTCCTTTATTTACTATAAAAAATAATTAAGGAATTCAATGGATCTCAGACGTAGAACAACTAGATTGAATGCATTATTTATTATTTCATTAAAACCAAAACTTGACAGAACAAGTTATCAGGTAAGTTTTAGATATAATGGAATCTAATGGTATAAATATTATGAGACTTTTATGATCTTGTGTGTTTTTACTTCAAGCTAAAGGGAAGAGAAAATATACCTAATTCTACCCTAGCTAAAAATAGAAGTTTTTATTGCACTTGAAAATAGTGCCTATATAATTGATTTCATATTTAAGATCTGAAATCATAAAATTTTATCATTATTTTACTTTGATTTATGTTAAAAATTAAATACTAAAAATTTTGGTTTGTTTAAAGTAAATGTAATATATATAATTGATTACGAACAGAACTTATTAATATATTATTAACAGTAAATATTGAACTAAATGCTTACCTTTAAGCACAGCAAAATATTGGGGGAAAATACACTTTAAAGCAATGGCTTGAAGCTAAACCAAAAATCACTAGTTTTTCACTGAAATTTGGACGATATAAGAAGTTTTTATAGATTTAAAAAAATTATAGAATACATAAAAAATTTATACCAAAATATAACAATGAAATTTTGTATTAAATACAAAAAAAAAGAGTTGACAGCTTTGGGATTTATCAGAAATCGGGGATTTTTAATCCAGAAATAGTAGCTGGAATTGAAAAATAGCTTCCATTTTTTTCTCCCCTCTCCCTGCAAAAAATAGTCACTTTTGAAGGGTTTTGAGACACAAAAGTAGCCAGAGTCTTCTGATGTTGAAAATACTGGCTTTTAGTAGCATTTTAGTTACAAATGGCAGCCCTGCTTCTTACTTAAATTATATATTGTCATGTCACAGAAAACACTATATAATTTTATTACATCAAACCAGTTTTTTTCCAAACTATTTGACACGCGGAGATTTTTTTAGAATGGCTTTCTAAGACGGAGCTCTTCAAACCTACCGTACCCTATGTTACAAGGTAATGTTTTTAGGTGCATTGCTACCGAGTTCTGCTAGTAGATTAAATAAATACACAATATAATTTAGGTATAGCTAACATAAGCAATTTATCGAGCCAAGAGAAATGAAATGTTAAAAACGAAACGGGTCGAACATAAGGGGATAGGCGGCATATGCAATGCACATAGATGCCCGCTTATTGGGGTCCGCAACGCGATTAAGAAGCATGTATTTTTTGAACATTTGAAAAAAAAATGAGGCTTAAAGTTTTGAATCTTGAGTTCCGAATTTTGCTCACTTTTAAGAGGGGTCCCAAAAAAGAAAATTTATAAAGTATTTAGAGCCTGCAAAATTTTTTTCATCTGGGCACCTTTAAAAAGAATGGTAGCTATAGAAAAAAAGAGCATGTCTGTTTTGGTTAAAAGAAGTAATAGTATTAAGAAAGTTTTTAACCTTATTGGGACCCCCAACGAGATTAAAAAGCATATTTTTAAAACCTTTGAATAATAAAAATTGGGCCTAAAAGTTTTAAATCTTGAGTTCCAACTTTTCCTCACTTTTATAGGTGTTATAACATTCCGCTGAAAGGTACAATAGCTCACTACTGGGCCCCTGACTCTGCCCAGCACCCCCCCCCCCCAAATGGGGGTATATGGGGCGGTCGCTACGGCCCTGTGTATAATTATTGCTGGACAGATAATTACACCTAATCCTTTGATGCAACTTGATTGTATGCATCTTCCATTTGTTTTGCAAATTTACATGCCTCGTTGAAATTTTTCGGCGCCATTCTGCGAATATCCAGACTTAAATCTGACCTAACTGATTCTAAAAATCTTGTGAATTTTATCATTTCAAATAAACTACCATTACCATTGTCAATATTTTAACCGCTTTTATCTAGGTAAAGTTTTGCAGCTGCATTGAATTCACTGATAAAATCAGCGATAGCCTGCGCAGGTTTTTGCCTAAGAGAAAAAAAATTGCTTTGAGCCGCAGAAAAACTTGTTTTAGTAGAAAAAGTATCGATTAATTTCTCTTTAAATTTGATATAGTCTTTTTCTGTATTAAGATTTTCTTCATTAGCTAATTTATCGCTAGAACAACCTACTAATTTAGTTTTTAACAGCGCAAGTTTTGAAACATTATCTAATTCCGTTTGTTTAATTAGATTATCGAATTCGTCAACGAAAAATTTAATATTAGAATCTTTCTTTCCATCAAAAACGGGAATACAATTCAACAGCGTATCAACGCTAGGTTGAGCCATGGCATTCTTTTTAGTTTTTTGCTGCGAATAATTTAGAAGATTAATTTTATTTTTCTGCCCTCTGGTTTTAACTCCAGAGGTATTTAAATCTACACTTCTCCTTTTAAATTTTCGCTTATTGCTGGGTATAACCTCTTAACAGAATATTTCTGTATGTCATTTTTCTTTATATTACAACATATGTATGAAAATATTTTAAATTGCATAAATATATAAAAACAACAGCACTAATATTTAAAAAAATATTTCTTAGTAGATGAAATTGTTTCGTAGATCATTCTTTTACAACACATAAATACCCCTAAAATATTTATAATAAAACACCACAATTTCATTTAACAGAAAAATATCTGTCTTTTCCTACAGAGAAAACATTTTTATTTTTATATGCAAAACCACTATTTCGTAGTACGACTCATACATTTCCTTTTGTATCACCTTGATACAATTTCAATAATAATGATATATTGATTTTTCAATCATTTTCATACAAGTCATATTTTGAAAAAATTCACTTATTATTTTTATTTTTACAGAGTAGAATTTTTTTTTTTACAAATGTGTCATATGTGATGCGAATGCCATTATTTCTCTATGGTAATTGAGATCCAACAAATAAAAAGATAGAGAAAAAAAATTGTACTTCTTAAATTTATCTATCATAAATCCTAAAAATTTTTATTTCCTTTTTTTTTTTTTTTTTTTTTTTTTTTTTTTTTTTTTTTTTGCTAACATATATTATTTATTTTATTTATTTAAATTACTATGTGTGTGTTATTACTGTTACAATAATAAAAGAAATTAATTTTAGTAAAATTTTAATCAATTAAATTTACATACCTACAATATCTTTAAAATTGCATCATTGAACTAATTTTTGATATTTATTTTCCTTTATTATTATTATTTTATTATTATTATTATTTATTCTAATGACTTCAGATTAACGATACCTGAGTCATAGCACCATGTTACTATGTGGTAGGGTTTATTTTATCTCATTATATCTTGGATATGCGCTTTTATGCAGACTCCTTCAGGTAGCATACTTCCTCGACCTTTCCATCACTTTACCAGGGCTGTCGGCACCGCATTTGTATCTCCAGGGCTATCAGGACCGCACTTGCATCTTCGGAATATTTTTTCAGACTTCTTCTTCAAACTTTACTTTTGCACCTCATACCTTGGTAGTGGGCGGAACAATTTGTTATAGCCCTACCTTATTGGTTGTGAGAAAATTTTTTAGTATGCTTGGCTAGACCTATTATCTGCCAGTCCTCAAATGCCCCTCACATATACTTTAATTTTATTACGTGCCATAAACTCTGGGTGGTCTATAGTCGTATATTTCTTCCGACATTTTTATTATTTCACAATTCCCTATTATAAACAACTTTTCTTTTGATTGTCCTGAAACGACGCACAGTGGAGTATTTGACCCAAAAACCTGGCCAAAAATTCAAAAATTAAAATTTCGTCAGCAATTGTAAAAACCATATTTTTAATAGCTAACTTATTGGTGCATCGATCTATGTCTATTTTAGGAACCTGAGTTATATCCGGTGGCTCCTGGCCTCAGCTGAAGAGGAAGTTCCTTTCTGAGAAGACGTAGTTTTTTGTTGTTTTTTGGCATTGTTGTTATGTTTAAATATAATTTTTTTGTGGCTCAATGAATTGTTGAATTGAAACTAAACAGGTCTTACGTGTTTAATAAAGGTCAGAGCTTAATATTAAACTATGTGTTAATTTAAATAGTTTCGTTTTTAATGCAATCAAAAAACATTTAATGTGTAAAAG
Source organism: Maratus speciosus (assembly GCA_963932465.1). Taxonomy (NCBI): domain Eukaryota; kingdom Metazoa; phylum Arthropoda; class Arachnida; order Araneae; family Salticidae; genus Maratus; species Maratus speciosus. Next base: position 16,298,100 of record OZ010797.1, read on the forward strand.
GGTTATTTTTAAAGCGTTTTTGGCTCTAGTTTATACATATCGAAAGCTTTTTAAATATGTGCCGCACTTTGCCCTGCCATGTTTGAATTATAATCGTATTAGATATAGTCTTGAGTGTCTATTTCTCCAAAAAAATCTTCCGCATGTTGTTGCCATTTTTATAACATTTTTTTTCGGGATGACTATTTAAATGCTCTGTTTTGAGGCCACCGAATTGAAGAGATAAGAACTATATATTATTGTCGTATTGCAGGTTTTTAGCTCACAGGATATTACCGGAGAGCTTTTGCACCCACATATTCTGTCTGTATGTATGTACGTACGTTCATGTGTACATATGTAGGTACGTACATACGCACGCAGCTCGATATCTTTTGATAGAAATATCCGATCACCTTCAAATTGTATATACTTATTTATTGAAAAAGGGTTCCCTAATTAGTTCCTGGGGCTCATATGTGTAACATAAGGAGAGATAGGAGGGAATTAACCCTTTCGAGGACGGTGTCCTTAAAAAGGGACACCTAATTTTAATTCCAAAACTGACAAACTGCACCAAGAAAATTTAATTAAAATTTTCCTTTTATAATATACGTGAAAATAAGCAACTTCATATTTTCTAATAACTCCGTTTATCAACTAAAAAGAGCAAGCCATACAGTAGCGAGACCCTACAACTTCTTGTTCCAGAAAGGTCTGATGGTAGTCCCGATAAAAGCCAAGAAGAGAGTGATGAAGAAGATGAAGAAGAGTTCTGACGAATCATTTTGAAACTGGTAATACAATAGAAGATCTTTATAACGCAAATCTCCATATAACGCATAACTTCTCAGATGTAAACAAGAATTTTTGCAGTTAAAAAGCACCTGCATTTTCACATTAAAAAATATTGCTACTCTCTAGAGGACTAAATTTGACACCTTAGTTGAACTTTATCTTCTAATTTAAGACCTTTTTACTGAAAAAAATGCTATTATTACAGTAAAATTTTTTGAAAATGTCTAATATAAGGGATGGTTGTGTCAGTTATATTTGGATCACGTTTATAAAGTAAAATTAACAATATCGGACCTATATTATGCAAAAATTTATAATTTGGAGAACTCTTGGTAACAAGGAATTAGGTATAAAGATATTCTAATGTATTTTGATATGTTTTAGTCATATTTGGCCATGTTTACAAGGTGAATTTAATGAAGTGATCCATATAACACAAAATTCTATATAACGCACAACCTTGCGTTTTTAGGTTTGCGTTATAAAGATCTTCTACTGTATATTAAATACATTCAAAAACTAGCAATCTACACTATATAGACTCCACTTTACTAAACCTACTATTAAATATAGCACTATTAAACATAAATTAAATGTAATAATTATTATTAAATGTAATTTAAATGTAATAAGAATTATTAAATGTAAATAATAAGTTTATAGATATTAAAATTAAATACATTTAATTAAACATTAATAGTGAATAAAACAAACCTATCAACAATTACTTTCCTCTTAAAAACAGAAAATAGTTAAGGTTACGAGTCGCTCAACTTCCAAACTCCCTTCGGTAATGTTAAGTCAATTGACATATGATTTATTCGTATTTTTTAAAATGTCTGCTTAGTAAATTAATATTTTAACTTCTTTTTTCTTTGTGCTCTTCTTAAATGATGACTCTTTTTTTTTCTTAATTGTCAAAATATTTATAAAATGTATATTTATTATTATGTGAAGTGTTAAAATCTTACTTACACTTCGTCAGCTTTTAAGATATATAATATTAAACTATTAATTTGTATGTATACTTCATAGTATGCTAAAAGTTAGTTCAGTGAGACGCATAGCACAGTTAAAAATGTCCATTAAGCCATTTCCGTGAATAAACGGAAATGTACTTGAGAATTTTTGTGCAGCCCTGTATATGATCTATAGAATGTATCTACACCCCAAGTAATATTGAAAAAAAAATTGTTCTATTTCAAAACGCCTATCTCAACTACAAACGCACTTCCAGCAATTATTGGTCATAGACTTCAATAGTTAAATTTATTCTTCAGCCATATTCTTTTGTTTGTCCCTGTAAATGAAAGATATATTCTATGCACACCATATTCTACAATAAGTGCCTTAGTACACCTTAGTGATGTATATAAATTTCAACACGTTTAAAAGTGTGATATTATGAAAATACAGAGCAAACGATTTTTCCCCATAGATCATAATGTAAGGGAATGTTTTTGGGTGTCTCTATAAATGAACCGTAAAGGCTATAGACTTCATTTACAATACCAAACATGCCATAGTGATACCCAATAACATCAAGCCAATCGGACTATATTTACATCGAAAAATATTTTTGACCAGGATTCCGGGTCAAATACTCCACTGTGCGACGCCAGAGCGTCTAGCTATCAATCTGCTATTGTTGTTTACTGAGATCCAAACTTTATACTCGACATTATATTTTTTTTTAATATAAAGCAATTTTTTAAAAATATCTATTTAATATTTATAATACAATTAATAATTTTTGTAGGAACCTCCATTCCTATTTTACTCAAACATACAATTATTACAATTTTAAACTCATAATTATATTTTATAAAAATATATTTGTACAACAGTAACATCAAATTACGCACTTGTACTGTGACTTAATCAAAATGTTGCGGGAACATATTATTGTTATATGTGTTCCAGCAATTATTTTAAAATATTACATCCATACTGGAATAGAAGATGTAAATAGATTTAGTTACATGAGTTTATTAAGTATTTTGTGAAGAATATCATGATGTGAAGTGATTTTAATATATTTTTTATGTGTTTAATGGCAAGCTTTTCCTTTATTTACTATAAAAAATAATTAAGGAATTCAATGGATCTCAGACGTAGAACAACTAGATTGAATGCATTATTTATTATTTCATTAAAACCAAAACTTGACAGAACAAGTTATCAGGTAAGTTTTAGATATAATGGAATCTAATGGTATAAATATTATGAGACTTTTATGATCTTGTGTGTTTTTACTTCAAGCTAAAGGGAAGAGAAAATATACCTAATTCTACCCTAGCTAAAAATAGAAGTTTTTATTGCACTTGAAAATAGTGCCTATATAATTGATTTCATATTTAAGATCTGAAATCATAAAATTTTATCATTATTTTACTTTGATTTATGTTAAAAATTAAATACTAAAAATTTTGGTTTGTTTAAAGTAAATGTAATATATATAATTGATTACGAACAGAACTTATTAATATATTATTAACAGTAAATATTGAACTAAATGCTTACCTTTAAGCACAGCAAAATATTGGGGGAAAATACACTTTAAAGCAATGGCTTGAAGCTAAACCAAAAATCACTAGTTTTTCACTGAAATTTGGACGATATAAGAAGTTTTTATAGATTTAAAAAAATTATAGAATACATAAAAAATTTATACCAAAATATAACAATGAAATTTTGTATTAAATACAAAAAAAAAAAAAAAAAAAAAAAAAAAAAAAAAAAAAAAGAGTTGACAGCTGTGGGATTTATCAGAAATCGGGGATTTTTAATCCAGAAATAGTATCTGGAATTGAAAAATAGCTTCCATTTTTAGGTAGCTTTCTTTACAAAAAGCTACCTATTGCAGCCGTTCGGAGGAAAGCGATTTCAAAAAATTTTGGTATATTTTCATCGATCATGACCCCCAGACCCCGAAACCACCCTCCGTTCAAAATTGATATATATATATATATATATATATATATATATATACCGGGTGTCCCAAAAAGGACTGACTGATTTTAAAATTCAATAACTTGCAAACGGTGACAGATATTAAAAAAATTCTTGCAGGAGGGTTATGCATAAGGTCAAAAGTTTTATTACAGTGATTTTCGATTTTAGTTCGAAGTACAAACAATAGATGGCGCTGTAAGCAATAGTCGCTAAATACAGGGTCGATTTCTGGTCCTTTCTCTTGTTCCATGCTGAAAAAGGAGATGGAAATGTATTATCCGGGCCACGAAGTACCAAAAATCGAGCCTGAATTCAGCGTCTATTGATCGCAGCGCCATCTATTGTTTGTAATTCGAACTAAAATTGAAAATCACTGTAAAAAAACTTTTGACCTTATGCATAACCCTCCTGCAAGAATTTTTTTAATATCTGTCACCGTTTGCAAGTTATTGAATTTTAAAATCAGTCAGTCCTTTTTGGGACACCCGGTATATCAATATATATATATATATATATATCTGACCTATGTCACACTGTAACTCTCGTATTTATGAACCGATTTGGATTTAATTCGGTGTGTACATAGTACATAACAATGTCTCGACCGAGTTCGTTGGCCAGCTTCATCCGCCATTTTGTTTCAAAATGGCGGCCATTTAAAAATTTAAAAAAAAATTAAAATTTGAAATGTGGTACCAAAAAATTGAAAATGGAAAAATATTTTTTTCTTATGTATTTAACCTTTATACAAAGACTCCGTAGCAGTTTTTGTTTTGTCTATATCTTAAAAAATGGCTGAGTTATAGCATTTTGAATTTCTAGCGAAGCTGACATTTTGAAACGTCCTGAATTTTGTCACGCGATAAAAGGCGTATTTATGAACCGATTTGGATGTAACTTCGTTTATACATAGTACAGACCAATGTCTCGAACGAGTTCGTTGGCCAGCTTCATCCGCCATCTTGTTTAAAAATGGCGGCCATTTACAATTTTAAGAAAAATTTAAATTTGAAATGTGGTAGCAAAAAATTGAAAATTGAAAAAATATTTTTTTCTTATGTGTTTGACCTATTATAAAAAGATTCGGGAGCAGCTTTTGTTTCGTCTATATCTTAAAAAATGGCTGAGTTATAGCATTTTGAATTTCTAGCGTGGCTGACATTTTGAAACGTCCTGATTTTTGCCACGTGATAACAGACGTATTTATGAACCGATTTGGATGTACCTTAGTGTGTACATAGTACATACAAATAACTCAACCGAGTTCGTTGACCAGCTTCATTCGCCATCTTGTTTCAAAATGGTGGCCATTTAAAAAATTTAAAAAAAAATTAAATTTAAAATGAGATACCAAAAAATTGGAAAATGAAAAAGATTTTTTTTTTGTATGTGTTTGACCTTAATACAAAGATTTCGGAACAGGTTTTGTTTCGTCTACATCTAAAAAAATGGCTGAGTTATAAAATTTTGAATTTCTATTGTGGCTGACATTTTAAAACGACCTGATTTTTGTCACGCGATAACAGGCGTATTTATGAACCGATTTGAATGTAACTTGGTCTGTACATAGTACATACCAATGCCTCGACCGAGTTCGTTGGCCAGCTTCATTCGCCATCTTGTTTCAAAAGGGTTGCCATTTTTAAAAAAAATGTAATTTAAAATTTAAAATGAGGTATTAAAAAATTGGAAAAAGAAAAAGATTTTTTTTATGTGTTTGGCCTTGATACAAAGATTCGGGAGCAGTTTTTGTTTCTGAAAATTTGTTCTTTTCTTTATATCTTAAAAAGTGGTTGAATTATAGCACTTTGAATTTCTATCATGGCTAACACTTTGAAACGATCTTGTATTTGTCACGCGATGCCACACGTATTCGCCTATTTCGGTGGAAGAAGGCATATGGATAGTATACATCAATATCTCGACCAAGTTCGCTGGCCAGCTTCATCAGCCATCTTGTTTCAAAATGGCGGCCATTAAATTAAAAAAAATTATATTTAAAGTGAGGTGCAAAAAAATTAGAAATTGAAAAAGGCTTCTTTCTTAAGTATTTGACCTTGATATAAGGATTCGGGAGCATTTTTTGTTTGTCTTTATCTTAAAAAATGGCTCAGATATAGCAGTTTCAATTTCTAAAGTGGGTGACATTTTGAAAAATCTGATTTTTTGCCTGCGACAGCACTCGTATATATCAACCGATTCCGATATGAGTGAGCATGTGCACAGCAATTACTAAGGTCTCGACCAAGTTCACTGGTTAGCCTCATCTACCATGTTGTCTTAAAATGGCAGGCACTTTAAGAAATCGCCGAATTTGGCAGCCAAATATAAGTGACTATAAATAAAAGCAGCTTGGATAAAGTTGACTAATTTCGCGAAATTCTCACTCATAATGATTTAGTATTGATAAAAATTAGTATTGAATCTCCTACATTCGGTTTCCACTTAATTGAGCTTCGTGTGTTTGAATAATATAAGTTGGCTTTTTAAAAATAAGGAATATGAAAGCTACCTCTTCCTCCCGGCACTGGCCGGAAGGACTTTTTTCTCCCCTCTCCCTGCAAAAAATAGTCACTTTTGAAGGGTTTTGAGATACAAAAGTAGCCAGAGTCTTCTGATGTTGAAAATACTGGCTTTTAGTAGCATTTTAGTTACAAATGGCAGCCCTGCTTCTTACTTAAATTATATATTGTCATGTCACAGAAAACACTATATAATTTTATTACATCAAACCAGTTTTTTTCCAAACTATTTGACACGCGGAGATTTTTTTAGAATGGCTTTCTAAGACGGAGCTCTTCAAACCTACCGTACCCTATGTTACAAGGTAATGTTTTTAGGTGCATTGCTACCGAGCAGAGGAAAAGGAAATCGATAGTAATCTAAACAATTGTGCATTGTCTCAGAAATAAAATTATATTTTGAAACTTTTATTGTAATACAACTGAATTTATTTTCAATTACCATACTACAGTTGTAATTTTCAAAAGTTTACATACTTAAAAAAACCCTCCAAATCTCAAGAAATCGTAACATTTGCCTTATAATAAATCTTGATTTAGTTTTTGTTGGTGTAATTAGTACTTAACTTCGAAATCTATCTGCGCCTGTAAGCCGAGCCGACTTGGATTTTTTTTATACTCTTAGTACTTCCACTCTTCCACTCATGCGAAAATTATTAAACTTGTATCAATTTGTGTCTAAATTCGAATAAAAAATATTGTCTATGATTTGGTCATAAAACACACCAGTATTTAGTTACATTTATTAAAATTTTTGAAACTCTCTAAGTTTCAACTACCATAAAAGGTGTTAAAAACAAAAAATATATTTCAGTCCTCCCTGGACCATTTTCAATTCTGCACTGAGCTACACATGTCTTATGTTGGGTCTCACTTCGAATCATTTTTCATCTTCTCCTTATATGCGTGTCTCTTCTTTATCATTTCGCGCTAATCCTGCTACACCAGTGCACGCTCTACACAGTTGATCGCTTTGTGTTCGCAGACTATTTTCATGGCCTCGCTCTTTAGGGCATGGTTAAAATTCTCATAGTGTGCTAGCTTTATGGTACTCTGAAAGTCAACTTCTATCTTCTCCTCTGCAATGAGCTTTGCCAAAGCCAGCTTTGGCAATATAGACGGCTTGCACATGACGTCACATGTTTGGCATCGCTTCATATGGCGTCCAAACATAAGGCGAATGTGGTGCTTTCCATTTGATTCATTAGACTTATTTGCACTATAATAATAAAAATAAGAAAGATCTAAATTAAACAGAAAAATAACACGTGCTTTCAACGGCAAACGGGGAGTTCTGACGTTCCGTGTGTGCTCCAGATGCAATAGTATCAGTCGTTGCTAATAGCAACGTGAAAAGAATGCAAATGGTCAATTGAAAATAGTCCAGAGAGGACTGAAATATATTTTTTGCTTTTAACACTTTTCATGGTAGTTGAAACATAAAGAGTTTCAAAGATTTTAATAAATGTAAAAAGTATTGGCATATGTCACATAATTTTAATTTCATTTTTCTGCCATAAGTGGGCGCTTTAAAGTTTTATTTCTTGAAACATTGCAATTTTTTGTCTAAAAATTACGAAATTCATAAACTGAAAACTTTTCAATTTCCCTATCACCTCATTCTGGTTCCATCTTTCTACCAGCAAGGGGCATTCCCTTTCAGGGTCGGACTGCCCCAGGGCAAAGGGTGCAGACCTTGGATTTTTAGAGGGCGCAAAAAATATTTAACAAATTTGTTAATTAATGCGTTCAAAAAGGATGTTATTTTAACAACTCAGCTTTCAGAATATAGTGCGAACGCCAATTTATAAACTTAAAAAGTACAAAAAGAAGTCAATTAATCTCTTAAACTCAAATAATTTATTTACCGGTAAAGATTTTTACCCTTTTCCCCATAAATATTCAAAACATTAAAAGATACAATTTCTAATTCACGTTACATCATATATAAAAATTATAACGAGAGTAAAAGATGAGATGATAATAAAAAATAAATAAACATGGACAATCCTCCCACCTTTTGATTATATGTATATTATAATCAAAACTTCACATTAAATAAATACAACATTTAAATAAACATCATAAATTGAGTCTTTCTGGAATCTTTATCATTCTACCAGATCTCGTCTTTTTAATTTGTGACTCATCTTTTCAAGGCCGACCAGAATTTCATCCAAAATTTGTTTAGGAAAAATGTTTTCGGTACAATCAACTGATGACAGTTCCAGAGGGTAGATTCTTTGAATAGGCCGAATCATCTGCGCACGAGACTTTTGTAACATCAAAAGGCGAACTTACTGTGGATGAGCAAGAAACACCTATCTGTTGTTTATCTCCCTGAGCGCTTTGAGTTTTTTCTTGCATTTTCATAAAAATGCTTATAAAACTAATGTTAATTTAAATTTTCTTTTACCATTTGCTTCTAATATACACCATTCCCCTTTATCTGACATGCATCTTAAATTCTGTTAAAATTATTTTTGCCTACATACGATTTCACTTGTTTTAGGGAAACGAAAAAATACGGGCAAACCGCTAAGAGGATAAAGACTCCTACTGCACCCATGAGTTCGAGCAATTTGATTTGTCTATGTACGTTTAACCACTTCACCGGCAGCAGGTGTAGGGAAATAGTGCTTTTACACCAGACTGATGTCGGGGCAAACGTTGAAGTGGTTAACAGGTCTATGGTATGATTGGCCTACATTGCCAAGACGATTTCTGCTACAACGAAAGTGTAGTGTTAGATTGTAAAGCATTTGTTCGTAAACATGTTCTTTCGCCCAGAATCGGACTGAGTCGGGAAAAGGGCGCAGACCTTGGATTTTCAGATGGCACAAAAATATTTAAAGAATCCACGACAATTTTACTTACTTGTGTTGTATCTAGTTTCACAAGGTTTAACACATACACATTAGCATATCACCAGATATGAAAATGCCTGAATATTATGTCTCTGAGTCTAAATACAAGGCTTCGTTATGTTCTTCCATGTATGTTTAAAATTCCATAAAATCTACAGAATGTTGTAAGCAATTTTCTGAGACGAATCAGGTAATATCTAAAAGTTCCAGCAAGTTGAACACAGATGAGCTTGTAGTAGATGACCGATATCAAGACTATCGGTTTGTTATTTTATTCTTTTGTTAATAGATGATACCTTATAAGAATCATGAGGGGAAAAAAGTGATCGCCCGCACTCAATTCTCTTGCAAAAGAGACATATAAAAAAGACATAGGTACCAATTGATTGGTAATAATATCGACTATTAAATGCTACTTATAAATTTTTCTTTGGGGATTGCCTATATTAAAAAATGCACGAGTAACATCCATTTTTGACACCCTATTTGAATCTTTATCAGCGAAGAAAGTGATATAGTTTAGATATTTTTCTTAAATCTTAATAAAGCTATAAAACAAACAGTGTTAGGAGTTTATACCATAAATTTCTAAAAATAAAATGAAGATCTTTCAAGAAAAAAAACTCAATTAGTCACCAGTAAAATTATACAGTAATTTTAAATTTATAATAAACTTACTTTACGCTAAAGGAAATCCTACAAAGTGTTTCTGGAAAGTTTCTACGACTTTTTTTCTGTGGCTCTTTTGATAAAAGATGATCCTCTTAATTTATGAAAAAGTAAAATGTCTCTGTATCTCGAAAAATATTTTTTCATATGAGCGGTAAGCTTACACATCGACGTTTTTAACGATTGTGGTTTGTTGTATTAGAAAATTAATGTAGGTCGTAATTCATAATTTTTAATACCAATTTATTAATAGTTTTAATGAAAAAAATGTTTTTGAATAGGGATAAAAGTCTGTAATATGTTTGAATATATTCAATCTCTTTAATAAATTTATTAAAAAACAATCAAGTGACTTTTATGAAGATATAAATTAATTTTTCTCAAATGGGTTTAACTTAGCATCCTCAAATTTACACTCTTCTAACTGAGTCTGCCACTTTAACGACAAACGCCATTGACTTTTGGCACTCTGCCAGGTTAGTTACCTCGTAGGTTATGGCAACTTAGAAAAGATAGGGTTGATAGCTAGTGTGATTTATCTTTCTTTTGGCAGAAAAATATTTTATGTTTATGTAGAATATATAGGCTAAGTTCGTTTTGTTGCAAATTTGCAAATAAAATGCTTTATTCAAATCCGAATAAACTAAACCGAGATTTTTTTTATTTTTTTTTTATGTCATTCACTCCCTGTTTTTTGTTTTGTTTTTAATCTTTTACGGCTAGGCTAATATATAAATTTAAAGCTGATGAAACCAGTATTTCATCACAAGGATACCTATTTACTGTGCTTAAATTGTGAATTATTAGTAGTAGTATTTTGTTGTCATGTATAATATACTTACAGTTCTTAGAATTATTCATATGTCCATGCTCATATTAGGATGCGACGCAATTTAATAGTAATAAAACTCTTATCAGATTATATTAAGTTTATTAAAAGTTGGTGTGTTATGAAACTGTCTGTATAAAAATAGTACTGTTTAACATATGAAGACTTGTTATTCATTAGCCGTCGTTTAAAAAAAATAAAAGAAATATTGTTAGTTAATTATACCCCCTTCCCCCCCCCTTTTTTTTAATAATATCACAATGAGAAAAAGTATTTTCAGTGTTGTTATATATGTTGGAGTTATTGAGATATGTAAGCAGGGCTCTACTAACAGGGAAAAATATGGTAGCCAGCCAAAAATTTCTGTGCTTTAGTAAAAGAATTACTTCCTTCTCGCTTTGTTAGATTTGGCTTTTCTTTTTATTCGGATTTTTTTTTAAATACTAAAATTACTATTTTATGAATTAATTGAAAAAGTATAATCATGAGCAGAGTAATGCTATATCTTGAAACACTTTAACTCTTCAACTCAGTTAATAAATTAATTCAGAAAGTTATTATATAAAGTTTCTCAACAAAACTTATAAAAATATAATTCAGAGAAAAAGAGGATAATTTGGCAAGAAAATCAAAGTTTTCAATATTAATGTTTAGCTCTTTTAATGTAAAATAATTTATTGCATATTTGGCAACAAATAGAGGTTTCAAAGTGTAAAATTTTTATGAACAATGGGGGGGGGGGGGGGACATAAAAAGTTGGTAGGAACATTAGCTGCTGCCATGAGTTGGTAGTATCTGAGACACTCAATTTTCTCCCTTTTTTGATGCATTTAGACATTGATAATTAAGTATAGTCATCCTTAAAAGAAAAATATCTTACCATAGTAAGTGCCATTTAAATGCAAGTGAAAAAGAAAAGTACATTAGTTGAATAGTACTGATTTTATTCTCATTTAAATAAGTTGGGGAGGGGGGGGGGATTTAAATGAATATAAAAAAGAAATTCGATACAACTGAGAAATGTATAGCTGCTATGATTTTTAGCTACCAGTAATTGTGAAAGTCTTCATATTATTCAAATTTAATTGCAGATATCTACAATTAAATAAGGAAAAAATTTCCATACAAAATTAGTGGTGATCAAACATCATAGTAATTTGTCTCTATGCAAATATGACATTTTTTAAAGTAGGTACAGTAGACTCCCTTAAATCTGCAACCCTAAAATCCGCACATTATCACAGATATAAACAATGAAACTTTCAATTCAGATGTAGTGGCAAAATTACAAAATTTGTTAGTTTTATATCATTCAATTTGTATTTTAATATATAATTCTCGTTAATATGACTAAAACATGTAGTTTTCAAGAAGGAAGTATAAATTTATTTTTGAAAAAAATGACGATATTGCTGATATCACTGGTAATCACAATCTTTTTACCAAATATATTTGTGTATTTAATCAATCTTTTTTAGTTATTAAGACTGGTTTTAAACTGAAATAAAACTTCCTTACTTTATGATTTTAGGTGAATTTATAGGTGTTGTTATGAGGTTATATAGGTGTTTTCATTGAAAAATTCACAGAAAATGTACCACATTTTTATTATGCATATTTAGTTATACATTATTAATTATTTACTTGATCTTTACCTTTAATAATTTAATCATTTTTTAAAATGTCTTACTTTTTATCATTTTAGTTTATTAATTTACTTAATTATTTTAATGTTTTACTCTATGGCAAGCATATTTATAATTTTGATTGCATTATTATATTCAAACTACTGTTTTAAAAAAGTAAACAAAACAATGACCAGAAATCTGCAAAATTGTAAAATCTGCATTGGTCCCAAGCTGTGCGGATTTGAGGCAATCTTCTGTAATATCATTAGTACTATTAAAGGTACTTGTATATTATCCCAAAACCACTTTCAATTAAAGAAAACTGTCCTCAAACAATGATTTAATTTTCATAATACTAGATGTCAAATATGATGTTGAATGCAATATTAGCACATGATGTATGTATTCCAATTTTATTTATTTTTTGGAAATGTCAATTTAGTTTTCTAATGAAGGTTACAATTTATTTGCTTTTTTGCTTGTTTTCTCTCACATTTTTGAAGAAAAAAATTATGATCCAAATTTTGATAATTTTCAGTCCTCATAATTTCAAGACTTTAACTAGACCAAGGACGGCGAACCTATGGTATGCGTGCCACTTTTGGCACGGCATTGCTGTGACTCTAAATGAAAACAAAGTGGGATGACACAAAATCCCGATTGATCTTTTCTAAATTCGATCAAATGTTTTTAACTGCGCCATATAATATTCCAATCTAATTAATTATAGTCTCAATTTTTTATTCGAACAAAGACGATATTTGAAAACTATTCTAGAAGAATTGGCTATTAGAGATTTGTAATTTCTGATGGTAAAGTTATGGCAACTTTGAATTTATTTCAGAGCTATTCAAAGAAACTGAAGTTTGCTAGTGTAACAGTTTTTCTGCCTATCTATGCTTTCGAATCACTCACTGTTTTCACAAATGAATAATATCAAACTAAAAAAAAAAAAGCACTTGTCAGATAAATCTGGTTCAGTTTGCATTAAAATTAACCTGATATTAAGATGTGACAACAGAAATCAAATTACATCGCATTATTTCTTTTTTCTGAAATATATTTATTGCCATAATTTATTATAGTGTAATATCTACAAGTATGTTCATCTTTTTTAAATCTTAATAGAAAATTTTAGACCATTATTTTTCTACCTACTAAATTTTTTTTGTGTTTTTTGTTGGACCGTCATGGCCATGTAAAATATTTTTTGTTCAAATTTGGCGCGTGTCAACAGAAAGGTTCGCCACCCTTGAACTAGACTGTAGCTACTAAATATTTTGGTACTTTTTGGTTAGACGAGCACCAGTGTTATATATATATATATAGGGCAGATGTGCCAGTAATGGACACCCTTAAGGAATCCTTCTATATATAAAAAAAAGTTTTGATTCGGAAATGGACCCATGAAAATCTGCGTAGATATTCCGGGTAGATCCACATCCAATTTGAATGCTTAAGCATGGCCTTTCATCGTTAATATTAAAAAAACTGTTGCATACAAAAATATGAAAATCGGTGGTATTATAGAGAAATGTTTGATAAACACGCTGATGGAGACAGTTTTCAAATCGAAGGATTATTTTAAGAGATATTTAATGCTAAAGTTGGACAAAATCGTTCCATTAAAAAAGTTTTATTGGAGCAAAAACTATACATGAGAATTTAATCATTTTTAGATCATTTTATGCGTTATAAGTTCCCGGTGCGCTGATTGTATTTATTTTTCTTATTTGACTCATTTTTTGATGTTTTATTTCAATTTTAAATTTAAATTTTCCACATTTCGAGAAATATTTTTTACAAATTTTAGAAAATGTTATTAATTTAAACTGTTGCCAGTTCTATAAAAAGCGCAAACAATAATGTTTACTTCAAATTAAAATTTATTTTACACGTGACTATTATAAACAGAAAATATAAAAAGCAGGAACTCGTTGAAAATTACGTCATAAAAATTATAATTACACATGAATTTTAAAAGAGACAGAATATTGTAAAATAATAAATTCATAAACATGCGTTAGAAGTCTTAAATAGGAGAATTTACGTCACATTACACTTATTATATAAAATGAACAAAAAATAATATTGCAAAACAGTTTAAATTTAAAAATTGCTCGAGACATTTATTTGATATTTTAAGATGATCATAATATTTCATTTCTAACAAAAGTATTTTTATGTGAATATTAAAAAGAAAAAGAAAATTTTGGTGAAAATTACGTCAGATTATAATTCTCAAATTCAAATTATAATTCAATCTTCCGAAATCTTTTTAAAGCCGATTAAGTTATCGTGCTGTTAGAGTCTGCGGTGTCTGAACGGGGGTTAACGAGCGTATCTCGTAGGGGGCAGAGCGCCCTAGTTTCTTTAAAAATTTATTTTTTTATTAATAGTTATAATTATTATATTCCAGTTTTTTTAATATTATATTAATCTATCAACAATATTTAACCATTCTTATAACCTCATTTCCCCATATGAATAGAAATTTAATTTTAAATAACAGAAATATATCAAAACACCCAAAAGCCCAGTAATGGACACTCTCTGGCCCAGTAGTGGACACCCTCTGGCCCAGTAATGGACACCCCATAAAAAGTAATAAATATAATTGTCTTTATGACTGTATTTAGAACCAGAGTTTAATGAATACATACTAAGGAAACAAAATAGTTATTTTTAAATAAATTTAACAATTAGGATACCAGTAATTAATAAAATATTTGTGATAATCATTTACTGTTTGCATCAATCATTGTAATTATCAGAAGATCGATGTTTTAATTATTTTAGATGGATAGTTTAAAATACTAAATACATATCAGACAATTACAGCTATCAAATTATTGAAACAGTGGGGGATTTTAAAGGTAATTAAAAAAAAAAAAGTTTTGGAATATTAGTGTTTAGTTTTGTCTCACTATTTTTAACAATTAATCTTCCAGAGACTACTTGATATATCATTTATAATAATTAATA
Source organism: Maratus speciosus (assembly GCA_963932465.1). NCBI lineage: Eukaryota > Metazoa > Arthropoda > Arachnida > Araneae > Salticidae > Maratus > Maratus speciosus. The sequence continues at coordinate 16,313,332 of OZ010797.1, forward strand.
TTACAAATATGAAAGAAATGATATTGTGAGTTGAATATTTTAAATACTAAATAAAATAATTTCAAAATAAAACTGTAGAATTGATGTTTGAGGTCACTGATCTGCAGATTTACTAGTTTCATGAATATTACCTATAACTTTCATTAATATTACAATTTTTTTCTTTTGTCAGAGATGAATAGGGAAACATTTAAGACAGAAAATAGATTTTTAATAACTTCTATAACTTAATTGTTTTTATTTAAACAGAGAGGAATGAGCCCCTCTTTGACTGTGCTCTTAAACAATATTTTCTGTTTCCTGGCTGGTTTGATTGCCAGATTATAAAATATGCAAGGTACATCTACATAAAAAAATAATAAATAAATAAAATAAAATATTGAAATTTTATTAATCCACATAAAATAACTTGAAAGCAGCTATTTATAAAAGTTTTAGTGCTATTACATTTTGGTAAGTATAATTTAAAAATTAAATTTGATTATTTAGGTTTGCAGTTAAGTCAAAATATTTTATGCACTATAAACATTACTGAAATTGCATTTTTAGCAATGTTTACATGGGGTGTCCATTACTGGAAAATGACTAATTAACTATCCCAGTAATGGACACCCCCTCTTAAAACCTTAAAAATAAATGAAATTTTGTAAATGGCCATTAGTATATAAAATTATAAGTTTTCCATTGCTACTCAAACAAAAACATTCAAATTTTGCAAATAAATAAATAATATATAACTTAATTAAACGAAGTCAGCTCTTAGCCTCTTTATTAAGATTTTCATAGAAAAACAGCGAAACTTTGAAACATTATTTTCTGCTTCCTGATTGGTTTGATTAAAAGTGTCAACAATAACACAGTTTTATAAAACATGCAAGGAGGAATTATTAAAAAAATAATTAAAGCTAAATATTTATTAGTTTTTTTCATGAACTAAAAACTTCAAGAGGTGTCCATTACTGGCACATCTACCCTATATATACATACATATATGTATATACAGTAGAGTCTCAAAAATCTGTACAGCTTGAGACCAGAGCCTGTATGGATTTTAGAGTTTTGCAGATTCTAGTTTAAATGATTTATTTTTTCAACTTACCTGCATCCATTTACAAAAAGAGCATAATAATTCAAATTAAACTTGGATCTCTTTTATTTATCTGTACATTATTATTTTAATACCCCAAATTATGTTTATTACTTTTAAATATTTCTTGTACAGTCCTTTGTTTGAGAACTTTCATTTTATCTTGATGAAGTTTCTTTTGAATTTTGTAAACAGCCATTATTTCCTATTGATTTATATAACTCTGCTGCTCCAAGAACTTACAAGAAATTTCACCAAAAACCAAAGCTTTTCCAAACTTCTTTTTCTCGCAATCACTGTCAGACTCAATTTCACTGTCTTCGGCTGGGTTCATTATTAGAGACATAATTTCTATACCTACAACATAATTTACCAAAATTTCATCTTTATTGTTCACCCATTCAACAATTTCTTCTTCTTTGAAAAGCTCTTGTAAATCTGTTTTGAAATTTTTTGAATAATTCAGATGCTTTAGCTTGAGGTAAGGTTAACTTAAAATTTGAAAAATCTGTATCTTCATCCTGATTTTCAATAAAGAGTCAGACCATATTTTATGCCATGCATCAATTAAATAAATACAGTCTTTTATGCTAAATATTTTTTGGAACTTATCTGTTGTTTTAAATGACAAATCGGCATTAATATGCTGCTATAAAAAATTCATTTGTACTGACATTTTACACTCTATGGATCCCCTGATCCCTGATATATACCCTGATCCATAAAAGCTTTTAATTTTTTAAATGTCCTGTGTCTTTACTATTTTCCCATAAATTTACGTTAAAAACAACTTTATTTTTGTTCACTGACATTTAGAATAAAGATTATAAAGAATCTTCTTAACTCCTATTTTCACTGTTTACATTTTGAAATGCTTGCAGATTTTAGAGATTCTACTGTATATACATATATATGTATATATATACAATA